>JAXCHB010000003.1:405000-1660000 GCA_036926305.1 Uropetala carovei
TGTATGTAATGTAATGTATGTATGTAATGTAATGTATGTATGTATGTATGTAATGTATGTATCTATGTATGTAATGTAATGAATGTATGTATGTATGTAATGTAATGTATGTATGTAATGTAATGTATGTATGTATGTTATGTAATGTATGTATGTAATGTAATGTATGTATGTATGTAATGTATGTATGTAATGCATGTATGTATGTAATGTAATGTATGTATGTATGTAATGTATGTATGTATGTATGTAATGTATGTAATGTAATGTATGTATGTATGTAATGTATGTATGTATGTATGTAATGTATGTATGTATGTATGTAATGTATGTAATGTATGTATGTATGTAATGTATGTATGTATGTATGTATGTAATGTATGTATGTATGTATGTAATGTATGTATGTAATGTATTGTATGTATGTATGTAATATATGTAATATATGTAATGTATGTATGTATGTATGTAATGTATGTATGTATTGTATGTATGTATGTATGTATGTATGTAATGTAATGTATGTATCTATGTATGTAATGTAATGTATGTATCTATGTATGTAATGTAATGAATGTAATGTAATGTATGTATGTATGTAATGTAATGAATGTATGTATGTATGTAATGTAATGTATGTATGTATGTATGTAATGTAATGTATGTATGTAATGTATGTATGTATGTAATGTATGTATGTAATGTAATGAATGTATGTATGTATGTAATGTAATGTATGTATGTATGTAATGTAATGTATGTATGTAATGTATGTATGTATGTAATGTATGTATGTAATGTAATGTATGTATGTATGTAATGTAATGTATGTATGTATGTAATGTAATGTATGTATGTATGTAATGTATGTATGTATGTATGTAATGTATGTATGTAATGTATGTATGTAATGTAATGTATGTATGTATGTATGTAATGTATGTATGTATGTAATGTAATGTATGTATGTAATGTAATGTATGTATGTATGTATGTATGTAATGTATGTATGTATGTATGTAATGTATGTATGTATGTAATGTAATGTATGTATGTATGTAATGTAGTGTATGTATGTATGTATGTATGTATGTATGTAATGTAATGTATGTATGTATGTAATGTATGGTATGTATGTATGTATGTATGTATGTACTTGCGTGACTGGACGATGGCTCAGCGTGTATATTGTTACTCTCCACCTACGCGTGTGACGTGTTGAGCGGATGGTAACGAGCTACCAGTGTGTTTCAAAAAGAGGGTGTCGACCAATTGGGATGGCGTAACCTTTAAGATGGATACGGAATAATCGGGGGCATTTGTTTTTTTTTTTTGCCCTCTGAGATTTATTTTTTAGATCCGTCAATCCTTACTTCTATTTTCTTCCGATGGTTGATCCGACAAAACATACATACATTACATACATACATTACATACATACATTACATACATACATACATTACATACATACATACATTACATACATTACATACATACATACATTACATTACATACATACATTACATTACATTACATGCATACATTACATACATACATTACATACATGCATACATACATACATTACATTACATTACATACATACATACATTACATTACATACATACATACATTACATACATACATACATACATACATACATACATACATACATACATACATACATACATACATTACATTACATGCATACATTACATACATACATTACATACATGCATACATACATACATTACATTACATTACATTACATACATACATACATTACATTACATACATACATACATTACATACATACATACATACATACATACATACATACATACATACATACATACATACATACATACATACATTACATTACATACATACATACATTACATACATGCATACATACATTACATACATGCATGCATACATACATTACATGCATGCATACATTACATGCATGCATGCATACATACATACATTACATGCATGCATGCATACATTACATACATTACATGCATGCATGCATACATTACATACATACATGCATGCATGCATACATTACATACATGCATGCATACATTACATACATACATGCATACATTACATTACATGCATACATACATACATTACATTACATGCATACATACATTACATTACATACATACATACATTACATTACATACATACATACATTACATACATTACATACATACATTACATTACATACATTACATTACATACATACATACATACATTACATTACATTACATACATACATACCTACATTACATACATACATTACATACCTATATTACATACCTACATTACATACATACATTACATACCTACATTACATACATACATTACATACATACATTACATACATACATTACATACATTACATTACATACATACATAACATTACATTACATACATTCATACATTACATTACATACATACATACATTACATTACATTACATACATTACATTCATACATTACATTACATACATACATACATTACATTACATTACATACATACATTACATACATACATACATTACATACATACATTACATACATACATACATTACATTACATAACATACATACATACATTACATTACATACATACATTACATACATGCATACATACATTACATGCATGCATGCATACATTACATACATACATGCATGCATGCATACATTACATGCATGCATGCATACATTACATACATACATGCATGCATGCATGCATACATGCATGCATGCATGCATACATGCATGCATGCATGCATACATACATACATTACATTACATACATTACATACATACATTACATTACATACATTACATTACATACATTACATTACATACATACATTACATACATTTCATTACATACATACATACATTACATTACTTACATACATACATACCTACATTACATACATACATTACATACCTACATTACATACCTACATTACATACCTACATTACATACATACATTACATACCTACATTACATACATACATTACATACATACATTACATACCTACATTACATACCTACATTACATACCTACATTACATACCTACATTACATACATACATTACATACATTACATACCTACATTACATACATACATACATTACATACATACATACATTACATTACATAATGTAATGTATGTATGTAATGTAATGTATGTAATGTAATGTAATGTAATGTATGTATGTAATGTAATGTATGTATGTAATGTAATGTATGTATGTAATGTATGTAATGTATGTATGTAATGTATGTATGTAATGTATGTATGTAATGTAATGTATGTATGTAATGTAATGTATGTAATGTAATGTAATGTATGTATGTAATGTAATGTATGTAATGTATGTATGTAATGTATGTATGTATGTAATGTAATGTAATGTATGTATGTAATGTAATGTATGTATGTAATGTAATGTATGTATGTAATGTATGTATGTATGTAATGTATGTATGTAATGTATGTATGTAATGTAATGTATGTATGTAATGTAATGTATGTAATGTAATGTAATGTATGTAATGTATGTAATGTATGTAATGTATGTAATGTAATGTATGTATGTAATGTATGTATGTATGTAATGTATGTCTGTCTGTGTGTGCGTGCGTGCGTGCATGCATGCATGTATGTATATATATATATAGTCAGGCTGTTCACGTCATGCCGCATTTGACACAATTTCTTACGCAAATATCCGTAACGACGCCAACGGCATAAGCCAGGAATGACCTTTTTTAATGTCCTAACGATTCCGATTTCATTTAGCCGGGGGCTTCGACGAGTTGAGAAGAGAAAAACGATAATAATCCACGAGGACTGGAGAAATGGAACGAGAGGATTCCGAGCGAACGAGAGAGAGAGAGAGCGTGTCGATGTGTGCGAGTGCGGTCAGCGTGAGAGAGAGAGAGAGAAGGGAGAGGGAACGGGGTATAATCACACCGGGGTCCCTTTTGCTCCTTGATTATTCCAGCGAGCGATCTGAAACCAAAAGGCACGAAGATCCCGAAACCGAATTTTCGACGTTTTAGGGAATGGATGCGGAAAGAGGGAGGTTGTGTGAAGGAATTTAAAAATCGGATGGAAGGTTCAGGGATAATGTAATCGGGAGGAGGGAAAAGGAGCTTCGGCTTTGGCACACCTCGAGTGAGAGAATGTTTAGATGAAAGGACGCACAGACCACAGGCTTCCGGAGTGGATTTTCCGGGGAGAGAAAGAGGAATGTTTAAAAAAGGGTGGGGAGGAAGGAAAGGCCTCACGAGACCGGGGAGTAAGTATTAAGAGTGTTGGAGGAAGAGGAGGGGAACGCAGGTGATGGGTCGGTTCTGGATCTTATGGCTGGATTGAATCTGTTTCTGAAGGAGATATAAGTAGGAATGAGGCAATATTGAGCCGAACATTGAGAATAGCGGGAACACTCCCTAATGTGAGCAATCCACTATGCATAAAATATGAACGAAGGAATCTAGTGTATTTTGATCCTAAACAAGTAATTTAATGTTTGTTTGCATGTCAGGAACGGTCTCCGTTAATGGCAAAACAAAAAATATTTAAGTCCGGAAATTAGTTACTCGATTTAAGTTAGGCATAGAATTTTTCCGACGCTAATATAAAGCGACTACCGTGCATTCTCATATTGTTTATAGCTACAAAAATTATGCAATCTCAAAAAAAAAAACTAACCAAGCAAATGGAATGGACCATCCGTGCTTATAGACCAGTGGTTCTCAACCGGGGTGACATTAACACCCCAAGGCAGTGTTGCCAATGCCGTGGGAATTTCCCACGATGTAGGGAAATTTCGGGTTAAGTCTTGGCTCCGTGGGAAAAAGGGAAGTTCTTAAAATACTGCTCGAAATGTGGGAAATTTTCGTATTACCGCGTTTACTAAAATAAAATAACTTTAAAAATTTATTAACGCATTTTATTTTTTGATTTCAAGTCTTCCAATTTTCGTACATTTATTTATTATAAAAAGCCATTAATGTGGTCACCCTGGTTGCACTAGAAGCCCTTTCATCACGCGATACAGTGTTGTATAACCAGGACTTACACTGTAACCACACTTGACCAGGACTTGTTAGTGTACGTGGTGTACGCCTAGCCGCGGACAATATAAGATACTTTTCAGCTTGCGTTAATGTTTCTAGTAATAAGTGCTGTACAATAATAATGAAAAATACAAGACCCTTATTTAATATCAAGATGAGTGACAGTCGTGAATATGAGATTACCATAAAGCGTAAGAAAGACGAGACTCCGCAGAAAGTTATAGCAAGGTGCGGAGAATTGTGTAGGTATATACACTGTTACACTGAATTTAGTCTTTGTGTTTACTATATAAGAACTACTCAAACTAGTTATAAATTATCAATTTCCTTTTTCCAAGTTAAAATATATATTATGCTTTAATGATGTTTTCAAATACGAAATTTAATCAAAATCGTTCGAGCCGTTTGAGAAAATCGGATTGTTGTTAAAAATGCGTAGAATTAGAATTAATTTTTGAGCAATGTCAACCATTTCTATGTATAGCCTGCTCAGTATGATAAAATGCCTAACTACGAGATTTCATTCATTTTCGCTCTACCGTCTAGACCCCAGAGCCAGTAACAGACAGACAGACGGCATTGCGAAAACCACTTTTTCGGATTCAGCGACACCTAAAACGTATATTTCCGTAAAAATGTTGAGGTCGAATTTTTTCGCGATAACAAGACTTTCTCGATACTTCGTATGAGGAAGTAAAAAGTTTGAGAAGACCCAAGCGTGCCGTAGATTTAGGCAACCAGCAACACAACTTGTCTTGCGGACAACAAACATCTAAGGGGCAAAGAGATCCGTCAATGAAAATGTATCATTTTTCAGAAACTGGAATTTCGGTATTAAAAACAATTTTATTTTTATTATACTCAAATTAATCGTTCATTTTATTGATAATATGATGTTAAACCATCACGGCACGTAAAAAAAATTTATTTTGGAGAAAAATAGACAAAACACATCTGAAAATTGGAATCATTCCTCACCTGAGATTTTACTTTCAACACGGCGCAGCTTGCCGGCAAATATCCCTTTACGCCCAAAATAATCATTCACTACCTACATCACTATCGGCGAACGAGGCAGCAAAAGAGGACAGTCGATAAAGGTCGGTGGATGGGAAACGGGCGTGGTTTGGAGAGATGAAAAAAACAGGGAAAGAGAAGAAGGCCGGATGGATACGAAGGGTTCGGCCCTATGAAATCGGGTCCAGCGAGGCGGAGAAGTGGTGTCGCAGGCCATCGGTTCAGTGCGAAGGTGTGAAGAACGAGGAGGGAGGATAAACTAAGGCGAGGGTAAAATGGCGCCAGAAAACGCGGAACGGTGCGAGCGAAGTAGGTAGAGTAAAACGGGGCCGTGCGGGAGAAGGCCAAAAGGAGCAGATCACGTGCACATGGGTGGACCTACGTGGAAATGGGTCGTGAAAGAGAAAAAAACGAGGAGTGCGAGGGAAATAGAAGGGACGGGGGAAACGGAGAGGGAATCGAGGTAAAGAGGGACAGAATGGGTCTTCGGGATTAAAAGCTCTCGGAGAAGAAGGGCGGTTGGAAAGAGAGTGCGTGTGGATGGTAGGAGATGAAAGGGAGTTTGGCAAAGGGAGACGGAGCAGATGGAAAGAGATGAGGAAAAGGGACGGCGCCCTCGTCTGTATAGCCCCCTCTTTTGCGGATCGGAGAGGGGTTTCGAAACGGCGTCGGGGTTCCTACTCGTGTTATCTTTTCTTGTGTGGAGTGTGAATTTAATTACTCGTATCCACGCCGTTAGCCGAGGAGGAAATGAAAGGAAAGAGGGGAAATCGGAGAGGGACCTCGAAACCAGTCTTATTTGTAGTACGAACGTGGACTTGTTTCTGTTTTGTTTACGCCGATGTTTAGCCTCCGTCTCCATGGTTTCAGACTCTCGATTAGATCAAACTCCCTTAAACTGCGCGAGGTCTCGTTTCGAACGGTGCGAGTCAAAATAAGGAATGGACGACGAGAGTTGCGTCAGTATCATGCCGGAGTGTTACTAATATGCGAACTTTCATTAATTGGGTTTTATTAATTGGCGTAATACTGATTGTATAGTAAATTGTAGTAAATATATATCACGGATCAATTCAAATAGTTATTTTTTAGATATACAATATAACTAAAATATCGGTACAACGTACATTGTACAAGCTTTCTCATATAATAATGCGTCGTTTAGTTATCTTTAGAAAATGAAAATCGTATGAGCCTGTTTTTAGAAAATCCAATTTTTGTTAAAGTTGCCCAAGAATAAACTAGCCTTATATTCATTCATTGAGGAAAATGAAATACGTAGTGTTATTGTATATGTAGACTCAAGTAACTGTACGAAATTTTATCAAAACAGAGCCGTTTTTGAGAAAATCGAATTGTTGTTGAAAATGCGTAGAATTATTGAGCAATTCCGATTGCTATATCAATTCTTATGGGAATATAAGTGCGCTTTTAATGCTTTAATACGAGAGAAAGAGAAAGAGGGGGGGAGGGGAGATTGAGAGGCAGAGAGATGAAGGCAATAATATAGACTTAATTAAAGATACTCTCAACTTTTATATTTTCAAATTATCAAGTATTTTACGTTTTAGATAATACAAATATTTATAATTTTGTTGATATTTCAACGGGAACATACACTAGTTAACAAATAATTTACTGAAGCACATTTTCATAGGAAAAAGAATGAATCTTGCTCGATTCAGCAAATTCTAAAAAATTTTAAATTTCGAATTACAACAATAGCCGGAATTCTGCAGTAATTCTAAAGGAAAGGGTGATGTTGAAAGGTTTCTATTTTTTGATAATGAAGAATAAAAATATATCAAAAGGTGGGATCGAGGCAGTCGATTGGGATCATGCAACACAGGAAATAAAGTAGGAATCTTTAGGATGAAGCTACATATGGTTTACAATCCATTGTATAAAGCCAAAGAGTTTTGCTTTGGGAAGTGTTTTCAGGTTCAGTGAGCACGATACTCCGACCAAGTAAAAGTTGATGAAGAGCAAGTTTAAGGATTACGGATAAAAAAATATGCACTAGAAGGTAGAAGGCTGTTCGGTTAAAAAGATCATTGGGCCAAAAAATAGGTTCTTTGAATGTCAAAAAATCGCTTATTTTGGCAAGAAAAAAGCCCATGGCTAAAAGGAACCACATCAATGGATGAATAAAGTTCTTCCCGTAGCGAATTCAATCTACGGGTACAAAAAGAAAGAAGCATCGCTTTGAGTTCGTTTGGTTGAGGAAGGAAGCCTTCCTCTATTGAGATCATACGTTTAAGAAGGAAGCGCCGATCATACTAATTCGCCAATGGGTGAGCCTAAAGTACGCGAAGTTTTTTTCTTGTGGCTTAACTTTCGGTCTTCACTCAAGTTGAAAATCCTCGCTTAGCGGTTCAAAGCCCTTATTGCGGATAATTCTCTTGCCGCGAGGTCTTTTCGACGGAAAAGTCTTCTGAACAAATGCTGCACGTTCCTCGTGCAAATTCTTTGCCCTTTGTTATATTAAGGTTAACTGATAATGTGGCGTGAAAGAGTTTATGGAAGAACTTTACAGAAAATCCCTCAAGTCCTTGTCGATTTAAGATTTGTCTTCCTAGACAGAAACAGACTCCGTATAAATAAAACGGTAAGAAAGGTAAAAAGAAGTTGGTAAGCGAACATGTCATCTTTAATGTGAGGACGTACAGTGAAGGCCTTATAGTTAAAAATACATGTGTTTAGGAGACCTTTTATGCTCATTTAGTACTGAAAGCAATTCAATTTTTTTTTTCTCCGGACTGATAAATAACATAGCCCTTACCTTTAAGGCGAACGATTCTTATCTCATAGCAAAGATGAAACCACGTTACGATTCATGGGAAATTATCACCACTTTCCTACCCAACTACTTCAACCAATTTGCATTGAACGATTTTTTCCATAGAATTTCACGCAAATCAAAATTTAAAAAATCGGCACAACATACATTGTACAAACTTTCTCATATACTAATGCGTCGTTTAGTTATCTTTAGAAAATGAAAATCGTGTGAGCCTGTTTTTAGAAAATCCAATTTTTGCTAAAGTTGCCCAAGAATAAACTAGCCTTATATTCATTCATTGAGAAAAATAAAATACGTAGTATTATTGTAGATGTATACTCAAAGTAACTGTACGAAATTTGATCAAAATCGTTAAGACCCGCTATTGAGAAAATCGAATTATTGTTAAAGTTGCCTAGAATAAACTAGCCTTATATTCATTTTTTGAGAAATATGAACTATACAGTATTATTGAAGACGTAAACTCAGGTAACCGTACGAAATTTGATCAAAATCGTTATAGCCGTTTTCGAGAAAATCGGATTGTTTTAAAAACGCGTAGAATAAACTACTCTTAATTATTGATCAATGTCAACCATTTCTACGTATACTCTGCTTCGTATGATAAAATGCCCAAGTACGAGATTTCATTCATTTTCGTTCTACCGTCTAGGCTCCAGAGCCAGTAACAGACAGACAGCATTGCGAAAACCACTTTCGGATTCAGCGACACCTAAAACGTAAAAAACGTAAAAATCCCGAGGTCGAATTTTTTCGCGAAAACAATACTTTCTCGATACTTCGTACGAGAAAGTAAAAGAATATATAAAAACGATTTTTCCGATTAAAAAAACATTTTCAGGCCCTGATCCTTTACGCCATCCGTCATTTTCACGGTGGAACACGCAAAAATAAAAAAAAGGAAATTAAAAATAAAGTTCGGACGACTTCAAAGAACAAAAACGATCCTTCGATGGATTTTTGTTTCCTCCCGGATTAAACACATTGATTTTCCGCTCCACAAAGCACATCTTGAAAACTATCCGAAAAGCATTCTCCGCGCGGCGTGAGCGCTGATGTAATTTCTCCCTCTCGCTTCTCCTCCCACTCCCTTGCGCGCTAACCGTCTGCGGATGCAGAAAATCCCTAAATGAAAGGGGTACGAGAGCATGCCTCGACGCCTACCGTCAAATCTCTTCCCTAAATTGGGCGTCTCTCTCTCCACCTTCCGCTCCCACTCCCATCCGTTTTCCCCCCCATTCGCCGAACAACCCGCTCCTCCGACGCCTAATACTGTTACCTCCCCATCCCACACTCTTAATCCAAACCACTCTCCCCTCCACCTCCCCGCTCTGCTCTCTGTCGGCACTTGACGGCACGACAACTTCCCCTCTCCGCCGCCGCATTACGAAAAGCGCCTTTAGAAAGCGCGGAGCTACTAAATAGAATTGCCGCGAAATATTGACGAGGCGTCGGAAGGAGGAAATGTTGCAGGAAGTAGGAATGGAGATTGGAGTGGGGTAAAGTGGGAGAACAGTAAACCCTACGTGGTATGTATATATATTATATATATATGCACACACACACACATTTTCAATGCTCTTCTCCTCCCTCCCTCCGCGCCTTCTACAATCCTACAACCATCTCTCCCTGGCTGATATTCTTTTTCGCCCATCTATCGACTCTTCTCTCTGTCACGTGATCCTAACGTTTACCATTCCCGTAATCCAGGCCTTCGGAATCACCGTCAACAAGTCACAAGAGTTTGTGTATACCTACGGTGACCATTTGTCCTTTATTTTAGGGCGTTGTCCTTTAAGATTTTAAAAAATTCAAAAACACGTTTTTGTCATTCTTTTTTAGAGGAATGCCGAACTGCCCGGCAGAGTAACGGGCAGCTGGTACTATGTTTTTCGGTGGTTGTCCTTTATTCCCAACCAGAAAAAAATGGTCACCGTATTTATACCTGCATGATCCAGTTTTTAGTCATGGTCAACTATACGTAGCACTAACCCGTGGAAGAAACCACGAAAACGTCAAGTTTTTATATAAGGGACACAGATACTCAAGGGAAATTATTGACAGACTACCGAACATACACTAAAAATATGGTAATTAAGCAATTACTATATCAATTTAATAATAAAAATACTTAGAAAAAAATTCATATTCTTTCAATCGTTCCCGTCATTTACGCAATACTTTCTTCTTGATTGATTGAGGTAACGGAGGGAGAGATTAATTCAATAATTATTTACCCATAATTTTACACGTCATATTCGATTTTTCACAGTGGAAGATTTTCTTCATTCATCTAACTAGGTAAATGCGGAGTAGTTTTCTTTTTGCTTTATTCGACGGTTAAAACTGTGTACTATGTTTATTCTTGCGATTTTTACAGAAGTCTCAATGTAAACAATAATTCAATTATCGTCTCCCGAGACGAATTTGATATTTCCCAGATGTTAGGCCCGTTAAATACAAATGAATCAGGGAACCTTTTTTAGACTGCCCATAGTGAAACACTTTCAGTGACTTAAGAGAAGCATTGCGTTGATCTTGTGACACCTCATTGAAAGTTCCTTCCTGAATTTCGGAAAAATGTTCAACACGAGTATCCCGAACTAAGCCAGAAAGCTATACAATCACTGATGCCTTTCACTACATCATATGTATGTGAGGTTGGGTTCTCTGCTGTGAAGAGCAAACATACATCAAGGATAAATGTGGGAGATGAAGGTGTCACTCTCTTCACTCGCTCCACGATTCCAGGAACATTAGTTAGGTACGTCAGCCCAAACTTTTGGTAAATATTTCAATTTCGTTACCGATTTCCAAGTATTTATAATATAATTAGAATTAAAAATACTATTCGGTTATTTTAGAATTTTATATTTTTCGGAGAGGCCCTATGCTGCAGAGGCTCTCCTGGCGGAGACTCCATGCTAAAAAGTGAGAACCCCTGCTGTAATCCTTTCCTACACTTCGAGAAATGCGCTAGTAAATTATCCTAACTGCATTACTATACATAAATTTAAATCGTAAATACATAAATAAGGATGTTAACGGAATGAAACCTCTGAGATTTAAAAAAAAAAATACGGCAGCTCTCCCTCGGTGACCCATACCCTGTTATTCGAAATACTTCAACTCAATATTATCATTAACAGTCTCAGCGCACATTCTTTACATTTTCCTCGTTTAACTTCGTATTTCCCTTCTAATTCATTCGCTTAACATCACCGTCTGATAGGCGACATTCTCACATTTTTTCATCCGCCGATTTTTCCTTTCTATCGAGATTTTTCCATACGAAATAAAGACTTTCTTCTGCCTTCTTTCGTTTCCTCCTCTCCCAACCCTTCTCTTTCCTCCCTACTGCGCTTTACACCTCCAGGCGTTGCGGGAGTTCGGGAGAGGTGAAGGGAAAGTTTCCTCTGGGAGAGACAACAGTGAGTGGCTTACGGTTTCCGAGGACAGCGGAGAGAGAAAGAGCAAGAAGAAAAAAGAAAAGGTCTTGTTTATGCAAAGGAAAGACTTTCACAGAGAGGAAAAACCATGAGGAAGAGGTGAAAGGAGCTAGATGACTTTCTTATTGAAATTGTTTTATATAATATATAATCTCAGATTATTTAGCTATTGCTATTCTCATAATACGAAAAATATATATTCACAATACAACGAATAAGTCACTCATACAATAGGACGAAATAGTAAAAGATAAATAATACAAGTTTACTTCTCTTGTTCCCTGAGTCAGCTTTTCAAATTAATTTTGAGCACATTTAAATTCACCGTATTTTTAGTATCTATACTTAAATTATTATATAACTGCAATCCTTTAAAAAATATTGAATTTTGTGCAGTTACCTTATTTACATTATGGATATACAAATTATTCTTATTTTTAGTATTATGACCATGTATACTATTACGTGCTAATAAATTTTCATAGTATTTAGGCATTAGCACAGACCTTATTTTATGTATAAATAGAATTACTTGTATGCCCATCATTTGCGAGAAATTTAACCAATTTAGCATTTGTAACATTAGATCAATCTTTGTATATTTATCACATTTGAGAATCAATCTCATTCCTCTATTCCGTAGGATTTGTAGTCTTCTTTTCTGTAACATTTGCCATATACAAACCGTTGAGCAATACATAAAACAGCTAGGAAAAGAGTAAGTCCCTACGTAAGCTCCAAATTTCGTTGACGAATACCTCGTCTTTTCATCAGTGCAAGATAAACATTAGTGGCCACTGGTGTTGTGGAGTTTAAAAGGGCGAGAACAATTGGCCCCATAAATAATACGTCATGGTTAATAAATCATAAATATATTTCACAGGGGTGGGCAAACTTCTTAGCTTTAACAGTTGTGCATGATTAGGCGGGCCGCAGTAGCAGATGAAAATACTTCGGCGAGCCATATTAGGGCTCACATCGGAAGTTCCTATTAGTTAAAGTTAATAAATTTTTAGCGCACTAGCTTTGCTATTTAAGGTTATCCGTGCATGATTTCAACCACCAAATGTGAAATTATCGTTCCACATTTTACGGTTCACTTTTGTAAAGCCATCACGGTCCGCATAAGATGCTCTTGGCTGGCCAGATGTGGCCCGCTGTCCGTAGCTTGCCCACCCCTGATATATCATATCTACATAATACCCTGCAAATCACCAGATTGGTGGGTGCCAGAGGGTACAGCGCACCAAAGACTACCTAATAACTTCTCTCACGGGTTTCACTCCTGTTATGATCTCGTATTGTCTTTGGGAAAACGAACCCTGATATCGCTCTGTCCTACAGTCGATCTCTCGTATTTTATCCTTGTGGTCCTGCCTACCCATGTAGTTAGGTGCCTGTAACATTCCTGAGACCACCTCTAATAGAACTTCCGAACTAAATTTCTCCAAAAGCCTTAACCTAGCGCTAAGTCTCCGATCCTATAGCTACATCCACTTCAACTCCTTTAAAAGTGATGTCAAGTTTATCTTTTGCTCATATTTTTGTTATACGTAATGTAATTGGAAATTTCGTCACCGAGAAATTACAGTATGCACGCGTGCCATTTTCACACACACACACACACACACACACAGAGAGATAATCGAATTCCGGCCAAAAAATAAAATGAAAGTGAAGCAGCAGAGAGAACATTCGAAGAACGAGCGGCAGGGAGATGAAACATTCAGGAAAAGTTATGGTCGAAACCTTCGGGAAAATAATGAATACCGAGAAGAGTGAGTAAAAAACGTTTCTGGGACAGGGCTTCCATTATCCATTTTTTTACTGCGAAAAGGAGAAAGTATTTTTGGAAGAAATAGAATGGGGTTATAGGTGTCAAAGTGTCAGAACAAAAAAAAGGCAAAAGGGAAAATGGCACTCCCGAAACGATGAGTTAAAAAAACAAATGAAGCGTGACGAAAAAATTACGATCGAGAGACGGATTCGATTCTGTATGGGGATAGGAGTCCCTTTTTCCCCCATCGGATAACTCTTGAAGGGGTTAAGAGAAGAGCATATATCGAGAGAGAATTCCGAGTCGTCTGCTTTCGTTGGAAAGTTTTGCATTTAATGCGTGAGGGGGGGGGGGGGGGGGGGGGATCGGATGAAAAATGACGCTCCTTTCCAGAAAAAAGAAATAGATTCGATGTGTTCATGTATATAGATATAGGGGCTGCGATTTATTTTTTGCCGATGAAATATTTGCTTCCGTATAAATTTTTTCTCTCGGAATTGGAAGTCTGAATGAAACATTCTTTTCGAATATGGCGAAAATATTATCCTCTCCAATTTTTCTCGGTCGAGTTGAAAAATTGCCCGCATAAAGATCTGAAAGACTCCATCTTTCGCGGAAGATATCAACGCGGGAATATAGGAGACGTTTTCTCATGCGATAAAAAAAATAAATTGATCCGAGCTGTAGTAGGGAAAGGCCAACATAGGAAATTCGCTATTCCTGGGCTTCGGGTTCCAAGTTTATTAGCAGGCCTGTTAAATGTAGTAAAAAGCCAATCTCACGGGCACGTGGCCCTTACATCGGTATACCTTGTGTTTGACCAAAAACGCAGGTATAGCGAGTTGAACTTTCAATTCGCACGCAAAAATTCTAGCAGCGCTATCGCAGTAAATGGACGAAAAAGCTTTGGGTTCGGTGTGTTCCATGGACGTTATATTGAAGTCACATCCATGGTCCTTCAATTATGTGACTTCTCGCATAACTCTTCTTAGTCTCTTATATACACGAGATCTTTATGGTTTCACCATTACTTTCCTCTTTCTAAAAACCTTTAAAGTCAATCGCCATACGACTGGTCATAGCCACAAAAAGATTTATTCAAAAACCCATTCTATCCATCCAGGGTAAGCGCCGAACTATACCCATTTTTCTACGACCTCCAATCCAGGACAACTGAAGAAGAAAAAATCGATACTACATACGTACGTTGTACGAACTTTCTCATATACCAATGCGTCGTTTAGTTATCTTTAGAAAATGAAAATCGTATGAGCCTGTTTTTAGAAAATTCAATTTCTGTTAAAGTTGCCCAAGAATAAACTAGCCTTATACTACTCATTCTTTGAGAAAAATGAAATACGTAGTATTATTGTAGATGTATACTCAAGTAACTATACGAAATTTAACCAGAATCGTTAGATCCGTTTTTGAGAAAATCGAATTGTTTAATTATTGAGCAATGTCAACCATTTCTACATATACTCTGCTCAGTATGATAAAATGCCTAAGTACGAGATTTCATTCATTTTCGCTTTACCGTTTAGGCTCCAGAGCCAGTAACAGACAGACGGACGGCATTGCAAAAACCACTTTTTCGGATTCAGCGACATCTATAACGTATATTTACGAAAAATCACGAGGTTGATTTTTTTCGCGATAGCAATACCTTCTCGATACTTCGTATGAGAAAGTAAAAAATCTGACATGACTTTCTCCATAGTTGGGTATAGATATTTAAATTATTATGAATATAAGGCAAAATTATTATTTCGTATCGAAGAAGAATAGTCGAACTTGGAATAAATATTATTCTCTACAACTTTGTTTATCACAAAGATTACCAATAACGACGTTTTTAAGATATTTGACGGAAACCGAAAAACCGGTTATTTATAAATAATTCCGAAACAACTGCTATGGAACATTGTTTCAAATAAAAGTTGTAGGAAATTACATTATTATATTTGTATGGAGTTGAATATACAATGATGTTATAACGGAGAAATATCGCAAAAACCGAATCGGGTTTCGAAAAAACCGACTTCCGGTTAACCGGTATTCCGGTATTGTCCAAAAACTAGATCTTTGCGCTCATACCGAAGTGTTATATATGAAATTTGGTAACGATACTTTTCGAGTAAGAGCGCCCAAAATCACACACACACACAAGACATTTCGAAAATAGTCTAAACGTGTTATAGGGACCTCAAAACGTGTATTTCCATTGAAATGTCGAAGTCGATTTTTTCAATGAAAACAATACTTTCTCTATAATACATATATGGAGAAAGTAAAAAATAAAACCTTCGATTCCCTCTCGCGTCCGTTCAAAAAGCTTGACGTTGTATAAAACGCTATCTTTCCGTTCCGTCCACCGCAAAATGAGGCTCGCAACCGCATGACCACTATCCGAAGTTGCATACCGGAAACGAGAAAGAGAGGGAACCGAGGGAGGTAGCAGGCGAGATAGAGGTTGTACAAGCGTCCCATCGAAAACAACCTTTTCCCCCTCCCCTCCCAGGAGATTACACCTATTTTACGACATTCCGCATATTCTCTCCACTTCCGTCCCAAACAACGCGCCTTTCCACGTTTCAATTCCACTTGGCCAGATACCCCACTTGTTAAACCCCATCCGTAATCGCGCCGTTTCCCGTACGTTTTAACCGCGTGCGTGAGATTTTTTTCCCCGTGTCTTCCGAACGGGACACACGCAACCGTATCGCTAGCACACGGCGCTCCAAACGACTCCCCCCTCCTCCCACCCCACCGAACCCTTTTAAACCCAACGGCAGGTCTATTTGCCAAAACAGTCATCAACCCCTTCACCACGCCGGAAAGTTTTGACCCGTCTCACTACGTCCCCCATTTACGGCGTGCCCGTTGGAGAGAGGGGGAAAGTGTTGAGGAAGGATAGAAGGGAGGGGGAAGTGGGTTTCGTAGGGAGATATGGGAGGGGGAAGTGGGTTTCGTAGGGAGATATGGGAGCGAGCGTGTCCTATTTCCGTCCGGTTTAATTGAATTTCCAATAATCCCTCCCGGGGTGGTTTTGACCGTGTTATTAATGTGCTCCACCGTCCGTTAACCGTAAAGAGGTTTTCCGCGCCCGCTATCAATTCGCCCGGCGTGCACACACGTGATTGTTTCGGTGCCGTGATTTATCGCCTGCGCTGGATATAAGGGGCGGGCGGGCGTGAGAAGGATGGGAAAGCGACTTTCTCCGTCGGAACGCGAAGTGGCGCAGAACGGCCGCCGGGGGATTTCGTATTTTTTAAAAAATAAGAAATTTCTATAATCCGTTTCGGTCAAAGGTTAATTTTTAGCTACCTGATAAATTCACGGTCACGAATTAAGGATGAAAGTTCTAAATAACACGAATTTCGTCTTTAAAAAATTTTCAACAGTAAGCTAAACGAACTACTTTTGGTACTCAAAACATAATTTTAAGCTATAATTAATCGAACGATTTCCCTAGTTATACTTTCAACGTTTTGTAGAAGAAATTGACTGAATTGTAATACACGTTTTCGTAAGATCTTTAAAGATGAAAGCTTTCTTTAAAACGCCCAAAACCAAAACAGTATCTTTTGTCAAAAGAAACCTTTCTTCATGGGAAGGTTAATAATATCAGTGCCGATATCAGGCTTTTGCCAAGGGTTTTTATAGAAGGTTAATCGCGACGCAAGTCAAAAATCTTTCTCCTAAGAAAAGTAAAGGACGTAAAAATCTCTCGCTAATGATCTCCATCCATCCCTAACACTTGAGAACTTTTAGAAGGCGACCAAATAAAGTCTCCGCTAGCCGTTAATCCTTCTTTACCTCAAATGTCCCTCAAACTTTTTTTTTCAAGGATTCAACTTATCACCCACTCGTCCTCTTGAAAATCTCGAGGGAGAAACACTTCTTCCCTCTCGGGAGCCATCCAAAAACTTTTGTTCGTTCAAAAACCTTAACCCCCACCTTCGCCACTCAACCACTCCACCTTCGTTCACTTGTTTCTTTTCACTCCTCTCCCAAACTTCCCGCCTTCCCTTCCGCCATTTTTCCAACGAGTTTATCGGATAGCTTTAGCTATTTTACTCCCTTTGTCATGAATCGTTATGTAGCATTTTACGGATTCTAGTGCTCGCTTATTTGAAGCAAACAGTATAAGTAACTCATTTATCTTTACACGGCCTTTTACAACAAGCGAAACAGCGATAAAAAATACGACCTACGACATGGATTCGAACCCGCGACCGTAGCGTTGGGGGCGATACATCTACCAAAAGCGGTAGGTGAAGTTTGTTTCAAGAAAACATGTCTTCAGAAAAGTATAGTCGAGCATTAGGGACGCAAGCCTTTAAACATGGAAAGAAGACGAAGCGACACTCGCGGGTTGATTGTTTATTCCTACTATGAACGACGGTGAGCCATCGAAATTGGCGCCCGGTATTCCCACTTCCAATCGTTAAACAGCTGTGCGCACTTTAATAAAAATTCATTTGATTTTCCTTAAATCTAAGCTCCATGACATCCTCTTGGCATCATTTATTCAACCGATCCATTGCTGTACGGCGATAACGTTTGTGTTTCCGGTTTGTGTTTCGCGTTATGTATGCTCGCCCTCACTGTTTCTACCCAAATTCTCTCCTGCATGCATTTCACGGTTTTTACTTTCTCATATACAAAGTTATTGAGAAAGTATTGTTATCGCGAAAAAATTCGACCTCAAGAGTTTTACGGAGACATACGTTTTAGGTGTCGCAGAATCCGAAAAAGTGGTTTTCGCAATGCCGTCTGTCTGTCTGTTACTGGCTCTAGAGCTTAACCGGCAGAGCGAATGAAATCTCGCCTTTAGGCATTTTATCATACAGAGTAGAAGCTATGAAGAAATGGTTACATTGCTCAGTAATTAAGGGAAGTTTTACGCATTTTAACAACAATTTGATTTACTCAAAAACGGCTATAACGATTTTGATCAAATTTCGTAGTTACTTGAGTCTACGTCTTAAAGAATACTGTATACTTCATATCTCTCAAAAATTAATGTAAGGGTAGTTTATTCTTGGTCAACTATAACAAAAATTGTATTTTCTAAAAACCGGCTCATACGATTTTCATTTTCTAAAGATAACTATACGACGCATTAGTAGTATATGAGAAAGTTTGTACAATGTATGTTGTTTATTTAGGTATCCCGACTAAAAAATTGCATACGTTACGTGCTAAGGAAAGAGCAGCTGAAGCAGGCAGTAAAGTACTGTTATCGGCCGAGTGAGGAGATTTGTGGCTTATTTTTTTTAAATGCAGTATAAGTTAAATAGAAAAAATTTCCGACCTTTTCTGTCTGTAGTAGGAATATGCAGAATTGGGTTGGAAGAAGGGGAAAGCAAAAGAATAATCCTAAGAGGACTATAGTTACGTTCTGCAGGATAAGATGATGTGAAATACAGTGAGCCATCTTTGTCGAATGAATAACCACCTCTTTTCCCCCCCTCTCTTCCCACCCCTCGCACCATTTCAGACGTTCCGTTCGAAGCGGAAGGGGCTTCCGCCGTAGAAAATCCCATAAAATATTCAAGGAGGAATATTCCCTCTCCTCCTACTCCAATTGATGCGGCTCGAATTTCCTTGAGCGAGATGGTGTGGGAGGAGAGAGAGAGAGAGAGACAGAAGAGGGAAGGATTGGTGTTTTCCCAAAGCGTTGGAAGCCTACGCCGCATTTGATGCGTCGAGAGAGTTCCTGCCACACGCGCTCGTGCGCGCGCGCACACCCCATTTCCCTTGTCTCATGGAATGAATGTCGAACAAATGGTATAATAAAACAAAATTTTCACTTTTTATCGAGAAAAATGAAGAAATGTGCGATTGTTATTCTCTTAAGAGAGAGAACTGCGAAATTCCTAAGACGTGGGCTTTTATTTCGTCAGAAATTAAAGATCTACTGCAGATTATAACACTACTTGAGTATGGAAATTTTATCTCCAAAATTTAATTTTTCAGCTGTTCGAATTTGGTCTAGTCGTTAAAAGTTCAATTTCAACTACTAAAGGGATTAATTAAATTGAGCTCCTCCCAAGTAACAGTAGCACACTGTGACCCGCCGAACATAATTTTAAACAACTACGTCCCATTTCCCCCGTTACTTAGTTTCGTCATACTCTTAAAACGAAAAACTTACAGCGGTTTCGCAGTTTCGGCCGAAAAACGCCCGTGCGCCACGTGGAAGATAAGCACGATTGCAAGGAGCACTTAACCGAAAGATATATATAGGAAGGCAAGAACAAAAGAAACACCTCCCTTTTTTATTACAAAGTTGCCAGAACGCTTGTGCGCGCGTGTAGCGTCTCACAACACTCCTTCCTCGAGGAAATAAAGAAGGCTGAGAGAGAGAGCGAGACTCCGCAATAAGAAAAGAGTACGTCGCGAGTTCCAATAAAAAAAACAAAATAGGAAGTTTGTGGAATGAGAAAAAAGGGTACGACGGTGGGAATACAGAGAGATAGATGAAAAGAGGAAGAGCTGAAGAACGAGTGAGAGGTGGATGGGAAAGAGGGGAGGGAGGAGAGAGAGAGAGAGGGAGAGCAAAAGGAGAAGAGCGAACCGTGGAATAGGCAGGCGGCGAATATGATGAAGACGATGATCAAAAGAGTCGATCTCAGCCGGAAAGGACCCCGAGGAAAGAGGAAGGATCCGGCAAGATAGAGGAGAAGTGAGAGTACCGTCTCAAGAATGCCGTGCTTCACGAAGCAACCGAGTGAGAAAGGTAGGAGAGAGGGATAGAGGTTGGAGTAGGTGTATCCTCTCTCTTAACTCCCACAACGCGAACATGCCTCAATATTCACCAACCCAAACACCGACGTCTCTCCATTTCTCTCTCTCCCCCCCCTCCCTTTCTAATTTGGGGGAAGTATCCCCAGAGGGCTCTCTCTCTCCCCCCCCCCCTCTCTCTCCCCCTCTCTCTCTCCCTCTCTCTATGGGGGAGAAGACTCGCGATTGAGGGAGAGAGGTAGTTAGACCGATGTAGTTGCGAGGCAATCAAAGCGAGAAAGCGAGGTATGGATAATAAAGAACGCGAAAGGGACGAAGCTTGTTGTGACGCAAAAGATCAAAGGAATCCGTCTTTAACGTTAAAAAAATCATGCTGCGCGTCTTAAAGCGGACGTATAAAAATTGAAGGGGATTAATCACGCGTACAAAGCGTGGAATAATAAGGTGGTGGTAAAAAAATACCAATCTATATTATGTTTTACAAGGTGAAGCGACTCACTGCTTTCGATAAATATTACGTTGCCGAACGGTTCACCCACGAGACATTTTAGCCAGAGGCTTTTATCCCATTAGTAATTAATTTTTAAAAATTGCTAAATTACCGTATTAATCGGAAGCAGCGGATTCTTATCGTAAAAATTTACGGAAGCGAATTTAAGCATTAAATAAGTACAATCGGTTTCAATGGAACTTGAGTGCAATGGTTTCAAGTTTCTTTAAAATGTCGATTGTTTTATTGTCAAGCACTCTTTAAGCAGTTAAGACTGCTTTTGTAGCCAAAACGCGCATCTGGTTTTTCATAACTTAGTTGTGAATATTGGAAATACCCGAGGTACTTGTTTCAATTTCCTTGAATATTTTAGACATCAAACAAATGGAAACCTAACCCAGGAAGGCGTGTCGAGCCAATTATAATACAGCGCATACTTTCCAGAGAAAATGAGCCCTTTTTCGATTCAACAGTTAAAAAAATAAAAGGTAAAGTTTCCGTGTATCCCATATAATCTTCCTAGATGTGTCGTGCCTCCATCGTCTCACCCTCGCATTTTTCCGAAGATATTCTTTATAAACTATTTCAATTTATCCCAACAAAACTAAGAAAAAATTTATAGGATGTCGCCCACCCTCTTTCCTTCCCAATAAACGATTCATTTATCAAAAACTTAGCCGGAAGAACGCAGTCCGATCGTCTTTTTTTTCATCTCCCCTAACATTCGCGCATAACCTCTTTAGTCCCATTTTTTTCATTCCCGCCAGGACGGGAACGGCAGAGATCGGGAATGAAACTTAAAAAAAAAGGAATATTCCAATCTCTTTTCACCGCGGGGGGCCATAGTTTCCGCGAGCGCTCCGACTCTCTTGCGAACGAAAACTTTTCGGACGAACCAAGTTTTTTTCCGGATACCTTTTTCGCAGAATTTGAGGTCGACCTCTATACAGACTCCGGGAACTTCTTTTCCGGTGGATCAGGGGGCGAAGAAGATGAATCGCTTAAAACAGCATGTATAGAAAGAGGGAGGTCGGAAAGAGGGTGAGGCTGGAAGGGTGTCGGATTAAATGAAGATGGGGTAAAAAGATTGGAGTGGAGAAAAAACATAGGCGGAGGAAGGAATTCTTTCCTGTTAGGAATTCATTCAGTTTCATCACAACGACAGAAACAACCAATAATGCAGTAAACATGAAGGACAGTTTTTTTTACCTACGTGCACGAACCGACAAGTCCTCTTTGAAAGAAGACATCTTTCGTATCAACTATAGTTTTTTTGCGTAATCGAGTGTTTCAACTACAAAATTAAGACTAAGATGAGTATTTGAAAATGCAAGCATGTTTTTAACGGAGGCGCATGAAATTTACGAATTAAATGTACAAGTAAACATGTTTCACTTGTTTCACCTGTGAATTATCGAGCTTGTATTAAGGACATCAATCTAAAAGAAACAAAGAAGTTCAAGGTCTTCATAACCTTGTGGCTAATTGTATATTTTTAAGCACTCATTCCTGAATATTCAGTTACGTACAAATTGACTTTTATTCGACTAATACAGTGGTTCCCAAACTTTTTGACATGACGCCTCCCTTTTGGTTTTCACTAAGCCGTCATGCCCCAGCATGTTTTTGATCGAAATCAAGGCAGCTCTTTGCACTCGTACTTGCGTCATTATTCATGACCAACTTATTCGTATTCATTTTACCCATGTATCTTGTACATATTGGGAAGATTGAAACATACGTTTAAACTATTTCAGCTGGGTTTGGGAACCGCTGGTCTAATAGGAAATAAAGCACGGGCTTTGCGATATACATTACAAAAATATATCATAAAAGACATATGATTGTGTATATATCATAAAAGACACATGATTGCGTTAAGTGAATCCGCAAAACGATTAGGAGTACCTGCCTTAAGATATTTTATTACGATTTGTATCAGTTAATCGAGTGCCTAATTTTTCCCCTTTGCCGAAAAAAAAATCGCTTCGACCTAATTCCTCAAAGACGTTCCATCCTTGCCGATGGTTCCCTTTTACTACCATCTTTCTTTCTCTCTGCTCCCAAAATTGGATCCATGAATAAGGAATCAATAATCCAAAAAACCCCTTTTCGCGGGAGCTGATGGAAACAAGTTCTTTGCGGGAATTTCCTCGACCCCGCCACCCCCTCCCCCATTCCAATAGGGGAATTGAGTGAGGAAGGTTGATGCAGAGCGTCTAGATAGGGGAAGTCGCGATCCCTTCCTTCCCCTCCTCCACACAAGATCACCCACCCCAACCTTTATGCCGCCGCCGCGTGTCAGCGTCTCTTCCCCTTCGCTTGTTCCTCAGATTACCGCCCACTTCATCCGCCACTCAACGCGGAGGCGCCATGATCGCTCTCTTACCACCCCCCTCATTCTTCCTTTTGCTCCATAGTACGCCATCTGCCCGAGGCTTTGCGTACTTCTCCCGCCTAGCCCATTCCTCTCAATAAAAAAAAGCGTATTTTTTCGAAAGAGGTCTTTCCCGTTCTTTCGTTTCGTACGTCTGCATTGTTCTGCACCTTATATGTCTTGATTTAATACGAATATTATTATTACTGAGAGAAAAACAATTTCGGCGACTGCAAATTTCTGAAATTATTTGGATACAAGGCCAACCTTTGTAGCGATATTTGAGCGTCATGTTGGCTAGACGTAATTGCAATAGGATATTTAGTACATGTTAATTATATTTGTCATAAAGGTTCACACTGAAATTCCGCCTCTTTGGGCGAGGGTAGTACAAAGAAATTGTGCCGTGACCGTCGAGTACAATTGACAATTTGAATCCCGTTGAAATGCATAATTATCAATGACTAAATCACGCCCGAGCCCGCCGTACATTTACATGTACGGCTGTTTTGTTGCCTAACTGCACATCTGATTTTGTTACTATTACTAGGATTACGGAACCGGGAATTCCCGTTCCCGATTCCCGGGAGACTTTAATAAATTCGAGATTTGCCAGTGAATTAATGAATACATTAAAATATCATTTAGAAGAAAGGCTAGTTGATATCTTTAATGAAAGATCTAGGAAATCCTGTATGTATCGAAACAAATCCAGGCGATATGTTTAAAAAAATAAATTCAAAAAATAAAATTATAAGATATGCCAAAGATACAATAAAAACAATTTGAAGATACATATTCTGACATTAACGAAGGAAATGGAAACGAAAATATTCCCGTCTTCAGAAGAAGTCAAAATTGCACTAAAGTCATTGCAATTCCCGGGTTTCCCGGGAAAATTGTAAACCTAATTTCCGAAAATATCGCCGGGAACCAAAAACTCTTTAGTCATAACCTTGTCGTGGCCATTGGATATACTTGAGATAAGTATTTTTTGCTTGTTCTAGATTCCTTAAGCGACGTTAACTTTTTGGGCTTTCCGTATTTTATTTTGCAGGAAATAATAACGGAAGGTATAGTCGCGATTCAGATTCGGACAAAGTTCTCGGTCGACTTGTGAGAGAGATAAGTCAAGTGCGTGTCCCCACTTATTTCCCTTTTGATCGATCGAAAAAAGATTCAATCCCGAGACATTTAAAAAAGACGCGCGGCTACTGTTGCGGAAAAGATGGAAAGGATCTTTCTCCGATTTTCTCCCCAAAACTTCTCCAATCGATCTCCCACCCCTACCACCTTGCCCTTCCCCCCCCCCCCCCCCCCTCCCCTCCCCCACTTAACTAGGAAATCTAATCCTTATCCTCTCCACCCTTCCCCCCTCACTCCCTCTTTCTTCCTCCTACGGAGAAAAATTTCCATCCGGTTGTTCCCCCGCCTCGGTGCAATTACCCTCGCTTCGCTTCCTCCACCCCCCCGCCTCGCCCCCACCCCCGCCGTCTCCACGCCAACTCTCCCTTATCGAAAGTATTAGCGACGCTCTCCGTCTCGCCCCAAAGTTTTATTGCCCCCACCCTCTCCCCCCCCCCCCACGTCCCCTTATTCCCCTTCGTTCTTATTTTTCCACTGCTTACTCCCTTACTTTCTCCCTCCTTTTCTTCAGACTTCCCTTAATCTTCTTCTACTCCCCCGTCTTCCCTCATTTCGTCCCAGCTCGAAAGATCCTCCAAGCGTGTATACCTACCGATTCCTTTTAATCTCTTCCCTCTTATTTCCCCCCCTCCAGCCCAATAACATGTAAAACGCAGGGGGATGCATCATTTGGGAGGGCACGCATTGTTGCTTTCCATCTTACGACTCCCCCAATTTCCCTCGTCCGTATTACACTCTCTGAAAGGTTGTAAAGTACCCACTTATTCCAGGCATCGGCTCGTATCCGATTCCGAAGTCACTCTCATAAGATTTTTTAAAATGGGGAAAATGCTATCTCCTTAATCCTTATCAATTCCACTCATTGATACACAGTATTTCCTAATTTTTTAGATCATAGACTTCAACAAAAGGGAAATAACACGGAAGAATGTACGAGGCGGCTGAAAAGTTCTCGGCCTAAGTAGGAATGGTATTATTGGTTAGGGAAGTGTTGGTTATACGCACTGTAAGCTCACCGTTTCACTGGATTTTGCTACATTGACTCACTTTAATACTTTCCTACGTTTTGACCGAGACAAAGTCCACTTCTATTCCCCTTTTGAAATTTCCTATCCATTTTTTCAGTCGAATAACCGTGATGCAACGTCTGCTGCATATCCGTATGGATGTCTTTAGCAACTAGACAGAAACAGTCCAGAATAACGAATCACAGCTCGGCGGTCGAATTTCGTTTACACGGCTTAGGATGAACCGCAGAGTACATATTATAATTTAACCATGTATACATTGCCGCAAGATGTCTAGCTACTATTAATATAAACGACACTCCCCTGCATATTTTTGCTTCCTACTTTCAACCGACCCTCGTAATACGAGTACAATAACGCTTATTTGTGATAAATGTTACCGCGGCGTTCCCAACTTCCGGACGACGCACATTGTCGTTGCTTATCTCCTCGGCTTGTTTTTCCTAACGGCAGTTTTTTCCGAACACTTGGTGTCTATATCAAGACCCGCGGAGTTTTCGCGTTGTACACGATGTATAATAAGCCCGTATTATGATGCATGTGTCAAGTCTGGTTTTAAAGGACAATATATTACGATGACCGAAGAACTAACTGCTCCCCTCAACGAAAATTCCGCGCATAAAATGCGGCTCGGGTAGTGTTGTAATTGTCACGTCGCACAAGGGCTGTGAGTAATTCGCCGTAAATTATATGAAAATCGACAATTGTTTTTAAAGAGAGAATGTGAAGGTTATGAAAATTGGAAAGAATTTACTTTTAAAATCGTTGAAACAATCAACGCATGGAATCACTGCAAAAATAAAATACATTTAAGTCGGGGATGTGAGACGTAAATACTCTCCGAAGTCTTCTACCGTCAACTTGTATAGTAGGCAAAGTGACGTTCCGAATTTGGACATGTAATGGCTCACAATTGCCACTGTCACCGGAGTAAGTCAATTACGCTGAAACAATCAAGCCAGCCAGCTTTAACGAAGTCACGAGTTTCACTACAATTTTAGCGCAGCGTTACATTTAACACACTTAAAAATCTCAGTCTGCTTCGACGTCATTACCGTTCTCCATGTCACCAAGAGAGAGAGAGAGAGACATTTTCGCCTCTGCATCGGCAACACCATCATCCTCTTTGCATTAAATGGCAAACAAGGATCGAAGAAAATTTGGCCTACAAAAGGTTCGTTCAACAACTACGCGAGCAATTCGCCCCTTTACTCTCTCTCTCTCTCTCTCTACATTAGTAAAATTGCGACTCTACCCATATTGGCCGCATCACGGAAGCTAATCTAAAAGAATGTCCTCGTCCTTATCTTTTCTCCAGGAGCCTAATCACCCCTGCGACACCCTTTTCGGGACCATTTCCTCCTCCTCCCACCCCTCTCCAAACTTTCGTTCCTTTCCCCTCCCCCATACACCCCCTCTTCTTATACTCCTATCACCAAACACGACCCCTCCCCCCTCCACCCTACACCCGCCCCACTCAGACCCCCTCCCCTTAAGAGACGGACACCCCGGCAACACTCCACGTACCCCTCCTCACCCTTTCTCAATCTCTCTCACTCCCTAATCCTTGAGCTAATTATCCGTGCGGACCTCGCCCATTCCCCTCTCCCCTTATGGGGAAAAACGCTTTGGAGATTTTTCCTTGCCGAAAAGTTCTTGGGAATAGTTGGACGGAGGGTTGGATCAAAGTATAAATGAGAAGAGGGCGGGACCGAGAATGTGTTTTTCCCGCCTTCTTCTGTTTTCCTCGCTAAACGTTCTAAGAGGTTGAAGGAGGGAGAAGGGTTAAAAGAGGGTACAAAAAGGTGAAGAGAGCTGAAAGAAGTAAAAGGACGAGTGAGCCTTGCCGAGAGATTCGCTAGTCTTTCGAATTGCTCCGTTTCTGTTTACGCGGTTCCGGTTTAACGTTCTCTTCTGTTTAGAGAGAGAGTTACCTCGATTTTCGCGGGTATGTATCACCTGAACACGGTTCAGCAACTTGTCTCCAATCATTAAAAATGAAACGTTTCATAGAAACAAAAGAAGCAACTCGGAATGCGACTTTATTAAGTTGTAGCATCTTGAATTGAAGACGGAACTAAAATGTAACGTCGTGTATTCCTATGGGAAAACCTACCCCACTTTGTAATACGTTCGTTTTACCTTTTTTCCAAG
The DNA here is from genome assembly GCA_036926305.1 of Uropetala carovei. Classification (NCBI taxonomy): domain Eukaryota; kingdom Metazoa; phylum Arthropoda; class Insecta; order Odonata; family Petaluridae; genus Uropetala; species Uropetala carovei. The sequence continues at coordinate 433,105 of JAXCHB010000003.1, forward strand.
TACGCATGTAACGCGCAAAGTAAAATATTTAAATTTACATTATTTACCGGAAGCAGCGATGTCACCGCACTACTCTAGCTGGAGTTGGGTGAATTTAATAAATGCATGTCCGATAAATAAGCGCAAGTTTCAATTTATAAAATTTGTAACAGATAATATTAACGGCCGATGGAGCAACGGCTGATTTTTTGGCAGTGTATGGAATTGTTAAAAAAATGCTAAAGCATTTTAAAAACTCGATCCGTTTATGATCATACACGATATGACAGATCGGTCTGAAGGTGAAGTTGCTGTATGTACTGTACGAATCGATAAACTCATTCGTGCGCAGAAATAGACAATCATTTTGTAGATCGCTCTTCCTCTCTTTGCACAGTCTTCCCTGCGGCTTTCACTACCGCATAAGAAAGATTATTTAATTTGAGAGAGGAAGAAAAGTTCTCAGAAAGGGGAGGAGGAAGAGTGAAAGTGTACCCATGACGAATAATGCAAAATAGAGAAGCGCTTTAGGAGGGGGACGGTGGCGTGGGAAGTGGCTGAGGAGAATAATAACAAAAAAGAAGCGAAAACGAGGGAGAATTAGGAAGGGACGGAAAAGGGAGAAGGGGTGAGTGGGTGACAAGAGCGAGAGAGAGAAAGGGATGTAAAAGTGGAGAAGTTAGCGAGGAGAGAGAGAGGCGGAGGGTGGATGGAATGGGGAAAGTTGCTAGGGAGAAAAACTTTTCTTTTCCGGGGAGTGAGTTAGTGAGCGAGAGAAAGAGAAGGAGGGTGTTTTTCGAGTGTACGACTAACCGTTGCCAACCTTAAGGATTGTAAAAAAAATTAGGTCGCAATTATAGAAAATGTTTTAGACTTCCCTTGAAGGAGGTGGAGACCGTGCATTCAAAAGCAAATTAAGTTAGTTAATTACGCGGCACGTATCGTTTACTATGGAGATGTGGCCACGAGTTTGCTACAAAGATAAGCCTTCTGATATCACAGCAAGATGGTGTTTGGTGTTAACCTGCGTGCGACACGATCCTCCCTACGACTCGATTTCCGGAAACTTAGCAACCGTTTCGGTTGATATGCAACTTCTCCAAGATTATGACAACATCTTTCGACAAAATATTCGTCAAGCCCTATATAACTGATGTCTTTTACCAAACAACCTAAAAAAAAATAACCAATCCAGAATACGATTCGAGAGAAAAAAGTCTTGCGGTTAATTTCACGAGCTATTTTAAGCAGTTGGCAAGCCCAGATAAAAGTGAGAGGGATAAAAATAGACGGACGTTGAATGTGGGGAGGAAAAATCCCACCCCCGGGGGCGATTTAATGCCGAAGTACTGTCAAGGGAGCGAAAAATAAGGAGCGGATGGGGCAACATTTTTTTCCTGAGGAAAGGAAGGTTCCATCGTTGAGGGCGCAGTAGTACTCGAGAAGTCCTTCCTCCTCCCCACCCGATCCCCTCTCCCACGGGAACTGTTTCGGCGCGGAAAATAAGGACCAACCATTATTTATTCCTACGGTTGACGTTGCTAGCCTGCCAGAGAGAGATTTGGTTACCCATGGTTACCGAGACATGCCAGGAAACATGGAAAGAGCGCTTCAATGAAATGGAAACTTTCATTCCCCTTTTCCTTTCTTTCCCGCAATTCTACCGGAAATTCTCCTCCATCAAACGCAGGAAAGGAAAACATTAATTATTCCTTTTCGTGAAAAATAAAATAGAAAACAACGCGGGCGGAAATCGGAGTTTGTTGGTATTCCTAACGTCAAAAAAGGAGAAACTTCGGGGGGGAGTTTTTCGGTTTCCTCCATTATACGGGAGCGGCGAAAAACCCGACTACCGACTTTCACTTCTTAATGCCCCCTTTTTTCCTAAGCCGGCTCCTGATTTTTCGAGATGGACGTGATTAATACATTTCGGGATCCGGAATTGAAGAGTTCTCACAATGCTTCCGGAGTTATTTCCCCTCCACGTTTTAAAACTTTTTCCCATCTCCCACACCCGCCGATAAAAATATATTTCGGAAGAGTTTTCGAAGGGACAGAGAGGGAGGGGAATAAAAGTTCTCATCCGGGGATTTATTTTTTTAATTTCGGAAACATTTAGACTCGACTAGAAGATTCTCTTTGAAACAGCCTGCCGCTGACTGAATACCCTTTCTGATCGTGTGTCGGATGTATTTTTCGACGCAAGGTTATTTTCAGTGTGTATAAATTCCCTTCTTGTTCATTGCAAAGGAAAGTAAAACTTTCGATCTGATCGCAAGTCGCATTGGCTGTAAAATTTCAGTTTCCTATCGTTTGGATTTTGCGACCACGACCCGATCCTGAACGGACGTAGAATGTTATGTTGGATTAACGGACACCTTTAGCCAAAACCAATTATAAATCTAACTAGACCGATCTCTTTGTCCTTCAAGTTAACATGACATAACAATACAGATTTTCCGGTGCATGCGCATAAAATTGCACAATCCCGAGTTTTTCAAACCGAAATACTAGTTTGTAATTAAACTTAGACACACTACAGACGAGGTTGCTTTATCATAATTTAGCATTCGACAAAATTCTCGGAGTTACTTCACGAATGAAATCAAAAATGTAAGCATAATATTATATGTATAATCACGAACATAGCGGATATTGTCCAAAAACTCCGTATTATGATTAGAATGCACGTTTATACAATTTGGTAACGACTGACATGTAAATCTTAATTTTAAGGACACAAAATTCGCAACAATTGAACTCTACGTTACGTGCAATCTCTTTCAGGACGAAACCAACCTGCATGTTAAATGCGTCAGAAAACGCTTTTATGATAGGCTTCGCCGCCGCGAGAGGACACGAAGTTGATAAGCTAAAAAACACTCGTTTCGTCCGTTTGCACTTGTTAAAGTTTGTAGCTCCGCGAGATTTTAACGCAGGCTTTTTCATCAAACTTACAGTCGCACTTTTTGTAATACACGGTTCTTTTTCTTTCCTACGCCGGAAGGAATATTCCTTTTTATTTCCAAGAGATTCTTTTCTTCTGCGTTAAGTGCCCTCTCGTGCGATTCACGTCTACCTCGCTTCGCACGAAAACAAATGAAACAGCAGAAGAGACAAAAAGAAAACCAGGTCTGGACTGGAGAAAAAACCAAAGACAAAGTCGACGTAAGCGAATAAAGGTGTGCTAAACGTTTGCACCGGGAGTGGTCTATTGGAAAACATCCTCCGCAATACAAATAAACGGTAGTGTCCTCGCATTTCTATACACGGGAGAGTTCCTTCGAACGCGAAGAAGCTTATGTTCTCAGCACAATTCGTCCACATTCACTCTCTCTCTCGAGTTTAATGCATATAAAAGGATGCATTAATTACCGTAAAATTCATGTATCCGTCTATCATAAGCTAGCTGACAGAAAACAGCCAAGGTTGCACCTCGCAATTTTTTTCATGCATTTCCTATGGTAAACTTATGAAGTCGCAATGTCCCGCTCAGCAGGACAATTTTAGAAAAGCAAACCTTCACAGCTTACCTAGTCATACATTAGATAATTTCATTTTTAGTTCACAATACCAAGTGAAGCGTTACGGAGACCGAATTATTCGACCAGCTGGTTTCATATAAAGTTTCTTTCGAAACAAATTTAAGCATTGAAAAGCAAGGATTCCGCTCGACACTAAATGGAGCCCTTAGCGTTCAGGTTGTTAAGGTTACCATCGTTAATATATTCCTATTCCAAAATTGATGCTAAGAAAAAATATAAAAACATTTGCTCATATTACTACGTATATGCAGGTGTAAACGACCTTTTTCACATCAAGAAGGAAATCCAATACAAAGTCCGGGTAAATCGCCACCGAAGCACAACATTTTACCGCATTTCTTCCGTCGCCATCTCCTTACTCTTAGCCTTTTTTACCCTCTAAATCCAACGCGCTTTAACCCAACGAGTGTAAGCCAAAAATAAGAGAACCGCCGTCTACACGCACATAAAACGGAACTGCCTCATGTGTCCAAGAGCCATCGCGAGGAAAATAATAAAAGCTTTCACTTTCGAAACTTTTTCCCACTTTCCGATAAAGGGCAGAAAGAAATATAAAGTGGAAAGGAGGCGTGAAATGAAATGCAACACGAAAATATTTCTCGGGAAAAAAATATAAAAGAACATTCCCGCAGCGCCATCTTACGGAACTCCCAACGGCCGTGGAGATTACTCCCGGTAACGTCTTCTCTTATTTTTTTACCCGCTTTCTTTTGTCGATGCGCTATGGAACCATTCTCCCAAGGCCTTTCCTCCCTCTTCCTGCCATCCCTTTTTATTTCCCCCGCATCCTTGGAGCAAAAAAAAAACACTATGGCGACTTCGCCTCAACTCTTTGGTCCCATTTATCTTTTTATAAAAACTCATCCCCCCCTCCTCCCCTCTTCCCAACGCACCACTGGTCTTCCCTTAATCCTCTTCCTCTCCTAACCCCTCTTTCTTATTATCCCATTCCCATCTCTGTCCCTCCTTTCCTACCCCTTTTCTCTCCCTTATCCCTAAACCTCGAGTCCCTCTTTTACTCTTCCAGAAAAAAAAATCGCCGTCGTTCTCGCCCACACTGGCTTATTCGTTTTCTCCTCAATGGGTCGGTTCGCGTTATTTTTTCAATATATATAAAAAAAAGTCAGTCCACTACTTGTCTATTATGCTGGTAGGACATTATCCCCACCCAGCCGAGAGAGAGAGTCTTTATTTTCGAATAAAATTCGGTCCAGTACGTTCCTTTATTTGGGCCTCTTTCGTGCGGATTTAATCTCGCGAGTTGTATTTCTCTGGGACTTAAAGAGTAACAATAATGTTTGTCGCAGGCTTATTTTATATCCCGCATTTCTTCCGGCGTGTTAGTATTGTATTATTACTAAGGTGACAAACGGGAATGGTGACAATTTTATTTAACTAAAAAAGGATTGTGGCTATCGAATGACTGACCGTTGCTTGAAAATAACACGTATTAAATGTCGCCTACCATTAATTATAATGCTGATATTTTGGAGTTTACCGAGCACGAAGGAGTTTCCGTTAACACTTAAAAGTGGAGATAATTTTTGGCTTTATGTGTAAAACTGGAATATCAACTTTGTGTAAAAGTCCTTAATTCTACAAACATGCATGGTTCTATAATGTATGACCGAGTAGTAATTCAATCACCATACACCTGATCAGTGATCTACAAAAACACTGCATACAACATAAACTTGCCCCGTGATTGGGCTTAGTCAAAGAATTCCTGCTTTATTATAAAAGTTTTTAAAATCATATGGCGAAACTCATCTCAATGTTTTCATAATTGGCTTACACGATTTATCCAATGAAAAGACGCCATTATTCAATAACATTCAGCAAAATCGAAGAAATGTTTCTTCGTTGAATCGCAATTATACATAGAATCAAATTTACGCAGTATCAATTCTTTCGAGACGTTATCGAGGGAAAAGCATTCACAGCCGAGTAAAATAGACCAAAAAGACATAACAGGGAAACGCCTTCCATTTTTGCAATATACGCACGGGAAACTTTTGAGGAATATCCCGGCAGTCTCAAGAGGGAAAAAGTACCTAAAAAAGAAGACCTGTTCCCGACAATTGAATTATTATGCGCGCTATAAGCAGCGAAGACGTCTCGTTTTCGTCGGCTATTTTACAGAGAAGAGGACGAGAGAGAGAGGAAAAAAAAGGAAAGGTAAACCCACTCCTCAGTCATCCGGAAGACTGAAAGGGGAGTTTCCATGGAGAATAAAAAGGAAAGAAAGAGGAAACGCGCTATTTCGACCATTTCGAATACCCTATCGCCTCTTCTACCGTTCGTCTCTCTTATCCTCCCTCTTCCGAAAATAGCCCCTCTTGTCTACGTTCGCTCCGACCCACCAGCCGACTTCCTCCGCATAACCTATCATCTATTCTCTCTTTTTCCATCTGTTCCAACTACGTCTAAATTTCCTCTAATTTTCTTCTCCGTTTCCTTCCATCAAGTACCTCTTTTGGAGATCCGTCTCTTTTGTTTCTTCCTTTTCATGTTCTCTCTCTCTCTCTCTCTCTCTCCGCTTTTCCTCTTTGATCATTATCGCTACAATCCTCTGTCTCCCTCTGGACCTTTCAAGCGTTTCTTCTCTCTCTCCTGTTACTGTATTACTGCAAATGTGCTACACTTTCTTTGCCGTCACTCGTTTTCTTTTTTTGGGGATAAAACTACGTAGTATACCTCTCGCATAAAGGGGTCTCTCCAACCAGTCCATCGCGATCGACCGGTCGATCTTTGGCCATTTTAAAGTCGATCGCTGAATCTTACCTCAGCGCTATTACTTTTTATTGAATCAAGTGAAAAATGTTGAGCCGATACAGATTTTGAACTTACAGTTGGAACTTTTTTAACTAGCTATGCAGGTGATTTTATGATCGTTCAAAAATTAAAGAGTAATTGGAAATCATAAATCAAACAATAAAAGATCTCTCGATATCAGTTTTCGCAGGAAGACACGAGCGTATCGATGTTTATAGACCCTGAGCATGCTCATGTGTTGCTCGATACGTGGTGTTCCAATCGTAAATTACTGCAAAAGGCAGAAGTTTGAGGTTTAACTGCGACCTTGCGTGTAACTTGATTAACAAATTCAAGTTATGTTTTGGTTAATTTCTTCCGTCTTGTATATTTAATAGCTTTCTCTTCAACTTCTAATAGCTTAAAATTAGTAATACGTAAAATTATCCTGGTGGATAAAATTTGAATAAATTTTATTTAACTAAAATATTCTCTTAGACAGAGCGAACAATCGAATAAAACTTTATTCGAGCTTGTTTAACTCGAATAAAAAGTTGTTTGCGATTAAATTGGATTGACGTGTTAAAGCAGGACATTTCATGTTATGATGCTGGCTTCGATGTCTCTTAATGTTTGGGAGAAAATTTCTAGGATCCTCCCCCCCACTCTGCTCCACAGTATTTCTTGTCTCAAGGCTCAAGTCAAACGTGTTTTTAATTCAATTTTCGATCTTTTCTCAAATGTATTTTTTTTTAAATGAATTCTATCACGATTTATAATATTGAAATTTTAACGCTAGAAATCCTATTTGAACTTGATTCACTCATAATATTGTACCCAAGAATTTCCAGACAACTCCTGATTTAACATTAATCCAGCCTGTCGAAGCAAAGTGTCGCCATTTGAGGCCAACGAACCAAGAGAGATTTTTGCGCGTAAAAAAAATCAGTAACTCTTTGGGTTATTGCAGAGGGCAAAAGTCAGAAACTTTTTCGAAGAAAACATGTAATAGTGAATTTTATGAGCCGATTTATGCGCCATAAATGTGAACTAATGCAATTTATGAAATCTTATCTTGAAAAAAAAAATCCTTTACAAACGACCAAGATCCAAGACCTCGATTATTACGCGCCGTGGAACAAACAAAAGCTTCCGTATCATAATTGGAAGAATAATTGGAAGACGATTTGTTTTCCCCTGTGCTTTACGTTAAATCAGAATTTACACACTCCATATTCCGTTTCGATCCTATTTCTCCTACACCTCACTCCCATTTCTCTCTTCATAGACTTATCCTCCTCACTCGCTTTCCCACTCTTTGGATCGCTCGCTTTTTTCTCCCCGAACCCAGCGTCCCATTTGGCAACGGCTTGTCATTCCCATAGCAACTGTTGAGATTTCCTTCCACATTCCTCCACTTTTTATCTCCCCTCCCTCCACTTCCCACCCTTCATTTCGCCGCCTCGTTTCCGTTCGCAGCGGGCAGCACAAGGGGCGTCCGTTGCGCTACCTCCAGACCTCCCTTCCCCTCCCCTTCTCCGAGCAAGAGTAAAAGCACGGTCGGTTGTTTCCCCGTTCGGGCCGCCGAATGCTTTTTGGGAAGAGAGGGAAGGTTTAGACGAGGACACGAGCCGAATCGTATGATTTCGTCGAACGGCGGCGGCTGTTCACATCGTTTCGGAACTTTATCGCACAAAGGACTGCACGCGCGTGTTTGTCGGAGTAGAGACCTGGTTGCGTGCGGATTTATAAAATCTACACATTTTGGTTAACCGGGAGCCTTTCACTTTGCGTCATCATCATCATGTTTGTGCGTCATTATGACGGAACAAAAGGCTCGTCTTTATTAACTCTCCAACACACATTGGGGTTTTAAAACCTAAATAGCACTGTCGTGATAAACACGGCCCCGTTTCATAAATAAACTTGGTAAAATTTTTAAAAAAGCAGTTTGCGCTTAATGTGTTAAGTATACGAAAAAATAAATTAAATTAAAAAAGTTAATATATAGATAAATATTTATTATGGCATTTTATATACTTGGGGTCCCACAGCAGTGTGCCGCTCTTGTAACTGTAAATGAAGCGTGTCGGAGGGTTAACAGAGAGGTGCAAAGGGTTCGCTCGTTTCATTGTTGCGTACGTGTCTTTGGTAAAGCGCATAAAAAGACGCGCGTGTCATCCGATGGAATGAAATTCAAGCGTGCGAATCGGAACGCGTGCAAGAGTAATATTGTCGTTAAGTCTCAAAGTAATCTCGACGGTTTTTGGAAGTGAAGAATTAATGGCATTAACTGCTATCAATTTTCAGAACCTAAACAAATATAAAAAGAGGTATCCTTCCTAACTACACTTAGCTTGAAGAACCCGGCGTCGCCCGGGTAAATCCAATAAACTCTCACGTAACCTGGGAAACACAAATTAAGAGCATTCATTCGGAGACAGTACACAACATTTGCTAAAAATAGTCAGCGAGAGCACATAACGTTTCTGAGATAGAAATTCAAAATAGCGCCAAAAATGCCATTTTCGATGAGCGCAAGAAAAAAATTTCCCCTCCCCGGGTCTGCGAGCTAGCAATTAAAGAATGAATTATTCAGACATGAAAACTCAAGAATTTCCCTTCGACTGCGCCATACAAAAATCCCGTAAATGTAAGAAAAATTGCACCTGAACTCGAACCCTGAAAAAAAGAATGCCTCATTGCGCTTCAGCAGTACCAAATATTTGCACATTATGTTGCCGCCCTGGGTATAATTTTTTTGTGGTAAACCTGGTAGAAATTTTGATTCCTTCGAGTCAATTCTAGGAACCGTAGAGAGTCGCTGCGGTAGAGATCGGTTCAAGTAAGTGTGGGAGGAATTATCGGACAGACAAACATATGATTTCACTTTTATAAAGATCGCTCGAAAAAATTTCCGTTTTTTTGTCCTTACAAGCGTAAGCAATCCAAACTCGTTATGTTGAAATGCTCGCCTCCATCGATTTTTTAAATATCAAATCCTTTCCTAACACCCTACAGAAATTAAACCCTTGTAGTAGTAGAAAGTGGGTTCACAGCTATTACACCTTTCCCAAGGCTTAGAAGGGACGAGGCATAATTGCCAACCCCTTCCTTCCCCACCCAACGACAATCCGATCCGTAACATCCCCTCTATTACCACCTCCGCCTTTTACCTCCCCCATTTTCCCGCTCGCTTTACCGACCAAAAACCCAACGTGAGAAAAGAAGACAAGAGAACTCAGAAATTCCCTCAATATATTTAACTCTTAAACAATACCTGCACTACGGGTCTCGTTAGACGCGCCGAGACAAAATTTTTAGCTCGTTTGCCATATAGTGACTAGTGAATTCCCTGCCTTCCTCACTCCTTACCCATCTGTGTGTGTGTACGCATGTGTCAAGGACGTCGGTAGTCGAGTGCAAAAGTGCAACTGTTATAAAGGGGTCAGGAGTCGAAACGGTAATGGGCGAGAGAATCATGGTTAGTAGCGGCATTGGAGGAGAGATAAAGGAAGAGAAAGAGGAAACGGGAAGCACAGGAAGAGAAAAAAGTAAATTAAGACAGTCTTTTGAAAGAAAGAGAGAAAAGGGAAGAAATGCTGAGGGTATGCGAAGGGTATACGGAACGTTTATCGAAAAGGGCAAAAAAAAGAACAGCGGGGTAGAATTCAACGAAGGATAATGGCACAAAAGTTTGGAAGGGGTGAGAGCATCAGAAAAAGTAATCTAATACATAAACGGCGATCAAAACAAACTAAATTGACTTTCTTCACCAATGAGTAACGTTTTCACACAAGTGGAGGCGTGGGGTCCATATGACCCTATGTTATATTTTTCCGTTTATCATCATTGTGTTTATACTATTTAATGAATGGCATTGGAATGGAAAATATACCGATGTGATGTACGAGGAAATTATTAACATATTACTGAACAAAAATAAAAATAAAATTGTCTAATCATCTACCGAATATTTAGTGGGGTCAAAGACTCCGCGCGCCTACTCAAAGGTTGTGAAAATGTGCAGCTTTTTGCAAAAGAGGAAGTTGGTCAGAGGATGGGAGTAACAAACATCGTCATTCGAATACTTTCTTATGGTTGCTAGGCCTCTTCAACTTTAAAAAATTATCCGATAGATGGAGACGTATTCGGGCGATAGCCCGTGAAGCTGCTCCATTTATATCAAAACATTGTCGAACAGCAACCTCCATTTATCCACGTCGGTCTATCAACAACTGCCCAGCCGTTTGAGAGATTCGATTTTTTTTCCCTTGCGAGAAAGAACAACTAATGGATCATTCCAATACAAACACGCATTTAACTCACGAGCTGTTTTTTTAATCCCAAAGAAAGAAGAGTTCGGAAGCGATGTAAACGGAAAAAAAGGAGTTTTTATAGGATGGGGAAAAGGGAGAGGATGAGATGAAAAGGCCAAGTTAAGGAAGCGTAGGAAAAAAACGGATGTGGAGGAGAACGAGTGAGCAGAAGGTAAATAAAGAAAATCGAAATCCCAATGGAGAAAATGAAGAAGCAGTAGCGATAAAAATGTTTATAAATAAAGTTTCTGAAAAAATAAAAGTTACCAAGAAACGAGAAATTGGCAACGCTTTAACAGTTGCTAATGACTGATGACTGCCTAGTAGAGGGTTGAAAATAAAAAAAATGATTGGCAATAAAAACCAAAATAAATAGGGAAAGCGCCGTAAGTAATTAGCATTACCCCGACAAATTGATGGCTTTCGTACAAACCAGTTCTCTTCAAATGAATTACAGGAATGATTTTTAAAAGTATCTGTCACTTCTGTTTCTGAAGGATGTGAACAAAATACAATTCAATAAAGGCAAGAGATTGGGAAGAATGTGTTGATCTGAGGATGCTATGAGAAAATTGGAAACAGCAGGAAAGGAAAAGGGCAGAGAAAGAGAAAACGCAGGGGTGGAAAGATAAATTTGGAGGAAGAAAAACACTGAAGGAGACCGAAACCAACTGAAAGCAGGGAGAGAGAGAATTTCTGTGGAAGATTAAATGTCGCAATAACAAGGTGGGTATTGCACTGTGGCAGAATTAATTAAATATCGACGTTTCATTGTCAAAATGTGAAATGTGAAAAAAAGCATTTTTTAATGTCACTTATAAATGCTGTTATATGATCATGTCTTTCTTATTCAGGTACAAAGCCTGACGGTAATCAGAGAGAGTGCGTCTCCCTTGCCAGGGTGGTCAGTGCAACTAGTATGCACCCATCTTAGGTTTAAAATAAATAAATAAATAAATAAAATAAAGAAGTCTACCATCATTTAACCTGTTGCCAGCGATATATCTGCGGCACAGTATAAAAACAATCATCTGCGAAAATTGCGCGGCTGGTGAAGGGTAGAGTATCGATTGATAGAAACTTGCTAAAAAAATCATCGGAACTTAATAAAAAAATACGAATTGCGTAAAAATAGCATTATTTTAATTTAAAATGTCACCATATTCACTTTTAACTAAATAGTTGAAAAAAACAGATCGACTTAGTTTATTGTTGGTATGACGCGTTATTATAATACCTTATTAATTTAAGGAAAACTAAAAGAAATAACCAAAGAAAAGCCACAATAAGAATGAGAAATCAAGGCAGAATTACTCTCCCGCTATCTCCTATATATTTATGAAAATTTGTTTGTTTATTTGTGCATTATACATTTCCACACCGTTAAAGCTAGAGTAAAACTTTCAACATATACTTTGTTCACAAATAGGAAGGCCGTAGGCTACTTTTTAATCCCAAATGTTTATACTAATTGTACAAAAAGTAAAATAATTTGTATGCTAATGCTAAATATTTTAACAATAGAGATGGGTCAGAAAGAACGGAACAGTTCTTTTCTAACTGTTCTGATGCCTATACTGTTCAATAAAATTACTGTTCTCATAAACTTCCTGTTCTTAAAGGTCAGGTAACTGTACATCTTACACACAGTGAGAAAGGTGGGAAACGACTACTTCCTTATCCGTAATTGGACGGCGGGGACTGATTAAACTATGCGTACTTTCCCAAGTCCTAATATTGATTTGAATCAAATTTGGTACGATTGCGGAGGGTTCCCAGAAATAATTCATACGTGGTTTTTGTTTCTCTCTGCCCGTTTTATTCAAAACGGCGGCTGTATCATCTAGAATTCCGATCGGATTTGAACCAAATTTCCCCGGGCAACGCCGGGTATTTCTGCTAATTCAGCCACATTTTAAAAAACATGTTTATGACAAACACATTATTTCGGATATGTGATGTTTGGCGAGTCAAATTAGCCTAAAAATCACAATTAGAAAACCTCAGATGAAATTAAAATCCCGCTATCCAGCTAATTTTTCAAAAAATTATGGAAAACATGCCTTTCGCACATGACATTCGTCATCGAACGCTTCATAAACAAAATCGAAAGTCACCCAAATCCAGAGACGAAAGCGGAAGCTAAAAGGACATTAAAACGACTGGGAATTGCGACTACGAACAGGTCTGCTCCTTGCGTAGAGTTCGACGAGCAAAATGGGACGTTTTTAAGAGCTAAGAGTCCAGCAAGGAATAATAACTTTACGTACGAATTTCCAAGATTAGAAAAGGATGGAAATATGGGGCTGGGGTGGATATATTTGGGTGGATGAAGGGTTTAGGATATTTTGTAGGGAGCGAAGGAGAGAAAGTGAAAGAGGGGAAGAAGAGTGGAGGAAACAATTCCGAAGGATTTAAATGGGAATGGGGGATTTTAATTGAGAAGTGCCTCTAAGAGATAAGGCTCTTCAAGACCGAATATAAAAAAAAATCACGGTATTATCCCCTTTTTCAGCCTCCGCGAGGGAAAGGGTTGACGGAGTGGGAGGAGGAAGGTTTTTTTGGCGGAAGAAGGGCAAGGATAAAATATATACAAGCTAAAAGCAAGATCTGAAAAATTAACAAGTGGAGGCGAGTCGAGCGCACTTCATTTTCGAGTGCAGGTTTTTAAATAAAAATGTACATACTCAACAGCGGAATACTTTCTCGCCGATTTCAGCGGCAGTAATAAACCTCGAGAGAAGTCCCTCTTAACAAGGCGAGACGTCTGGATGTGCACATCGGAGTCGAGACAAAAAAATAATAAAAATGATACCAGAGAAAACCACACCTCGAAAAACTTATTACGCTTATAGTAGCTATTTTTTAAAGAGAAAATCCCACCTTATCTATTCTTTTTCCCATCCCTTCCGAGTGCTCCTCCCGACGTCTCGCGGATGAATTCTCTCACTTCTTTTTGAGTGCATTTTTGAGCAGGCCAAGAAGCTAGGGGAGTAGTACTTTGTGGACGATTTAGCGAGTTAAATAAAAGGCGAAAAATAATATACGAAACTTAAAGAGCCGTTTTATGGAAAGAATTTGAATGAGCCTCTTCGTGCCTTCATGAAATTTAACGCTTCATTAAGTTTTATCTCCCGAGATGCTGTTTCAATCCTCTTATTATAGTTATTTTTTCCGTCCCGTACTACGCCTTCGAATCTTTCCGAGAATTAAGGAGAAATATGAGATTTTTTTTAAATCCCTTATGCCAGTCCCGAATATTATTCCCTGTGCCAACCTTTCCTCCGAGCTTAATGCATTATTATTACCGCACACAGGATTAAAATTCAACGCTGTCATAGACGTAGGGTACGTACACCTTGCCGAGAATTCAAAGCAGAGACCTTGCCCGACTGCGCATAGCAAGTGGAATTTCATAACTCTACGAATAATTAAGTTTCCGTACACGAGTCGAACTTTTCTTTTTAAGGAATACAGAATTTAATCCTGGATTTTTGCCATACCGTACGTACTCAACGACGTGCATATATGCTCATGTTGATAGATTTCGAGTTGCAGAATCCATTTTTCCCATATTATCGAGCAAAAACATAGGCAAAGAAATATTCTACCCCTTTGTAAAATTTTAGTATTTTATCACACACTTTCTAATTCTACTTATTTTAAAATAATAAGCTGCAAAATTTTCAGTCGAATTTATCCACGAAATTTTCGCAATTGAAAAATGAACTAATACGTGCTGAGCAGACACTCACCGAACATTATAATCAGCGAGCGAGTACGTCACTACACGACTATAGAGCACCGATTGCTCCCTCAGAAAAACGCTTTTTGAACACGAATCCCCCAAGTACGCATGGCGCACTAGACGCGCCAGAATGTATTAGGTAAATTCTTACACCGCACTCCTCCATTTCCCCGTAGGTCATAAAGACATCTTCGCGGAACTATTTACCTCCTTAGCGAACAAGAGTATTCTCTCCCCTGCTACGTTATATAGCCGGTCCCGCGAAGGAAGAAGAGGCAAACGGAACGTGCGTTTTATTTCATCCGGAGTTAATAATCATAGAGACATAGTTCCGAAGAAGTAACAATACTTGGGGTGTAATATGGGAGCGGTTCATTTGTGCTCCAATTCTCTCTCCCCATTCGACTCCCCTTCTTTACGCCTCTTTCTCCAAACCCATAGTCGACTTGAGAAGTAGAGAGAGATTTAGGCCCTTTTGAGAATTTGGAGTAAAATATGCGAACCATACGTTATAGTTCGAGGGAGTACCCAGTGGAGGGGGAGGAAGAGTACAGGATGCCTTCGGCAAAGTCGCGGAGGGTGGAAGAGCAGGAGGTTATATAAGTGGCGTGGATGCATAGTAAAAGGGGAGTTTCATTTAAGTGGGAAAGGAGAGAAGTATGGGGGAAATTGGGGGTGGAGTTAAAAAGGGGAGGGAGTCGGGTGGTAAGAGGAAGGAGGAGGAGGAGAGGAGAGAGAATTTCGACGCAGCCATGCGAACGGGTCTCTGGTAAAGTGGGTGCGAGTTCCCATAGAATGATTAGCAAGATTAGCCTTTCACATCTTATTCTGCACGTCATAACTCTGGCTCAAACCACCTCCAGGCATCGACCATAACCTCTCTGTCTCTCTCGCTAAATTCCTATCTCGTCCTCCATCCCTCTCATCCTCTATTTCTCCCCTCACACTCTCCGCCGTGCCTTTTTTACCCAACCTATCTCCCGCTTACCTACTTCAACTTCCTCTCTCGCTTTCCCATGCTTCCTCGTCGTTTTACCCTTTCGACCTTGATTCGTCTTCCTTCCACTCTTCTCTTATCGCAGGGGGGAAAGGGAAGGATTTTTTCAATGGCGGGTCACATTTTTAGTTGAGAATGCTTTGGAGAGGACTCGCGAGCCTCGGCGGGACGGATGAGTTAACTGTCATCTCATTATTAATACAATAAGCCGTCTTTAAGGTCTATATTTAGATTTTCATGTCCATTCTTACAAAACTGACGGACACCAATTTCCATGTCCTGGGCGAGATTCGAACCCGCGACCTTAGTATCCGTCGGTATATATACTCCAGCCATCCGTCTGCCAAATCCGGCAGTAGTAAAAATAAAATCTATAACTATCTGCTAACAAGGGAAGGGTCTCATGACCGGGAGACGGATTTCTTTCGAACTTGGTACACATTGTACTCTTCATCAGGATTAAGGATTACCACCCTTTTTGGCGTAACTTATAGTTTAAAAACAATAATTAGTTTATTTATCTTAATATATTTGAATTTCTGTTAAGTGCACTACAGTACAGTGAGATTAACGACTTACATCATAAAAAGTTTCGAGGCCCTCATGCGGCTCGCGGGGCCGTACGTTTCCGACCCCCGTCTTAAAGAGGATCCTCTCTCAATTCGCGTTTTCTTCGACTCCCTTAACCATCCTCGCAAAGCTCATTTACCCTTCTCTATTCTTCTCATCCCTTCTCATCTTCATATGTTTTATTCAGCATTATTATCCTTCCTCGCTCCAGAGTTTCTCGTTATCCCCCTTTTTTTTAGGTATCTCTCCCTCGCTAATTCCTTCGCGTATCTCTTTATAAAACTTGTTTATGCCTCGCAAAGTTTTAAATCCCTTTTAAATTTTACGTCGGTTTCATACACTTTCTCTACTCGTCTCTCCGTTTTCCCTTTCAGCTTCTCTCCCCTCTTTTCCTCACCCTCGCCCCGTTTAATATCCTTTCATTTCTAAAGGCATTCAGGCTCTCGATTGCGGTTTATTTTCGAAATTTACAGACTTGTATTAATTTAATACTAGCCCAAGCGCCGGTTGAGTTGTTAACGGTTCGTGACGTAACTTCATTTCGCGTTCCTGTCATATTTTTTAATTTAATGATAGACCTGAATGCTATCTCAAAAAGTTGAAGAAAGAGGAAATAATCTGTAATTGCCACTTTAGCGTCCATCTTTTATTATGGCCTTTAGTTTTCGACTGCAACAAAAGAAAAATCTGCGTAAATACCGAATCTAGAGTTGCTATACCTACATACGTAGTTGCTAACATAAGCGACATTATTTCGGCGGAATTTCACATTGAAAAAAAAAACTTACGTGAAGATCAGTGGTGGGAAACCTCCTCTACGTGGCGGACCGCATTAGCGGGTGCGTATTCCTCGGCGAGCCGCATTGCAAGTTGTCAATGCTTCGGCAGGCCTGATTAGACTGAAATCGGACGTTAAATAGAGAACCTTGAGGTATCATGTACTTATGTGTAAATCTGAGTCATTTGAATTTATATGATACGAATATGCGCATGTTTCTCATTACTGGTGCAATTTATCCTTTATCTATAGTGTAAATTTTATTCTCATACAGGTTTGCTAGGACTATTAGGTTTATATTTATTTGGACTACGTCGTTTTTCCGTACTTCCTAAAGACATCGTTTACGAAGTACATTTTCTGCGTCTTCTTTCTTTCAAAAATAAGTCCGCGTAATTTTAGTCACCCCACGTAAAACTTCCTTCGCTTGTTTAATTTTAAGAAAAAATTTACTTTAGCGTGTCTTTTGACGTCATAATTTCCGTTCTAAAATTCTTTTCGACGCAACTCTCTCTCTCTCCCTCGTTTTGTCGTCCCCCTTCTGTTCCCTTTCCTTCCTCCCTCAGCGCCACTCTGAATGGCGGCACTTTTACAAACTTATTCCGTCTAATAAAATTTTCCTTCCCTTAATTCCTCGTCATTTTCAAAATTCTCCTCGAAACTTTCTCCGGCACCCCATTCTTCTCCACCCCACCCACCTACTTTTCAGTCATGCCCCCGGTGCTGCATTATGATATTCAGAGGCGTGAAATTTAAGCTAAATGGGCTGCTTTTCTTTTCGTAAGGAAATAATGAAAGGGGACTTGGTGCATTCTAATTGAATAATGTTCTTATGCCTTATTTTTAGTAAGGGGGACTTTTGGCATATCTTGATGCAATAAGGGGATCTTTCGCGAACAGCAGCTCTTGCAAAAAAAGGTAATATATTGCTGATTCAGTATGTTTACAGACATTGTTGATAATTTAATACAAAACAATTGAACAACGCCAGTATTTGGTATTAAAGGGGAAAATAATATTAGCCACAAATGTCGTATGAAAGAATTTATGTCAATTCAATAATAAGCCTACCTAAAGACGCAAACATGTTCATTTTATAATTCTAATGGAGTCACTTTAATAATACGGCCATGAAATATGACGCATCACGACTGTCCAAAAAAAAATGAAGGTTCTGGCCTTATTGCTAGGAAGAACGTTATCAATTAGGCTACAATTATCATCATCATTATTGGTCATAATTAGGCTATAAAAAAGCAGGAATGAGTACCTATTGCTAATTTTTCAAAGCGACAAATATTCCGCAATGTCCATTTCTACGTTAACTTCACAAAAATTGACGTTTTTTCTCGTCAACATCTATTGGATTTTATCCTCTCACCGTCCTCTTTACTCCCGTGCCTCTTGCGTTAGTCTGCAATACACGTCCTACGCCCCCTTCTCTCCACTCTTTTTTTCTCATGTTGCACACATCTCCGCCTCAGATAGCGATTTTCCACGAATCTCGCATGGCGCTAGGCTGATCCTCCTCACCCCCACCTCTCTCACTCTCCCGGACGCTAAGTGCACACACCCTGCTCATAACAGCTTCGCTTCCAACGTTTTGGCGCCAGTTTAATCAACTGAGATAGTTTTTTTTATGGATACAGAGTGCTCGAGAGCATGGGAAGACTAATCAGTGCTTATTTTCCGTCGCGTCGCTTTATAAAGTTGTTCGATTACATCAATTTTGAATTCTTTTTTAAAGGCTTTAAACGCATTTACGAAAGCGTCGCTTCTCCATCGCCCTTTGATCGGAGATTGTTTCCCCCCCCCCCTTCACTCCATCTGCTACCGTTTTTACCTGAGGAGGTGTATCGTATGGTAAACTACGGGACGTTTCTGCAACAAATCTATTCAATGGATGTCGCACCCTTTACTTCCCGAATAATGACGCCACAAACACGAAGCTTTACCGGTTCATCCCCGCTACTGATTCGATTAAATGCGTCATTCACGGCTCTTGCGCTTCAAAAGCGGAGCTAAAGCATCTTTTCGGTACGCTTGGTTATGTTTAATGCGTCGCTAAACACGTTTGTGTACAAGTATTTTGAACTTAAAATTCTAGCTAAATTGAATTTTTTCAACTGCTACAACGAATACATCTCGGTCATATATATATACAGGTCGAATTCTTTTCAGTCATCAATTCCGTTGAATTGATGGAGTATAAAATTGGGACTCTAGCCCAGTATTTCTCTGCCTCTTCGACCATCCGTAATTTGGACGTAGGCCAAGTGTTTTATAAGAAAAGCGATGAAATGAGCCTTGCTCTAATGATTCTTACTTCGAAACGTATTGTAATTAACTAAGGAAATTCTGCCTTTGATATTGAAAAAATCTGATGTGGCCAACACATGACTTTCTCCATATTTGGGGTATATATATTTAAATTATTATGAATAGCATTATAAGGCAAAATTATTATTTCGTATCGTAAATATTGCCGTAAATTAGGTATATTTTGAATATGTTTACAGAATTCACCGCTACATGGTGCTGGCGTTGTATACTGGAAATTAAGAAAAAGCAAAATATCTCCGAAATGGATGATTCTACAAAAATTTATTTCAAACAAAACTTGGAAGAAATATTCTCTACAACTTTCGTCCTCACGAAGATGACCAATTACGGACGTTTTTAAGGAGATATTTGACGGAAACAGAAAAACCGATTATTTATAAATAATTCCTAAACAATAACTGCTATGGAAAATTGTTTCAAATGGAAGTTGTAGGAAATTACATTCTCTATAAGCTTTGCATAGAATTGTATATACAATAATATGTTTTAACGGAGAAATATCGCAAAAACCGAATCGGGTTTCGAATAAACCTCCAAAAACTAATCAGTACTTTGTGCCCATACCAAAGTGTTATATATGAAATTTGGTAATAAAAGTTGTAGGAAATTAAATTCTCTAACATTTGTATGGAATTGTATATACAATAATGATGTTTTAACGGAGAAATATTGCAAAAACAGGATCGGGTTTCGAATAAACTTCGACTTCCGGTTAACCGTTATTGTCCAAAAACTAATCAGGTCTTCGTGTCCATGGTAAAGTGTTATATATGAAGTTTGGTAACGATATGGGAAGTACTTTTTGAGTTAGAGCGCCCACAATCACATACACACACGCATAGACATCATTCCGAAAATAGTCTAAACGTGTTCTAGGGACCTCAAAATGTGAATTTCCGTTGAAATCTCGAAGTCGATTTTTTCGTGAATACAATACTTTCCCATTACTACGTATGGAGAAGTAAAAAGCATGGAAGGACGCTTGGGCATTAGGTATATACCATCTTATTACATTTGCAAACTAAGGTAATGCTATAATTTTCCTTCCCCCCCCCCCCCCCCCAAACTCACCCCTACGGCCATATTATTTACGCATTACGTTAATTCCCAACAACTCCTTTATTCTTCCCACTTTCTTATAATTCCGTCCCTCGTCTCTTTTATATCAACCCACTCATTCATATTTTCATCGCTTTTTCCCCTTATCGTTTCTCGCCTTTCTTCCTCACCCCTATCAGTTTCTTCCCGCGCCATCTTTTTAAACATTAACATAACAGTTTCCTTGGAGAGAGAGAGAGAGAGAGAGAAAGACACTCTTTGCATTCTCCTTTTCGGTCGCGCTAAGAATGAAAGGAAATATCAGTTCAGCGAAAGATGGCCGCTTAGGTTCCCTCTCTTCGCGATGTACAGAGAGACATAATGGAGTAGAGAGGGGGAGGAATGGAACGGAATACGAAAAGGATAGAAAATAAAAGCCTGTGGGAAAATTCGCGGGTTCCAATTCTTTAATTTGAAAGGAACTCGCGAAGAAAGACTAATGAATTGCAAATGCCCAACGCCGCGGCGGCGTGAATTTCCTTTCCCGTCTCTTTTCTACTCCCGATTCTCTTTTTTTATATCATTCCGCCATTTTAAATAATACAAATCGGGTTCTCTCTCTTTCTTTCCTTGTTTACCTCCAGTGGTTTCTTGAAAATAGCCCAAACTCGTTTTTTTCTGCGTTTTCCCCGTCCTCTCTCTCTCTCAAAAAAAGACCACGTGCGCGGAATCTTTAAAAAAAGTATACCTAGTACGGTGGAAGATGTGGGGGGTGGATGTATGCTGCCAGCTTAGCGCCACCGCAGAAAGGCTTTATCTTCTCCTTTTGTATATAGCTTGGCAACAAAATTCCACGGATTTTAGGAGACTAAATTCTATTTCGCGACAAAGAACCTTTATATCCTTAGTCGCTGAAAAAGCGCGGCTGTTTTTAATATGCGTGGCACGGGACAGAAGCAGTGGTTTTTGATGTAATAAATAATACACCGGTGTCGGTTCAATTTCTCAAGTCGAATAAGTAAAAATGTCAATATTTTCGCTTGAATAACCAAGATATCTACGCAATTAATGAGGCTTTGCTCAAAATCCATTATCTGTCATAATGAAATTTCCCAACTTGTGCAAAATGCCACTGAAAGGGACGTCAGTAAAAGTAGGTTACCTATCTAAGATTTAATTCTTCGAAAAGGCAGTTTTTCCATTACATCAGCTTAACCCTAGAACAGTACACTGGGGCATTTTGACCCTACCTTTTTATTCGATTCGCTCTCCCGTCTGTAAAATTGCGCCTAAAATTCTCCCCACTTTGCAGCAAAAATGTCTGGGCTAATCTCTAGCGGTCCCCACAGTTTCGGCCTCAGTCGCGCTTTGGCCTTCGTTCTGGAGTGTTTTGAAGTTTCGATGGTGCCGTTTTGACCCCAGTGTACCGTTCACTAATTCTTTTCGTCTAGAACTCCATTTGTCGAATTCGGTTTTTGTGAGAAAAGTGTATAAAAAGGGAGTATAATGTATTTAAATAATAATAATGTTTAATAAGTTGTACGCTAATATTATGAATTTCGGAGTCGCGTTTACATATGAGTGTGCAAGTGTGTATATGATTTTTGTATTATTCAGAGTATGGCTCGCTATAATTTGCGAGGTATTCAGCAAATAACGCAGAATTTTCAAGACTATGACGAAGATTATGTTGGAGAGAAGCGTCGAAAATTTTGTAAAATCGACCACCTTCATATTGCCAAATAACTATACCTTTGAAATAAACGCGAAAACTCGGCTAGATAGGGTTAAAGTACTAGTTTTCCTCGTTCAAACCCCGCAAGTTTCATGAAAAAATATTCACGCGCAAAGAGTTATGAATTTTTTCGCAAAGCATTCCTTTCGCGATTTTTTCAAAATTGTCATTTACATTTGAATTTTTTTAAAACTATAACGCAAACACCAAAATAAACTATATAGGCTTATCCTGCAATCCTTCAAAATTATCACCATATTTTTTTTATTTCTTAGTGCCAATTACAAAAACGTAGTAAGGCGATCAAAGTCTTGTGGTGCCTTATTGACCTCCGTGTACCGTTTATGATCGGCGGAAGAAGTGTACCGTTCTAGGGTTAAATCTTAAAATACCACTAAAGAAAAGCTATGTCGTGATTTAAGGCACATTAAATACTTTGTTGTAACGCGGTATACAATAAGAAAGTTAAGAATCCATCATTCGCCGAAAATCTCTGGTTATTTGGGAAAGGAATTGCGATGAATCCAAAATAGATACGAACAGTATAGTTAAATATTGTTTTTCTGTCAAATTTGCTTCGCGAAATCAGCACGAATGAATTATTTGTAGACATCAAGAGAACGAATATGCAAATTCATGGAAAGAGACACGGGAAGATTATTTCTCAACCACCCTTACGTCTAAATCATATAAAGCAGCGTGCGCAGTGCGTACACTGGAAGGCTAGGCGGTTTAAAATAGCTTTTCCTATATGAATTTTTACAGGATTAAAATGAACTTGTTTTTGTAACTGAGAAGGAGAAAGCCGAGAAATAATTCTACGAAAAAAGGTATTTCGCTATAGCATTCGCATTGTTTTACTGGAAAAATCGATTATACGTAATGAAGAATATAATGGCTAGTAGCATTAGAATCGTCTCCTTGTGGCTTCAAAGAGAATCAAATTCTATGAGTAAAATGAATCCGAAGAACATAAGGCAACCGATGAATCCCGATTTGGACAACGCAGTGTTTGAGTGACGACGTCACACTTAGTTGACTGTCTAACACAGTGTTTCCCAACCTTTACAGAGTCGCGGCACCCTTAAGTGACTTTTCAGAATTTGGTGGCACCCCTCCCTATCCACCGTCAGTAATAATCGCGGTGAAGTTGGACCCCTAACCCTAATCTCCATATCTCCTTTCATTTTGAAGTGCCTTTGCAACGAAATGAAGGTCGACTTAACTCTGGTTTGCATTTTCGAAAGCCGACGATGCAAAATGAGGCTAAAAATGGGAAAACAGAATATTTTTTGCGGCACCCTTCAGAACATTTCACGGGGGCGTTTTTAGGGACTATCCTTTCATACGGAATGAAAGCGGATTTAGATGTGGAATAAAAATGACCCGATTTTCCGAAAAGAAAAACATTCCTACGATGTAAATTTCACTACAGAAGATCTTTCTGCCATAAGTCACGAGCAATTAATGGACGAAGACAAATTGCCCGATAAAAATGTCACATTAGCCTATAAGCGAGAGAAAAATAAGCGAGATAGAGCGCGGAAGCGGAGACATCCGTTTCCAAGGAATGGAAGCGAAAATAACGACGGCTCAAAAAATGCGCACAGCGAGGAACAACGGAGAAAATAAAAATCAAGGGCGCCTCCGGTCTTTTTTCCTTAATTTCCTTGCTTTTTCTCGACTCGTTAATTAATCGGATCAAAGTTTAAATAGATCTTAATTATTTTAAGGGGAACGTCTGCTCATTTGAAATTTAAAATACGCCCAGCCGCGTGTACAACTTACCTTTTCCGCTCCCAACTTTTTAAGATGCCATCTTTTTTTCTTCTGAATATTCATCGACTTAAATGTTGCGACGGAGAAAAGGCGTCGTGATTACAATTAGGTTAGTCCTAGTACAAATTATTTTTTATCGAAAAGGATCGTACGAGTTTTGACTAAATGAAGCGACTCTTTCCGAATTTTCGTCCTTAATTAACAACGATGCAAATAGCTTTCTTTAAAGAATGTAATTTGAACAGTAAAAAAACCAGAATTTATCTCTTTTACATTTTTTGAGGTGGACTGATTATGATGAATTTAGCCGCTAAATATTCTATTAGAAAATTTAGCGATATTTGTCGATTCCGAAAATAAATTTTGAATAGAACTGCGAAACGTTTAGTTAAAAAGTTATAATTGCCCCATCACTCGTGTTAACCTTCCTCGAAACAATAATATTGCTGCAGAAGATTATAGGAAAAGTGAAAAATTAAGACTAACAAAGCCAAATCAACATTTTCCGTGGGCGAATAATTTTAAGACCTAATCTCGCCCTTCGGCGGTAAGATAATGGAACCGAGCGAAGAAATTCATTTTTCCGAATAGAAAGAAATCAAGAGGCAGAATCGTGGAACACGGCAGACTATGGATTAGGGAAGAGAAGGGTTAGTTGATGCGAGGATGGATTCACCCTATTCATAAGCACGGAACACCGAGCCATCAAACAAACAACGGGGAAAGGAAAAGATACGAAATGAAACAACAACTCGAAATGCCAAATTCTGAGAGTCGTGTTCGACTTTTACTAAGAGGAGACATGAAAAGTAAAACACGAGGGACATCTTAAAAATTTTTCGCCACGGATACAAACTTACGCACCTCACACAGGGCTTTTTCATATATGTATATATTATTCCAGCAATTTTTGAAAGGGTAAAACATTACCGTTAAAAAAAACCACTATAACGAAATCATTTGTCGAAAATGTTTACCGATGATCGTCAATGTGGTAACTCTCTTATCAGAAATCGCCAATAAAAACCGTAATTGGTTAAGAGTATGCCGTTTCTGGTCAATACTACCGAAAATAAAATTTGTCCGACTAGATTTTGCGCCGACATCGCGTAATACTTATGAAAGTCTCACGTGATTTAGAAGATAAAAAAATACGGACGGAAACCACTCGTATATGCGGTCATTTGGTGCAGTATGCAGAAACTGCGCATACAAATGTATTTTCTTTATGCAATAATTACATTCCACGTCCTGGTGTCATATTTCGCTAAATAATATAAATATAAAAACAATAATGCATGCCGCCGTAAAACTTTTTGAAATGTCTCAACGATAAAACAAGAAAGCGAGATTTTTAATGTCCCATGTGTGCTCCACTTATACTTTTTCTCCCTTCGCTTGCTTTCTCAAAACGTCTTATCCGACAATTTTCTCGATAAAAAAACTCGGCATACTCTTTAACGACCTTCGAACAAACAAAAGGGCTTGAAACGCTGTAAAAAGATCGACTGGGCGGGTATGGAATTTTTTTTACGACTCGAGCCTGTCGCCTGAGACGTCTTTTTTCCAAAGATATCCAAACGTTACGCTAACCGATCGTTAAATAAAAACATTTTTCGGCCGACTCATCTGTTTCATCTTTATAATTTCGCCCAAGGTTCCCCAGAATCCATCTTTACGGTATCGTGGAAACTGCCCTCGGATCAACTGCTGCGCAAAACCCTTATTTCTGTTGATGAAATTTCATTTCGTATTGCTTGGCGAATGAGATCACGTCATATGGCCGCCTCGTCATACGCAGGCATGCAGCTGCCCGAGGAATCGAGCTCCCTTGCAAAAAAAATATTTTGACTACTTTCGGGAATACTCCGCACAAAATTTTCTATCTACTTTATTCAAATGATAATAATTTAGTATAAATGAAAGAATGATATAATTAATATACGTATAAAACTTAAGTATTGGATCCCACACGAGCAAAATCAGTATCTCTGCATCCCGATACAACTTTGATAATGCCCCATAAAAAATAATCTGGATGTGTTAAAATCCGTAGATTGAGCTTGCCCAGGGCCTGTTTCCACCTCGACATCTGGATGTACTACCTTTGGACAAATATATGTCTAATTGCATCTTCTTTTTACCTATCCTGAATTATCGTCTTTATCTGCAAGGTAGCCAAGTAATTGTAAGTTGACACTAACAGCTACGTATGCCATCTTACGCATCGTTGATCTAACTTCAATTTAGATTTCTCTTGGCTAATAAGAGCGAAATTAATTTAAGATAGGAAAAAATATGAGATAAAAGAACACCCTCCTTATGTAAAAGTTCTCGTTAAATGTTAATGCAAAGGTAATTCAAGATTTAATATGATAAAACTAACGTCAAGAACTAACGTTATAGTTAGTACTAGGTTATAATGCATTTACAGCGGCTATGTTTGGGTAAAAATTGGCAATCGAAAAATCCAAAATTTTCTCATCTTGAGCATCACGTATATATTTGTCAATCTTTTTCGGCACAACTCATGGACACAAATACTGTAGTAAGTCGCGTGTCTTTACTCGCCTCTCCCTCCTTCCAACCCTTGCCCAGTTTCCTCCTCCTCGAGTGTTCTCGTGGCCCCAGCAGACACATTTCGACTCGAGAAGACTGGAGTGGGGAGGGAGAGGGGGGGAGAGAGAGAGGAAGCGAGGCAGAAAGAGAGAAAAAGCTAGCCCAAGGATTTTTGGAGAAGGATGCGACTCGTTAACTTCATCGCTGAATGCCTAATGAGGAGGAGTTGGGACAAAAAAAGAACCAAACCATCTTCCTTCCCCCTCATCTCTCTCTCTCCTCTTCCCTAATCCTTCCTAACCTCCACACCATTCCCCCCCCCCCCCCCTCCCTCTCGGTGTTGGTCTTTCGGATTTCATTTTAATTGCGGTTTTGTTTTTCCGGCCACACGCCAGAGGTCTCTCTACTCCTACCCTTCCTCTCTCTATCTCTCGCAGCCACAGACTGCGCTCCTTCATTTGTTATCTACGGACTATGCGTTATTTTCCGCTGAATTTGCACCCACTGCGGAAGCGGAGGAAGATTCTCTCTCTCTCTTTCGGAGCTCCCAATTAAGAAACTATGTGGCGGCTGGTGGAGGACAAGAATCCGTGCTTTAAAATTAAAAAAAAATTTAATTAATTCCCATCGAAAGTTAACTTTCCGTCTTCCTTTCTTTCTCGCAGAATGGGCATTAATTAAAAACGAACGGTTTCTTATTCTATTTTTCCAGCGCGCTAATCCCCGTCGGTAGATACGCTACTTGATGGCCGCTTATTCATTAACGGTTACAAATAGGCGGTTTTGCGAAATCGTGGTCGTAAGTTGCCGAGTGCGAATTGAAGGCGAATTCTGGAAGGTGCTATAATGGATTCATCTAGCTACCTAGGCAAGTGTCAAACTTCCCGTTTGCGTTCAATGTTCTTTTGCCATGTATATATTTTACTGTCTGCACGGGCATCTATATGCAATGAAAAGCATTTAAAAATATATTCCGACAAAAATATGCCGAATTATTTAGTCTGTACATAAATATTACGCGCTAACACAAGCACTACCAATGCATTGAAATCTAGTGTATGTCTGTGGTTTCCTCGGTTACACGGCGATGTCTTACGGTTGATGCTAGAGAAAAATCATTTTATGATTACAATGCTTCATACGGTAGTTCTCGTAATAATTCGAATTTAACGCCAAGAAAAGTTAGCAAGCGCCTCTTTCGCTAAAGTTGGAATACAATCTTTAAAAAAAATACGATGGTCAAAAGTTCAATAATTATTCGAAAGACATATTATACACCGGAATATTACAAGTCATCTTTTGATACTGTTGATGAAATCTGGTACCCTAAATTACGCAGGAGCTAAACCAGTTAGAAATTCACGACAGAAAAATTATTTAAAAGTTGGGGCCTAATGCAGTCCGCCACGAAATTTTTTTTCCTCCGAAATCATCGGCGTACCTCGGAATTTTTATCGAATATAAATTTTTCGCCCGCGGCCACAATAGACTACTAAATTATTCAGACGGACTGATTCGCTGCCTTTCAAGCAACTCGAAAAAAACTTTTCGGCCCCAAGATTTTCCTCTTCATATATAATTCCAGTCAGCTGGTGAATAACATAATTCCATTGTTTCCGAATTTTTTCTTCCTCCACACCCTTGGATTCCCTTCCCTCTCTCCCCCCTCGAGTAAAAAAAAATCCTTTGCTCACTCTTCTCTAAACAATTCCCTCGAGGCGGTAGTTTGTTCGCTCAGAATCAGCAATTTTATTCGCTTCCTGGACTTGTTCAAATACGACGCCGGTTTGTTAGAACTTAAGAAACCCTTTCGCGGGGATAAAAAGAAAAAAGAACGGAAGAAATTCTCAAAGAGAGAGAGACACGAAGAGATTGCCAAACGAGGGAAGAAAAAAAGACTAACGCCAAAGGCTGACTCGTTAAAATTAATAACTACGAGAGATCAGAGAAAATGATCGAGATCTAGTTTTTTGTATCGCTTGAATTTTAAGTTCATTTCGTATTGCACGAAAATCTGTTTATCTATATATGAAATAACTATCGTCTGATGTTGAAAGTGTGGCATATTTATACACTGCGTCCATATTTTATGGAGCAGTTTTAAATATATTTTTATTGTTTTGGCACAATAAAATTTAATTTAATTTAATCATTAAAACTGATCTGACGAATATTTAAAAGACGGTATTTACTCAACTAAAGACCGAGGTTTTTTTTTTATCCCTTCCAGAGGATTTTGAAAAATGTACCTCGGCCTAGAAACGTATGCTGAAAAAAATCTTTAGTTACTATATTCCGTTTGTTCGAAGCTAAAGGCTAATCTTTAAATAAAAACAAACTGTTCATGGGAATTGGCAAAAATCGCAAATAAGAATTTTCCTGTTAATAAACAAAAAACATTTCAAACAACTAAGGCATAAGTAAGTTAAACAGTTCAAACAATTCGTCCTATTTTATCTATCGAGATTCGAAAGCATAATTTTGCCCTCCCGTCGAAATTGTCTTACGCAATTCAGAAAAAAACATTCGCCTTAAGCTCTGAACGATTCGAATAGTTTTCACCATTAAAGGTGACCTTTTAAAACTAACGCTGCAACTCGGAAGTTAAGGCGTTCGCGGGGTAATGCATAAACTGTGACAGGATACGTGCGCTGGAGAAAGATATACGAGGTCAGATTTCCCTTTTGGGACGCCCTCCACTTCCCGAGAGTGGAAGACGAATGAAGCAATATTGTACCGACTTACACACCCGCAAAGAGAGCTGCGAGAAGATCGGCTCTATTCTCTCAACTCTAGTTTTAAAGGAAATTAAACGCGTCCTTCGCTATTTCCGCCATTTTAGACGCGTCTTATTTAACAGGGCCAAGTCCGAAAACTTAAATCGCGTTCTTAGACGGAAATTCGCTTCCAGTAAACCTAAAAGTTTCTGCGTCTCAACAATGCATCAGTTCTGACTAAATCGGCGGGTTTAGCATAACAAATCATATTATATCATATTATATCGTAAGCGTGCTTAAGTTCTCCACATAGATATGCAGGAGGTGTACCCGAGTTGCGAGCGGGTTGCGTTTTAAAGGTTCGCAAGTCGTTTGTTCGGAAGTCGATTTCTTAGAAATAAAATCTTGTAAACCGTGTGTAGCTTCCCAGGTGCACAAAATCCTATTTATGCCCACAATTAAGTTGGCACGTTATGTATTTGTTAAGAATAACAGTAAAAAAACATACCGTTGTAAATTCTAGCTTTCTTACATTATGGAACAACTGAGTAAGAGACCACTGTGTCGGAAGCAGGACGCTACGCTCCGTCGCATGATGAAGTACTTACAGAGAGCGACGACTTTCGTACGTGCGGGTTGGCGTTGGTATGCCCGATTTATTAGAATATTAATACCTTACGGAGGTGCGTAAGTGCGATCGTTCGGAAGTCGGAAACATCCTGTATAGGTAATCTATACGTGTACAACTCGAAAGCATAGGTGAAAAATTTTGCGAGATTTAAAAAAAAGTTATTTAAAATGCTTTTGTTCTCGATCTGCGCTGTGTGTGAAAAATTATAAATGTTGGTTCATCAACCACTTGCCACATCTCCATGTCTGGTAATTACATTTCGGAAGGATTCGCCTAAGTTTGTACCTTAATTGATAAGTATCGCTGGGATGAAGTTGCAAAAAGAAATTCGAAGGCCGTCTCTCTACTGACAGCTTAAGCGAGCAGCAAGGCGGAAGTCTGCACCCAAATGTTTTATGCGAACGAAATGCAAGCTTGGGATAAGTAACGAGTCCTTAAGTAAACTGCTAGTTTCTCTCCCTTACGCTGACTTGTTAAACGCAAACCATACACAGCGCCAGGATTTAACTCGCTTCCCTCCGCGAGAAAGAAATTGAGAAATGGCCTTCAGGTGTTATCCCGAGGGAAGAGGAAGAGTAGAGAATATTTTGCGAGGAAGGGAGCGTATCGCTAAGGTGGTTTGCCGGAATATGGTAGGGGATTAGAGCGGAAGTGTGGGAAGGGGTAATGGGCGTAACTTGGGGCCCCCCTAAAATAATTTTTATAAGACTTGCCACATTGAAGGAACACGAAGCCACAGAATATAAAGAAATTTATTGCTTTAGGATGGCGTAGGTCAGGCGTCTCAAACTCGCGGGCCGCATGAGGCCCACGCGATGCATTTGCGTGGCCCGCGAAGCAATTTACTTTATACTACGCGACCCGAACTCAAACCTATTTCTTATAAAAGATTTCATCCAAATATCTCTAAATAATCTAAGAAGGGTATTAAAATCATTCCAATTTATATCAAGCTGCACGATTGAGTTACTGAAGAATGTTTATGCCACTGCCAGCGAGTTTATTGCGTATCAGAAGGACTTACCCGCCGACGCCAAATTTAGCATTTTTGTAATGACTGCGTGTACGACGCGTAATAGAACGATTCCTCTTGTAGAAAGAGAGAGTGAATATAATAAAAAGAATACGAAAAGGTGTGAAGACTGGGAAATTAAGGAATGCGGCCCGCGGATCGGCAGAGAGCCGTCATGTGGCCCGCACACCTATGCGAGTTTGAGACCCCTGGCCTAGGCGAACTTCTCTCGCTATCAAAAAGTGTTTGAAAGGTCAGATTGAAAACCGTATCAACATCAAGGAACTATTGGATTTTATAGCGATTAAATACAGACGCATGCATCTATAAAAATGTTAAGTGCAGCTTTGACATTATCGATAACTAACTTTGTCGGCAAATGATCCTTTTCAAAATTTTATTCAAAAATCTGTGTACGCAATTGTCAATTGTATTCCCAGAAGTAAATTAAAATAGTCATCACATAAATCAGTATAAACTCAAAAACATGGTAAACTATTAGGAATTTAAATATAAAAAATAAACAAAAAAATCATAAATTGTACTTTTTTATAGGTTCAAGCTCCAAAATTTTACTTGCACAGGGGCTCCAAAATCCTAGTTACGCCTCTGGATTTTGGAATACGATGTCCAGGGAATAATTTAAGAGCCTACGAGAGGAAAATGAGGGAGAAGGTGAATAAAATTGAGGAGGAAGAGGAGTGACTTTCTGGGATGAAGTCGGGAGAAAAGAGTATATAAACTGCCCGGAGGTTCCGAGAGGGATGCTGCTTGGTAGCCAAGGGTGAGGTGGGGGGGGGGGGGGACTGGACCCCTTAGGCCCTTCCGTGTTTTGCGTTTCGGTCCAGAGAGAATTGAGGGAGATGAGAGGGCAGGGAATGAGAGGGGAAGGGGTGTGGGAGGTCGAGTGGAGTGACAAGAAGATGTGGCCCTCGGGCCACACGTTAAGTATAAATATACCAACATCTCCTCTCCCCCTTTCGTTCCAACATCCCACACCTCAGACACAATCGTCCACCAGAGTCGACCTCGTTTCTTCTCATCCCCATCGTCCGCAGTCGTCGAAGTCTGTCGGATAATATGCTCGCAGTCAGTGTTTGTGTGCCCCCGTGCCGTACGTCACAATACGCCCTATATGACGGGCCCTATATGACGGTGATAAACGCCACCGTTATTACGTAAATCAATTTTCGTTCTAGTACTTGGTACTTTTTCTAGTAGTTTATTTGCCCTTCGGGCGAAAAAAAACACTGTAATTAGGGTAATATTTGTTGTAATTACTGTGATATTCTTCTGTTTTTTATTCATTGAGTCATAGAAAGTATTACGTATATAATGAATAACATTATTATGGGTGCCTCTGTTTTCAGAACAGAGGACGATGCGGCGTCAACTTTTTATTATTTATCTCGCGCATCACGAGTTCTGCGCCCCAAATACTCGCGCCCCGTTTTAGCGAACGAACCAAGGTTGCTCATCATCACCATGAAAAAGGGAAGAATATAAAATCGCACTTTCAGTTCGAAACATCCAGGCGTAAGAAATTACGGACACCCAGGATTATGTTCACAAGCATTATAAAATAGTTGCGAGGACATACCGTAAATAAAAATTATAGCAACGAATGTAAAGTTAGCATTTTACTTTGGTAAATCATTAGGTATACATTGCAGATGGTCTCCTTTGACGCGGAACCTGGTTCGCGACAGCAGACACTGCCGATATTATCTTACCACTGACAATTTGTAATGAAAAAATTAATGCGGAAAAGGCTTCAATTTGATGCCACATATTGAGTGGACAAGTTTGTCATAAAAAAACATGGAATATTATCCTCGTTGAATTGAGCAAAATTGGAAACTTGGCAACATTGCGTTGTAGCCTAAGCGAAATAGCCCCAATGCGGGTGCAATGCTCCGAGTCCCAGCCGCACGACCCGTTGAAACGCAGTTTGTGTATCATTTACTATGAATATATTTCATACTTCCACGACTCAGGTTAGTAATATGAAAACATTTTAGCGACTATGGCGAAAATGTTCGCTATGCATTTAATTATCCACGTTATTGCAAGAAGAAATCTATGCTTATTTAAGCAGTCGATTCCAAGGAAGACACACTTCGAATTGTAGATTTACACAAATTGTCAAATTTAGAGAGAGCGAGAGAAAGGTAACGAGAGAGGGAGAGTGGAGCGAGGAGGCATCTCCGCATTTTTTGTGCAAATAGAAAAAACAGCGATTTCTTACTAAAGGAGCTCGCCCTCATTAATTTTGAATCAGACTCTTGCCTTTGACATCAAAAGTAAGGATGGGAATTCTCGACTCTTTCTTTACGAATTCGGAACGCCTCCGCGTCCAGGTCCTTAAGCTTTTTTTATTCCAGGCAGCGATTCGTGATACGCGCCCCTCCCTCCCTTGCAAGAGAGAGGGGGAGCGAGAGAGAGAAAGTTACCCTGGAGACATTCTCGCGTAAACTTTTCAACCCGCCAATTTTACACAATTCTTCCGGCATTGTTACCGCATCGGGTCTAACGCAGATCTGGAACGCTTCTGCTGCATCTTACAATACACGTAAACGAAAAGAAAAAACGAACAATTCGTTTGTATACGCACGAGTGATTCCGTGGGTGTTTCGTTGTTACAGCATTTGCTCGAAATTAACATGGTGGACTACCTTTCGATATGCAATACGAATACATTATCGTTCGCTGAATGACGCCAAAAGAGTCTTTACGGCAAGTATGTCTCAAATTATTCTTCATATTTTTGTCTGCATGTCGTGCGGAAAACAGCTACAACAGAAACGAATAAATATTACAACGTGTTGAACTAGCTACCTCAAGGATAAAAGTAAGTTTCTACGTTCCCACGGAGAATAAAATTAAATGGGGAAAATGTACGCAATCGCGGTACACTAACAACAGTCGAAAGTCCAGAAAAATAAAAGAAATTTTGATAGTGGAATTTACAATTTTTTTAACAGTTGGCTTTTTGAAGTATAAGGAAGTTAAAACCCATAAAACACTTACGTTTTAAATCAAGTGTATTATCAAAAGTCTTTACTTTTTAGTACCAAACAAGTTAGGAAAGCGTACAACGTATCACAAATCGGCGAAAGCGTACAACGTATCACAAATCGGCGCGTTTCGAGCAAATGGAGTATTAGAAAGAAATTTTATATACCTGTACGTAAGGGAAATAGCGTTTTAAAGTTCTTTTCTTCATCATAAATAATCCATTTTATTCCTATTTAATAATATTACATGCACACGTACATTAATTCTAAAACCAGCCAGCCTTTGATCCGTTAAGGATAACTTACGATTTTACGAGGCCTTCTACAAACCGACATAAGATTAATATATAAAGTTAATAAAAAGAGGACTCGCGAAAACGGTCGTAGGGGTTAAATGCGGAGGTCTCGCGTGTTTCTGAGCGCGTTCTTACCTACCGAGGCAAAGAGCGGGGTCAGCCTCGTCTCCATGTCTGAAACATGTAGAGGGAAGGGATACAATGGGGTAGGGAGTGGGGAACCCTTTAGCCCCCCTTTGAAGGCACGCCTTTTCATGTGACGCCACACTAACCCCATAGCCGCGGTTGGCTCGCCGTGACAACCTTATCGGGGGATGGAGGAAGGGAGAAGTTGAAAAAGACAAGGGTGACGGGGATATGAAGGGGAAAAAAAGGTCTCGGAAAATAACCCTGGAGAGAGATGGTCAAGCGATTTTAATACGCCCCCCCCCCCCCCTCCCAAAGGAAAACATTTGAAAAAACAAAACGGAAACGTACGCCGTGAATCGGATAAGAATAACGAGCCAGCAACAAATGACGGATCTGACGAGAAAACTAGGTTTTTAGAAATTTCTTACCGAGGGATTGTTTTGTGTCAGAACGCTTTGACAAAGTTGTGTTATCGTAAGAGCGTCATTAAGGTTACTGCTCCCAAAAAGATATTCTTGCCTAGTGAAAGCAATTTAGGGATGTCAAGTGGACTAAGTAAGTTGAAGCGTTATTCGGATCCTCTCGATAAATGCTGAGAATTAAGTAGATCGGATATAATTTGCGAAGCTACATAAAAGAAGGTCAAAATGACCGATTGGAAGCAAATATATAAAGAGAGCACAAGTTCTATTCAATCAACAAAGATTTTTTCCCGGAAAACTCATAAATTGATCACAACAAGCATTTAAGTACCGCTAAATAGATTTTGTCTTCTATTGAGGTAAATATTTCTTGCATTCTTTTACCGTCTCATCTTCAGTGACTTTTATACGAGTTTCTCTTTCAGCTTTTCGCGGACACTGCCGCAATTCTTCCTTTCCTTAGCGACGAACACTTATGTCCGTATTCTCGGAAAGTAGCCACTCCAAGACGACACAAATGAAAAAGTAAAACGTTATACAAGTCGTCCCGTTCCCACTCACCGCACGAATGAGGGAAATTTAACATTCAATTTGATTCAGAGACGTCGCGGCAGTAGAGATCTGCATATCCGCGATTTATCCTACCCGACCCGAGGATATTCGCACGAGAAATTGTGGATCTGATTCGGATACAAAGCCTGCGGGTGCATATACGAAAATCAAAATACCCGTGCTAAACTCAAAATTCAGTGTCTCGAGTATGTGAAAAAATAATAACGTTGGTTGAACCCTTCTCCTATCCCGTCCAAGCCGATAACCGTGAAGGTCTCTTTTGACCCTCCCCTTGCCTTTCGAGGGAGGAGACTTTCTTTGGGAGCTACTGGTGGGATTTTCCAAAACATTCTATGCATTAAGAGAGGGTCATTCATATGTTCGGCCGAGTGTATCTTTTTGGATCGTAGATGTTGCTCCAGATAATTTTCGCCTGCGGATACTTCTGCTTGAGGAGCGGTTTGGGTCGGTTTATTTGTGCGGGTCGGGTAATTTTGCGAGTACGGTTCGGATACGGAAATCTGTATACGTGCAGATCTCCAGTCGAGAGAATCCCTTGTCGTACTTATAAAACGTCCCTCTAAACCTCCTCCCTCCCATTCTTCCTTTTCTTCTTACGGGGGAAAAAAAATCTCGTTCTCTCGACAACGTGAACGAAGGAGAAAGCGCGCGTCGAGATCTTTGTTTTTCATCCTGTAGATGCATAAAATATTACCTCCCTTGCGGTCGTCCCTGGAGACGGAGAAAACAAACCGCTGCTTCTTTTCTTCGACGGAGAGAAAAGGGAGGGCGAGTGCGGGTCGGCAAATTAAATAAACTATCAAAAATTACGTCGTCTCGGAGTGTGGTAAGGGAGGAAAAGGGTGGGGGGAAACAAGGTGGAAAACAAGTAGAAAAGGAATATAAACGAAGACCTCGAGGTTTTTCTCTTGGCCTTCTCATACACACACACACACACACACATATACACACATACACACATACATGCATATATATATATATATATATATACATACACATATATACACATATACATACACATCTACATACACACACCTTTTCTTCCTTTCACCTCATTCTTCGTCGAGAAGAAAAAAAAGACAGCGGAGTTTGTAGGGAGAGAGGGCATGGTCATAAAAAATAGAAGGGGAAAAGATGGACGGAGAGGGGAAAGAAGGGGAAAAGGGTAAGAAAAATAAAGTCAAATAAACCGGAAAGAAAACCCGAAATTTCTGAATGATTAATACGATGAGATTTGAGGGATTTTGGGTGTTGGAGAGAAATAAGGACAGAGAGAAGGAGAGAGAGGGAGAAACGGGGAGGGAATGTTTCACTGGGAGATGTTAGGCGAAAAGGATCTTTCGAAAGAATTCGTTTGTGAAAACGTTGAAGAGAGTTTTTTTGGTTACTCGGGACGAAAAGAACTGAACAGTTGGAGGAGAGGGAAGGCTTTTCACAGAGTGAGCTTCGAATATGAAGATAAGAAGAGCTGAGAGGGGAAAAGGGGCTGAGAGGGGGAAAAGGGCGGAGAGTGGGAAAAGGGGAGTCGGGAGGGGGGGGGGGAGGAGGGAGAGAGGGATGGAGAGCAAGCCAAAGGAAAATAGCGATGAAAATGACTTGCCGACCATTTCCTATAGGAAAATTAAGAAACCCTCTCGGAGAATTTGATTTGATAATAAAATTAAAGCGAACAAATTACGAGAAAGGAAAAAATTGTCAAACCTCTAAGGTGAGGGAGGAAAATCCGCGAGAGGAAGTTCGACAGGTTGAGAGAAAGAAGGAAATAAAAAACTTCCTTTCTCCGATGTAGCTGTACATAGTTGTCGCCTCTTTTTTCGCTTCTTTTATACTTCAAAATTAATAAACGCGGAATGAAAAACATACCCATACATAACCAATATAAGTAGCCGGAAAAAAGGGAAAAAACACGCTTCGATGATTAAATCTCAGTGAAAAGGAGATATTTTCAAGAGATTAATTCCGTGAAACAAATCTTTTCTGTAAAAACATGGATCGACACGAATAAAAAAAACGAAATTAAGCCTTTCCAAGGAAGTAATTTTCGATCGAATATACAGCTTAAATTTTCCCTTATTATCCCAAGAAAAAAAAACGCGGTTCCATAGTAACGACGAGTTTAACCAAATTTTTCATTTAATTAAATCGCACTTTTTATTCACCGGGCAATTTTGTAACTGGCTGTATAAAACAACGAAAAATAATCAATTTACTTTGAATAATCAGCGAAAAGAGATCATGGTCTAACAACTCTCTGCTAGAGTACGCGACAGCGTTGTCAACTGCTCCTTTGAACTGATGTTTAAAATGGATACAAAGACAAATTCTGGACAGGTCATACACGAGTGACAGCTCCTAGGAAAACTGAAATTTCAGACCATGTC
Organism: Uropetala carovei; assembly: GCA_036926305.1. Taxonomy (NCBI): domain Eukaryota; kingdom Metazoa; phylum Arthropoda; class Insecta; order Odonata; family Petaluridae; genus Uropetala; species Uropetala carovei. The sequence continues at coordinate 470,427 of JAXCHB010000003.1, forward strand.
TATCGTGTTTCTCCACGAGGAGTTCCTATTATATTTTTCACCAATTCCGTATCGTGAAGATAAACGCGTTTTGGCTCTGATACCGAAAATCAGCCCGTAACGAGATATTTTAGCGCCCGGGTCAAACTACTAAATATGCGCCCCCTCCCCCTTCAATAAAATATGCTCTCTAGTTTATTTGATTTTTTTCGCCCCTTGCTTAGTTGCGCCAGGGGCAGATGCCCCGCCCTAGTCACGGCACTGCCGACAATTATTGCAGTATGCATCGAGTGTAGAGAAGAGTACGCAAAGGTAAAGCCGTTAGAGAGACACGTTGCCTAACATGAGTCGAGCACACAGAGAGGTAATAGGACAACTTTTTCAAAGGTCTCGATTCGCGAGAGGTAGAAAGTCCTTTTAAAAGTTTCCGCAAGTTCCTCTTCATCTCTTATCCGTGGAGTCAATCAGTGTCCGTGAAAGTATCCAACGCATCCCTTTCGCACACGTAAAAAATGGATAGAAAAGCAAACAGTCATCTAAGGAAAGTCGTTACTTATTTAGTTTCGATTCTTTCTACCGACAGAGTTAAATATTTGGAATGACGGTGCGGATTTCCCAAGTTTTTTTCCCTAGTTTTCTGCCGCGTGAGTCACTCCAGCGATAAGATTCTCATTAAGACCGAAATTTTATCCCAGCTTCGAAAAAAGAAGTTTTTCGATTCCAAGTTTTCTCGACCATCGAAAGAGAAAATATAACGTTCGGTAAGCAATAATTTTAATTACGAGCAATTAAGTTTTTGCTAACGAGTAAAGCGTTTCGAATTGCTTTTTTGGGCAAATTCCTCCATCCCGCCTTCCCAAGAGGCGATTCGAAAGACTTATTTCCGAGTTTGTTGATCTGCTGATTGCTTCATTCGTCAAGATTATTTAAATTTCCAAATAATTTTGATAGTTTCCAGGCAAGGATTTATTAGAGGAATTTAAGCCCTAAGCACTCCTCTTTTCGTGAAGTTCTGAAGAAGTTTTTCCCCACCTTGGCAGACACCCAGCAACGATTTTTTTTATTACCCCTCAGGAATATTTTATGGGCGATATCCACTTAACTACTTACTCGCATCAAAGCTGGAAAGGTTTCCTTTCCCTCAAGAGTTTGGAACTCTTTTAAGAAATCGCCAACGAAAATCAAACTAATACCCAGAGAAGAAAAACAGATCAATCTTATTTCTTCTCAAAACCGATTGATCCGTGTTCTGGTAAAGTTAATTACTGTTATGAAATTTTCATCCTGTTAGTACTCTAGTAGAAAAGTCTTCCAATTTAAAAGTTATTTTCGTAAGTGAATTTTCGCTAAATTGTTGTTCTGGTGAATCGCCGCCAAACGGACGAATAGATCCAGTCAAGAAATTCGACAGAGCAGGTTACCTGCTCGGAAGTTCGTTTATTTCCAAGGAAACCAAAACCGAATATCAGACTCAACAACTGCACCGTATACAGAAAACTAATTCACATAAGCTTTCCGTAGCCTGGCATGCTCATTTAATTCTTTAATGCGATAATAATTTTCAAACGTCACAGCAATCAGGTTCTTCCTCATTACTTTTACATACTGTAATCAGTTACGTATTGTCGAATCACGGAAATCTTTTTACGCGATTTTCATTCCTTAAAAAAATGACGAAACTAAAATAATAGCTCGCTTTACTTAACTGTGCATTTCAAATGAAAAAGATTGCCCGAAATGTTTTTGCGCCAATTACCGCGCCTTCACGCTGCGGCGAAAAGCTTCTCGTTTCCGTCGGTTTGCCGGTTATGGTCTAAAAGAAGACTCTGAAATCCAACCGAATAAAAAATAACCCTTTCCGTCTTATCCCATTATCTCCCTTAAATTCCATTCCTAGAGGTGCCTACTTCCGCCTATCTCCCAATCTCACAATAGTCCTTTTTAAAAAAAAACCTCCCATCTCCCTTTTCTCACTCCCGTTTTCCTATCCGCTCCGTCCCGTCCTTATCCGTTGCCAAATTCCTACGTTCTCCTTCTTCCACCTTCCCTCAAATGCAACCGTGGCTTCCTCTGCGAGTCAAGAGGCAATCTCTCCCAGAGCGAAGTTATACCCCAGTCGACTCTTCACCGATGAGAAGGGACGAAAAGAACACTCGCCTCCACCCCCAAACGCGTCCTGCCGCTTCCATACGTAGCCTCTGCTCATACCCCTCACGAGCTTCGGGGCCACAACAGGCAGAGAGATTTCGCTGCAAAACGAATGCGGCCTAGGAACAAGGGTGTCTTAATGAGAGAGAGAGAGGTGCGGGTCGGAGGAGTTTTTGCTGGGTAAATGCAGAGAGAGCGGGGCGAATCGGGAAGAGGGTGAGAAAGGAAACGGAGGAGTCTCTGCGGTCAGGAAGGTCTTACGTCGGGACAACTTGCCTCCGCTCCTCTACCCCCCCCCCCCCTCCCACACGTTTCTGGAATTTCCCGCTTATATAGTTTCATGTATCATTCCGCGTCGGAGGCCTTTACAATAAACTACAGCTTCTGTTAGTTCCGCAAGCTTTGGTTTTTCCTGTTCGATTTTTCGTCGGAAGGAAATACGACTTTAAAATATTATTAGCCCCAATTTTATTCAAAGAATTTTAATAATGGTACCATTTATGGCGTTTAGTTAAGTGTGAAAGTTTGTCGTCGGCACACTTTCTCCGGCCGAATTTCGGATTGTAAACCCGCCCCAACATCTAAAGGATGCGTTATTAGAAAAAACTAGCAGTTACCATTAGGAATGAAGTAATTTGACTAGATTTTGCGATTAGCGAAATAAGAAGAAATGAGACGAGAAAATTCGCGGATAGGTTTTTATTTCCTCCGCACGAAAGATTTTTCCGGAGATTTCCGCCACATTTCTTAAGTAAATTCGTCTAAAAAATGGAATATTTGGGCTTGTAAAAAGGCATGTGTTGTGCAACTTTTCTACCTCCTGTCCACAAACACCAATCAATAACTGGGTTCGTATTGGTTGACGCGATTGAAACAGCGAATGGATGGCTGGGAACACACGGCAACCCGTGGATCCTTTCATACGGTGTTGTGACTCACGTTCTTTCTATTTGGCCATATAATGTGACCCCTTTGGTTTAAAAAAAATCAAATAAAATCCAAATTAACTTTAAAATCAGCCAAAATTAAGTACAAACAATAATAACAATGAGAAAGAAAGAAAAGAAGTCAACAACTGCACCGTATACAGAAAACTTAATTCACATAAGCTTTCCGTAGCCTGGCATGCTCATTTAATTCTTTAATGCGATAATATTTTTCAAACGTCACAGCAATCCACTGCTCACACCCCTAATTCTCTTAAACATGAGCATAATCACTCAGGGTTAAACGTAAGAAGGGACCACATAGTCTCAATTTCGCCCTAATAATGTCGTTTGTCTATCTGTCTACGTTCTCCCGATTTCTAACGATTGAAAAAATTCCTATACGATAAACTTTTCGAAATTTTTAGAAGTCCATCCAAACCAAATAGGCAATCAAGAAGAAAATAAATGACCGAATTGATGCGTACGTGTATACATTAACCAAACCACAGACACCTCTAATTGTAAGACACCGTATCTTTTTCTCACAACGCAATTCAAGATTCCGTTAAATTCAGAAAGGAAAAAAAAACTAACTCTGGACACCATGGAACACCTTTCATAATCACGACCCGAATCACTCCCACAATATGGTTTCAGCGAAGAAAAAAAACTTTCGAGAAGAGAGCAAAAAAAGACGATAATTAAATCCCATACTTCACCCCTCCCTCCCTGTATCCGTCTCGTTTAATTCCTCGAACGCCAGCCATCTAAAAAGGAGGAAGTTACCCTTTTCAGTGAAGACAATGGGAGAGGGAGAGAGAGAGAGAGGGAGAGAGAGACGGGGAGTGAACCCTGCTCAAATCTACCTCCTCACTCCATCTATCTCACGAGCAAAAAAAAAACCTTCCTTCCTCCCATTCTCGAAAGCATCTCATCCCAACATCCCGCATCCAGAATCTTGCAATTCCCCCCTTCTTACTTACCACCCACCCTTTTACCCTCCCCCTCTTCGTTTACATCCATTCTCTTGACCTCGGGGCATCCTCCCCCTCTTTCATATCTCTCTCTCTCTCCTTTCCCTCCCACTAAGAGGGAATCCCGCTCTCCTTCGGACTTTCCCTCCCTTCCTCATCAAGAGCGGAATTGTCAACGCTGCATTGTAGCCGCCACAATCGTCTCGACGAGGCAAGAGTGGGTAGTAAAAGGAAGAAATGAAGATGACTTTCCTGCCAACCTTCCCCCCCCTTCCCCATTCCTTTACTCCCTCCCGACCCTAACGCCGCCTTTTCTTGTGCCACCATTTGAAGGCTATGCCACGCTCCCTCCTCCTCATACCTCTCACGACACCTCCTCCTCCCCATCTTAAAAAGTCTCCCTCTCCCCATCTCTGAAAGCATAATTTGCAATCCGGAATCCGAGGAATAGCGTTACACGCAGGGCTTTTGATAAAGAGAAGAATGCCGCGTTTCGGTTAATAAACGACCTCGTGTACGGAGAGAAAAGGAGAGAGAGAGAAGAGGAGAGGGAGAGAGAAAGGGAAGGAGAAAAGGGAAAAGGCGGTAAGAGCAGGAGCGACGGCACCTCCAACCTTAAGGCGCGGATGCTAATAGCGCTTCCCTGCCTCTCGCATTTTGCGTCTCCTCCTTTTGTTTTCCTTTGCTGTAGGCATATAACAGGGGGAACTGTACGGAAAGGAGGAAAATGGCATAAGGAGCGCAAGGAGAGAGAATGCAGTGCGTGTGCACGTGGAGACTTGGGGAAGCGATCCTTGCACCCTTAAAGTTGCAGGGAACGACGTCAAAGAAGAGGCAGCACCTGCGTCGTAAAAAGGATTAGGACGTCCCGTCTTTCGCACGTGCACCGACTGCCTCGTCCCGAGAAAACTTTTTGTAGTGGATGAGGAAGGAAATTTGAGAGCTTTTCCTCATCCACGACGAGGAACCGGTGTTTTTATGCCCATTCCCCCTTTGTAATTCGCTCGCATGTTTTGGCTATAAAGAAAGGTTTTCGGTGAGGAATTTATGGAGCGGAGATTTTTTGCACCGAACCGTTTCCGAATTTTTAAATCCCCAGGTTCGCTTCATTTCCCCGTTATGAGAGGCATTACCAATGGAGGATATGCGTAAAAGGAATTTTAATTGAGCTCTTTAAGAGGTTATCGTTTCCTTTTCTAAAGTCTCTCTTGCCGACACAAAATCACAGACGTACGTATCTCAAAGCCGCGTGGTCCGAGTATTACGAAATTCCATGTTTCGCAACATGTTGCTCATTCGTGAGAGCGGTTTTTAAAAATTTCTTCCGGAATGCTGGGCCATTGTTATTAGTTTTAAATTGATTATACCATTAGGATTTCAATTTCATTAAATAAGCAGAATTCCGGTTCCGAAAAATTGGTTCAATCTTCAATTGCCTCTGATAATACTTTAAATAGATTTTGGAATATAATGTACCTCAATATCGTTTATCGTCTGCTCAGAACTCTTGCCTACTCATTTTCCGAAACAACAACTTTCAATAGTTTTAAATGGATTTCAAACTTAGAAGAGAACTTGATTCAATTCAGTTAAAATAACCACATAAACTTCTTATGCCAAAGAAAATCCTTTTATAATATGCAGTGTTAACCTAGAATTCATTCATCCTGAAAAGTGAATAAAAGTACCATGTACATATATTTCTTTCAACTAAAATAGCCTCTCTTAACAGATTTTAGTGGATTAATGCATTAGCATTTCAATTTCATGAAATAAGCAGAATTCCGGTAACAAAAATATTTATTCAATCTTCAATTGCCTCTTATAATACTTTAAATAGATTTTGGAATAAAATGTACCTTAATATCGTTTAGCGTCCACTCACCACTCTGGACTTCTCAGATTCCGAAACAACAACTTTCAATAGTTTTAAATTGATTTTTGCTTTGAAATATACTTGAGTCAATTCAGTACAACTTCCACTTTATATACTGTAAATTCCAAGGTAACTCCTGTTATAATAGGCAATGCTAGCCTAAAATTGATTCATTCTGTAAAGTGAATAAATAAAGTTCTTTCTTTAAACTATAATAGGCACTGTTATTAGATTTAAATGGATTATAAGTCTTAGAACTTATTCTACATTAAATAAGCACCAAAATTCCTTTTATAAAAACAAATCAATTCTTTAAAAGATCCACTGTTGTTTCTTCGAAAATTGCCTGTTACGGAATCGTCGAAGTCAGCAGTCACCATCGCAAAGTCGGACTTAGATTATCCTCGCGGCTGTACAAGTCCGTTTTCATACCACCAGGCAAAATGTCTCGTCGTAAAAAGAGAGAAATGGGAGGAGGGAGGCAGGTTTCGTCTCGAACTAAGAAAATATCGATAACGGATGATTAGAATTCGACCATTCTGTCAGTGTTTCGTAATCGTGACGCATTGGGGCAATTTTGGAGAGTTAACCAGAAAGTAACGTCCAGGGTTCGATTCCAGAGGATAATTGATACTTCCCATTAGACGTAAAAATAAGTCTTTCGACGTGCAAGTTTTTGTTATTTTGCTAATTTAAATTGGAAAAAATTACCTAAAATCTTAGAATCTGGACTATTTCATTGGAAAATGAATAACTTTTTATCGTCGATTTTCGAATATGGATCGAATCGGTCTACAATTTGGTTTTTGGCGCGAAAATTCAACGTTTGCCGAGCTGAAATCCTTTCGTCGTCTATGGCAACAATTATGCTGCTGTTAAGCGAAATTTCAGACATTGCATTGGATTTTATAATACGGGGATTTAGTTCATTTCTTACTGTCTACGATTTCGTGGAAAGATTAAGGCGGAGGAAGGAACTGCGGCAGAGAAAGGTAGGGGGGAAAATAAAAAAGGACTGATAAAAAACAAAACGTGCTGTGAATGAATGGGTCTCTAAATTAATCCGGCCCAATCTCAGGCCGGGGCCCAGAACGTGTGCTTTGCGTGGGGCCACGGAGCCGCTTAATCCAGCCCTGCCGGAATGCAATAATATCGCGCAGAGTGATACCACGATAAATAACTGTGTTACGTCTCGCAGCTTTATACATTTCAGCGATTCTAGAATTAATAGAGATCGCTCCAGTGTTGTTATTAGATCACTGGGAAGCGCGAATCCAACTTATTGGAAGAGACGTCTAATACTATCTAGGAAAAGATATTAAATCACGAATAATCTTTTAATCAAACGTATTCTTCCTTTCACAATCACTTCGTAATATTCTGAAGTGAACTCAGAGAGATTAATTTGCATTCAAATTATAGCCACAGCTACGAATTATTCACCTCAAACAATTTAATTTCTGACTATTTTCCAACTAATACTAGACACTTTGTAAAACCCGTAAAAATCACTACTGCATTTTATTTTGTTTGGCACAATCATACCTATTAATAATTTTATTAATATTTAAGGTACTCTAAGGATAAGAAGATAGGGATGAAATTTTCCATAGATATAGCTCTAATATAATATAATAGCAGAATTTCCCGTTGAATTTCAACGGATTTAGTGAAGCTACTACAGCACAACATACAAACTCTTTAAAATATATAGTAGATACTTTTTAAATTACAAAGCTTTTCTTAACAATTAATCATATTTGCTTGTAACAATCCGTTTCCGAACGTATTGCATTCAAATATAATGATAATTTTATTTCCTATCATATTACTTTCGCCAAATCCAGCTTCATTTCTTGTGTAAAATTACGCCTCGCTGAAATATTTACTTTTGTCTTGAAAAAGAAACGTACAGTTGTCCATGACTGAACACTGACTCCGGTAAATGTACACCAGCTACGCGAGCTTATTTACGTTAATAAACATTATAATCTAAAAGATAATGCTTTTACTTACAAAAATGTAAGATTCCAGTATTCAATAGACGAAAGAAGGTTCAATTACTTTCATCAATAAACGCTTCCTGAATAATAATCTGTATCTATTTACGTTGCTATCCATAAACATCGTTTCGTTGCTTAAACAGAAGTGCGAAGCCGAATAACGCTAGACTTTCGTCTATTTGTAAGCTTCATTGAAGCTAATTGAATCGGAGGTAACAATGACGGCCGCCTTGGTTACGCCCGGAAAGAGTACGAAAAATCCACAAAATTTCGAAACAAATAGCGTACTTCTGAAAAGTTCGACCGTGTAACATGTAAACTTCGCAGGAATAAGATAGTATGAGTAGTTATATTCGTCGAATAAAGCAAAAACGAAAAAAATCGGTCCATATTTAAGTATTTTAACACTTGAAGGAAGAATACCTTGCAAGTCAAGGGAAGGATTCATACGTGTTACCTTATGGAAAAATGTTAATCCCCTATATTGGCAGCACTAATTAATACCGGTTGACCAAACACTGACAGTTCACTAAGTTCGGATGTAAGGAAGAAGTACCAAATTTGATTCTAGCTTTTATCGTTTAAGAGGAGTTCCATGAACAAACACATAAACCAACAAACACACCCTTCAATATATATTGTAGACTAGTGTATAGCCCGTCAAAAATGACGGGAGGAAAGATACGATCGTTGAAACTATATAGGGAAACCATTATCATCTTAAGCTTTTAACTGTCTTGAAAATCGTTCCTCCCTCCCTCATCTCTCCCCCCTTCCTCTCCCCCACTCTCTCCCTCTATCTCGTATTAAAAGCATTCAAAGCACGTTTATACTCATAAGGATTGAAATAACAATATGATATCGAGGTCTTACAATGGAATAGGTAGGCAAGGTAACGTCCCGTTAAAAATGGCAAGATTTCCTCAAACTGTATGAATTAAACGTTTAAATTGAGCGATTTCTAACTGTAGGCGGGAAAAATGGAAAGAATAAGAAACTATGTTTTCTTCGAAATGGTTTATATCCGAAGTTTATAGGTCAACTCTTTCTAATTTTAATCTAAAAAAGAATGAAAGCCTGCACGTGGAAATGTCCATTTTTACGTGTTACCTTATGGAAAATGGAAATTATCCTCTGAGTCCAGCCCGGATCTTCGATCTCGATATATTAAAACATTTTGTTAGTATATGGTAATGCTATCCTGAAAATTTCATCAAATTCGGTTCAGTCGTTTCCGAGATATTAAAGTTCAAAAAGCATTACATGATAAAGGGACAAAGTGACACTGTTTTTTATGAATACTGATTACCTCCTTTAACACCGTCTCACCATATGATTTCTCACGTTTCCTCAAAAGGTCATATGGTACCTAACAGTGCCCTAGAAGATAAGCATTTTCCGGGAAGGAAAACAACCGAATATTTATCGTTAAAAAAATTTCTATAAAATGTCACGTCTGACTCCGCAATCGAAGAGATTCGGATACTTAACAAATAAATGGGCTCGCACACAATCAAAAATCTAATTTTGAATGAATGCACCATGGATATCTGACATGTTATTGAGAGGTAAATTTGTCGGAAATCAATTAAAATTCTGCTCTACGTCTGCAACGTTAACGGAACTCGAGTTCACGATAATTGCACTGACGTAAATATCCACTTCCGCGAAATAGCGTCGCCCTCTGTGTTTTCTAGTACGAATTCATCAAGAACGTATTGTTTACTTTCCATTAAGGCTTCAAGTAGGAGCAACTAAATAACAGCCATCCGAGGAGATAATTCGACGATCCTCGATTGTAGAAATTCTATATTTCCATATAGAGTTAACCTTACGCTATGGTGTTAGCATACACTCGAGACAACAGAATTACCCTATTTTCGACAGCGTACTTCATTTTATGGTAATAATAGACAATTTTCTACTTTAAAACAAATTAACTTGACCATAAAAATTGCCATTCTGCCATTTATCACATTAAATATATGGCGAGGTAATGAAGTGTGCGCGCCTCAAGTATAAATGAATGATCACATACAGTACATCAACGTTGGACGAATGAGAAGTATTTTATCTGTTGTCCTCGACGGCAAATATCGAGCCCACGTCGGTGCTACCGAAGCAATAATAAATTGCGCCATTTCGTTTAGTTTAAGGACCAAGATTTTATTTCTCTCCCTCTCCCCCTTAAACTTAAAGGCGGCGCAGTTCCCTCGGATACGATACAATACTTAAATTATACTGCGAGGAGCTTAAATATCCCTCACAGGAGTTGAAATCAAACCATAAGAGGCATAAAGAGTCTGGAGCGGGACGTAGCAGACGGAGGAAGAGAGAGAGAGGGTGTAAAGAGATTTCTTAGGAAGTTCCGAGAAGAGCTCCTTTACTGCTCGGACACATGGCTTTCGTCGCTAAATTTACGGTCGTCATGGGCAGGCCGGGAAATGCGAGTGTGCGACAGCAGCGCCGAATTCCCGATGCGGGTGAGAGATGAAATTCCCGGAGTCGTCTTAAAAAGTTTCTCTCCCGCTCGGGCATAAGAGGGAATCATCCGTCGTCCGTATCATTTATGGTTTTTGGAGGGATATGATTTACGGTTCTGCTTACCCCCCCCCCCCCTTACCTCCTCCCTCCCACTCGCTACCACTACTCGAACGAAGCTTAAGGCACCGCCTTGGTAACAGGTGTCGCGTTAGGAAATTTTTTTTCATTTCTCTCCGTCTCTCGACCTTTCTCTACTTCCTTACGTCACGTTTCATCGGGTGCGAGTTCTAAACAAATGAAGTCCGATTTTAAAAGTTTCTTGGCATTATGTGCCACGAAAGGAGCGTTTTTCTTATTTGACGGGATCTAGGATGCACTAAAAGGGGAATGGATGACTTATCGTCAGCGATTCTCCCCATATATAACGATAAAGTATAATTTTTCTCATACAAGACGAAAGAGATTCTGATAACGTTAATTTACCTTTAGGTGCGTTGGTTGTGCAACGTGTATAGTTTCGTTGCCGAGGAAACTTGTCAGAAAAAATTATAAACAAAAATTTGCAAGAGCGATTCGCGATCATCGATTTTAAAAGCGCAGTCGAGAAAAACAGAGCACGGCATATAAAAGGATGTTTAAAAAGCAAATTCGGTTGAAAACGAACCACATATTTTACATCACATCACAATTTTGCTGAGGCTTATCAACATCGACTGGAATGTGAAATTCGATCAAACTGTAAAGTTTTAACGTTATAAACGAAATATTTCCTCCGTTCAAGTCGGTGTAGTTAAATAATCTTCCTTATATTGAACGAGTATATCGAAAATTTTAAAAATAAAGGAATTCTTTAGAAATGAAGCAGAGATAAATGTAATAAAAATCAGCGAGCCAATTGAGGTATAAGGTAAAATCGGCCAACAACGCTAGAAATGTTTAAAATAACCCCCATTTACAAAATCGTCTTTTATATATAAATTTATTTCTAACGTAAAAATTAACTAAACAAATTCCATACCGCCAAGCGCGGACTTTCGACCGACTGAGTTTCATATATTCAAAATAACACGCTCCTACGTAATCCCGCGTGTCATGACAGTTCGCGAGAGGATCTCTCCCTCGTCCCAGATGTAAACAAAAAATCAGAACGGCACTTTTGGACCCGAATGTCATTCTATATAAATACATACTTTGATCGAACGCGTTCGGCCGAGAATAGAAAAAAAGGATAAAATTCCGTCGATGTGTAACGGCGGGGAAAATATCACGCCAACACGTTGTCGCTCGCGGGAAACAAAATCCAATGTAAACATCTCCGTCGCGTATTAATCCCGTCACGCTCCGTCGCTTCGAATCGCGTTACTCTCTCATTCGGTGCGAGAAAAATAAAATGTTCCTAGCACACCGATTTTTTAATTATAATAATTATTTCCTATTTTGATCGCTTGGCGGTCAAATGCGTAGAGAGCAGTCGAAAGACGACTGTCGCTCGATTCTTTTCACCATCCGGTTCCCCCTCTCCCATCACGTACATACAATATAGAGACGGGATTTTTTTTAGAAATTATTTATCGTCTGATAAGAAACAAATCAGTACATCGATGAAAATGCGAATATGGTATAATAAGCTGATAAAATTGCAATCTCTTAAATTGATTGTAGGCAATCTCTTTAAATTGATTGTAGAAGCCATTTTTCATCATAATGTCGATTTTTAACCCAATTCTTACTTCAGTTATTTAATTGGCTTGTTATTTCATAACAAAAATTGTTGTTTATCTCTGTTAAAAAAAACCATGCAATATTTTTAACTCCCAAAGAAATTTAGCCAACATTACCCGTAGTTTTATCAGTTGTAACGCTACGCGCAAAATTTGTATGCACGGTTGACTCCTCGTTTTAATAAATGCGACGAGGGAACTATGAACACCGCGGCATTACATGTTAATGCGATTTCCTCCTTCCAAGCAAACCATTATTTAACAGGAATATATATGTCCAGAATATAATTATTACCATCCCCGCGCCTCGGAGCGATAATGTACCAATATCGCGAAAACTGGAAATGAAGTTTCACTTTCTGCGAGACTGAAAGCGGAACAAAAAAATCCAGCGACACAAAAAATGCTTTTTATTTAGTTTCCCTCTGGAATAGCGTCCCACGAAATCAGTCTCCCGCGGAAGAAAAGGACAAATTGAAAATAAAGAAATAACCCTCCGCCATGACGCCCTGGTATGAGTGCTTGCGTATTCCGCCGAAGATTCCCAACGAACACTTCGGGGAACTTTCGACCATTTACTCAGTCCCATTTACCCGCCGCTCTACGGTACTACGCACCTCTCTCTCCCTCTATATATCTCTTTTTCCCTTATTTACGTCGCCATGACTCTACCAGCCTTATACCCCAAAGGAGGAGGGAGAGTTCGGGAGGGAGAGCGAAGAGTCCGCCTTGATGTGGATACTTCGTGGAAGCAATTCGTCGCCGCAGAGACCAAAAACCCCTTTTCGACCGCCCGCCATACTGTTGCGACAGAGGGGGAATAAGGAACAGGGTGGAGTTGGGGGAAGGAGAGGGGGTGGAGGAGAGATGGGAGGAGGAGATAGGGGAGGAGGGGAGTGTGGGAGAGGGACGAGGATAGGAGTGAGAGAAGGAGGAGGAAGGGATGGGGAGGTAGTTGAGGGAGAAAGGGAAGGGTGTGGAGGGAGAAAAATTAGGGAGTCGGAGAGAGAGAGAGAGAGAGAGAGTACACGAAGAAAAGGAAGAGAGGTGGAAAAGAAAACAAAGGAAGGAGGAAGAGAAAATGGAGATACAGTGGAGTGGATGACCGTATAGGGAGAGAGAGAGTCGCCAGAGTCGGATTCTTCCACAGGGCCACGAACGAATGAAATGGAAGGAGTAAAGAAAAACAAAATAAAAGATTCCTCGAACGAGCCGAGGGAGAAGCGGAGCACGTAGTTCCATCCGTCGGCCGCTGCGAAGCTTTGTCGCCACCCTTCGGAATGCTCTCCCGATTTAATTCCCGTTCTGCCCTCCTCCCTTCCCTTTCCTCCTTCCTCCCTCTTGATTCATTGCTTTCTTGCGACGCGATCGCATGACGGAGCGAACGCCAGCGGGAAGGGCCATATTTCGGCAGGGTTTACGACTCCCTCTTCCCGATTTATTTATTGCCGGCCGAAGTAATCATAACGTTTTACGACGACGGGGAAATGCCTTTTAATTAGGCCAATAGGGACACAAGAAAACAATTGACTGCTGCCTTGCCTCATTCGATAAGCTAATCTATCTCGAGGTATAGAGGAAGCATTATTCCGAAACAAGTGAGTTTGCAGTACTCATGTCGTAAAGACGATATGAATCTAGCTATTATTGAAGAACTACACCTAAATCGCATTTATTGGAACGAAAAAAATACGGGTGGTGCTATAGAAGTCGAATTTGGCGCCTACGCGGTGCGATAGTTTAGCATAGAATGTTTCTGCAATAATTTCCCATTTTTTTATCGACTATTTTTAATAATCTATCATCATAATGAAAAACCCTCACTTTCTGACGTTTGTGTGTGTGCGTATTTCAGCAAGGATTCTCTATGGTGGCATCAAATACTGGTATCATTACCAAATACTGGTATATTACGGAAAATTCTGTACGGAATGAACTCATCCCCAACCCACTCCGTAAAACGGAATTTCGGTGTATATATATAATAATAGATACATAAAAACCATTAAAAAAATAAAATAGCATCGCGATTCAGACGCGGCGATACGGTCAACATTTATATAACCTGCCTCCGCTATCGCGGCGAACCTCGCGCTCGCAGCAGCTCTGCCACAAAAAAAATCGAACTAATATTTGCCCGAGTCGACCGCACTTATTACGCTCTCTCTCTCTCTCTCTGTCTCTCTCACAACTCGCTCTTCGTTATCGAAACAACCGCCTCGCTAGTTTCTCGCGAAAGCTCCACGCGATTAATAACCCATAATAGCGTAAATGCGCGCGTTCCCTTCCTATTCGCGACGACGACGAAACAGCGGGAAGTCGAGCAAATTTAACGACCCCCGCACCAACACCACCACCCCCTCTCTTCCACACCCTCGAAATTTTAAAAGGAGCCGTAACTAAATAACCCGAGATATAGACGGGGAAGAGAGAAAGAGAAAGTGAGAAAGTAGGAAGGGGAAGAAAGGAGTACAGGAGGGCGAGGATATACAATGAGAGGGCGTTTGAACGAGCTAGTATAGCGAGAGCTGAGGAAAACCGCTGGAATGGAACGAAAAGCTCACTCACGAATAGGGAAGGAAGATATAACGTGGTGTCGGAGGAAGGGTTGAGGAGAAAGAAAGAGAGAGAGAAGGGAGTGGAGTGAGGGGCAGAGGAGGAGGAAGCAGGGTGTTAAGAATCCCCATTTCCGTTTTCTCTAAAGAGCGAGAGAGAGGCAAAAGTGAGACTTGTAAGTGCGGCAGGAGTTTGGAAGCGAGAAAAAGATTGGAAGAGAGGAGAAAGGGTGAAGAAAAGGGGGAGAAAGTGGAGGAAGCTAAGGGGGAATCAAGCTAAGGGGAATCGCCTCGGAGATAGAAGAAGCAAGAGTGAAAACGAAGCCGTGTTAAGGCCAACTGGTTAAGTGTTAGCGAGACGAAATGGAGTTTTCTTTTTGGTAGAAAATATCGGAACTAAAGATAGGAAGCCTCACACTACGTTATATAGCCCGAGTCTAGTTTATTAATTTCACAACTCGTAGGCTTTGTCGTTGAACTGTGAGTATTTGATTCACCGGTTAATTATGTTGAGTGCTTCTTCTTGAATAGAGTATTTGGTCTCCGGTATAATACGAAGAAGAGCTTGCGAACAGTAGAAGAGGAAAACCAAACAAAAATCTTATGTACTAGCAGGCAGACACCAAATGTCCCTCCATATAATACTCGAAATACTGCGTTGAATTTCTGGCATAAAATTCGATGCATTTGAAAAAGCAAATATAGGAGAATATTATGTAAACCCCTTCTCCCCAGAAAATGTATTCCCCCCGTCTCCTCTACCCCTCACCCCTTCCCTCCCGAAGGCCATGCGTTGCTCGCCACTACCAAAAGGTGAAAAAACGAATGTTTTTTTCTAGTTTGCGAGGCCGGCCTCGAGGGAGAGTGGGCCAGACTGCCAGTCTTCCAATACATCACCGACATTGAAAAAGATGGGGGCATTTAAGTTTGTCAATATCGTTTAAAAAACTGAAAAGCCATGGTTTCTGCTTGCATAACTGCCTTTGCGACGTTTAAATCTACGGCGGCAATGCGAATAAAATAATCCGACATTCAGAATTTAAGATTAAGCAACTAATTCTAATGCCTAATCGATTATATAAATTGCGAAATAGTTCTTTCTTCATTACCTTAAACCGGAATGCTCTTGACGTAAACACACGGAAAAGTTAGAATGCTACGGAGGAATTATCTGGTGTTACGTTCTTCAAAATCATTCGAAAATGAATGCCGCTAAATCAGTTTTCATCGGGATAAACCACAAATAAAAATAAACGAAGAATCCTTTTTTAAAAAACGCAGCTGAGAAAAACTACCAGTGACTGAAGGTAATGCCGGAAAAATGAAAAAAAAAGCTGCAGCTTACTTTCAGGACGGTTAAGTGGAAGCAGCATTAAGTGGCAGAGCAGAGAAATAGAGAGGAAGAAGAGCAGTAAAAAAAGAAAGAGCATTGAAGGCAGGAAGTGACGGTGGTAAAGAGAGAAAAAGAAAGGCAGAGAGAAAACAAAAAGGCAGAGAAAGAGAAAACGGAAAACCCGTAGAGTGGGGGAATAAAAGGGTTCTGAAGCAGTACGAGAAGAGGGAAGGAGGGAGGAGGAAAAGGTGGTTTGGAAGGAGTTTTATGGAGGCAGGATGCGTCAGAAAGGGGAGGTGGTTTTCTGGGGGGAGTAAAAGCGAGGAAGAGAAAAGGTGGAAAAAAAGTCTCGGGAAATGGCAGGTGAAATGTGTTTGAGAGCAAGTTTAAAAAGATTTCTGGAAGGTATTAATGGCGTCGAGGTTGGTGGGAGGGAGGGAGAAAGAGGAAGAGTGAAATGGCAGGATTAAGGGAGCCTTGAGAGTGGGAAGTCTTCGCCCCGCGTCGAAGAAGGCGCGCGATGAAGAGTGAATGCCTCGAGATGGATCCCATTTTGGGATTCTCCTGTTACTTCCGCCAGGGATTTTTTCCAGATTCAACATAAAAGAGCCTTCCCCCTTTTTTAGCCGAACTCCGAAACGCGATAATACTGTTTCGTTGCACAATTAACCATTTTTCACGCATTCACAGGGAAAATCTAACCGACACAAACGTGGCTTACGGACAATTCACCGACCACAATTCACCGAAGGAAAATTCACCGACGGAAAATTCACCGAAACCACAATTCACCGAATCACAATTCACCGAAAGGTAAATTCACCGACCCACAATTGATCGAATGCAGTATTCACCGAAATTTCCAATTCACCTTATGAAGACGGGGAAGAGCGGAAGTAATATAAGCGGAATGTTGGCAACAATGACACGTAACAATAAACCATTAACGTTTAAGGAGGAATGGGTATGGGGAAGATAGAAGGAAGATGGAATAGTATGACAAAATGAAATAATGGCATCATGGATATCCTTCCATTACAAATAACTCGTACATGAATAATAAATAAACAAATTAAACTCACGGGAGTAGGGGGAGAAGAAGGGGAAGGTTAAACATTAAAGAAAGTAATACTGGCACCATGGGTGTCAATCGATTGCAAATAACTCGTAGATGAATAATTAACAATAAAAAAACAAATTACGCACTCAACGCTTATGGTAGGGGGAGGGAAGGGGGAAGGTTAAATATTCAAAAATAGAATACTAGCACCATGGGTGTCATTCGACTATATATAACTGGTAGGTGAATAATAAACAATAAATAAACAAATTACGCATTCAACGCTTCAGGTAGGGGGAGGAGAGGGGGACGGTTAAACATCTAAAAACAGAATATTAGCACCATGGGTGTCATTCGATTGCAAATAACTCGTAGGTGAATAATAAACAAATCATGCACTAATGGCTTATGGTAGGGGGAGGGAAGGGGGAAGGTTTAACATTCAAAAACAGAATACTAGCACCATGGGTGTCATTCGACTGTAAATAACTCGTAGATGAATAACAAACAATAAATAAACGACTTACGCAAACAAAGCTTATGGGAGCGGGAGGAAAGGGGGAAGGTTAACATTCAAAAACAGAATACTAGCACCATGGGTGTCATTTGATTGCAAATAACTCGTATGTGAATAATAAACAATAAGTAAACAAATTACGCACTCAACGCTTATGGTAGGGGGAGGGAAGTTGGAAGGTTTAACATTCAAAAACAGAATACTAGCACCATGGGTGTCATTCGACTGTAAATAACACGTATGTGAATAATAAAAAATAAATAAACAAATTACGCACTCAAAGCTTATGGTATGGGGAGGAAAGGGGGAATGTTCAACATTTAAAAACAGAATACTAGCACCATGGGTGTCATTCGATTGCAAATAACTCGCATGTGAACAATAAATAAACGACTTACGCAAACAAAGCTTATGGGAGCGGGAGGGAAGGGGGAAGGTTAACATTCAAAAACAGAATACTAGCACCATGGGTGTCATTTGATTGCAAATAACTCGTATGTGAATAATAAACAATAAGTAAACAAATTACGCACTCAATGCTTATGGTAGGGAGAGGAGAGGGGGAAGGTTAAACATTAAAAAACGGAATACTTTCACCACGGGTGTCATTCGATTGCCACTAACTGGTAGATGAATAATTAATAATAAATAAACAATTTACGCACTCAGGGCTTATGGTAGGGGGAGGGAAGTGGAAAGGTTAAACATTTAAAAACATAATACGAGCACCATGGGTGTCAATTGATTGCAAATAACTCGGAGATGAATAAGAAAGAATAAATAAGGAAAAGGACGCATGCAAGGCTTACGGTAGGGTGAGGAGTTGGTAATTTTTAAACATTTAAAAGCGGAATACTAGCACAATGGGTGTCATTTGATTGCAAATAACTCGTAGATGAATAATAAACAATAAATAAGTAGATGACGCATTCCAGGCTTATGGTAGGGGGAGGAGAGCGGGAAGGTTAATCATTTAAAAACGGAATACTAGCATACTAGCACCATGGGTGTCATTCGGTTGCAAATAACCCGTAGATGAATATAAACAATAAATATACAAATGATGAACTCAAGGCTTATCGTAGGGGGAGGAGAGGGGAAGGTTAAACATTAAAAAAGGTAATACTGGCACCATGAGTGTCATTCGATTGAAAATAACTCTTAGTTGAATTATAAATAAACAAACGACGCACTCAACGCTGATGGTAGGGGGTGAGGGGGTTTATCTTAACTTACAAGTTTTTATAGAAAAAGTTGAATCAAAGCCAATGTTCAATCCTGGATAACATGGGCGTCAGTAAAAAATCTTTCAAGGATGGGCAAAACACAAAAATGCCTATTACCCACGTGCGGACGCAATTTTTCCCAATCCGGCAAAATTTTACTTAACCGGCCCCCAACTGACCACAAATCCTCACCACTGAATCACTATGAATGAATTTATCACAGTGTTGAATATCCTCTTGAAATTAACTCAAATTATATTTTAAATGGTTAATTTATTTCCCTTAAAGCAGCTTAGAATCAGATCTCGGAATGAGCCGGAACGCACCGGTACGCCGCTCCGTAACATTTTACATTTCGAGCACTGGTTAAAATCCACTCCGATCTGATTAATACTTTGACACAAATACCCTATCTCCCTACACCCGATCTTTCTTCCCCTCACTTTCCTCTTCCCGTCTACATCTCGGTGATATTCAACCCTTTTGATCAGCGTGCCCCTTGGAAAACTTTGATGATGTGCATACCCACTGGTATTATCACATAATACGAACAATTCCACAGAAAATCTTTAAATGATTAGAATTAATTTTGGTGGACTAAGTTTGTATTCACTGCACCTAATCGTAAAGGTTATGAAAAATGAATCTTTTGCGTATCCTGAAAAAACCTCCCGTATTTCCGGTTGAATACCAATATTTATCTCCTTCCTCCTCGCCATCCTCCCTCTACATCTCTTTCGAGCGCATATAGACACCGCATTGACACTTTTGCATTACACACGTGAAATAATACAACAATTGGCATGGTTAGTTAAAAACGCGGAATTACGCCCAAATTCGAGCGAATCCGAATAGAAGGATAAATTGACTTTCAAATTAAGAAATGTTCCTTTTTTTAAAAAAATATTTTTGGTCTGTAGAACGCATGTCAAATTTTCCAATTTTCTTTTGCAATAGGTACAAGGGTTGCTGAGCGGAATTTTAAATATTACATATTATCTTACGAGAAATGAAAATAATTGCTAGAGGTCGATCTCGCGACATTTTTCGAGATATATTACGCCGTTACCTTCATATATCCCATTTAAATATCCTGTCAAATTTTCGATCCTCTGTGTACACCATTTAACGAATTGTCAGAATTTCGATACAGCGTGACACACGGACCAAACAAACAACCAGTCAGAGGACAAACCAATTAATACTGCCCTTTATTATAATTGGAATCTTGCACATCAGCAGACGGACGAATAAGGTGAAAACAGAACTTTAAAAAATAACACGAAATAAATCCAAAATCTAAGAAATCGGAATTACAAAGTGGTCATAGGATAAGTATGTATGTACTTCGATTTTTAAAGACGCAAACATAAATGAACAGAGAATGATAACTCTCCTAAAATTCGAAACAACAAGGCAAGCTTCATTTATGACGTTCAATAATCATAATAAAATTCGTTGTATAATTTGTACATCGAGAAGAATACCTTAATGGTTTATGTCTCAGATCCGGGGCCATGTTTTGGAAGACTACCTGCTCTTCATTTCGACGCTCATTAGAGAGGATCAGCGACCCTCACTAGGACTCGGTGTAGTCTATCCTCACAGCGGGTGGTGAAATTCCCGATCTATCATTGCAAAATTGCAATACTTTTTGCAAATAAGACGATTGAAAGTTACATCATTGCATTGCGGTGAAAATCCTGATTATTGGCGTTTTTTAAACGAAATTCTACGATACATATTAACGGAATTAGTATTCTTTTCACGATTACAATACTATCTCTATACATACGATATACTACATATATAGGAAAGTAAAAAATCAATTCATAATTTCGTTACGTTACGTATAACTTTTTTTTAGCACTTTGCTGTACGAGCATACGAACTTATACATGACGCACTTGGTCGATTCGTGAATGTGAGTCTGATTTTTTTGGGGTTTTGCTTCGCCCCCTGGATTCTCCACTGATTTCTATATGAGAAAGTTTGTACAATGTACATTATACCGATTTTTTCATTTTGTACAACAGTGAGCTCTTGGAAATCTGATCACTTAAATTTTGCTATTAAAAACAGTTTCTAATTTCCTTTCACGTTCCTAAGAATCCGCTAGGAACAAAAATTTCTCTCTCATACCATTATTTTCGTCTCAAACTCAGGGGCAGTCGAATTTACGGCCCCTGTTACCACAAGGGAAAACAAAAGAGAGGGATGGGGGAGGAAAGCGAAGTATGTAAGAGGGGTGGGGAAAGAGCCCTAGGGAAGTGTAACGAAGCCCGATGCGGTGGAAATAAGAAAACCCAAGTGCCGCCTTTTATTATCGGTCGCCGGGGTAGGTAGAAACTGGAGGCTTGCACTGATACCGACTTTCGTGTTTGCATCTAAACTTTAGCCTCGCCATATTTTTTCGTATTCGACGGATATGAAGATGTCTTTTTTCAACGAAAATGAGTTATGACTAACGCAATTTGAGCGAATACGAGACCAACGCATTTGTCGCACCCAGTGAGGTGCCGCCCTAAGGCGGTGTCTTACCTGCTTACCGCCTATAGACGGCCCTGGTGGTATCAATAAATAAGGTATTTGTTACAATAAAGTGACGTTTGAATGGCGAGAATTCTCGCCATCCGTACGCAACGCGATAAGTTTTTTTGCATGTATAGTTTTTCCACGTTTTAAAATAATATCTAATATAATATTTACATTTTTACACATTTCCGTTGCCTATTCACGGGTTTCATGCTTATAAAACATAAAAGTTAACATTTCTGAAAGGAGTAATTACACAAGAAATGATGCTGGACTTGGCGAAAGTGATACGGTCGTAGATCAAATTATCGTTATATTTGAATGCCAAGCACTTGGAAGCGGTTTATATACAAACAAATTTGGTTGGTAATTAACTACTAATGAAAATATTACATTTGACGATTAAATCACGTTTTAAAATGTTTAAAATTTCAGAACAATAGAAAACTATTAACGGTAAAACCACAGGTGATTTTCGTTCCAACTGATTGTGAGGTGAAAATTCACTTAACACGTTCATTGCGGAAAAAATAATTGGCACATTCCCGTGTACGGATGATATTTTTTTCGGAGAAATTCCCCATGACTTCGTGTTTTAGGTTAAAATATTATGTTATTTAAGAAATAAATTGAAATTTCTTTAAATATTAATTATTTAACTGGTACATCTTATGATGTAGTCCGCATGCGGGGTTGGCCAAAGGTAGGCAAACCCGCAACACATTTCGGCGACGCGTAACGATATTGGATCTTTCATGGCATCTTCAGAACTATATGATGAATTTAATCCTTACATTTTGAAGAGAAAACGCACGAGGATGTCATATTATACTACCCGACCCGCGTATAGTCCCAAGATTGGCTAACTCTATTATTACATCTGAAATATCGCCAAAAATATTATTCCAAATTTCTTTTTTTCAGTTTGTAAACTTGGAGAAAAAGTCTAGCTCACATAATTATTGATCTTTTTAAATGTATGGATTATTTTTCAATAAAAAATAACTAATAGATAATATTAAATAATGTTATAATAACACAATTCACTTTCAAAATAATTTATTGATTATAAAATGTTATTAAATCTTTCTTTTTACGATTGCTTTTATCATATTTTTTTATAATTAACATTATTAACAATTACAATAATTGTTTCCATTCAGAATAATACATACAAAATTTTCAATTTACAATAAAACTGTCTGTTTACATTACAAAGTTTTCAATTCACATTAGTGGCAACTATTTGCAATACAAGCCTACTATTTACAGTAAAAAGTGTGCAACGAAAGTCACTATTTACAGTACGTAAATGTTTCCATTTCCAATAGAAACTACAATTTATGCTATATGCTATTTAAAATGAAGCCCGCTATTAACAATAAAAATTTCTAATTGTAATAGAAACTACTATTTACACTACATATATGTTTCTATTTACAATAAGTATTTACAATGGAATATTAATATATTCCATTTTTATATACAAACAAACATAACCAATTGTTTCCAGAAATAACATTGAAGTAAGATGCACCAATAGAAAAATTTAATTACCAAAATAATTATAAATCTATTGGTTCATTATTCTTCAATGATATTCCTGGAAACAATTGGTCAAACAAAGCCCTGACTCACCTTCACAATCCCAGCAGTAAGTGGTTACAACCTTTCTTACTTTATTACCCGAACACACCCTGCAAGGTTTTTGTGGTAAAGATTGGGGTAGGTCCAATTGGGTAGGTGAAGGTGGTTGTAAATCGCGGAAAACATGTGGAGGGGATCCGGGGGAAGGGACATCTGGCGGACATGTGTGGGTCCTTGCAAGAGGTGTTTCGGGCTCTAAAGAAACAAAAGCTGTATCTCTTACCATGGGTTGGGAAGGATCACTGCCTTCCTCTTCATCGTCCCAAACATCCTCCCCATATTCCTCGAGGAGCTGGCATACTTTCTTGGAAGAAAGGTCCGAAATAAAGAATCTCTATTTTCCGCCTCTTTGACGGTGGGGCGTCTGATATAAAATTCTCCGTTGAACTAACAAGTTTACAAAACTTAAACTTAGAAATTATTTATTAAAATAATGAAACATACCGGAAGAAGGGACATTCTGCGCATAGGACGTCGACGGTTACGAATCCATATTCATTATTTAGGTACCTATATACAACTGAAGAAAGATATTTTATTCTATATAAAAATCTTTGCTACTATATTGTAAAGGTAAATAATAATAACAAAACACACAAGCGAATAACTCTTACTCGATATTCTTCGATCGGACAATCAAACGAACGGTCGACGTAAAAAAGGACCAAAAATCCGAAATTCTGAAAATAAAAATAATTTATGTTTTAAAAAATGACTAAATTGAAACATTCAAACAACAAAAACAACAAGCGAATAACACTTACTCGATCAACTTTGAGCGTACGATCGAGCGAAAGTTCACGCGCAAAGAACGTCGTTCAAAGGTCTGAAAATAAAAAACAATTATTTTATCTTTCCAAAAGTGACTAACATGTTTAATTTAAACATTGAAATACATTAAAAACAATATACATAAGAAAAAATAAGGCTTACCTGCAAAATCTTCAAAAACACCAAAATCTGCTTTTCTCCACAACGGAAAATTCGGCACAAAAACGACGCACACGCTTCGAAAGATAGAGAGACAATGAGTCTAAAGCTTCCTACGGACCTCCTCTCATGGTCAAATCCCAGGCGCGGAAGGAAAAAAACGACGGAGAAAGGGAAGCGAGAGCGAACATCTTAAGATGTAGCCCGCATGCGGGGTTGGCCGGGAGTACATCTTAAGATGTAGTCCGCATGGAACGTGTTAAAAGAAAAGAACGTTCTCTTTTTTACAATAATGTTTTAATTATTTTTCTTAACTATATGGCCACCTTATGGTATATCGTCAACTCGTCGTAGTCAATTCGTCGCAGGACAAACTCGTCGCACGTCACTTCGTCGCAGGACAAACTCGTCGCGCATTGCCCCATAAGGAAAGGCCGTAAATCAGTGTAGGGGTTTTTAAGTTTGCTTTTTAAATTATTTCCCGTCAAGTTTCGAACTCATTTAAATTATCATAAAGATTTAGCGTAATTTGTTAGTTACTATCGGAAAAAGTTGAATCAAAGCCAGCGTTCAATCATGGACAACGTTACCTATTCACGAGTTTCATGCTTACAAAACATTTCAGAAAGGCATAATTACACAAGAAATTAAGCTGAGTTTGGCGAAAGTGATACGATAGGAAATGAAATGATCGTTATATTTGAATGCAACACACTTGGAAGCGGATTGTTTACAAATAAATTTGGTCAATTGTTAAAAAAAGCTAAGTGAAAAAGTATTCTTTATAGGTGGTTTCCAGTTTTTAGTAGAATAAAATGTTTTCGTATATATTGCATACGCCCTAGAACTGATAGCGAAACTAAATTCACAAAATCCATTGAAATTCAACGAGCACTTACACTTCCTTAAACATTAAACGTCATATCTCAGCTTCAATCACTCCAATATGAACAATTATTTTTATCGTCATATAGCCTATGTTACCCGCGGGGAAAAATTATAGATCTATGCGAAGTGTGGTCGCGATATCTTCAAAGGTGTGGAAATCACAATCTGTGAAGTCTACGTCTAATTATTTACGTTACTGATGCAGTTTTAAAAACTGTTTGCTTATGAAGAACTCTATTCAACACGAAAATATCATTGAAACTATTTATTATTAATCCTACACTGCAAGCATATTTCAAATTCAGAATTTTTGCAATTTCGAATTTTTCGAAACGGTTTTATCCAAAAACATATAACCGTTACAAATTTCAAGTTCAGCTGAAAGTGCCTTATAATTTTTGTTCTCGTATGGGACAATATTATCATTAGAAACCTTTTATTAGTACTACTTCAAGAAATCAGCATATATTTGGTTTCCGTGTAAACAAAGCAAAATTAAAAAACAACATACATTGTACAAACTTTCTCATATATGGGTACTAATGCGTCGTTTAGTTATCTTTAGAAAATGAAAATTGTATGATCCTGTTTTTAGAAAATCCAATTTTTGTTCAAGTTGCCCAAGAATAAACTAGCCTTATGTTCATTCAGTGAGAAAAATGAAATACGTAGTATTATTGTAGATGTATACTCAAGTAACTGTACGAAATTTGATCAAAATCGTTAGAGCCGTTTTTGAGAAAATCGAATTGTTGTTAAAGTTGCCTATAATAAACTAGTCTTATATTCATTTTTTGTGAAATATGAACTATACATTATTATTGAGGACGTAAACACAAGTAACTGTACGAAATCTGATCAAAATCGTTCGAGCCGTTTTTGAGAAAATCGAATTATTGTTAAAAATGTGTAGAATAAACTATTCTTCATTACTGAGCAATGTCAACCATTTCTACGTATACTCTGCTCAGTATGATAAAATGCCTAAGTACGAGATTTCATTCATTTTTGCTCTACCGTTTAGGCTTCAGAGCCAATAACAGACAGACGGCATTGCAAAAACCACTTTTTCGGATTCAGCGACACCTAAAACATATATTTCCATAAAAATCTCGAGGTGGAATTTTTTCGCGAAAACAATACATTCTCGATACTTCGTATGAGAAAGTAAAAACGATATTACCTACGTTAAATGTTTTCCCATTTTTAATGCATTGGATTCAAATCCGGCGGCAATGGGAGTTGTCATGGCTGCTTTTAATTGGTGTTGTCATAAAACTAATAAAATCGCGTATTTTTCTGATTCTAAATGTATTTTTACGATAATTCGATCAGGATTCGGATTCTGAACTATTAAGTCTCAAGTTCGAACTATGTTTCTAAGTAATATTAAAATTCAAATGAAAAATAAGCTGCAGTCACCCCCATGTTATTCAAATGGGGAAAATTAAAAAAGGGAATATTAAAAAAAAATTAGAATGATCAATCAAATCGGTTTAAAACCCGACTACACCACTTAACTCTTTATTCCGGTTAAAATGATACCCTTTTCTTGCTTCTAAGTGCTGTCAATTGCTGATTTATAGAAAAACACACACAAACACTTTTCTTTATAGATATCTATAGACTATAGATAGACTAGAGATAGGTAGATAGATGCAGATTACTATTTAACCACTAGCAAAACTGCCCGGCGTTGCTCGGGTTGATATGATATTTGGCACTTTCCAATGTAAAAACTTAAAATAAATACCTTTTTTCATGATTAAATACTACATTTTACCGGAAATCGGCTTTGATGGGATTTATGTCTTTTAGAAATATAAAGTTGATTTTTTCAGATTAATAGGTTTTTAACCCGAGTTCGTATATTCATTTTAAGAAATATAAATTTGCAGAAGAATAAAATTTTGCGAGTCAAGCAATCGATTTTTACTTGTTATCTTATGGAAAAATGTCAATGCCCTTTAATGGCAG
Source organism: Uropetala carovei (assembly GCA_036926305.1). Taxonomy (NCBI): domain Eukaryota; kingdom Metazoa; phylum Arthropoda; class Insecta; order Odonata; family Petaluridae; genus Uropetala; species Uropetala carovei. The sequence goes on from JAXCHB010000003.1 coordinate 497,209, forward strand.
CACTGACTAATCCCGAATTCACTAATAAAGAAATCGCAACAAAATTTATTTTATAATCATTATAATTGTTATTTACATAATATATGTATCTTGCAATATACAGTTTACAAGTGAAGTTCAAGTTTCCTGCTGTAAATAAGTCTATCGCGGAACCCTTGGATTTCCTCGGGTCACAGTTTGAAGACCTTTGTCGTAGAAAGCGTCGAAAGATTCTTTCAGGGATAAGTACATACATGAAGGAGCGCGTCCCACGTCAGGAGGCAAACCTTCCTCCACACCCTAATCACGGGGGGGATACACTTCGAGGTTGAAAGGGTAGAGAGTGGAGCTTCCAATGGTATATGGTCAGAATCGAAAATGTTCCTTCCCGCTGAAACGGAAAGGAAAACATTTAAAATAGCCTCCTCACGGGTAACACTAATTTTTATTGAAGACAGAAACCGAATCTTGACCGAATTAGCGGAAAAATGCGTTTAGAACAAGGGTCTCAAATTCGCGGCCCGCTTGTTCATTTTATGCGGCCTTCTCACTGATCTTCTTCTAATTATATTATTCGGCCCGGCTCATTGTCGAACAATTTTTCCAATTTGGAAATATTTTTAGTCCTTTTGAAGTGTAAGTTTCTCATTTTTGGCCCGCGAACGATTTGCATTAGAGATCTCTGGTTTAGAATCAGAAAAAAAGAAGTGATTTCATCAGTTTTATTACAACAATTACAAACTACCTTTGGTGGTTGACAATTTTCGTGGGTATGTCACTCTAATATCCTTATGTTTCATTCTTTAATCATATAATTATTTATTTATTATGCATATATATTCCGAGTCATAAAAACTCCTCAAAATATTTTTTTTAAAATTAAATTTGGAAACTTTCCTTTAATAATATTTTGCATTTGACAACTTATGTATGGAGGAAGTCATGTGTTGTACACCTCCGTTTATTTATTAGTAAGGCCGGCGAAATTTCGTCTAATTAATTTTTACCCGTTTTAAAATAATTATTAAAAAATGTATAAAATTGTCTTAATTTTCAAATTTAAATATGTATCAATAAAAATAATTTTAAAATTTCGATTAAAATAAACATCGAGAAAAATGTTGTTATAAAGGTAGTTAAATATAATTTTTATATCTTGCATTAAACGTTTGGACCAGACGCCAAAATTTCCGATAAAGTGATCAAGTGCCAAAATTTCCGATGAATATTTTTAAATCCTATGGGAAATTTATCGGAAAATTACTTACCACTCATTCAAATTTAGTTTATATAGTTAATTTGTGTTTTTATTTTTTAAATTTAAAATATATAAAACCAAATGCCAAATTTCCGCCCGCTCTGAATATTCCAATGAAAACAATATGAAATAGCATTTAAATAACGTAAATCAAAATAAGCATTATATTTCTTAATAAGTTCAATTAGTTTTTTTTTCTTTTCTTAATAGCGTGTTCTTGTTGTTAAATTTAGATTTGCCATTATAAACTGGAAATTATTCTGTAATAAGCTTTGCTTTGTTCTTCATACAATGATAAATCTAATAAGGAAGGTTTTGTAAACATTTTACGAAGGTTTATATTGAAAGCTTCAACCGAATTTGTTTATGGAGGAATTTTTTTGTAACAACTCTTCAAATGAAATTTCTCTTTTTACAATATACATAAAGGTTTTAACCTTCTTTTACAGTATTGGGTAACCAATATACAATAACGTTCCTTTATTTTAAATAACTTATTATTTTAAATTTCTTATCTTAGAGCATTTATAAGAATTAGGCAAAATTTCGCAGCGTCTTCATTTCTTATTTCTAGTAATACTGACAGATTTTGAATCTGCAATGACAAATGCAATAAAACGCGAATTCCCCCAAACAAGGAATCGCGGATGTTATTTTCACTTCTCCCAATGCATATACCGTAAGATTCAATCCCATGGACTTCAAAAAAGGTATGAAACAGAGGCAGCATTCGCCTTGCAACTACGCCTATTACCTGCAATAGCATTTGTACCTATAGCACACGTCGTGGAAGCATTCGAATCACTTTGTGACAATAATCTCCTTCCTCCAGAAGCACAAGATGTAGTGGATTATTACGAAGATACGTGGATTGGTCTTCCACAAAGAGGTCACCGTCGCCGCCAACCACGTTTTTCTCACGACGTGTGGAACTGCTTTGACGGAGTAGTGGAAGGTTTGCCAAAAACCAATAATTCAATTGAAGGATGGCATCGTGGTTTTGAGCAGCAAATTTCTGCCGAACATCCTAGTATATGGAAATTTATTGCTGCCATCCAAAGGGAACAGAGCTTTCACGAAATCCAAATCGAGCAATATATACGCGGCCAAGAAGTTCCTCCTAGCCGTAAAAAATATAAGAGATTGTGCGGAAAGAATAAATCGGCTTGCTTCAAATTTTCATGTTGGAAATATTTATGATTATTTACGTGGTATTGCACATAACATAGGTTATTAAAGTGATATGTAAAAATGAAAGAAGCGTATTAAACAATACAGAAATAAATTGTTAAATTAATGAAATTACAGTTGTAAAATTAAAAAAAAATCTATCCATCAAAAGGCTTGGGAATGTTTCCATCCTTAACAACGAAATTCTTGCTTGTTATGTATAATGTAATGAACAACTCAACGTATAAGATTTTTGCTATATCTGCGTTTGCTTATTTGCATTTCATTGGAATAAAATTTAAAATAGTGTATTGTTATTTACTTCCATTGTAGATGAATATCTTTTTGTCATTTGGATATATATTATGAATTTTAGAACTAATAGATAATGATTTAACATGAACAAATTAATTATGCGGTAAGATGCTTAACACCAGAGATTGCAATCCCGGCGGGATTTTTCAATCCCGGGATTTCGGGATTCACTTATCCAATCCTGGGATCCCGGGATTGGCCTTTATTACGATTCTACGTATAAATAAAAAGAAAACGTTCTAGATGAATGAACTGCATAATAAAATATGACTTTTAGAATTAAAGGACTCCTATTATGTTCTACTGTAAGATTGTGAAATGTCATTATTGTTATGCACACCTATGCCATTTGAGCTATAAATTCAAACCAGAGCTGCAAACCACTTCAACATTTGGGAGTGGTTCGGTTCTAAATTTTTGGAAGTGGTTCGGTTCAGACGAGAATTTTGACAAGTGGTTCGGTTCAACTAAATTAATCATTTGAAATATTATTCAGAAATATTTTATCCAATATAAAAATCCCCAACCAGCTTTACCCGAACATCAAATCGCCGATTTGAGTCGGAAGTGGGATGAGGGAACCTGGATCATTTATAAAATATAGACATATTTTGTGTCATTGTCTTCATAAAATTTAAATGTATCAGCAAAACACACTTTTATAGCACTCTCTTACCAAATCTATTTTAAAATATCTACAAACTTTAATGTCTATTAAATATATTGTAAATATTAAACTCCATTCGCTGACATACAACTCCCAGCCATTACTGTGAAGCGAAAATTTCAAACATTTCACTCATTTCATTTACTCCACACTATAACCCTGACATCGAATCCAAAAATGTTAAACTTACTTTCGTTTGTAACGATAATGTCGGACAACACACGAAACAATGTAAACGAATACTTTTGGGGCAATGAAATCGATTAATTCAATAAATTTAGACGAAATTTATCAGAAACACGATTACTGAAGTTCTTTCCCATGTTTTACTTTCATACATTGTTGTAAATTTTATAGAAGATCATTATACATTGTATACTATAACGAATATGTCGGACAGCAATCAAAACAACGTATACGAATACTTTTGAGACAATGACATCGTATAATTCATTATATTTTAACGTAATTTATCAGAAACACAAGATTATTAGCGTTCATTCCAAAATTAGACTTGCTAAATGAAAATTTCGAAAAAATACGTACATATAAGAGGTTTTCGTAAAATACATTTCGTGAAAAGAATGATTGATTTTTGTCAAAAAACTTACCTAACTACAGTAACCAACTTTTCGCGGCAATTGGGGACACGGCACTTCGAGCCACCCATATCTTCACCTCTGACCAATACTCCAACTCACTTTAAAAATTAGTTTTAACACGTTACACAACGCTATACCTCCTACAACAGTTAAAACCGCTTCAACTGATTTGAATCAACAAACCCGCGACGACAACGAACCACGTGACCACGTGACCCTGCATACAACACTCGCTATGACTGGAGCTCCGACGAAAACGCTTACCTTACCCCCCTTTCTAACCCACCCACCCTCCCCGCTTGCTCACGACCTTCCCCCCTCTCGCTGGCCTCGGTTCGGAAGAGCCAGGCCAACTTTTGCACGACTTTTCCATGTCGACGTGTTGGAGTAGTGGTGCGTGTGCCAGTCTACTAGTACTCTACTTAAGCGGGTTCGAATCCTGTCCGCGACTCTTGCGAGTTCTGGAAAAAGGCTTTCTTTAATAGCCGCTCCTATTACGGAGACTTTTTCCCAGTAGCGCAGTGTCAACGATTGGGTTCGGGCCCGCTTATTGTACTGGTGGCTGGCACTTTGCCCATTACTCCTGGAGTGTCGACCCCGGGACGGCCGGGCACGCATTTTTTTTCAAGTTCGATTTTACTTTTGCCGTCTTTAAAAAAATTCTATTTTTTCCATTTTTATGTCTTTAATGAGTTAAACCCGAAAGACCATTAAAATAATAGTCTTTCGGGTTTAACTTATTAAAGACATAAAAATGGAAAAAATAGAATTATTAAGCATGAAAAAACCTGCGCAAAACTTGTGTGCGAGTAAAACGACTGGGAAAGATAAATTTCGAAACGAAAAGATGATTGGAAAGAAAAAATTATGAGCGATAAAGAAAATAATATGAGTGATAAAAAGTAACAATTCGAGGGGAAAATATTATTTTCGAGTGATAAAATGAAAAATGCGCGTGAAAAAAAGAATGGGCCTGAAAGAACACGAATGGGCGTGAAAAAATACGAAAGGGCGAGAAAAAATAGAATGCGCGTGAATCGTGAAAAATAAGAATGCGCGATAAAAAAAGAACAAGGAAAAAAAAGTGCGAGGAAAGAAGACGAAAAATAAAGATCGAGGAAAGAATGTGCGCGCAAACAAATGCGGGAGAGAAAAAAATGCGGGAGACAAAAAATGCACGACAGAAAAAATGCGGGAGAGAAAAAATTAATTCCAAATTAATTTTATTTAGTTTTTAAAGGGACTAAAATATAATTATTAAAAGAGTAAAATCTCTGAGAGGCGGAATCTTTATAAGGCGGAAACCTGTCAAAGCCGGAAATACCGAAGTCGTACTGCATAATGATAACGTTTTTCTCAAGAAAGTCCCTCCGAAAGGCGAAATCCGTGAGACGCGGTCGGAAAGCTTATGTCTTGTACTTCTTTTATCAAGAAGTAGAACTGTAATCTGTGAAAGGCGGAAAGATTCTCACAGAAATGTTTCCAGGTAGTTTGATTCAGGTTTCGAATTGTTCACCAATCACACATCACATGCGGTCCGACACTTCTTTTGTTTGAAAGACCCTTCCTCCCAACTGGTAAGTTTGGGATAACCAGGGATGTTATGTTACTTGAACCTTACAGATAGTTACGATATATAAATCGAAGCGTATGTTAGTGAACTCTTGGAAAAGTATTCAAAGTTAATATAAAATTGAATAAATCGTGTTAGTACTATACTACTAGTACCACTAAAGTTTTATTTTTTTGTTAAAAAAAATCCTAATTTGTTTATTAATTAAGTTAATGCAGCTGCAGAATCTTGTTACAAGGATATTCATTTTTTTTATTTCATTCAAAATTTATTCGTCTTCAACAAAGAGGTGGGATCTTCTAATTAAGACAAACACAAAATTAAATTTTACATTAAAACGAATCAGTGATATCAGATGGCCCGCAAGTGCGGATGCAATATTAGCTGCTAAGGTAAATTTTGTAGCCATAAAAGAAGAATTATCTGAACTTTCTAATGAACCAAATGAAAAACCTAACGAAATTAGAAGCAAAAAACTATACAACTGTTTTGAAGATTATGAAAGAGCACTTTTGTTGATTTTATGGAATACACTTCTACAACGAATAAACGCTACTAATAAAAATCTGAAAAGTAAAAATTGCAATCTACAAGAAGGTGTAAATCTTCTTAAATCATTGTCCTCATTTATTTTTGTAAGTTCGAAACAGTAACGCGTTTGAAAGTATGGAAACAGAACTACAATCATTGCCAGGTAATAAAGAATACAAATCTGATAAAGGAAGAACCCAAAAAATGAAACTACAGTTCGGCGAAAACAGGGATAACGTAGCAATATTAACTGGCAAAAAATTAGTTATTGTGAGTTGCCTTAATGTAATATGCGAGTCTACTATCAGAAATTAAAGGACGCATTCAGGTGTACGAAGACGTCTTACAGCAATTCGCAATATTTATACATTTAAATTTACGCGATACATCACCGAATGATTATGACAATTGTATTGTAAATTTAATTCATAATTATAAAGATGACATTGATGAAATTTTGTTTAGAGATGAAGTAGCCCAATTTCTTCATTTTGCAATGATTGAGAAATTAAGTACACCGATGGAAATGTATATAGCAATTCAGGGAGGGCTAATTTCAGCCTTCCCAAATGTTTACATAAGTTTAAAAATATTTTTGTCAATGCCGATCGCGAATGCATCTGCGGAAAGGTCATTTTCCGTGTTAAAAAGAGTAAAGAATTATATGAGAAATATATCCTCTCAATTTTCGGCGCAACAGTCAAGGGGATATAACATTGAATAAGAACACGTTTCTAATAGGGACGATGTATTTTTGTCGTGGACGACTAATAACAGACCTGTTCCATAATTTCTTTCTAATACTCCATCGCACGAAATGCGCCCATCTGTGATACGTTGTACACTTTCCTAACTTGTTATTAATTGTCCAATTACTTCAGCGTTTTACAGTACAACCAAGCGCCTATTTAAAGTAACATTTAACAGAGGAAGAAGAATAACGGCGATCTGATCGCGTAGGAAGGAATCTTGTAATCCCTAAGGATTTCATATGAATGTTTTTCTTTTCAATATTACTATCCAAGAAAAAAACTATGAAAATCAATCGCGATTCCTAAAGCTATACGGATCTCTTCGTGAGATTATTTCATGCCTTCGGGGCGATTACAGGCGATTTGAGAGGAATTTGTTAAGGCAGGTGGTCCAGCATGCTCCTATCCAGATAATGATAAAATTCGAACGAGAAAATTAATTTACGGCGTTCTACGATGCTATACACCGCAATTCTCCTACGAGATTCCTCAATTTCTCTTACTTTGGATGCGTCATTCCAGTAAGGTTTTATGATACGTATGCGGATTCCACGGTAAAGTTTAAGTAGCATCATTAGAGTATGAAATGTATTATATCATTAACTGATATAATACTCTCGTCAAGTAGTCTTGCTATCTAACTTTGCAATTGCGGGCACAAAACACGGGTGAGCATTTAAGTATTAAATTAAAATAAGTCATGAATCCAATCGAATTACGACGAATATTCCCCACATAAAATCATGCGGAAGTGCGACGACGATGCTGGTTGACATGGCTGTCACAATTTCTCAATAATACAAAACGCGAAAAATTTCCAACTAATTTCTATGGTATTTTAACGAGTATCACAAACGGCCGCGTTTCCTGCAATGGAGTATTGGAAAGAAATACGTATGTAAGGGAAATAGCGTTTTAAAGTTTTTTCTTCACCATCAATAATCCATTTTCTTCCTATTTAAAAATATTGCATGCACACGTAAGGAAATTAAACGTTTGTTTGTGAGATTATGTTAGCAACAAAGATGAAGTAAACATGCAAGAAAATAAAGTTCAATCCGAATTAAGACATTCTTGTTAAATTTTCTTGATAACGGCTACTCCTACGATAAAAATGCGTAAGAAAAGAAATGCACTAATTTACTAGTTCTACAAGTTTTATTTGAAAAATATTTTGATATGACTCTTTACGAGGTATGGCGCAAAGTTCATTTTTTGTCACCAGTAGCGGTGCCCGTTTGGCTTACGTGATTCACGCTGGAAGCGAAACGCGCCTAAAAACGGATTGAAGTTCTCTTAGCAAAAATAAAACTTCACTTCCTTCTATTTCTCTTACGGTGATTTGAGTCTCAAAATCTTATCTCGCCCCTGACCCACTTTATAACGGGAATAATTATTATCCTGCACTCGCTCCAATAATGGTACATATTAAAGAGAAAACGTTCCTGAAAATGAACCGTAGAATCTTGTGGAAATTTTTACTTTTCCTGGTCATATACGATCATCTTACGTATCTGACACTAATTCCAGCTGAAAGTCCCTATATAGCGTAAAGAGTGATACAATAGGTACATACAATACTAAAATTTTGATGAGTGCAATGTGAAATGACTATGAGCGCGTAACCATCGTTAAATTATAATAACTTACAAAAAAAGAGATTAATAAGCTTACCTCTAATTTCTCTCTCTCTCTCATTGTAAACCTAACCTCACAATGTGACAATAACTGTCCTAAAATTATCTTCGCTAAACGGCTTAATTACATAATAATTACGGGAGATTTATACCAAACAGAAGAGTGCGAAATTAGAAGAATGAAAAACTGACCAATACATACAGTAAGATTCTACTGAAGAGAACAATTATGGAAGATTTCCGACGGAAAAGCCTTTCTCAAACGTATTCTTCAGCAAGAGATTCACTAACCGCACGCACTGGCGTACAGAGCGCGCCTACGCATTTAAAAATACTGGCAATTTCTAAATTTTGCTTCACATACATTGTTCTTTTATTTAACCTATCGACATTGCCTGAGATGTCGAACATGTTGTTCAATAACGCTATTTTTAGAATTGTTTATTCTATTGTTAAAACCATTGGCCTAAAATTGCGCTTATTTTAACATTTTATAGTAAAAAAATTTTAATGCCATTGTCCTAAATATATCAAAAATTTCGATCGTATATAATGTAGAAAATACTAACAATAATTTTAACAATAAGAATTAAAAGTCAATACATACATTACAAGACTGGAAAAACAAAAATTAGAATGAATTTGTCGTTATTACTACTGTTTACAGCCGCGTTTTACAAAATAATACAATGGCGCACTCCGTACTCCGCGCGACGTTACGTGAATTTTTTTTACACGCCCAGTTAAGGGTTAATTAATGCCCACAACGTCCCCTTGAACATTACTTCATATCGAAGGAGAATTAACATTACAATGCACAATTACGTACAGATAAAAAGTATACTACGGTCCTATTGAGAAAATCGCTTTTATTACCAACTTCCATAAAGTTAATCATAAAGCGAGAAGACCGGCTTTTCATATCACTATACTTTTCATAGAGTGTTATTTTCCTTGCGTTTTAGCAAGTGCCTCAGTTATGAACAGAACCAAACCTAAACATTTAGAGCAGGGATGCACAACATACGGCCCGCGGGCCAAATGTGGCCCGCCGACACCTTTCGTTTTGCCCGATTGAAGCTGGGAGTAACTCATCTGGTTAATTCCTTTTATGTAAAAAATCAATTAAAAAATTGTAAGTAAATTATATTTGTTTGCCACATTTTTTAAACATAAAAGTTGCATGTAAAATTTGTTATGGTACTTAATAAATCGACGACAGTGTATTTAAGTTCTAATTATGGACAACATTTTCAAAGTGAGATCCGCTTAGGTACAATCATGGTCGATTTTGGCCCGCGTCAACTTCTGAGTTGTGCAGCCCTGTTTTAGAGAAACGTAAACCGACCTTCGGAATGTAGAAAGATACGAGCGCATTTTTCCACTGAATTCGGAGACCCTTTCTTCTCCTCGCGTTTAAGCTATACCCAGCAGACACACAAATAAGCGAGCACCTGAAGGTCACATTCAAGTTGAAACGGACCGATAATGCATTACATAATAGCCGCTATTATAGGACCATGTAAAATTGGCTCATTCTCTATGGCTCATCGTGCGGCGATTGAACGCAACAACATTACCTTTTTGAAGACATATAATGTTTGCGATTATAACGGTCATCATAGACAAAATAAGCATTCGCTCGTTCCACTAAATAAATAACGCCGAAAAGTTCCCAATTTATTGTACGTACGTTCATAATAAATCGCAAAAATAAAAGCATTTATATGGTGTTTAAGAAAAAAGTTAACCGAATAAAAGTAGTCGGTTAAATAAAAAATACAAAAGTTATTAAAATTTTCATTTATAATTCATTGTTTGATTTTCACATAACAATAAGTTTCCGCTAAAATTTTGCCAGTTTTCAAAAGCATTGTTAACCAATATTAAATGTTTATAAATCATTCGCGGTCCACCTCAAACTTATTGCGGCCCACCAATTACGAAACGCTGTATTAGACCACCTCACGGCAATCCTTTCAATGTCCCTTTTCTTACTTCCACCACCGCAGCAATAGGGCCCGTTTTTGTGGAAATTTCCAGAAATAACGCCTTCTTAGAACGAACGTGACCGAGAGACTTGCGATGCCGACATCACCGCCCGGTTTCTACATATGAGGAATCAACACGGACCGCATATACCCGCCCCTCCGACAACGGATATCTGCTAAATGTATATTTTTCGTATTATATGGCATAATCCGAAGATTCATTCAAATTTCAATTGGCGAATCTGATCACCCATAAAATCCTACGCTCGATGTCATCAGATCTATTTCGATGGTTGAGCATCGATTTATCATAACTGCACTATATAATTAAGTAAATTTAGTACCCAAAAATACGCCACCATATTTTCTTAAGTTATTTCTCAACATGGAAACCTTTAATTACACTTATCTACGTCTTGTTCATTTTTCAGTAACCAATGTATAACATGGGAAACGTTAGCCCAAATTCGAAAGGGATAGTGGAAAAAGGGGGTAGAGGAGAAGGGGGTAGGCGAGAAGGTGGAGGAAGGCTGTCGTCAACCACGTGGCTCAAGAAACAATACAGAAGCGCCAATGACAGAGCCTTCGGAAGGCAGTTAGGATATCTCTGAATTCCGTGGCAGTCCCTACTACTTATGTTAGCGTTTTGACAAGCAGGGGAAGGTCCAAAGACGAAAGGGTCTCAAAATGCCTGCTTCGAGTCAGTGGCCAACGATAAGAACGGTCTTATTTCTAGGAAAGGTATCGGGAAAGACCTTGTAAAATTGGTCCACTCTCGCTAGTCAATGGATCAAAAGTTAAAAAGTGCATTCGTGTGCCAAAAAAAGACGCGACCCTTAAATTTTGAAGGTAAGCAGGAGGCGTGATAAGAAAAGCCAGCACTACAACAGAACGACGATTTCTTAAAAACGAAAACTAAGTAAAATCAGCAAGAACACAATAATCATCAAAAAATAAATCACTAAAGGAACTTACGAAATGATTAAATTTAATGAAAGACAAAAAAGGAAATAGGGAACGTTTAAGAAAAAGAGTGAATATTACCCTCAGACCATTATCTCGATTCTCTCATCCACGAGTTCTGTAACAAGAAAATTGTCTACATCAACAATATTTAGGAAACAATGAAACTGTTTATCCTATCACAATCTGTGGAAAATCTACGTCCAAATATTTAAGTTATTTACGTAGTTTTAAAAATATCTTGCTTTGGAGAACTGTACGCCACAATGTAATCTGGCACAGAGAAATTGAAAAACGACATTACGCTAAAACATTTTCAATATAAATGCTTTGGACTGTCACTTTCGGCGACAAAGGGAGTTGTCATGGTAGATTATAATGGGTATTCTAATAAAACTGATAAAATCACGTATTTTATTGATTCTAATTGCATTTCTATGCTAATTTGATAAGAATTCGAATTATGCCTCCGATAAAAATAAACATTTTTCTATTCTTCATAGAATTATTCAAGTCTCAGGTTCGTACCATATTTCTAAGTAAATTTAAAATTCAAGTGAAAAAAAGCTGCACAAGTCCCTTTGTAATTCGAATGAAAAAATAAATTATTGTCTTTTAATTCGGCATTCCAATCAAATCGAAATAAAAACCTTACTACACACACGTATTCGTTCATCCGATTAAAATGTTACCTTACACTTGTTTCTACGTAACGTAGTTATTGCGCTTTAAAATTACATACAAACATTATATATATATATATATATATATATATATATATATATATATATATATATATATATATATATATATATATATATATATATAGATTATTCATCTACGAGTTATTCGCAATCGAATAACACCCATGGTGACATTATTACGATTTTTATTGTTTGACCTCCCCCCTCTCCTCACCTCCCATAAGCGTTGAGAACGTAATTTGTTTATTTATTATTTCTTTTTCACCTACGGGTTATTTGAAATCGAATGACACCCACGGTGTTAGTATTCTGTTTTTAAATGTTTAACCTTCCCCCTTTCCTCCCCATACCATAAGTTTTGAGTGCGTAATTTGTTTATTTATTGTTTATTATTCACATAAGAGTTATTTACAGTCGAATGACACCCATGGTGCTAGTATTCTGTTTTTGAATGTTTAACCTTCCCCCTTCCCTTCCCCTACCATAAGCGTTGAGTGCGTAATTTGTTTATTTATTGTTTATTGTTCACATGCGAGTTATTTGCAATCGAATGACACCCATGGTGCTAGTATTCTGTTTTTAAATGTTGAACCTTCCCCCTTTCCTCCCCATACCATAAGCTTTGAGTGCGTAATTTGTTTATTTATTTTTTATTATTCACATACGAGTTATTTACAGTCGAATGACACCCATGGTGCTAGTATTCTGTTTTTGAATGTTTAACCTTCCCCCTTCCCTCCCCCTACCATAAGCGTTGAGTGCGTAATTTTTTATATATTGTTAATTATTCATCTGCGAGTTATTTGCAATCGAATTACACCCATGGTGCTAGTATTCCGTTTTTAAATGTTGAACTGTCCCTCTTTCCTCCCCATACCATAAACTTTGAGTGCGTAATTTGTTTATTTATTGTTAATTATTCATGTACGAGTTATTTGCAATCGAAAGACACCCATGGTGCTCGTATTCTGTTTTTAAATGATTAACCTTCCCCTTCCCTCCACCTACCATAAGCGTTGAGTGCATAATTTGTTTATTTATTGTTTATTATTCTTCTACGAGCTATTCGCAATCGAATGACACCCATGGTGCTCGTATTCTGTTTTTAAATGTTTAACCTTCCCCCTTCCCTCCCCCTACCATAAGTCTTGTTTGCGTAATTTACTCATTTAGTGTTTATTATTCATCTGCGAGTTATTAGTAATCGAATGACACCCATGGTGTTAGTATTCTGTTTTTAAATGTTTAACCTTCCCCCTTTCCTCCCCATACCATAAGTTTTGAGTGCGTAATTTGTTTATTTATTGTGTATTATTCACATACGAGTTATTTACAGTCAAATGACACCCATGGTGCTAGTATTCGTTTTTTGAATGTTTAACCGTCCCCCTTCCCTCCCCCTACCATAAGCGTTGAGTGAGTAATTTGTTTATTTATTGTTTATTGTTCACATACGAGTTATTTGCAATCGAATGACACCCATGGTGCTAGTATTCTGTTTTTGGATTTTAACCTTCCCCCTTCCCTCCCCCTACCATAAGCCTTGGTTGCGTAATTTTTTTATTTATTGTTTATTATTCATCTACGATTTATTCGGAATCGAATGACACCCATGGTGCTCGTATTCTGTTTTTAAATGTTCAACCTTCCCCCTTCCCTCCTCCTACCATAAGCCTTGGTTGCGTAATTTGTTGAGTTATTGTTTATTATTCATCTACGATTTATTTGCAATCGAATGACACCCATGGTGCTCGTATTCCGTTTTTAAATGTTTAACCTTCCCCCTTCCCTCCCCCTACCATAAGCGTAGAGTGCGTAATTTGTTTATTTATTGTTAATTATTTATGTACGAGTTATTTGCAATCGAATGACACCCATGGTGCTCGTATTCTGTTTTTGGATTTTAACCTTCCCCCTTCCCTCCCCCTTCCATAACCCTTGGTTGCGTAATTTGTTGAGTTATTGTTTATTATTCATCTACGATTTATTTGCAATCGAATGACACCCATGGTGCCAGTATTACTTTCTTTAATGTTTAACCTTCCCCTTCTTCTCCCCCTACTCCCGTGAGTTTAATTTGTTTATTTATTATTCATGTACGAGTTATTTGAAATGGAAGGATATCCATGATGCCATTATTTCATTTTGTCATACTATTCCATCTTCCTTCTATCTTCCCCATACCCATTCCTCCTTAAACGTTAATGGTTTATTGCTACGTGTCATTGTTGCCAACATTCCGCTTATATTACTTCCGCTCTTCCCCGTCTTCATAAGGTGAATTGGAAATTTCGGTGAATACTACATTCGATCAATTGTGGGTCGGTGAATTTACCTTTCGGTGAATTGTGATTCGGTGAATTGTGGTTTCGGTGAATTTTCCGTCGGTGAATTGTGGTCGGTGAATTTTCCTTCGGTGAATTGTGGTCAGTGAATTGTCCTAGATCCCGCAAACGTACGTAATAATAATTACCTTCGATCGGTAATCCTCTACAGGCTGTTGGGAAGTTGGGATAATAAGTTACTTCTATGGTCTAGTACCGACTGCGTGGGATTCGAATGAATTCCGCATGAGTTACCTTTATGATGAATTACATTAACCTCCTACGCGCTAGATCGGAATCTGAATATTCCATAGTTCTGATTAATTCCGTGGGAGTCAAGAGTTGTAGTTACATTTAATTCCAAATTTATGCAATTTTAAGTAGCTCCATTACCCACACAAAAGTTCGGGTAAACGCGATTCGCATTTCGGTCACGAGAGTGTATTATAACCGTAAGACGAGCACGACAATTCATTTTTTTCGAATGATCGCACACGAAAGCTTTGAATTTTTCCGTTCGTAAGTAATTTTTCCCCTTCCTAAGTAAGAGTGTCGAGTCAAAACTTCAAATTAAAAAAATGTTCAGGAAAAATTTTCCTTCAAGCATGAATAGTCAAATCATGCCCCGAAACTTAGGAAAACTAGCTCATTAAAAATCCCGCTCCGTTCAAAATTTCATTCGACATCCTCCGCTTCCTGAATAAACAACACTAGGTATACATACGCTTTCCGGTTGGAAATTAAAGTGTAATTTATAATGCATAAATGTACCATTAAAGTACCATTCCTTTATATTTGACAATCTCACTTTCGTTATTAGCTATGACGTAAGAAGTTAACATTGCTCGTTCGAAAAAAATCGGTACAACATTGTACAAACTTTCTCATATATTAATGCATTGTTTAGTTATCTTTTGAAAAATATAAACTACGCACAATCATTATAAACTACTTAAATAACAACTAAATTTGATGAAAATCGTGTTAACCGTTTTTTAGAAAATCGAATTGTTATTAAAGTTGCTTATATTCATTTTTTGATAAATATGAAATATGTTGTATTTTTGAAGACGTAAATTGAAGTAACTGTACGAAATTTGTTCAAAATTGTTGGGAGCCGTTTTTGAACAAATCAAACTGTTAAAATTGCATAGAATAAACCACTTAATTATTGTGCAATGTCAACCATTTTTCCATAGCTTTTATTCTGTATGATAAAATTCCTAAGTACGAGATGTCATTCATTCTCGATATACCGTGTAGGCTCTAGAGCCGCGAACAGACCGACAGACTGACGGACGGACAGACAGACTGCATTGAGAAAGCTACTTTTTCGGACTCTGGTACACTAAACGTATATTTCCATTAAAAATTTCGAGATCGAATTTTTTCGCGATTACAATACTTTCTCAATATACTCCGTATATGAGAGAGTAAAAAGGAACCCGTTATCTTGTTCATTCGTCTATTCGACAGAAAGAAACTAATGGTTGCCTCGCTCGATTTAAAAACTTCAACTACGTGTTTTCTGAGGTCAATGTATATAAAGTTATTTAACGATTGGTGATATTTTTAGAACCTTCCAACTCGGCTAATTTCACGAGGTATTTATTGAGCCACAACATAACCTTATTGTGGCTATTGGAGATACCCGAGGCAAGTATATTTAAGTGTTTGTCCTTGAATTATATTCAGCCATAAGACGTGCTCGATAATTAAAGTCGAATAAAAATGAAGATTCAATTCCATTTATATTTTACCCAGTAAATGTCATTGCGAGGTACTATACCCGAAAAACAAAACAAGCCATTGACATTTTATCAAATGACAGGAATGAAATTTTACAGTAGACTTTTACGAAAACATAGTTTAAGAAGAAAATTTCGTGAGAATTATCAGACTCACAGAATTCAGCCAAACTAATTAACTCTCCATGTTAACAATATTGTTCATATTAAAGTGAAAATGATATGAATAGGACCTCCACGATCATCAGGCGAATAACTAGTTGCTTTATTACTTTCTCCATACGTAGTAATGGGAAAGTATTGTGATCACGAAAAAAATCGACTTCGAGATTGCAACGGAAATACACGTTTTGAGGTCCATAGAACAACACATTTAGACTATTTTCGGAATGATGTCTGTGTGTGTGTGTATGTGATTGTGGGCGCTTTAACTCAAGAAGTAATCTATACCCCAAATATGGAGAAAGTCATGTGTTGGCCATATCAGATTTTTTTTAATGCATATCTTTACCAGCCGAACGCCTTATGGGTAAGTCTCGTCCGACATATCTCCCGAACCGATTGACGGGTTTTGATTAAGTACGAATGATCTTTATTAAAATTAATCGCCAAATTATTATTCTTAACTACATCCGTCAATTAGAACTTGCACTTTACATAAGCACAAACTTTTATCTCGGTAAATTGCATTCGTCGATGTGCAATTATATGCTGTCTTTTTCTCCCCCTAGCTCTTGTATGCGACCTATAATATACAGATTAAAAAATTCATTCTGACAGATAGCAACATTTACCATAAAAATGTCCTCGAGACTGCGTATTTACGACTTGTACTTTCGGAGAAAAAATTCGAGAAAATCTTAAGAATAACATCCCATATTTTGTTAACATCGGTCGTTACGACGAATCTATTGGCAAACAAAAAACTATATTTTTCGTTCCCAAGCTCTTAAGTAATACATTACATATAATAAAAAATTATTAGGATAGAGAACGACATTTATCATAAGGCCGCGAGTGCTCATAATTACGACTTAGTTACGGAGATGAAAATTCTACATCGATATCGTTTTCACGTACATCCTATTAACAAAGCCTTTGATGAAATCTCTACGGATCACGGACAGGATTGCCACCTCAAAGTCCTCACCAACCCGGACATTTTCAATTCTGACCCGTAGATTTCTCTTGTCTGACCCGGAGATTTCCTAATTTGACCCGGAGATTTTTAAAGGCCAGCTTTTTTTTTTTTACTGTTTTTGCCCTTCCAGAATGAAAATAGGATTATGGTTTCTTTGTTGTAACTGTCTATGATTCTGTCTTTGTTTGCCGGTCCCCACTATCAAATTTTGAACCAATGCACCAACTTTCATGACAATTGGTTAGAAACTTTCTACAGAGGCCAAGATCATGGGGATAGGTTTTATGACGGAAATTGAAGTTCCGGGATCGATTCCATGAGTTATCCTTTCCTTTTAATTTAAATAGGAAATCTGAAACCGATCGTGCAGGGTTATTTCCCTACCCATACTAAAATACATAAAAATTATATCAGCGCTGGATTTTAGCTATACTCTGCGGAATGGAATGAAAATTCTAACTTTTGTCGTAGAATTTTTTTATCGATCGCATTTCTTTGAATTTTGCGTTAATAATTGCAATTTTGCAATTTTTATTCCATCATAACGAGATTATTGTCATAGAGACGATTATTTTTCATCTGCCCTGGGGTATAATCTAATATACAAATGCGTCATTTTTTTCTCCCGAAATCACGTAATCAACTGAATTTTTTATGCAAATGTAAGTATAATACCTGATGATGTTACGTAAAGTATGTAATGTGGGAAAACAAAGAGCAGCTTGTGTTGCTTCATACACCGTACTGCATTACTGTTTTAAAAAAATATTTTCATGTATATTCGGGACCGGCCAAGCATTTAAGATGCCCTACTCCACCTCCTACACACGAAAAAGATGCAAAACTGACGAAAAATATAATTTTTAATAAAAATTTATTACTTCCTAAAATTTAAAATAATTATAATGTTAAAACAGCAAAATAGTAAACACAGAAAACGAGGTATACTAACTATAATTATTTCGATCAATGTTTATTTATTTAATGCCGTTTTCTCTATGAACTTGGAAAAATCGTAATTTTTTAATAATGAATAACTGACATCTCTAAATTTTGGGGGCAATAAACGAATGTCTATTCGGGGGCCCGGATACCTAGCATCCGCTGCAACCCCCTCCCTTCGACAGGCCCTGTGTACCTTCTACCAGGTTAATTGCATGGCACAGTCATTCTAGAATGAAATCTTTATTCCCTTAGAGAAGTTAAAAATAAATGGTAATCTTTAATGCCAATTTCGAAAATATTCTTGTTGACCCGGAGATTTTTTCTCTCGCCCGGAGGCAAGTCCGAAAACCCGGAGACTTCGGGTCAAACCCGGAGAGGTGGTAACCCTGATCATGGATCATACCTTTCATTCTCGCCCGAACGCTCGTATTAAGACTCGGAAACGTTCCGATTAGTTCAAAGGTCTAGTCGTTCCGATTGCAATGGGTTAGTTTCAATTAAAGGAATGCGATGAAACTTGTTAATCGAATCACGTGTTCGTTTAAAAATTTGTACCACAAAATAAAGGTCGCGAAATACGCATCGCGCATTTTACGCATAGCAGATAATCCAGTATTTAATACGCGACCTATTTAAAAGTATTATATGATCAAACTTGCATTATTAAAACGCTTCGGACTTCTGACGTAATGTTTAGACTTTTGAACGGAAACGTTCGCTCCTGAAATTTAATTGGCAATTAATTATTTGTCAAGTCGTTCTCTATAAATGATCGTCATTAGCACGCACTAAAAACGAAAAACGCGACAGTTAAAGCAGATCAAAATACGGTCAAACCTGATATTACAATACGAGCGATACGTATTTCACGTCACGCGATGCTAAATAATGACGTGCGAAAAACGAGCTCTGTGATTAAAAATTCTTTCACCGCAACTGCAGCCGAATCAAAGGCTGCGTTCGAGTTTTTTTTACTGTGCTAATTCTAACGTTATCTAATGGAACGACGCCGGACCCTAACACTCGCTTACGTCGCATGCCTAACCTGCAGCTAAAATTCGATATTCACATTAAAAAATAGTCTTCCTACCTTTCTACTGCAATGTGTCCATCGGCGGAAGAACTCTGCTCTCCCACGACGAAACAAATTCCTCTTCATGTCCAAGCTGCATCTGAAATGAGAAAATTAAACTTTAGATATCAACATTATATCCAAAACAGCATTAAACATATTAAAAATCGAGAAAAAGTTTTTATAAAAAGCAGTATTTATTATAATATGTACTCTTAAAAGCTATAATTTACATACAAACATTCACAAAAATGTCCACACAAATTTCAACAAAAACCACAGATATTAGACCAATAACTTAAGATGAAAGTTTATATAATTTCCAGCTAAAATATCTTGACGTAAAAATTCTTACCAAATCCAGCTGGCAGCACAACCTTCTCTTCCTTCAAACGGCTCCCCTCGCGCTACTAACAACCGCGCACTAGTCTCAACTGGAAGCGAGGAGCCCCTGCTCTAACTGTATACCTTGAGGGCAAGCCCTCTTCGGCTCGGTGGTTCGTAAGGAGGGTTACCACTGGCGGGGCCCAGCCAAACGCCTTCCGAGTCGTCCCTATGCTAAGGCCCGGAGGCATGAAGAAAAACCCGCTAAGGGGCCCGTCGGGTGGCCAGGGGAATCTTTCGCGTAAGGCGCTTACCACTGGTGGGGGCTGGCCCGAACGCTACTTGAAACCACACTGAAGCGCACACTCTGCTCCTTGAACTCCTATGAGTCACCGGGGATGTCTGAGAGCTTACCACTGGTGGGGGCTATTTCCTCAGCATCTTCCGGGTTTCTCCTGAAATTCAAAGAAAAAGGGTGGGGACCTAAGAATGAGAAGCAACCTTCGGAAACTCATCAGAGAAGCCCCGGGACGGAAACCGGCGCGGACAACGAAGACACAAGCCAGCCGCGCCGAAAAAGCCGCGCCCACCCCCCGACCCCGAGGGACCCCCCGCAACCACCAAGAGCAGCCCACAGGCCGCCGCCAGAACGCAGAGCGCCCCCGCCGGCAGAGGACCCCCCGCAACGCAAGCAAGAGCTCCCCGGCCCCCGCGAACCACACCCCCCCCCTCCCTCCCACACAAGACGCGCGAAACAAAAACCCGCTCTCTCTCCTCCTCCACCCATTATCTCCTCCTTTTGCTTGGAGGCTGGTTCTATGGGTCGCCAGTGGCCGCTCTCGGCCTTTACGGCGGGAAAGCCCCTGGGTCACCAGTAGCCGCTCTCGGCTTTTAGGGAGGGAAAGCCCGTTCTAAGTGTATACCGACTCGGTGGTTCGTAAGGAGGGTTACCACTGGCGGGGCCCAGCCAAACGCCTTCCGAGTCGTCCCTATGCTCAGAGCCGGGGGCAACGAATAATCCAAGCGCGAATGAATGCCCGAATGGCCGAATCAATGCGAATGACCTGAATCCGAATCGAAATCGAGTGACCAATCAATGACGGGAACGCAGAAAACTTAAGTCTTTATATGCTGACAGGTCACGTGGATCTTTCCTCAAGAGTTGTGGAGAGAGAGTTTGTGGAAACCGCGGGAGAAGTTGAATGAACGCCAGAGTCTGCTTGAGGCTACGGTCAGACTGCGAATGACGGGAATACATAAAACTTCAGCTTTATATGCTGACAGGTCACGTGGTCTTTCCTCAAGGGTTGTGGAAAGGGGGTTTGGTATGTGGAAACCGCGGGAGGAGGTGGGGGAACGACGTCAGGGCCTGCTTGAGGCCAGTGAGCTTAACGGCCCAAAAACTACCTTTTTATTTCCCGACCACAGTGGGGGAGGTAACCCTAAACGGTTGGACGGAACGTTAGAAGAGGAGCTAGTAACTATGCTTTAGCCTTTTATCTTGGTTCCATCGAACCCAATCATATCAGTATTACTGGAAGCACGTAACACAAGTTACAAAGCCAACGGCTCACTACTATAGTTTCACCATTAGATAATGTCGTAAGAATTTGGAGGCTCGCGAATCGTGTGTGAGGTGGCTCGGCGAAGCAGAACCTTTGGAAGAGCATACTTGGGACGTCGAGCGCCGAGAGGACGTAACTGCGTTCATCTGTCAAACGCAATACTTCGGCTTCGAGGAAAGGATAGCAAGCCCGCATTTGGAGACCGAAGTATTTGACGTCTGTTGCCCATTCTATGCCGTAGCGTGTCTCGCGTCAAGTCGGGCATTTTACGAATTTTTCGACGCATCAAGGCAGGGGTCCGCACTACGGTGCTCTTTAGCAGTATTACCGTGCACCTCTACGATGCTTCAAATCATCTTTCCTAGTGCCACTGATTTGATTTGTTCGTCTATTTTCTTCTAAACGTACGAAAGGACATTTTTAATCACTTGATTTTATTTATGATAATTCCTACTTTTACGAAAGTATAGTGGTGCACGCCGGGTGCTCTATAATGTAACTTTGTGCTCGCCACATTGAAAATTTTGCGGGCCACTGCTTTAAAGCCATAGTTGAAAGAATAAAAGGTGAAAATGCGGCTAGTAATCGTATACGAACGTTCCCAGCTGATTCGTCCTGCGAGCCACTTTCGGCCTATACCCAGAGATGAGTTGCCAAAAATTTAACAACCGGTTCTTTCACATCATACAGAACTGCCAGAAATTTAACAAGCGGTTCTCTCTTATTCTTTCTTAACGAGAGAACAAAAAATATTCATGAAAATGTACATATTTTTAATTGTTTATTACTAATATTTTTAGTCAGGAGTCTATTTACATATCAAAATACAAATTTCACTATAAGTTACGGGTCTTGTACAATAAATATAAAATTTAATTTAATATACATAACATAATTTTAAATTTGTGTTTAATTGCAAAATTTAGTACACATAAATGTAAAAATGACGCTATTATAATTTTTTCGCATCAAGCACTTAATGTATATATTATATCTTTTTATTTAAAACAAGGATACAACAAGTCTTTGTTAAAATTGTTATGATAAGTATGCTGCAAGAAATTAACATCTTTCTATATTAACCCGAGATATTTTAGGAGAGCTTATCGTTTCAAATAATGTCCTTAGAATGAGTCGGAAAGTGTAAATTAACCTTAGTAAACACGAAATGAAATGAAAGGAAATCACGGAATAGCTAAGTAATTTCTATATATTACAAGGTTTTATAAATTATATTCAAATTATTGATGAAAACAATAACTTTCTTAACACTTAAAAGCAATTAAATAAGTTTTTCAAAACCATCTATCGAAAAGCGTACGTTATAGGACTGAGAATTCAATTTCCAAATTGCCTCTTGGTGAATTTTAATTTTTGAATGACGAACTTGAGTATCTTCGGCAGATCTATGATTTCTCAGCCATGATCGAACATATGGTTCGGGATTCCATAAATTTTGTGGTTAACCTAGCGAAGTTATGGATATAAAGTCCAAAATATGTTCGACTGATAAACTTGATCTTTTAAACTGCAAATATTATTCATCAAGGAAAAATATCCTTTCATTTTCTGCCGTACTAACTGCTATCGTTTTCGCAATATTTTTTGCTTTCTTAATTGTTATAGGGTCGGGATGATTATTAAATTGGATATTATTTTCCACATAATCACGAAAATCGTTTATATCGATCTCAAATTTCAATAATGAGTTTAAACGATGAAGTTTTTCCTCTCCCGACATCCAGGGTAACATTATTTCTCTTATATTCCATGAATTAGGATCCACAATGTAGAAAATTAACAAAACACTGGCACTAGACGTAAATATCTCTTCCCGTATTCCAAAATCCTCAATCTTTGCACTAAAAGAACACATCCATTCCGTAAATTTTTGCATGCGAACTGTTCCTTAACAATAATAAGCTAGTATACATCGGGGAATTCTCTCTATTCCATAACTGAATAATGTGTCAACATTGCCTAATAATTTGGGTTGGATGGAAGCGGCTACATTTTATTCTCAATCTCGCGCTAAGAAAAACGTTAAATAATAAATTAACCAATCAATAATAGCAATTAACTTGTTTTGTGATCATACTGGCTGTTCTTTATTGAATATAATTTGTACACAACAATTAGAAGATTGTATGCAACGTGTTCTAAATAAATCGAATTAAACACGCTCTTCCAAAAGCCAAATGTTGGCCGTAAAGATAGTTACAGAAAATATTATTTAAAAACAATGAGTATTATATAACTAATTCCATAAAATCGATTTAAATGTTTTATTTGTCAATTATTTGGGCGTTCAATTTTCTTTAGAGCCTTTTAAACTTCATAAGTTCATTCACATGAACGTTTCTGGGATGCAGCAAAAACGCGGAAAAAGAACTCTACGAAGACAGCGTTTTCTGGCGATATTTTCGCGTAATCTCACAGGAATTTCCTTATATAATTCATTACGAACGTTTAATAATGTAGAAAAATATTTTCCAATATAAAATGTCTTTTATACAGCATTAATTAATTTAAAAAGTGTTTCTGAAGCTCTAGTTAACAAACAGTTCGCGAAGTTGATATTAAATCAAACAACCCCGGTCCCAACTCACCACTGCCTATACCTATATACAGGGCAGGGGCGGATCCAGAAACTTCTCAAGGGGGGGTGATCGCTCCTCCACCTAGCGAATCCGCCCCTGCATACTGCCCTATATTTTGAAAATCCCTACCCCTATCAGAATCCTTCTTTCCCTCGTTATACAGACCTAATGTGCGGCGTATAATTGAGGATTTTTGCGCGGAATGAATTTAAGATAGCACCCAGTGGAGTGCAATGGAATTATCTAAGGAGGGGGCAATCGCCCCCCCCCCCCCCCCCCGTGGATCCGCCCCTGATACAGGGCCGCCCCAACAGAGGTCCAGGGCAAATAAACTTATGCGGGGCCCCGTTATCGCTTACCGCCAAATTAAATTTAGACTTTCCATGCTGTAATACAGAAGCGAGGGACCTCTGAAATCGCGGGGCCCACCACAGCCACAGACTCTCTTGGCTTGCGCGGAGTCGCCGCGCAGATAGTAATAGAAGTCGTTCCGGGCGAGATTCCTCCGCCCCTTGCGACTCTAATGGCACTACAAACTGTTTGTGTGGGTGCGAATTAATTTGTCTAGATACCGTGTGACCTAGAAGGTGTCGTGAGCGAAAGAAGCAGACGAAAGACTCCGCGAGCGGTTTGTTATGAGGACGACGTGACGTAAAACAGTAAACAAAAACAAAACGGTAAAAGAAAAGAAAAAGGGAAGGGAAGGGGAAGCAGGCTACCTGGCCTTAATTGGGTTCCGCCCAGCTGACTTCGCCGGGACGGGGGGAGGCATCGGGGCGGTGATTACGCCCCGATGTATGTAAACACCGGCGACTTTGCCGGTGGCGGAAGGGAGGGGAAGATATCGGGCGGTTTTGCCCGGCGGCGGCCGCTGGCCGAGTAGGCCAGCGGAGAAGGATGCCCGGCAGGTCGCTTTCCCGCCAGGGGTACGTCCCGCGAACTAATTCAGTTCGCGGGGATTTTCACGCGGGGCAGGTGATACCCCGCGTATCCGGAACTCTTTTTATCGGTTTGGGGTGGTTTAACACCCGGCCTAGTTGGGCTCGGGTGGGAATGGTTCCACCCCGCAGTGACTTCCTGCGGGGCGGGGGAAGACTTGTTCCCATGACATCTTTTATCAAAATGATGGAGATGAGCGGATTAGTGTGAGGGAAAGGACAGCGAAACAGATTAAACCTTATTATTGTGAAATAAGGAGAATTTCTTTTGGGCGTTTAAATTTACATTTTATTGCCGCGTTGTAATTCCAAAGATTAACTGTGTGCGGAGTATTTGCAAGGGACTTCTTGAAGCTTGCGACTCTTCTCCGAATGAAGTCGTGTATGGCCGGGATCCGGTGTGCATTCCTAATTTCGTATGCCGGTACGAGTCGGGGCTGGTTTGTGATGAAGCGTAGTGTCTTATTTTGGAATGTTTCTAATTTGGTCCTGTTAGTTTTAGCTGTGTTGCCAAACAACTCGCAGCCGTACAGCAGGGTTGGCCGAATGATGGAAGTATAAAGCCGAATTTTGTCACCCAATTTTAATTTAGAATTTTGCCTTAACAGCGGCGCGAGCAATTTCCTCACGCCGCGGCGCGCCGCTTGCTTTACGCAGAGCCTGCTGCACGTGCAACCCCCATGTTAGCTTACTGTCGAGATGTAGCCCTAGGAATTTATGGCTAGAAAGCAATGGTATCTGGGAGCCTCTCAGATGGAGGCGGAAGGAAGGTTGAAATTTTGGCCTTTTTGTGAAGTTGACATGCACGCTTTTGTCGGCGTTTATGTCAATCTTCCAATCCAGCGTCCACTTTTGCAGAAGATTCAGGTGATCTTGGATGCGTCGTACAGCCACGTCGACGACCCGCGATTGTGAAGAAATCGCAGTGTCGTCCGCGAACATGTAGACTTGAGTATGTGGAGATGAAGGGAGATCATTGACGTAAAGGTTGAAGAGGATAGGACTCAAAGTGGATCCCTGGGGGACACCACAAATGATCCTTCTGGTTTGGGAAAGCCGGCCTTCTACCGCGACTCGCAGGGACCTTCCGAAGAGGAAGCTCCTGCTTAGCTTTTGCAGGTACAATGGAAAATCGCGGGGCCCGGGACGGCCCTGCCTATATACATACATAGGTATAGGAAATAGGCTATGTATTCGATTACAAAAAAAATCTTCAGAACTATACCGTATTAGCTTTAACATAAGGAGAGGTTTTCTTTACAGATAAATTATTTCTCAATCAAAACTCGCCTTATTTTCGCGGACTAAGCAAAACACCAATATTATAAATATTCCGTAAGGTTATGGCTGAGAAGCGAAATGAAGGAACGCCAACCACGCGAGAAATAATTCAGTTGAAAGGCATGGGAATCAGTAAATCCATTTCATCAGTCCCCAATACTATACTATAGCTTAGGGCATTGCAGCAACGGTCTAACTTTGCGATGAAGAACTTGCCTAGCACACCGCCTGCCAAATGATTTGCAAATTCCTAGATTTGAGTTCTAAAAAAACGAGGGTCGCCTTATATTCTTGCCAATAAGGTATTTACCGAATGCTGAATTTTAAGAACTTACCAAATATATCATTAATCTATATAAAAAACAGCATTGATGACTTACTATAAATAACTTGAATTACTCTTACGCGAATTCGTCTAATGGCTGAAAACAAATTCAAGAATAAGCACATCAGTATCAATAAATGAAAAAGTAATTATTTATTTTAGGTATCTCCAATAACTTCCAGTGCTTTCGGTGAATAACCACAGAAGACGTCTGCATTGTCGTTGAAATGCACGTACGATTTTTCATGTATGTAGCTATCGGAGATATCTGACATAACATTTTCAATTTGCGGTACTAAAGTGCTTATTCTTGAATTTGTCTACGCGAGTGCAATTCATTTCACGGGATCAAACTTTAAATGCTCCAAAATCTAAAGAAATTACCGAAGGCATTAATATAATCCATAAAAACTACTTGACTTGCTTATAATTAATAATATAACCGGTGTCTATGCGAGTGGCGTATATGCTTTACAAGGTCGAACCAAACAACGCGAAGTGTCCGTGCTGATATGATCGTCCCGAGGGGAAACTTGACGGGTTAAAACAGCGCTTTAATGATGTCATTCGCGGCTTAAAAGCTTTTTGACGTCCGGCGAACTGGGTCGATATTCACGTGTGATTACGGGAGATGAATGTGCATCGCCGCACGAGTCACGAAGGTGCGTTTCGCTAGGGAAGTGTGACCAATGAGGGCGGCTGTGGCCTTGTGAAGCTTAATGACCAAGCAACTGGACGCTATCCCCTGCCGCATTAATGTGTCAGCAATCTGCGGTGCGGCCGGTTTTTCATTTTTTTATCTTATTATTTTTTCGAATGGGAAAGGCGCATGACGGCGTTTCGGTACCAATCAACCGACACGACTGCGGTGACAGAATCTGAATTCTCATACGCAGGGGCGTAACAATCTCTTACGGTGGCCCCAGTGCAAGATTCGACTTTCGGGGCCCCTTTCGTTAATTATATTATGAAACTGAAAGCAATAATTAATTATATTATGAAACTGAAAGCAATAATACGATGAGAACGTGATTTTTTGATATTTTATCAAGCTAATTACTCAGATTATATATATATTTAGATGGAATATTCTGTAAAATTAACTGTTTACAACCATATGTTAACATTTGTATATTTATAAGCATTCTACAAATTCAAAATACATAATATAAAACATTTAACGCGTGATATTCAGTTTATTAACTCTCTCCTTCTGGATTTTCTTCCTGCGAATGTTGTTACCAGTGACTCAATATCTAAAGAACGGGCAACATCATTCTCTATAGATAAGACTGCCAAACTGCTCAAGTCTTTCCAAATTTGTAGTCCCGAAAAGAAACAATGAAGAATGTTCTAGAATATTACTATATGGCAGAGAAATAGCAATTTTGTATTGGTAAAGCTGGTTGCATTAATTCTTCCATTCATACTATGTAAGAGAGCAGGGCCTCTGAAAGTTATGCAGTCGAAATTTTTTTCAAGGTCTTTTATAAGGTCGACGTAAGATGTTTAGCCATTTGGGGCACCCTATGGCTGAGGGCCCCGGTACATTGCGCTAATTTCTGCTGTGAAATACGATATTTTGATTTGAGGAATTTAATAGTCTCGCTAAAATGCTAACTACAGTTGATAAAATAAACGCGGGAGATTTATACAGCATGCGTTGTTAGTGCTTAAATGATTAAAGACATTTTAACAACACCCAGAAGGATTAAGAGATAGGAAGAGATTCTGGAAAATTAATTTTTATTTTGAAGCTTTAGTTTACGAACAAGGTCGAGTTCAAGGGAATATATGTAAGAATAAGGTAGCCGCGTTTGAAGGGAAAGAGAAGCGCTCAGTAAGGAGAAAAAGAAGAGTTCGAAGGGAAAAACTTAAGACGTATAAAAAATGTAAAGGAGCTGAGGATTCCAGCTTTATGAACTGGATTATTAAGTTCCCGAAACCTTCGAGAACCGACAAAGAGATTGACTGCGCGGAACATGATTAATATTACATTAATCGGAAGGGAAGGAAAAAATCTATTCTGAAGATCAAAAGTTAAAAAAAACTACGTCACAAATGAACACGTCAGCCTAAAAATGACTTCATAAGCTCATTTTAACGTGTGTACGTCCCTAAACACCGAGCTCAACAATCAAATGTTGCAAAGCAGGCTTCGCTTTTGTTTAAATGTAAACAACGTAAAATCTTAAAACTAAAATAAGTTGTATGGCGGTAACAGGAAGCTTAAAAAAAGTAATATCAATCTAGTCGATAAATTTTTTCTATACAATAAAAATAACTGGAATCTTTAAGTCGTACATGGAAGGTATTTTTATTGATCTATTTCATACACATAATAATTCATAGAGCGCAAAATAAAATAACAAGCAGCCAATTTAAATATATTTAAAATATGCTTTTTTGTTAGGGAAATAAGCTGCGCATATATCTTAAATCTTAATCGCAACAGCAGTTTCAGTAAAGATTTAAGGAAACAAAGTTAATCATTTAATTAAGTGCGTAGCTTTTCCTTGGGAAGCTCCGCGGGTAAATGTTGAGAGCAAAGCACGATGATCGATTTTAATAAAAATTTCATTCCAAGAATTAAAAATTAATTAAGAGGACAAGGAGCCGGATTAAAATCCTTGCATTCGAGAAGCGCTTGACATTTTCTCTCCATTGCCCTCAAAACGCCCGTTCAGTAATCGCAACGCACAAACGCGTGTAGGGGCTTTGGAAAAAAAAACGAAACCAAAACCTGCGATTGGCTTTTCATTAGTCGCAAGGAAAGGAAGAAAGAGAGTTCTCCACGAGAACCTGACCCGAAAGCCTTTCGGGTCAGGAAGGCCTTTCGGCGAAAGACCTTCCCCCCAAAGAAGAGGAACGTATAAGAGAGATGAATTCGGTGACCAGCGAGGAAATCCTCCCTCCTGATGAAGAGCGAAATTCGAAACACGACCACATCCCACGTTATATAGTATAATAATAATAATATGCGTCCTTCGGAATTGACCCGCCCTTTGACCCATAAGGTATGCGAGTTCGAATAGGCACGAGATTGGCGTATGAGGATTTGAGAAGTAGTGAGAGGGATGGTTTCCGGACTGAGAGATGAATAGCGAAATTGGTCGGGAAGAGAGATGAGCCCCCCTCTCCTCCCCTCCCTTCCCTCTAAGGAAAACCCTTGGCGATTTAGTTTTTCTTTCATTCATTTTCATTGCCGTCTCTCCGCTCACCCCTCTGAATGCTTTTATCGTCTTCTTTTCAAAAGGATAAAAAGTCCGGATAGTAATGTCGAAAAAAAGAAAGGTTTCAGGTTTCTTTTCTCTTAAAAAGTTTTCTACGAAAGCAAGATGATCTCTCCCGTCATTTGAATTAACTTTATATTGCTCATTATGGTCGCCATCGTGTGTATCTTCTACATACGGTTTTTGCGTGTATTCTTCTTTTTTTCTGCCAACAGACCTTATTAACCCTTTAAGTAGGCGCGTGACCCCACTAGATATTTGATAATTCATTATACCATTTACAACTTTATTTAATCTGTTGTTATTTTTTGTTCAAATATATGTGAATTTTGTGCTCTCGTACGTTATTTTAGAACAATTTCCGTCAGTATAATAAAATAAATAAATAAAATGCACAACAACATGACTATTAACAGAAAAATATAACATGGGGTCATATAGACCCCCGGCGCCCCCTTATTTGTGCGCCTACTTGAGGGTTAAGCTCAGCAGTCCGCAAACATTTTCAGATAATGAGCTCCACGGAGGGCTATCGTCTTTCTTGAAGTATCACGAGAAATTCAAATGAAATGCGCTAACGATGCCTCCTGAAGTGACCAAGAAGACATATAAGGCACATAACATTAAGCCATTAATTTATTGTTCGTTTTAAAAAAAATTATTTTCGTGCGCGTCACGGTGCCACAAAAATTAATTATCTAATGTTGACGGATGAGAGCACTCGAAGTATTGTTTTATTAGTCGGAGAACACAATGAAAAGAGGAAATCGTGATCGCAGGGTTGCGAACCTCTGCTCTATGTGGGAAAATAAACCAATACTATTTAAGTCGAGTGAATATGCTACATTTTTTTTTATTACGGCTGATTAATTTAACGCTAGAGACGGATATCATTAAAACGACAACGAGTACAGCGGCGCTTAATTTAAAAGTTACTTTTTGCCTCATTTCATTACCACGCAATGCCTCGAAGTTATCGATAATACCAACAAAAAAAAAACGTGGATCTCAATAAAACACACGGTTTATTTTTCCACCGCCGAGTTCACCTCAAACTTCCATGTTTGTACTAATTAGGTCGTTTTCCGAGAAATATTTTATTTATTTTTGCACGCCCGGTTTAAAAAAAAAAGGAACCCTTTCCTCGCTATACAGGTCGGCTTTAAACCGAAATGATTTCCACTACTCTAAAGGAAGAGAGAGCGAATGAAAGAGAGAGGCCAATTGAAAACGGAAGTTTTAACTAGAATTTTCCTTCCCAATCCAAAACGAAGGAAGCAGCACTTGTCATACTGTAAGCGGCGGAAGGAAAGAGGGGGAAGAGAGGAAGGATTTCCACGACCGGACCATCAAAGGAGACCTTTAATAAAAAATATAAATAAATAAACAAAAGTACTTTTCGCGAAACGAAATGCGCCAAAAGTTGTCCTCCGCCTTTTTTTAAATTTATTTTCTCCACCTTCCTCCCTAACCGATCTAGTGTGTACTTTCCTTCCTTACTCCCTCCTCCATCTCTTCCACTATCGTCCACGCAGGACTGTGTGAGAAGGTTTTTTAGACGGTTACATCACTCGCGACTCTGTAAGAATAAAAAATAAATAAATAACCCTTCTCTACGCGTGACCCGTCATTTCTCTTTTCCTTTCACGAAAGTGACCCTACCCCCGAAAGGCTTTTAAGTACGCGAGCCTTTGTGGTCTTGCTACCGGTTGAAGCTCTCTCTCTCTCTCTCTCTGACCTCCCACCTCCTCCTCCCATCTCCACTCCACCCCCTTCAACCTCCTACACGCACAAACCTTCACCCTTTCCCTAACGCTCTCACCATTCCTGGAATGTTTTCTCCCTCTCTCTTTCTACGTGTGGCAGGCATGCCGTTACGCACCCGAAGACTCTGAATGGAGTCATTCGAAAGGATCCACCAGACGCACGCCTCCTTTCTCTTTCTCTCCCTCTTTCTCTCTCTCCCTCTTTCCCTCTCTTTCTCCCTCTCTCTCTCTTTCTCCCTCTCTCTCTCTTTCTCCCTCTCTCTCTCTCTTTCTCCCTCTCTCTCTCTCTTTCTCCCTCTCTCTCTCTCTCTCCCTCTCTCTCCCACTCTCTCTCCCTCTCTCTCTCTCTCTCTCCCTCTCTCTCTCTCCCCCTCTCTCTCTCTCCATTTTACCATCCGCCAATCTCGCGAAAGTATCCATGGAAACGGAGAGAGAGAAGAAGCGGTCCTCAGAATTCGAGTGGGAGACGAGGGAGTCGAGTGGTGGTAGCGGTGAAAACTCAAATGACCGAACGTATTGATGTTGTCTGTTATTAGCGTTCCCGTGTGCGCGGATTCACGTGGGTTTATTCGGACGTGATCGATAAAAATCGGTCGTTCGACCGTTCGAAGAAAAACAGAAATTGTTCGAATCGTTTTATTTCTTCGCGACTTTTTTTTGTTATACTCATCTTTTATTCTTGTCTTTCAAACCGTTCTCGACTTAAAAAGAAATTTTTTTTTGTCATTCCAAAAATGTTTTTGGGTACTTAAATTCAAAAATTTGTCCGGAAATTCTCGTTAATTATGATCCAATGAGAGGCTTCGTGCAACATTTCAGGATCCTAAGTCCAGCGGTTCGAGCTTATCAGTCAGTAACAACCGTCCATATATTATACATAAAAGAATTACTTACAAAAACTCCCTTTTATATGTTCTAAATCTTAAAATATATTTTTCTAATACGTTGTGAGGGTGAATGGAGGAAACTTATAGTTTATTTTAATTCTATAAAGTGGACAATAGCAAGATTCATTTTATCCAACACATTGATTTAATGTCGGCTGCATGGTTCAATTATCCTCCAGTTTTACTGTTATGGTTTGGTCATAAAAATTCAATTACCTAACCTAGTATTGGAAGCTATCTTTAATCTTTACTAATAAGGTGAGATTCTATGCCTCTGAGAAACCACTACAGAGAAACAAATGAATCGATTTGTTAGAACTGGAAAGACTGGCAAATGCCCTAATGAATCCTGTTTACAACCCCAATATTGTGTGCACTCGTTTTTTTAAAACAGGTTTTGCCTCATTCTCAAACAAGCAGGCACCCAGGATCTATAGGACCCCATATTTTTCAGTTGATCATCATGATATTGTTCATTATATTTATGTAAAGAATTATTGTGATAGAAAATATGCTACAATGGCAAATGAGATAAAAAATTATTGAAAAAGTAACAAATTTCAAAAATTGTTTGTGGCCTCATGGTACAGAAAATATGTAGTGGGATCATATAGACCTCATTTGCCTGCTAAAGTGTTAAATCTCAATTTTGTGTGTGCTCAGTTTTTTATCAAGTTTTGTGTTCAGTCAAAATTACTTAACTTTTAACTGCTGAAGTGCAATTGTGAACATGTTGTAACTGAGGTGCTTTTGTAATTATTTATTCACTAACTATATCAATAATTGGATTTTCCATGTTTCATAATGCCACGTGAGTTAAGAGGCAATTAAAAAATCTAAATATTCATGTTTTTTCTTCGTGAAATGTAGGCTGTCGGAATGTAAAGTAGCAGAGCAATTTTTTACAATATGGAAAGTGGCATCTCACAGGTCACACATCAGCAGTTAAAGGTTAATTTCTATTTTATTGCATATACTGGTTAAAAATTGTGACAACTTAAGGAAATGGTGCAATCATTGTTTATCACTTCACAGCTCACCTGAAACAGCAACTGGTGGACTACATGGCGCAGTACCCAAAAGTGAAGATCGTAAGGGCAGCCAAGAGGGAGGGCCTCATCCGAGCGAGACTTATGGGGGCTGCCAAGGCCACAGCTCCAGTTCTCACCTACCTAGATTCTCATTGCGAATGCACCACTGGTAAACAAACAAAGCAAAAGAAACATCATGGGTCATAACGTGAAAACTTGCATCACAAATGATGGCAGGAAATTATTTTTGCTGTAAAATAAAACAAATGCATCTCAGGAATGATTTTTAAACATTAACAACTGCTGTGATTAAAATATTTAACTTGAATTCTTAATCTACCCCATTTGAAAAAAATCAATACAATTGCTCAACTGTTTCAAAGGGAATATTTAATAATTAAAACTTAGCATTTCATATGTTCCAAGTAATGAATCAAAAAACTTCTAAAAGTCAAATATTGCTATTATTAAGACTCAAAAGGGTGAAAACGCTGCTGTATGAGAAATATAGACAAATTTGCAGTGATAAGACATTCTCAAGCAAAAAACATTCATACAACCTCCTTACCTAGTGATAATCCTATATTAGTATTTTTACAAATATGAGCAATATTTAATTCATAAATATCGAATAAATGCTATTTACTGCAAATTCATTGGTTATAAAAAATTAATTTTCTAAATATCAGTAAAAATTATAATACTGCTTTATGTAAAGATAAGTTCACATAAATTCCTAAATACATAAATTTTAAATTAAAAAGGAAATAATTCAATGTTTTAAGCTAACATTTTCTTAAAGTAACTTTTTTATTCTACTTGAATCAAGATGTTAATCAATGAATTACGTAAAGAATATCTTGATTTCAAATTTCTAAAAAATCTAAATTAATATGATGTTAAATAAATGGATCACATAATGGATTAAATACTTACATTTCATGTTTAATTAACTGTCTATAATATAACTGTATATAATTAACAGTAACTTGTGATGTCATTGCTATTTGTCCATGATGCAATGGTTTGGTTGCATGCTTTTAGTAATGAATATTCTCAAAGTAGAATGCTAACTAGTATACTTATATTAACATAATTCTATGGGTAAAAAAAAACTAATCCTGTCCTGGAATTCTTGTCATTAAGCTTTTTCTTCATATGTTCTCTGTTTCAGAAAATAATTATTTAACTTTTTGATCATGGCATGTTATTCTTATGCCTGTATCTCACTGTAAATTTAAATCTTCTTTCATATAATTTGCCAGGAAAGTATCGATTGAAAAAATACCGGCTATGTATTTTTTACAAAAATTTTACAAATTAGTGATAAAAATATTTGGCTTTGATATATATTTACGACAATATAAATTTTCGATTTTTCCAAGGCCTAATTCTGAGGTGGCATTTTTGAGCTTATAAAAAGAAATAAAAGGCTTTACTAAATTATATTTGCTTGTATGTACTAAACAAAAGATTCACTTTTATGGTATGAATGCAACAGAAGTTTTCAATACCATTTATAAATAATACCCTATTGCCTAAACTCACAATTTTGAAAATATCTTATCACAGTACAATGTCAATAACAGTTTTTACCTGAAACAAATAGGAATTGATATAGCCTGTATTTATCACTTGAAACTTTCATAATAAAATTTTGTATAAATTTCTCTTATGAAAAAATAAATATTGCTCAGCACATGACGTTTAAGTTGTCAAATATGGAAAGAGGTAAAAATATTTTTGCCATGTTTAGAACTTAAACCAATGATTACTATATGATATTGAGCTGAACCATCAAACAATCCCTCCCAGCTCCTTCGTAAAGATTTTGCTACAATAATTAGGAAATTGTTCAACATGATAGCTGAATGCTGAGGTATCAAACAGATAAGCTACATTGTGTTCATATAAAAATCAGTCAAACCAGAAACTTTCTTAGCTCTTTCTAAGTTCATTTAACATTTGAACATGTGGATCATGTGTCAAGCTATATTTAATCTGAAATTTTACCATGACCAAGGCTGGCTTTAATGCATTATAGGTCTTTTTCATTCAGATTTACAGTATCAGATGACTAACAGTTGAAGCTAGTTTTGCATAGAAGCCGTATCCTGATGGTTTTATACTAAAGAATCACTCTTGAAATTGAAGGTATAGCTTCAAGTTCTGAACATGCTTGACTATTTCTTAACTTGTCCTATAATCAGTTGTGATATTTTAAAATGAAACTAAACGTCATATCATATGTGCCATTTATTTTGAACAACATGTGTCAGAAAACAGTTAAAGCCCAAAGGTAAAGCTGCGAGTGTCAACTGTTTACATAATTTGAGTGGAAATCTTTTAAACATATCAGAAATCATGATCCTTGAGCATTTCTTCACTATCTTTGTGTGAACTGAATTTTTGAAGTAGAGGAGTGACATGAACCTCTGAAACTACAGGATGGCTAGAGCCACTTCTGGACCGAATAGCTCGCAACTCGACCACTGTCGTCTGTCCTGTCATTGACGTACTTGATGATACGACCCTAGAATATCACTGGCGAGGTTCAGGGGCTGTAAATGTTGGTGGATTTGACTGGAATTTACAGGTAACAACTGAAATTATGCTTTAAAGTGACGATAACTTCCAGTTAAGAAAAAAGTAAGAGTTTTAAAAATCAAGTCCAATACTCAAGAGGCTCCTCCATAATGAAGTTTCATATTACGAAGACATATTACATAAATTTTAGGCTGACAAAATCAACAACTATGGAACTAATGTTACAAAAATACATAAAGCTGAAATATTTTCATTGATCACCTTCATTCACCTTAATTCTCTCAACACTGAAATACATAACAGCTATAGATATCAAGACATGGACACGAAAACCAAATAACAATATTATCAACTCCTTTAAATGGCTATACCGATTAATTACCCTCTTGACAGCAAGATATTGCCACGGCTCATCACATGTGCCAATGATACCGTTCCATTTTGTCAGACATTTAGAAATACTGTCCCTTATAAAAAGCGTTCCATTTCGTAACATTTTCCATTTTGAGCACTGGTGCACAGTAAAATAAAAAACAACTTTTTCATGAATTGCATTAGCTTTATTCTTTTGCAAATTTAATAATTTTTAATGTAACAGCTAATCAAATTTCAAGCCATTACATGGCAAAGAATTGTTTCCTGCTCTAACCAATGATATTCAATCATATGTTTGTTATATGGATAAACAATAATTCATTTTTCCTATGAACAAATTGTCATAAATCAGCCACACAATGTTGAACCAACTTCTATCATCTTTTACAGAAAAACTAACAAGCAATATTACAACTATGAATGTGGTTTTAAGTAGTATGTTCATGTTAGTGTGTAATCCAGTTTGCTCATGTAAGCCCTTGTCTCATATGTTATATTTTATCACACATGTACTAATCCAAAATATTAATGTTACCTCCATCTTCTTCAAAGCGCACTTTTATCTATTTCTGGAAAAGCATACTTGACAGTAACAAATCAGTGGCATTACAGCTAAAGCTCTGCATAAAAGTCATCGAGATCCCTTACCTTATTTAATTCCCCACAAGTGTAGTCAAAATACTCCCTCTCTGGCATCTGCCATGATAATGGAGGTTGTAAAGCCATTGTCTCAAATATGAAACATCAGTCCTTGATACTAAAAAAAGAGATGAAGACATGATCATATTAAAAATTAAATAAATATAGTGCACAGCAGTGATCGAAATGAGCCGGGAATGCATCAGACCGCCACTCCGGCTCATCATGTGCCAATGATACCGTTCCATTTCATCAGACATTTAGAAATACTGTCCCTTATAACAAGCAATCCATTTCGTAACATTTTCCATTTCGAGCACTGTTGCACAGTAAAATAAAAAACAACTGTTTTTCATTAATTTGTCTCCATGGAAACATGCTAAAGATACTAAAGGAAGAGATGACGATATGATCTTATTAAAAATTACATAAATATAGTGCACAGTTAAAAGGCAATTGTTTTTCATGAATTTGTCTCGATAGAAACATATAAATTAAATGTCTTGGTTATTGTGGCAGTAACTGTA
This sequence comes from Uropetala carovei, assembly GCA_036926305.1. Lineage (NCBI taxonomy): Eukaryota > Metazoa > Arthropoda > Insecta > Odonata > Petaluridae > Uropetala > Uropetala carovei. Next base: position 534,619 of record JAXCHB010000003.1, read on the forward strand.
CATAAATAGTTCAAAAATAAAACCTGTAAAATATAAATGAATATGAATTATATACTTCTCATTCATTCTATTTGTAATTACTGACTGAGCTCTACGGTTATGAATTTTTTTTCTTTTACATCTTTTCTGACACAACACGCCTTTTGAACCATCATATCTCTGATGGTAGTTGTCTAACTGTATAGATATTCTTGCCCATGTAAATGACTAATTGATAGGATTTACATCAGTAAAAATAATCTCTTTAATCAAACCAATATGAAAATATTCACCAATTTAAAACTAACTTTAAGGCAGCATATAGTGTAAATTTAATGTATCACTGTATTTAGCCATAATATTAATATCTCTACATATAATTGATGAAAATGACAAGGAGATACATTTATTCAGTGTGCATGCCATCATTGTTGTTTATGTTTCAATAAGGAACACTAAAAAAACAACATGATCATTGTACTACTGTCACACCTTCCATTATCTGTTCTGTCTAAAAACTTCATTGAATTTTTTGTTCTATATTTTTATCGGGCTTAATGTTTGCTTTGCTTGTGTGATGTAGCTTATTGTGTGATTTGTTCATCAGATTCCAGTATCCACTATTTGGGCCAGTATGTGTATTACAAGGAATCCATTCAAACAAGTGTGGGCGTTTTTTCTATTTATGAAATAAAACTGATAAATGGGGTTAATGTTTTATAAAACAGGACATAGAAATACATTATGCTCAAGAATGTGCAATCATTTCCTCAAAATAATCAATGGGACATGACAAAAATGTAAAAAATGAATTACCCTGACCTCATGGCTTGTATCCAATAAATCATAAAGGTAACTCCTTTACCAACAAAACAGTTAAAGTACAGGGATTACCTATGTAGTCTTTCATCTAGATGTATTTCACATTGAACATAAACCTGAAAATTTTCCTTTATATATGCATGCTTTTTTACAACTATAACAATATTTTCATTTAAGTGATAAATACATACTAACTCACAAAAAGTAACCTATACATATCGGCAACATACAGCTGCCTATGCATTTCAAGAATGCATGGTCAGAAAATTGCACAATCTATAAAATTAGGTTGGTTGGAGCCTCTTTTGGACCGTATTGCTGGTGACAGCACTCGAGTAGTGTGTCCTGTCATAGACTCGATTGATGATGCCACTTTCAAGTATAAAACCCATCGATCATTTTCAGTTGGAGGATTTTCCTGGAAACTAACGGTAAGATGTACTTTATAAGTTTTTATAAGTTATGTTAATGTTTAAGTCATTTCTATTTACATACTCTCTATAAAACGTTGTTCTGTAAGGAACGCAAGATCGCCGACAGCAAAATGTAGTTCTCATTCTGCCCGATAGGTCGGTGCCACATGTACGTCAACAACTCACCTTTCTTTCGGCAAAAACGACGGGAATATATAATAAACACGTTTATGTAAAGGTTTCTACGATAAACAATTGGTTTATTTTTTTGTCAATAAGGATCTCCAATACAATGATCCATTCAATCGTCAAGAGAACAGTTTACAACGTTGAATTAAATTGGTGATTTGTTTTTGTTCAGATAGTATTCAAAGAAATTATTCCGCTGATTGATTAATTAGTTAGTTTTTAATTTAAATCTTTTAAAGAGTTTTATTTACATAATGACAGAGAACATTATTGAGGATTCAAGTAAGCTTTCTTTCTTCGGAAGTACAGAGTACAATTTTAAAACAATCATAAAGTTAAGTGCACGAAATTTAATTATTTTCCCTACATTATATATGTATACATATAATTATTTCCCTGTCTTTGCACACCGACAATTATATGTAGCATTGACGAGAACAAGGTGGGAGAAGAATATCAGAATTTTATAGCTGAAAATAAAAACCAAAGGCATTTACTAAATGACAACAGAATATTCACTAGAAATGTAATATATGATGAAATATTTCATATGTAACAGTGTGCTATTAATTATTTTTAATGCAAATATTAATAATCAATCTATCTATAATTCTTCCGTTGATATTTCGATGGGAATTGCACTAGTGTATACTAATCACCCAATGTTTCAAAGAAAAATATTGCCATGCTAATTAGCTCCCACCCTGCAAAATATTTAGCAAATAATGTTTATAATTTCTTCAACTTCAGCTCAAATCTCTCTAGCAGGAGACATAAATCATTTCATGTTCAATTTGCATTTTATGCTAAATCCACCAAGACATTAACAGAAACCCACATTTCTTCATCAGTGATCTGCTACCATGATCTTATACCTGAGAAATAATTTCAATAAATGTTATAAGTTACTTCTGAATGCCTTATGTGCACTATGCTGAGGGAATTTACATTTTAATTGTTCTTAAATATGTAGCAGAGACAGTAAAGCTCATTACTACTTATTGGAGCCTTTTGTTAACATAAGTAATGAGGGTCTGAGAGCTCTTTTGAATTAATGTGCAGGATCCACTGGTAAAACTAATGAAAAAAATATTTTACAGTGTAAAGTACCTCAAAAATATATAGTTGGATTATAAAAATTAAGAAATGAAATGTCTCTCAATTAATAAAAATAAAAAAGTTTACTGCAGTTTACATTATTTTGTCAGTAAATCATAACTAGTAATTAGTGTGAATGAAAAGTAGTCATAGAAAACTGAAATGCTTGTTTTTGACCATTCCCAGAATAAATTTTATTTAATTCAACTCACCACTTAAAATTAATGTAGGTTGAGTTAATTTGCAATTATTTCATGATGGGATTGCATGGCTTCTCTAATACATTTATTCTATCTATTTAGTTCAACTGGCATGCAGTGCCAGAGCATGAAAGGAGAAAGCATAAAAATTCTGCCGAGCCTGTTTGGAGCCCTACAATGGCTGGTGGTCTTTTTAGCATTGACAAGGCTTTCTTTGAAAAACTAGGAACTTATGACAGTGGATTTGATATTTGGGGTGGAGAAAACCTTGAGCTGTCATTTAAAGTTAGTATACAAATACATTTAGACTAGTAGTATACTTATAATATTTGTTGTACGGCTTGTTTTCCAAGAAAATTGTTGTAGAATAAAATATTCTTGTAATCCATTATTTTAAACAAAACACCATCTCATGGTTCATAATGAAAAACATCAATAAGTGTTCAGTAATGAGATACTTGACACAGCATAAAATTTACCTGGAATGTTTGAAAAGATCCTGAACAGTGTTCTGGTGTGTTACAGCATAAATAAGCTCATGTTTTATTGGTTCCATTTGCTCCAGGAGAATAAAAATTATTTAGCTGTATATTTCAATATGTAGTGTTCAATCTGTTGGTTCCTTAAAATATATAAATTGCTGTAATCAGGGGCGGCCCGAGGAACTTTGGCGCCCCAGGCGAGATAGCACTATAGCGGCCCATCTGTAAATGTTTTTTGAGATAATTACAAAGTACATGTTAAGTTATTCATCACACTGTAAAGATTACAGATAAAGAAAAAAACATAATGAATGCCATAAAGATTCCAGCCTGTTCGGCGATATAAATTGGCAGAGGCGTACCTTGGCGATATGACGCTTATGGCAAAATTTTAGGAAACATCTTGGTTATGTGGATATCATTTTTTTACGTTTCAATAAAGAATAATAGAACTTTTATTATATATAAATTAATGTTTGAGTATTAAAATATTACTTATTTAAGGGAAAATGAACTTTTCGCACTTTTTTCGGGTACGTTTTTCCCCGTATGCAAGCAGCGCGTATGTCAAATGCCACCTTCGCCATACCCTAGTTACAGCACTGTAAATTGGTATCCAGTATTTATTCACTTGCAAGTAATGCATAGATATATGGCTGGAATAGTCTCCCCAAGATTTTGGCGCCCCAGCCGCCTGGTTCACCGATACCTCGGGCTGGCGCTGGCTGTAATTCACAAAAGTAATTGCCATTCAAAAAAATGAATTATTTGAGATGAAAGTTGGTTAAAATTATAATCTTCAAATGTTTTAACTAAAGAAAGTAATGGCAAATAAGATGTATGCATAAAATTTAATGAAAATACTTTTCTTTATATTTATCATAGACCTGGATGTGCGGAGGTACATTGGAGATAGTGCCGTGTTCTCATGTTGGCCACATATTCCGAAAACGATCTCCATACAAGTGGAGATCAGGAGTTAACGTCCTCAAGAGAAACTCTGTCCGTCTGTCTGAAGTATGGCTAGATGAATATGCAAAGTACTACTATGATAGAATAGGACACGACTTGGTAAGTATAAATAAATTCCTTCCGTCAATCAATTCCTTGAAGTCTGTTAAAGTAAAAATATTTATGGCCATTGAAGTGACAATGAGTCAGTTTGATAATTTGGAAGAATCATATAATTAATACAGGTAGTCCTTGAGATATGTCATAGATATGTCCCTTGAAAGTATCTCAAAACTCGTTTTTCCATAAGCCACCATTGTACAGAGGGGATATGTTCCACCTCCATGATTTTAAACACATAATTTGCAGAATAATACATATAAGTTTAAATTTTCGAATAACTTAGTTAACACAAAAACAAAACAAAATTTACATGTACAGGCGACTCCCAAGATTCGACAGGGATGCGTTCCTGAAAACGTGGTCGAATCTCAAACAGTCGAATCAGCACAAATTCAAACAATTAGAGCAGAAATAACTATGTATAGACTGAAACTAAACCTCTCATGGTCGGGCGGGCCGAAAATTACTTCACGTAAACTAGTTTCTAATTCGACCAATCGATCGGCTGGGTCGATTCGACCGGTCGAATTCTCGAGTTGGTCGAATCTCGAATGGTCGAATATCGGGAGTCACCTGTACTGTATATCTTTGGTTTAAGAGGCCGAATTTTTATGTAAAAATGGGACTATTTTACACTCACCACAGCATTAGACAGCTGCATGTCATAACAGCAAAGGAAGAGGAGGGGTGGTGAAATTACTGTGTAGGATTGATTTTGAAGATCGTCCCAGTCGGTATTTGATTTGAAACAAAATATTTGTGATTATGAAAGTAAAAAAGAAGTCACAAAGAGAGTGACAGCAGTGATTGTGTTCTTGAATGGGAAAATTGCATTTGGTATTTGATTTGAAACAATATATTTGAGATTATGAAAATAAAAGAAGAATTGTCAAACAGAATGCCGACTTTGTCTTTGAATGAATTTTGATGATTGCTGAAAATGACATATAAGCGAAACTTCAGCGATGTATGTATGAAACCCATCCATAATTTCTTGACGATGCATAAACAAAATGACTTATCTTGAGATGACGTATCTCGAGGACTATGTGTATACATTTGTTTTACAGTGAAGCAATTTACCTTTTCTGAGGTAATATTTTTAAAATGCCCTGATAATTTAACTTGGTACTTTTTGATTACACTGGCATTATTTTGAAGGCTTGGTCAGGCTGGGTTGGGTGTAGCTGTGATAGGTTGGTTGACCAATACTTTATGGCAAACATACAAGCTACTGAGAGGGACTTATTGTATTTGATTTAGCATGTTGCCAGTTTTGTTCATTTGAATATTTAAATTGCTGTAGAGAACAAAAATGATTCAGTAGCTTTTAAAATTATAAACAAAAACCTTATGAACCATCTCCATGTCGCTAACTATAAAAAGTATGATTATTTTGCTTGTAATATTCTATTTGTGTTTTTTTCTGTATAAACAAAATCATAGCTGAAAAGAAATAATTATATAGATATCGTGTACCAATATCTCCAATCCACAAATTTAAAATACTTCCAAAAAAAATTTTTTCAGGGTGACTTTGGTGATGTTTCAGCCCGTAAGGAATTGAGACGCCAACTAGGGTGCAAATCATTCAAATGGTACTTGGACAACATCTATCCTGAACTTTTCATTCCTGGAGAAGCTGCTGCCTCTGGAGAGGTTAGTCACTGCATATTTCTCACATATAATTTCTCAAGAATTTCAAATAATGCCATTTTCTGATGTTAATTAAATCCTATGACTACCATTGAATAACTAAATAAGTTAATATTTCAATATTTCTGTTCATGAAATTAATAAAAATTGATAATTAGCAAGAAAGTTGATGTGATGTAGAAATAACTGAGCTCTTCATAATAATATTAATTTTGTTGTATAATCAGAACTCATTGTATTTCAGAAATGAAATGACCATATTTACTTTTACAATGCTAAAAAATTTGAACATAATTTTATATAAAAGAAGTTATCTTCTCTTCATTTCACACAAATCTGCATTTAAAAAAAATAGAATGTAGAAGGGACTTGCCAATGCTCAAAACACTGCTACCAGAAAGACTAGACAGCAATATCAATATTCAGATTGCAATTAATGTTGTGGCGACCAAAAATTAAAGCCACATACAGCTCCAACTAAATGCTATATCGTACACATAACAAAATAACATAAAGTATTAACAACACTTAACCACTTCAGAAACTGTGGACTTATCGTTACCGTCTCTCCGACAGGAAACTTTTCACACTCTCCCTTGCGAGGAACAACTCTTCTCGCTTTTTTCTCTGTCCCCCGTCCACCCGGCGACACCTTGCTCTCCGTATCCCTCGGTGGTCTGCCTCGTTCTCTTGACTCCCGCTCTCGCCTGACGTCGCCGCTCGAGGGAGGGGGTACGGCGGGTAGCTTAAATGGGCGACTCCTCGACTTCGTATTGGTTAATTTCCTGATTATGTGATATAACCCTACGAAAAGGAGGGAATGGGAAATAGGGGTAATATTCGCCCTATATAAAGCGCGTTGCTGTGGGAGCGGCCATTCGGCGGGCCATTCGGTGAGGCCATCCGTGTTCTGTTCGCCGACTGCTGAAAGACGCCGACAGCGGAATGCGCCGCGGCGATATTCGGCGATTTTCTGCGTTTTCGTCGCGTTATTTCGACAAGTGCTTTCGTTAAGTGGGGAGTTGTGGGGGAAAATCGCTGCATCCTCCCTCAGAAAATGGAAAAAAATAAAGTTTTGAAGGGTGGGGGGAGATTCCTTAGACCATCTCTTCCCCCAATGGTCCACACCCTTTATCTGTAGCACTTCTTTAATCACTCTTTAGATTAGATCACACACACGAATTCTCTTTAGCATTGTTAATATAATTTATTTACTGTCATTGGAATAATTCAAACATATTGGGAATAATTCACTGGAAATGTTATTTTGTTCTGAAAATCCGAGTCTGCGCCCCTGTTCCAGTGGAAGTTCTTAGGGGAAACGGAAAACATTCACCACTGATCAACACTGTTCGGGTTTAGTACACTCCTTGAAGGCAGGTTTGGAAAGTGTTCACTAAGCACTGCAGTGAGATGTCTTCTCGGATGGATATTCAATCGCCCCACTTATGTCTTTACCATAACAGATATTAATTATCATGAAAGGTTCTGGTTTGTGGTTTCAGAATACCACCAGTGAATTGAGATACAAAACTTATTGCCCACTCCTTGCCTTAGGCTTACAATATGGGCACATTCAAAGACAATGGATATTATAAGAAAAAAAAAGGAGTTCATGGTAGTTCCAAGTGGGAAGTACCGAAATTTAACAAAAGATTATTTTGAATTTAAAGTTTTATATAAAGTAAACAGTATTTTATGCTGGGCACTTACCAGCAGTTATTTTCTAAGACAAGGGCTCGCGTCAGTATGACATTAACCATTTTGAGCTTAGTAAGTGGTACAGATAATTGTATGACATTAATTAATTTTCACAGTGGTATAGATAATTATTATAACATTGGTTAATATTTAGAATAGTTCCGATAATTATGATTAGTGAAACAATAATTAATTTTCACAGTGGTACAGATCATTATTATAGCATTGGTTAATATTTAGAATAGTTCAGATAATTATGATTAGTGAAACAATTTTAAATTAGTATATTTCCCCTGTTTGAGATGCACAGCCTTTTGACAATAGCATACAGTGTAATAAACATTTTAAGGTACACTATCCCAATTGGGGAGAGTGCACAAAAACTATTGTGGTAATAGAGGCAGTATTACCAGTAAACATAAGAAACGCATGGCTAGATTACTTTAAATAATAAAAATTTAGAGCCATGGAGACAAACATAAAGGTCTAAACATCCTGTATGCTGCCTCGAACATCATCTTTGTATTCACAAAGGCATAGCGTAAGCCGAAAATGGATATGTTTTTCCAGATTCTCATCTGGGGGCTGATTGCAATGATGCAGTATCATTGGGCGATGGGGTCGCTAATTCCCTACGCCGGCTCATACAAGTTATAATAACAGAATTATTTATGATATAATTTTAAATGCGATATATTGGCAATTCTCTCCTTAGTGGGTGACAGTTCCAGAACAGCTGTCACAGGAGATAAAAAATTTTTAATCGAAAATGGACCGACCCATTGTGGTGTGAGTTTGGTGGTTTGGTGGAGCGCCTTTGAACTAGTAGGAAACCTTTTATACAAGACCATATCACCAGTTTTAAAGGGATTCCCTGAATGACTTCTATTAAATGCCACTGCTTGTCTAAGTCTTGTCCTTTTTAAATTTCTTAACACATCTTGCCATAGGGACTGCCTTTCAGATTGTGTTAACGTCTCCGACAGAGCTTGTGGAGGAATTCTCCAGAAATTTGTTAGAGGGTGAGGAAGTTCTCTTCCCATAAACACCCTTGCAGGAGTATATCCTGTACTGCTGTGTTTGGCAGAATTGAAGGCAAAGGTTAGGCTGGGCACATACTCATCCCACTTCCTATGGTCATGTTGAGATAAGATGGTTAAGGCATATTTCAGGTTTCGGTGGACCCGTTCAGCTTAGTTAGGTTGCGGATAATAAGGGGCTGTGAAAATCTGTTTTATACCATATTTAAAACACATATCTGCCAGAAGCGCAATCTGAATTGGGTTCCATTATCAGAAACCAAGAATTTAGGATAGCCAAATTTAAGAAAGATTTTCTGGAATAACGTGGAAACAACTTGGGAGGCTAACTGAGAGCGTAACGGTTCAATGAAGGTAAATTTGGTGAAACCGCCAATGACTGTGAGTGCACAGGTATTTCCATTCCGACTTCTGGGTAATGGACCAACAAAGTCTATATAAACTCTCTCCCAGGGGTAGTTAGGAGTAGTAGAACTCATTTCTCCAGGGGGAAGGGTGTTCCTAGGTTTACATGTTTGGCAGTCATGACAGGTTTTAACCATCTGGGTTATTTCTGACTTCATGTTACTCCACCAAAACTCCCTACAGATTCGCTCAGAAGTCTTACTAATGCCCATATGTCCAGCAGTTGGTAAGGAATGGAAATAGGAAAATAGCATGGCCTTGAGGGCATCTGGAACCACCACTCTACCCCTTTTAAGTCTGCTTGTTCCATGATATAATAACCCATTCTTAATGAAATAATTGTGGGATGGGCTTCCCTGTCTGATTTGTTCGATCAGCTGTTTTAGCTGCGGATCTGAATTCTGGTGATCCCTAATGTTTGTGAAGGACAGAGGTATTTGATGTAACAGCATCGAATAATGAGTTGGATTCTCAATTGGTTGGTCAACCGCTCTAGATAGACAGTCTGCTACCCTATTTTTAGAAGATGGGACATGATGGATTACAAAGCGAAAGGATGACAATTTTAAAACCATTCGTCCAATTTTTCCTAGTTGCTTGGGATGTTTAAACAACCAGGTTATCGCCCCATTGTCTGTGTATAAATGGAATAGTTTTGGTTGTAGATAAGTCCTGAATTTTTCGACCGCCCAACAACAAGCAAGACACTCCAATTCATAAGATGGCTGCTTTTGTTCAAAATTATTCAAGGTTCTACTAGCATAAGCTATAGGCTTTAGCTTCCCATCGAACGTTTGGTGAAGAACCCCCCCGAGTGCCACCTGACTGGCATCCACGAACAAATGGAATTCTTCCTCAAAGTTAGGAAGTTGAAGTACAGGGGGAGAAGACAGACATTGTTTCAATGTGACAAAAGAAACTTGCTGCAAATTGGTCCATTTGAAAATGACATCTTTCTTGCGGAGTGCATTCAGAGGGGATGCTATCTCCGCATAATTTGGAATAAATTTGGAATAAAAACCGCACATACCGAGAAAGCGTGACACCTCCTTAACTGATTTAGGAGCAGGGAATGCCGAAAGGGTTTGTGTTCTCTCTGGGTCAGTGGTAAGTTCGCCATGGGAGATTCAATGTCCAAGGAAGGTAATGGATTCGTGGGCCAACTTCATCTTCTCTGGATGGACCGTGAGACCAGCTGCCCTTAGCTTCTCCAATACCAGTTTGACATGACGAAGATGTTCTTGCAGGCTCTTGGAATAAATGCATAAATCGTCAATATATGGATACACACAAGAATATTTTAAATCACCTAGCACCTTGTCAATCAACCTCGAAAAGACCTGAGGAGATGTGGTTAAACCAAATGGAAGACAATTATATTGATACAGCCCAAACGGTGTGACGAAGGCAGTATACTCCTTTGAAGGCGATGTCAAAGGAATTTGATGGAAGGCAGAATTTAAATCAAGAATGGTGAAATATTTGGCAGAGCCCAAATATTGTAGGGCGTGTTCTATCGAAGGCGTAGGAAAATTATCTGCCTTGACCTGCTTATTGAGTTTACGATAGTCGACCACTAGTCTTTCGGAGCCATCTCTCTTGGGGATGAGAAAGGCAGGTGAACTCCAATTTGATAACGAAGGCTGGATAATACCGTCGGCGAGTAACTTATCGACATGAGCCCTCATCATGGCCAATTTTGGCGGTGAGCATTGATATGGAGGGGATCTGACCGGAGTTGAATCGAGCAATTCAATCTCATAACACATCAGGTTGGTTTGGCCTAATTGTGAAGAGATTACGTCGGAATAGCCATCGACGAGACATTTTATTTCCTTTGTTGGACGACTAAGGTTATCTTCGCCGCCGAAAGAAACCTTTTCCCTGTTGGAATGGGTGTTGCTTGCAAGTGGAGCATTTTGGCATTGCATATGAACAATTGATGACGGGGGCGAATCGGACGACGCTAACGAAGTGTAGGAATTGAAGTGGAAAGGGAATTTCTTATCTGGACAGTTTTCAAAGGAAAACGCGTCGTGGTAAAGTACGATTCGCGTCCTTTTGATGAAATCCTGACCCAATATCATTGGGACAGGCAAATCGGACAAACAGAATGTATGTCGCCACGATAAGTTTTGAATGCGGACCCTCAATGTAACATATCGTGTCAAGATAATCCGAGCTGCAATGATATTCCGACACGTAATGTCACACTGTTGGGTTCGTCCCGTGCGGGGAATTTTACGCCAAGTATTAATGTCAAGCATCGATAAGGAGGAGCCGGTATCTAATAAAGCTGGAATTTTTGCGGAATGAACATCGCAATTTACAAAAGGCATCTCAAGTTGGTCATTTATATCGGAAAACGAAATGGCTGGGCGGTTTCTCGCGGATCTCGCGGAGCGATTTTCACTAGCTCTTCGCCGACAGTCGCGGAAAGAATGTCCGCGATTATTACAAAAGGAACAAATTGTTACATGGGGGAATGCAACCGACTGTGAATTGGGAGAAGGAAGCGAGTTTGCTAAGTTTAACGGCGCCTCAGCCGAGGAATATTCGAGGCGATTCATGAGCCCCTTGGCTGCGTGACTCATCAACTCCTCCAGCTGACCGAGCGTCTGGGGGCGGGTAGCGAAGGTCAACGTTGACTGCGACATAGGATTGAGCCCTTCCAATACCAATTCTATAAATTCTTCATCAGAATACCTTTTTCCGAGTGCTTTAGCGGCAACTTGGACGGAATAATAAAAGTCGCGAGGGGACTCGTGCGGCATCTGATCGTTTGACTTTGGTTGTCAGAAGTCGTTCGTATTCCCTTTTTGAGACGAAAGTATCCCATACTTTAGTTATTATATTATCCCATGGAAGTCTCTGGTTAACGACCGCGAGCCAGAATTGGCGACAATTAGCCGGAAGTTTAGACAGCAACAGAGTAAACAAATAATGTTCTGGGATCAAAGACAAAGACATCGCATACCGCTGATATGAATTTAAACCAATTCTCCGACGTGGGTTCATGGAAAGGGGAAATTTCAAGCAACAGCTGATTAGCGACTTTTACACAATCCGAGAAATGAGGCTTCATTTCACCCCCGTTCGACGGGGTCTCTCCTGCGGGTTCAGGAAGCAATCCAACGCCCCTTTTACCGCGTTCTTTAGACATATTTAATACGAAATAACAGGATATTAAACAAACAGCGATCTCGAAAGGAGATGGAATGAATGAGATGACAAAGCGGAATGATTCACAATATAATCAAATACCAGGAGAACTATACCACCAAAAACCAGAAATACCCTTAAACAAACTAACACTATTCCACTAATTGTAGATCCCAAAATAAACCGAACATATAGCAATCTTATAGTTAGAGTTACAGAATACATCTCCCCGGTGCCTCCATTTATGTGGCGACCAAAAATTAAAGCCACATACAGCTCCAACTAAATGCTATATCGTACACATAACAAAATAACATAAAGTATTAACAACACTTAACCACTTCAGAAACTGTGGACTTATCGTTACCGTCTCTCCGACAGGAAACTTTTCACACTCTCCCTTGCGAGGAACAACTCTTCTCGCTTTTTTCTCTGTCCCCCGTCCACCCGGCGACACCTTGCTCTCCGTATCCCTCGGTGGTCTGCCTCGTTCTCTTGACTCCCGCTCTCGCCTGACGTCGCCGCTCGAGGGAGGGGGTACGGCGGGTAGCTTAAATGGGCGACTCCTCGACTTCGTATTGGTTAATTTCCTGATTATGTGATATAACCCTACGAAAAGGAGGGAATGGGAAATAGGGGTAATATTCGCCCTATATAAAGCGCGTTGCTGTGGGAGCGGCCATTCGGTGAGGCCATCCGTGTTCTGTTCGCCGACTGCTGAAAAACGCCGAAATAACGCGACGAAAACGCAGAAAATCGCCGAATATCGCCGCGGCGCATTCCGCTAAGTGCTTTCGTTAAGTGCGGAGTTGTGGGGGAAAATCGCTGCAATGTCACCAGTGAAGTAAAAAAATTGAAAAAACATGAAAGACAAAAATTTGCAGATGATAAATTGTGTTTAACTGTATATTTTACTGAGTTATGCAAGTTAAATTTTGTGAATTGAAGAAGATACAATGCTAACCAATTACCGTAATTACTCATGTGCCCCACGCACATTTTTTCCCGAAATGCCGGGGAAAAAAGGGAATGCGCATCTTACACGAGGATTTCCGAACAGGTTATATAAATTGTGAATATCGATAGTAAATTCTCTGCAATGTGCTTGTGTCTATGTTTATATTCGTAAAAGATGTCGAATTCTATCAAGTATATGCGTATTTATGCGACCAAGTAAACGTGTAAGTTATGCCCGTGCTGCAGGCAAAATCTCGCAAAAGTAGCCAGAAAGAATACGCCGACTAACTGATAACTATAGATCAATAACTACTGAGGGTTTGCTGGCTTGAGAATAGGTAGGTTCAAGTTTGGTCCTTTTCCCTCATCCACTTCAACAAATTCAGAGTGGTGAAATTTTGTTGTGATTGAAAGATTTCATTGTTCGAAAGTAACACGGAAATCCACATCTCAAGTGTTTGGCCTCGTTTGTTCCTAACCTTCCAATATTTACTCATGAGACAATATGCGAAAAAACTCCCCATCCACCTAAGGAAGTTCCTATTGGGATCAGACAAATTCTTCAAAAATCAATTCTTCGAAATCAATTCTTCGAAAATCAATTCTTCGAAAATCAATTCTTCGATAATCAATTCTTCGATAATCAATTCTTCAAAAATTAGTTTTCGAATGACAAATTCTTCGAAAATCGACAAGATTTCAGAAAGATATTAAATATATAGAAAAATCTTAACTTAAACAAAAATTAAGTTGTCGATAAACTTTTTCTGATTTCAAAAGTATTTACCTTATTAACCGCTTCATCGATTATCATGAAGATATTCGGCAAATGAGATCATATATAAATACTTTTACACTACTTTTCACTACAATTTTCCTATGTAAGCTTCACATTTTCAATTTCTCGTGATTTTATTTTTACCAGTCTTGTATTTTTACTAGATAATAGTTTTATTTAAGTTTTATTATAATAACATTTAACGGGATCAGAATGCATGCTTATTACTCATTTAATAAGATGGTTTAAATATGAAGCAAAATGAATTATTTTATTAATTAAAATTAATAAAAATTATAATTTAAAAAATCCACTTACTGTGAAAGCTAAGGTTCCCGAGTTTAATTAAAGAATTACATTGTATCACAAATGAAATTTCCACATAATTCTATTACATATTGGAAATCAAATTGTGATACAATTTTAAAAATTAAATTAAATTGATTACAATGTAAAGATACGAACTAAACTTTTATTTATGCCTTGTACATTAACTTCAGTTTGAAAATAAGTTTTGGGTGGAAAGGTATCGCTATGGCGTTGAATTTTGTTACGAGTGAGAAAGGAAAACGTAAACTGCTGCTTGATGGACATTTGTTTTACAAAGACAAGCAAGTTGAAGACAAAATTTATTGGAAGTGTGAAAGATTTCAAACTACCAAGTGTGGAGCGAGAGATAACGAAAGCTCAAACTATTTTGAATAAGAGGTGCGAACATAACCATTTAGGGGATGCTAGCCACGTAGATGCAGACAGAGTAATGGCAGCCATCCGTGAGTGGGCAAAAAACTCCAGCGAAACACAAACCTACGTAGTGTCAGTTGGAGTCAGTCAAGCTGCTGCTGCGAAACTACCCTCTGTACCGAACATTAAATGTACTATCAGAAATGTTCGTAAAAAAGATGCTGGACCAACTATTCCAATTTCCAGTCGCGATATTCTGCTTCAAGCAGAGTACAAGCGGACTGAAGGAGGAGAAGAGTTTCTTCTATATGATTCTGGACCTCTAGATGACCTCATTTTAATATTTTCCACTAGGAAAAATATAAAATTTCTTAGACATTCCAGAAATTGGTATTCTGATGGAACCTTTAAGACTGTACTGCCTCTATTTCAGCAGCTTTATACCATCCATGGGTTAGAAGCTAACAACTCCATTCCTTTGGTGTATGCTCTTCTACCAGACAAGAAGGAAGAAACATATACCCATCTTCTGAGAAAAGTTAAGGATTTCAAGCCATCTTCTGACCCTCTCTTTTTTGACCGACTTAGAAATGTCAATGATTAATGCAGTGAAGAGTGTATTTCCTCTTGCTAATCACCGTGGATGCTTCTTCCATTTTTGCCAGTGCATTTTGCGTAGAATTCAAACAAACGGTTTAAAGGAATTATATGAAAATGACGCGGAATTTTCTCTAAAGCTCCGTATGCTTCTGGCTCTAGCTTTTGTTCCCACTGCAGAGGTTGTGAACTCTTTTGAAACTCTATGCAACAGCGACGTTTTTCCAGAAGAAGCACAATCAGTTATTGATTACTTTGAAGACACGTGGATTTGGCATCCGGATCATCGTTTGGGTCGACGTCCTCCAATCTATAAGCATCAAATGTGGAACTGCTACGAAAGCATGCTTAACAGACTGTCAAAAACAAATAACAATATTGAAGGATGGCACCAAGGATTCCAGCAACAAATTGATGGGAGTCATCGTAGCATCTGGAAGTTCATTTGTGGAATCAAGAAGGAACAGAGCCTGAACGAACTATGCTTAGAGCAGTACACCAGTGGTCAGGAACCACTGCATCAGCAGAGAAAATATCGGGACAGTGCAGAAAGATTGAGGCGAGTTGTTGCTGATTGGGATGAAACTATAAACATTTGTGATTATTTGCGTGCTGCTGCACATAATATTGGATATTGATAAGCCAATAAAATGTAGCGTTTCCTTCTGGTACGATAAAGTGTAGTTATAAAGGTAGCATAAATTATATTTTTATAATGAATTAGAAACAAAAATAATTTCCATATGTAAACCCAAAACTTGTTGTCTCTAATTCTTTATAACATGTTACTCTGTGTGAATATAAATAAAATGTCCTGTGAATAAATATTTTTATGATTTGAAACATTTATCAAAGTTAATTAACCCTTGCCTGCTTTTTCATTCTTTCAAAATACCAAATAATAAATGCTCTAGCCGACAAAAAAGGGAAGCATAATCAATTTTACTTTTAAATATACTTTAATAAAATAACAACCTTCACAATAATTTATATTTATTTATATAACTATTGAAAGAAAAATAGTGATACATAATCGCTCTGACAACATCTCATTTGCCGAATATCTTCACGATAATCGAGGAAGCGGTTAACAAGGTAAATACTTTTCAAATCAGAAAAAGTTTATCGATAACTTAATTTTTGTTTAACCCAGCAGGGCTCGCACCCCAATTTCGAATGTTAATGCTCGCACCGGGTCTGAGAGACCCATGCAAAACTTAATCTATAGAGTATATTTCATTATTGTAATGATAATATGCCACTATAGCACTGCTGTTGAATGCATTTTATGTGTCACACACAATACTGCTGCATAAACAATGTTTCATTTCATTTTCTAATTGCAATATGGCAAAAATACGTTCCTCGATGTTGGGTTATTGAAAAACGGTTATACAAAAGTGATAAAAAGATTCACTGCTTATAAAGATACATCTCAAGTAAATACAAGGTATACACAAAATCACTGCGCAGAACCTATTGAGATATAATTATTCCTTGATCATTCTCAGGAACTCTCAAAAGATGAAAAATTATATCTCCAATATATAAAATCAAATCTATTTGGAATCAGATATTCTTTATTCATCCTTTCTAATGTTTTCTGTATACTGTTTTCAGTTTTCAATATCAAATTACATTTTTTAAACATCATTTTTAGTGACAATGTGAAAGATTACTCTGAGTTTGGATCAATAGCTAAAATAAATAAAATAAGCCAAAAAACAAAAAATAATGGCTGTAAATTTTTACAGTGGTTGTATTTTTTATTGCACTTAATTTTACTTGAAGGATAGTTCATACACTAACTAATATGGATGAAATCGTTAAAAATGCTTTCTTACCTCAAAGCGCGAAATAGTGTCTTGAATGCTCGCAGCGGGTCTGAGAGACCCAGAATCATGAAATGGCGGTCTGTACACTACAACGACAGATATTCTGCTGATATTAAGGTAAGATGTATGTAGTGCAGGGAGTGATGGGAAGGTATAGGGAACGACAGTTCTACAGCTTCTACCATCTTGCAGTAAACACGATTATTAAATCAAGTGGGTCTCACAGACCTGGTGCGTGCTCCGCCGGGTTAAGTTAAGATTTTTCTATATATTTTTATATCTTTCCAAAATCCTGTCAATTTTCAATGAATTTGTTGTTCGAAGAACTTACTTTCGAAGAATTGATTTTCGAAGAACTTACTTTCGAAGAAGTGATTTTTGAAGAGTTGATTTCGAAGAATTGATCTTCGAAGAATTGATTTTCGAAGAATTGATTTTCGAAGAATTGATTTTCGAAGAATTGACCTAGAACCGTTTGGACTCGTTTGTTCCTAACCTTCCAATATTTACTCACGAGACAATATGCGAAAAAACTCCCCATCCACCTAAGGAAGTTCCCATTCATAGATGAACAAATAGTTCATGAAGCTCCGCATCGGTGCATAATATTACGACAAAAACAGTGAAGTGGAGACGAAGTTGCATAATATTACAACAAAAACAGTTAAGGGGTTAACAAAAGAGGACCATTGGTGAGGAAATTTCTGCTAGTATCGTCATAAAAAGATCATCCAATAAATTGCGTCACGTAGAAGAGAAAAGATGCTTAACTTGAGCGGGACTTGCTTCAGGGAATGGGAATCGGTGACTTAAAAAAAACGTATTCTGGCTCAAATTAATTTTTTCCCTCCGAACCGGCCCAAAAATAGGAGTGCGTGGGGTACATGAGTGCACAGGTTACATGAGTAAATATGGTACATATGATGCCTAATATTTTTTAATGTCAATACAGATAAAAGGCACCATATATAAGACAGGGCTGCTGTCTATCGCCGATTCTATTCAATATATATGGAGAGAGACTAATGCAGGAAGCATTAGAAGGCACGGGAGATTTCAAAATTGGAGGAAGGATTATAAGATCAGTGAAATACGCGGATGATAAAGTACTTCTAGCAAGAAAGGAAAAGGAACTCCAGAAAATGATAAATAGACTAGTGATAACAGGTAGAAAATACGGTATGGAAATTAATACAGAAAAATCCAAGGTTATGCGAATATCAAGTAAAGAAGAAGAAAATTTGAACATAAGTATTGGAGGAAAGCCATTAGAACAAGTTTCAGATTATAAATACCTTGGAAGCATCATAACGAGAGAAGCAAAATGTACAGATGAAATCAGGACTAGAATAACAAAAGCAAAAGTTTTACATAATAAGCGAAAAAAAATCTAAGCAGTCGACCCTGGACTCTTTTTTAAATAAAACTTCGTAGGTGTTCTGAGAAATATTTTGAAATTATGTATGTTTACCGCTAAAAAGCTCTTTTGTCTTACTGTTTACTAGGTAATTTTATAGTTTGTTTAATAAATTACATTCTATAAGTCCGGTAGAAATATGTTTTACATTGAATGTGGGTCCAAAAATACCATTTGGGAAGTTATTTCCCTCTGGGCGCCTAAAGGTTATGGTGCCCGGCGAATGTGGATTTTCGCTTAACGCGGAGACCTCAGGAACACATCCCTTGCGTTAAGCAGGGCTCACCTGTACATATATTTTTTTCTAGTTACAGTATTGAAAAAAACAAGAGCTCAGTTTATGTTTATATACAAGTAAATACAGAATACTTATGGTCAACTATGATGATTTCAGTGACACAATTTGCTCAAGGTATCTCTAGAAAATAATAACTTAAAGGATTGCCTCATCAAATATTTTGGATTTCCGAAGGTGCGAGACTTTTGAAGTCCATTTTTATATACATTATCCTACAATTGCAAAAATTGCCCATAATTTTTAAAGCTATGTATGTTAGATTCAGATCAGCCCATATCTGGGATAAATATTTGTCATTGAAAATTATCAATAACATTTAAGGTTACTTTTTCTTGGAACAATATTATACATATACATATATATATATATATATATATATATATATATATATATATATATATATATATATATATATGTATGTATGTATGTCATGAATAATATAAATGCATATTTTTACAGTGCCGTCTGATATATTTGTATTGCATGTATAATAACTGTTTTCTTTAACAGGCACAAAGCACAAAGGAGCCTTTAATGCTTATTGTTAGTGACTAAATATTTAGCCACTGTTTTTTCCCTGAGTGTTTTAAATGTTTTTTTGGCTAGTTTGGAATAGTTTCCTATATGGAGTATTGATGATAGTTCATTACATTCAAAGAAATGTATTTTGAAGACACTTCATGGTTATCTTGAGCAGTGGCGGATTAAGACCCTCTGGGGTCCCTAGACACTTTGGGGGCCCTTGTAATTTGTGATGGTATACAGAAAATTATCATATACTGAAAAATATTTTATTGACAAAATAATGCTATCTTATTTTTTTACTTTTCAAAAAACACGAAAATAAGCCTCACAAATTCACCTGAACTTTTGAGGCAGCAAATTTCTAAGCTTGGGACCCCTAGGCATGTGCCTATTGGGTAATCCGGCACTGATCTTGAAAAATTATGCTAAATATTTAGCCACAATTAGCCTATGTAAAAGAGCCCTCAGATTCTGTGAGCATTAAAGGGTTAATATTATTTTCAAATGCATCACATCTGATAAGTACTAGAAATAACATTTTTTATACCTCAAATTTTAGGTTGCAATAAAAAATTAAAATCTTCATTTAACCTACAGGACAATTTCTAATACAGCAATTTTCTACATTCAAAGGCAGAAAAAAATCCAAACTCACTTTTACTGTGACAAGAAGGGATTCAACTGTCCTTGTCAATTGTGAATTTTATTGCTATGATACTAATAATAACTTTTACAAACACAGGTCCGTAACTTGGGGCTAGGTGGGCACACCTGCCTCGACTCCCCTGCCCGGAGGACTGATTTACATAAACCTGTAGGTCTTTATCCCTGTCATAGGCAAGGTGGCAATCAGGTTTGTTCCCAGTTTTCTTTCAAAACAAAAGGAAGAGTTCAATTGCTTGCATGGTCTGAGCTTCATCGAGCAAACACCACACCACTCGGGAAACACACATGCAGTAGCAGTAATACCCAAATGCTTGGAACGGAGAAAAAAAATTTATTAATGCAGCAAAAATAACACTATAGTTCGTCATTCAGTTCTAAAAACTGAATTAATGATTATTAAAAAATCTTTTCTCCATTCCAAGGTGCTTTGATTTAATTGTAGTGTTGTGAAGGTCCATTTGTAATATTTTTTTTTGCTATGGAGAAAGCAAAAAAAGCTGGAAAAACTGCAACCACCACAAAAAAAGCTACAAGGGCAACAGCTTTGTATCTTAAGTGCATGTCCTGCTAGTCCTTTTGATTTATTTAGTTTGTCCTCGTCCTAGTTGCTGTAGTGTGTTTTTGTTCTCTTGCTTTTTGTGACTGCAATCAGATCGGCAACAAATGGTCTCGGAAATGCGTAGATTCACCCAACAAGCCTGATGATCTAGATCAACCGGTGGGAATATGGCCCTGTCACAAGCAGGGTGGAAATCAGGTGAGTTTTTACGCACTAACAGCTTCCCTGGGTTACACAAATCAAGACCATTTTTACATTGGCTTTGGCGAAAGGCATGCTACACATTTTCCTTAAGTAAAATGTAGTCATTACTGTAATTTTTGTCATGAAACACTGTTGTTGATGCACTAAATAGCATGTCTTTTTTTCTATACACTGTGTACATAGATGTTTTGTTTATGATGTGTAAATATTGTTTATATGTAAAAATGTATGTTATTATTGGATTTATCTGGTGTTTCAAAATATATCAAATCAATCTTAGAGCAGTTGGTTGATTGCCATATTCAACATCATCAGTTTATGTTCAGTGCCATTCAACTTTTGATTATGAAATATTGTGAAAAAATGCAAATAAGTAAATGCTAAAGGACTAGTTTTTGCTTAAAATACGTCTTTAACCAGTCTAACATCAGTGTACAAAACTCACTCCTACCTTCTAGCTTGTCACTTCATATAGCTCAATAATTCTAAACTAACTTGCAATTATACCTATAGACATGCTAACTTCATCTGTTAACCTTGTGATATGTGTTATGATAAAAAATTCAGCATGAAATGTAATATTTGTGCATATATAAATTTAAAAAAGAATTTTTAACATGTTATTAACCAGAACTAAAATATTTTTATCTATAAACATTTTATCACCAGTTTACAATCACCTTGACTTTAAAATTTATTTAATTTGCAGCCTGAATAAGAAAAACCAAATTTACATTATGAAGCTTAAATTTCTTCATAAAAACCAAACCTTTGTGTGTATTCAATTCTTTGTAGAAATAACATACCTAGTTACTTTTCAAATCTATCATAATTTAACAGCTTTGTTGATTTTTGTGTAGAAATAGGTATACAAATAATCATTGGAAACTAATAGTTGCTGTTTAATCTTAGAAGTAAACTTTCTTTCCTCCATCAAGTTTGAAAGATAAATAATCTGGCTCACTTGGTACCCCTTTTCCAGTTATTTATACAATTTTCTTTCTGCATCCTTTATTACTTTTATTATGACATAAAACAAATGTCATATTAAAGAATGAATAAGTATTAATAAGGAAATACATTGTTAGGCAACACAGTATGCTAGAAAGATAACTAGATAATCAAGAGTTGAATGACAGTTTTGAAAAAAGTTTGCACATTTTACTGAATTCTTACATTTGTACATTTTTTGAGTAAGAGTTGTAGCAGGGGTGGTGGTATAAATTTTATAGTTTTATGGTGATGACATTTAACATATCTGCACCTGCTGGTGATGTCAGTTTCATAAATCTGGATTATGTGTATTAATTCCATAACAACTCATATTGAAAATAATCAATTTGAAGAAAACACTGCATAATAATAATAATATAACTAGAGATTGTACAGTATTTTAAATTTACATCTCAACTGAGTAAAACTAATTCAAACCTGGTTCTCAATTTATTCTTGGTATTTCATTATATGATATATGGTTTCTCCTCTATTGCAGTATCATAGAAATCATAATACTTTCTATCATGTGACACAAATTTTTCTGTTGAATTCAATGGCATAGTATTATCTATTACCAATTGTGTTGCTTATGAGAAATACCAACACTCACTTGAGAACCCTTTGTTCATACGAAATTTAAATTTCAAATGTAGCTGCTAAAATTCAAATGCATATGTTTCCTATAAGCCATAATGCTCGAGATTTGGTTAGGATATTTTATTTTTTTAAATTTTAATTCTTGTCATTCTCAATCAATGTTTCAAAATTATTTCAATCATTGATAAAGATTCAAAGCCCTATCAATCAATAATTTATTCTTATAGTGCACTGGTCACAAGTCATTCTTTCAAATAATCTGTAGAGACTAATGAATGCCATTAGTATAAACATATAAAACATCCTAAAAACATACAAAATAAAGACAAAATTTAACTAAAAACTCTCCATCTCTCTTAGTATTGGATGCTAAGTAAAACTGGTGAAATAAGACGTGATGAAAGCTGTGTAGATTATGCTGGCCATGATGTCATCCTTTATCCTTGCCATGGGTCTAAAGGAAACCAATACTGGGAGTATAATCAAAAGGTAAACAATAAAATATAATTTGGCAGCATTGAAGCTCAATTATCTCTGTGCGCAAAGTATCTTAAATATTCACAATATACAATTTTGTTGCTTGTTTCAACTAGTGACTCTAAAGATAAATAATAAATAAAGATAAATTTTTCAAAGGAATGGTCAAAATATAAAGAAAAACTTGGTATTGTGGAATTTGACCTATAAATTTTAAGAATGTCGAAGCACCATCACAGTAATTATAATGATATAAATTTTGTTTAAATAGGCATAATTATATCTGTAAATTATTATAGATTGTGATTAATTAATTCAAATTTACAGCATTCGTTTACTTAGACAAAGAGTTCATATCAAATACTTTTGCCCTTGCTTCTTCTATATTTATTATTTTATTACTTTAAATGAAACTGCTTGAACAAAACGTGATTCATCAAGAATTATTTAATGAAAAATTCATTAACTGTATCTAATTTGAAAAATTCTACGTTTTCTATAAAGAATTATTCCCTCTAATAATGTCCTGCAGCATGTTTTTTTCAGAAAGATTTGGATTAAACATGTTAGAAATACTTAGTGATGAAAATTTTAAAATATATTTTTCTGTTTTTACCTTTTTAGACTCACTTAATACAACATGGAAGCAGTAAGAAGTGCTTAGCCGTTAGTGAAAATAAGCAAAAACTTCTGATGGAAGACTGTAATAGAACCAATCCTAGACAGCAGTGGACATTTGAGAACTTCAATGCTTCCAAACTTGAAAAGCCAGAATGAGAGGTTTGTAGCGTGTGTTTGGTTCACTGTAAATTTGATAATCCCAATTTAACAACAAATATGATAGGAATATTAAGTGAATTATCAATGCCTTGACATAGTCCCATTGCCTTTCCATCATTATACTGTGAAAGACAGCAAGAATCTATTTTGTTATAAAAGTGAAATTCTGTTTTCAAGCTCCCAGCATATTGTTTGCCCGCATTTGGTACCAAATTTCAACAGTCATGCCAATCACTTCAAATAATCTCCTATAATATATTTTGAAGCGTGTGTTTGTTGGTTTGTTCATGGAACTCCTCCTAAGCGATAAAATCTAGAATAACCAAATTTGGTACGATTCTTCCTTACATCCTAACTTAGTGAATGGTCAAGGTTTGGTCAACCGGGATTAATCAGTGCTGCCAATATAGGGGGTTAACATTTTTCCATAAGATAACACGTATAAATCCATTTCTTGACTTGCAAGGTATTCTTCCTTCAAGCATAAAAATACATAAATATGGACCGATTTTTTTCGTTTTTGCTTTATTCAATGAATAAAACTCTATACTATCTTATTCCTTCGAAGTTTACATGTTACACGGTCGAAGTTTTCAGAAATACGCTATTTGATTCAAAATTTTGTGGATTTTTCGTACTCTTTCCGGGCATTGCCAAGGTGGCCGTCATTGTTACCTCCGATTCAGTTAGCTTCAATGAAGCTTACAAATAGACGAAAGTTTAGCGTTATTTGCTTCGCACTATTGTTTAAGCAACGAAACGATTGATGTTTATGGATAGCAACGTAAATAGATACTGATTATTATTCAGAAAGCGTTTATTAATGAAAGTAATTGAACCTTCTTTCGTCTATTGAATACTGGAATCTTACATTTTTTGTAAGTAAAATCATTATATTCTACAATATTATGTTTATTAACGTAAATAAAATCACGTATCTGGTGTACATTTACCAGTCAGTGTTCAATCATGGACAACTGTACATTGCTTTTTCACGACTTTCTTGCTTACAAGACATAAATGTAAACATTTCATAGGCATAATTACACAAGAAATGAAGCTGGATTTGGCGAAAGTGATATGACAGGAAATACAATTATCGTTACATTTGAATGCAATACGTTCGGAAACGGATTGTTACAAGCAAATATGATAGTTAAGAAAAGCTAATTGTAAGTTAAAAAGCATCGACTATGTATTTTAAAGAGTTTGTATATTGTGCTGTAGTATCTTCACTAAATCCGTTGAAATTCAATGGGAAATTCTGCTAGTTAACCTATAATAGTCTTTGAACCAACATTTATCAATTGACCCTTTCATTGTCAACCTCTTAATTAATTTCTACTGATAAAATGCAAATGAGCTGATGATGCCATAATTTATTGTTACCATTACCAACAGTGGATAAATAAGGTGGTTCCAATTGCAATAAAAAGTTGAATGATTCTTTCTCAAATGAATAACAGCTGTCTTACACACTTTGGCCTGTGATGCTGAAATAACTGATGTATGTCCAATCTGAATAGTGAGTTTTTAATCATTTTTTCTATTAAAGAGGTCTTTCTTGCAAAGCTTGGCAAGGTAATTTTAATGGAGTTTTTAGATGAAATGGGATACTCCGTATGGCTTTGTTCACCTTGTTAATTATTGTGCCACACTGTTCATTTTAACTCATTTTCTGTTTGATATTTCATATAATAAAAAAATCATAAGTCAACCTGAACAATATTAATCGTTTTGTGGTATCTTTACTAAAATCTTCTTTGAATGAATGAAAACGTAGCAACCCTTGTGGCAAGCTATTAATATTTAAGGGAAGTGCAACTGTGCATAACATCTGCTGAAATGAAGTTAGAAGTTACTCATTGCAATTAAACATAACCCCGTTTCCTTCTTTCCACAATTTAATGCACAATAAGTAAGTTCTCTGGAGAATAGTTAAATCTCTATTAAACTTTTGACTGCTAAATCTTTATTTCACATATTTCAGTCCATCCAAATTTCAGATGACTCATTACTATATTCATAAAGCTTGATCTTAGAACATAAACAGTCCTTCATTTCCTGGCTAGTGGATTCACTATAATTAAAATTTATTGTTAACAAACAATCTAGTTAAGTTTTGAAATTAAAAAAAAATTATTGAAAACATATAAATCATGATGCTCTTTGAACGAATTTTATGATATTTCAAAATGATAACATTAATGACAATCATACTGGTTGAACTTACAACAAAAATATATCATTTCTAATGCCTTCAACTTAACAGATATGTTTTCATAACAAAATACCCTTTTCTCGTTTCTTTTTAGTGGTGCGTGTGTCCAGAAGCATGAATGAATCGATGCAAGTTTATGTGTTAAAATACTGCCAAAGAGTTGTAGACAAGATGGGAAGACCTAGGTGAAGCATTAAAAAAAAAGTGTCATTAAAGATTGTGTATACCTAAAAGGGATTGTCGTTGATTAATGAGACACGTTATGGGATGACAAAGGAAGAAACATATCCCATTGACAGCCTACCAAACTTGTTTAACTCCTTCCTTGAAACATCGTGCCATCAAGTTTTGAAAGAGAGAAAAAAAATGGTATGAGAATTTCTTTGCTCAGGCCTTAACCAATCAGGAGTGAGTGATATATATATAGAGAGAGAGAGAGAAAGTGACGTAGAAAGTGATAAAAAGTGTATTCCATTGGAGGCCAACTGCCATTCCCTCTGTTTTTTTTTGTGTGTGGTAGTTCTTTCTTATGCAAAGAGAGGAGGATGTTTCTCCTTCCCTTGGATTCAACTCTTTGAGGCGAGAAAAAAGCCTGCCCGTTTTCCATAGCAATGCATTATGTGAAACCATAAATATCCATGTGCAAATCGTGTGCATTTCATTAGACCGGATATCAATGAAGAAAAAGAGAGGGAGGTGGGGGAGCGTGCATGTGTCTCTCTCTTTGACTTTCAAGATCCTACCCGAATAGTTTGCGTTCATCCAATTTTTTCAAGAGAGAAAGAGAGGATGACGACGGAGGTAGTTGCACTGTCCAGATGTGTTTTCTAAACATACATAATGATATTTTTACACAGGGTTGATCCAACCTATTGGTTGAAGAAGATGGGAGTCTCATCTTCCAGGGCTTGAATCATTTGTTTGTTTATATATAAATATATATTATTGACATTTATCAATTATTAGTGTGTGCAACTGGATTTTTTACTAATTCTTGCAATGAGTGTGATAGGATGTTACGTAAGCAGGATGTTTGTTGTGTGAAAGAGCTATCTGACTGATATAATTACAATGTGAAAGCAAGTACTACTACTACTCAGAAGAAGCACAACAATATTTAATGCATCTCCTTGTTCAGTGTGTCATTCAACTAACGGTCAGAATTTTAACAGATCATATATGATTTTTTCCGGTGCATTCTGCAGCCTACTTACAAGAGTAAGCAATATGGGTGACTATGCTAAAAAAATGAATCATTCCTGTTGTGTCATATCTTTTTAATTGGTTTGAGAACTGATGTTTCTGTAGATTTTCTACGGATTTTGATCTCTTTGTGTTTTTAGTACTTGCGAGCTCAAGGTAAAACATTCCAGTATTCTCGAAATAAGCAAAAATAAAAAAAGGTTCTTTCGAGGGCTCAATCGATGCATTAGTACTTTGTATGAAATTACTTAACGTTGTGATTTTGCGAAACTATGGGCAAAAAAAAATATTTTCATTATTTTGGTACCGAGTAGACAACGGCAAATTGTGTTAAATGTGCGCTGTCTTAAACAGTCATCCATCAAATGTATGCTGCTATTTCTACCCAATTGTTGCACAAGGATGGGAGAAATGCTTTGTTTGGTTTTTTTTTGGGTATAAAAAAAAGAATATAAAGTATGTGTTAATCCTTGAATCCATATCTGGGTGCATCATGAGACGATGGCTTCTATCGAATGCTGATCAAAAAAAAAAGAAAATCATTTAAAGAAATACGTTTCAAGTATAAGTAAACATGTTATTCACTGGGATGGAAATGCACAAATATTTCATAATAACATTTTTAATTGGGGTACGGTGATTGGTAAGCCATTATGTGATGACAGTGAATAGCAGTCAATTGAGAGTAATAATAATTTATATATGAGTTTAAGATACAAAAAATCGTTCTTTGATACATGCACCAATATTCTTGTTATTTTACCAGAACGAATTTACTGTTGATTGTTTTAAGAAATAGCTGTATGATGTACCTCATTATTTTTTCTTTCTGGGCATTCCTTACTGTTGTCTTGAAGCAATGTTTTTGTACTTATGTAAATGTGGGTGTTTTGTATTTAATTAAACAAAGGTGTAAGGGAATGAGGAATGAGAATGGTAGAGACAGAGAGAGAGAGGGAGGTATGTACAATAGTGGTGTATATAAAAGAATTTGTGCCTTAATTATAATTATATGTTAATGTTCATGTGAATACAGTTTTGTGCTTCTCAAATTGTTCAAATGCAGGAAAAATTACATGGATAAAATAAATGAAGTTTTGAAATAAATAAGAGTTATTGCATGTAATTTTTTCACAGATCGTGAGAACGTGAAGAAACATCAGCATTAGAATCATTCCGTAAGATTTTTTTTCTTAAGGAAGAAATTTTTTCTGTACCAAACGACGCTAAAGAACGCTTGATGATGATTTGGACAACAACAACAATGTGAATGTTTCATTTAAATCGGTATTAATAATTGCATTTTTACTCTGACTGACAAGCTATCACTCGGAACCATTTAGTCTAAATATTCCATATGAAATCTTTAGTGGAAATAAATTTTAATTTAAACGTATTGAGATGATGCAAGGATGCAAAATTTATTTTTACTGATGCCACCAACTGCAATCCATGTTTGATCATTAACCTCCACATACGGTAAATTTCGCCAATGGTCAATTTATTATACGACTGAGAAATTTTTAATCACAGGAAGTAACTCATTATACAATACTAGTTCACGCAAAAAAATGAGAGAAAATGAGACCTTTGAGAAAAATTTTAAATCCTATTCACTTTACCGAGAAACATCATGAATACGGAAAATTTTACCGAAAAAAACCCAGGCCTTAACCATAAAAATCGAACAAACACCGAAGCACGAGAAAACCACAAAAATTACACCGAACAAACAGCAATTAGCTACACCCATCCGACACAAAAGAAGATCGAAATTTTCGTACTCCGTCCACTTAGTAAGTACGCATGCCCCACAATACCCGAATCGACCTCCGGGGGCCATGGTTCCCCTCTCCGAAAGTAGATGGCGGGTCGAGCGACAGCATCACCTCCCCACCCAGAAAAGTCCCTCCGACGCGAACCTCAAACTCTTCTCCTGCCCTAACCTCCCCCTCTCCTTCCTCCCGACCCTACCATTCCTTCATCTTCTTCACTCCCATTGGTCCATCTGAGCGGCCTAAAAGGAACGAGTCCATTCCAAACAACGCGGGGACCGGGTTAAAAAAGAGAGGGAAGCGAGTTTTGTAAAAGAAAAAAGAAAAATAACAAAAGGAGCAGGAGCAAGCAGGTCACTACTCCTGCAGGAGGCAAGAGGGACGCGCCTTTAGCACGAGAGAAGCGACAAAAACGGGAACAGGAGAATCTCGGATGCGGAGAAAAGGAAGAGGAAGGCGGTAAGGGAGAATTTAAAAAAATATTCTTCCCTCCTCCACTGACACCAGAAAACAAAAAGTGTAGGAAATTCGGATATCGCAGTTTTCGTAAAGAGGGAGGAGGTGAGAGAAGTGGAAGAGGGGGGTTTCAAAGGGGGGGAAGAAGAAGAGGGGGCGGTTTTTGCGTGTTGTTGTTGATAGGCTGGTGAAGAACGGGAGTAGAGGAGTGGGGGGGGAGTAAGAGTGTGGGAGGGGGAAAAGAGGGGGTGGGGAACGAGATCGGTTCCCCGGAAGGGGAGGTTTGTGCGAGGGAGATGTTGATCGTCCCGGGTCCGCCCGGATAGACACAACAGGTCTCCGGCTGACGCGATAGAGGGAGCAGCAGGTTGCTAGAGAGAGTGGTGGCGGTGCCGTGCTGGTGGTTCATACTGCTGGCCTTAGGCGCTGAGGTGGAGGCGGCTGAACGACGCTGAGGGCCTCGGCAGGGCCGTGTGAGGCGATACACACCGTCGCCGACGGCAGCTTTGACAGAGCCAAAAGGTAGGTGTACCCGTGGTGGTGCTTAGAGAAGAGGAGAGCCGGATCGATCCCTTATAGCCGTCCGGTTTAACCCACATAACGACCATCCCTTACGGAAAATGGCGCAGCGGGTTTTTTTTTTCTTCTTTGGAGTGATCGTTTGGACGAAGGTGCGGTAACGGGTGACGGACGGATGAGAGGACGTCAGTTTTATTTTTTTATGCTCTTTTTAACAAAAAAAACTATTAAGGTCGCCCGGCACCTTGAAGGTTTTTTTTATTTTCCTCGACAAACATGTTTGAACGTTTATGCTAAGTAAGACCGCACATTTGAAACATTCGGGAGCAACGGTTCCAAGTTTTACGAACGGCGAAAACCACCCTCCCAATAAAAGGGTCGTGTTTACCTTTTGACGATTTTTATATGTATCTTTCTCTCTGTCTTGCCTTTTTTTTAAAGCCGGAAATAAGTTATAAAGCGGAGGGTAAAAATAAAAAGGGAATTTAATTTTACGACCCTCGTTCTTGTTTTAGTGTCGGGATTTTAATCTCTCGAAAGGTAAACATTTTCGACGTGCCTTTAAATACCTGATGGGTGAAGTGAAACATTCGTGTCTTTGCGCCTCTGACAAGCAAGCCGAGCTCCGCGAACACGAGGTTGCATCCATTACCATCTCATTATTTATGAATGCATGCGAAGAGCTCGTCAGGATAACTCAGCCGTGCTTTACGGAAGAGCTTCACCTGATTTGTCTTTCGATGTTTTGCGAATATACTAACACGTCGACGGGGACCTATATTTATTTATATGGCTCGAGAATCGTTTTGTTCAAAAAAAGTCCAACGTCAAAATAAAAAGAGCTAGTTAAGAAAGAAGTTAAATCAAAACATCGCCAGTTGTTGAAATAAAAACTACCACAGTATGTAAAGTGCTCTCCTGCTCGTTTGAGTTTCCATACCCATTTACTCAACTTCCATGTGAGCTTTCAATACTCACCGCTCTAATTAGTTTCGATGCGCGTTCTAACGCATGGTTTAGACAAAGAGCCCACGTGACCTCGGATTTTGCCGTACTATTCTTCGAGTTTTAGCTCAATGGTAGATCCCACTTCGCCGAATAGCGTCGCAGACTCTAAAACTAAACCGTGCGACGAATCCAGTCACTAACCCCATCTCGCTTGTATACTCGCGCGTATCTTCCTCAATGGCCTAACACCGTTCAATCGATTGTCCCACGGAGATGCTACGGGGGAAGGGAGAGGGGGCAGAGAGAAAGAGAATGAGAAGAAAGGGAGGATAAATGGGCAGTAGAAGGAATGGGGGAAAAGTGGAGGATAGGGATGTGTAAAAGAAAGCGAGAGAGAGGGAGGGAGGGAGAGGGATGGGGGGGAGAGAGGGGTAGGGGGGAGAGGGATGGGGGGGAGATGGGAGAGAGGGAGAGGGGGGGAGAGGGGGGAGAGAGAGGGGGAGAGGGAGAGGGGTGAGAGAGAGGGGGATATATATATATATATATATATATATATATGAAGAGAGAGAAAGACAGAAAGGTAGCAAAGTGGCAGAAGGAAATCCAGAGATAACGCGAGGTGAATAATGAACAAAGCGTTGACGAACAAACAGCTGTGGGAAAAAGATGAAGGATAAACGCTGAAACTGTCAAGTGTGGTAGATAAATTCATGGAAAGCGATACGGAGCTAGATTCTACAAATATCTCCAAAATGTTATCAAGTCTGAGCAAGATTAGTAAAGCTAAAAGTTGGAACAGATTCTAAAAGAGTACCACGTACGCTGGAAGGGCTTAAATTGGCCGAGAGAATGACAATGAATCATAATCTCAATACTGCTGCATATGTATTATGTATATATATATATATATATATATATATATATATATATATACATACACACTATTAAGTTTTAGATTTATTAAGTGCCCGTAGAAGTTTCTTTACCAATAAGAATAACTATATATATATATATATACATATACACACTATTATGTTTTAGATTTATTAAGTGCCCGTAAAAGTTTCTTTACCAACAACAATAACTCTAAAGACGTGCAGTCAAGCATATGGTGGCATAAATATCAACATAAGCCACAAGCTTGAAGCTGAATTTGATGGTATTGTACGTATTTAATTTCTAACGAGCCCATCGTATCAAAACCAAAGCTGCAAAATGAAAGGAGTTTTAATACCTTACGTTAATATAAAATGCGCCGGCATTAATACTTGTAGATTCAAACGTGAACTTCAATTGGTTTAATGTTAATTGTAATTAGCAAATCCAACCGCTAAACAAAAATCTTTACTCACGCACCAAAATATTTTACGAGAATTTTGCATACAATAAAAATTTTATAAGACCGTACCGGACAGAAAACGCTGGCATGTTATACATATAACACTTTTCATTGCGTGTATACATATACTTATTAGGTGGCGGGCCAGACTAGAAATGTCCAGTGCTTCTGCGGGCCGGATAATTGCCAACATCGGAATTTACTCGATAGAATACGTGAAACTCAAACTCCACCAATTCTTCACCCTCAAAATTTCATCAAATACGTTTTATGGCCACAGTTTTAATTAACTAGTGTAATGCCCGTTGAAATATCAACGGAAGAATTATAGATAGATAGATTACTATTATTTTCATTTAAAATAATTAATATCCCACTTTCACATATGAAATATTTTGTCATATACAACATATCTAGTGAATATTCTGTTGTTGACGGGCTATCTTTAGTTAAACTTAAAATAGTTGCCTCTCTTTCCCTCCCTTTCCCCTCCCTTTCACACCCTCTATCTCCCTCCCCCTCCTCATTTCTCCCCCTTCCCCTCTCTCTTCTCCCCCTCTTTCCCCCTCCCCCCTCTACTTCCGTCTCTCCCCCTCCCTCTCTCTTCCCCCTCTACCTCTCTGTCCCCCCTCTCTCTCGTATTAAAAGCATACAAAGTACGCTTATACACCCATAAGGATTGATAAAACAATAGCATTTTGAGGTCTAACAATATAATTTGTAGCCAAGGCAACATTACGTTAAAATGGCAATATTTCCACGAAATACGTGAATTAAACGTATAACATGAGCGTTTTTGAATTGTATGCGGAAAAAGATGAACAGAATAAGAAACTGGGTAATTTTTTCTTCAAAATGGTTCAGATCCGAAGATCGTAGGTTAATTCCTTCTAATTTTAATTTCCAAAACAATAAAAGCCTGCACATCAAAAAAATGATTTTTACATGTTACCTTACGGAAAATGAAAATGTCTTACTTGGAGTCGAACCCAGGACTTTTTTGGAGATTTATTTTCGTCATGACCTTAAAATATGTTAATCGAGCATCCTTGCAAAATTTCAATCTTCTACCTATTCGGGAAGTTTGTTAAAACGCTCTATATCGGCCATGGTGAAAGCGTGACCAACCAACCAACAAACAGACCTGGGCTATTATAGTATAAAATGACCCATATAAAATGTATTTAAACTAGATCGAATTTTGCTCATAACTCCGCGGGCCGCATGAAATGTTTTCGCGGACCGTATTTTGCAACTCCCTGGTCTAACCGATGTTTTTCTTTCAAAATATTGCTAATTCGGATTGCGATTAAAATACTAATATAATTTTATTATGTCTTTCGTATACATTACAGTTGATACGAATACACTAATATACGTGTATCTAATGTAAAATATATGCGTACCATACTCAGTACCGTAGCAAGTGAGGTGTGAGCAGGGCGCCTGAGTTAAGGGGTACCAATAGGTATGTCACGAGTCAATATGTTGTTACAAATATTTGGAAAAATATTATTCCCGAGTTTTTATTTTGGCGTATACGATAATAAATGTAATATTCCTCCTATGTCGCTCATAATTAAATTATTATTTCTATAACTGTCAAAGTCTGGGGCGGTGTTGGTACTTCTCACCCCGGGCCCTAAATGATGATTGTTATAGTAAATAGTGATCATCATATTAAGGTTTACCAACCTTTTATTGTCCACGGACCACCCGCAAGAACAGAATTTAATCACGTACCGCATTCATCATATTTCTGCAGCTTGACTCTGTTATCAGATGAAGGCAACTAACCCTTATTTAATCACAGATTCTGCCCCAATTTATCAACATTCCTTCTTTTATCCTCATCTCTTTAATTGCTAATGCGGAATGAATACGCCAAAACAGCGTGTCCAAGGATGAGAACGTCATTCGTATCCTTTAGCGCCTGCAACATGCATAGCATTGTTGTTGTGCAGTGTTGCATAACGCCGCAGATGGCATTTTCTGCCAAAGCTATAAAAATGTTTATAACGTTCACTTTATCGAATTTTTGACCAAACAAAATACGTGGAGCTTGGCTGATTGACAGCTATGAAAAATCACCACAACTTTTGGGGATAATACTCTCTATAACTATAATACGATATGGATTCCGTCAAAGAATAATATTTCACATACCTCGATATTTTAAGACTTTCTTACGGAAGGGCATTTTAGGCGAAAATTTACTTATCCAGATGTTTTTTAAGTTGCAAATATTTTAATATACTTCGCCAATAAATACCTAGATACCGGCATTAATATTTATTATGAAAATATTCGAATCATACCAAAATTCTATTTTACGACGATCAATTTCAAACCACATTACCCTCTAATGATTAGAGTAATCATCCCTTTCAGCTACCCGACACCTAACTGACACTCCCACATGATGTACGATATTTAACCGTTTCGTCCGTATGAAGTTACCATAACAACTTCCTGTACCATTATCCAGTCCTTGAGAAGTGCTCATTGGCTCTCTCTTTGGCCACCACGACTTTGCAGAGTTGACTTTTTTTCGTTATAAGAAAATGGAGGAAACCGGAGCTGAAAAGGGCCTTCAGCTAGACATCAATCCATACACTCATGCCAAAGATTGGGCAAGATAATCGACCCAACGCGCAGTTACGAAAATCCCATCTTGTTGGTTAAAGTTATAGGCTGTGGAGAAGTATGAAAATGTATGCTTAAAATACGGCGACGCGATACCAACGACATCATTATCAACAGTGACACTCTTACACTATTCTTCTCTTAAGAAGCAATTTTTTAAACTCGAAAACAAAAATAACTTAAAAAATTAAATTTCAGAGTCGCAAAAGAGTACGATATTTTTTTTTTTAAAGATTCGCAATTACATCGAAATCGATAATTCGAATATTTGACGATACGGTCGTATTCTGCATCTGGAGTAATGAATACCTATTTCTAAATTCATCTTATATATTAATATTTTGTATTTTCGTTATGATTTAAACGGAATATAGTTCAAGCTGTATAAATAAAAAAACTTTTGTGAAATCAAACGGTAAGATCCTTCTACATTTAAACACAGCCTAGATCATCAAGGTGCAACTTCATGGAATATTCCTCACGATAAATAGGATTTTTTTCCTTTAAAATGGCGTCCACCCACTAAAGAAACAGCAGATGTGAAAAAAATCCACTCTTCCTCCTAAAACTTAATTCGTCCATCGGGCGTTACATAAAAAAAAAAAGAATCGCATACCACGCAATCATTTGAATCACGATTTCGTTGGACGAGGGAACGGAGCTGAATGAGGTCACTCAGTTTCATTCACGAGACAAACCCAGTTTCTCATCAATGGCAATCGCGAGGCGACGGACGCACTTTTTCCCTCGTTCCGACGAGAGAGGAAAAAAAAAAGAAAATTACGAAAAGAGTCCCATTCATTCCGAGGAAAGCACAATGTATTGGCCGCCTGAAATGGACAAAAAGAACGGACGCCCTAACACCCAGTCAATGGTTCGATTCCTTACGTACGCCCGTGTGCTTGCGTCACAGTTTTCGTCATTCGATTCCGAGCGGCATATCTTCTTTAAAAGTTTCAACAGGCAGATGATTAACGATGAGGTGACGCGGACATTATATATATATATATATATACATAACGTAACTGTCATGTGTGTGTGTATATATATATATAACGTAACTCTCATGTGTGTATATATATATATATATATATATATATATATATATATATAACGTAACTGTCATGTGTATATATATATATATATATATATACACATGACAGTTACGTTTTAAAAAAACTTTCAGAACAAATCCTCTTATTAATTGGTACAGAAGAAAGGCGACGAAGAAAGGCGACGAAAAAGATGTCTACTCCCGATTAACTGTGCTGGATGAACCTATTGGTAGACCGATTAATTAATCGAAAATTCGGAGTTACATTTCCCGCACGGAAAAACAATCAATCGAAAGACTAATAAAATAAAAAAAACAGCAGTGTGTGCCGCGGCACAGTGGTATGCCGTCAGATATGAACTAATGCCCCGCGGAATTTTGGAAGAAGCTGGAGAACTGCACAGGAAAATAGGAGGCCGCCAAATTTTTTTTATTTGAGTAAGTGTGCCGTGGAAGGAAAATGTTTGGGAAATACTGGTCTACAGTATGGTGTAAGGTATAATTATGCAAGACACAGCAACCCGCGATTTTAAGTGTTCATATAGTTCGAATTATACACATCGTGAGAAAATCTCTCTCTTACAGTAAGAAAGACCGACCCAGCCGCTCGCGTGCAGGTCTCTAATTTGCCGTCCTTTTTAGGCGTTCTTTACAAAAAATTTAAAAAACGCCTTATGGTTTGATAAATTTCCGCAGCCAATAAATATGTAAGAATATACGGCATATTATAACACAATAAAAAATACTGTGTCTGAGGATAAATCGGCCGCCCCCATTGTTTGGCCGCCCGTGTGCGTCGCACACATCGCGCATATTTTTTTTAATGCAAGAAAGTGAGAAATAACAACGCAGTGAAAGAAGTAAATTTATGCTAATTAGCATATCGTTCCATCCTAACAACACGATACATAAGGCGCTATGAATATTTTCACCACGTGTACAGACGTAAACGGCTCTTACATTGTAGCAGGAAGGATATCCCAATAAAAAGACAGCAGTTAACCCTGAGAATAGGTCAAAGCGAGATCCGCTATTGAAAGGATGAATCCACTCCATTAAACCAGCATACCGAGAGAAACGTCCAGTTACTCCGTCTAGCATAAATGGAGACAGGAATGGAAGAGATGTTGTTAATCGCATCATCCTTCCTCCCATTTCCTTCCCGGTTTTTTTTTTTACACCCATCCCATACCCGAGACGAGTACACGACACCCACCATAACCATAAGTGTTACGATAAACACGGCGTCGGACGCTGTTTTAATTCATAGCTCACCTTGAGACGCCAGAAAAAGAGAGAGAGAGAACACCCAATGTCTCATCCCCCATTAAAACCCCTTCCCATTTCAACAGCCAGGGTCGCAATATATATCATGCAGAAAAGGACCCTTTACTCGAGGCTAAAGTGCGATCAGAGAGAGGGAGAGAGACAGAAAGAGACTGGAGAAAACACACACACGAGAATGGAAAGGGTTAAGGTCGCCATACATGCGGAGAGCAAAAATCTTGAATGAATATATACACAGGGTATGAAGGGGGGAAAGGAGAAGGGGAGGAAGGGAAGAATAACGGGAGCAGTGTAAGGACTCTCCTCTCTCTCTCTCTCTCTTTGGCAACCTGTTGAGAGAAGTACGGGTCGATACGAGCTGGACGAGGCGAGGAGGAAAAGGGGATGGAGGAAGGGAATGGCGGAGGTTGGAAGAGGGTCGAATGGGGAGGGAGAGAGGGGGGGAGGTAGGAGGTGGCGGCATCTGCGGGCAAAGCAGGAAGGTAAATTGGAGAACCCGAGCTTGGCGTTGAAATGGGGGAGGATTTTTTTTTTGGGGGGGGGGGGGGGGGGGGTGGGAGGAAAGGAAAGGAAATGAAAAGAGGAGGGAAGAGGGAATGATGGTAAAGGTTTGAATGTTATGAAAATAGGATTATCTGGCGGGGTAAAATTTTGATTGGGAAGAAAGGAGGGTGACGACTCTGCGACTCCTCTCGGCGAAAACGGGGCGAGGAAACAAACGAGTAACGAATTCGATAAAGTAGCCGAAGAAAGGGATGGAGTGGGGGAGGGGGGGGGGGGTGCGGAGGAATAACGGAGAGAAGGGTGGAGGATGCAGATAAAGGATTCCCCGCACTTCTCTCTCTCTTTTTCCCGCTGGTTCGGTTGCGAATTCGGAAAGGAGGAGTGAAAAGAAAACTCGTGAACAGGAAAGATGTGTGACGATTTTTAGGGATTTGATGCGGGAATTTCCCCAGAGGGGTTTACGCAAGGGTTGTAGAAAGGATGAGATGAAGAAACGGGATTAGGGACGGAGAGGGTTTTTGAGGACGCCTCGAGGACTTGTGTATAACCTCTCCACCGAAACTGCGTCGAGCGCTCTGGTCCTCGGGGCGAGGTTAAATTTAGTGCGGGCGAAAATAAAAAAAAATGAAGAGGAAACTCAAACGTGGTCTGATTCGCTAGAAGTGGATATAAGACCGAATTTCTTTTTTACGAGGCCGAAACAGAAACAGAGCGTAGGAGGTGGAAATATTAAGTTTCAGTGGATGAGAAATGCGAATGTTTGCTATGTGAACGTATCTCTGTGATATTTCTCTCTTTAGCTGGATTTATGAGACAGAAATATTTGCGTTGACGCCTTCGGATTTAAAAAACAAAGAGAATTCTATCAAGAGAATGAAATGATTAAATTATTTTGAAGAATAATTGTATTATTTGCGCTAATGGGAACAAACAACGAATTGAAAATAGGAACTTCTGCAAAAATCATTTTTAAAACTGATATAGAATTAGTGAACTGAACGTACCGTAATGCACCTTAGCAAAAGAATTGCGCCATATAACTTATGTAAAAATATTTAGACGCGATGTATTCAGTCCAAATTAGAAATTTTATTATTTAGACAAGTTGCTATTTATTTTATTTTTAAACTTTCAGGCTTTAATGAAAAACGCATTTTATTCACTGTTAAAGACTGAAATACATGGGGTTGGGTGTAAAATTTGGTTCTTAGATCGACAACCGATAAACTTTCGTATACACGTTTTAAATGTTGCAACAAGGATGAATCCAGACGCGTTGGACGTACGAAGGAAAGTGTTAATCTAGCACATTTCATTGTTTAAAAGATACGATATCATTCTAAAATTTTCAAATTTTCATTGAAATTTTCTACATGTATGTCGATTATGCGTCAATGAAAACAAATGATCTAATCTCTAAAAGCAAAACTATTTATGTAACATTCACAATCAATAACAATCTTTAATAGTTCCAAAACCATACTTACAACTAAACTGCGAGCCGTACACCCGCATTTTTTTCTTTTCCGTCGACCTTTCTTTCGATTTGGTATAAACTTTGAAACAAAAACCTATAAAAATTTTTCGAGCGTAAATTTTATCGCGGATTTCACTCCGAAAACTCACTGAAATTCAAAGTTTCCTGCATAATCGACACAAGATTCGAAGCTTTTATGAGATAATGTTCTCCGCCAAGTTTGAGGCTCAGCGAGAAAAGTTTCTCGGGGCTTACGTCGAGGCTTTTATAGCCGGTCGATCATAAAATTTTCAAGTGTAAAGGGAGAAAAGTGGCGCACGCAAGATTTTGGAAAAGGGAGAGTCGAGTTCCGTAAATCCAACTCCGTGGTAACTTGCAACTCAAGCTTAAAACATAGCCTAAACCTAAAGCCGGTATTATCCTTTCTTGCGAATCAACGTTACTTAAAACTTTTCTTCCGAATAAAACATTATCGACTGTAATATTATCCTCATATTTAACACGAAAACTCCATTTGGAACATTAAGTAAGATCGATTTAAATGAACTTCTAGATTCAGAGTGATTGCGATACCAAAATTATTTTATTAAATTATGAGCAGGCTCTTTCCGGGATTTTCATCGTTACCTGGAAATTTTATTTCTACACTTAAGTCAATCAAGTAGGTTACAGCGAAAACCCGTGACTTTGCCATCTTCTCGAGTGAGTCTTTTCACAAGGCATACATCAAAGGAAATCCAATAATTTTATCCAAGGCGTATCAATTATGCTGTGGTGTCCGAGTGGTTAAGGAGTTGGACTTGAAATCCAATGGGCTAATGCCCGCGCAGGTTCGAATCCTGTCCACAGCGAAATTTTAGCATATATGTATATGGATTATATCATTCTTTTATTTCCGCGATTTGTACTTATAAAAAATAGTCAATTTCTATACGCGATTGATATAGAAACAAAACCAATCTAACCTAATGCCATTATTTCATTTTAATGCGTGTAGGATTTTAAAAAATAAACATTGGAGGTTGTATAAAACATTTCTTCTTAATATTACTTATAATCATCGCACAAGTCGATAATTAAACCATAAAAACGCGTAAAGTAATGAAAATTCATTTTCCTATCGCGGATTTTCAAATAAGTGTCGAGTCGGTCTACAAATTTGTTTTGAACAAATCGAGGTTTTTTTTTTGGTCTTTCATCGTCAAGAGAAACAGGATTATGATTTCGCGAAATCACGCAATTAAATTAAATTAAAAATAAAACGAGAAAAATTTTATGAATTTTCTGTCTCAAGGAATTCTACAAAGATTATTCCATTTTCTTTTTAAATGTTCACACAAACGCACGCGCATCCAAGGATAAATGCATTTACGCAGGGGTGTAGTCGAGCCTGGGCGCGCCTGGGCGTCGCCCCGGTACTTTTTTAAGCAGCCAGGGCGCGCCCTGCCTCTTTTCCGTGGTGACCGTATACTATAAAGATTCAAATAGCGTCCCCGCTAGCATCCATAATATGGAGAAATGCGAGCATAGTCATGGTCACCTAAAACTTAACATCCGAAAATATGGGTAGGCGCTAAATCTTTCATTTCCCTTTCACTATTCCTGTCCGCCACTGTCGGATTTACTTGTGACTCCATACGGGCCCGCCCTGACCCAAGCAGCAAAGGGTCATACTAACCGGGCGGCAACCCATGAGGCGGAAACTCACGCAGGGCGACGACAAGAAAGTTTAACTGGGCCTTTCCATCGCAACCAAGGCTTTCGTAGGTAAATTGGGTTCGAAAGACCGATAGCTAAAATACTATCAACGAGTCCGGGTTTCCTTTTTGAAGAATATGACCCGAGAAATGGCGCACCTCCCGATCACTTCCGATTATCCTTGAGGACCTGTAAAGTCGTCAATTATGTCTTCATATTTCAATGATTTCATAATATCACTTTCTATTGACATAAGTTATAAACCAGTTAACTATCGTCAGACATTGTTGTGCGTAAATAATTCTTGATAATTTTTAACTTTGAAAACGACTTTTCTGCAGATGCCACTGTCAAGGGTAAGGTTAACAAAATTCTAATGGCTATGAAGGTATTGGGATAAAGAGCAGTTAAGTGGTTTTGGGTGATGAAATTCAATACATTTATAGGTAAAGCTGTTCATTTACCTCAAGTTATAAGGGAAACTAAAATACTCACTGTGATTTTTAAGGAGCTGGAACCTCTCCCTTTTGGAAGCAATTGTTTAATCCAACACAAAATAAAAGAAAGTTTTCTTGAGGATCTTGAAAACTTTCACCGACCTGCGCACATTCAAAATTGGAATTCTTTCTTTGTGGCAGAATTCATGTCCCTTGCGTAAAATTTGGTTCTGTCTCTAATTTTGTTGTCAGTTCTCGAGCATCTATGAATATTTTATTTAACCATATTTCTGACCTACAATCTTCGAAATATGCTTGAATCTGCGTAAGAAAATTTATTGAAACATTCATATCAATGGATGGACTTTGCAACAATTTACTAGTTCCATTTATCTTTTTAAAAATGCCATACCAAACAACCAGCGAACAAAGAAATTGGAAGTTTTTGATTATTTTTGCTAAATATTTGGTCTCATTTCTTGAGGCAGAATCCCGCGAATCATTGCTCTGTATCTCAAAGAAAGCATAAATTTCCCAATTTGATATCTTAATGGCTTTAAGGCATTGATACGACTTCCCCATCAGGTGTCATTCAAGGTTTTTAAGGTAATTCTGGGAACTTGTTTTATTAGTACTTCCCATCGTTTAGTTGAAGCAGAGAATATATTAAAAAGTTCTTGCACAACAGAAAAAAATCAGTTACTTTGCGTGATGTTTTTACAGCACCACTGACAACTAAATTTAGAGAATGCGCACAACAAGGAATAAATAACGTCATGGGATTTAGATTTCGTATCCTTGAGTGGACGCCTGAGTGCCTGCCTCGCATGTTAGACGAATTATTGTATCCTTGCCCTCTCATAACATTTAACGGTCATTTTACCTTATTTAGTTCCTCCAATAAAAATACGTTAATCCTTCCACAGTTTAATCCTGAATTGGAAAGAAACCTAGGAAACGTTCATGGATTTTTTACATTTTATCCATCTTAAAATGTAACATAACGACTTATCGGGTGTGCAATCCAATATTACTGAATAATATTTTGCCTAAAGAGTTATATTTATGATATTTTGCTTAATGCGCCAAGAAATTGATTCTATAAGCTCAATCTTTATGTTTTTTCCTAAGTAATGTGCTTGCAATATATTGTTTTCCGGCATCCTTTTCTGTTTTTCAATTCTCCGCAAGTGTTCTCCCATATCACCGTGAAACCGTCCTCGAAATGCTAAACATTGTTCGGCAAGATATTTTACTATTTCCACAGCCCATTTCAAAACTTTATACCAATGCTGTTTTTCACTTTCCAAAAGAACGAATGAATGGAATCAACGGTTTTGTGATTTTTAATTCTTTTGAGAATTTACATCCAATCATCGTACTTCAAAAAATGGGTTCTACTGGTTTCGTGTTGTTTCAGAACTCTGGATATATTTTTCCAATTTGAAAACCCAGTTTCCCCAGTTAAACTACTGTCAAAATTTCTAAATAGTTCACAGCAAAAACAGTAAACCGAATTTTGTATTTCCGATTACACAAACCAATCTCTATGCATCTTCTCGCCATGTGGCAACAACCTCTTGTAATTTTTAACAGTAAAAGATCTCCCTTCATCATTTTTTGGGAAACTAAAATCTTGAAGCTGCACTGGTCCCCTTGTGACCCGTTCCACGAAACTCATACTTTGTGTCCTTCCCATATATTGTTTCCTACATCCGGAAACTATTAAAAGGGGCG
This sequence comes from Uropetala carovei, assembly GCA_036926305.1. Lineage (NCBI taxonomy): Eukaryota > Metazoa > Arthropoda > Insecta > Odonata > Petaluridae > Uropetala > Uropetala carovei. The sequence goes on from JAXCHB010000003.1 coordinate 577,511, forward strand.
TTAAAGGGTACATTGAGGGCCCCTCTACCTCCCTCCATTTTTCGGAATATGCCTCTTTGAGCTGGGTGGTCTTTACACCATGTGTGAGACCAAACTTAGCTTAGCTTGTTAGAGGCATAGGCGTCTGAAGCCGGCCCTGTATGCCAGTCTTTTCTTACTAGTTACTAGAGAAAGATCGCTCCGCTTTTGTGCTAAGTAAGTGGTTGCAGTAGAAGTGGGAAGTTTATAGTATACTAGTGTGTCCACTCTGTCTTGTTTTGCTGAATGCATACGCATCATCATCTTTGTTGCCATAGGTGTTTATTTCTGCAAACATTCCTGCACTTGTTAATTATTATAAAAACATAAGAAGGGGCATTTTCTGAATAAGAAGAGATCTTGTCGCGCGGTCGAGTGTAGGTGTCTCTAGCCATTTTCGTTACTGAAATGTAGTCATGTACGACCAAAAATTTTAAGATGCATCATATATTAAAATATATGGAAACTTAGTTTGATATATTAAAGTTATTTCGTCCTTATGAAATTATTTTTAAACTTTCAAATTCCAATTATATTCGTTATCTTTATTGCTGAGCTGTATTTCATAGATTTTTTTACAAATCATAGTTTTCCACGATAAACGTTTTTTAATGCTTCATTATTTAGTTTACCTCTATTGAAAAGAATTGCCTTCTGCTTTACTCGATAACGTGTATTCTAATTTTAAAATTGTTGGTTACATTTTATATTAATTATATTTTACTAGTTAATTCCTATTATAATTTTATTCATTTTTTAAAAAAGAGGTATTTTAACGGAAGTCGCCCCCTACCCCTGAACCCTCAAATCATTCCTCCTCTCACCCGCCTTATAAAGAAAAAAAATCCACTGATCGAAATTTTCCTATATTTTAATATCGCTAAGGCGTACGCGTAACGCACTTGTTTACACTACTTATGCATAGCTAAATAATAAACAATATTGTAATTAATAAATTAAAATATATAGCTTTAATATAATATGTCAGTGATTGTTTCCAGTGTGGTTTAATGTCATTTAAATTTATTTCTACCCGGGGATGTAACCCTGGGTTGGAGGTGATATTTCCTCGTTAACAATCACCGTAAGTAAATCTAAAAGGAAATTTCTTTACAATTTCTTATATTTAATATTGTTTATATATAATTTTTTAAATAATTGACTGTTATAAAACAGCTATTCAACATTATGTGATTATAAAGTAGTGATGTACAACAACGCCTTAGTTATTTTTGCGTGTTTAGGCGGGTCATGAACTACAGTATATATAAGATCTCAGCGCCCTGGCACTTTTTTTTTAGGACTACACCCCTGCATTTACGTTTGAAATAGCAGTTCAACTTCCCGTATTTAGCACATCATTTGTTGTCTTCGACTAAGCTCTTTGTAAATCAGACGTTATTTTTCCCGATTAAGCATTTTCCCGCGTTTACTGAACGATATTCGAATTCCTGCACGAAACCAGTGTCTAGGATAAACGTTGCCGGGATTTTTTTCCATATCATCAACACGCAGGCGGCATTTTGTGGTTGTGATCCGAGTCCCAAAATTCTCCATGTATGCGTTTTGTTGAACAGCCGAAAATAAGAAAATTTAGAAAAATGGTTTACCCAACATACGGTATTCCACGCACATCCATTATGTCACACCTTATTATTTCATTAGAACATTTGCTGAAGCAAGATTATACTTGACTACCATAATAATTATAGCAATACAAACCCGCGTTTAACGGTAAAAATCAATTTCCCAGTTCAAGAACATGATTTGACTGTGGAAGCGTGTATTTTGAGATCCGGGCACAGGCCAGTGAGGGAGTTGAAGAGGGAGAGCAGCAGTTATTGGAGGATTTCAATTAGGAGAGAGAGAGAAACGGAGGCGAAGGAAAGCCTTTTGACGGAAGGGATGGTAGGAAGGAAAAGGTGTTTGAGAAGGAACGAACGAAGGGCGGTGGGTTTGGAAGGGAGATACGCGGTGGTCAGAGGGGGGCGGAGAAGGGTTTAGGGGTGAGGCCAGGAAGGATGGAGGCGTGCAAGGGGAAATAAGAGGTGGATGAGAGTTATTAGACGTGGGCGTTCGCAGGTGAAGGCTGTGTTTGGGTTATTGGATTCCGCCCACGGACCTCTCTATAGCTTTAACCCGACTCACCCCCACCACGCCACACGCGCACAACTCAGACCATACCCTACAACACCTGAGCTCATCTTCTCTTTTTCTGCCTTTTTCGGTCGCGATTCTTTTAAAGTCCATCTCTCTTCCTTCTCTATCTTTACCTCCTTGCTCTCCCTCCCCTCTCTTTCTCTACCTCACTCTCAATCTCCCTCTCTCAATATCCCTCCCTCTCTACATCCCATCCTCTCTAACTCCATCCCTCTCTAACTCCATCCCTCTCGTCCTGTATCGTAATCTCCCTTCTCTCTCTACCTCTCCTTCTACTTCTCTCTCTCTCTAACTCCCTCTCTCTCACTCTACCTCTCTCTCATCCTCCCCTCTCTCTCTCTACCTCTCCCTCTACTTCTCTCTCTCTCTAACTCCCTCTCTCTCACTCTACCTCTCTCTCTACCTCTCCCTCTACCTCTCCCTCTACTTCTCTCTCTCTAACTCCCTCTCTCTCACTCTACCTCTCTCTCTAATCCTCCCCTCCCTCTCTCTCTACCTCTCCCTCTACTTCCCTCTCTCTCTAACTCCCTCTCTCTCTACCTCTCTCTCTCATCCTCCCCCCCTCTCTCTCTCCCTCTACCTCTCTCTCTCATCCTCCCCCCCTCTCTCTCTCCCTCTACCTCCCTCTCCCTGCCTACCTCTCTTTTCATCTCTCTCCCTCCCTCCACCTTCCGTCTGTCTCTCTCTCTCTCTAAAAGGACTCTCTCACTTATATTTCTGAATATTTTTTCTCTCTCCTCGAGGTATCGCATGTCAGCCTATCCGACTTCTCCCTCGTGCATTCGATTTCCGCGCAATATGGCGTGGAATATTCTCCGTTTGTATCCGTCGGAATGTTTTCCTTCGTTTATAATGACCTCTTTATCACTCTCTCTCTCTCTCTCTCTCTCTATGACCGTCTTCCTACTTTGCTCAAAGGATTTTTTTTCTTTCAGCCTCGGATGACTGCGGATCGCCAAGAGTTTCTTCGCCGTGGATCGTAAGAATAACAGCCGCCGAGTTACCATAAGATGCGGCAATAATACTGCGCGAGGTAGCTATGTAGATGTGTTTCACATGCGCGAACATCGTCGCGTTATGGCGTCGAGTCGGAATGGCGTTTTAAAAAGATATTTTTGAAGATGATATCCCCGCAATGTGTACTTCACGAACAATGTAGTTACGTTTCGAGACAGCCTGATACATTTTTTGATCCAATGACGTAATTGGATGTTTTTTCGTTTTGTTTCGTTACGGAACTTGAATAAGTTAACGGTGTCTATTTAATCTCTCCGGTATTTTAAGCTATATTTTTTAAACCAATGCAGATATAATATTAAATGAAAAACAATAAAAATGTAAAACTAAAAAAGTTTAAAACCTGAGGCTAACAAACATATGTGCGCTCCTTTTGTCGCAAGCCAGATTTCTAGTCGATAATCAATTTTGGCCAGGCTGCTTTGTTGACAAGACACTACCCGTTTCTTTAAACTTTTGATACCATTGCCTGATCGTTTTAACCGTGGGAGGATCTCTGTTGTACGTCTGTCTGAATTCTCTTCGCAAACGAATCACTGATTTAAATTCAGCAAACCACAGAATGCACTGTGCTTTCACTTGTGGAGTCTCCATTACACTCAGGCACAATGACACGTAGGTCAGACAGTGGTGTGCTGCACAGACAACGATGCGCACAACCATGTTGCCAACTCCCTACCTAAAACTTTTTGAGATAGTTTGGCTTTTTTCGATATTTCTAATTGTTAAAAAAATATAGCTTCTTAAAATACCAGAGAGATTACTCATGAGCGGGCATATAGAAACTCGGAATAATTCTCTACAGAAAAGTACTCGAAAAGGAAAAAAATTACGTTTTTTTTCCGAGGTAATTTTCTCCTTATTTGTACGATTTACGGAGTAAATTAAGGCGCCGCTATAAACATGATTACGTCCTAAATACAATTATTCATAATTGGAAACCCGACTACGAAAGACCACGTACTCTCAAAATGGAACGAAAATGATACTGCAAGACTTGCCACCCACAAAACAGTCGTGAGATTATATTTTTTAAACAAAACTGAACTTGAAATCCCAATTAAAGAATCTCCGATTTAACTAAACAATGAAGGAATCCAAACTAATGCGTTATTAAAGAAGCACTTTCCAGTAAGGAGAGAGGTAGGAATGGAGGGTGGAAGGAAGGGAGGGAGAGAGAGAGAGAGGAAAAGGTGTAGCTATAGTCTGTTCACTATCTAATGTCTCTTGGCCTTCATAGAGCAAGTAGCCAATCACGAACGTTTCCCCTTCCATCGCCCCTCACAACTTTCGCGCGGGAGGACAGATACCCAATCACGAACAGCAACAGCAAGGAAACGGCGATGGAAATGGCAACGCAGACCGATGTGAACGCTTCGAAATCAAGAGTAACACTGAGTTCCCCCCACTACCTTCCCAAACGAACCGTCTCGTATTGGCTGCTGCTGTTATTCTATTAATTACGTTCACACTCAAATATGCGTGTACACGTTAACACAAAGTAGCATATTGGAAAGGCCAAGAGACTTTAGATAGTGAACAGACTATAGAGTGAGATGGAAAGGGAAGGAGGTAGAGAGGCAAGGAGAGGGAGAGTGGGGAAGGGGGGATTTCAGCATTAACGACATTAATAAAATGCTAGTTACCTGCCCGTCAAAAATGACTAAAGAATTAAATCAAAACTCTTCACATTCTCCCTCACCCTTTCTCTCTTCCTTTATCCTACTATTTTCCCTCTCTCCCTCCCATTCTCCATTCTCCTCTCTCTCACTGCGATAACGATAGAATATGCCCCTGAATCTTATGCCGCCGGTGGTTCATATAACGCGACTGACAGACGGACACTTGAGAATTCTTTTATAAGGATGGTTATTTGATAAATTATTTTTTTAAATTTTAATAATTTTTGTTTATCAGAGAAAAAATTTTTCCATTTATAAATAAAGCAAAAAATGAATAAACACGTTAGTGAAAACTTCATCATTTGAACCTCCAACCTGCGATCTCTTTGCAAACCAGAGGCGTAACTATGGCAAGGCATCGCCTTGGGACCTCAAGAAGGCAAATAAATATTATTGTAATATGAAATAAATCGAAAATGTTATATTTTTAAATTTATAAATGTAAAATAAAAATTTTAACTTCATGTATAAATATTTAATTCTGTTATGGGGGCCACATTTTAATTATTTGCCTTGGAGTCCCAAAACTGAAGTTACGCCTCTGCTGCAAACCTCTCCCTCTTACCTCAGAGATGACGCCCTATCTAATAAGGTTAAGGTGCACCAGTAATCTTGGTCGGAATAGAGGCGAATTATTAAACTAGTTACTATTCCGGGTTGCTGAGAGTTATTCGACGTAAAGGTTAAAACCCCATTTTCCAAGGTCACGGCACCGCTGACTTCTTTCCTCTCTCCGTCTTGATTTTAATTTCATGCTGTGGAAATAGCGTCCAACGAAATTTGCGATTAGCGTAAGCAGCGGTGCAAGGTTATGATTAATTTTCTTGGAGGCGAGCGATAATGACTTCCATACCAACCACTACAACAAGATTAAAAGGATATGAGAACGTTTTACGGGGATTAAAATTCCACTTTCCGCGTTATTTTTACATTTGAAAATTTTATGTTGAATATCTATTATTCTATTAATTACGTTCACACTCAAATATGCGTGTACACATTAACACAGAGTAGCATAATGGAAAATATTTTTGGATAGTACTGAGTTCATAAACCTTCAAATATCGAGCATAAATAAAAAATACAGGAAATAATGCTTTGACGGGATGAGCCCATTTAAGCTATAGAAGATAATACAGCTCATTTATGCATAAAATAATTTTACCGGAGTTATTATTTATCTATACCATCCAAGTGTCCTCAATTAAACATCTTAGTGAAAGTAAAACGTATCCCAAAATCTTAATTTTTATTTATGAGAGGTCATCCGCGTTAATACTGGGAGATTGAACGCAAAGCAAAACAAGATAAATGTGATTTCCCACTTAATTTCTTTAAGAAAATGATCCTGTTTTTAACAATTTCATGAAGCACCAGTAAATATTTTAGACGGGCCATTATAAAATCAAAACAAGTTGTATTTTCGCCGTTTAAATTATATACTTGTTACCATCATCAGCTACGAAATAAATATCCCCTTCTGGGCGTTATTCAAACTGCATGGCGCACCTTTTTCTTGAAGTTTTTACTAAAATCAAGTTTTTTCCTTATTAGCAGATCTATAATCACGATTTAATTTTTAATGTCTAATTTATGATATTTTACTTATTGTTAGTGAAGAAGGCAAATCTGCGATTTCAGGAAGCTGTACGATTTACGGCGGATGATTCAACTTTCTTTGGAAATAATATGGTTTCAAAGGTTTCAAACATTAAATATAGTCTTTCAGATCTAATCCCTATAGTATAATATCTATTTAGAGTTTGGATACAATGGGAATATATATACCATATACTATTTACGGCGGATGATTCAACTTTCTTTGGAAATAATATGGTTTCAAAGGTTTCGAACATTAAATATAGTCTTTCAGATTTAATCCCTATAGTATAATATCTATTTAGAGTTTGGATACAATGCGAATGGAACCGCCTAAAAAATCGAAAGCACGACCAAGTGTTTTAAACAAGGATATTTTTATCAGAAACGCGATCACTACTTCAGCTCCTTTGTTATAAGATCCGAGAGAGGTTGTATCAAAAAACCATCTTAGATGTCGTTTTGTTTTGATGTAAGAGCCTAAAGGAAAGCTTTTAAAGCAATACTGTCGTTTACAAATGAAAAAAACAGAGACTAGGGAGATTAAATTCACCCATCAATTTCCACTAGAAAAGCTCTTTAGGCCCCTCCAGAAGGTCATTTCACTTCAAATAAATAACGTATAAAAGTCTTCACACACAAACACGTCTACACACCCCGGAGCTTTTTGGTGGCCGTAAAGGTTTCAAAGGAAGTAAGGAATTGTGTCAGTTTATATAAGACATTTTCCCCCTTTAAAGAGCATTTAAAAAAATCGTATCCGTTTCAAAACGTTAACAAAAAAAGAATCTCAATTACGGTTTCTCGAAATGCGCAGCTTCCAAAATATCCATCGTCGGCATTTTGGGTGCGGTTTAACAAGACGCGGTAACAACCGCATCCTAAATAAAAACTCCATTTCTTTTACTAGGACGAGCGGCGAAGAAGCTGCAGAAAGGCAATTCTTCACCGGCGCCTTACCGAATGGCCAGGATTGTTTGCTTACCGCGCGGCGAGAGAGCTCCGGTCATAAAACTGAGCGGAGAGGAGAGGGAGAAATAGGGGAGGGGATATAGGCCGTTTTTCGACCCGGGACTAAAATACAATCGTTATGGTGATAAGAGAAAAAGCACTCATCGCCGCTCTCCGTCAACTCATCCGTGTTTTCTCCGAGAGAGAGAGTATACCTTTCGCCAATTCGATACGACGCGATACCCAACCGAGAGATGTGTTAAACAAATCACGAGATGGCCCACGCAACTGTCACGTGATGTCTGCCGAAAGTCTGTCACAAAATAGTCTTAAATGTTTCATCTCCTACCATCCAGGTGACAAGACTTTCGTTTTTTTTTTTTTTTTGGAGGACGCGAAAGTAGGGCTCGAGGCGCCTACGGGATCTTTTTCATCATCGTCGTTTCATTTAGCAAATGATTAGAATTTACCTTTCGTCGGAGTATCAACATCAGGAGGATATGAGGGATACAGATATTGCGAATAAAATATGAATCGAAGGATCTCACGTACGAGCTAAGGTATTCTTTACTTTAACTTTGGTGTGCGATAGGTTTATATCAATAAACGAATCATTCTAATATTCATAATTTCCCACGTGGCCCTATCAGTTATTAAAAATCCTCCATCTTGTCCTTTTCACGATATTTTATGTGGGGTGCATCTAACGAAATGAGCAAGGTAAAGCAACCAAATTTCCATGGTAGCTGTCCAAAAGTACGTAGCGCAGCGACACTCGATCCATAGATCGATTTACATACAACATTTTTTAAAGCGACTTATTTATACTGAGATTCAGTTCTTTCCACGCTTTTCTTGGACTCTTTGGGAGCTGTTGCAATGATATAGACAGGTCAAGCGTATCTACTTCCCGACTCATTATGTAATGCCACGATAATGTTTTCTACGATTTTTTTTTAAGATAGAAAAACATTAAAACACTTACGCGCGGAGCAATTCAAATAATTCGCCAGAGCAATTCGTATGAATTATTTTTCCCAGTGCTGTCAAGCGCAAACTTTGAATAATTTTTTACCGCAAACTTACCAGCCGTGTACGCAAGGCAATAATTGTCCCCAGAGATCGTAAATAAAACAGTTCAAAATTAAAACAGGAGTTAACAGACCAGTGATTGTGGACATTTTTTAAATCAAGGTCCAATTTAGGTGACTAAAATTAAAAATAGATGAATCTATGAATAATTATTACTTAAAGGACAATAGTTTCATATCTAATATATAAAATTGACTTCGTCGTCGTCGGTGGGAAATCGTAACTATGTAATGCTATTTTTAACAAACTTTCCGAGTAGCTAGAAGATTGACATTTGGTAGGAATGTTCTGTTCTTAAAGTAGAAGCCATTTACAAAAAAAATTCCAAAATCGATCCGGGTTCGATTCCCGAGAATGATTTCCATTCCTCATAAGATAAAATGGAAAAATCGATATTTCGACCTGCAACCTTATTTTATTTTGCTTATTAACATTAATATATTTGACCTACGATTTTTGGACTTGGACTGTATTAAAGAAAAATAAATGCAGTTTCTTATTCTTATCGTCTTTTATCGCTTTCGAATCTAAATCATTCGAATTTAACGTTTTAATATCAAAATTTGACAAAATTTAGCGTTTTTAACGTGAAGTTGCCTTGCCAAATGATTACATTGTTAAACTCGAAATCCTATTACTCTCACGTATGCTCACGTTCTCTTCGGACCCCCATGGAGCCTCCCGGCCCAATTCATAGGTATCAGAGATATCTCAGAATTAGTTTTTACTTTCTCCAATATACATACCTATTATAGAGAAAGTATTGTTTTCATGAAAAAATTCGAAATCGAGATTTCAACGGAAATACACACGATTTTACGTTACGTTGTCATGGTAAATGACATGTTTGTTTCTTTCGTATGTTTATCAATAAGTTAATGTAAGGAATATATTTTAATGAAACCCAGTACCTGTCAGATAAATCGGAATACGTAAGTTGAATCAAGTTTATTGGTGTCAGTTCACATTAAAATATATGTCTGGCATAACCCGGGCATCGCCGGGTATTTTCAGCTAGTACTTTATAAAATAGCATCGAAATTCGTTTAATATATATACAATGATAGCTATACATTAAACATTTAAGAAATTGCCACATCCTATCAAAGTTATCTTCTTTAAAATCCACTTATTATTCTACACTTTCACTTTAAAGTAACAGACAGACTGATTCAAAGACTAAATTTGAATACCACAATATTTCAAGATTCAAGGCGATAATTGTTGGAGGAAGTTTTTGAATAGTGGATTAACATTAATATAAATAATTCTAAAAAGTGCAAGAATTATATTGGTCGACTTGAACAGGCAGGCCACGAAGTACAGAAGAATGGAAATTCTTATAAAAAGTTCAATAGCACCGAATTCGTCGAAGGTGGGCGTTACATAGTTGTACCAACCGGTGCAAACGAGCGTAGGATGCAAAACAGCCTTTCGAAGAAGAAATTCATCAATTGTCGTATATTTGGATTAACCATGAGTACGGTAACTTTGTGGCTGAAACGCAACATGGCTTTCTAAAATGCTTTACGGTTACACGTGCCATTAAATTGGTACAAGTCATTATCTGAGCTCTTTTAACGCACTTCAGAATTTAAAACATCCTTAACAAGGGTTCCTTTCGAAAGGTCGATTGAAGCTATCTACTAAAGCGCTCCGCAATGCGACGTCATTTTCGCCGAAAAAATAAATAAATGAACATAGCCGATAACGAAATAAAAGCGAAAATATGGAAGCATCCTACCATAGTTAAAGTTTTTCTGGGGCGATTGGAATTCCTAATGAGGCCCTTACAGATTCCTGGTGACAAAATTATGGCCCCTTTCCCCATTCGTTGAATCGGTAGTTAATAATTAACTGCGAACGACCCTCGTCAGAACGGAGTGAATGTAATTAGTTACGCCAGAGTTATCTGATTAACGCGTGCCTCTGTGTCGAATTGACGTCCGCCCAGTAAAGGCTAAATATAGAAGCGATTGAGGTTAATTTACATGCCTAAAAAAAGAAACTTCCCCGGCGTGATAATGAATGGTTATGAATGTACCTATTCATAAACCAAACGAAAGTTCCATGCTATTTCTTATGATTTTGTCTTGCCACATCACCAAAATCGCAATGTTTTTGTAGTGTTGCAGAATTGCTTCGAATGCCTAGGATATTAATTTCAGAATTTCACCTCGCCAGCCGAAAGTATTTTTATGCGGCCCGCGAAGCCATGGTGAAAAAGCAATCAGAAAAATTTAAAACACAAATTCATACATTTTTACGGAAATTCTGATAATACAACGTTTAACATTGGAACATCAAAACCTCAATTAAACTTGATTTCACTAAAATGGCACCTCAGAATAAATAGATTACTTCCGATTAAAATTATAATCCAATCATTGGCAACTTCCAATGCAGCCCACCGTGTAGAAAAAATTGGGCACCACTACTTTACCTTCTATGAAATCCTCTTAAAAGAAAAGAAAATTCCCTCCACCGTATCGTCAAGAAGCGTCAATCAGTTTACCATTACTCATTAAAAATGAACACTGAATGCATTATAATTAAATTTTTCCCGCACGTTTTTCTAACGCTACATTTTCGCAAGATATACCACCATTGGCCATCGCTTCGTCGAAAACATTACTTTTGAAAACGATTACAACCTAGCGCAAAAGCTGTCGAATACTACGTTCGTTCCACAACACGCCGCAACTGGATTTATCCTCCTTATAACGAAGCCACGTCATCTCTTCCGCAAAGTAAACGTCGCCGTTACGACGAAAAGGCGCTAGGTGGAAGCACACAACGAGAGTTAACCAAACACTCCCTCCTGGGAGCGATCGGTATCCCTGCGTATACCTCGCGCCTTCGCATCAAATCGTTTTCCCCAAAAATACCCTCTTTATTCCTCTCTCCCGTAGGTCCTAAACCGACCTTGGGATAGGCGTCATCCTTTGGGATCCATGCCAGATCGAGAGATGGCCACCGTGGAATTGGGAACGGCTAGCGGCGGAGGAATAGCGGCGGCGGCTGCGGCGGCCGCTGACGAACCCGACCTCAGCACCTTCGAGAACAAGGTGAGGATCCATCCATGATTTTCTCGAAAGACCCTACATTAGTGGTCAAGATCAGGGCTTTACAAATTGTGGTTTGTAAAAGTTAAAGAGTTGTAGAAAAAATACTTGTGTGTTAATTTAGAGAAATTTTAATTAATTAGTAATAATTTAAAAGGAATCTATTGCCGTGGAAACATTACTCAGTCGTCTGGACTTTAGAAGCAAATAACACGTGCTCCAACGTGTGTTGTCGAATGTCCAATCTACGTGTTCAATCGTGCCCCTGGGATTTCAGATGTTCCAGTAGGGGTTAGCTGAAAAAGATTGAAAAACCCTGGTCTAGATAAGTGGTGAGCAATTTATGGCCCTCGGCCGCCACATGCGACCCCAGAGAGCGTTTTCTGTGTCCTGCGGTGCCATGATGAAAAAGGGATCCGTAAAATACAACATCGGAATTCGTACAATTTAAATTCGAGTTACAAAAATAAAAATATCCAATGGTGAAATTCTTAACCCTAAAAACCTCATTTAGACTCGATTTTCGCTGGCATGATACCTATGAATCTCTAGATAACGTCCGATTTATATTCTAATCCAGCTCTCGCCGAAGCATTGACAACTTGCAATGCTGCCCGCCGAGGAATTCGCAATCACGATTTTCGCTGACGTAATACCTCTAGATAACGTCCGATTTATATATTAATCCAGCTCATTGACAACTTGCAATGTGACCCGCCGAGGAAATCGCAATCACGAATGCCAGGTGAAAAAGTTGTCTACCACTGGTCTTGACGGAAGGCTTTACGCATCCCATTTATAAGATCCGGATCCGAGTGCAGGCCGTTCCCGACTCACAACTCTAATGCCTTCCTGAAAACCGCATCGTAAGTCGAATTATCGTAAGTCGAATATCAGTTTCTCATAGACTAATATGTTATAAATTCAGATACGTTCCAGTACTTAGGAAAAAATATGTACCGAGCCTTATTTAGACTATAAATTATTAGTTTTAAGAAGCAACGAGTCTTATATATTGTATTATTAACATTTTTAGGACTTAAAACAATCAATAAATTAATGCCTACAATGCGGACGAGTCGTATCGTTCAAGCGAATATCGGCTGTGAATACAAGAAAGTAGACTCGGAGTGCATCGGATGTCGAATATAGTATGTCGAGTTCGTGGTATTAATGTATTAATATTAATAAGTCCGGGTTTATCGTAAGTCGAAACATTGTAAGTCGGGAACGGCCTGTATGGGCAAGGGTGTCAATGACCGATTTTGTTACTGTTGAAAACTCTTTGTAGAAAATGACGAAAATGCCGTTTAAGAGTCATTAAAAATAAAAACAAATGCATGGGGTAATGAATGACGCCACGTGATAAAAATGGAGATTAACGATATGTTATCACTCGAAAGTCACCTCTATTTTTCAGCCGGAAGTAAAAAATTGATGGATTACAGATTTCGACCGCAAAATTGATGAACAAAGCGGCATACGAGTGTTTTTGGCCCCTACTACATATCGAAAAGCTAAGATTTTTCTACGTTTTTAATTAAATTTAAAACAATACCGGCGAGAACTCGATAAGGGGATGAGAGAGTTACTGACGCAAGCATGATGGCGATAGAAAAATTCCTTCGAAACTTCACATTGCCGAATGATGAAGTTGACATCACAACTTTGTTTTGCAAAAAGAAACAATGCATACAAATCTTCCTACTCTTCATAGTAAGAGGTAAAGAGGATTTACTGTAAATTTATGCATAAAATAAGCGTTACCAGAGAGCTTAGAGCAGGAGTTCCCAACCTGGTGCTCGCGAGAACCGCTGTGCTCTTTGAAAGCCTGATGGTGCTCTTTGACAGCCTATCTGTGCTCTTCTACGGTGCTTATTATCCCATTTCTTAGGACCATTAATTTACTCGGTTGATTTTTTTCTATACGTACAATATCATTAAGAATAACTTTGATGCTGGTTTGATTTCATGCATTATCATTACTACTCTTGAGGAAGTGTAGTGGTGCTCTTTCAATATTTATAGGATACAACTTGGTGCTCGCAACATCGAAATAGGTTGGGAACCCCTGGCTTAGAGAACGGAAAAAAGTTCGAAATAAGAAAATCCAACTCGGTTCTCTTTAGTCATTATTTATCTGGGCTATATCACAGAAAAGGAACAGGAGAACGGCTACAAAAATTAAACATTTAGAGATTTAAAGATGTTAAGCAAAAAAAATCAGCGAACCATCTTTAGAAATTCGGTACTAATAATATGTACTACTACAAACTATGTAACAATTCCACTATATTACTCAGATGATGACGTACTTACGTTAAAATTTTACTGAATAACACAATGTAATTATTAGATAGTTTGTTGAATTATTCGTTTCGAATTATCGATTCCTACATAATGAAAGCTTCCATATTGGATTATATTCTTGGACGCTAAAAAAATAACATTTGGAAATTGCGTGGTTAAAAAAGCCTTTACCCGACGGAACTCCATTGCACGAAAAAAATAACGGTTTGTCACGAACATTAACGTATGCAGGATGGATCCGCATCATAAAGAAACCGCGATGAAATATCACGAAAGAGCGGCGTCTTGAAAATTTCTTGTACGAGCGTAGCTTATTGACTCAGCGCCGTCTGAGTTCGAGAAGAGAACAGAACGATTGCAGGTGCAAAAAAGAAGAAACAAGACCGGGGGAAAATTTAAGTTACGATTTAAACGATAGTATATTCAGGTTTTTCATTCCGGGGCGAGAACACAGAAAAAGTGTGCAAAAAAATTAGGTCGGAAGGAGTGGGCGAAGAAGGAGGGAAAGAAGGATGCCAGTGAGAAGGGCTGAGAATAATGAACACGTGGCGGGGTTGAATAACTGGGAGAAGGAAAAAAAGAAGCGCCTGGACTTTGTACGAGAGAGAGAGAGAGAGAAGATACAAGAAGAGGAAACTGCGGACTATTAAAGGGCTTTAATGAATGCTGGCGTCGAAGGAGGAATGTTTGAACTTAGAAGAAGGAAGAAGTAAACTTGGAAGGAAAAATGGTCGGATCGCTCAAATTGAAACGTGAGCGACACGAGTGGAAAGAGAATGAGGCCGAACAAAAAATATCTCGAAAATACGTACAGAATGTATTATTTTGCCGTCGTTTATTAAACTGGAATTACTAGAGAGATTAATTAAGAATTTCCGGACTATTTATACAACTTTTTTTATAACTTGACCTGTAGGTATGTATGAGGTGTTTCAAATCCCAATAACTAATATTTTGGGCACTTCCATATGAGCTAAGAGTATGAAATTTTGACTGTTTGTACGTTAAGGTATACCCCCAACGTGAAAATTCGCAAATCTCAGAAAAAAGTCCCAGGTTTGACTCCAGGGGATAATTTCCATTTCCCATAAGATAACACGTAAAAAGCGATTTTTCGAAGTGCAAGGTTATAGTTCTTTTGCAAATTTAAATTGGAAAAAATTGACCTACGATCTTCGGACCTGTACTATTTTAAATAAAAATTAATCAAGTTTCTAATTTCACAAATAAAGTTATGCAATATGTGAAATGAATAGAAAGCTTATACTGACTTCGGAAAGGGATGTTTGTATAGACGCAAAAGCTTTTAATCGAAATTCAAATACCTAACAAAATACGTCTCTATCGCTTTTTTTCCTGTATATTAAACTAAATCGATTGTTTCCTAAATTCCTTACCAATAACTAAACAAGAACCATAGAAAAAATCGCGACTTGGAATTGATAACAGCGAGAAATTTCATAGTAAAATCATGGTAACCCCGCTCCTGCATTTCAAATTAAACGCTTTTAAGAATTGTTATGAAATATGTATAGCTAAACCAAAAGATCTCTTCTAATGTCTGCGACTCGACTGTATTCCATTTTATTCGCAAATACAAGTATTGCCAATTGGTTATGGCTATACACGTTTTTATATTTACAGCGAACATCAAACTTCACTATCTTTCTTGCACAAATGATTGAGTTCAATTTACAATGTATGAATATTCAATTGACTTAAAACTGTTAAATATATTAAAGTGCAAGTCTTTTTATCGTTGGCAAAACTTACTAAATAATGCGTATTTTTCACAAAGTTAAATTTTTGCTGCGAATCACAGAAACTGAAAACGAAAACGGATTTAGAAGTAATACGGGTATTTATTATTTTGGCATGGGGGATATTAATTTCTCACGCTTTTTTTCTTCAGCATCGCAGAAATACCTGAATTAAACAAACAAACGATCCACGTATGTAAGACAGAAACGTTCTGAAAACTTACAAAAACGATATTTTCAACTCATAATTTACAGCCATTTTCTTCTCAGCGACCAAGAAGTAACTATTTTTAGGCGCGCAGTAAAAAAAATATCCGATCGCGGAAACGAAATCCATAAAAAACGAAGACTGGGATAGCCTTATCTGACTTTTGGGAAGAACGCAAGATGGAGCTCTCTCTCTCCCTCTTTTTTTTTTTCTCTTGACGCGACGTCATTTCAGTCCGTACGGTTTTCAAAAATAAAAAAAGAAACGTGTCTGTCAAAAAAAACTTTCTTTTGTTTTGACAACGCAGCAGAGACGTCATCGCTCGATTCGAAGAGCGAACGTTATCGATGAACAACAAGGGAATACGTCCGGAGGAATCTTTTAAAAAAATTTCGAGCCACTGAAAGCCTCTGGGGAAAAAAGTGAAACTTCCATTAACGAGAGTGCGCAAAAGAACGAGAGAGACAAAAAAGCATCGAATTTCGGTATTTTTGACAAAGATCTTTGATTCGGGCAATCGGTAATTTTTCTGCGTCGAATTCGTTTCACGTTTTATAGAAAAATATTTCCCGAGAGTTTTTTCATAGCGCGTTTAATTTCACAAACCCCCTTAGGCTTTCGTTATGTCTGTCTGTAGAATCAATTAAATCAAAATTGGCAAGTAAACTGTAAGAAATATAGTACTGAAATTCGCAGGGTGTATGTGATCTACGGTGCCGTTTATTATACAGCCAAAGAAATTTTTTGGAGAAATTGGGAGGGAGGGAGATAATGAGCAAATTGTTTCAGATAGAAAGTTTAAAATTTTATGTTTGTGACCTTTAATGCCATCTATGATACTGCATAATAAATTATTTTTGAAAGTCGGGGATCTATATGTTTTGGAGAAATTGGAGAGCGACAGGAGTACCCTTTTTAGTAATGTACTATGCTCATATCATAAGCCGATAGTCATTACATTAGAAACCTAATGTGTGAAAGTATAAATGCTTTTTTAATAAATTATTGGATAAATTAATTTGTCTTATAATTATATTACTAAGTTTATAATGATTCTTAAGTTTACAATTCTAAATAAACCTTTATAAATACAACGCGCTTTTTCATATTGCGTCAGCAACTGAGGCTCCCATATTTTTTATAGTAAACGTGAAGAGATTTACTTAAGAAGTTTGGATTTGTGGTTTGGAATGGAATACCGTAGAACAGGGGTGAGCAAACCGTGGCCCGCGGGCCATATGTGGCCCTCGAGAGCATTTAACATGGCCCGCGAAGCTTTGATGAAAAAGCAATCTGTAAAATTTAACACAATTTTATATTACTTTTGGTAAAATTATGACAATAAAACCTTTAGTTTTGAAAATTTAGTCCTACAATCCTTGTTTGTGCTTGTTTTTCACTTATGTATGATGCCTAAGAACCTAAGAAATTTTCGATTTAAACTCTAATCTGGCCTGCCTAAGCATTGGCATCTTTCAATGTGGCCCGCTGAAGAATTCGCAAACACCGATGCGGCCCGCCATGCAGAAAAGTTTGCCCACCCCTGCCGTAGGAGCATGAATTTGGGAAAAAAATTTATCGAGTTTAACCTACAGTTCATCAACACATCTGCAAACATGAGAACATTTTATAAAAATGTTTCAATGGTCGACTTCCATAGCCTGAATTTGCGAGAGGCGTTTTACTATCAAGAAAGAAGAGTTGCGCTTGATTTTTGCTTACAATAAATTAACTTCAACATTAAACTTAGCATATACGTTTTTTTGAATAAGTAACTTGCAAAAATAATAAGGCTTTTTTCCCGCGCTAATACTCAACCTGTTCTTGTAATCACTAGAATTATAGCCGTCATGGTAACGAATCCACTGCTTCTAATTGGAATACATTATTACATAACAATTGATATAATGCTTTTAAAGGAAACTTATAGACTATAAGGCCGTCAACCTCAATCAAAGATGTAATCTTATGATGACGTCATAATACTAAAACAAGAAAAAAGCGTCATATATGATTTGCTCCGCAATGCTTCCCTCTCTTGTTTGTCTTTTTTTCTATCTCGTGACATAATTAAGATATTATGTGACCTCCACATTTATTTCACGAACGCCCTCTTATTCTAAGATGTAATATGCGAAGCGTCCCCTGGATTACTTCACGTCTTATCGTAACAGGAGAGCCAAGCGTTAGAGCAATCATCTCATTCGTCTGAATCAAATTCAATTGAAAGTGAGAGCCAGCTTGTTGTCTTGGGGCTCGTCTTTGCACCGGCGAATATGTCGAAAGTCACGGTTAATAAGGTCACGTCGTAAGGAAGACGACGACAGCGCCAAAGGATAGTGCCCTATTATCCAATTACGGTCTCGTTCGCCAAATGGGAAAATAAATCCGAAGAAATGTCAAGATTTTTTTCAGCCCGATCATTCAATGGATTCGCGAAACGTTCGACGTAAATTTATTTGAGTATTTTAATCTTGAGATTAAATAAATTTCAGTGGATTTAAAGGTGATATTTTCAAATTTACTCACACTATTTTGATTGTATGCTTTAAGAAGTTCCATAGTAATAATTTAATGCGTTGGCCAAAAAGATGCGTTTTTTCATAATTATTTGCAGGAGCAAATTTTTGTAAACATCGACATTAGTTGCAAATAGCAGGCTCTAAAATGATCGAAAAAATCTATCACCCAAAAAAATACCTTCCACGGCATCTCAAAAGAGGCTAATAGTTTTTAGAATCGCTTTCTAAAGGACGCCAAAAATAAGTAAATACTAGGAAGCAAGCCCCCTGCTCGCTCGCGCTCGCCAACCCCCCCCCCCCCCCCCCCCCCCCCCTTGCTCGCTGTTTCTTCGTTCCTACCATGAACCTATTGGAATTAGATTAGTTTAACGGGAATATGTTTTGAATATGAGTATAATGAATATATTTTATAAGGGATGTATGTGTGGTTTTTAATAACAAATTGAGAAAATTAGTTGAATAACTCGATAAAAATAAACTTAGAGGGCTTATCTATATTACTAAAATAAGATTCAAAAAATATAAATAATCTATATTACTAAAATAAGATTAAAAAAATATAAATAATCTATATTACTAAAATAAGATTTTTCAAATATAAATAACATGAATATTGCGATTTATTTGCATTAAATTCATATCGTCGGTCATATCGAGCAAGTTTTAATCTTATTTTCGATCTTTAAGACTTTAATGAAGTGCATATACACAGAAATTACCGAGGACAATGATACCGGTAACCAAAGAATCTTATTATTGAAATGTTGAAAATGTTACCAAAACTCGAGTAAAAATTCAAAATATGAGCGAATTCGAATGAGATCGAGTATTCGACGGTAAGAATAAGAATCCTCATTCATTTTGGCGTGATTTAGCGAAAATTTCGTGTCGATAACTTATTTTTAAGATATTTTAAAGAGTAAAAGAACGAAAGCCTTCAAACCAAAAGGGTGATTTTTACGTGTTATCCTCTGGAGTCGAACCCGTCACCTTTTTCGAAATTTTTTAGTCATAACGAAAGATTCATCAATCAATCAATCCTGAAAATTTTCAGGCTTCTAAGTTTATTTTTAATCGAGTTATTCACAAAATTAGAGCGTTACGCCTCATGATGACCATTACGATTTTTATAACATAGAGATACATTGAATAAGTTATATATTATAGATATGGATCATATCAGGGGTCAGTAACGTTTTTCTTTTGGGTGCCACTCTTTATCAGTATCCGTAATTCGTGACCCTCCGCGCGTGCCACCCTTAAATTCTTTTTTTCCGTAACGCTTAAGAAAAGCGGTTCTTATAATATCCTGAATATAATGCGGTATCATTAAAATCTATATAAATAAAATTGTAACCTCTGTCTGTGCATTTGTTTTTTTGTCGGAGTTTCTGTGTTTTGCATCACAACAACACGTTTGAACCGGTTTGCAGAATTGTTGTCTGTCTGTCTCTCTGTTTGTTTGTTTCTTACCGCATCACGCAAAAACGGCTGGTCGAATTTCTATGAAACTTGCAACGTATATTTAGTCTGGTCAAGCTTAAAATATAGGCTATGTGGTGTATCTCAAAGAAAAACTGAAGTGGGGGTTTGGGGGGCATTGAGTTGGTTTTTCGACGATAACTCTCGAGTAAATTAACTTAGGAAGTTCAAATTTTATATTTGTCACTTTCAATACAAGTATAAGATCAAGTTTGTAGAAAAGCAAAATCAGACCAAGGGGAGGGGGGTTGTGGGGGGGGGGGGGGGCACCCGTAAGAGAAATCGCTGATTTCAAGCTAACGGCTGATTACATCGAAGAAGTCTAATAAGAAATGTTTTAGGAAAACAATTTGGGTAAATATTTTAGGAAAAAGTCTGTCTGTCTGTTTGTTTGTATGTTTGTTACCGCTTCACGCAAAAAAGGCTGGTCGAATTTTTATGAAACTTGCAGCATATCTTTAGACTGGTCCAGCTTAAAATATAGGCTACTAGCTGAAACATCCGGCTTCGCTCGGGAAAAAGTTTTCTTTTAAGTAGCAAACGATATTTATTTCTCGGGGAAACCGTTCCCCATTCCTTAATTACGCAAGCGATGCTTACATTAACATTTACTATTTTATGCATTGTATTGTAAAGTTTTAGCATTAATATAATTACGCATTAACGTCTTACTTAATATTCACATGGATAGATGCACCGAAGCCTTTAAAGCAGCAATAAAATTATGTGGATTATGTCAATACTATTAGCCAAAACGTAAACAACAAATAAATCTTTCAATGTTAACGGTAAAAGATAACAATGTTCTAATATTCCTTAAAAATCATTTGACTCACTTTAAAAGTATTCATAGACTATATTTAGGCATAAATCCATTTGTACCCTTTATCTTGGAGTTAGCTATTCTTCCTCTACGGCGCGCCACGGCGTGGATATCTTTAACTTTGAAGAGGACAACAATTAAGAAATTTAGCTTTGTTGCCGCCTGGAAAATGGTCATCTAAATCGATAAATTTTGCGCTTAAAGGAAAATTTCGAGAGATTTAGCATGTAATACCATTAAACATGAACAGAATTAAAATATTCAGTCTTTCATGCGTAAAATAAGCCATTTCTCGTGATCGTAAGTTAATATTTAGGTATATTTATATCCACATCAGTGAAGGACTGCATGGTATTTTGGGGTTTCACCACACCATTTCCCATGCATTCTTATGGAAATAGTATTTTGTTTTCCCCATGGGGTATAAGAGACTCCACGGTCTGCAAACCTAGACCAAGTTCTTCCTTTGGTCCGTGGGTTGACCCATGAAACTTTTTAATTCGATATGTAGCTTCAAGGGTGTAAAAACGTATAAAGAACATACCCACAAACATACACTCTAAAATATTTATAAGATGAGGTGTATCTCAAAAAAATTTTAAGTGGGGGTTTGGAGGTCATCGATTTGGTTTTCGACGATAACTCTCGAGTAAATTAACTTAGGAAGTTCAAATTTGATATTTGTCACTTACAGTACAAGTATAAGATCAATCTTATAAATATTTTGGAGTGTATGTGTGTGTGTGTGTGTGTGTATGTTCTTTATACGTATTTACACCATTATATATATTTATGAAAGTTTGTTTGTTTGTTCATCTATACATTTCCACACCGTTAAAGCTAGAATAATCAAACTTTCAACATATACTTTATTCACAAATAGGAAGGTCGGAGGCTACTTTTCAATCCCAAATGCTTGATATTAATTGTACAAAAAGCAAAATAACTTTGTATGCTAATGCATTGCCATCTAGAGATGAGTCAGAAAGAACGGGACAGTTCTTTTCGGACTGTTCTGATGCCTAAACTGTTCAATAAAATAACTGTTCTCATAAACTTCCTGCTCTCAAAGAACAGGTAACTCTGCATCTTAAACTAGCAATATGTTTGTTCACTCTATCAAAAGGCTTTTTACTAGGATCAACCACAATTTTTAGGCAACAGTATTTGCATACTATGGCATTTTCTCCATTACTATTGTCTGTAGTTTGGAAAACCTTAAAGACGGGGTATTCTAAAATCCAATCTGATGGTGTTTTTCTTTTTCTACCCGTAGTGAAGAAATCAATTATTATTTTTCACTAAAATCACAAAAATATTAAAAACTAAATAAAAAAACAGTCACTAGAGCATATAGCAAAAATATCACAAATTCATCCACATCAGATGATCACGATGTCTCGTAATTAAATCAGACGAATGGGAGGCGTAAACATCTGCAATGTTGACTTGATTTCCTTTTTAATGAATCAATCGGCAGATGTTTTATTTCAAAGCTGCAATGTACACAGAATATTCATCTTAAAAGAGATACTTAACAATTCTACTGGACTGTTCAGAGGGTAACAATTTTATACTTAGATTTTTTAAATTTTCGCGGATTTTCTTATTCATGTATAAAACAATCAGCAACACCGTTGAAATGAATAATCAAACCCTTTTACTAACCTTAGGTATTGCTGAAAGTATCATATCTTTTGTTTTACACCTCCAAGGGGAGAGGAACCCTCTTTGCCTCCTATTAAACTTCTTTTGAAAACAATATATTTGTAAAATAATTTTTCTTCGTGGCATTACCAACTAATAGTCACTCAGGCCGTTTCTCAATATCTCATTCTTCTCATATCAAAGATCTAACGGCGACCAGCTAATTGTAAGACTCGTCCTTGCCTATTCAAGGTGCTACCAAACCAAGGAGATTCAGTTTATGTTAGAAAGTAAGTTTACGAATGTACTAGTAATGGTCTAATAAATATTTCTCATACTCACCTAAACATCTACTAATATCCTCATCAAAATAAGACTTTAAATCTCTTAACTATTCGTCCGCAAAACGTGTCGATGTATGAAAATAAACTAAATGGCTTACTGTAGATTCGAGTGATATCGAGCGTATTGGTATCTTCGGTCGAGTGTGCATTTTCTTTAATTTGATACTTTGTGCTACTCTGACAGATACACAATGCGCCACTTGTTATTTTCCGACATTTGTTACACTGTATAGCTATGTTAATGTGCCATATTTAAATGTAGAAATTAATTCTAAAATCAAGTAAAATGGATATTCGATTTGCTAATGAATAATTATTAGTATATGTAATATATAATACTATATATATATATTTCAGTTCAACGAACATCACAGAGCTCATCCAAGTTCTTAGATGCATAAAAGCATTAAAATAAAATTTTTAATCTAAAAAGTTTTGTGTGATAAAATTAATGATTTCGGGGTTTTCCGGGTTTTACCCGAATTTCAAAAAAGCCGTTCGGAGGGTAAAAACGTGGTAAAAATCGGGTAAAACCCGAAAAATCCATACCCTACTTATACGCAGTGGGAAAGGTGAGAAACGACTACTTCCTTATCCGTAATTGGACGGCGGGTACTGATTAAACTACGCGTATTTTCCTAGGTCCTACTATTGATTTGAATCAAATTTGGTACGATTGCGGAGGGTTCCCAGAAATAATTCATACGTGGTTTTTGTTTCTCTCTGCCCGTTTTATTCAAAACGGCGGCCGAGTGAATCCTTAAATACCATGTATCATCTAGAATTCCGATCGGATTTGAACCAAATATCCCCGGGCTACGCCGGGAATTTCTGCTAGTACAAAATAAAATTGAAATAAAAGTGAAATTCTTTTAAAAATACACACTTTCGTCATTATTCTCTGAAATATCGTGCCACTTAAAAGCTCTTCGCCTTCAACCTTTTGACACGTGTGCCATAAGTTTTCGACGTCTGGATCATATGATCCCTATGCTATAGCCATAAGCTGTTATTTACATCCCAGTTCCGAAACGAAAGAACTAGCCTGCCAAGGCAGTCCAGTGGTAGAATATCCGCTCGGCAATTGAAAGACCCGGGGTTCATATTCTCGGTCATAGCAGATTTTTATTCTTCCGTTTCCGAATTTTCCAAACAAAAAATCAAGTTGCCCTGGTAGCGAGGGTAATAAAAAATTCAAATTCGATCCACAGCAGTAACGCTTTGGTGTCGCGTCACTCAACCCTTTTAAAAGATTGAAACGAAATCATGCACCGGTAATTCTTCTTTCGAAAATAAAAAAAAAACCTTCCCACCACCACCCATCTTAGCATCGTCCCAGTTTTCGAATACGCAATATTCGAGGATCTCTAGTAAAGTGACAACCCATTAGGTTGATTACGGTGAGTGGAAAAAAATATAGTACTATGCCTATCGAGAAAATCGCATTTTGAGAAATTGGTTGGCAAATTTCAAAACCGCAGAGTCTAAAGCCATTTAGCCAACGTGCGTCCTCTTCGATGATTCGAGGAACATCCCTTGGCTCCCAAAAGGCTCCCCCCCTCCCCTCCCCCCCTCCCCTCTCCCTCTCCCCCATCCCCTCCCCTCATTTCCTCCCCCCTCATGCTCCTTCACTCGCTGATGCCAATTTGCCCGCGACTCCGGCAAAATGAATAAAACTCCTTTTCTTCCGTCGCTGGTTCGGAAATGATTTATGCCGTGAATAAAACTCTTCGCCGACAGAGGTCAACGTGCCAACGTGGCTTCAGCATTTGGAATTATCGCGCATTCTTATCTTCCGTCGCCATTTTTTGAGGACCGCTTTAGCGTGTATCCGTTACTCCTCTGAGGGAAACCACGACCTTCGATTCCCTACGGAGCCATGAATACATACGGGTTTCAAGGCAACGAATGATTCTATTTCGATCTTCAAGTTTTTAAAATTTTATTTTAATTTGTTTTATTTATAAGAATCTCACCAACAGCAATTGAGGGCCTTTTTACAAAGAGCCTGTCAAATGTAACAAAAAAAAGAACGCTTATGGCCATTCCTCTGGCAGGATTCTGACCCGCGACCCCTAGCTTTGGAAGCCAGACACGCTAACCACTCCCTTAACCAACAGTGGCGGATTTAAAGGGGGTCGCACATGGCGCGCACCAGGGACCTCTTAAAGTATGGGGCCCCGAAAAAATATTTTTATGTATAATCTTAGAATATTAAATATCTCATTTTAAAGGCCACGAAGTAAATTTTATTTTTTTGCACTTCGATACTTAATTTATTGATACGGGGAGTAAAACAGAGGGGTAGTCATGATGTGAGGTTTCAATATATACTTAGATTACAGGGCCCCCAAAAATTTAGCGCCAGGGGCCTCAGAATGTCTAAATCCGCCACTGCTCACCTCACCACACGATTCAGATGATTGCAATCCCCACGCATAGGCTAAAAATGATTTGATACCCACAAAATAAGTAAAATAGAGAAAAACTAAAATGTTCAAATTATTAGCACTCTGAAAACCTGATGTGAGGTTTACGTTTGCATTAACAATAACTCTCATTGGCAATTTAATGCCATAAAAATGTGCCTAATTTTTTTATCACGCACGTGAAAATCACCATAATTTTGCAGCCGTTAGGATTCAATTACATATTATTACGCGTTATTTACTAAAGCAACAAGTGAGAAAATAAGTATAGAACAATTAGAATAAGGTGCTTTTTTCGATAAATTAAAAAAAGATGCTCTTTTGCCATTTAATCCTCAGTTACTGACCTGGATTCACCAAATTTTTACATATGTAGCTCTAACGTAGAACTACCCTAGATTTTTGTCCTTTGTTGCAACTTTGAGTTATTTTATATACGGACAGACAAACAGACGTACGGATGAACCGAATACACAAGCAATTGTTTTTAGAAAAAAGTGCTAAAAATGAACATAGTGTGTCCATGTCGTCTGTCAGCATGATCCGTTTCCGAAACTATTGAGTGTATTTTCAATAACATTGGTACTAAGGGTTTATTGGGCAAAAATCAATAACAAAATTATATAAACAGTTTACATAACCCAAGCAGGGTTGCCACCTTTACCGAAAGATGAGTCCTACTTTTCCATTGGCAAAAAATGAACTTTTCGTAGAAAAAAATCACTCGTATCAAAAAAATTACAAAAAAAGGTTAATTTACACTATTACATTATTCGTAAAGAGCGTCTCTGCATTAAATGAAGCGTGCGTCTCTTTTCTCTCTTTTACTATTTTGTTCTTTGTCGCGCCATTACGTTGGCATGCGAAAACCCTTTTTTTTCACGACCTGCAACTTCTTCCCACGTCCTTCCATCAAAGAAAGTCTGATGAACCCTTATCTTAACGTATTAGAGACACTAACGAGAAGCGCACGCCACCATTGATTCTCCAGTCATTATTTCTTGTTTACGTTCCAGACCGGACTGGCGGAAGACATGAAGTTCCTTGCAAGCATGCCCGAGCTGTGTGACGTCACCTTCTTGGTCGGCGACACGAGGGAGCCGGTGTGCGCCGTCAAGGCTGTCCTAGCGGCCAGAAGTAGAGTATTCCACAAGATGCTCTATCAGGCAAGTTGATTTTGAACCGTTCTCGCTCTTCCCGAGAAAGCGATCGAGCGTTACCAACGCTTAAACCACACCACCAAAAAAAAACCCTCCTCGCGAAACGCTTTGTGACAGAACGAAACGATCGTGTTATAGAATACTGTCCGTTTCAGCGGTTACTGTCGAAATAAAATAATTAAAAAATGAAATAAAAAATCTTCTATATTTTGCACTAAAAAGATGAAAAAAGCATTTTAAATTTATTAGACTTTATTTAAAAATTAAATCGAAATTCATTTATTTTTCACTTTCAGTGCAAAACGGTTATATTTTTAAATTTTATTTGTAATTATTTCACTTTTTACTTTAACACGGTCGAAAAATCATTGTTTCTGAATGAAAATTTTTGAAAACCTACCAATGCAAAAAACTGGCCTATCCAGTACATTTTGTATGTTTCGAAGCAAAAATTTATTGAATTCAAAACGATTTTGTCCATTTTAGAGGAAACTGCGCCTGTACAAGTTAAAATATCTAGGCACGTCTATGAAGTTCCCCGGTCATATTAATTGAATTACATTAGCGTTCATCGGAGTTCGATGCTGACTTAGATTTTCTGAGTAAAATTAAATAATCCACCATCATTCTATATTAATTATCCACTTTAATAGTGAATTCATTTTATAATATAATGTTTGAAACTGCATGGAAAGTGATTTTGCACAATTTAAAATACTCCATTCGCATTATCTAAGAACGCGACTTGAAGCGATTTGGCTACAGCTAAAATTACCGAATTCTAGAGCCAAAACCTAAACAAATATCAGTGCTGCTCATAAAAAGCAAAACACACGGAAGTGTCTGACTGAATGAGAAAAACTAGTTTAAAAACCTCTTTTGCTAGTAGTTGCATTACAGCATTACACATCAGGAAAATATTTATTACGTTTCACGAACGTGTTTTGATTAAAGTTCGATTACTCCTAGAGTATTTTTTCAATCAGAATAACCGTAATGAAAGAGTATTTAAAATGAGGGGGATAAATCATTTTTAAAATATCGAAAATCTAGCAGACTGATTGGATCGGCGCAAATTATAAAGAAATGATAAACTTCGTACAAAAATCAGGACAGACACTTAATCAGTGCATCAACGCCAAAACCAGTACAGGGCTCAACAAATTTGTTCGATTGGTCACTTTAAGTAATGGCTCCTTACTTTCCTTTGGACCCGGCCCAGAGACACTTCGAACGTACTGAGTGTACTACTGCAGCAATCCCACGGACCATGTTTGTAACCTCGACAATTATACCGAGGGCGAGTGCATCAGATAATGGTAACGCTGGCCAATTTACAGTCAAAAATAACGAATGGACATAGTACAAGGGGTGTTCAAATTTATTATAAAATCGTAAAAGTAACCCAAAACAATAATAATAGTCACTTTTTTGTACTCTCTCCTTCAGAATACACTTGATCCATCGTTCTAGTAGTTTTCGTATTCCAGTTTCAAAGGAATCTTTCGGTTGATGTCGACATCAGTTGAGGAGTGCATTTTTCACCTTGCCATTCGAAATGAATTGATAGCCTACTAAGTGCTCTTTCAGCGGCGTAAACAAATGAAAGTCACACGGTGACAAATCAGGACAAATCCCACCCCAATACAGCTAGTATATTCACAGCCAAGTTATTCTTATGTGGTTGGGTGCTGTCGTGGAGAAAACAAATTCCTTTGTACAGAAGACCTGGTCGTTTCTTCCTTAGAGCTGGTTTCAGACTGTTTTTTAGGAGGGTTGAGTAATAATCAGCATTAATTGTTTGGCCTTGTTCCAGGAAATCCACATGAATAATGCCTTGAGCATCCCAAAAAAGTGGCCATCACCTTGTTTGATGATGCC
Organism: Uropetala carovei; assembly: GCA_036926305.1. Classification (NCBI taxonomy): domain Eukaryota; kingdom Metazoa; phylum Arthropoda; class Insecta; order Odonata; family Petaluridae; genus Uropetala; species Uropetala carovei. The sequence continues at coordinate 605,661 of JAXCHB010000003.1, forward strand.
ATCGTTTTGAATTTTTTCGGTGTAGGAGGATTTGTCTCTCTCCACTCCATACTGGAACTGTTGTTTTCTGAAGTAAAGTGACGTCCCGTCCGTGGTTATGATACGATTTTAAAAAATCAGCCCCTTCCCTCAGAAATCGTTTACTCAGGACCCCTGAAATTTGAACCTGCATCGCCTTTTGTTCTGGTTACAACTGACTTCACCGTATCAAAGGTGGTAATGAAGTATAATCTCAGCACTACCAATACTAATGTTAACTTGCAACGCTAATTCACGCACTGACATTCGCGTGTCCCTTCGAACGAGCTCATCAACCTGCGTAATTGTCACATCATTGACTGCAGTTGCTGGTCCTGCTTTGTGTTCTTGTTCTCCAAGCATTTGCGACCCTATTTGAATGATTTGTACCATCCAAACATAGAAAACCGAGATAGACAGGATTCCCCATACTGTAATCGAAGTCGGCGATGAATTTCAGTCCCTTTTACACCTTTCTTTCGGAGAAATTTAACAATAATGCGTTGTTCCACTGAAGTAGAAACACGTTCAGATGCCATCTTTGTTAGCTCTGACATGGATTGCTATGACAACAAAACATAATTGTTTTGTATTGGCAACATTATAATGATAATGTACACACCTCATCAGCCCATTGTATTATATATAAGATGTTAATAAAACATAAAGTCCAGTTCAAATTTGAACATCCCTCGTATTACATACTAATATTAAAAATAAAAGTACTCAAGATAGTCGGCAAAAATTCAAAATTGTGACGTAAATATCGTAGTGATATCCATGGCTGATTTTGATCGTTAAATGTGTAAAAATTGCAGTTTCTTAGATGCAAAACTAATTTCTGGACTAATTCGGAACGAACTTTAATAACAATCGTCACAAACTTCCTTCTATCGTTCTTATAAAAGGTATAATTCTCGGGTCAGTTTCTCGATTCTAACCCATATTCAAGTGCTGATTTAAAAATATCATACTTTCATTCTCAAGCGTAAGATTAGGAAAGGTTTCTGGAATCTAATCCGGGACTCTTTCCTGGCATTTTCTATATTTTTCTGTCATAGCTGAAGTTCACCTCCGCGCGCAAAAGAATTTCACAGATTGATTCCATCAAGAAGAGCTTAAGAGCTGCGTGACAGACAAACGATGTTATGTGAGGTAGGTTGCATTTTTTTAAGTATTACAAAAATTAACCATTTTTTTCAGGCACCGAGTCCCCAACAAAGAAAACGGGACGCTCCCCCGAGGGAGAATAAGTTGAGGCTATTCCTGAAGAGAAGCAGCGAACCGCTTCTGAACCTGCAAAACGCGGCGCAACAGGTGAAGTATCAGACCACGTGACTATCCACCCTTACGAAAAAAAAATAATTTATGGCGCTGGGTTCATTTGGGACACGCCTAACGCAATTCATGAGAATAGCCATTGAATAAATTAAAAGGCGTGGCAAGAATATTTTTTTGTGAGTTCCGTTAAACGAAAAGAAAAATCGAATAATTTCGTGTGAACTTTGAATTTTTAAAACTTCCAAAATTATGAAGTAACTGCTTCTTGAATTTGAGCTATTTCGATTGCTATATTTTCTGTGTCCTTCGTGGTTTCCTATAAAATTATTGCCCGTCTTGTCCAAATTAATAGAGCAAATCGTTGGTAAACAAGTTGGTAAACAAGTTTAAATATTTGATGTTATTATTTCTGCATGTGATAAATGTACCCTATTCAATTTATAAAGAAAATTATTAAACAAAAAATCCTATATTGTAATTAAATTTAAGATACTACACTCTTGAGTTGATAAAAAATTTGTCAAATTGGCATAGGAATTATATTGAATCACATTATTAACAACCTATTTTGTAAATATTGGTGGCATTAGTGCAGTTGGAGACTACTTGAGAAAATCCAAAATGTAACAATAATTTTAACTCCTGAAATGTTTATAAAAATGCATCACTTGGATGTGATTTGTTTATTGAAACAATCCTCTTTAAATGTAAAATATTAAAAAGCAAAAGTATGATCCCTTGCTTTCACCCTTTGTAAATACTCAATGCCTGTAGAAGTATGATTGATACAATTTTCGAACTGTAAAATAAATTCCTACACAACAATCATAGCTAATTTTTGTATCCACCAACATGCTTTTTAAAAAATAACACTCTTAAATGGTTTCACACAAAAAAAGACAAACGTCCAACAATATATACGATCACTGTTGCCAACAACAAAAAAAATATTAACACCCTTGTGTCACTGTTTATATGTGCGTGTGTGTGTGTGTTTTGTCGTGTTTAATTTTACGCCCTTTTTGTGACGTGTTGCTTTTTAGTTCAATGTATGTTCGTCAACACCCTAATTCCTCCCACTTCTTATCTGTCTGCACTCTTTCACGCGAAGACACTTGACACGTTGACAACACACATTTGTCACACATTTACACAAAAAAAATAACACGACTAACCCGCACCCAAACTAAATGTTCAACCCTTTTTAACCAATGTTATATGTGTACCCGCTTTATATGACCACCGATAAATACCAAACTGTGAAAACCAACACACGGCAGCCTTCATCATCTCACCGCACATTTTTAAAAAATGACAAAACAAAAACGCTTGTAAAAAACAGCGCAATTCGTCTTTCTTTTTTTCCTTTCGATGTTCTTCTCTCCACCCGCAGCGCGGCTTCTCACAGCAACTGGCACCGATCCAAGAGGTAAAAAAACGAAGTTTCATATAATTACTAACTTTCTTTTTTCTCAAAAAAATATATAAATTTTAACGTCTGCATATTTATATATATATTATAATTTTTTCTCTAACTCTCTCATTCTTATCTATTTTATTATTTTGGTAAGTCATCTCACTAAAAAAAAAACTTTTTAAATGTACCGTGAGCGTCTTTTATTTTTTTGTCCAAAAACTAACGATCATTCTTTCCTTATTTAATATTTCCTAATGAATTTTGGTAGTTTGAAATGGAGAAAATATATCTCGATCTTTTAATTTCGTCTCACTCTCTTAGTTTCGTAAGTAGACTAATCTATTTTTTAAAATTTTTTTTTCCTTTAGCAAAAATGACGGTTTTATTTTATAGTTTTTTGTCATCGCCCTTATCGTCTCGTACGCTAACTTTCGTCCGTGTTTGTGTGTATGTCTGTATTGCCATGTCAGTTAAAAAATCTTAACTTCACTTGCTAAGCGTTTCTATTTTCTTATTTTTTTCCCTTCACTCGGGGGAAAATATCTTTTATTCATTTTTTTTTAAATTTCCTTCTCCGTTTGGATCGTTCCGACGTCACGTTTCGTCAAACACGATTCGATTTCTTTCGATACAGTGCGTGCGCTTCACTTTATTTCCCCTCCTGACCCCCCCCCCCACCCCTTCTTTTTCTCCCCTTGACTGATCTATCTCCATGGCGATTCGAACGGACCAGATGGATCTCTCATCTCTGAAAGAGTCCTCTTGTCCGTTTGGGAAAGCCGAGCTCCTTATATCGTTAGTTTTTTTTCCTCTCCCTACTTTAATGGCTCAGACTGGACTTTTCAACCCCCTTCCACCCCCCCCCCCTCTTTCGCCCTCTTTTCTGGTGGACCGATTTTGACGGCCACTGCGTGGGTGTTTGGCTTTCACAAAACGATCGACGAAGGAAGTTCTCAACATGGAGAAGACTTTTTTAAATTTATTGTTTCTCTTTCTATCTGTCAACCAACTTATAAGCTAGCCGAGTTCGTTTCCTAATCCGTCGCACTGGCAGTGTATATTTAATACTATACTATTCACGCCACCTTCCTTTTTTTGTGAGTTCGGTTGATTTGGAAGCAAACCGTCTTCGTGATGAGAGCGGATATTTCGCCTATAAACTTGTCTACCTTAAGAGGTCTTGTCGTAATGATAGCCCGGAAAATTTTGATAAATTTCCTTTTATCGAGGATAACGAATCAAAAACATTTCTCAAAAATTTCGAGGGACGACAACTGTCTAAAGCAGGGGTCAGCAAACTTTTTTCTAAAAATGACCACATGGGGCTTTGTGCACCACTGTGCGGGCCACATACTATCTGATCTGTCAGTGTGTAAATGCCAAAGGTCTAGTTTTGAGAATTTTTTTATATTGTGTATTGTACCATATAACTATATTAAAAGTATATTGCATTCGCCAAAAATGTCATTTAAATTTCATGAATGGTAACTAACGACGCCTCCCGCAGTAAAATATAAAAAATGAATGCCTTAATTAAAGAAATTGACGAGGGAAGAGTGACCGGAAGAGTTCGCTGCACGTGCCAGATATGGCCCGGAAGCCATAATTTGGAGACTCATAATTGTTCGTTTGTTGTTAAAATGATATAAAATCGAAATCAGTTTTATTTTTCCGTGAGGATTCGTGCAAACCAGAAAAATTCAGTAGCTCAGAGTTATACAGTTGTTTAGAAAGTTCATATGCCTTTTAGTAAAACAGATGAATGAATACAAATTAATGTAATATCTATATCATGTCAGGTGGATGCGAAGCTTTGACGTAACGCGATCCGTAATAATTAACACAGGACATATTACATTTTTAAATAGCCATAAAACCTTTCTGGTTATGTAACTATGCTTTTAAAAAACGGTTCAGCTTGAGATTTATTTCTATAATAACGTATAACTCTGGAACAAGTTCTGACGTATACTTTTACCTGGCTCTTCTGATCATTCGAAACTTCTAACATGGCACACCAAATCATTTGTAATTAAGAATGTGGCTCCCCATGTAAAAAAAGTTGCAAACCCTCGTGTAATAGCAATATCGTACTTCTAATGTTTTCAAAACTTATGGAGATAGTTCCATATTGAGGTAACTATTTCAATAGACACTAGACCAGTGGTTCTTAACCTTTTTTGCCTGCGACCCAAAGTCTGGTCGCGGCGACCCATTTCCTTCAATATCTCACTTGTAATAAGTAACAAAATAAATAGGAATTTAATAAATAAATGAAAATAAGATCTCAGGTTATTAGCATTGAACGGGTTGTTAGGAAGAATGATATATATATGGATATAGAAAGCAATGGAAGATCTTTGACGGTCCACTCAAAATGGTTTGGCGACCCAGAGGTTAAGAACCACTGCACTAGACCGATGATAAAATTTAAATAAAAGGCAAAGGAAAAAATTGAGAAAAGGGAGTTTGCTTCCAGCTCAGCACACGAACGCACGGAGCACTGCGCGTTTTATTATATCCTTTCACCTTGCTCATTTCTGCATGCTTGCAAAACGAGGGCTTGCTGAACAATGGAATATTTTAAATGGTTTTTATCTCACAAATTGCACCTTGATTGTCTCTTTTTTTCTGTACGTGTCACTTCTTCTCACTCGACACAGAAAAGCACCGCAAAAAAAGTAGTAGTTGATTGCCTTCTTCTCCTTCCTTTCCGTGTTATTTTCTTTTTTTCTTTTTGATTCTTCGAATGCCTTTTGTTACATAACTCCCTAGGCGGGAGGGTATGACGTCGTTTGCTCCGAGCGCCGCTTCTGGTAGCCGTGGAGCCACCGTCGCATATCCCTCGCGATGCTATCGCTCAGATTTTTCCTCTCTCTTTCTATTTCTCTCTCTCTCTCACTTGACTATATTCGAATCTTTTTTTAAAAAATCCGTCCGCAAGTCAAAGGGTCCTCTTTATGGACCTCTGGAGGAAGGGGAGGGGGAGGGGAGGGGGGAGAGGTGGGGGAGGGGTTGGAGGGAGTGGGCGGAGGAAAAAAGGGGGAGAAAAAGGGGGAAGAGAGACAGAGAGGATCGCCTTCGTTAAAGGTTTCAAAGCATCAAGACTTCTTTGCTGAGATTCCGGGCCGCCCACGCGATTTTTTTTTAAGTCGCTTTGTAGGATCGGCCACCCAAATAGGATTCCAGGAAAAATTAAATTAAAAACGAAGACGAAGAAATTAATGCGCCATCTACCCCGACTGGAGAGCGAGCTCCCTTTTAAAAGCGAACGGAATGAATAAGGTTCCGACAAAAATGATCAACGTTGGAAAATGTTTTTCGATTTATCCCTTTCCTGCGATATTACACCAAGCTATATTAAAATATTATACGCGTATGTTTTAGTTAAATTTCATAAACGAATCGACGATACTTACGAATTGCTTTAAAGTTTGATCGGTTTGGAAAAACAACTTTTGCTTAAAATGTACGATTCTTACTGTAAAGCTAAGCGTATGAATAATGTAATAAGAAGACAAATTATTGAGGGAAACGAATTTTTTCGAGCTATAATATCACGACGGTATTCATCTGTGAATTATCTCAGATTACAGAACCTTTACCGTTGAAATATTTCCGCAGTATAATAAACATTTTGACGGCTGTTATTCATGCAATTTACTTCGCTTAAAGCTGAAAAAATATTCGCTGCAGTCTTCGCGGCCATTCGACGGCCGAAGCCAAGAACCATTCCAGCCAGTCAATGATGTAAGGATGTAATTTAACATTGACTTTCACGAATAAAAACTTGGTAAAGACAAGTCTATTTCCCGAAACTGGTCAGAAGAAATAAGTCCGATCACGTTGTTATGAACATAACTGTCCAGTTAAAAAAATAATGGAATGACCTTCATTATTACACTCTTTACGACACGTCGTGATGCCTAATTTTTCCACGCAGTACGTACTTCGTAAGTTTATTCATAATCACGGTTTTACAGGAATCGATAGACATTCAACAAGAGTTGTTTTAACTACCGAAAGTAACCTCAGTGATTCATTGTTCCACTACGGCTATAAATACGTCTAATATTTCTTGCGCGTTGTCATGACAACGGAGCTCGCTCGAGAACATCCTAAAAAAATTCCACTTTACTAATTTCTAGAAAATTTCAAGATCGTTCTTTCTACGAATGGACTCGACCTATCCTTGTATTAGATAACGCCGAGTCCGACGTAATAGTCCGCGGCCCCGATTCTTCCATCAATCATATAAAATAACGTCACGCTCTCTATTTTTCAAATCTATCGGCAATAAATTTCCTGTCTCGTGTAATCCGTCAATACTTTGGCGCAGAGACGCCCGGAATCCTCCTCCGCGGCCGATTTAAAAAAAAAATCATTAAAAAATTCCCTTTAACAACCTACTTCTCGTCGGCGGGAATTCACGCATCGATTAGACGATCGGCAGATGTTTATTATTTTTTTCGTATCTCTTCCCCGCTCGTCTTCCTCTTTCTCTCTCGCCCGCATCCTTGTAATATTTTTTCATCTTCTCTGAGAGCGGTCGCATCAGTTGACGAAAGGGGAAGGGGGGGTGGTGGTGGGGGGGGGAGGGGATATAGGGGGGTTGAGGGGGAGGAGAGAGGGTCCTTATCTGTTTAAGGGTAAGTGGGCGAGAGAAAAGTAACTCGCAAAGATACTTCATTCGGGAGAGGGGAGAGGAAAAAGGGAGGAGGGAAGGGGGGGAGAAGCTGGGAAAAGGGCGTGGGTGGGGCGGAGTGGACGTACGCGCGCGCGCGACCACTAACCACCGTCCTGGTGTCCTCAGCCGCAGTCCAATCAGCACCACACGCTCATCATCGAAGAGTTCGAACCCGACGTCTTCCGCCAGCTCATCGAGTACATCCACACGGGATGCGTGACCCTGCAGCCGAGGACCTTATTGGGTGAGCGGTGCTTCCCTCTATCGACGTTGAAAAAATAATAATATCGCCGCAAAATGCTTTTTTTTTTCATTCTTCGGAAATTTTCTTTCAGCCGTTCAAAACCATATCTGGGATCAGAACCATAACTAGCTATCTTAGTACCCGGAGCAAACTGATAAATGTGTGCCTAACCTCCCTCTTCAAAAGATAATCGTCTCTAGTTTATTTAGTTATTATTTGGATATATTGCGCCCGGGGCAGATGTCCCGCTTGGCCCGCCCAGTTACGGCACTGCCTGGAATGTTAAACGGTATACGCAGGGCCGTAGTGACCAATTTTGGCGACCTGGGCAGAGGATTTTTTGGCGCCCCAAAATGATCTAATAAAATGATAAGTGCATATTTTTAAAGAGATATTTAACTGAAATAAACAATCATTTCTTTTAAGAGTTATTTTTCAGGCTTTACTTGCGGCAAACATTGACTATGTCATTGAAATAAATAAGTATATTTTTAACAGTTTATTCAATAGAAAAGATGGCTAGACCAAAAAGTCTTTCTTAGTTCATTGATGACCGTATGTAATTTTTTATCAATTTCAATTTACTAAAAGAACGCTCTCCGGTTGAAATTGATGTGACGAATGTCAAGAAAATTCTCAGAAAATTTTCCACATTAGGAATAAATTCCAATATTTCTTTCTGCGTAATTTTCACACTTTTTCGAAGGCAGGTGGTGTTTCAAACTGCAAACTTCTTCGATTAACTCGCGTTCATCCACATTGTTTTTATTACCTATTATCAGCAGTTTCACAGGAATTTATCATTTTATCTTCGGTCATATTATATAAAGCACAACTTAAAATTTTCTGTCGTTTCAGGTATTGAGGATGCTTCAGTTTCCATCGTGTCATGAAATTTCCTTTTTCTTTTTCTTATTTTCGAGAGACCATCAGGTATTCCTTTTTCATCGCAAAATTTCTTTGCCTCTTCCATATACTCTTCCAGTCTCGACGTTGAACTTTTTGTCTGATAACAAATCACAGATCATGTCAACGGCTCTATCCACAGTTACATCAGCACCCTGAAGAGATTTAGTGAGGTGGTTGATCTTCTGGAGACAATCATCCCAAAATAACAAGAAAAATATAAATATCTGTTTTAGAAAGCTTTCAGCATCTCTGCACTTATGTTCATTCTTTAATTTTATTACCACCGTATAAACTTTCTTCAATTGTAACCCCAATGAATTCACAGAATTTTCTCTTTACGGCCATCGTGTTGTGCCATGTTTTTCCAACGTCAACTTAAGGACCTCTCGATGTGGAACCAGCGAAATAAAGGAACAGTATCTATACCTTTGCAAAAAATTCCCTAATTTGACGGTTAGTTTTCTCAATGGAATGATAACAAGCTAAATTAAGCGAATGCTCTGTACGTGGTATGAAAAGTGCAAGAAGGTTATGTTTGCAACAGTATAATTTATTGGTCATATTAGGAGCACTTTCATACGATTGAGCTCTCATATTTTGTAAATCTAGTCCTGTTCCAACTTTTGGATTATTTCTGACATGATTTCGTCTCTCTTTTTCGATATGACAGCAGTGAAATCAATAAAGGTCTCCTCAATAATTACTTTTTTATGGACAACTTTGGGCGAAAATTCTGCTTGGCTAATGCAATGCGATAGGGCGCACACATTTTTGGGGACGAGGGTAAATAAAAGAAATTACATTCAGAGCGTAGAGAGTAGAGACAGCCAATTAAGTTTGCACACGTTCACCTATGACTTGGTAAAGACATGGTGGCCCTTCAGCTGAACCTGAAAGGTTGGCCGTTATAAGTTTCTAAGAGAGCGAAAAAACAAAACTGTAACCACATTTTATCGAGTGTATAATAAGACTTCTATTTGGCGCCCCCTTACGAAGCTGCGCCCTGGGCACGTGCCCCGGTTGCCCCGCCCTCACTACGGCTCTGGGTATACGTAACTATAAAATGATAAGAATCGAAATCGTTGTTTCTAGTATCGAATCCATATACATATGTAATTTTATTTTGATTTTTTTACAATTTAATTTTACAGTGGAAATCAGGGTCAAGAACGTATTCATCCTCATACGCGATTTTAAGTACTCATTGTAGGGAAAATAAACGTCGTCAGCAGCAATCTTGAAACATAATGGGATAATAAGGTAGAAGGTCATCTTATGATAGAAATTCATTGATATCATTAGATTTTTGCGGCTCAAGTCGGTAAAAGAAATTATGAAGAAATGTCTTAGTCTATATAAATTTTTGGCGCTTGTTAAAGTTTATAAAAAGATACGGAAATTCATGCTTAATGCTATTGGCGAAAAGTTATGTCGAAGAATGATTAAACATATCAACAGATATACGGTTTATATATACCAAAAACGTAATTAAGTTACAAGGATTTTTTTCTCTAAAACACTGAAGTGGTTTACTCAACTGCTTAAAACGGTAGAAGTGTCTACTTCGATCGTCTTTTGGGTTCAAGCCGTAAAAGTCGAGTTCGATAATTTTTTTTTTTAGATCCCCGCCGGCTCTATAGTGACTGCCGTTATGTAAATGCCGGAGATATCGGATATTACGGTGCATTCAACATTTTTTTGTTATTTTTCTTCGCCGGAGGCCCTAAGTACACGCTCCAACTCAAGTTTTACGGGCTGTCATGACGGCCGCTCCGGGAGGGAAGAGGGTAACACCTGATAAATCTCGCGCAACCTTATGCGGCGATTAGCTTGCCGGACTTAATGACATTACCGCGCGCATTTGGACCAACAATGCGGCAATTTTTTCGTAGATACGGGAGGGATTCGATAATTCCGGCGTTTTTCGCACTCCGTTATAAAAAATAAAGCTCAGCGTGCGTGCCTGACCACTGAAACGGAGTATTGAATACACCATCTGCGCCGTGGGTGGATGACGTTCCATCCCAACCTCTTAAAAAATCAGTTGGTGCGTGGGTATGTCGGTCAGTTCACTCGCGCTTTTACGCGCTTGGCGGAGGAAAAGTGCCTTGTTTACGAACTCTTGAGGTCAGATCGCATCGTCCTTTCTTTTTCATCCGGGAAAATAATTGCGGCTATTTCGAAAGATTGTGGAGTCAGATGGTTGTTTCACGCTTCTGACTAATTTTATGGCCGTTCATATCAGTTCGTCATAAAGTTTTTAATTTTTTCGGCCGTTAAATTTAAAAAAAATAAGACTGGAGAAATTACGACTAAAGAGGATTTTTCCCCATGTTATCTGATGGGCGAATTCAATATTTTAAGAAAATTTTAAAGTCGATTAAAAATCGATTTCAATTCCTTCAACATTTTTTAAAAATCATTCACCGAAATTAATTCTAATATTACGTCAGTCCGAGGTAATCCGTTCTTACTTGAAACAATGCGCTATGGTTCGAAGCTCATGAAAATATTTTGTCTAAAAATTCAAAAAATACTAATTTTGTATTCTTCAAAGAAAAATATTTGAATTTAATCATTAAGATTTTATAATGAATAATAATCATTCACGTCATCAGTCTCGTAACTAGATATTTTTAGCGTCCGGGGCAAACTACTTAATATGCGCCCTCTCCCCCTTCAAGAAATTATTTTTTCTAGTTTATATAGTTACTATTTGGATTTTTGCGCCTCTTGCTTAGTTACGCCCTAGTTACGGCACTGCACGTCATACCGCTTTATGACTTACAATAATCTTCAAATTATCACTTAAAAAATCCACTACGCATTAAGATCATCTTTGCACATTGATCCATCAATTAAACTGTATCTATAATATATAGTGCTATATATAATTTACTCCCATCTTTAATCTTTACGTTGTAACCAGGGTTGCCACCTCAAGTTCGTCAATGACCCGGAGATTTTCTAATTTGACCCGAAGATTTCATCATTTGACTCGGGTATTCTCTTAGGCGAAGCAGGAAAAGTATGTTTTTGCTATAATTAAGCGTTTGATATGCAATACTTAATTACTATTCATACAAATGTGAGGAACGTATTTATTTATTGATATATTCCACACTGCTTCATCTGTTGTTGACCCGGAGAATTATATCCTTAACCCGGAGACTTCGGGTCAAACCCAGAGAGGTGACAACCCAAATTGTAACATTTTTTTCTTTAATTAACTGACGATTTCGATTCCAAAAGAGCAGTGGAGGATATAAGAGGGTGGGGAGAGGGAGGGGGTCGAACTTTGCGTACGCCATATGCCCTTTGAAGTAAGGAGCCCCGAAAATTTTTTTTTCTGTATAATCTCAGAAATATTAAATATCTCATTTTAAAAGTCAGGAAGAAAATTGTTTTTGCACTACGATACTTAATTTACAACAAGTGAGGAGAGAATTGCAGAGCAAATTACATAAGTCGCTTTTTTAAAGAATACTAAAAAAAAACATTCTCTTGCAGACCAACCTATCTTGAAAATTTTGCATATTTAATAATATTCAATACATTAATTATGTAAATACATTTTTAGACCTATGTAATTTCACTTTTGTTTCGAAAAATTAATTAGTTAATCTCACAGCAACGTATTTTACCATTAAAATGTGAAGCATCACATCACGTAAATATTTCTTAAAAAACAATTTGCATTAAATAAAAACGTCAAAATATTTAATAGAATAAAATTTTAGAACTGTGTAATTTCGCTTACTTTCGCTTACTAGCATACTTGTTTATTTACATTCGTTGCTGTGAATACGACCAACAATACGAAAGCCATAATGGACACGTATAGATAGTTCGTAAGGGGTTTTCTAATACCCTGTTAAAAGGCAATCAGACAGACGGACGGACCCCAAATTTTTACATATTTAGTTCGAACGTATAACTATATATCCTGAAAATTTGGTGTTTGTAGCTTACGTAGTTTTTGAGTTATTTTGTACGCGGTCAAACAGACAGACGGATGAACCGAATACATAAGCTCTTTTTTTTTTATAAAGAAAAGCACTAAAAGCGGGGAGTCAAACAAAGGGGTAGTCGTTAGGTGAGGTTTCACCATATATTTAGTTTGCAGGGTTCCCAATTGTCTAGTGCCAGAGGCAGGGTCGGCCCGCGGTACTGGCGAGTAGGGGCGCCTAAGTCTTGGGGGCGCTATACCAAACATATCTACGCATTGCTTGCAATTCAATAAATAATGGATACCAATTTATATCGCGGAACAGGCTATAATCATGATGTTATCTCTTTTATTGTTTCATTATCAATGATTTTTACATAGCGATAAATAAATTAACATGCACTTCGAAAATATCTCAACAAGCATTTGTGGAGGAGTCGCCGGAATGCTACCTCGCCCGGGGCGCCGTGATTTCTCGGGTCGCCCCTGGCCAGAGGCCTCAGAATGTTTAAATCCGCCACTGAAAAAGAGTGTTAATGCAGTTCTATTGACCAAAACATTAATTCTCACGGTGAATGTTTTTTTTCTCGCCGACTCGAAATAAATGCGTCAACGCTTTAGCCGTGAGAAATTGATTTAATCGATTGGTTCGCTAAATATTTTTTCACTTGCAGGTGTAATGAACGCAGCCGATTACTACGGCCTGGACGAGTTGCGACGCGCGTGCGCGGGATTCGTCCAATGCTGCATCAACGTCGACACGGTTTGCGCCCTACTCGCCTCGGCTGAGAGGTATATCCAGTACAAGTGCACCAAGTCACTCGTACAAAAGGTCAGCACTCTCTATACGTCCCGCCCTTTTGTTTAGCAAATGAATAACGACGTCACGGCGACCTTTCACCGTACGTGAAGAACACCCTTATTCCCCCCTCCCTTCCTCACACAACACTCCCCAACCTTCTCTCCTCCCCCCCTGCCACTCACACCTCACTCCTGCCTCATCCTCCTCCTGCCCTTGACTCGACCGACCCAATATCACCTCCGTGTATTTTAAGGTTCCTGTCCAAAGTAGCTATCTCGTCCTCATATTCCGGTTACCTTATTATAACGGTCATGTTGCGACTAGAGTGCCAATTTACACGACATCAACGAGTCCCATTCCACCCCGACGGTATGTTGACGTTCTGGCGTCAAAACTGTAGGATTTCCTGGACGGGTTTTTTGGCGGTTTTCCCATTCCGCGAGTTTTGCATTCTTCAAATGCATCTGCGTTGTGGCCACAGAACCCCAAAAACAACTATGCTTTTCTCGCACCACCCCCTTGCAACAGCGACGGTCTATCTCCCTTGGCATTTATTGGTTGTCTCTTCTTGGCCCAGATTAATTATTAAATAATGATATCTTAAGAGTTATAAAGCGCATAAACACCAATCAAATAAAATATTTCCAACATGCTAAGTCTACCTAAACTACCTTAGGGATCGACAGACATCGTACGCGACCGTTCCAGAGTTAAAGATTAACCAAAAAGTACGTTAACGCAAAAAATGCTTTGATTCACATTAAATACAAGCGGGCGCGCAACCATGAGGAGGGAGGAGGGCTGACGGGCTTAGCCCCTCCCCCCAAAAAGCTAAATTATCTGACTTAAGAACCTTAAAACTCCAAGAGTTTGCATTAACCAGGTATGTACATAGGTACTCAGGAGGAGCCTGTAGTTGAGGGGACCCCAAATTTCCAAATTTTCCAAATGTTTGGCGGAATATTTTTGTTTGAATTGAACCCCACAAGATAAAATCTGGTGCGCACCTGCATACAAGTGAGGTAAGGAAATAGAAGTGATTATGTGTCGGGTTGTATTCGTAAATGTGGAGCGTATACCGAGTTCCGCAAACCCATTTCCACCCCTTGTCAAATTCTAATACTTACTACATAAAGATTAGTCGATGCTTGTTGGCGACTTACGGAAGGCACTGAAAATTTTCAGAACTTCCATATTCCATTAGGAAAAATAAAAATGTTGTTATCACCGAGGGAGTATTGTTTACGTGTTCCACTCCTATAATAATGCATTGACGCATCCTCAAATGTCTTTCGGAGACACGAAAGACGCCTTACAATATTTACCATAAATCCCCAACTATTATTCTCTCCTCAAAAGTTTGCGGATCGAGCCGAAACATCGACCAAAAATTTATGCGTGCGCATCAACTCGCAGCGCAAAACAAATCGAAAAATAAAAAAAATTCCCTTTTTTATTCACTCGATTTAATCTTCCCGAATAAACCGTAACAAGTCGCCTGCGAGAGGAAACCCATTCGTCTCGCACGTCTGGAAGAAAATTCCTTTTTTCTCAGCCTCGCGCAGGAGGCGGAAAAAAAAGAGAACATCATCCAGAAAGAAGTTTTGACGCCGTAAAAAAAAAACGTCGTAAGGTGACAAACGCGGGAATAACGCATCGTCTGCAATTTCCCTACGTCCCGTCCGCATTTCCCTCGGCTTTCGTCACCATTGGCTCCCGGAGGAAACTGCGCCACACCCTTAACCCGTCCTCATCCACCGCCCCCGCATCCCACCCTACCGCCCCATTTCTCCCTCGGATGACCTTCTCAGCTATCCACCCACACGCATTAGCTTTTGAAAGGAGAGGAGTGGGCGTGTAAGAGGAATGGAAAAGGGAAAAGATGACGGCAAATGTTAAGGAATTGGGAGGGAGGATGGGAAGGGAGTGAAAAAGGAGGAGGAGGAGGTAAAGCTCTCTCTCTCTCTCTCTCCCCCGTCTTCTTCCGATCGAAAAAAAGGTGGAAGAGGAAGTGACGTTTTTATATTTATTATTATTTTTTTAAAGCTCCGGCGGTCCGTGGAACGAGTAAGATAAGGGTGATAGAGTCGTCCTGCACCAGACAGCCAAATTTATTCTCGTATCTCCGGGATATTTTCTCGAGAATGAAAGAGAGAGGGAGTTGAGGGGGTAGGCTAATGATTACAAGGAATGGATTTGATGTCGGAAGGTAAATTTGCCAGTAAATGGATCCCGAGTTCTTATTATGTGGCGACGACCGAGCACTTGCTGCCAAGGAGATATTAATTAGAGAGACGTAAAATGGAGGAGGATAGGAGAGTTTGGGGTGGGGTTGGGTTGGAAATACGAGGGAGGATACTTATCGCCGCGTAAAGGAAAGTTCACTTAAGACTAATAATCCTAGAAGGTTCCAAAGTGGGATCCGTGAGCTCCGCGCAGAACAATTAATATAAAAACAATACCTAATGAAACAATAAATAGGTATAAGACAAATAAAAAGTTTTATAAACAGTTTATATATACTAGATTCAATATGAAAACAAAAAAAAACAAGTAGCAGTTACGGTGCTACAATGTTCAGTCTTGTGAGTGGTTTTCATGGGTAGAGGATCGTACCAGATTGTATGGCCTTTTCAAATAAAAATTGAGTTTTTGAATTGTCGGCCTATTAAAGGCGATAGTAGTCGAATGGTTTTTGTGATTGAAAACCGTTTATTTGAAGAGGAAATCAATAACCGATCAAACAAATGGTGGTGAAATCGACGAAATGGTCCGCCGAGACTCGGGCAACTTTCAAGAGGTCCGCGAACAAAAAAATAACGGAAACAGCTGCCCTAGAGAAATATAAAGTCGTCTGAATTGGTAGAAAATTCCGTTATAAAGCCTTTTAAATAGAAGAACACGTAAATATTGACTGTAACGTAATGGTAAGCATCGATACCGAGTCACGTTTTTTTTATTATTTAACTCAGATTTTAAATTGATTTTATTTAGATGGAAAAATCGTAAAGTTTATAGGAAATTAAATGACTATGCCGATAAAAACAGTCCAATTATTACAGTAAATACACTTATAAATACAAGTTGTGGAAAGGGTGAAACTGCGAGCCAGAACAATTAAGCATTCAAATTAAATTAATCCGTTAAGGACTGAATTAATTTGGGTAACGCTTTTTTAATTAAACAATATGAGACAAATATAATTAAAGATAAAGATTAAATCAAGAAGAAATGTTATATGTAACATCTAATCTAACCAAGATTTTATCGCGATAAAACAAAAATTATTTGGAAACATAATGATCTTATTAAAAAGTCTTTTTTAACTTTACCATATGGCAGGAATGGCAAATAATTAAGTGGCACGTTTTCGTTTTTACTTGGCACTTCCTATTTTCTATCTAAAATATGAAGTTCCTTGGAGAGGGGTAAACTAGTGGCACGCGAAAAAAATTGGATTATTCACATTATTTTCTCGGCATGTGACACAAAAATCATTTGCCATCTCTGGTAACGCTTGTCCCTAACGGGTTAAAACTAATCGTTTTAATTATGTTTAAGTCGAATCAAAACAAAATCCCATAGATATCTGAAGTTAGAATTTTTAATTAGTTGTTTTATAAAATGTTTCATAAGCATAATGCTATATATCTATATATAAATAAGGGAATCAATTTTAAAAACGGATTTTTTCGCCGGGAATTTTGTGTATGCAACGACATACCGAGTTAAACGCGTCACTTTTATCTAAACGACTGATTGAATATTCTTGAAGGGCAAGAGGTCTGCTAGGGAAATGTAAAGCCACCACTTAAAAAAACGGAGATTCGAGGAACGAAGATGCTGATATAAAGAGATTTGCGTCTCAGACCTTCTGGATATGAAGGTCTGGATTCAATCTCAGTAGGATCTCCAGGCATAATATTCCTTCTTAATAAAAGAGCATACGATCATAGCTCCCAAATTGCGTCATAATGTGGAATCGACCTCACTTACTCGCGGGGTACGTATAACGTCGAGATTAAAATAAATTAAAGAAAACGGAGCGTATAAACTTAATTATTTAGCGACATTCACTTATCTAAAGATGACAATCGCACTTAGATGGGGGAGATTAGGAGTTATGCCAACGGTAATCATAACCAGACACGCGCAGACGCTGTTCGGAATTTTACACATATTTATCTGAGCGACTCGAAATAGAACGCCCATTTTTTCAAAACGAAATTCTTTTGAGTATACATTTGTTATCTGAAAATACACCTACGAATGCGCCGACTGAAGTGTTTATCCGTAAGTAAACGTAATTCGCCGCAACCTTATTATGGGTTTCAGGTTAGAGTTATTTTCATCTTTTCTTTCTATCGGGAAGTAACGATTTCTTAAATAGATCAATTTCATTTAACTTTACGAGATATTTAATTGAGAGCATCACTGTAGTTTGAAAATACTTTCATAGAATTAATAATAATGAGTACTTACAAAAAGGACACGTATGTTCGATTCCACAACTGCTCAAAGGTTATAAAATATGACAAATACAGCGAAATATAACAAAACTCAATGTAATTTTTAATAACGCGATAAATTTAGAATTTGTGCTGTCTTGACTAACTGTATGCTTTTAACTGGCTGCCACGACTATTTGCACTAAAAATTTTATAATTCTGGAGTGGTTAATTTTAAAATTTTAAAGCCTTTTCTGTAAAGACATCTATATCTCTACACGACGGGGTCAATTCACCCTAATTTAGTTGCTTAGCAATCAACCGTTTGGTGTTATATACTTTTTCTTTATTCATTTTTACTTACGCGATAGATAAAAATTTTACGTTTTAATGAGAAATAATGGCCAACAACAGAATGCGCTAATTAAAAATGCTTAAAATTCTGGAATTTTTAAAATATTCAGATTATTACGCTTTCCATTAAAAAAAACTATGCGACGAATAAATTGACTCTTGTATAGATACTAAAAAGAATAATTAAAGCATTTTTTGGTGAAATTTCGTCGCCCCTCAGCAAAATACTAAGATCCCGACCATTCGTTTACGGCCCGAGTTAAATAACCCAGAGGGAAAGGAAACGCGTCGGACATTTCCGACGGAATCACAAAGCCGTCCTTTGTCCTCCGTTAAGACGCTCCAGTTGCCTATATGACGCTAAGGGCGTCGCCTTGAAGCTCTCTCACACGAAAAGCCTTGGTAACTGCGAGACGTCACGCAAAGCCGATAAATTTACGGAGGCGAACAAAAGGGGAGGAAAACAAAAGAAGAGAGGCGAAGGATCCACGGCTTTTCGACATGAGGCTTCAAATTTCTCGAATAAACGGGATTTCTTTTAAGGACGACGTGATTTGGTCGATATCCTACCCGATTTTCGGATTATTTTCCTTTTAACGGCGCGCTCGACACTTTCAACGCCGGTTATACCATAAGGCAAAGTTCACCGAAGGGCCACATGAGGTTTTATGTACCACTGTGGGGGCCACATGCGACCTTTCAAATGACTTATAGCTAGTTTTGAGATTTTTAAAAATTTACACGGCTATGTTAAAATTATATTAGAGAAATTCGTTTATATTTCAGAAATGGTATCTAATGACTCCTCCAGGTAGAAAATATATATGTACTGTGGAACTTCTATAACTCGAACCTCTAGAGAAAGAAAAAATATTCGGCTTATAGAAGAAAAATAAAATGTAAAAGATTTTGTCCTGTGAAATGAATTCACTTCGAGTTATAGACGTTCTACTTAGAGAAATTTGACTGTATATGCATGTCTTATAGAAAATGATGGAAGCCGTAGTCATGGAAACCCCTAACATGGGTAAAAGAAATTAATGGGACGTAATATTTTAATTCGCCTAAGGTGGCGTAAATGCTTGGGCACAGTCCAGCGTATAAAGAAAAAACGGAAATTGAAAGCGACCGTCTTATGCGTGGGATTTTTTAGAGGCGCAACACTTGCGGAACAAACTATTCCCCAGGCTAGGCGGCGGAAAACAGCCAAAAGGCGGAATGCACATGGCCGCCGAGTTAACGCATTCCGTCCGGAGTTGCTATCGCGATATCCCTGCTGATACTCAAAATCGAACCGAAAAAGTGGCAGAATTCCAGGAAATGCCCGTGCGCTCACGTGTCGGAATATTTTTTTTTGTTAGAATATAATGACGCAGTTAGGAACTTATTTTTGAATTTTTATCGGTAAACGAGTCGTTCGGCTCTTTTCTTCGATAAACGACAACCTCTCTCGGTTTTTTTCGTACGTTTTTTTTGTCAGACGTCCACCATAACAAACGATTTCGAACACATCTAACGGACGAATCACTCAATCTAACAATAAGTGAACACCAAAGCGGGGCAAACGCTTTTTTGTCAGCTATTGTTAAACGAAGCGACCGCATTAATCTATTAATGCTATCGATCGAAATGACTAACGCTTCCATTGTATGCAACCTAAGGATGGAATGAAATAGAAAATCTAAACCAACAACTCGTACTTAAAACATTCGATCGAAATTTCTTTTCTTCAGTTTTAATAATTACCTTAATATTAGACTTTACTGCGCCGTAAAATATTTATCAAACAAGAAAGCAAATGTTTTTTTATAGAATAGGTTAGCGCAGGGATTCCCAAACTTTGTGAAGCCACGGAACTCTTATATTCAAATGTTTTTTCTCGCGGAACCCTAACTAATAGATGGTAAGCGTAATCGCCATAAAATTAACTTTAAATTCATTATAATATTTATTCATATAGCTTATGTACCTTACAGTACACAGTTTACAATTGAGGGTCATGTTTCCTGCTGTAAATATGAGAAAGAGAACGTATCCGGTCTCTATTACGGAACCCCATTTAGCTTCCGCGGTACCC
Organism: Uropetala carovei; assembly: GCA_036926305.1. Taxonomy (NCBI): domain Eukaryota; kingdom Metazoa; phylum Arthropoda; class Insecta; order Odonata; family Petaluridae; genus Uropetala; species Uropetala carovei. Next base: position 625,847 of record JAXCHB010000003.1, read on the forward strand.
TTGTGTTCCGCGGAAGTTTGGGAAACTCTGTTTTAGCGGAAAGATAAATAATTAGCATTACTAGCCATTTTCTATGTAAGTGAATAAAAATTAATTCACACGCTCTCCCCTTCATTTGATGCTTAAAAAACAGCTAATAAATTTATTTTCTTTTTAAATCACTTCTAGCATTAAAATCGTTTTATTTAGTAAACTAATTACGGAAATTGAATGTGAATGACTTAAAATGCTTCAGAAATTATTTATTATTATCTGCATATTATTATAGTACCGTAATATTATTACGTTATATGTAATTCAATTTTATAGGGAACCGCAAAGAAATCGATTCTCAAATCTATGTATTATTTTATAACATTTATATTTAAAATTTTTAACCATGCAAGGAGCCAAAAAAGTATGGCAAGGGGTGGCATTACACAGTGCCTACACTTTTAACGTGAAACTCGATTAGCCTCTTCGCATCTGAGAGAAAATACCAGTAGTGCCTGTCAGTTCTAGCGATTATTTCTGCAAAACTAATAACCGAAGATGATATGCACGCAAAGACCGAAAGCACACGTGATAAATAATACTCCCGCCGATGAATTTCGCATGAAAACAGCAATCATTTCTCTCGCACCCGCGTAAATACTGCGCGTTCCTCACACGCCCGAATGATTCCTTGCCGACTCATCCCTTAAAACCGTGTTTATTTTTCCGAACTCTGCTATAGCGCACTCAACCGAAACTAGGTCTAGAACGTTTGTTAACTTAGGAGAGAGCCCAAAAGCCGTTCGTTTTCCTTAGTCACTCACACTCGAGTTTTTACACGGTATTCGATTATTCTTCACGCTTGCGAGGATCAGATCGAATGTAACGCTTTAAGCGATTTTTCGAAGGAGCTTTGAAAAATTTTTGTACGCTGAGAGAGAGAATTGGAGCGATTTTAAACATACGGCGCTCTGCAAGGTGAAGAAATTTTAGCGGCATCTCGCTAAAAATGCAGCGTTTCTTGAAAGGAACTCGCGTCGCAGAATGTAAACGAAGCGACCGACACAGTGCCGTAACTAGGGCGGGATAAGCGGGGCATCTGCACCGGGCGCAACTAAGCAAGGGACGTAAAAAAAATACAATTAGTAACTAAATAAACTAGAAAAAATAAATTCTTCAAGGGCGCATATTTAGTAGTTTGCCCTGGGCGCTAAAATATCTAGTCACGGGGCTGAGCCTAGGGAACCCAATACCGGTCCCAAAAATCAATACCGGTATTACGGTACTGATGTTCGTCATTGCCGGTATACCGGCATTAAAATATAAAGAAAATCATGAATAGTTCAGGTAAAAGGAACACGCGATCAATTCAAAATATACTTCATATAAACTATTATTTATTGTAATTTTATAGAATGTAGGGTGAAACACAAACTAAATAAACTCAGTGAATCTAAAGTAAAAACTATAACTAAATAAAATAGAAAAAATAACATTTGATCAAACAAAAATTAAGTTCAAAGTTTGAATTTAAATCTAATAAAAAAATACTATTCAATTATTATTTAATTTTTTACAAGAAACATTAACCATCAATGCATTGATCATTAAGACGTGAACGAATTTTCGTACAAATTTGACCAGATGAAGGAAAGGCTCTTTCAGATTCCATGCCCGTATGTGGAATGGCGAGACAGTAAATGAATACTTTTTAAATAATTAAAAATACAATACTTAAAAGAGTATGTCAGTTTTCTCCTAGCTTTTGTTGTCATTTAGGCTAAAACAACTTATTTTTATATTATTACGTAACTTTCACGTAGGTATGCATATATGTTTTAAGACACCACAAATAATAACTAATAACTTGAGAACGGTTGCATGTATTTTAGCCATTCTTACAATTTTAAAGAGACACATAAAGAGTTATGTGTAATCGCCGTGCAAAATAAAGACCCGAGTTCGATTCCAAGGACGTTTAATTCCCCCGTTTGGATTACATGGGCGGGACTTTCTCGAATTTTTATATTCTAAACTATAAGTCGTAATTATATGCTCTCGCGGACTTTTTTGTTGCAAATCTTGTCCCTCTAACCGACTAAATTTATTAATTTTAGTTATAGTAATTATGTCATTTACTTAAGAAAAATGTTTTAAAATAAAGTTAATTTTCATTAACAACTGTTGATTTAAAAAAATTACCAATATAACTAAACACTGTGACTAAAACTAAAAAAATCTATGAATCGTTATGCTAAAAGTTGTTTAAATTAAAAAGTTGGTGTTTTATATATATGTACTTGTTTTCATAACTAAGTTACCTATAAAATTATAGTGCATTCTTTCTCCTCTGTATATGCGCCCGTTTCACGCACGGAGTTCTGAAGGGATTTTTCATCGCTATCGAGTAAATATCGATCCGTTACTGAGGCGAAGAGGGATAGGGCAAAAGGCCAACAGAACCTTCCGGTCCGCAGCAACCGAGATTTCGTAAACCAGTTAAAGAGGTGGGATGTTTTTTTTTTCATTCTATGGACACGCGTAACGAGAGGCACGCGTACATTCGAGGGCGTTAAAAGTGCCGATGAGAAAAGGGTCGATAAAAATGGCTCGCGAAACGGTTTCGAAGTGAAAAAAATAAACGCTCTTGCGAAATAATTTTTTTTTCACTTAAAGGAGGAAACGCTAGCGAAATTTAGATCTTGCGAAATGTGAACGACCTCCGTTAAAAAAAAATTATTATCCTTCCGTGTAAACACGTTGCTGAAAAACCAGAATGAAATTTTTTTAAAATCCTTTGAAAATTTCTCGCCGCTTTGATAACTGGCTCGCGAAAAAGGATTTTGAAACCGGGACGCGATAAATGAAAAAAGTTCAATGGAAATTTTTTTTGTCCGAGTGAGAACTAACTCGAGAAGTTATATTTTATGCTACGAATCAAACAGAAAATTCAACGAACGTGCAAAACATTTTAAAGTTAACATAAAAAAAATGAGAACAACTTTTCTTTGAGGATTCACGGAAATAGATGACCCGCTGCGTCAAAACCAGGTGTCTCCTAAAATAAGATGCGTGGATCCTCAAAGAAGAGTTTTTCCTCTTTTTATTGTGTCGTAAATACGAATTTCCGAAAGTAATCTTCACATTGATCACCAAATTAGCTACCTATATAATTAGTAGTATAAATAAATATACCTACAACTTCGACCAAAACGATACGCATAAAAAGACGACCATTATAATTGCTACACAAGGACAAAAAAATTTGCGTTATAAATATCATTCTTACGAGTCCAAAAATACACTCGAGTTTTGCTTGCAAGGCGCACCGTTCCGCCTAAGAGGTGTCTGCATTTAATCGTTGGGTAATATGAAAAATCTGCAGCCATGTCAAGAAAAATCTGCTGTCCTAAGGCAAACGATCGATATGACGATACACCGAGGCGTAGCAAAATTGTAAACACCAGGGAAACGGGGGTAGAATTCTTTCCCCGCGCAAGCGACGACGGCTCTGGTTTGGGTCAGGTAGGTAGCGTTAGAATTGCGCATTTCATTCGGAAGTTCGCTGCTGTCAAGAATCAGCCTGACGTAATAAATCTTTCAGCCCTTGTTAACCCTGTTTCCGAGCACGAAAGCTGCATCCAGTGTAAACGTTCGCTACTACTGCAGCATTGGAACTCCCTCTTTATTGAGTAGACGATAATATCCGTGACATTTGAAATTGTCCAAGGAAATCTGTGTTTATAAAGCGTTTGGATGAATCGGATTTCAGTTTTCAGATAACCGTTCTTGAGACAATTTCCCGACCCTTAATTCTCTAACAATCGAAAAAAGTCGAGAAAAACGTTTCCATTTATAGATTTTCGTTTTGAATGGAAAATTCCACGTAACTCAAGCGGCCTTTTTCTCAGTTATTCTCTTCGACCCTTCTGTCCTCTCTATCCTTCATCCCTTTCCGAATAAACCCAGGTTAACCTTTAACTGCAGAGGGGCGGTCTGTTAGGCACCACTTAACTTATAGCGTCAGATTTCCCTCTACTTCACTTTTCGCTATTTTACATTTGCGCACAAGGAAAAGAGGTGAATAGAAACTTTCTATTACTTATTAACTCTCATGACAAGATCTATTGAAGACATAGCTAGTGAATAAAACATATTAAAAACAACGGCGTCCTGGGAGGCCGCATCTCGGTTTCAACGCTATCGTAATTTCACCCACTAGTTAATGTTTAAGATAATATCCATAAAAATGTATACGACGTTGTGCTAATGTGTAAAAATTATAAATTACGGCAATATATACTACTATAATAATATACATATATACTACTACAACGAGAAGTCAATTTTATATTTTTACGTACTATTACGTGGCTTAAAGAATATTTCTTATTGCCTGGAAGGTCGTAAGGACGAGGAAGGTGACCACCTGAGCAACTCGGAGAATGACGAAGCGTGAGAAACAATGCAGGGTTAAAATTACTCGGAAATGCAGCGCGTGCGTATGTTTACGGGTCGCGAGGCACGTCATAGACATCGGAAAGGCAGGTCCAGGTAGGTCAGGGACGATGACTAAAAACTTCGCGGACTAGGAAATAATTCGGTTTTCTCGAAACAAAAAAAAGAAACAAATCGCCCCAGATGACCAGGTTGCGGAATCGATGCAGATATTTGCGTGGAATAATTACACTTTCAGAATTTTCTGAAATTCCGACACAAGCAAAGAGTTAAAAATTCCAATCGGATAGAAATGAAAAAGAAACGTTCGGATTTCAACGTGCGATCGTTTTTGTCCGTCGTATTCTCTTTATGTGGAGGTTATTTGCATACGTCCATTATTTGTAAGGTTATAATGATACACTTCATAAGATTATAAACAATTAAGTAGCACTTCAACAAAGAACTGCTCTAAACCGAAAAAATGCATTAATAAAGATCGATTTGTCTAAATGTCTACCCTTACAAACTTCACTTATGGCCAAAGAAGTAAATGCGGCTCGATCACCTGATAAGTAAAACTGAATCGCTTGCCCCTTCGCCTATCGAGGTCATTTTCTGCGTCCGCTTTGACTAAATACTATAAAAAAATATGAATATACAATCGAAACTCTTTTCAATAAAACGTCCACAAAGCGAACTTTCCGACTCACGGAAAAACCACCGCTCTAAAACCTTGAATTCGAGACAATGAATTTTTTTGCCGATATACTTTAAAATGTTCCAATAAAAGAGTTTCGACCGTACATTCCTATTGTAAAAGAGTGATTAGAATGCTATGGTATTTCACCTAATATCGCTCGGTCCAATCGTCCACAGGTCCTGGAGTTCGTGGACGAGCACGGGAACGAAGTCCTCAACCTCGGTTCGTTCACTCTGCTGCCTCAGCACGTGGTGCGTCTGATAATGGCCAGGGAGGAACTGAGGGCGGACGAATTCACCAAGTTCCAGGTAAGGAAAAAGTTCTTCCGCACAAGGTCTCTAGCTAGCGTGAGGCGTTCGGCGATGTTGCCCGCTAGGGTCGCGGCGGCGGCTTCGCCCCGCGACGCGCCGTTGTAAAGTCCCTTTCGACCGGGTAGCGTTCTTCGCCTTCTAGTCGATTTTACTGAAAAGTTACATAAGAGTAAGCGGCCGTCCAGGCTTACAATACCCCGTCCTATGGGTGGAAATTCGGCTTTGCAACCATCCAACAACCTCCGAATTATTTTGACTGGTATGCTCTTACGCGTCATATGCACGCGGCGCTGGAAGCGTGCGCACAAATGGAAGGTCGCGTGAAATTTCGTGCGGGATTCCAACGCTGAAAGTTGCTCGGCGAAATTCATTCTGGCGCACATCGACCTGTTAGATCATTCTCTTTGCCGAATCGCAAATAAAGTATTTCAAAACTCTTTAGTTAGCAGTGCAGCATGTATTATACCTTTACGCTCCTGTTAAATCAATAGCCATTAGGTAAAGTGACTATGACGGAACGGATAAGAAAGATGAGGGAGAACTAGATCGCATATTCCTTTCGTTTTTTGCGTTGTTAAAGATTTGATTGTATTTGAAGGCAAAAGAGAAATAGCATGGAAAAGGATTCAACAGAAAAAGGACCTACAGAGGAAAGAGTTATTAAATGAATGACGATGTTTGCATAAGACGGGAAATTTTAAAATATACTATTTTCCCTATAATAACGTTATATAAGAAGTAGGTACTTGATCAGCAGCATATTTGACTGTTTTTGTAATCATTCCTTCCCTTTAAAATATTATGATCAAGTACTTCTTGCGAGAAAGGAAAAGGAACTACACAAAATGAAAAATAGACTGGTAATAATAGGTAGAAAATACGGAATGGAAATAAGTACAGAATAATCGGGCAATCTACCTATGCTGATGATATAAATTGTTAACATAATGTGTATAAACAATGATGTCATAAAGTCGAGCGTTATCGCGACCAATAATGGCATTCATAGGAATACATTTAGCATTTAATCATTTTAAAAAAACAATCATTTTCAGTATAAAATTATTTAATATTATCTATTAAAAATTATCTAATAGGCATCTTTCTCTATAGTTCTCTATAGAGAATAATGCTCATGAAAACATGAAAATTATACAATTAACTCCTTACAATATATACATACATAATAATCTTTCAAATAAATAGAAATTCGAATGTGTTTTCATCTTATTCTTGTCTTCCTTGACTTCATAAAGGAATACGAAGCATTTTCGAGAAAAAATCTGACATGCGGAGAAAGAAATATCCGGAGGGAAATCACATTAGACATTGGGTTTATTTTTCGTATACGAAAACCCGTATAAAAAAGTTATACAGCGAGCAAAACTGGGAAATGTCTAGCGAACATGTATTTGAAAAAAGATCCTCAAACAGGAAAAAAAAAACTGAAAATAAATTTCGTTTCTCTCCCAACAGGCAGCGCTGATGTGGGGCAAGAAATACTGTGACAGCAATCCAAACACCCAACTTAAAGAGGTCATCGGGAACTTCTTGGAGTACATCCAGTTCCACAAGATCCCCGCCAACGTGCTGATGAGGGACGTCCACCCACTCGGTCTAGTGCCATATCACATCATCATGAACGCTCTAGCATACCAGGTGCGAGTCACTACGCCAAAACAAAACCATTTAACTCTCTTCCTAAAGAAAAACAGTCGAACCTCTACAACTCGAACTTTTAAGATCCGAGTTTTTCGATGCTCGAAGTAGATATTTATTTATAGATACTTTTCGCGTCTGGTAACTTCGAATTCTGTAATACGAATCGTTTTTCTTCGCTTCCTTTGACGAGTGTAGAGGTTCGACTTTAATGTAGTTTTGAATTGGTTCGTAGAACGTCAAGTTAAAGTTTGGGAATACTACAGAGGAAAACATATTTTTTCCAGATTCTAAGAATCGAGCAATATAGGTTTAAGTTCTTCTATCTATCCATATATGTGTGTGCGTGCGTGTATTGTTATCTACCTCTCTCTTTTTATATACAGGCAGACCTCGTCTTTCGCGGGGGTTACGTTCCTGAAAAACTCCGCGAAAGCCAAAATCGCGAAAGAGAAGGAACTTAAGTAATACAGAGTTAGGTTCCCATCCCAGCAAAGAACGAATCATAGCAAGTTTTCTTTGCTAAATCGACGAAAAGTATGTGTGAAATTTAGAGAAACAGGAACAAAAAATACAAAACAACACGCGAATAAACTGAGAGAAAATAAAGTGTTATTTAATTTTCTAAGTAGAATTCGAGAAATTAGCAACGGCTCTCTAACTCGCAAGGGCTACTCGCCTAACTAAAACGGAAAGCATCGGGACCAGTGGCGTTGCCAGAGGGTGCAGGAGTGCATCTGCACCCCCCAAACTCCTCCAGATAATATGAAATTTTCAGTTCCTTAACCAAAGCAGTAATAATTTAATTAAAACGCGACCGTTGTGCAAGTATTTTATGGTTATTACATTGTTAATATAAATTCAGAAATGCCATATTGTGATAGTGGACCGCAAAAAATAGCGTGGTACACCCCCCCCCCCCCCCCCCCATACAAAATTTCTGGCTACGCCACTGATCGGGACTAAGATACAAACAAATAAAACGTTTAACGGAGAGACATCGTAGAGAATTCTCATAAATAAGTGAAAAAAAAGAATAATTCTACTAATATTTTCAGACTTATCATGAAAGAATCAGCAGAAAAGCTTGGGGTGATGGAGAATAGACTCAGTTGCGGTCTTACAATTCTCAAGCCAACCCCTACTATAGCAGCAAAGCTTTCTGAAGAATTTTCACAAATATCGCCTTCACTTTGAATCTTTAAGGGTTCATATAAATTAAGAGCTTTATTCCTAATTAGCAGTCCACGAAGAGGAACATCTTTCTGGGTCATACCCTCTATCCATAAATTTAAAAGTTTTCCCATTTTTTATAATCTAATGTAAGGATTCATATGAGAAAACATAGCACTCGATGGAGCAGTAACACTGACACTTGTCCTCGGCTTTTTAATGTAACGAATTGTTGATTCATTCACTCGTTATTCTCTAGCAATGGAGGAAACACTTGCACCACTTTTTAGTTTATTCAATATAATTACTTTTCCTCTCAAAGACAACTTAATGTTGTCTTTAGCTGACGGACCAATTCAACTTGTATTTGCGCGCTTAGAAGACATTTTCATATGAAAAATATTGTTAAAATCTCTGAGCAATCTGAAAGTTACCACCACAAAAACACATTTATGTACCATTTAGAGGATTTGTCGCTCCTAAGATCGCCAATAATAAATGACAATGCGTAAAACGCAAAACGTAAGCGGTTGCACTACGTCTAACTTGAGCAAAAAATCTCAAACAATACTGAATACAAGGGCTAAGAAACCCCTTGTTCATTTTTTTCCCCTTCGGGACTTCTCTGTCGCCAAAAAGAGAGCGAAAGAGAGAGAGAGAGCTCCTGAACGGTGATACCACATTAAAATTTGAAACCTTTAACGTTTTAAAGGGACAGAGCAGTGTGGGAGGATTGCATCCGAAAAATATGTAAAAGTACAGGAGATCCTCGACTTACGAACATTCGTACTTACGAAGTTCCATAAAGTTTTAATATTTAATAAATCGGTCATATGCGCTGAAAAATGGCGCCTGATGCGAGCGAGAGAATCGCCGCCTCCAAAAATAATAAGAAAGGGAAAAAATGAAAAATGCCGACTTAGAAAAATGCCGCCTGAAGCCGTCGCCTCACCGGCTCACCCCTGGCGCCGGCCCTGTTTATACGAGCGCCAACTCGGGAATTACTTGCAACGGCGGAGCGTGGAGGACAATGAAGAAAAACCAAAATTTACAAGTATTATTTTCTACTATTATTCGTAGCAAATATGCAATATTTCAATTTAACTGTGGGTAAATAGACATTTATGGACTGACTTGGGTACCTAACCACTATTTATAAAATACTGAGTATGGTTCCGAGTTCCGAACAAAAGACTTACGAACGAACTTTTGGAACGCAACCCATTCGAAACTCGGGGACCTCCTGTATATACGTATATATAAAGAGAGAGGTGATAAAAAAACTGCATTTACCGCACGCATGAAATCCCATTGAAACAGTATGAATTCATAAGATTAATTCGTACGTCTCCATACGACCATTTTTTGTTGCCCTTTACATTTGTTTTTCTATGTAGCGGCTTCTTCATCTTCTTGCCCTGAACCTCATGTCGTTACTAAGTTTTAAAAAATGGTAAGATTTATTCTCGTGCTTTATTTTGTACCTTGTTTCGACTTGTTTGTATACTCTCCTTCACTCTTTATTCACTCGAGTCACTCCGTTTCAATCTACCCATTCCCATATTTTTTTCCGTAGTACAAACCCTTCTTGTTGTCCGCGCCTCGAATTTCGACTTTAATCTTTTCACTCTGTCCGTTTCGATTCTTTGCTTCGACGAACTAAAAATAATCCCGAGAATGGTTTATATCGGATCTCACAACTCTTTTTCATCCCGAGCAGTATGCTTCGCTTTGTTAAAAGATCATCTCTTTGGTTCTGCTGATAATCCTTACTCCCAGATACGCCAACGTTCCTTTTAATGTCACTGGCAGGGTATTACGGATATGACAGTCCAACTGCGTTTCTTTTCCCACCTCTCACCACCCATTCCTATCAAAATCAGTTTAATAATTTATTCACTCAGCTTCGTTGATTTTTTTTCTTTGTAGTTCAACCAAACTTTAGCTGTAACGTGATAGAACTGATTATGTTGTCGCGTAGCTGAAAATACTTTTCTATTAATCCTGGTGTTTTCTGTATTAATACAACGCTTCTTAATCATCTATCTATACAAAAAACTATTATATAGTTAAATTTAATAGTCGATGTCATACGATATTTCACCGATAATTATCATAAGGTACTAGCAATTATATTTTAAACAAAAATAGGTAATCACAAAGAAGATGAATGGAGGAACTTCCTAATAACCATACAAATATTTTTGAAAAGGAAAATACTCACATGGTTTAGGGGAATTTACTCCACGCCAGTGACCAAACACACACACACAATCTCACACACTTCGCATTTAGGGGGAATTACTCCAACGCCAGGAACCCTTTTTCTTTGTTCACACACACACACACACACACAAATACACACCAACCACAAAAACACACACGAGTACTTCCTTTCTAAAAATTGCCTAAATACGTATTTTGGAATCAATCGTTGATCGTAATCACAAGAAAACCAGATTTATAGTTGTATGCTGATAAGTCTGTTTATTTGAAATCATAGTAACCAGTGGCGTAACCAGGGAGTGCAATGGTGCAGGTGCACCCCCCGAATCCGCTTCAGATAATATGACATTTTCAGTGCCTTGGCTAACGCTGTAATAATGTTAATTAAAACGCGACCGCAGTACACGTATTTTATGGTTGTTACATTGTTAATATAAATTCGAAAATGCCTAATTGTGATAGTGACAGTATGGTGCACCCCTCAAACCAAATTTCTGGCTACACTACTGATAGCAAAATAAGATTCATTGCGTTGTCCTGATTATGGGACATCCTCAAATATGGTATGACTTTTAATTCCAGAAGTAAATGATAGGGCGAGTAAAATTTATGCAAAATACCCGAGAGTTTACTCATATTTCCTAACAATCTTTGTAATTCAATAGAAAAATATGTGGAATTTCGCGGCTTACCAATTTAAGTTTTCGGAATTAAAAGAAGATACTCCATATTAAATGTCAACTTAGAGAAAGAGAAAAATTCTGAATTTGACCGGGTATCAAACCCAGGTCTCCCACTGGCGGTCAAGTTCAAGTTTGACCTCCTCTAAGTAGTTTTTCGTGTTAAGCCTTATGTGTTCACGCATAAAGACTATTTACCTACATTCCATCTAATTCCATATTAGCACTAATAATCTATCGATTATCAACCAAGTATGAATTCTTCGATTCATATTTTTTTTTAAATACACACTACCTTATAATCTAGCCCAGTGTTTCTCATCCGGCGTTTCGCGTCACAGTGGTATGCCGTCAGACATGAACTGGTGACCCGCGGAATTTTGGGAGAAGCGGGAGAACTAAATTCGAAAATAGGAGGCGGTTTATTTTTTTATTTGAGCTAGTGCGCCGTGGAATGAAAAGGTTTGAGAAACACTGATCTAGCCAATACGGTAAGTACATTAAAAATTTTCTTAGTGGCGTGGATTGTCCCTAATCCGCTTACAGCTTTCTTCAAATCCGAACTTTTTTGACGGCTTCGAAAGAATAATATTAAAAGTGCGCCTTGGTATTAATTTTTTTAATGTGATCAAATAAACGCTCCCCTCCGTCGCAGGCAGACCCAACAAGTGTCGACCCCTCAAAGCTCTCCCCCAACCGAGTGAGGCGTCGTTCCACGACCGGCCAGCAGGGGCGCTCCATGTCTGTGCAGAGTTCGCTGGACCCGTACGGCAGCAATACAACCCTCAGCTCTTCCGGAAGCAGCGAGATAGACAGCGGCAGGGTGAGCTCGGAGGGAGGTGGGGCGGGAGGGGGCGGGGGGACGGGGGGAAGCGGAGGCGGGGGTAGCGCTACGGGGAGGGCGAGCAGCGGCGGCGGCGGAAAGCATTCCAACTGATCAAAAGACCCAACCCGGAACCCTATTTTTTCCGTGCTTTTTTCTTTCCTATGCGAGACGTCTCCACGTGGAAATTGCGGGAGCGTGGGATGGGGGAGAGGGGAGGGGGGGGGGGGGAGGAAGGACGAGTTTCTGGAAAAAACAAAAGACTACGAAACGCCGTTTTTTACTTTTTACGAAACGGCGGGAATATTTTTTGAGATGAAATGGATAAAAGGAAAGAAGCTGAGGAAGAGGAAGGAGGCTCGGAAAATTAAAAAAATAAACAAATGCAGAACGCGCACGCGCTTTCGAAAAGCGGGGGGAAAAACGCGAAACGAAAATGCGCGCGCGGTACGAAACGGGTGACGCTATTAAAACATAAGAAAGAATGGGGCCTTTTTTCGTTCGTAACGCGATTGAAATCGCTTCGCGGATGTTTTTCTTAATTTTTTTACGATAATCCAAGACAAGACAATCTAGGATTTTTACTCAAAGGGCGCAGAGGAGGAGGTGTCAAAAAGGGAGGGGGAAAAAGAAAAAACATATTAAGTTTGTTCTGCGTGATACTTGAAAAAAAAACGAGTAAGCGTTCAAGTATAATAGTTGTCTCACGCGTTTTTTGTCGTGCAGTAAAACATTACCGTTATCGATTTCCGAATCTTGAAAAAAAATCCTTTTAAAAATTGTTACATTTATTAAAAACGTTGGCAGGGGCGAAATCAATCAACCTATAATGCTAGGACATTAGTCGTTTTCGTCTGATTACGTGGTCCCGATGCTGGCATCGGGGGCGTTTTGTTTTTTCTATAGTAAAGTTGCTGTTATGCGGACCGCAATGGCGGACTGCGACAAAAAATAGTTTCTCTTCCGACTTTGCAAAGCGGAATGTCTGTTGTTGGCTGTAGTTGTTTCCATTCGTTCAAAAAAAAATAAATAAAACAAAAAACGTTGCATTTGAATCAGCCGTAAAAATAACGGATAACCAAACCGTAGATATATCGAAATTTTTTAAATGAGCAGATTCCGCGAAAGACGCAAAACGTGAGATATATATTTAAGTGACAATCATGAAAATATAAGATCCACTTTGCTTTGTTCGCTTTATCGACGTTGATAGCGGTCCTTTTGTCGAAAACGAAGCGGTCGCCACATTCTAAGATCACTTTAACGATAAGCGCTTCCATACAAGTTAATACTTTAAAAAAAAAGCATCGCTTAAATCCCGTTGTAACACGCGCTGCGCAACCAAGTAATCAACTTTCTTAAATAAGACAAGACAGACAAGAAAAAACATTTCCCTTAATAGAATAAACAGCCAAATTTTAAAAAATGGCATGCCTTACGTAACGTTTTATATGGCAAGAGCTACACACACACACACACACACACACACACATCTCATCGAAAATTCACCACCATTACGTTGACTCTTTTTTCACATACAAAAAAAGGCATCGTAGAAGTTGTTGTAGGATAGAGTCGTGATAAACGAAAATTATATATATGCCTATTAACCCTCAAGGTCAAAAAAAACACTGTGCCTCTCTGTTTTTCTGCTGACTTCCATGGTGTTCACATTTTGAAGGATAAGGTTGTGATAATGATTCGTCGATATAAATTTTCACCCTAAGAGTCTTGTGGAAAAAACATTTAATTTTCATTGGTGACTTGTCACCTCCAGGTAGATCGAATGTGATCGAATTGATGCTGGCCATTCATTCATACTCAAAATAATAACTGATGAGTGTTTAAAAATGATCTTACCAAGGGACCGATATTTACATGTATAACGCATAGGAAAACTTTGCTGAGAGAACTTCTGAAAAATTAATTAGTGCAATGCACCGTTTTCATAGTGAATATACATATGACTAATTTTATAGAGGATTATAGTGTTAGAATTCAATTTGTTTGGTTTGAAAGATAATATAATCCTTTCTTTTATGTACCTATCCCACAATGTATGTCCAAATTGTATAAAAGAATATTTATGCAAGAGGTTGCCGTTCATTTTATATTTTAAAAAGTTGAAACAGGTAATGAAACAATCTCTTTTCTGAAATTTGAGAATGTGTGATAAAACTCTACCTACGATTAGATAACGCTTAAAATTGCTTTAAAAACCTAATATAAATATGCTTATCTTCCTTCTGAGGTTGCAGTAGACTTCCCCAAAATGCTCATTCGCATACGTTTATTAAAAGAAATGACCCATATACAAGTAGAGAAACGTTGAGATTCTTCCATACGCGAATAAATATTCAATTTTTTGTTCCCTCTTAAACTAACGATCCTTAAGCGCGGAATCGTACAACGCGCGGTATTCCGGGAACCCGTCTACCGCGTTGTAATGGATAAATCCTGTGCCTCTCGATAATGTAAGTCCATACCGTTGTGAATAAACGTAATTTATTGCACGGCCTCGGAAAAGAATAACTAATGTGACTGTTTCTTTAAAGCGACTCTAGCATTAAAAAAAAAACATTTCTTTCCCTGCGTGTGATACCTATACGAACTCAATAACGATTATAACACGTTATAAAATTACAAGTTGGACAAATTTGACAAAGCTGACGGTTGTCGCTTGGAAACCAATACCAAAGAGACATATTTATTCAATATAGACTGATATAGATCGTCTTGAACCGATTTAGGAAAAAATAAGCACTTAAAAATAAAAAATTGACAAAAAACGAGTACTTAAAGTATCTCCGATATCCATTTCACAACCCTGTAATGGACATTGGATATAACTAAAACAAGAACTTGTTTACTTTTTCAATTCTTCATCCTTAAGTGTATATTTTTGGACGCAACCAAATCACGCTCTCAGCAATTTATTCGCTGCCAAATTTGTCGCGATCCACACTCGATCGAATTGAACAACATACCGTTGGGTGAAATGTTTGTTTAATATGAATGTTTTAACATGTATATATATATATATATATATATGCCTAATGATATTTTTCGCGTAATTAGAGGACCCATAAAAATATCACGCAGTATTCATTTCATATAACTTGGTTTTCTTGATATTTATTCGATTACGAATGTCCTTTATTGAAAGCTGCTCGAGATGTATTTTTTTATAATAATGATAGAAATAATAATTTGGAACATGATTTTGAGTTGTAATTTTGAGTGCGTGACGCATTATAAGTATTATAATTTTAATAAAATTTTAGCCTATTTAATTCCCGTGGCGTATCACTAATATGTTGTTTTTTTGAAAAATGAGCGTTTGAAAAAAAACGGTAAAAATGGCAGCCATGACAATCGGTGGCAATAATTATATTGTTTAGATTTTTCTATCGCCTCTTATTCATCCCATAATTGACATTATGTGAAAAACCATATTGTTTAGAAATGTGACACGAAAACGACCTAATGGATTCCATATGGATATTTATCTTATACTTTCACAAAAACAAAGCATTCAGACGTTTAAAAATAATTATAGCCATGACATCAACTAATTGCTTACACGAGTACATATCATGAAAACGTTGGACAAATAATTCAAATTGGCCTTATAAAACTCTAAGAAACCCTGTGCAATTCATTCTTCGAAAATCTAAACACTTCTCCAATGAGGTTTACGATGACCTTGTATCGTATAATACACCTATGAAAAAACATAGCGGAAAGGTTCATAACTAAACATTTTAACGTGCCATGCTGAGAAATATCAGCGAAATAACTTATACTTCATGAAAAAAGGGGTGTACATTTTTTGACATATAAAACATTAATTCTAAGCTGATTTCATCAACATTTATTCTAAGTTGATATCTTCGTCAAATTTTTCCGCATGGGAAAAAAATCGAATATTGTACGCATACGTCACATCGTATTCGTTCAACAAATATCGATTATATTTTCGCGGTTTATAACGATCGCGTTTTCCGACTGAGCGGTCGAATTCAGTGCTCGGGAAAGGAGAAATTTCTTTTCTTTTTTTAAAAGCCTTCTTGGTTTTATTTCGATCCGCCCTGGTGTTTATGTTTCGCTCTACGCGACGCGTTTATTTTGTATCCCGATCGATTTTCCTTTCAAATCGTCCGTTGGGATATGCTTTCCGTCGCTTTTTTAGCTTCGCGTAGCATTTTCATCTGGGGTAAAAGACCAGCCGAATACTTTTAAGAATATCACGCTGCCAAAAATGTTGGCTTTCGTCACGCAAAACTCGGAAAAATAAACGAAGAATCTCATAGAAAATAAAATGAAACTACAATATTCATAAACTTATACCAATTTTTCAGTATGCGTGAGATTATTTTTCTCACCGAAAAAAATAACCCCACCTTTTTAAACCGTTTCTTTTTATTTTGGAATATATCTACCATTTTTTTAAAAATGGTCGATTCTTATGACCTCGAAATAAATTTATAATTTCCCGATCCGAAGCTCGCGAGCGGATTTTCTTCCCTCGCTAAGTGACGAAGGCGAACATTTTACCGAAAGCGGCGAAAGGATTGTGAAAAAAATAAGGGAGGAAAACGAAAAAAATAAATAAACCTGCGACATTGGAGAAATTGAATGAAAGTGAGAGAATGCGAAAGACTAGCCATATCTATGATGGCAATCGGGAAAAAAAGGGAAGGGGAAACGGGAAGAGGAACGGGAGCGGTAAAGAGAGATGATGTAGAAACGGGAATGGAAGCGGGAACAGAAATGCAAACGGAAATGGGAACGGGAAAGGAGATGGGAACGGGGATGGAACGGGAACGGGGATGGAACGGGAACGGGGATGGAACGGGAACGGGGATGGGACGGGAACGGGGATGGAACGGGAACGGGGATGGATCGGGAACGGAGATGGGAATTGAGATAAGAAAGTGAATGTAAACTGGAAAGTAAACAGAATCGGGAATGAAAGGGGTGACATGAACGGAAGATTGGAATGGTAATGTGTTTCGGGACATGTGTATTGAAAAATAAAGTGATGTTTCATTGAATGAGGTGGAGCTACAGAAGAACGAAGCCGAATAAAGAGGACCAAGGAGAAGCGACGAGCGAGGGAGACAGAGCGGAAGCAAGAAGTTTTAAAGAGGGTTAAAACAAACAATGGCAGATCCAAAAGTCTTCTTTTTTTGTTACGGCTGGTTGTAGCAGAACGGCGATCGTAAATGTCCATAAACCAGCGTTTTTTCGGTGTTGCAGTCTGGATCCTGCTTCGAATCCAGCGACAAGGTTAAGTTTTTTTACTGCGTAAATACCTACACAACAAACATCCGCAGAGAAGAATGAGACGGTTCACATTTAAATATAATTCAAAGGGAATTAAAAAGTTATATTTTCCGAGTTTTTTTTAGCGGAACAAGATCTGAATTAATTTGCTTTAAGTTCTCTATGTTGCGAGATGCTTGATAATGGCTAAAAGAAAAACAAAAAACATGAAATTCAGCATAATTTTTTGTCTAAAGCTGAGAGGTAAACAAGTCAAATTCAAATAATTCGCTTTTAGAAAAATTAAGTTGGTACAGAATTTGTTTAAGAAAATAGAAAATATTTTGTGGGAAGTTAGAATGACATTTTTTCAACTCATCGCCCGTCATTCCGTCTCAGGACTTCGATATTCTGCTGATAAATTTACGTGTCTTATGAAAGGCACCACTGCGTTGAAATTTCTCGTAACAGCTGTTTATTACTCATTTTAAATACTCAAAAATGTCATCTATTTTGCTATTTCACCTGAATAATAGGATATTAATGAAGACGATTTGGAAAACACGAACAAATCGGATAAAACCTTATAGCCATTTTTTAAAAATAATTTTTTTTTAGGATTTAGAACAATGAAAGATTGAAAACGAGTACTTAAACTATACCTTTTCTTGTCTTTTTACACAAACATAAATCTGAATCCAGCGCACGGGTTTAAACAACAATGCTGGTAGCACTGCCATAAACTATAAAAAAAATATTTTAACAAAATCTTATCAAAGCGTTCAATTTACACAATTTAATCTGGTAAAACGATAAGTTCGAGTACACCTTTTTTTCAAAGACAAAAGAAACCTTTTCGTTTCGCCATCCATTAAGAATCACGCAATTTTCCGCAAAACATGACGCTTTGCAAACTAGCGTTCCTGCTTCGGAATTTCGAAACGCTGAGCGGTACGAGTAACGTGTTATGAGAAAATATCCCAACGCTTGTCCACATGCATTTAAAAAGTCGTACATTTTATTTCGCGAGAGAGACCGGGCCAAAAAAATTTTGTGGTTAAAAAAAGACAAAAAATGTTTTTCGAATTAAATTATGATATTCCGATAAGACGGTCTAGTGTCTAAAAGAAAAGTTTTTTCGGGTCCATGTCCCTCGAACGTGCTGATTAGACTTGGAGCCTTTTTTTTCTCGGAACTTTTTAGAAGAAAAACAATAATCGATGTGGCGGGTCAAAGAGGTATGGTCTGCAAGACAATGAGTAGTGTTTTAAAATAAAAAAGGATACCAGAAAAAATTAATAGTTGTGAGACAAAAAATAAAAGAAAAAAACAAAGAAAAGTGTGTAACCTAAGCAAGTAATGTATCGATATTTTTATGTGTAACTGTACTGTGTATTTCTGAATGAAAATATTTTGAAGAAAAATGACGAATGTTGGAAAAAATAAAACAGAAATTATTTACTCCCTTTGCCTTGTCTTTTATTCGAGAGTTCGCTTATTGCCTCAAGCCTGATTGGATGTTTTTTTTAGAGCGGCGATTGATTTGGTAATTAACGAAACATAAAAGAAAGCTTCCGTCCTGGTGGAGTAATTTTTAAAGAGAAAAAAATTTCTTTTCTAAATGAACACAAGGTTAAATATGATTTCTCTGTTGACATTATCATCAGGGGTATATTCATTTATGAGATATATGCAGGGATATCCCTGGGATAGGGCGAGGCAACGCACCTCGACATTACTGCAAGAGAAAGGTGAGTTTAATGTAGAGATTAATATTAAAAGAGGGGGAGGACATTAAGACTGATGTTTCCAGGGCACCGCCGCCCTAAATAAACTGAAATACTCGCTAGAGGGAAATTCAGAAGGCTTTTACAATTAACAATAGATGATTTTCTTGAAGTATTTCAAAACAAATTTTTTTTCAGTCAAACCTTTGCTTTTCTTGATGTTCTGTAGTTTTGTCTCCTCATGTTCATATGTGTACTAAATTCAACAAATTATACTGTAATGCCAAAAGAAAATCTTAATGGAAATGTGACGTCTGATTTTCTGTGTGTGAGGCATTGACATTTTTCAATATAAGACCTTTAAATGCGAAGTTACCATATTCCATTGCGACCAAGCATTTCCTTTGGTCAAAATAATGAGTTACGATACAATTAAAGCGTTCCATGCTTATAAAAGCGAGCGAATTCGGATAAACCGCGGATCTTCTTTTCCTTTCAAGAAATATGCATATAACCTGTAAAAATTCCATTGCGCCGACTTAATATTGATTTCAGTATTAATTTTTGTATTTCCTCGTTCGTATCAATCATAATAGATTGAATTTGATGAAATACTAAAATATTGCATGTATTGGTTCATAGACCCTGGGCGAGAATAAAATAATAAAACTATGGAATAGCACATGAAGAAAAAATATAATGCTCGCCCTAAGGATGAAAAAAATGGACGAGACAAAGTTGTGCACAACTTTGGAGACCTTTCTGAAATGCGATTAATGAGAGCTATTAACAGCGATATTTCGCCACTTATCGCATCATATTGTTTAATAAAAAAACGCAAACTATACTCAAGAAAACAGGTAATCACTATGCATAGAATAACCAGTTCTAAATCAAATACCATGAGCGGGTAATCAGAGGCGCGCACATTTTGCTTGAAGATCCTCTTTGGAGCCGGAGTGATAAATATGAACAAAAATAAGCAGAACATAGACTTCAAAACACAGGTGTGTTTGTAAATATAAAATTCTTCATCTGTATGAGTCTTAATTTATACAAAAAACTTAATCATATCCTTGCGGGAGGTGAGAGTAAGGCACAAACCCGTGACTCGCCTCCTCTAGAATGCGCCTGGACTCAAGGCAGACATTAAAGGAAATCCAATAAATTTACATAAGGACATACGCGACAAGCTGTGGTGTCCGAGTGGTTAAGGAGTTGGACTCGAAATCCAATGGGCAATGCCCGCGCAGGTTCGAATCCTGTCCGCAGCGATATTTTTTCAGCATGTCTCACAATCAGTATATCGGCAAAAAATACTAGACTTTTATACCCGCCGCTTGTACTTTCGTTAATTGTTAATTGCTATAAGTAATTACTAGATAAATTTAAAAAAATATTTCCATTCTGTCTGACCATGCGTGTTACATAAATACCCGAAGAAATTACTATTTAACTACTGCAATTGCCCGCCTACAATGACTGATTGGCATGAATGAAGTATTTAATTGAAATAAAAATATTTCAAGTTGTCGAACAGACGTTTTCTAAAAGGTGTAAGTCCATAGTTTTAATGGGACATGAGAACATAATAAAGATTACAATTTTTCTTCATACTTCATCTTTCATACATAACTTCAGTCTGATTAAAACGTCTGATAGCATTTTTAAGGAAAATAGGAACTCTATATTTATAAAAGGAAAGCAAAATTTTTAAGCATTAAATCGTAATGACACATTCAAGAATAGGTACTCGAAAAGATAAGTATTTATCTTAGGTATCTCCAGCAGCATTAGCGATAATTCTCAAGTGAATATTGACGTGCTACGTGCATAATATTATTCTCTGAAGTACTATGGACTCCGCCCCTGGCACCTGTGGCGCCCAACCCCTTTGCCTCCCTCCGCTCGCTCCAAGTATAACGTCGCTACGTGCCTTGATTTTGGCTGGCGAATCTCAGCAAAGCGGATGAAAATGAGGAGTAATTGTGTAATTATTTACAGACCAACAAGTCATTTACTATACCTACTCGCGAAGTATTTTTTATTTATACCGTATTTAAACGATTGTAAGCCGATCTTTTTACCTCCTTAAAAATTGTCACTCGGCTTAGGATCGGGTCTTAAAAATCGAAATAAACGTTTCGAAAAATTCACTCCCGAGCCATCTCTAGTAAGCGCGTGCGCGTAAATCTAGGATTACCCGAGCCAACCGTAATTTCCTCGTACCTTTGCAAGCGTAAATTTTTGTCATTTACTTTGGCGAGTTTTTCAGTTTTTTTTAATAATCCCATAATGGGACGAACGCATTCTGCGGACTTAAAGAGAAAAGTGATAGCATATGCGGAAGAAACATGGCCATACGGGATTGATGAGTCGAATGTGAGACATTGGAGAAAATGAGAGAAACCGGGATATTTTTATTGCGAGATTAAAAATCTTGGACATAACCAGGACAAATTAGATTTTAGTAAAAATCATATCGAATGCTTAAATATAACGTAATTTGTGTTTTCGTAATTTTAGTCGCTACCTTTTTTATTTAATTACGAATTGATAAAACTAGGGCATTCATACTTTCCGATATTTTTTTCGCGACAAATCCCGGAAAATCTGTACACCCGAAATGGAATTTTCCTCCCGTGCCCTTGTGAAAAGTGGGGGTCGGCTTACAATCGATGTCGGCTTATATTCGTATTATTTTTTTAAACGCAAAAATTTTTACAACTTTTCAAAAAGACCGCGCGCAACCAGTAAAGGCAGGCATAACAAACTGGTTACCCCTTTTTCTGACTTACTGCGACCCGAATGCTAATTTTCTCTCAGTCCTACGAGATTTTATATAAATACTTCATTTTTGTGAAAAGGACACAATATATTTTTTTCTTATCTATCGAAATACAATGGAACGCGATTTCTAAGACATTGTCTTTGAAAAACAAGTGGCCAATCTTCTAGAAGTAGATAAAGTCGATTTTACCAAGTCTGACCCCCATTAAACAACTGTAGTCCTAATGCAGGCCTTCTATAACATCCATCGCTACATTTGCGGCCCTGATGCTTCTTTGACTTTGTCATGCCTGTCTTGAAGGGTTTAAATTAGACGCGGCCCATCCGAGACTTAAAATGCATACTAGGAAATACTAATGCAGCTCTCCGTCGGAGAAAATTTGGACAACCATGCCCTATTGTTGCGCGATCTATCCTCACCCCTTCCTCCCAATCATCAAACGTACTGTCCATGTTAAATATTCTCTCTCCTGTTTCTGTGAAACGTCTACCTGTGTAATTTATCAAATAGCGTCTCAATTTTTAAAACAATAGATAGAAAAGTCGTCCGCGGAAGAAGCGTGGCATACGCGTGTTTCTCTGGGGATATTCAGAAATTAATATGTAAACATATTCGTTTCGAATAAGGTGGTAGCTCCGATGGATCATCTCATTGCGTTTAAGAATATCTTCTCGGAGTTGTTAATTGTCCTATCGCAGGATTACAGAATTTGAATTTCATATGTTGCTTCCGGTAATATGACAGCCTCCGTTTAGCTATATGAATCGAGCGTGCCATTTTCAGTCCACATTTTAACGCACGAATAAAGAATAGCGGTCCCGATTCATTTTTATGGCACATGTTTACCATTTTTTTTAAAATTCGATAAAAGCCTCAAGAAAACAAAGCTAAAATGGATGTGTGTTTGTGTATATTCCGCACAATATATTTTCAAAAACTAGGCATCCTATGAAAAAAAATGTATATGACGGGAAAAGTTTGTCTTTTCTAAAATAGCTGAAAATAAATGACTGGATGTATTGTGAGTTAATGTAAAAAGGTTCACTCGTGTCTCTAGTAACGCGGATGCCCTTATTGTGTAATTGTGCCCTTCTTTCGTAACAATCCTAAAAGCGTTCATAAAGACACGGACAAACCGAAAAAAAATAGGCGCTTTAAAAAATGAAATCTTGGACTTACGTTCATGCCAAAACGGAACAAAGAAGCAGTTGAAATTGAACAAATATAGTCCAATAGTCTTATCTCATACGATAAATCTGATGGGTGATAAACAGGTTTTAAAATTACTTTTCACTGGCAAAGGAATACTGTCGCCATACTTTGCCCAGAAGTGGTTAAGATGGAAAACATTATCATGGCGGAGTTGAAAGACAAACGTGAAAAAATGTATCCGTTTGTTCCACTTTTGTCCGTGTAAAAAAAAAAAAGAATGCGGAACTAAAGTAACCATCCAATACATGCCGTTAAATTTAAAAAATAACTAACTCTATTTATTTCGTAAATGTATGTTCAATTTCTACTGCTAATATTTCACTAAAAACATCATTAAATTGTATAAGGCGGCTTTACAAAAATCTTTCCAAACTGACTGAAAACGAGTCATAATTTCCTAAGCAATAGACTGTCCAATAATCGTATCGGAATAAACACTTCCCTCCGCTAAACAGCCCTGTGCGCATGACACGGGAGTGGCTAGATAAAGCATTATCGCCAATTTCAAACCAGGAAAAAATGTATTGAATTACGCTCACTTTCTGAAATAAAACAAAACAATTACCAACCAGCAGAAATCTTCTGGTGGAATCTCTTTCGCAAATTATCTCGACAAAGTGTGAACGATATAGCGAACGCAAAGCGACAAATTCCAATCCACTAGGTTAAAAAAGGATGTCGATCGCCAAGATAAAGCGACAGAAAACCCAGCGGAGATACCGAGCAGAGATAAATATCAGATAAAAATATTTTCGAATCGTCTTCGATAAACGGCCGGAGAGCTTTAAAACATCTTCGCCGCAACCCTTCGTCAGTCATTCTCCAACATTCATCTCTGGACTGCACGGTTCCGTCAACTCGGCAGTTATTTCTTTTTATCAACAGTGCGCAGTGCGTTAAGCTAGCTAAGGAAATGAGAACGCAGTCGGCGCTTCTGGCGCTTGTTCTGCTCGGAACAGCTTACGCCCAGAAGGATCCCAATACGTACGCAGGAAGGTCTGGGATCGTGCATCTGTTCGAGTGGAAATTCGATGATGTTGCTGCCGAGTGCGAGAGGTTCCTCGGTCCTTACGGATTCGCCGGAGTTCAGGTAAATTATTACAGGCAACACAAGGAATTTATTTGTTGTCAGCGAAAAAAATCAAATAAAAAAACGGCTAAAAGTTTCTCTCCCAGAAAATTACCGTATTTACTTGCGCAATTGCCACATTTTTCACGATTTTTTGACGCTAAAAATATTCGTGTGTCGTCCCAGATTTGGCACGGAACGAGCACGGGTTTTCCACTACCGAAAGTTTCGATTAAATCTTTGCATGATTCATGTTTTCTACCATGGGGATAAAATCAATTATGATTCCAATAAATCGAAGGAAGATTGAAATCGCCGATTATCGTGGCTTTATTTAGCTGACCACCTGCTTCTCGAGATAACGAAGAGTTTCTACATTTTGCATTAGGGGGCCTATAAAAGGCGCATATATTAACAATTTTCCAACCGCTTCCTTTCTTACCGCACGAAACACTTTCGACTTCGTCGTCGCTTATCTGTATTAGAAAACTTTCCTATTTATAGCTAACTGCTATAAATATTCAACCTGTCTACATCGATATATTTTTTAAAACGCTATAATTTGTTAATATATAACTTAAGTATATCAATTCCAACATTCAATTTCTCGTTTTATATACGGCGACCGTTTGTCGTTGGATACCACAGCATAAAGTACCTTGTTTGCAAAGATTCTTTTGAGGAGAACCATATTTTCCCGTCCCTAGCTCTTCAACGATCTTTAAGGTAAGAATTTTAAAAAATATTCGAAAAGCGGTACCATATGACGCAAAATAATAATTATAATTACGATGTATAGTTTCTGAGAAAAATATTCAAGAAAGTTTGCTCGCAAAAACAGTAGGCAAAAATGAAATTGAATCCTGGGCACGAACCCTGCTATTTAGTAGAGAAGTATTGCCTCTTTTTCCTTCATCTAGAGAAGATGAAACAAAATGTTACCAAAAGTAGACCCGCTTGGTAAACGCAGTGAGCGCATGCACGATTTATTCCTGATGAGTGACCGAATGACGGACTCTAAGAAAATAATACATAACTACTCTGCCCGTTGCAGCGCTGCTTGCTAGGTTTTAAGTCGGTTTGCAAAAACTCCGCAAAATTCATTAGCTGAGCTGAGTTTATTATAAGTTTATGTAAAGTAGAGGTTCTAATTCACGGACGCAGTTCAAAATCATAAGACGGCGATAAATTGTAATACAGACTTTAACCTCTCAAGCGGTTCAAGAGATGAAAGTCGCGACGGATGAACGTATGGAGAAGGCGTGATCTTAAGGCATGAGGCGCTTCGCTGGTAAAGAACGTCCGAAAATCAAATTAATAAAATAAAAATTGTCATGTAAGAAAATAGCAGTTAACATTTCTTGCGATTAAAAGTTTTAATAGGAATAGCAGTTTTTAATAAAATGAGAACCATAATCTAAAACCAAAGGAATTATTAATTTCACGAGTTCTCCAGCCGCTCAACGAGATACACTAGTTTTCCACGGATAATGAAGAATTTCAGTAATTCTTTTGCTCACACGCTGATTACAGAGAACTCTGCGCAACTATTTATGGATTGATCAATACGAAAATTGCCGCAGTTTTAGAAAATTTGACCTATAGATGGATGGATTCATTCCAAGGATATGAATGACCAAATGACTTCTAAATTTTTTATAAAACTCTTTCTTCTATTTATTTTTTAACTAAAGCCTTGCGTTCGATTTCATCTCCTTCAACCAATCTCTAATTACGGCATATCCTGATCGAAAATTTTAGACACACCGACATCAGTTTCGATCGATTGTTTTTGGTTGCGACGACCTAAACGCCATTAAATACAAACTGGTAATAAAAGGGGGAATCGTAAGACTCCGATATGAAAAAAAACGTCTCCCTACCTTTGGTGCGGAGTAAATTTTCCATCGGCGGGAGAAGACATTCTCTGGTGGTGAAATAAAAGCCTCTTGACGCACTCTTTAACGCACATACACACGTCACTTCGTCACAGAATGAACACATCAGAGGGGCGTGCAAGGTTTTAGGGGAGAAATAAAAATGAACTTTGGAGCTCGCGAAGGAAATAAAGGGTGAATATTTGGCATTGAAAATGGAGGGAAAGGGAGGGATTCACAGCACCTGGAATGAGAAAAGAAACCAATATCACTCTTAGTACTCTAACGCAATAAAATAAGTGGCATTTTAAATAAACTTCGCCCGAGCGAAATCATTCGAAAAAGCTTCCATTTCGATTCTTCCACGTTCCCACCAAGTTGACTTAATTCTAACGACGATTTATAACTAAACGTTTCGCGAACGACATGGAGATTTCTGTCCCTCTAAAAGTTTTAATGAAAAGTTAACGAACGGAAACATTTATACGCTTCGATCCCTTAATTTTCCTACATCTATGAATAACTCGATAATTAATTACTGCTGCTTCGGAAAATACATCTTTGAGAGACTACGTCGCCTTCTCTTAACCAGCTAATTCCTTCGGCACTTCCGAACACAATCATGTCTCAAATAAAACTGAGCCAGGCATAGTCAATATATCCCGCCATATCACAGTATGTCACGAATGTTCTCCTTGACGTTTTTGGGGTAAACTATTCAATAACTATGTCCTTCGAGGAAAAGGAGAAACGCTCGTTCTTTAAGCTTTTTCTTTTACACAGTAAAATTAAGGCCACTAGGTGTAGGTACTGGATGCGTGTAATACCTATTCAAAATCTCTTACTTGTGTGCCAGAATATATTAAAATAAAGAAGCGTGGTTAATAACATCGTTGAATTCATATTCCAATTAGTGGAAAACAGTCATCAAAATCACAGAAAAAATAATTCTGTAACTACCATTTTTCGCGAAAGTTACTGAGCTATTTTTCTGTAATTATGAATTCCGCTTAAATTTCCACTTAAAACTAATTATCTATCTCTTTCTGATTTTAGCGCACACTATTCATCGCTGATCATTGATTTCTTCATAAGCAGTATAGGGAAAGTGTTTTCATGAAAAAAAAATCGATTTCGGGATTTCAACGGAAATACACGTTTTGAGGTTCTCTGAGTACGTTTTGACTATTTTCTCGGTTATGTCATTGTGTCTGTGTACATGTCTGTATGTGATAGGAATTCTGTGGGCGCTCTAACTCGAAAAGTATTTTCCATTTAAGGACCAAATTTAAAATATCATATTTTCATCATAGGGACAAAAGCTGATTAGTTTTCATACAAAGAAGCAACAGTTTGTTATTCGTCAAACAATGATCATCCATAAAGTGGCCGTTCTCAAGGAAAAAATATTTTTGGTGTGTTAACGGTACGACTTCACCCTTGGAATGAGACGTAGACATTGCCCTCGGCCTTCCACGGTATAAGATAGGACACCTTGCTCAAGTTGGGGCTGAATGAATAAACGACTTTAGAAAATATTTATTATCAGAATGACCATGAGAGGTCAGAAAGGGGGATGTTTGAACCGCCAAAACCGCCTCTCTCGCTACGCCACTGTTTACACATACAGGAAGAGTACTCTTTGCCTCTGACACGTGTCTTCCTAGCTCTGCAATCTGGAATCCCAAGTCCAACCAAGCCGTATTAATGCCAACCGTGATCCGCGTTGTACTATGATTTTTTTGTATTCCAAATATGTACATCCGTTTTGCAGGTATCTCCAGTGAGCGAGAATGTGATCGTGGATAACAGGCCGTGGTTTGAGAGATACCAGCCAATCTCGTACAAGATCGCAACGCGCTCCGGCGACGAAGCCGCTTTCTCCAGAATGACGGAACGGTGCAACAAGGCGGGAATAAGGTAAAGAAGAGAGCGCCTGGATACGAAATGGACGAACGTTGACGAACAATTGTTAAGAATTTTTAAGTATAATGCCAATGAAGTTGCGACAACTAACGGACGCCCTCGCTAACCCGATTGTTGCGAAGAAGATCTTCGGTCACTGTCCGCACAAACAGCATCTATCAGCTCACCGACCAAAGGTCTAACACCGATTATTTAAATATCGAAGGATATTTTACTGAGATTTTACGAAATTTTTTCAGTCTAGCACCACATGGGTCGGCTTGTAGAACACATAAACAACGGCCTTAAAAAGCTGCGATGATTTAAAAAAGGTAAACCATTCAATTAATTTATTATGAGAGGTTTTAATTTTAATTCTCAACTGGCGTGTTTCTTTGAATGTCGCCTATCCTTCGGACCAGGGCCGCCGAGAGCCAGAACGGGCCCAGGGGGAAACAACCTTCTGGGCCCGCCCCCCCCTCCCCCCTACGAGAAATATTTTTAAAATTATAAAACAAAAGGAATTATGAATTCCTGCAACACCTATGAAACGTATGGTCAATATTCTTCAGCGAATTTTTTAAAATATAAATTTTGATTTTCTACTTCGATTTTTAACTAAATGAATATGTCACATCTAAGCGATAATAAATTTACTCAATTACTGGCCCAGATACAATTATATGTTGGTAATTGTTATTTAAAGGAAACTATTGAAATCAAATACAGATTTTGAATTCCCAAAAATCTTTTGGGGGGAAAACCTATAAGTATGTACAGTTACGGACCCCAACTCACTGCTCCGAATAACTGATTTCATCATTGCGTTTTGCTGTCATGACTTGCACCTGTGTATTACAAAATACGTATTATGATAGGCAATTCTTGTGACCACTCCATCTCGGGTCCCCAGAGCCCCCGGGCCCCGGGGAGTTCTCCCCGGTCTCCCCGCCCTCTCGGTGGCCCTGCTTCGGACCAAAAGGAAACGAGGTGTGGTCGAGAATAATTCACTTCAAAATCACATAGGCATGGTTCAAATACATCAGTGGCGCCATGGTGGAATAAGGGTAGGATATGTCCCCCTGCTAATCCATTCGTATCTGCATCTATTCTCTTCGCCTGAACAGATTTTCACCGTTTTTTAAATCTAAGTTATCGTCGTTATCTTCTGTATACATAGATAAAAATGAGCGGGAACGAAATGAACATTTTTGTCGTTTAGGACGATTTCACCCGGATGAAACTAGGTGACAGTGTTTCGCTAGCATTGCAGATGGCTTATTCGTTATGCAAAAGAAAAGCTGAAACAATTTTAAGAGCAGAATTAGCCGATTTTATGTTTTTAATAACTATGTCTCTCTCAATCTTTATGGCGAAATTATAATCCTCCTCCGCGCAATCGATGTCTCCCCGCGCAATAGAAGGCCAAATCCAGTTCGAGAAACAGCTGAGCGCCGCGCGCCGTCTAAAATTAATATTTTTAAGGTGATGATATTTAAATTGTTTGTTAGACTGTGGTGTGTCTTTTTTTATATACTGTAGTCTGGGACCTCTATTCATACTATCGCGCCTACGGAAGAATGGATTTTGCTAATCGTTGCGTTTACCAATTAACGAGTATTAGCGAGGGACTCCCTCGCTTGCGTTGGTGTAATAAACTTCGTCTCTTGTGGAATAAACTGACAAAGTAAGGAAAAAAGTCGATTCGTTTTTCAGGATATACGTGGACGCCGTTTTCAACCACATGACCGGGAATCACCCCAACGCTCACGGAACGGGAGGATCAACAGCCAACACGTACGAGGAACAATACCCCGCCGTTCCTTACGGTTCCAACGACTTCAACCCTAATTGCTCGGTCAATAATTACCAGGATCCTAACAATGTAAGCTAACACATTCTGCAGTGGAGTTGTATGAGTTCGCTTTGAATTGATTTAAGAAAGAGTATAATAAGGGAAGAAATTTGAAGTTAGATAAGAAGCGTTACAAAAGAAAATGGGAAAAGGGAAGATGGCTTTAAAATGTGGTTGCTTAAAATTTTGTTTGCTCTGTTGTAGTAATTTTGGCAAATACTGTCTGCGCAGAGCGGACAAACAGAAAACGTACACTTAATCCTTTAACTAAATGCGTTAAAAATAAAATGAACGAAGTAACTGTCTGGCTTGCTATTTAGTTTTAAATTGATAATTCAAATTCACGAACGATTTTGGCTTTGTTCCAAGGGGACAGAAATGTAATTTCGACAGTCATTTTGTTCTTCTGACTTAACTTACCACATAATAACGCGGGGATGGCGATTTTTGAGATTTGCTCTGGTACACATTTTTAAATAGGTCAATTATATTCGATATTTCTGTATTTTTGTTCATTAACTGATCCTATTAACTATTTCTTTTAACAACACTGGACAAATTACTTGTATTGAATCTAATTCATACTCGAAAAATAAATAAGGAAATAATCTTCCACAGCTATGAATCTAGCTTTATATCGTTCGTAAAGCGTGAAACATATGGGGATTACCACATAATCTCTTAACCAGGTTGTTTCATTTTTGGACTGAGGTTGCTTGTATGGAACGGTCAATGGATCTACAAATTAGGGAAGTGTTAAAAATTAATAATTCATCATCAAAAAAGTTATTGATCAAGGAGGCCTAATGAGAAACAAAAAATTAACAGTGAAAGATGGAGATGTACATAGGTGGCGCGCATTACTATGTAGTACAGTAAACTGATAGTCCTTCTTTCACCGATTTCATTGAAATAGCCAGTGTTTAACACTGCTCATAAAATAACACCCAATTTACAAATGTAAACGCTAGCGAATTGTAAGTCGAAGTTAATAGGCCGGGGTTCGAATCCCAAAAAAATTTTTAAAACTTTGTTTCAAACTAATTCCAACATATTTATCGGAAATAAACTGATATTTTCAGATGCAACATTAAAGACGCATTCTACTAATATTATTCTTTCTAAAATGGTAATTTCTCTAACGATTGATACGTATTTTAAGTCTCCGTTACACTGAATGCGATTTTTAATTTAAAAAATAAAATATGTATATTTTAATGTAGTCCATTAAGTTATACAAGGTAATATGGTAACATTGGCATATGTTAAAAATAAATTTTTCTTAAGTCATGACTTCGAACCCGGGAACATTTTCGAAATCCAATGCACTAACCATTATACTTACCGAAACGGAATTATAAATTGCGCAGTTTGTATTACGGTAAGTTGGTGTTAGCGTATTGAATTTCGAATATAAAGATCTCGGGTTCGAAAATAAGAATTAAATAAAATTTTATTAAATTGTAATCGTACGATTTTTCGCAAATCCTAACATTTCTGCGAGTTCACTTTTTTTTTACTGAATGAAGCATTTGGTTTTCAGGTACGAAACTGTGAGCTCGTTGGGCTCCACGACCTGAAACTCAGTTCGGATTACGTCAGAGGAAAGATTGCTGACTTCTTAAACCGTCTCATCGATCTTGGAGTGGCAGGATTCAGGTATGAAATGCATTTCACGCCTTCTTTTTTTCATTTTAAACACTGTTTTCACCGTTTCCTTGGCCAACCAGGGTCACTTTTATTCTTTTAAAAAAAACTATGCAATCATTAATCGTATACGTATTACGTGCAATCCGCGCTCTTTTTATCCATGTCAACAGTGGATTACTGCTAAAATAAATACAGCTGTTCGACTACCAGGAAAGGAAGGCGGTACACACATTCATAAACCATTTTGAAAGAGATGCGGCTCACTTATCTGCTGATACTTTTTTTGTTAGAGATTACTATTAAATTATTTTTCGAACGTTTTTCATAGTGATCACGCTCTCGAGTCAACAATCAATGATAACGCAGGCAAAAAATTTATACTCTAAACGTTCGCGCTGTTTGTTTTATTAAGCAATGTGCACCTGCCTTACTATAACACGTGTCACCATGACACGGGCCGGCTACTGCGCGGTTTTTTTTAGATACAAATACTCCACACAACGCGGTTTATGGTTCCCACCAACGCACAGTGATCTAGAATCTGAAAAATGCCGCCAAAAATCAAATTTTCAACTTTTAAAGACCGGAAAAAAACGTACATGATCATGAGTACAACTAATTGGATCACCAAACTGTCATATAGGTGGCTTTCTAAGTGCTTTCTTAATACCTTTTTTGGGACCGGAAAGTGGAACTTATGTTCCAACTTACTTTTTACGGTAAAATTTGACTAATTTTTTCGGAATAATTATTACAGTATTTTCAAAAATAATCACTGACGTAGGGAAATATATACTATCTAGTATCCAGCAAATATAATTAAACACATGTACAGATTAAATGTGGCTATAAAAATACGGTATTATTTGGACAGGTCAACTTCCATATATAACTTGAGCTACAAACCTTTCCCCGCCTCCCCCTGCGAAGTTTTTTGGAGGAGTACATAGATAGAAGTGTTGTTAAAATAACACAATTACAATGTTTTGCGGAAGATTGCAGATGTAGGCAAAAAGTCGGTATCTTGTGAACCCTGTCGCCTAGCGGGCGCGCCTGGGCGGCAGCCAACGCAAATGCACTTCAAGCATACATGCAGGCGGGCGACTAGTATGACTCGTATGACTAATTGTAAGATAACTGTTCACGATCAGTATTTGAACCTTCCCTTTATTAGCAGTGTAGCACTCTGACGTGTTTGACCTATATTCGTGTGTTTAATACTAGTTTGTCACCGTTTTCGTGTATTATTATAGTTGTAATATTCAAGTGGTATTATATTCATTTATTTTATAAATATAGTTATAATATTAACGTAAGGAAAGCATTCCATGTGCAAGTAATTACCGACGCTGCGGTATGGAAATCTGCAAAACATGAAGAGAATTATATGAAGTCCTCCACCAAAAGTCTGGGCAAGGAAGGGATCAGCAAAAAAATCATTTGCTAAATCACATCATTTCCTTCAATAACGATCAACTCTCCAAAGATGACGAGAAGAAGATGCGATGAAGTGTCAAGATTTTGTAGCAAAGTGTTTAAAAAGCTAGAAAAGTGCCACAGAAAAGAAACTGTATTTTAAAAAATAATGCTAGTTGACTTGAGGAGAAAGTTATTCAGTTGGTGGTACACCTCCGGAAAAATCAGATCCTCAAGTGAATAGGGGACGACCTAGTGTGAGTTTTGAAGAGAGTAGCCAAAGAAGCAAGATCTGAAAAACCGAAGAACTTCGCCGCGAAAATACTTCCTCTCAATTGGCCTTCGCTGCAAAAATGAACCTTAGGGATGAATGAGAGGATAAACCTTCTAAATTAGTGAATGAAGTTATATTCACTACTCCAACAAGAGCTGAGAAAATGGTCCGAGCATGGAAGTCTTCCAAGTCACGCATTGAAATTAAACCGTATTCTGAGGACGAGTCTATTTCTTTGATTCTGGAGGCAAATTTAAGCCAAAGGCAATATAAATTAATTCGAGTGCAGGCCAAAGAAAGACATGCCAATATATATCCATCTTATGAACGGTTACTTAAGGCTAAAGAGCGCTGTTATCCTACAAAGGACTTAATGCACTTCACAGAAACCTCTGCCGAGGTACAGTTACAGGGTTTATTGGACCATACTACATGCCGTACTGGTTATTTATAAGATTCCGTGTTAGCATCCTTGGACATTTCTCAACCCAAAAACTTTGCGTTGCTGTGGAAATGGGGTTGCGAAGATAGTAGTGGGCAATCAGAATATAAACAAAACTTTTCTGATCCTAATTTACATGACAGTCACATATATCTATCTTCTCTTGTGCCCATACAGTTGAGTTATCAGCAGGAAGTTTTTTCAAAAGACAAAATAGTTATCTGGAATAATCCACGTCCATCGTTCCCAACATATTGTAGCCCTATTAGGATGCTATGGAAAAAGGAAACAACTGCGTTGTCACTTGAAGAAAAGTCCTACGTAGAAGATCAAATTGCATCTCTTCAGCCAACTGGCATTATTACGAGTGCAGGGCAAGAAATCAGTGTTACACATCAACTTAATATGAACATGATAGACGGGAAGATATGCAGCGCAGTCACAAAAACTTCTTCAACGCAGACCTGTTACATTTGTGGAGTCACGCCGAAAGAAATGAACAATTTAAACGAGGCAGTCAAAAGGCAAGTTGATAAAAGTATTTTTCAGTTCGGTCTCTCCACGCTATATGCATGGATTCGGTTCTTGGAGTGTGTCCTCCATCTGTCTTATCGATTGGACGTGAAAAAGTGGCAAGTGCGGGACCCGGAAGATAAAAAGAAGTTTCAGGCCAAGAAAGCACAAATAAAGGAAAATATAAGAGTACAAATGGGTTTGCTTGTTGACCAGCTAAAAGTAGGGGGAAGCGGTACCAGTAACGATGGTAACACAGCGCAAAGATTCTTTCGAAATCCATCTCTAGCTGCTGCGATTACTGGTGTTGATGAAGGCCTAATAAGACGGTTTGCCACCATCCTGCAAGCTCTGTCATGTGGTTATGATGTGTGTGAGGTAGCCTTAGAAGAGTTTGCCTTAAAGACCGCCAAGATCTACGTGGAACTATACTCGTAGTATTATATGCCCATATCAGTACACAAAATCCTTCTCCATGGAGCAGCGGTCATCTCTATGGCCCTGTTGCCCATAGGACAAATGTCCGAGGAAGCACAAGAAGTGAGAAATAAAGACTTGAAGTCTTTTAGAGAACACCATGCCCGGAAGTACTCGAGATCTGCAACAAATGAGGATATATTTCGAAGACTATTGCTTTCATTTGATCCTCTGATTTCATCCATTCGGAAACTTCCGGGAAAGGTCAAAGGATCCCCTTCTGTTGAAGTAATTAGTCTCCTAAAGGCACCAATCTGTCCATCAGAAACGCCTCGGGTTCGAGTATCGGCAGAAGGTTCTACAGATACCGAATGTAGTGAAGAGTCGTGGAATGGAGATGACGAATCTGATGATTGAGGTTAGATTTTTATTTATTTTTTTACCTTCTTGTTGCTCTGATCTTAATTTCCGCATTAAACACCTTGATTTCATGTTATGCAAATCTTAAATAGGAAATTTTGTTGAGATCCGTTAAAAAACATTTATGCCATGCTTGGCCTATTCTTTCCACATTTATTAATATTGTGTTGTTTATGTATAAGTTGTAAATGTTAAATTTGGGTAAATGTATGCGGAAAATTAAGTAGGAATACCTGTAATATAAATTTTATTATTTTTTATTGTGGCAACCCTGCTTTTTATATTTATATTAAACATCTTGAGTTTGTTTTTCTATGTTGTAAACTTTTTCATACTAAATTTCGTCGATCTAACTAATATCTTCCAAATTCATAAAAATCTATAACTTGTATTTTGCAATATTGGCACCCCTGCTTAATATGTTAATATGTCCGAATATGATCCCTTGATTTGATGTATATGTAAAGATTTCATATATACTGAAATATAATTAAAATTAGTTGTGACGACACCTTCAAAAACCATTAAATCTTAAAAATATTATTTTGCAGTATTGGAACTCCCGATGAATTGATGCAGTCCAAATATGTTATTTTGGCCTTGTTTTTAGTTTTAAATTTTTTATATCAAATTTGGTTGAAATCGCTTTGGCCAATTTTTCCCTGATGTATGCAGACTAATGGACGGACATCACGACGATAATAGTGCTTTTCAGCAAAGACCGAAAAGTAATTAAAGTTGAATTAATAATTAAGAATCTAATATTATTAGGGGTAGAAATTGGTACAATGTCCTTAAAATTGTTAAATACGAGTTCCTGACAAAGATTTGAGGTATTATACCGAGTATGAGATTTTTGCCGGTTTTTTTCGATTTCTAGATCACAGTGCAACGATATGAGATTCCAGATTGATGTTCGAGGAAGGTACGTATTGAAAGGCTCACGTGCTTTGTATATAAGTTTAAGCGACAACAATACATAAGTGCATCAAAGAGAGGACTGGCAATTTTAGGCCTGGAGGAGGGAGGAGCCATTGAACGCAACCCTCTTTCACTTTGAAAAAGCTAGTTTCGCTTTACACGGATTCACATTACCCAAATTCACCTTACACGGAATCGCGTTACACAGATTCACATTATAAGACCATTTTTCAGAATGCATCCTTCGTGTTATAGGAAGGTGTAGTAATTGATCTGCGCTTAATACACACACACACACACACACACACATATATATACACACACACACACACACATATGTGCGTGCGTGCGTGTCTTTATTTATTTACCTATTTAGAAAATTTTGTCATTCGCAATATTGAAGAGGGAAAACGTGGTCTCACAATCAGCTATGAATATATTTTCTGTATCACCCACCGTGACTGCAATAACATCGCATGAATGTATCGTTTATTCCAGACTGGACGCGGCGAAACACATGTGGCCCGGAGACATCGGGATAATCACGTCCAAACTGAAAAACCTCAACACAAATTACGGATTCTATTCTGGCGCTCGTCCCTTTATCTACCAAGAGGTCATCGATTTAGGTAACCGAATGATGCTAATATCAGAGTCACGAAAATTCAACAATAAATCTCATATCCTACTAAAGATTAAGAAGGTTAAACACAATATAATGTAGTCGTCATCGAGGGCTCCATTTCAACTTAGAAAACCTTTAAATTTCGGCCAAGATTCATCCCCAAAGCGACTAGTTCAATACTTCTCGTGAATCTCATACTTCATATTTTTTCGGAATTGTTCGTGGTACCCTTTGCGATTATTCATTTTTAGGAGTTTTTACAAAAAGTAAAAAAAAAACATGTTGATCCTGTAGTGTAGCTGCGTGCGAGCGTTTTTCATATCTCGCGTCATCGTTACGTCAAACTTGCAAGTAGCTGGCAGACTAGTGTTACAAATTGATTTTGCAGTGGAGCTGCGTGTTTGCGTCACACCGGCGTGGCAGTGGTAGATTAGGAATAGGTGAACATCTGTAACTTTGCAAGTGCGTCGATATAAGCTTTAAAGGATAAGGAACTTTTTGAAAACCTTTAAATGTGGAATAGTTATGAATTAGTTTTTTTAATAAAATAATTGTTACCACATGAATATCACAGTTTATGTAGATAAAGTTAAATTACTAAGAATAGAGATACACAAACTTGATGTATGGACACGAGTACTGTCGAAAGAACGAAGTGTGTACATTTTTCTCGAGGAGAGAATCCGAATCCGTGATGAATTACCTAAAAACATTTAATGTTACAATTTATATAAATTTTGACAGTGAGAAACGTTGATACTTTGGAAGCTAGTACAATGCCTTCGTAGGGTGTATCGCTTTTAAATGAGCAATGAGGGGGTGAAAGAATAAGAAAATCGCATTTTATACCGTTAAATAGAAAAAACGTGAAGATGAAAATTTATTATTACTGTTGCGATTTTATAACGCGTTTCGATTAATTTTACCTTTTTAAAATACAATAAGGCTCCTTTAATTTTTCTTAATTAACAAATAGTGTCTGTAAAAATTAACGTTTCCTTGTCAATTTTCCTACCTCCTTCCACAGGTGCAAATTGCAATTAACGCTACAACGGGCAGTTAAAATAAAAGTTTGGAATGACATCTTCGTCGCCAGTGGGCCAGGGACGTCAACAGCCTCTCAAATCTAATAATAATAACAATAATAACTAATAATATGATAACAGCGTTCTGACTAATTCTTATCGCATTAGTCATAAAATCAAAGAATAAATTTTTGCCAAGAAAAAAATCATACAATATTTTATATTTCTATTTTAATAATTAATTTTAAATGTAATATTCAGCAGGGGGGGGGGGAAGCGAGACCTTATAAAGGGGAGGGGGGATAGTTACGATTCTGTAATGGGTGGTTTCTAAAGTAGCTGTCATCTTTTATTTGCTGGGTTATTTAGAAAGGGTGAAAAAATAAAATAAAGACTTTAACTTGTATTAAAGAGAGACGGAGTTTGTTCGGCAGACAATGAAAAAATTTTCAACATCGAAAAACAAGTTAAAGAGGAAAAAGTCGGAAAGAGGCAACCCTACGATATCCGACATTTCTCCTCATTGTCCGCTGTAATTGAACGTTTCCTTTTAGCGCTGGAAGTGCTTCCCTGAGAGAAAAACAGAGTGGGAAGGTTAAAAAGGAGCATGTGGATAAAACTTCGAAATGAAGTCGACTAGAGTGTTAACAAGGTGTTGTCGCCGTTGGGTCGGATAATGGTAAATCTAAAAGCGTGAAATTTGCAACATAGGCACTTTACAACAATGTCTGTGGGCTCGTTCCACCACATAATTTATATTAATACATAATGGAGGAAAACATTTTTTTTTATAAACAGAATATTTGGTTAGTTAGGATTATGGCATCATCATACGTTTACTTCGTTGGTTGAAATAAAGGGTATTATAATTTAATCTATTAAATCTCATTTAAAAGGCATTAAATCGATATATTATTGTTATTTCCCCACTCGAAAGCAATCCACTCGTCGCCATGGTAGTCAGTTTATTTCCTTGTTAAAAACAATTTTTTTGACGATAACTCGGCATGGATTTTAATGTTGTCTTCAATAAAAAGAAACCTCCTTCTTTCAGCTATAAAACTGTTTATGGCCCGAGTTTTAATCTCAATTTAATTAATTTAAAAATGTAATTTTACATGTGCACTGGTCTACAGTGATTGGCGTTGAATTTAAAATATTTCTTGTTATTCCTTCAATATATGGTAACATAGAGGCTACCCTGTCGAAGACCGGAAATCACGGAAACGTAAAGGGTTCGAGTAGAGAAGAATTGCAAGACTCCAGAATTTATTACTAACTTCTAGCAATAAAAATTATCCTCAAGTTTAACTGAATGTACCCACTTGGTAGCAATATACTACCAGGTATAGAGATCACTATCGCTCTATTTCCATTATTACGAGCCATTCAAAGCTAAGCATTTACTGAGGAAGCAAAATTATTTTTCCAATATTTTCTGGGCTACCTGGGAACATATTCATGCTTTAGCAAGACATGGATTTAAAGTGAGAGAATGTGAATTTTGGTGAATTACTTGTTGAACTGCCCGTCAAAAATGACGAGTAGGCATGGCTAAATAATTAAATTAAAACTCTTCACATTCTCCCTTACTCATTCTCTCCCTCTATCCTACACTTTTCCCTCTCTCCCTCTCATTTTTCTAAGATAACGAAAGAATATTCCCCTGCATCTTATGCCACCGATTGTGCATATACCGCGACACACAGAAAATCGGACACTTGAGAATTATTATACAACTATAATATTGCCCGTCATGAAATGACGGGGTTTTATTGATAAGAAACCAAAGGAAGTCGATATTATTTTTATTTCAAATCACCCAAAGGTATTTCAAAGGATACAATATTAAATGTACTTCTGCTTATTAACATTTTATAAATTTACAGAATGGAAAATGAACTGAAAATATTGAGCGTAAGTAGTAATTAAGGAATCCTAATTCTCATTATTGTCATAACATATTATTTAACTGTTAAGCTTTAACATGTTATTTAGAAACATCAGCCAACGATCTCTTTCCCGCCAACAACGTACGGGTCGCTTGCCTGACCGCGCTTCCATATATAAATCAGTATCATGAAAACTATTAGTTATTTATAATGAATCTTTTTCAAAAACATATTTCAATATTTCCGAACGTTTTATTCGAATGATGTACCCACCTAAACCAATTAGAAAAAAAGTTTGTCGACTGTCAACTTTTTCATGTCTCGACTAAAAATTTGAGATGAAAGTTACGTATGTTAAATTTTTTAAAGGCACATCATAAATTTTATGTTTTTTCAGTTAAAGGAACGTCATTAGGAATCATTGAAGAAGTTATATAAAAATAATTGACACCTTTCGATCAATATAAGCCGAGATATGATGTTGTATGTTTTGAAAAGGATGACATACGCGGAATACAAAAATTTCAAGTTTTTTAAACTTTTAAGGTAGTTCCCGATTTTTCAGAAATTTTAAACATACATAATGCGATTCAGCATGGAATTTATTATAATAAAACTAACTTTTCTCAAATTAATGCCCACATTGAATATTTTTAGTTTCAGAGCGTGACAGAGGGAGTTACAAAGGAAAAAATGGATAGAATAAGGCTTTTATATATAACCGATATAACGATATTTTTGAAAAATTTTTTGTTGCGAAAATAGAGTCAATACAACTGTGACAAACCTAAATAAGGGACATGTACCTAATTATCTGTTCCTGCAGGTGGAGAGGCAGTGTCGGCGAAAGAATACTTCAACATTGGCCGAGTTACAGAGTTCAAATATTGCTCAAGCATAGGTTCTGCATTCCGAGGCGACAATCCGATCAAGTACTTGAAAAATTTTGGTGAGTAATGACGTTAAAAATACGGGTAATACTTCATTCAAAATGACTACCTTGATATGTATATATATATAAAACTAGCAGAAATTCCTGGCGTTGCCCGGGGAAATTTGGTTGAAATCCGATCCGAATACTAGATGTTAAATGGTATTTAAGAATTCACTCGGTCGCCGTTTTGAATTAAACGGGAAGATAGAAACAAAAACCACGTATGAATTATTTCTGGGAGCCCTCCACAATCGTACCAAATTTGATTCAAATCAGGGCTTGGGAAAATACGCGTAGTTTAATGTTTAACTCGACCGCCATTTTGAATGAAGCGGACATACAAACATTATAACCCCGCGTCGACCTTCCTCTTAGTGTCCCCTAGTATCCTGCAAAATTTGGTTGGAATCGGTTGTTTGTGGGAGTGCATAAAGGAGTCGACAGAAAATGGGCTGCCATTAGCATTAGCATACAAATTTACTTTGCTTTTTGTACATTAATATAAAGCATTTTGGATTAAAAAGCAGCCTACGGCCTTTCTATTTGTGAAGAAAGTATCTGTTGAAAGTTTGATTACTCTAACTTTAACGGTGTGGAAATATATAGATGCACAAATAAACAAATAAACAAACAAACTTTTATAAATATGTAGTAGATAGTTATTAAATCCAGAAATGCTAAATGCAAATGTAAATGATGCCTTGAAGCAATGTTGCATAAATTTCAGCATAGCTCAGCAATTA
The DNA here is from genome assembly GCA_036926305.1 of Uropetala carovei. Classification (NCBI taxonomy): domain Eukaryota; kingdom Metazoa; phylum Arthropoda; class Insecta; order Odonata; family Petaluridae; genus Uropetala; species Uropetala carovei. The sequence continues at coordinate 666,808 of JAXCHB010000003.1, forward strand.
CTATAATTGAGGGGTGTGAGGCAAAAGATGGTAACCCGCAAACTTATCTATTTGTAGTTAGGTTGCGTACAGAAAAGAAAAAAACTTCAATTATGATTTTGGAAATTTGTTTATCATTTGTTGTAGTTCATATTTTGTAACGCGTTTATTTATGATTTCTCTTACTGGTGCCCCCTCCCCCACAACCCCCCTCCCCTTGGTCTGATTTTGCTCATCTACAAACTTGATCTTATACTTGTATTGAAAGTGACAAATATTAAATTTGAACTTCCTAAGTTAATTTACTCGAGAGTTATCGTCGAAAAACCAAATCGATGCCACCCAAACCCCCACTTAAATTTTTTTTTAGATACACCACATAGCCTATATTTTAAGCTGGACCAGTGTAAAGATACGCTTCAAGTTTCATAGAAATTCGACCAGCCGTTTTTGCTGGATGCGGTAACAAACAAACAGACAGACAGACAACAATTGTGCAAATCGGTTCAAACGTCTTTTTGTAATGCAAAACACACAAAAAGTAAAACATAGACAAAAAAACAAATGTACAGACAGAGGTTACAATTTTATTTATATAGATATGATTCATTTGATTACTCTGTCATGCTGTCTGACCCGCTCAAAAAAACCTTTTCTGAACTCTTATCGATTGATTTAAATTAATTATCGTGTACTGTGGGCATCCGAGCAAAAATAAAATTGTGCACAATAACGGCCCGAGTTTGATTCAAGGAGCATTCAGGTCCTACATCTGAATAAAACCGGAATTAATGCAGCGCATTTTTACTTAGTACTTTAAATAATCATAAAAATAAATTGAATTAAAAAAAACTCCTAAAATAATGAAAATTCTGTTTCTAACGGGTTTCAATTTTCCGGTAATTTGGTAAAGATGTTAACATATAAAGTTAATACTCGTAACTAATTTTTATGCATGTGGTCACATTAAACAAGAGGTTATCATTGCGAAGGTCAAGAAAGAAGCCGAGAATCATGAGTCTTATTCGAGAGTGCGGTAGTCGAGTTTTTGTTGTCTAGATTCTAAATTGTTCATTTTATTCCTATAATTAATCGAGATGTTTACGAATGAAATTGCATATATGGGTGTAAGAAACTAATTGTCATGACGGGTATCGTAAAACGAAATCTAAGAATGTTTAAACTCTCGTTTAACCAACGATAGGTGAAGGGTGGGGCTTCATCCCTGATGGAGACAGCCTTGTATTCGTCGATAACCATGACAACCAGAGAGGGAGCGGAGCTGGAGGTTCTTCCATTTTGACTTACAAGGAGTCAAAGTTGTACAAAGTAAGGATGTAAAACAAATGTCACAACCGTGAACATTAACAGCTTTTTACGATGAGATATAACTTTGAAGTAGTTTATAAAACAAATATTAGTTAAAGTTCAAAGATTTTGTAAAATTATAGTCGCTTTTATTACTCTTTAATACTGATTTGGCTTACTATTGTGTTTCCAAGAAATGTTATAGTCAAATCCTCTATTCTGCTTTTGATAATTCTTTCACAAGAATATGAGAACATGTATAAAATGTTTACGCAGTTTTAAGGGATTTAAAGGTGCACAATCCCCGATTCAAGACACGAAAACCTTTCCTTATACATCGTCAACGGCACTCATGAGTAACTAGCATCTTTACAGATGGCAGTGGGTTTTATGCTGGCTTGGCCTTACGGTTACCCACGGGTCATGTCCAGCTTCTTCTTCGATGATCCTAACGCTGGACCCCCCGCTGATGCGAACGGTAATATCTTGAACGTCGTGATAAAACCGGACATGACGTGCGACAACGGATGGGTTTGCGAGCACAGGTGGAGACAGATATACAACATGGTGGGATTCCGAAACGCCGTGGAAGGTGCGTTTCAATGGTTTTATTTTTATATCATGACTGAGATGTTTCTTTCCCTATCAATTTAAAACCGCCTTATCTCTTAAAGGTACGTCGGTCAACGATTGGTGGGACAATGGCAACAAGCAGATAGCCTTCTGCCGGGGAGGAAAGGGCTTTGTCGCTTTCAACGGTGAATACGGTGTCGACTTGAAGCAAACTTTGCAGGTAAGAATTTCTGAAAAATAATTTTTTTTAACAGAACTGTAAACATCATCGCCATACGTACTGTTTTTCACTCTGATTTCTGACTATTAGCTCTTAGTTACTGTTTCAAATTTTAAAATATTATATTGGTAATACTATCTAGGGTTTTCGCATGTTTTCACGGCCCCTTTCCTGTGGGGGATTTCCTGCGTGGGTTTTACTAGTGAGATCTAGCCTGTTCTTACCTAAGTTTTCTCCACAAATATAAAACTTTCCTAGGAGTTTTCATCATTTGTATTTTATCATTTTCATTGCGTTTACGTAATGTAATATAATGTAATGTATCATTGACCAAGGATTAAATGTAATACTGAACCTTATGGTCAAAATTTCGCGAGAACAAAGACTTTTATCTATCTATAACTATCCCATTAATTATTTAAACATAAAATTGTCAAGAAAAGGGAATGAAATTGGAGAATTTCAGCCGAGCGTAATTGTTACATATTTCAAACTAATATTCGTTGCGCGCAATCATTTATCGAGAACTATAGTATTCTATTTTTAACTTGATGTTTGTTGACCCATATTTAATTATTAATTTCAATCCATTTTTAGTAGCCGATCACAATATCAATTACATTCAGCATCAATAAAAACGTCATACACGAGTTTAAAAATAAAAAATCGAACGTGCCAAAAATACAAAACGCCATGGGATAAAGTAGTGCTCGGATTTTATATTAATCACATTTTTATTTTGCATTATAATAAGTAATTGAAACTTTTTCGTATCCATAAGTGCATACATGCAAAAATTACAAGAATATACAAATAAAACGTAAAATAATCTTAATGAGTGATTATGTTGTCACAAAGCGAAGTGAATGGGAAATTGGACAGTAATTTTCGCTGACTCACGATCACAACTTCGCTGAAACTTTAAATAAAAGGCAGTAGAGATTATTGAGCTATATGGATTAATAAAAAAAACTCTTGAATAGTAACAATTAAAGCAACAACGATAACGTCCCCACTGAAGGGTCAAATGCCTTAGGAATGGTCACAGGTTTAAAATTCGACATTGCGGTTTATTGGCTTAACGACTTGTATTGATGGATAAGTAATTTTCGAGAAAAATGAATTCCAAATTTACGTAAATGAATAACCAGCCTATCAATAAAAATTTTACATTAAGAAATCAAAATATAATAAGAATAAATATTTTTGCATATAATATGACATGTTTGTGTGTTTGTGTCTTTGTAAACGATTTCTCCAACATAAAAACATTTTGTTGGTACCCGTGGCTAGTCATATAAGGAACTCAAGACTGCAAATTTTTAATGTAAATTATGAATTATGAACCACTCTCTTCGTCTCGAGGTAACGCGTTTATATTTATAGCGAGCGCTATGGAAACATATTCACTTGCTATCATAATAACAAAAAAATTAAAAGACACGAGTGGAATAAAATGCCCGCCTTTTAAAACGTATACAGCAATTACTTTTGCGGAAAATTGATTTTGATCTCTTTCAGACGTGTCTCTCAGCTGGTACCTATTGTGACGTCATTTCCGGAATAAAGAACGGCGGGTCCTGTACCGGAAAGAGCGTAACGGTCCAAGGAGACGGAAAGGCATATATCGAGATCCGAAACGACGAGGACGATGGGATTTTGGCAATACACGTGGGCGTAAGTAAAATATTTCCTTAATTCGTATGTAAAAATTGAGCCATAATTCTTCTGAGAGGAAAAAAAACTCACGCGAGTGTGATTTATATAAAACGTTTTCATGTTGTGCATTGGACATTGTTCCATTCGAAATGTTGATAAATGTGCGGTTTTACGGATATAAAATATTATTTTTCGCTAATTCTTTGACTTGGAAAGTGTACGAGACTCGCAAAATATGTAATCAAATAAATATTTTATTCAATTAAATATAAGGACTATATTAAATTTTAATTAAGTTTTCTTTCCATTTTTTGCAGTCGAAGCTGTGATGGCAGAATGGGTTGCGCACTATTAGACGCCTCCTTGGCGATACTGTCAGATTAAACGAACACCTGCAATGCAACATGGGAAATTTTCTCCATTTCCTGAGGGCGCTATGCAGAAAATTGTGAATCAAACTTACAGTGTTAAAAACATGGTAAAATCATGTAATAAAGAACAATAAAAAGAGAATTAATTCCATTTTCTTAGTGAAATACTGTTCAGCGAAGGAAGAGAAATGAATGAGATATAATGTCAACCACGAAAGATTTAACTTTGTGGAAATATATTATGATCATAAACAAAGCGAAGCATCACTAGTAAAAGACTAGAACAGGGTATATGTATCTGGAAATGGAATATCGTAGAATGAAAGTTGGGTTAAAAAAATGTCGGAATGTTTAGGAGAGGAAGTTTTAGGAATAGCTGAAGCACGAACGTACGAAGAGACAGATTATAAGGCAGAGGGTTATCGATGTTCGTTTTTTCCACTGACGATACGATATCATAATAGGAGTCAAACTTAGGAGAGATAAAATTGATAGTTCGGATTTGGTGCGTTACACCCCCTGCCACCCACCAATTTGGTAATGCACAGGGTATCGTGTAGATCGGACATGTCATATTAATTAAATCTCGTACGATTTAGTAATCGGACCGCATGTTTGACATGGATGATGTAGAAGTATAAAAATGAATTCAAATTCAGCTGAGTGAAGTAATACTCTTTATTCCTTTCCGTTAAACGTCTGTGTGACTCATAAACATAAAAATGCTTTTGATCCTGCCGCTTTACATGTACATACCAAAAGACAACATTTGAATGGAAATTGTTCTGGATGCTTCTTCCAATAGTAACATATTCATAAATGATTACTTTGTGGGATTTTCCCTAATTACCTTTACAACGGTCAAAAGTCCTAGCCTACTCTCCTACACCTTTTATCCAATTGAAATATCCCTCAATTAAATACCCCCCCATAGCCTCTAGTTTTCTTTTCAATCCTTTCCTATACAATGCCATTGTAAACCCTAAGCGGGCCTAGAACACTTTACGGAACACAATACGCAACTTCAAAGGGCTCTGAACACTTCCCATTGATAGTTAAAACGCTTGTTCTCCATTCGAGCAGAAGTCTTCCGCCCAACTAGCATACCGCAGCGGGTTTCCTTTCCCTTATCGTTTTTCAGATAAAAGGTTCATGAAACCGTTTAGATCGTAATCTGCGTTCCTTTCACTATCCTCCCCTCTCTATTACCATTAGTCATACTAGAGCATCCATCTAGATGCATGTGTATATGCCAGCCAATTGGACATTTTAGCGAGCGACTCGGTAGCGAAACGATGTTGGTGCTTCTGATGCTAGTGGCGTTAGCTGGTGCCTCTCTGGCCCAGAAGGATCCCAACACGTACGCAGGAAGGTCTGGCATCGTGCATCTGTTCGAGTGGAAATTCGACGATATTGCTGCGGAGTGCGACAGGTTCCTCGGTCCCCATGGATACGCCGGAGTCCAGGTAAAATAAATTGCGGCTTAATGGTTCGTTTTCGAGTGGCAAAAAAACTCATTGATCTCATGTAACGGCCACGTTCCTGTTGGCAGTCTAGATTCTAGATCACTCCGATACTCATAAAACGGCAGGGGAAACCAAATGCGCTCTTTGGCCAGAAAGCAGCCGACTCAGAGCAATCGTCTTTTTAATACTTTTTCTAAAAAATCGCTCTTGTTTTCGATTCATCTGTCCGTGTAAAAAATAACTCAAAAATTACGTAATTCACAAACGCCAACATTCCGCGATATATAGTTCTACATTAGGGGGTGGATTTATTGTAAGATTAGCTGCTCGGGGAGTGATCGAAAAAAAATCGCAAAAAAGTACATGCTCGAACAGATGTAGGCAACCAGCAATTCATCGCATCCGACAAGGGGAGGGCCACTTATTGGAATCTCGGATTTTGATGAAACTTGGTATATGGATAGTAGTCGAGACGAGATTTACGAATCACTCCCCTTTTGGGCGTAGACGGTTAATAGTTTAGCCAGAAAATTAATCTTTTACTTGGGGGTAACTGTTAACATTTCCATGCGTAATTCTTTGCTTAACATATGCTATTTCTGGAACTTTATTGTGCCTATATAGTTACACTATTTTACTTTTTTTGCTTTGAATTTATATTTAAGCCCTTTCGATCATTTTATATCTTACATAACCATCCGTTCTGATTTTGACGATACTGTCTTAAATTTCTATACATGTAGATGCACAAAAATTTTGCGCTGATTTATAAATAATACAATTCCTCTTTTGATTAATACCTTAATCGTATTCTGACACCTTAGTATCTCTCCAATTTATATGAAATCACTTTTCGAACCCGTTATTGCAATTTAAACATTAATTAATACAAGATTGTCTAATATGTGAATTTGACGCTTCATCTTAAAGCCAATTGAATTTGATATTTCTTATTTAGGGAGTGTCGATGGTGTAGTGAACTACTCGTTCTCACTTCCACCCCCTGTTCTAAACGGCAGCGGACACGAATCCTGCGAAAGTAGGATTTTTTTACGTTTCCCGACCTCCTATTTGTGTGTTTACGAACAAAGAGAACGAGGAAACGAAAAATTAGGAGAAAATGTACAAATCAGCGTCCGTCCTTCGTAAGGGACGCTAAGCAGTTGGCCACCTTGGTGCTCTTCGTAAGAGTAGGTTAATGCCCGGACCGGGTTTCTCTCCTCCCTTCTGTGCGCACGGAGTGGGAGGCAACGGAAAACCACCACACCATTTGCGTATATTCCCAATTCATTAAACCAATCTAAGGATTGAATTATTAATTTTTATTTAGATTAAAGCACATCCCAGAATTCGTTACTTTCTATGAAAAAATGGCGTTTGTACTGATTTGGTCTCGAAGAATTCACGAGATCATTTGTAATTTTTAACGTATTTGTACTTCAAATCGTACACAGTATAGGAAAATTTGTCTGCATAACAGCATATTTCAAAATCTTATCGACAGGCGGAATTAGTATCGGTTGTTATCCATTTCGGAGGACTATAAAAATAGGCAAAAATTCGTATTGTACCCAAGTTAACAAGAAAACAACCGTATTTGAATTTCTCAGATGCATAAAACCAGCGTAAATGGATCAGGTTACGCGCGTCTACTCGAAATCCTCCACCCCAAATTTATTTCGTCCACAGACTCCTCGACATCCCGTAGAAGAGAAGTTTCTCCAAAAATTAGAGACCTTAAATTATGTAGCAGTCATAAATGGCTACCCTACACAATAACTAATAAATTACTATGGAAGGAAAAAAATCGTTCCTAAGTAACATGTTGTCTGCTCCTGACCCATAGTTGAAACTTCCAAGTAGTATAGGTTGAGATATTCATTTCCCAGCAACGTTCCTTGTAAGCTGCGTGGAGGCACACAGTCGCTTTTTTTACACGCACAAGTCAGGAAATATTGTACGAAAACATGCAGAAAACATTAAACAAGGCGTTCCATTTCTAGGAAAGAAAAATATCTATAGTTCCCGTGACATCACTCATAGACAGAGAATTCTTCCTCCGCTTCGTTCCTTGACTGTTAGATTTTCAATTTTCTTACTAGCGCATATTGTGTAACATACACATAAAATGTAGGCAAAATGTCCTTTTCTTACTAATTAATCTTATGGGGTAGGTCAAGGATTGGGTTCTCGCCTTCTCGGATCCTTTCTCGGTTACAGTAAAAAAAAATTCCCTCACCCGCCGTCAAGAGATTGGGGTGGAAATGTGTCGAAATGTACACTGGCAGTGGCGTGATAAGTAGCAGAAGGGCCCGCGGCAAAATAATATTGGTGTTTCCCCATACCTCTCCAACCAACAAACACATATGTTTAATTAAAACAAATCCATTATAAAGACTATCAAGTTGCGCTTATTAATGAACTAGCGTAATACCCGTCAATAATATTGACGATGAAAATTTCGACAAAAAAAGTGTTTCTAGCATCTAGCATTTTCTTTATTTTTATCACACAAAAATAATATCACAAAAATGGCTTTATCCCTGTAATAATTCTCTCAGTACGACATTTCTGGTAAAGGTTCTCTCATCATTGAATAATAATACCAAATTTCAGTTTGATCCGTTCACTTTTCATCGAGTTATTGCGAAAATGATTCAAAAATCAGTGTTCAGAACGAACTCTTTGTATGGCAGCTACCTGATCCTCTTCACCGATCAAGCACAAATTTACAGGTACAGCTATATCTTGTGAGAAAAGCTTATGCTAAAAATGTCAGCTCAATCGGTACAAACCTCTGCCCAGGAGACATAAATTTCCATACAAAACATGTCCCCCCTTTAGCTCTTGTAGCAGCTCGAGATGGACATATTGACCAAAATTTTTTTGTGAATCTAAATTTTGAAAGTTTGACGAATCCAAAATGGTATAGAAGTTGAAAATCCATCAAATAGTTCCAGAGATATAAGGATGTCAAAAGCGTTACGTACAGAGACACAGAGTGATAAACTTAGCTTTTTATATTATAGGATTATCAGGAATAATCTGAAAGGTGAATTAACAGGAATAAGCTGAAAGTTTGGGATTTTAAAATTACTCTGTCCAAAAATAAAGATTAACTGGAGCAATTCATAAATTAAGAGAAAAAAGAGAAACCACTGCAAAATCTCAATTTCTTCTATATTCGGAAAATTTTAAGCCTCTCCCCCCTTCCAGAGGCTACGAACTATTTTCTCCATTTGTGATGATTGGCGATGTATTTACGTATCGATTCGAAACTTGTGACGTATACTTTCACGGTTAAAAGTTACAAAACAAAAGCAAATCGATTGGAATCGCAATACTAATGATGGAAACTTACGAAAGTCGTCATATGAGACTAGAACAAACAGAAAAGCAGAAAGCAAAGACGGAACAGTTAAAAAATACTTATCGATAATGTTCTTCTAGCAATAAAAATAAATTCATCGATGGCACTGCAGTCCGCGCTAATGAAATCAACGACAGCGCTTGATGTTCCATCAGAAACCCCGACACTTCCAGATGCGGAAAAGAACAGGTCTCACGAGATGAAATTCCAGATGGGATATGCAGGCGCTGTTGTGATAAGTGTTGCTGCGCCTGCACATGGGAAATTTCTCAACTTTTTTAAAACTTCCCCGATCATACGACGCACCAAATCCAGATCATAAATGAAAAATATTTCAAAATATTTTCAATTCCAACATTAATCGCACTCGAAAGTTTAAAAAAAACTTTCATTTTCTCATGTTTAAATAAAATATTTTAAATTTTCGATTTTCTTTTCGTAACTTGCGAAGGATTTCTTTTAACGTGTCGACCGAGGTTTAAAATTTATATTTCCAGAAAGTTTTCAAAAACTGCCAACTACACGACAAAATTCTCTCCTAATATATTTTATTGGAAATTTATTTTGTACTTTAATATATTATAGCAGCGTTTTTCAAGCTATTTTGAATGGCGGAACACTTTGGAATGGAAAAAAATCTGATGTGGCCAACACATGACTTTCTCCATATTTGGGGTATAGATATTTAAATTATTATGAATAACATTATAAGGCAAAATTATTATTTCGTATCGTAAAAGAATACAGTAGTCCTTATTTTCGTAAATTACTTTCTTTTGAATATGTTTACAGAATTCACCGTTACATGGTGGTGGCGCTTACTGGAAATTAAGAAAAAGCAAAATATCTCCGAAATGGATAGTTCTACGAAAATATGTTTCAAACAAAACTTGGAAGAAATATTATTCACTACAACTTTGGTCCTCACGAAAATTACTAATAACGATGTTTTTAAGGAGATATTTGATGAAAACCGAAAAACCGATTGTTTATAAATAATTCCTAAACAATAACTGCTATGAAAAATTGTTTCAAATAAAAGTTGTAGGAAATTACATTCTCTATAAACTTTGTATACAATTGTATATACAATAATAATGTTTTAACGGAGAGCGTAGAATAAACTTCCCTTAATTATTGAGCAATATCAACCATTTCTTCAAAACCTCTGCTGTATATGATAAAATGCCTACTATCGGTTCCAAAAGTATGTATACCCGAGTTTGAGGCAAAGTAGATTGATAACAGCTCGCCCGATTACAATGTATTTTACACCAAAGTTTAGCTTTTTTCAATCTGCGTTGAACGACCATAAAGTGATATTTTAAAGATTTTTTTATAATTGTGATTCTGAGGTGAGAACAAAAAAAGTGCCCTTTTTTCGGCCATCAAGACCCGATACCTAATTTTAGTGCCTTCTAAAACCTAAACGAATGGTCCGATTCTTAGCGAATATTAAATAAATATAGAACACACATATCTAAATGAACATGTAAAATTTCAAATCCGTATCTTTGTTTTATGAAGAGCTGTTATTAATTTTGTAAAGTAACTATTTCTCCGCAACCAGAGGTGCGAGAAAGACGCGCGTCATGCCGTCGTCTTTGTCTCAGCGCTGTTAGTATGATCGCCGTATTGTCTTAAATGTAAGTAGCGTTATTTATTTTATGTCGATTTTTATTTGAGTTTCATTTTAAGAAGCAGTTAACGCTGCGGTGGGCGGGTGCGAACGCCTTCCTGGCGTCACTTTCACCGTGGTCGCAGCGCGCGTTGTTGCCAGTTGTTGCCATCCTAACAATATGATGTAACGAACAAAAACAATATTATTTTAATGTATTATCCAGATTGCTACTATCGTGCTTTCCTTAAGAGGGCTTTGGATATCCATTGGCAGCTTTAAAAATGGATTTCTATATTTCTGTATTTTTTATATTTTAATTTATGATTTTTAAAAATTTTTATAATTTTTCCACACACCGAAAGAGGACTGAATGCATTTTAGTAAAGGTGTTAACTCCCCGCATTGCAATCCGGCCCACGGACGAGTCCTTCCCATTCGCGAAGTAATGCTGCCAGTTCCCAGTACGGCCAGATCTTGACATGACAATAAATATAACGTGAGGGGAAAACATAAAAAGATTTCTAATGTACCTTCGCTTTCAAACATGGCCACCTATAAGTTGCTGCAACTCACCGCATAATATTTGATTCGAAGTAGTGGAAGATTCAGTTCATAAAAAGAAAAAAATCTGATGTGGCCAACACATGACTTTCTCCATATTCGGGGTACAGATATTTAAATTATTATGAATAGCATTATAAAGCAAAAGTATTATTTCGTATCGTAAAAGAATACAGTCGTCCTTATTGCCGTAAATTAGGCATATTTTGAATATGTTTACAGAATTCACCGCTACGTGGTGGTGGCGCTGTATATTGGTATTAAGATAAAGCGAAATATATCCGAAATGGATGGTTCTACGAAAATTAGTTTCAAACAAAACTTGGAATAAATATTATTCTCTACAACTTTGGTCCTCACGAAGATTACAAATAACGACGTTTGTAAGGAGATATTGGACGGAAACAGAAAACAACGATTATTTATAAATAATTCCTAAACAATAACTGATATGGAAAATTGTTTCAAATAAAAGTTGTAGGAAATTATTTCTCTATAACGTTTTTATAGAGTGTATATAAAGTAATGATGTTTCAACGGAGAAATATCGCAAAAACCGAATCGGGTTTCGAATAAACCTCGACTTCCGGTTAACCGGTATTGGCCAAAAACTAATCCGTTCTTTGTGCTCATGCTAACGTGCTGTATATGAAATTTGGTATTAATATGACAAGTTCGTTTTGAGTTAGATCCCCCAAAATCTCATCCATCCATCCACCCATCCACACACACACACACAGACATAATTCCGAAAATAGTCTAATCGTGTTCTAGGGGCCTCAAAACGTGTATTTCCGCTGAAATCTCGAAGTCGATTATTTTCGTGATCACAGTACTTTTCCCATACTACGTATGGAGAAAATAAAAACCATTTTTTATTAAACGTAAAAATTACAAAGTAGCGAGATTATACGGACTGACTTTTTTATCCGAGTACCTTGAAAAAAATCGCTATATCTTAGAATACAAAACGGAGAGAATTGCTAAAATTTCTATGAATATTGTTTGATGTTATTTAAAAACGCTTCCCTGCAAATGTCGAAAATGAGCACCACATTGCTGATTGTCTGACGCGATTTTTTAACGTTCTCCAATAAAAAAATCGCCCTGTATAATACGAACATATAGCCTTTCGAATATTCTCTGTACTAAAAACGTTCTGTAAGGAACGCAAGATGGCCGACAGCGAAATTTAATTAGACCCCTTGAAAATATGTTTTGTCAGTTAGCTAATACTGAACGTATTCTATCACAATATAATTTTGGTAGTTGTTAATATTCGAGTGGCACATTTATTTGTTAATATAAATATCATACCTACCTATTATTTTCCCTACGTTGTATATGTATACATATAATTATTTCCCTGTCTTTGCACACCGACAATTATATGTAGCATTGACGAGAACAAGGTGGGAGAAGAATATCAGAATTTTAAAGCCGAAAATGAAAACCAAAGGCATTTACTAAACGACTACAGAATCTTGGCTAGAAATGTTGTATATGACGAAATATTTCATAGGTAATAGTGTGCTATTAATTATTTTAAATGCAAATATTTATAATCAATCTATCTGTAATTCTTTCGTTGATATTTCTACGGGAATTACACTAGTTTTATAAGAGAAGTACTAATAGGTGTTTTTAATAAATCCATGAACAGAGAAATGTGACTAGAGGGCAAACATGAAGTAACATTCCTTAATCAACAAGGAAGAAAAGAATGATGACTGTTCACAAAAGGGGTGAGACAGATTACAATAAAGATTAAAGGTAAATGATACAATAAGCCACTTCCGAGAGGTTGGTGAATTGATGAAAAAAATCGGTACAACATACATTGTACAAACTTTCTCATATACTAATGCGTCGTTTAGTAATCTTTAGAAAATGAAAATCGTATGAGCCTGTTTTTAGATGATCGAATTTTTGTTAAAGTTGCCCAAGAATAAACTAGCCTTATATTCATTCATTTATAAAAATAAAATACGTAGTATTATTGTAGATGTATACTCAAGTAACTGTACGAAATTTGATCAAAATCGTTAGAGCCGTAATTGAGAAAATCGAATTATTGTTAAAGTTGCCTAGAATAAACTAGCCTTATATTCATTTGTTGAGAAATATGAACTATACAGTATTATTGTAGACGTAAACTCAAGTAACTGTACGAAATTTGATCAAAATCGTTAGAGCCGTTTTCGAGAAAATCGGATTGTTGTTAAAAATGCGTAGAATAAACTACTCTTAATTATTGATCAATGTCAACCATTTCTATGTATACTGTGCTCAGTATGATAAAATGCCCAAGTACGAGATTTCATTCATTTTCGTCCTACCGTCTAAGCTCCAGAGCCAGTAACAGACAGACAGACGGCATTGCGAAAACTACTTTCTCGGATTCAGCGACACCTAAAACGTGCATTTCCGTAAAAATCACGAGGTCGAATTTTTCCGCGAAAACAATACCTTCTCGATACTTCGTATGAGAAAGTAAAAAACTCCGAGAAAAATCATAAAATACATTATAGTACATAGTATGTAAATTCTTTTTAGTCTTTTTAGATTGGTACTTTCCAGTATTCTGTGACCGCTAAACACTATCATTTGCAAGAGCTGCAATTTTTAAGGACACCTGGACAATTGTGGTCGGTGAATTTTCCGTAAGCCTCGGCGGGCGTCACAGCGAAACTTGGCGGGCGACATGGCGCTCGCGGGCACCGCGTTGGGAAGCCCTTGTTTAAGGCCTGGTAGGAGGCATTCTACTCATCCAGATTTTATCACACTTTTGCAAAACTAAGAACTCAAAACGACGCCTGTTTAATAGCGTAAGCGAACATATTTTTAGGATGATCGAATATACGTTTAGGTCCATTAAATACGATTCATAGGTACCTCGAAGAAGCTTAAACCGGAACTGGTATTTGTGGGCAATAACCTCAGCTATTTTGAAAGATTGCTCGGGATAAAAGCTACTGATAGCTTTTAATGCGCGTATCTTTTTGATCAGAATATTTGCATCAATGGGATTGCGAAGATGAAAAACAGATCGCTTAATGGCTTCCAATTTCCCATTGAAATGTGACATCTAACTTCGACGAAAATATAAATTTCTACACTACATTATAATTCCCATCCATTGAATAAAGGGATCTAATCCACAGCACCATGATAACGTTTACCAATTAAATGAAGTCATGCAACTACATAATTACACTTTAGGAGAATTTAGATGAAATGACCTCTTACCTTTGATGATTCCAACGGCGTACGAATCTGGCAACTTCTGCTCACAAACACTTTTCCAGTAGGCACTAAGGTCCGCTGATGAGGTCCTAGATTATGAATTTATCCTCAGGAATACAAAAGTCGGTCACTTCCGAAAAAGGTGTACTTTATTGGCACTATAGAGAAAGAACACAGCCGTCCGTCAATGAAGGCAAAGTTTGACTGACGGGCTAAGATGGCGGCAAAAAAAAAAAACGCTCGCGGCGCATGTGCGAAGGTTGATTTTCAGTAGGTAGATTGCTTGAAACAGAACCAACCCATAAAACGGGCCCCAGCCATGGTGACGTACCAGATAAAATGTTCCTATTCCATTTCAGGAACGCGACGAGAGGTTCATAGGAACTATTCCACAAGCTCTGGTCAAAAAGGGCCGGGAAATCGAGGCTCCTGGAGAAAGGCAGGTTCAACCTTTACGTATACCAGGAGACCACCTATCGCGGCATAATTAAGAGGGCGTTTTGAGGTCCCTACTTTCGGTATGATGTCTGTGTGTGTATATGTGCGTGTGCGTGCTTTTGACTCTTTAACCGAGGACAGGACCGTTCCAAGGTATTAGCCTGCTCAGGCGAACCTCCAACCTTCCCCCTTATCCAGCTCTCACTACCAACCTTCGTCCCCCTCCCCTTCTCATTACCAACTTTCGAAAACGAGTGACTCGCATTAGCTAGAATAAATTTATACTTTCAACAGTCATGTATAACAGTGGCTCTATGTCAGTGGTGTCCAATACGCTCATCACATGTGGCGTATCGACTATTGACGTGATGTGAATTGATTCTCTGCTTACTCTACTAAAGTAGTTGCCCCTTATTATTATCACTGTTTATTCTTATCATCCGGTTATTGTAATCAAACGCGGAATTCAAAAAACATCTAATTTTTAAAAATTTGCCGTTTAATGCTGTCAGCTGCTTGCTATAATGTTTAAATGTTACCCAGTATGATCACATAAAGTGAAACACATTGTACTAAATTGTAATAATGTAGTAGTTGTAGGAAAAGAATAAAAAATCTCATATTTTTTAAAATAGTAATTATAAAATATATTGTATCATTCTAACGCTCTCGTATAAAGTCCTATATATATATATATATATATATATATATATATATATATATATATATATATAACATTGCATTTTGTATAATGTGGCAAAAACAGTACTGCATTTTTCACAATTGTGGTAAGCAAATATCTGTACCCCGAATATGGAGAAAGTCATGTGTTGGCCACATGAGATTTTTTTTCTTTTTATGAACTGAATCTTCCACTACTTCGAATCAAATATTATGCGGTGAGTTGCAGCAACTTATAGGTGGCCATGTTTGAAAGCGAAGGTACATTAGAAATCTTTTTATGTTTTCCCCTCACGTTATATTTATTGTCATGTCAAGATCTGGCCGTACTGGGAACTGGCAGCATTGCTTCGCGAATGGGAAGGACTCGTCCGTGGGCCGGATTGCAATGCGGGGAGTTAACACCTTTACTAAAATGCATTCAGTCCTCTTTCGGTGTGTGGAAAAATTATAAAAATTTTTAAAAATCATGAAAAATCATAAATTAAAATATAAAAAATACAGAAATATAGAAACCCATTTTTAAAGCTGCCAATGGATATCCAAAGCCCTCATAAGAAAAGCACGATAGTAGCAATCTGGATAATACATTAAAATAATATTGTTTTTGTTCGTTACATCATATTGTTAGGATGGCAACAACGCGCGCTGCGACCACGGTGAAAGTGACGCCAGGAAGGCGTTCGCACCCGCCCACCGCAGCGTTAACTGCTTCTTAAAATGAAACTCAAATAAAAATCGACATAAAATAAATAACGCTACTTACATTTAAGACAATACGGCGATCATACTAACAGCGCTGAGACAAAGACGACGGCATGACGCGCGTCTTTCTCGCACCTCTGGTTGCGGAGAAATAGTTACTTTACAAAATTAATAACAGCTCTTCATAAAACAAAGATACGGATTTGAAATTTTACATGTTCATTTAGATATGTGTGTTCCATATTTATTTAACATTCGCTAAGAATCGGACCATTCGTTTAGGTTTTAGAAGGCACTAAAATTAGGTATCGGGTCTTGATGGCCGAAAAAAGGCCATTTTTTTTGTTCTCACCTCAAAATCACAATTATAAAAAAATCTTTAAAATATCACTTTATGGTCGTTCAACGCAGATTGAAAAAAGCTAAACCTTGGTGTAAAATACATTGTAATCGGGCGAGCTGTTATCAATCTACTTTGCCTCAAACTCGGGTATACATACTTTTGGAACCGATAGTAGGCATTTTATCATATAGAGCAGAGGTTTTGAAGAAATGGTTGATATTGCTCAATAATTAAGGGAAGTTTATTCTACGCATTTTTAACAACAATTTTTCTCAAAAACGGCTCTAACGATTTTCATCAAATTTTACAAAATTACTTGCGTTTACGTCTTCAATAATACTACATAGTTCATATTTCTGAAAAAATTAATTTAAGGGTAGTATATTCTACGCAACTTTGACAATAAGTTGATTTACTCAGAAACGGCTTAAACGATTTTTATCAAATTTCGTACCGTTACTTGAGTATATGTCTGCAATAATACTACATATTTCATTTTTCTCAATGAATGAATATAAGGCTAGTTTATTCTTGGTCAACTTTAAGAAAAATTGGATTTTCTAAAATCCGGCTGATACGATTTTCATTTTCTAAAGATAATTAAACGACGCACTTGTACATATATGAGAAACTTTGTACAATGTATGTTGTACCGATTTTTTAAAAAATAATTCCACCATCCAGGTATCTCCAGTGAGCGAGAATGTGATAGTAAACAGCAGGCCATGGTGGGAGAGATACCAGCCTATCTCGTACCGAATCGCTTCACGTTCCGGCGACGAAGCTGCTTTCTCCCGAATGACGGATCGGTGCAACCACGCTGGAGTCAGGTACGTTTACACATGATTATCCTGCAAACTGCCAAAAGCGTCTGGCAATGGGTGCCGTCGCACCGTGCCAATATTACATCTTAATCCTTTCGTCGCTTGTGCATGATGCTTTTTTAAAAGGTGTTTTAACAAACTTCTCGACTAAAGGTAGAAGGTTGAGATTTAGCAGGAACACTAAATTAAATTAAATCGATTAAAAATCGATGACGAAAAGGATCCCCTAAAAATGACCCAGGTTCGTATCAAGGATATAATTTCCGTTTCCAATAAGATAACACGTAAAACGCGATTTTTCGCCGTGCAGACTTTCATCTTTTGCAAATTAAAATTAGAAAAAATTGACCATCGATCCTAGGACAGAGAGGAATGGATAAAGTTTGCTATTCTTATAGGCGGATTTTGCCATCGATTTGTAATCGTTCATATTTATCGTTATTAGAAAATTTTGCCCTATAAACTTTTGCTGCCTTGGCAACCATGTTGTTGTCAAAACTCGAGCTTCTAGATTTAAATTTGGGTGTCATGCGTGGACACCCGGAGACTTCCCACATTAACGTTCGCATCAAATTGTTGTGAAAAATAAAAACACAGCACTCCCCGGCTTAACGCGGGGGTTACGTCATCGAAAAAAGGTCGCGTTGCGCAAATTTAATGCTTTGTGGGAAAAAAAATTAAGTGTTCGCATACGCTACTATCTTTCTCGCGTCACAAACGCGCGTAAAAATGAGACACGTCTCCAAATTCAGGTCCATTTAATAATTAAATTTTATTGGTGGTGATTAAATAAGTATCACCTATATTAAAACGTGCATAATCAAATCTTCGCTGAGGAAACCCGTGTCGTAAATGGTTTAATGCATTGTTTCCCATCCTTAGGGTAATTTCGTATTTCTCAAGGAGCCGTTCATGAATTTCGTGTTATGTGAAGAAAAGCTAGAGTTGTGCTATATTTTTTATAATTCTAATGTAAAATCTGGCGTTGAATTTTATCTGCTACCTTAGTGTATGAAGTAACGTAATTCGTCGCAGCAATACTTGTCATTCTACCATTCAAACGTCTGTCCGTAAGCATTGATCTGCGAATTGATTTAATAATTTGCATGCTATAAATAGCAAGATTCGCCCAATGACTTGGGCAAAACACGAATTCAGTCTAAGAGAAGAATATATTTTAGAAATGACATTTCTTATGACCACGATTTCAATGATGTTTATGATATCAATTCAAATATTTCTGTTACGAATTAATACCTCACTTGGGAATACTCGGAGTTAACCAGACGGTATCACTATCTTGAAAGGAATTTGAGAAGAATGTCACGAAACATTTTATGCAACGAAAGCCAGCAATCTTTTTTTTCACAGACATCAGATCCCTTATAGAGGCATTCAACTTACAAAGACGTCGGTTAAATGAAGACACTCCCCGCCCTCTTTTGAAGAGGCATTTCTTTATAGAATCACGAACCGATCCCATAATTTCAATGATACATTTTTATCTCTTAAAAACTTTTCCAATTATATAAAAATATATACAAAACCAGTGAACTGCCTTTTTTAAGTGCCAATCATTTCCAAAATTATATAAAGATTAGTTTCCACGTAAAACGAATTTATTTGTAAGTCCGTGAAAACGTTCACCTATAAGGTGGCAAAAATAAATGTAAGCCGAAACTATTTTTTTTTAGGATATATGTTGACGCTGTGTTCAACCACATGACCGGAAATCACTCCAACGCTCGTGGAACAGGAGGTTCCACAGCAGACACGTTCAACAAACAGTATCCTGCCGTCCCTTATGGACCCAATGACTTCAACCCTACGTGTGAAGTCGACAACTACCAAGATCCCAACAACGTAAGCTACGAAAGAATATTGGGATTTTGGTGAAAAATTCTATTGAATGCGACAATTGCCTTAAAACAGCATTTCATTAATGCAAACCTACTTCTTAATCTCTACTCTAAGTGGTTCTCAACCGGGGCGACATGACATTCCAGGGTGAAGCGAGGTTATTGAGGGGTGACGCGAATATTTGATAAATTCACAGTGTATCATATTCTGGCTTATAAAAATAAACAAAACCGGGAGAATAAACACGCGTGCTTATTTACATGCCATAATTTTATCCTTACGTGGTAGGGAAAGCCCAATTGATCTTTGAAGTTGACTTTAAGGTAATGGAACTGTAAACGGGGTGACACATACATAACTAAATATGGGGTGACGCAGACAAAAAAAAAGGTTGAGAACCGCTGGTCTATTGCTTAAATAAAAATTTTCTTCAAAAGGATAATTTTTGGGGTAACTGGAAAATTCATTTTGAATGTGTAATAATGACTGAAAGTCGATAAGTTCTTAAGGTTTAATTTTATACTTGGGTGGACGATTTAACGCTTGACTTTTTTCGCAGGTTCGTAACTGTGAACTCGTAGGTCTTCATGACTTGAAACTGAGCTCCGAGTACGTTCGAGGTAAAATCACTGATTTCCTGAACCATTTGATCGACCTTGGAGTTGCTGGATTCCGGTGAGATACATATCCGAACGACACGACATTAAATCAAATTATTCGCCGCTATATTAACATCCTAGGCCACGGCGCCCGCAAAGCATTTACCAGTCGCCCGCCGGCCGAAAAGAGAACAAAATAAACAGACACGGAAAACTCCCAGAAAATCAATAAGTTTTGTTACAAGACAGAAAATAAAACTTTGGAGCGAACAACTTACAATATAATTTGAGCCGACTTGTATTTCTGTTTCAAAATAACATCTTCAAGGGTATGAGTTAAGAGCGAACGGACTGGGGGCATACATTGTTAGATAACGACATTGGTGTCACTATAGTCGATCCCACTTCGGAAGTCTTATGGCCTCGAAAACTGGGCGTACACGAGTTAGCAGCAGCCAATAGGAGACTGTTTGTTTGGGAAGGTAGTGGGGAGGAAACCAGTCTCACTCCTGCTCTCGAAGAGATCGCATCGGACTGCGTTGCCGTTTCTACCGTCGTTTCCTTGCTGTGGATCAAAAAGAAGGATGGGAAGTATTTTATTTAGAAACTGCGTAGTATATCAGCTGAGCAAGAGCTGGCAGCGCGCACCGATATCTGCTCTCCCGCACGAAAGTTGAGGGGGGCGATGGAAGGGGAAACGTTCGTGATTGGCTACTTGCTCTAAGTAGGCCAAGAGACTTCCGAAGTGGGATCGACTATAGTACACAAAGTACTGAGGTTCTGAGGTTTTTATTCACCCAAAGAATATCAGTCAGTAATAGCTCATATTCTCCTCTCCATAGGTTAAATATAAATCGGTTTAACATGCCAAACAATTCAGAATATTTCTGACATTTTCGGATATTCTTTGTGTTGTGATTATTAATTCTTTTGTGCAAAATTTTATCCACATTATGTGTAATAAGAGGAAAAGGACATATAATTACAATGCTGATTGGGAAGAAGAATTCTGTTTCACTTACTTTAGAGGGAAGTGGGTTTGTTTATTGTGCAATGTTAGTGTTGCGCTTCCAAAGAAAAGTAATGCTGAAGGGTACTTCAATACGGTCCACGGTAATTTTAATACTAGTATTCCGGTAAACTCTGAGATCAGGAAAAAGAAAATTTCTTATATAAAATCTATTTTAACTAAACAGCAAAGCATTTTTATTATACCAGTTCAGCATTCAAAAAGAGCGACGATTGCATCATTTAAAATTTCGCATTTGTTGGCCAAGAAGAAAAAACCTTTTGAAGATGGCTTGATTGTAAAAGAAGTCATGTTAACAGCTGCAGACTCACTTTTCGAAGATTTTAAAAATGAAAATGAAATCACTCTAGCGATAAACAGGATTCAGTTATTAGCAAGAACAGTTACAAGAAGAATCGAAGTTCTTGCAACTACTATGGAATCGGAGTTGGCAAGTGACTTACAAAAATGTATTTTATTCTCGTTACAACTGGATGAGTCGACAGACATATTAGACGTTTCTGAATTAGCTATGGTTGTAACGATGGTGTTTAATGATTTTTCTGCCAAGGAAGAATTTCTTAAAATTCTTCCTCTAAAAGGACAAACAAGAGATGAAGATGTTTTTTCAACCTTCAAAAAATATGTCGACGAAAGTAATATACCATTACAGAAGTTGACTGCAATTACAAAAGATGGTGCACCTGGAATGACAGGTTGTAAAAATAGATTCATTGTGCTATGTAAAGAAGGCCCTGTGTTTCCCAAATTTGTTTCTTATCACTGCATTATACATCCGGAAATATTATGCACGAAAGTTCTTCATTTTCAACATGTTATGAAAACTGTAACAAAAATTATAAATTCTATAAGAGCCGTACCAATGCAACGCCGATTGTTTAAACTGATTTTACAAGATGAAGATGTCGAATTCAGTGATCTTCTTTTACATACAGAAGTGAGATGGCTCAGCAGTGGGAAAATACTAGTGAGGTTTCTAACTCTCATTAAGGAGGTAAAGGAATTTCTCATGTCAAGTAATGAATATTATGAACAGTTGGATGACAACTCTTGGTTGATGGATTTCGGATTTGTTGCTGATATAACTGTAAAATTTAACGAACTGAATTTGGAGATGCAGAGAAAAAATAATAATATAGCGAAAATGATAAGTGCAGTAAATGCATTCAAATGTATATTGGCACTGTGGAAGTCTCAGATAGCGAGAAATTCATCATCACATTTTCCTAATTTAAAAAATATTATTGAAAGTCTGTGTGATTAAAATGATATCGCTGCACCATTTTCCCAAATTAAATTAAATTAAATGCTCAGTGTAATTTTTGACTAATACCTTATAATATAAAATTTAAGTTGTCGGGAATATTTATATTTGCACTTAATAATGAAATACTTTCATGTCCTTCCTATGGAATATTCATATGGAGATATGTTCGGGATTAGAATAATGTGTATGTTTCATAGTTAGCCACCCTTCATCCAGGGAGTGGCAGCTGTCAAGCCTTGCATGGAATGTGGGATTGACAAAGTAGACAACGCTTTTTGGTTGCCTTTGTGAGTGATAGCCAGTTCAGGCATGATCGCTCTCACGACGAGGGTCAAACAAATACGAAGTGTAATTGTAGTGTATATCCTCTCCACAAAGTGCAAACGCTAACTACTGACGTGCTTAGAATATATTTTCATGCGTTTCAGTACTAACAAAGATTCATTTAAGTGTTTTGTTTTTGAAAGTTTGTTTATACTTTTATTAATTGTGTTGAAGAAATATAGGTCCGGTGATTGATCCACCTATATGTACCCTTATTAATTTATACAGTCCACTTGCATTTACCAACGAGGCTTTGCGAATTTCATAATTTCCGATTCAATGTTCTTGGGTGCGTTCACTGAGCCTATAAATCCCAATTTTGCTTCCTCAATTTGTACCACCGTTTACGCAACTGCTTGATTACTTTAAAACGTTTGCGACGACGGAAAAAAGTCTATTCGAAGTGTAAGCTTAAAAAGACTGTTTATTTTTAAAGTAATCGTAACTGATACTGCGAACATTTTTGCAGAGATGTATAAAACGTATACATCAAAACCTCTAAGAAAGTTTAAAAAAAAAAAAATTTGTAAAATCACTTTCGGCATTTTACGCGGGTTTTTATTTACGGGTTATTATCACTATTCACATAGGGAGGCACTTCCTTTCTATTCGCCTTAGAAGTAGCATATTTCTGCACCACAGCTATAAATTATTAGTAAACTTCAAATATTGTTAAAATCTATGCATCATTCCAGACTTGACGCCGCGAAGCACATGTGGCCCAGAGACATTGCTGTAATCGTGTCCAGACTGAAAAACCTCAGCACTAATCACGGATTCACCTCTGGTGCGCGTCCATTTATCTACCAAGAGGTCATCGACTTGGGTAAGCAACATAAAATTCATCTTCTATCGCATACATATACGCAAAAATCATATTCGGCATGGTTGAGACTAAGTTAACGAAGAAAATAATAACTCTGTTAAATTCCATGTTTTTATTTCACGACCGGTTTCGCTAAATAACTAACCTGATGCGAAACAAAAAATTGTGAAATTTAACGAAGCTATTATTTTCTTCGTTAATATGAGTATCAAAGTTCAGCCAAATTCCTTGGATTTTATTGAAACTAATTGTAAGGTTTTCTAATGACAATATGTAAGTAACAATGCTGTAACTTTCATCCCCCCTCCGCGAAAATAATTTTTGGGTCCCTACATAATAGGTTATAACATTCAGATGGACCTGCGGGACCCTCTAAATCAGGGGTGCACAACTCAAAAGTTGACGCGGGCCGAAATCAACCTTGATTGGACCTAGGAGGGCCACACTGAAAATTTTGTCCATAATAAAAACTTAACTACACTACTGCCAATTTATTAATTGCCATAACAAATTTTACATGCAGTTTTTGTGCCAAAATGAAGTGGCAAACAAATATAATTTACTTACAAATTTTAATTGTATTTTTGATAGAAAAGGAATTAACCAGCTGAGTTACTCCAAGCTTCAATCGGGCCAAACAAAAGGTGTCAGCGGGTCACATTTACCCCGCAGGCCGTATGTTGTGCACCCCTGCTCTAAATCTATCGCCCCCCAGCAATCGCGGACTTTGTGGCGCTACAGTTCCGGTACTGCTGTAAATATATTATGGAACATCCATCACTCGAAATGTACGGTTTTGCTTTATAAGTCTTCGGTTTAGCACGGATTTCTTTTTGAGAAATGCCTCGAACTGCAATCAATGTCGCTTTATTGCGGTTTGAAACCGTCTATGAGCTAATTAAATCATAGCATTTTTCAGTTAAACGCGAAATGTTATATGAAAAGACAAAGGAAGCATTTCTGAACATAAAATAAATAAATTGTTGTATGTTGAGCTCCAATCGGCCCTCAACTGCACTAAAAGCATGATTTAACTTTACACTGCCTTTTCCGGGAATGTACCGCGCGAAACGAGGGATTCGTGTATATTACAGGGTGTTCAGAAAGTCTCTGTTCACTTGGGACCAAAATTGTTTATTATTTTTTTCGGCAGCATTATTTGTTGTTTCCTTCCTCGATCGTCAAGATGGTATGGTCAAAATTTTTTAAATTAATTTTTTGTTTCGGTGGTTTTCGAAAGCGTATAATAAACAATTTGCCAATGTAGTGCACAGTGATTTTTTTAACAGACTGTATATTGCAATTCCAATATTTCCATGTACATATATATTTAGCTGCTTAAACCTTTGGGATAATTAGAAACCATATCTTACTTTATAACTGCAGGCGGAGAGGGCGTGTCCGAGACAGAATACGTAAACATCGGCAGGGTGACGGAGTTCAAGTACGGCTCCAACATAGGCGCTGCATTCCGAGGAGATAATCCTATCAAAAATTTAAGAAACTTCGGTAAGCCATGCGATCAATTCCAATAAAATTTTGTGAATTGGAAGAATAGATAACCTCACTTATAAAATGATGAAGTTATGAATTCTAGTCACTAATAATAAATACATAAGATAGGTATACATATTATTTTAATTTACGCCCTTTAAATTTTCTTATGGAAAACACAGTTTCCTTGTCGTGAAATATAGTGAAATGATGTGCAAATATTGTTTGGAATTTAAATAGTATTTGGAAAGTTAATAGGAGAGTTCTTTATCCACGTTTCGCTTATATAAGACACAAAGCCTATTAAATGAAATATTTTTAATGATGTATTATATTTTAAATTTAATAATGTAACTCGGTCATCCGTAATAGCGCAATAAACAATTATACTATTGATCTTCATACTTCAAATTAATTAACTTATTTCGGCTGAAACAATTTTAAACGCTTAAGAGTGAAACTAATTAATAATGCTGGATTTCAGGGGAAGGCCTGGGATTCTTACGCACAGGAGACAGCCTAGTATTCGTTGATAACCACGACAACCAAAGGGGCCACGGAGCTGGAGGACCTTCAATTTTGACTCATAAGCAGCCCAAGTTGTACAGAGTGAGTGAACGAGAAAAAAAATTGAAACCGATTTAAAAATATTTTTACAATAAAAACATAAAATGAATTCCGGGAGTGATTTCATTTCGTAGAAAGGACGGCATACTTGAATGAAATGGGAATAAAACTTTCTTTCTCGGTGGCAGTTACTTAAACTGAGCACTCTTGTAAATCGTTGATCTAGGAAGCGAATATGTATAGTGGTACTTCCGGGTTATCCCGGACCACTTTTACCCGGACCCTATAGTGATTCATATTTAGGAGATACATTGTTTAAATAATGTTTTCAAATTATTTTTACCCTAAAGCTTGCTAACGCATGACTGATGGGCCTGTCGCGACATTTACAAACCCGATCACCGGACAACGGGGAAGGATAGTTTGGTTCCAGCCGAGGCGAAGGGCGCGGTAGCGCCCGGAGACGACTACCCATTAAAACAAAGCGAGCCGAAGGCTCGTCAATATATCCTTTCAATGTTATATCCTCTTGACTGTTGCGCCGCAAATTGAGAGGATATAACATTGAAAGGATATATTGACGAACCTTCGGCTCGCTTTGTTTTAATGGGTAGTCGTCTCCGGGCGCTACCGCGCCCTTCGCCTCGGCTGGAACCAAACTATCCCTCCCCGTTGTCCGGTGATCGGGTTTGTAAATGTCGCGACGGGCCGATCAGTCATGGGTTAGGAAAGCTACCGCATCTTCTTCATTATTTGGCAAATTATAACAATGTCAACCAAGTCATTATCGTTGGAAACAGGTTTTAAAAGTGGTCCGGGATAACCCAGAATTACCTGTATAATATTTGGAGCTTCGTTTTCCTAGCCTCAGAAATTCGACCCTATATCCGTAACAAGTTAGGAAAGTGTACAACGGGTACAACGGGGTATAACGTATCACAAATGGGCGCGTTTCGTGCAATGGAGTATTAGAAAGAAATTATATACTTGTACGTAAGGGAAATAGCGTTTTAAAGTTCTTTTCTTCATCATAAATAATCCATTTTCTTCCTATTTAAAAATAGTGCATGCACACGTAAGTAAATTAAACGTTTGCTTGTGAGATTGTTTATGTTAGCAACAATGAAGAAGTAACCTGCAAGTAAACTTCTAAGTTCAACTCGAATTAAGACATTCTCATTTGATTTTCTCGATAACGGTTACTCCTGCGATAAAAAAGTATAGGAAAGGAAATACTCTTCTTTACCAGTTCTACAACTTTTATTTGAAAAATATTTTGATATGAGCAATACTTTACGAGATATGACGAAAATTTAATTTTTTGTCTCTAGTAAAGTGGTACCCCTGATTGGCGTACGTGATTCATTTTTGCGATTTTCTTATTATATTTGATTGAAAGTCCTTAATATCAAATTTCATAAAAATCCGTTCGGTAGAAGCCGAGGACGAACATGCGGACGGACGGACGATAATAGGCGCTCACGCTGGAAGCGACACGCGCCTAAAAATGACTGAAGCTCTACCAGGATATATCATAGATTTCCCATAATTACTGAAGACGCGGAAAATTTTTTCCCACGTAAGAAATTTAAATGCCGAGGCAAACGACGAAGAAATGTAATTTATTGGGATCCGTAGAGCAGCGTCGCAATTTAAACTATTCCACAAATTTCCAGATGGCCGTGGGTTTCATGTTGGCTTGGCCTTACGGTTACCCACGGGTCATGTCCAGCTTCTTCTTCGATGATCCTAACGCTGGACCCCCAGCGGATGCGAACGGTAATATCTTGAACGTCGTGATAAAACCGGACATGACGTGCGACAACGGATGGGTTTGCGAGCACAGGTGGAGACAGATATACAACATGGTGGGATTCCGAAACGCCGTGGAAGGTGCGTTTGAATGGTTTTATTTTTATATTATGACTGAGATGTTTCTTTCCCTATCAATTTAAAACCGCCTTAACTCTTAAAGGTACGTCGGTCAACGATTGGTGGGACAATGGAAACAAGCAGATAGCCTTCTGCCGGGGAGGAAAGGGCTTTGTCGCTTTCAACGGTGAATACGGTGTCGACTTGAAGCAAACTTTGAAGGTAACGAGATTTGTAATAGTGAAATCCCCATCACATGAGAGTTATTTTAGTACAAGACCCTTTTCGACCTTCTTTTATGCACATTCAAAAATGAGCAGCGGCCCAATCTTCCTGAGATCGTGGATTTGTGCATCGACTTTTTAGATCGGCATTTGTAATGGTGTCTCATTAGATAAGGTCGCGAGACACTTTTAGTAATCAATGAAGACCAAAAAAATAATGCCACTTTTCCATTGCTTCTTGATTGATTCTCTTTTAATGGCATTTCCCGTCGCTATAACCTAAATACTATTAGCGAAAAATATAGTTACTTCGCGATCTCGAGTTATTTTTAACAAACAAAAGTAATATGTCAGCAATATTTGTAAAATAAGTATGCATTTCCCAAGTAATATTTGAAATATTAAGTATAATGGTTTTTCCGATGCATTATGACATACAGTAAAAGGGACTGGCATAAAGCAAAACACCACCACGGTAATTTATCTACATTTTATTGCTAACATTATTATTTTAAAACCTTTTAAATAAATGACTCGATTAATTTTTCCTCTTCAGCCTGATTTCCTCTAGTGGAGGGACAAAACTTCTATGCCAGGCACCGCCGATTTAATTCATTTTTTTCCACGAAAATGTTTCATAGACGTGCCTTCCACCTGGGACCTACTGTGACGTAATTTCCGGCATGAAAAATGGAAGGTCCTGCTCCGGAAAGGGCGTCACCGTGGACGGAGACGGAATGGCGCACCTTGAGATCCGACACAACGACTATGACGGTATCCTGGCCATCCACTTGGGAGTGAGTGTGCAAGTTTTCTCTTTTTTATAATCAGTACGCAAAAGCCGCGAAATCATATTGAACGCTGTTTGCTATAAACAGTATTTTGCGCCTTG
Source organism: Uropetala carovei (assembly GCA_036926305.1). Taxonomy (NCBI): domain Eukaryota; kingdom Metazoa; phylum Arthropoda; class Insecta; order Odonata; family Petaluridae; genus Uropetala; species Uropetala carovei. The sequence continues at coordinate 695,128 of JAXCHB010000003.1, forward strand.
TTTACTCTTGCATTACAAGTTATGATAGCGCATAATGCATTCAATTTGTAAAAAAAATCATGTATTCATTATTAATACTAAGATGTTGCAATAATGTATAACTTGAAAAAGGTTTTCAATCGAATTTTATGACTAATGAATAAATTAAACAGATATTCTATCAATCGTTACAGTCTAGGCTGTGATTGAAGACCGCGAAGGATGAGCAGCAACCTTTGGCCAGCCTCCTCGACATCTCACATCGCAGAGAACTACATAAACTAGCGTTATCTCGTCTTTAAAATAATCAAAAGTGGTTTTATTATGACTGATGGCTCCATGTACCGAAACCACGATCAAATTAGTCTATATAATTTTACAAAGACATTCCATCATGTACATGCAGAAATAAAACTAATTTTTAACGGATAAATTCATGATCTCATTCTAACGCTGGATTCGTTAAGATAATCTTACAGAGTCTCTATCAAATGAGACTCCTCTTTATTTTATGGACAAAATAAATCTCTAGACGGAGAAGGCTTCTGCATAATTTATTGAAAAAATATGGTTACAGCAACTGCAACAGAAGTTATTTAAAAAAGAAAAAATTGCAATTTTTCGAGTTCAGTTGACTGATTTAAAAGTGTTTTAAAAATAATAATGGTTATACTGCTTCGATAAAACTAAAGTATTATTTCATTGTTCAAATACACGATCCAAGAACCTCTTTTTCATGTAAGTACCAAAAAAATATACACAAAAGGTATAATTTTCAAATATCGAAATGGATAGGATGAGTGCGTTTTAAAATTATAATAAATTGCTCCTAATTTCTTAATGTTTCAAATTCATTATTAAAATGAACCAACCGTGAACGTTGAAAGTATCGATTGGAAAACCATTGGAAGCAAATCCCAATTTACGCTAAATAATTCACCCGATAAACCAGATATCTTCCACACATCAATGAATTTCCAATACATATCGTCCTCTAATAATCAAAATATCTTGCGGATGTAAATTTCGAGAAACTGATAGTTAAGTACGTCTGATATAACTTGGAAAGATGTAGTAGTGTTGACAGCACAATATTGAAGGTAGCACTTAGTAGGCTTAGTTCAATCCCGTAGAGCTAGCTTCCTTTTTGTATTTTCTAATGAAAATTATACAAGTTTTCACTAAATAGAATTTCCACCCTCTAGTCTTTATGTAAAATATAGAAAATCAATCTCGACCTCTAGGTTTAGAATAATAAAATAAAATTCTTCAAAATATCGCACGCGATCGACAATAATTACTCAATTTTATGCATCTTTCCTCCTGTATAAAAATCACCTAACTTAAATCACCAAAGGAAATTCGCAACAGTTATTAAGAAACCTCTCATCCGAAGAGCAAACGAAACCACATGACAGATCCAATCGCCATCATGCAAGGGGTTATAAGCGTTGACACGAAAATCACGAAGGTGTGGTTCAAACACTGACGGGCCCATTCCGACCGGAGGCCTAACAGGATCACAAATGCCGACACCTGGAACTTGTTGGCGACGATCAGACGCTTCAGCCTCGAACCCTTTGAAATGAAATGGTTGTCGCTCAAGAACAGGACGAGCAACAAAATGCACCCCAGCGTACCATGCCAGGAGATCAAATGACCTTCGCCCCTCAATTTTTTGTCGATGCAGATTATAGAAAGTCCAATCAGGTAAAATTCCATCCCGCGTGACCTCAACCAACGGATGAAATTCATCTTTTCCTGCGTCGACAACATCCCCACCAAGGAAAACGGCCGTTGAGAGATTCTTAAAACGAGTTCACACAGGAAACAGAACACCTGGAAATCGGTCGATTTCGATATCGTACGTGAAAAATACTTATTTTTATCCACAGAGTGAGATGATTTCGCTTGCTTACCGCTAAGGCCATGGACAAAGGATGTAGGCTCGCTAACGTCAACCTTTCCAGGACGTTCAGGAACAATCCGACTAAAAGTACTGTCAAGGACGCGAAATTCGCGAATAGGACGTGATTCTGAAATCCGAGAGCACGTCTAATGAATTGCCTCGCGGTTTTCAATCTCCTCAACCTCTTCAGTTCTTCGGAGGAGTAGGTCGAGTTTGGTACGTGAACGTCGGAGTCGGAACTGGAGAAGTGCCAATCTTCATGGCGTGGCTCAAAGCATCCATATGAATCGGACGAAATCTTTGGCTGCCTGACTTGAGGCTTGTTTTGCCTAACGCCGCAGTAACTAGGACAGATGCATTTTTCCGGGGCGGTGCACATCAAGCTGAAATCCATCGCGAGTTGTTTTGAAATGATGCGCTGTCATTGTTTACAATATGGTTGCTATGGACGCTCTAAGTTTGTTTGTTCCTCCGCCAGAAACATATATTAAATTATGTACTTATTTAAATTTTACCTTTTCTTCCATCCAATGATCGCCATTCTTCATCATAAAAGTATAATGGCTGTTTATACATCATTGGAATAAAATCTCAGAATGACTCTACTACATATACTCATCCTTTCATTACACTAACGGATCCAAATGCCAATTATCAAAATAATAGGTCGTAGCTAAGCATTAATTCCAAATAGCAACTTAAATAAACAACACTTTAAATGCATGCTAAAATCTTATACCTATTTTAGAGTGTATGTGTGTGTGTGTATGTATATTCTTTATACGTTTTTACACCCTTGAAGCTATCGAATTCAAAAGTTTCATGGACGAATGGAAGAACTTGGTCTAGATTTGCAGACCGTGGAGTCTCTTATACCACATGGGGTCAACAAAATACTATTTCCATAAGAATTCATGGGAAATGGTGTGGAGAAACCCCAAAATTCCATGCAGCCCTTCACTGATGTGAAATATACCTAAATATTAACTTACGATCACGGGAAATGGATTATTTTACGCACGAAAGACTGAATATTTTAATTCTGTTCATGTTTCATGGAATTACATGCTAAATCGCTCGAAATTTTCCTTTAAGCGCAAAATTTATCGGTTTAGATGTCCATTTTCCAGGCGGCAACAAAGCTAAATTTCTTAATTGTTGTCCTCTTCAAACGGAGATATACACGTAAAGATTAATGCAAGGAAAATCCACGCCGTGCACGCCGCCGCAGAGGAAGAATAGCTAACACCAAGATAACCCTAAATAAAGTCTATGAATATTTTTAAAGTGAGTCAAATGATTTTCATTCGCAACATAAATCGATACATCTACTTACATTTGTTCGTTAACCAAAATGTTGTTTATTGTTTACGTTTTGGCTAATAGTATTTACATAATCCACATAATTTTATTGCCGCTTTAAAGGCTTCGGTGCATCTATCCATGTGAATATTAAATAAGACGTTAATACGTACAGTACAATACATAAAATAGTAAATGTTAATGTAAGCATCGCTTGCGTAATTAAGGAATGGGGAACGTTTTCCCCGAACAATAAAAATCGTTTGCCACTCTTTCCCTAGCGAAGCCGGGCGTTTCAGCTAGTGTTATATATATTTTTACATCCCCATAGCTCCTCGAATTTTTCTGTACAGAATTTTGTGATACGCTGTATACTTTCCTAACTTGTTTCACTTTGTTTGTAAGCAGGGGCGTAACGGACAGATTTATGTGAAAATTACTAATCTTATAAGACGAACGTTCACTCAAATCAACACATTGTAGTGTACCTTCACTGTCTCGCCTTGCACTTCTAGTGCAACAAGCCATTGTGCTGTAGCGACAGACGCGTTTCGATGACTTAATTATTTGTCCCTGGCCGTTAAGAATGTAAAATATTTGCAAAAATTCATCCACAATGGCTACGATTTTTCAAGCGTTAAGTTAACATCTTAAAACGCTGACGTTTCCAACAAATGTGAAGTACCAATGTATTTGGATAAAATAGGTTAGTCAGCCCGAAGAATTTTTAGCTACAAAATGTATGATAGATACAATAGTGCGACTTGCTGTTCATATGTACTCAGAACAAGTTATTTACTTCTGAGACGAATGCGAATAAGATATAGCTCTTTCGAACATTTCACAGCGCTCACTGAGTTTTTCCACTGAGAATGCAGAATTGGATTCTACTTCTCCAAGCATTCCATGCAAAGATTTTTCACCATTTCGCTCGGGAGACGAAGCACAAAAGAAGTGTGGGAAAAAAGGCAACGGTGAGATGCTCCTGTTGTTGTTAGGCCGCATACAGTAGCGCCGAAATAATGGGAAACGGATTTTTAAAAGAGATTTTCTCTTTCATGTCCCGGAAGCAGTCTTCTTTGACGAGTTGAGAACAGTTGGTGGAACTCTGCTCCCTACGCTCAAAGCCGCCGCTATTGAGGGAGGATTATTTTCAGACTGAAGACAAACGGAAAAAAGAGCGTAAGATGAAACACTCGGTTTTCAAAATTAGAAAGCAGCGTAAATATCTTTTTTTTCGTACATTTGTGTTTTTTTCGAAAATGACACTGCCGACCTGACATTTTTGGGAAAAGATTTGCGTGATTTATCACAATATTTTAAGCGAATTATGAAAGATGGGAAAGCCTTTTAATATGACTATGCTAATAATTTCAGAGAAAATATTTTGAACCAGAGATTTAAAAAGATGAACATCGCCAGCGTCGAATAAATAACTCACCCCGTAGTGACAGTCATAAAGCCATAAAGCTGTTTTTTCAAGATTTTCCCACTCGAGTTTAATTTTATTTGCATATCACCTTCATTTAAAGTTTAATCGGTATGTTTGCGACAAGAATGTCATGTAGCAATTTTTACCGATCTACAGAAATACGCGACAGCATAAAAATAAATATTTCATTGAAATATCTAAAGCTGCAAATCGCTTGATTTACTTCACTCACATTCATAAATTTTAATTATAAACATTTGAGGTGACATTCATTTTAAAAGTAAACGATTCCCGTTGAGTCCCGCAATCAAAGCTTAAAAATTTTCCCACCATTCACTAAAATTCAGCAATTAAGCAACACTACGCCAAAATCTATTTTCTTGGGAAATTGCTACCGCTGAGATTTAAAACCAAACAAGGTTTTCGGAACGATTTCACTTTTTTCTAATCTCGAGAAAAACATTGAATTCAGCGCCAGTTTAACAAAAAGAAAAACGCCCCTCTCACACTACCCCTTAACGCATTATCGAAGAATTTGGTACAACAAAACTAAAAATAAATAAATCGAAGCAGAGCAACTTAAGTAGGCAGAAACACCGAAAGATGGCGTTAAACACTCTATTGCAACTCGAAAACTCCTCCCTATGCTGTCCGTTGATTCCCCCGCGAATGACCTTCAAGGTCGACGCTAATATGCCAGAGGTCGAGTCCAGCTCGCGTTCTAATCCGTCGCGAGACACCAGTCTGGGACGTTCGATTTCGTCATGGATGCCTCTTCGATGATCAAGCTCCGGCGTGTGGTGCTGATCGTCGCAATCGCGCTGTTATCCGTCACAACCGCGCAGAAGGATCCCAACATCTTGCCGGGACGTTCGGGAATTGTGCATCTTTTCGAGTGGAAGTTCGACGACGTGGCCTTGGAATGCGAGCGCTTCTTAGGACCTTACGGATTCGCCGGCGTGCAGGTAATGTGGAAAGTTTTTTTAAACGAAAGTTTCAGTTGATATATATATATAAATATATATATATAAATATATATATAAATATATATATAAATATATATATATTTATATATTATATATATATATATATATATATATTGCTTTTCAAAAGTTTTAATCGTGAAATTATTATTATAAAATCCTCTCCTTGAAATTTCGTAAGTTCCATTTCAGATCAATAAATGGGTATACTAAAAGTCTATTAATTAACACGCCTTAGTCGAGAAAAGAGCTTTTCAAACAACGATGCGCGTGTTACCGGGAGAAATTCGGATCTCGCCTTAATCTACATGGGCGTAAGTCGCCAAATATTCAGTAACTACTTAAAACGGCCCAAAATAACTTAAGTTCCATATTAGGATCATTTGAGTGAAAAAAAACTTCCAACTTAAGATAAATACAAATTTTCAAATTGTTACAAAAATAATATAGTAATGTAGGCAAAATCTATTAAATTACATAAATCGATTTAGCTTTTTTTCGACTACTTAATAGTTTTGCAGCAAATATATTCTCTGTCTACGGAATTAAAATGGTAGTGGTGTTAGCGAAAAAGATAGCAACGGTTTCTTTTGTTTGGGATATAAAATAAAATTTGTTAACCATCAAAATGTGCGCTAGAAAAAAATTTTCGTTTGATTAGTCGAAGAAAATATTGCAGGGCTCGAACGGCCATGATGACCCATGCTAAAAGCTATTTTTAGGGGGAAAAATCAATAATCTTTAATTCCAACCACAATATAAATTGGGATTGTGAAAGCATTAGCCCTTTATTTTCTAGAATAAATTTGGTTTATACTTGTTCTTTCAACGGTGGGTCGCGCACTATATTTGATGTGGATCCTGCTTGTGGCACATTACGTTCTATCATTATATAACAGCCTGAGTGCTGCATATCATACAGGCCGCATCTCCAAAGCTAAGATCAATTGCGAGCAGAAGCTTATACGCCTCATCCGATCCCCGCTCCACTCCTTCACAACTATCATTCAACTTATAACCTGAAAAATCCGTATAACATACATTGTACAAACTTTCTCATATACGTACTAATGCCTCGTTTAGTTATCTTTAGAAAATGAAAATCGTATGGGCCTGTTTTTAGAAAATCCAATTTTTGTTAAAGTTGCCCAAGAATAAACTAGCCTTATATTCATTCATTGAGAAAAATAAAATACCAAGTATTATTGTAGATGTATACTCAAGTAACTGTACGAAATTTGATCAAAATCGTTAGAGCCGTTTCTGAGAAAATCGAATTATTGTTAAAGTTGCCTAGAATAAACTAGCCTTATATTCATTTTTTGAGAAATGTGAACTATACAGCATTGTTGAAGACGTAAACTCAAGTAACTGTAGGAAATTTGATCAAAATCGTTAGAGCCGTTTTCGAGAAAATCGGATTGTTGTTAAAAATGCGTAGAATAAACTTCCCTTAATTATTGATCAATGTCAACCATTTCTATGTATACTCTGCTCAGTATGATAAAATGCCTAAGTAGGAGATTTCATTCATTTTCGTTCGACCGTCTAGGCTCCAGCGCCAGTAACAGACATACGGCATTGCGAAAACAACTTTTTCGGATTCAGCGACACCTAAAACGTGTATTTCCGTAAAAATCTCGAGGTCGAATTTTTTCCCGAAAACAATACTTTCTCGATACTTCGTATGAGAAAGTAAAAAAGATAGGAAATGTGCGGCGACCTCCTCAAGAAACACGCGTTCACATTCTACATGTCACCCTGCAATTCGCCGAATTGGTGGGTGGCAGGGGATGCAATGAAGCAAAGCCTGCATAAAAGTTATCTCTAGCAGGTTTTAATTTCCTATTGTGATATCGTATTGTTCTCGGAAAGAACGAGTCTCGATAAAGCTCCGTCCTGAAATCGATCTCATGTATTTTATCGACACGATCGTATCTACCTATATACGTCGGTGCTTAAAATTATTCTTCTGCTATATATTCCGACCTATGTTTCTCCAGAAGCCTTAACCTTGAGTTCAGTCTTTTTAATCTATCGTGGATGCTGAGTTTAAGTTTTTAACATAGCCTGGTCACACCGAGTACAGTTTTTAAGTGTGCTTTAAAATATCCGATCCTTTTCGCAACAAGCCCCTAGCGATTGGACTGGCAGACAAGCAGAGGCCCCCAAGAAAATGTCCGAGCTTTTCAATGGAAGATAAAGCGTTAAAAGGCAGCATGGATGAAAGAGAACGGGAAATTAAACAGGAGACTCAAATAAATACTCGTGAGCCTTTTTTTTTTTATATTTTCGGTAGAGAATTCTGTATCGACCGGCTTACGTTTTTCGCGGATAGGAGTCTGTATTTTGAGCTATTTTTTACATCGTAGTAATTTTTGCATAAATGCTAAAAGTTAAAGATTACCATATTTAATCGATTATCTTCCTCAAACGTGAAAAAAAAATCCACGAAGAAAGGAATCGCTATTAGCCGAACGACGAGGAAAACGTTCGCGTTCGATTATAAAAAAATCTTATCGAACTTCACGGTTCAAATCCCAGTAAAAAAAAAGCGTCTGATAAACCCAACAAAACAATGAGGAAAACTTAAAAGAAACAAGATTCGCAACGTCTCTGCACGCGGCTATTCTCGAACCGACGTTATTCTCATTCGTCCGAAAAAAATAAATAAAACTTCTGCCGCCGCCATCGAGCGAAAGTTTCCTCTGACGGCATTTCGAGGAAAACGTGAAAGGACCGTTCGTTCTCACGTGTTACGAGAAACGCGAAGTTGACACAACGTGTCAAATTCATCTCTCGAACCCGTCTCTGTATTCCCCTATTGAGTCGCACGTGGAAAATTATCTGCTCTTGACGTGCATAACGTTTCGCCTTTTATAGGTTTGGAATGGAGGCGATCGGGGGTGGAGTTAGGAGGGGGTGCTGGTGCTGGTGGTGGTTCGGGGGCAGGAAGAATAGGAAAGCTTGGGACGTCGAAAGGAGACCTGAAGAGGGGTCGAAATATAAAAGAAATGTTTATATGGGTAATAATTGGAACGGGATTTCACGCCCTGGTTGGCTCAAGAGTCCGCCTCTCATCCGCAGCTGACACGAAAGGGAAATTATATTTTCACCTGCACGCCATTGTCACGCTACCGTTCCTTTGTGACGCCGTGTTTCCAGTTTCGAGAGGGGGTCAAGTTTTTTTTATTTTTTCGCGTTGTAACCGACGCCGACGTTTGTCGCGTGATTTGTTATAATCTTCGCAGCTCTGGAATATTTCATCGCATTCTGTCGTGAAACCGCTTTCGAATGTTTTCTTTTTTTTTTGCGAGAGAAAAATGCTTTCGTTTTTATTGCCGTAAACGTGGGCAAAATGATTGAAAAAATATACCGTTTCTTCGTCTCAGTGGCAATGAATTAACGAGTGACGGAAATTAACAAAATAATCTCCGTGTTACGTATATGTTTAATTGAGAAAATGGTTTCTATTTCCTTCTCGATGAAAATTTACTCTGAAGCTAATAAATTTTTCAAGTTATTTGCGTAAGATTTTCACCAAGCAAAATCGATGTTGAAAGGTTTTTTGTCCTCTTAAGCGTTTTTAATTCAGCTGCCTTAGACGCAACATTTAAAAATGTTTATTTTCACGTGGTAAACATTTCGACGGAGGCAAATAAAAAAGCCCATCTCGCGAATGCAAATTTATAAGGTATTTTTAAACTTTTCTTACTCAAATACGCCAGAGGAATAATTAAACATTTGGTGATGTCATTATCTCCAAATTTCGATCGATTCTCTGACTAAAACATATCTTGAGAGATATGTACGTATAATAATAATAAAAAAGTTTCCATCATGAAATTGCCTTCTATTTCAAGCTCTGAATCAACATAGTCCTCGTGGGCCAAGCATTACGATAACATAAATTTGGCTCAAATAAAACGAATTATGACACACAAAAGAAGATATCTAAATATGTAAAAACAAATATGGCCCTAATTCCATGTGCAAATAATATAAAGTAATTCGAATTATTCCTCGTAATTTGTTCTTATAGTCGCAAGTTACAAAAAAAACTCTTACTAAAATATCTGCTGATGAATGTTTTTTTTCCAGATAACTTATAAACACGGACTTCCAATCTTTTTGAACGATCCTAAAAATCAACAGCTGCTCCAAGTTTAAAAATATAAAATTCCGCCCAATAAGGGTAAATTCACTCTGCTTCGACTCTTATTGTTAGTTTAATGCCCCGTAAAAACTTGCAGCTTATAAAAATGAAAAACTGGCAACTTTTAAACTTTGACAAATCCACAGGCTCATTCTTTCTTGGGATCGGATTCTTTTATCTATGTAAAATTAATTTCAGTTACGAGTGTCGAATTTACAATTCATAAAAGGAACCAAAAACGACCTACAAACTCGATAATTCCGATCGCACTTACTTAAAATCCGCTTTCTTTCGAGTCGATTGGGATGAAAAAGAAAACGGGAACCCCTCGCCAAATGAAGCGAAAAGTCTATTCGAAGAATTTAATTTCGAAATGTCAACAAAAAATTTAAAAAAGAATTGTTCCAACTTTGACGGTTCAGTCGTATACTTGTATAGAATCTTCCTGATTTAAAAAAAATCCCCTCTGAGATAGACTTTAGAATTTTTTTTAAATAGATCTTTAAAAGAATAACTTCTTATCTCCCCCCCCCCCCCCTCTCTCTCTGAGCTCGAAGATGTCCCTGAAGTTTTTAATAGGCTCAATGAATCACTCCAGAAAATAAATCCGAGGAAAAGGTTTTTCTAACTATCCAGCTCCGACGTTTCAGATAACGAATCCTCCTCCGTATTTCACAAATGTAAGAATGGGGTTTTCCTTCTCCTCCATGATGGAGTTATTCGTGGAAGTAATTTAAAAGTATAGAAAAAATACTTCGTCGTGCACGTACATTGATTCAAAGCGAAGCAATAGAGATGTAATTTTAACGAAAAATAGTACGACGAGAGAGTTTTTTGTATCAAAATAGCCTTTCATGAATTTGGTTCATTTCCGAGCATGAATAACATCACATTTGTCCAGAAAAAAATAACGTGCTTGCTTACAAAATTTAATTTTCTTATAGATGGCGATTGCTCGTATTATTTTAATTGATAACGCTAACGTTTGTGAACTGTATACAATTTCCCGAGAGTTTTTCATTATGGCCTCTATTATAAGTATACACGTTAACTTTAAACTTGCAAAAATAAAAAAAAACTCCAAGCTAGTCGAAACGATAATAAAGTCATACCAATACGCAACAATAATTTTTTATTTGTTTCAGGTATCACCGGTTCACGAATGTCTAGTGAACACAAGCCCTTTCCGTCCTTGGTGGGAGCGTTATCAAGTCATCTCGTACAAGATAGTCAGCAGGTCGGGAAATGAAGAGCAATTCGCGGACATGGTTAGGCGTTGCAACGCCGTGGGTGTCAGGTAAATGCCACAATGATGCGTGGATTTTTTTTATGAGTTTGCTAAACGGACTCGAATCAGGAGTGGAAATTTCCAGAGAACATCCTATTTTGTCGATATTTAATCGAAATAATAAGTGCGATACAGGCTGCAGGGACGTTCTCACATCCGTAATAACGTCGCTAAATGAGAAAGTTAAAGTATTACGAAAAATACGGTCATTTTATCACAATAATTATGTATTCTAGAACATTTTGACTATTTCGGATAAAAGGCGCACGAGTTTCAGAGAGCTGAAATTCGCACTTTTCTCATTAAAAATCCAACGAAAACCATATTATGTATTTGACCCCATCCGTCCCCGATAAATCGGACGAGGGAAATTGTTTTTTGATGCATATAATGACGTTACCTTCATCGTATTACGGCTTACGTTAATTTCTGAGGCGTGCTTTTAGATATATTTCATCAGTCTCATGTTTTCTCGTACGTATCAAAAAACTAACTGAAAATTAACAGAAATTTAAAAAATATATAACTTTGTTCGCTCAAGCGTCCAAACAAAACATTCTTTACATTCTCTCTTCTCATTGGCTGGCAGGATTTACGTGGACGTCGTCCTGAATCACATGACCGGCGATGCCACGAATGCTGTCGGGACGGCTGGAACAAAAGCGGATCCAGTCAACAGGTCTTACCCAGGGGTCCCTTACAATTCCTCCCACTTCAACCCTCCTTGCGGTATTAACGATTACAACAACCCACACGAGGTGAGACCATCCATTCCGACGGAGACCCTTAACACGAAGAGTATTAACTGTTCAACTGATAAAAGCAAATAATGTATTTTTCTTTCAAAAAAATACGTAGTCATTTCGAAAATTCTCGAAACATACACCCGTGGTAACGTGATGGAGAACCCATAAATGATGTTAAACAGAGAATTATCGCTGAAAAAATTCAAGAACAAGCACTTGTATCAGGTATCTCCAATAGCTACGAAAAGGTTAATAAAAACCAGATGCGCATTTCGGCTGCAAAACAGTAGTCTTCAGTGATAATTCACTGAAAACGTATTCTAAAGGTTCTTTTAGCATTTATATTTTTATAATCTGTATTTTTAAGTGCTTGTCCTTTAATGTTATGTTGCTTTTTACTACACTATGCAAGTTAAATTTAAGCGGTACTTTAACTTTAAATGACACTGTTAATAAAAAAATTCAAAGATAATTTTCCCCTATTTTGCTCGAGAAACAATGACATATCATTAAATAAGTAAACTATTTTAAAATTGCTTTTGTAATTTTTTAGTTTGATTCGACAGCCGAAAACGGTAATTATTTTAACCTTATTAATGAGTGTGTATGCCTGAACTTCTTCGTCAGTGAAAGTGATGACACTGCAAAACAATACCGGACGTTTTTTTATCGTTGAAAATAATTTTCAAAAAGATTCCTTTCGATTTTCATGCATTAAATGCCAGTTATTTTAACTGCTTTTCGACTAGACTCAACTCTTCATTTTTAACTAATGGAAACTATTCAATGGATTAGGTCAGAAATTGCGACCTGGTTAGCCTTCATGATTTGAATCTGGGCTTGAGTTACGTCAGAGGAAAACTCATCGAATATCTAAACGTCTTGATTTCGCACGGAGTTGCCGGATTCAGGTTAGTATATCTTTCTTCTTTTCCCTGCACAATCTTACAATTAAAAATGGGATTAACTTAAATCTATTATCCCCGCTTATTGATACAATCTCGCTAATTCAGGATTGACGCGGCGAAGCACATGTGGCCGGCAGATCTGAAACACATCTTGAGCGAAATAAACAACCTAAGCACAGCGCGTGGTTTTCCTGCTAATTCCAAACCTTTCATATACCAGGAAGTCATCGATTTGGGCGGTGAGTTTCCCTGTCCGAATGACGCAAACCTTCCGCTGCGTTTACTTAACTATAGGTTCGAAATTTTCTTCGATATACACGGAAGTTTATCACTTTCGGTAATTATTTCGCGAAACCATAGACGGCCGGTGCAAACCTAGAAGCAAATGTGTACTTACTTAATCCTTACAGACCTGAATTGTATCTTGCACTAGCTACTATCTTCTATGTTTTGATAAATACTTAAACATGCAAGCATTAAATGGCTATAAAAATCCCTTAGGTACACGCAGAAAACGTACATAATCATTTAAAATGTGTGAGAAATATTGTATAGTACAATTTTTACATAGGATGCTGGAAATAATATATCATGTACAGGATCGTACCTCCAGATGTGAAAGGTTCAATAATAGGTCATGTCTCTTCCGCAGGCGAGGGAATTTCTTGGTCTCAATACTCGGACATCGGTAGAGTGACCGAGTTCAAGTACGGCGCCGAGCTCAGTAAAGCATTCAGAGGAAATAACGAACTCAAATGGCTCCAAAATTTCGGCAAGTATTCAACGCCATCAAACCATCCCATGCAAAATTTCCGACATTGTTGACTCATCCTTTATTTTTTAAATATAATTATTATATTAGTCTATTTTTACGCGAATATTGTTTATATTTATTACAAGCAATAATTACATTTTAAAAGTATAATAAAATGATAGAGAATATAGAAAAGTATCATGCAATTTACATACATAAAATAAAATAAAATAATATAATAACCGCTTAGGTCCTGCTAAGCCACACAGTGGCTTGTCAGCAGGTGCCAGGTTAGCAAACAATCTGGCTATTTGTTTTTCGCTTCGTTAGCAACGGCATTAATCAGGGTTCTCAAATTGCAAGCAGACCAAATACATGGTGGCCCAAAAAGTCCTTTTCACATTTGAGAAATTAAGGCAATTTGTTTTTAATTCTATACTTATATTAAAACATAACAGTTTCAAATTAATAACAGTTCTTAAGTTAAATTGTGTTAAATATTAGTGTTAGTTCGTACGGCTCATAATAAACATTAAAAATAAATCACGTTAATTCTCCAGGTGTGGAAGGACGCCACCCCCTGGCTAATTCTGAAATCCGTGACGGGCTGCATGTCATAATGGTAAAACGCCTCATTATGGCATTCATTTTAATGGGATAACAAATCATAAATTTCCTAATTATCAAACAATGTTATATTGTTTCCTATCTCTTTGTTACCTCGTTATTATTCCATGTACTTGCAGAAGCATCAAAGTAATGAGAAAGCCGCACTTTCTGAACATGCGTCCCCAGGGCCACGCTTTTGAAACCCATGCCACTCTATAATTTCTAAAAACTAAATATACTGTTATCGTCCTGTTCTTTTATTTTAAATCAGGCACACGTTGGAATTTAATGCCCAGCGGGGATGCTCTCGTGTTTATCGACAACCATGACAACCAGAGAGGCCACGGAGGAGGGAACGCGGTTTTGACTTATAAAGACCCAAGGCTTTACAAGGTGAGGTCACATTTTTAAAAAGTGGAATTGTGAGAAAAATCCTATTTTTCACGGCGATTTAAAACAGACGAGTGGATTAACTTAATAATGATACGCTCGGCGACATACGTTTTCGCACTTTTCATTTGAATTAAATGGAAACTAAACTGGGAGGCATGGCGCCTAAGGCAAAATTTTAACAAACGCCTTAGTAATGTAGAATGTTATTTTTCCTGTGTTTTAACGCAGAAAATAGCATTTTTATTTTTTTTAAAAATAACTTTAACATTTGAGTATTAAGTTGATACTTATTCGTGAGAAAATAAAATTTTAGCATTTTTGTGCGGGAACCTTCGGCTTCTTTTGCAAGCGTTGGTAAATCCCAGCTTTCCCCCGTATCCTTGCTGTAGCACTGGAATACTTGTCCTATAATTCGTTTTATTAGAAGCCGTAAATACCGTTTTTCGCTTGTTTTTTTATCGATCGTTTTAAGTTTTCGTTCGTACGAAACCGGGCTTGTTTTTACTCAAACTCTCCCTAGCTTAGAACACCGAGGAGGGTTTCTCGAACCGAGTCCCGCTTAAGCCCATCAACAAATTACGGTGAAAGTCTCCATATCCGGCTCGTTCTGGACCCGAGCCAGGTCGGATAATAGAAGAAGTCGAACAGTAGACTAACCCCAGTAGAAAGGTCCACAAAAAAAAATAAGTACATATTTTTTTTATTGAGAATGAACGTTGTAGTCGTTTGATAAAATACAGCGCTCCGCTATACCTCAGAACGTTATGCTATTTTTCGCTCGCATATCCTCAAATGGATTAGGGAAGGTGTTTTTATAAATACAAATTTTGGACAATACCGAGGTCGTCCTTTATGAGGGCCATTTTTTTCTGAAATTTCTGCTTAAATAAATTCTTCGTGGCATTAGGATGAAATGAAATCTGTCTAATGCGTAATTAAAGTATTTTCTGAGTCTGATATAAAGGGCCTATTAAAGTAGTCGGGCAAGGAGATCTATTCGGCCCGGACCTCAATCTCAAATGATAATTTTTTTCCTCAAATTGACCTAATGAATGATCTGAAGATCCTAATGCGACAGACATAAGCTGTAATGAAGTGAAATGTAGAAAAAGGTGAAAAAATCCGCTATGACCGGGAATACGAACCCTGGTCTGTCCACTTTCCGGGCGGATATTCTACCACTGAACTGCCGTAGCAGACAAATTTTCCTGCTTCAGAACGGGAATATTTTCTTACAATATCCGCCCGGCAAGTGGAAGATCCGTGTTCGATTCCCGGACATTGCAGATTTTTTCGTCTTTTTTCGCATTTTCCCAGAAAAAGGCTTGAACGGCATCTTTAAATATAAAATACTTTAATTAAAATCCAATCTTTTTTTTAGCTAAAGATTGTCCTATTTTGTTTTCACGTTTTTTATTTTTATCGTGGCCAGGGGCTTCACAATCTGGAAGTGGCTGACTTCTTTCAACCTCTGATATGCATTCATGCCTCAAGACTAGTGTGGAGACATTTCCGATTTTTAACCACAGAAACTGCAATATGAACAAAATCACGAGAAGGTTGATACTCTGAAAAACGCCTACAACTTTTAGTCGCACATAAAACAAGGCGGATTGTTATGTAACTGTCGATTATCGCTCGTAAATACGGATCGCACACTCTAAAAATATTATTTTTCAACGATATTTAAAAATTACTTTACCTTTTTTTTCGATTTTGAAAGTTACTGCGTCGTTCTTCTATAGAATCGCTTAGAAATCCATCCCAAGAAAATAATCAGTAGGTAATCGCTGCTTATTATTAAACTTTAAGTACATATAATATAATTCACCGAAGAGGCCGTTATTTGGTGAAACTCCATAAAAGAAGAACGGATATGAGATGTGAAAATATTGTAAAGTTTACAACGAGAGCGTGCAATATGTTTCTTTTTTTAGGCGCATTTCGCTTCCAGCATAAGCGCCTATTAGCGTCGGTCTGTCCGTCCGCATGTTCGTTCTCGGCTTCTACCGAACGGATTTTCATGAAATCTGATATTAAGGAGTAAAAAATATTAAGAAAATCACATAAATGAATTACGTAAGACAATTAGGGGTACCACTTTACTCATCTCCTATAATAAAACGCTTAATATCTTTGTCGGTGTGTCTTCATGCAACCTCATAAGTTAATTATAAATATCTCAACATATCTCGGCCGTTTGTCAGCCAGTCCAGCCAAATTCGGTAGGATCGCTATGAATACGTTCAACAAGCGAATGCTATAAAAAAAAGTCCCGGGTTCGACGCCAGGAGATGTTTTACATTCCATAAGAATCTCATATCTCGGCCCATAAGTTTACACGCTAAAATTTAATTTTGGACGTGCAGAGTTTTACTCTTTTGGAAATTAAAATTAGAAAGAATTGACCTACGACCTTCAAATTAGGACCATTTTAAAGGAAAATAAACGGGCTGTTTAATTTTATTCGGCTTTTCTCACCTAAAGCTAAAATTTTAGCAAATTTTACGTTTAAATTCGCCGATGTAAGAAAAATCGTTCATTTTCATTAATGAACGCCTTGGAAACGGGCATTGTTGTTTCAAGCCATATATGCTCATATAAACCTATATTCGTTTACGTAAATTGGTTGGATAAATGCGGTAAATTACGTATTTTAAAACATGCTAATGTTTGAAATAATTCGACGATGTTTTAACGTGCCTTCTTTGTCTTATCGAAGTCTTTCTGCATATTAAAGGCAGCTGCTTGCGCTGTGCCTTCGCATTATCTGAATATAACAGATATTATGAAAATAATTTTTTTCGTGCTGTTTATTTTTAATTCGCGTCAATCCAATTATAGGGTAACCAACCAAACAACGATTACATTGTTATATAAATAAATAAGGTATATGCGCTGATTGCGTGTGTATTGAGATATCTATTGAGATTGTTCTTAACTGCTGTTTAGTGGAATTGAACGATTGATTGTGATTACTTACTAAATATTGCTTTTCACATGGACAGCTGTATGTAACCATAACTACAACACGTGACACACATAATTTGAAATTTTGGGTTAAGGATAAAGATAATCAAGGGCAATTGCTGTTAAACGAAAGAGTATTTACAAGGAACGTCGTTATAAGAGAGCTGCTGAATACCTAAAATAATACTATTGAGTTATAAGACTGTTTTCCTCTTAATTTTTTAAATCTATTCCTTTGTTTTCATTTGTAGCCCTTTCCAATCTTATTCAAATATTATAATTTTACTAGTTTAATGCCCGTTGAAATATCAACGGAAGAATTATAGATACATAGATAGATAGATTATTAATATTTTCATTTAAAATAATTAATATCACACTTCTACATATGAAATATTTTGTCATATACAACATATCTAGTGAATATTCTGTTGTTGACGGGCTATCTTTAGTTAAACTTAAAATAATTGCCTCTCTTTCCCCCCCTTTCACACCCTCTCCCACCCTCTATCTCCCTCCCCCTCCTCATTTCTCCTCCTCCTCTTCTCTTATCTCCCCCTCTTTCCTCCTCCCCCTCTACCTCCCTCTCTCCCCCTCCCTCACGCCCCCCTCTACCTCTCTCTCCCCCCCTCTCTCGTATTAAGAGCATACAAAGCACGCTTATACACCCATAAGGATTGATAAAACAAAAGGATTTTGAGGCCTAACAATATAATTGGTAGCCAAGACAACATCCCGTTAAAATGGCAATATTTCCACAAAATATGTGAATTAAACGTATAACATGAGCGATTTCGAATTGTATGCGGAAAAAGATGAACAGAATAAGAAACTTTGTAATTTTTTCTTCAAAATGGTTCAGATCCGAAGATCGTAGGTTAATTCCTTCTAATTTTAATTTCCAAAACAATAAAAGCCTGCACGCCAAAAATGGATTTTTACATGTTACCTTACGGAAAATGGAAATGTCTTCCTTGGAGTCGAACCCAGGACTTTTTTGGAGATTTATTTTCGTCATTACCTTAAAATGTGTTAATCGCGCATTCTTGCCAAATTTCAATCTTCTACCTATTCGGGAAGTTTGTTAAAACGCTCTATATCGGCCATCGTGAAAGCGTGACCAACCAACAGACCTGGGCTATTATAGTATAAATCATTTGTTTGTTGGTTTTATTTTTATATTGTTTGTTTTCAAAGGCCGTTTTAAACGGGCTCATTCGTCTAGTTCAAAATAGTTTTCAAATAAAACTTGTAGAACTAGTAGAGTATTTGGTTCTTTTCCTTTATATCCCCCCTCAAATTGTTTACTGATTATGTTATAATTTTTAAAGGGGGTTTATTTATTCCTCCCTGCTACCATGACACAACAACAATGGCTTCATTGAGTTAATTTAAAGCTTGATAACCCATGACTGATCGGCCCGTCGCGACATTTACAAACCCGATCACTGGTCAACGGGGAGGGATAGTTTAGTTCCTGCGAGGCGAAGGGCGCGGTAGCGCCCGGAGACGACAACTTAATTAAAAACAAAGCGAGCCGAAGGCTCGCCAATACAATCTCCATTTGCGGCGCAACAGTCAAGCGAGATATAATTCCTCTGTAGACTACAGATATCTTGGTAGACACCAATCCAACCTTGTTCTCTCTACCAAAACATGGTAAAAATGAATAAATAAATAGTATAATATAGAATGTTATAATCATAATTTGATTGTTTATTACTAATCTCGTTATCCAATATCCTTGGTTACTAGGCAAATTAAAAACATAATCAGTAAACAATTAGAGGGGGGATATAAAGGAGAATAACCGAGTATTTATTTTCCTATGCATTTTTAACGTAGGAGTAACCTTTATCAAGAAAATCAAACAAGAATGTGTTAATTAGAGTTGAACTTTGAAAATTTCTTGCATGGTTACTTCTTAATTGTTGCTAACATAAACAATCACAAAAATAAGTCTAATTTCCTTACGTGTGCATGCATTATTTTTAAATAGAAAGAAAACGGATTATTTATGACGAAGAAAAGAACTTTAAAACGCTATTTTTCTTGCGTACACGTATATTTCTTTAAAAAAAAATTGGTGATACGCTGTGCACTTTCCTAACTTATTTGTTCAAATAACACCCGTTCCAAAATTGTATGATTTGCATTGAATAAGCGCACATTTTTTGTTAAAAAACAGTACTTTTCCTAATGTTTCTCTCGTAGAAACCCTTCCCCAAAAGATTGCCCTCGAGACAATCGATTCCACTCCTGTTACGAGCGAACCGCAGCCCTTTTTTTTCACCCCTCTCGTTTCTCGCTTCCTCTCCTAGATGGCAGCTGCCTTCATGCTGTCGTGGCCTTACGGAGTGCCTCGCATCATGTCCAGCTTTCACTTCACCGAAACGGACGACGGACCGCCTAACGACAACGGAGGCATTCTACCGGTGACAGTAAACGCGGATCTGACTTGCGGCAACGGCTGGGTGTGCGAACACCGCTGGAGGCAAATTTACAGCATGGTCGGATTCCGTAACGCCGTAAAGGGTATGGAAGCAGGCCGAAAAAAAGAAATATTAAACTGATGAAACATATCGAGTAGAGTGAACATTTAGGCGCTACCCAGGCTGACACAATTATTTTTTTTTTTAATAACGAACTTTTCTCGTAACATCTTAAGAAACGCTATAATAGAATTTCAACTGACGTATTTTAAGTTTTGAACGAATGGATCATTTTTTTTTTTTTTTTTACAAAGTCGATTAATTAAACGGAGAATCGTCGAGCTCGTCGTATGGCTGAAAATAAATTCAAAAATATGCGATCCGGTATTAAACACTGAAACATCATGTATTTTATCTTCTACCTTCCATTTCAAAATTGGCTCACCCCATACCTTAACGGACATACGCCAACAAACCTTCCCCTCTATCGCACACTAGAGATTGTGTTCGAGAATATTCTCGAGAAATTCCTATTTTTCAAATTCTCGTTTCTCGAGAAATTTTTTTTTCTAACATTCGAGAATGTCGAGTCTCGAAAAAAAATTCTTGAGATTTCGAGATTCTCTGCAAGACATAGGAATGAACCGTCCATTAGTAATGCACCGATAATTGTATTTTAATCTTGACCTTTCTAAGTCATATTACCTTTGTTAGTTATTGAGTTTCAATTAAACATCATCTAAAGACTAAAAATATGGTATTCATTTCGAAATTATTTCTGTTGTAATGCTAAAGACAATTATTGTCGAAAATGGTAAGTAGCTCACTTTCGTACGAGAAATATTAATTAAAATTAACTTTTTAAAATTCAGAATTATTATCTTCCGTTGCCACTTTTTAAGAAAAAAATATTTTATGAAAATTCTTACGAGCAATTGCTTTTGCACTCGAGATTTCTCGAGAATTCTCGAGACTGAAAATAAATTCTCGAGAAAAAAATATTGGGAAAAAAGAGAAATCTCGAATCTCGAGAATGAAAAAAAGTCGAGAAATCACTATCTCTATCGTACACCTATAAAAAACAACAAAAATACCGCCACAGATAACCTTATTTAAAATCTACACCGATGAAGACGGCTGAATCGCAGCCGAGATACTCATCTGGTTTTTCGTAAACTTCGTTGTGACTACAGTAGACACCGAGGATTAAGTACCTGCACGACTTTTCACGCCTAAGTTCTTATTCTTCAATAAAGTTAACTAGTTTAGAAATGCCGACGAAATTTGTTTAGTCAAAAAATTTCAAAAATATCGAGCTGACAGCCTGGATCAAATCGATGATCGGAATAATTTCAAAAGTCTAAAAACGGTTTAAAAAAGTAGTAGATGAACCTCACGGCTATAAAGTAGCCGTTTTCAATAGAGACGCCTTGCTCGTCGATTCTAAATAACGACCCGTTTTCGTAATAAAACGATCCGATTTTCACAACCTCACTAAAAGGGGCGTAACTAGGTTCCTAAGGGTCAGGGAGCAACTTTGGTAGAAGGGCCCCTCCAACACACACCACTCGTTGTCAGTTAATCTTGCTTCACAACACCGCTTGCACTGGAAATCTGGCCCAATAAATAACTGATAGATGTCCAAAACATACTTTTTTCAAGAATAAAAGATTATTAATAACCACAGTTGAAGTATAGTTTGCTCGTAAAACGTCTTCAAATTAAAAGCAGTGTACTGAGACGCAAAATCAAAAAATCGGTGCAATATACATTGTACAAACTTTCTCAATGCGTCGTTTAGTTATCTTTAAATAATACAAACTCTGTAGAATCATTATAAACATCAACATAAATAACTATACGAAATTTGATGACAATCGTACGAACCATTTTTTTAGAAAATCCTATTGTTATTGAAGTTGCCCAAGAATTAACTAGTCTTATATTCATTTATTGAGAAATGTGAACTATGTAGTATTATTGTAGACGTAAACTCAAGTAACTCTACTAAATTTGACCAAAATCTTTGGAGCCGTTTTTGAGAAAATCAAATTGTTGTTAAAACTGCCTAGAATAAACTAGCCTTCTATAAATTTGTTGAGGGATATGATAACTGTACCAAATTTGATCGAAATCGTTATAGCCCGTTTTGGGAAAATCAAATTGTTGTTAAAAATGCGTAGAATAAACTTCTCTTTATTATCGAGCAATGACAGCCATTTCTTCACAGCCTCTGCTCTGCGTGATAAAATGCCGAAGTACGAGATTTCATTCATTTTCGCTCTACCGTTTAGGCTCTAGAGCCAGTAACAGACAGACAGACGGCAATGCGAAAACCACTTTTTCGGACTCGGGTACACCGAAAACGTATATTTCCATCAAAATCTCGAGATCGACTTTTTTCGCGATTACAATACTCTCTCAATATACCTACTTCGTAAACGAGAAAGTAAAAATATATAAGGGACAAAAAAACACTTTCTTCTTCTCAACCTTACAGATTAGCATTTTCTTACCTTTTCTCAACAAAGCTATGTATTATTTTCTTCGTATCCAATTTTATCGCTCTTTTCCCTTCATTATAAATCATATAGCATTGATAGATTGATCATGGGCCCCTTTAAGCTCAGGACCCTAAGAGTTGCTGATCTCTGCGTCTCTCTGAGTTATCTTGATCGTCGACGTTTTACATCAAGATTTTAACTAGACCCGTGAGTGATTAATATTAAACAAAATGTCGACCTGACTGAATATGTTTTCCAAAACAGGCACGGACGTGAGGAACTGGTGGGACAACGGAAGCAACCAAATCGCCTTCTGCCGCGGAGACAAAGGATTCGTCGCCTTCAACGGCCAATACGGCGTGGACCTGAAGAGAATCTTCAACGTAAGATAAAGGAATAATTTCCTATTCCACTTTTTACGTTTCAGTCAGAGGAAATGAATCATAAAAGAAAATACCACTTCACTTTTCTTCGGTCTAAATAATAAAAAAATACTGTAGCCACATTCCATATTTGAACGGGCCTTGATTTGTCTGACGGGATTATTTTTTTTAATGTGTGGGTGTTTGTCTCATAAAGGCTAGCTCGTGGAATTATGACGTCCTCGTAAAAAAAAACTTTGTTTGCAGACGTGCCTTCCTCCGGGAGTTTACTGTGACGTCATATCGGGTTTGAAAAAGGACGGAGAATGCACGGGAAAGTCTGTCATCGTGTCCGTGGACGGATCTGCACACATACAGATTGCTGCGGACGAACAGGATGGCGTACTGGCAATCCACGCCAATGTAAGAAGTTATGCAAAAATGACGTTTGTTTTAAGTAACGTCGGAAAAAGTTTTAAAAATTTGTTTTATTTAAAAAAGTATTAACTCTCGAATTTTTTGCTGATAATTTTGATTCAAAGTATCTGTCTGTAATTCTGTAATTACATACGTTTCTTTTCAGTCGAAATTATGAAGAGGTGGACAAGCGACGCTACGCATATCATCCCGAACAACAATGAAACTACGCCATTTTTTATGGGGGAAGCTCATATGTAATCGAAGAAATTAAAATATAAAAAAATCGACAAAGAAATCTTTTTCAAAATACAAAACTTTACGGATTAAATGTATTTTTCTATTGACGTGAAAATTAAAAAAAAATACTTCCGAGTCGAATGCTATGCAATATTTTCCGGGAAAAAGAGTCATGGGAAAACTGTAAAATACACGGCTAATTGTAAGTAATGGCTGTAAACTCATTTTTTTTACTCATCCTTCCGAATCGGAAAACTTTTGCTAAAAATTACGTCTACAAATTTCTCACTTTGAAGCATTGCCGGTTTGTTTGTTTTTACGTCAAAGGCGAATTTTCCGGAAGGCGTACTTGCGGTAATCATTCCAAACGTCCAATGATACATATCAGACATATGAAAGAATAGCAAGACGGGTATTTCGAAATTATTCAAAAAGTTAGGCCTCTAGATTCAGCTGGTGAGGACGTACGGGTTATATAACATACCATCATAATTGAGCACTTTCATTTTTAAAATGTTTCGTGTAGTGCCAAAATAAGACGACAGACATTATCAAAGTATGGGCGTAAAATATTTCCTTTCTAACTTCCACGCTCTGAACCCACGAAATGTGACCGTGACGAACAAAGTTCAAAATACGCAGCACATAAATAGCAAACCTTAATAGATTTCGGAAACTTGTTTAATTTTTGTTCGATTTAACTACGTGAAAGCTGTGAGAATGAAATGTTTTTTTTGTGTATACAAACGAGAATGCTTCAGAATGGCAGAGGATGGGAGGAATAAAGAGAGAGAATAAGAAAAGAGAGCTTTCCCCGGGGCGAGTGTACTACTGATATGCCTTCAGGCATTTAAAACATTGGTTAAGGTGGGAGGACAGCAGATGTATTATTTTGTTTTGGGAGTCCAGAGCTTAATGTTTTTCGATATTATCCTGCTACGGTAGAAGGGTTGTTGGTTTCATTCCAAATGCGTCGAGGGTTCGGATCTTACAGTAAGCATCTTTGTTATTGTTGGAAAGGCGGTAAGATGATGTTTGTTAGCTATTTTAAAATAAACATCTTAATAATTGCTGCCAATTAAATATTCCCGTCGGTGTTTTTGGGAGAATTAATTAATATTAATCAATAGGAATAAATAAAATAACACATATTGCGAGATCCTCGAAATGAAGAGCGCAGAGATAAGATTATAAAAGCGATGAAGTATGCCAACAAGTTAGGAAAGCGTACAACGTATCACAAATGGGGCGCGTTTCGTGCAATGGAGTATTAGAAAGCAATTATATACCTGTACGTAAGGGAAATAGCGTTTTAAAGTCCTTTTCTTCATCATAAATAATCCATTTTCTTCCTATTTAATAGTATTACATGCACACGTAAGGAAATTAAACGTTTGTTTGGGAGATTGTTTATGTTAGCAACAATGAAGTAACCATGCAAGAAATTTTCGAAGTTCAACTCCATATAAGACGTTCTTGTTTGATTTTCTCGATAACGGCTACTCCTACGATGAAAATATATAGAAAAGGAAATACTCTACTTTACCAGTTCTACAACTTTTATTTGAAAAATATTTTGATATGAATAATAGTTTACGAGATATAACGAAAATTTAATTTTTTGTCTCTAGTAAAGTGGTACCCCTGATTGGCGTACGTGATTCATTTTTGCGATTTTCTTATTATATTTGATTGAAAGTCCTTAATATCAAATTTCATAAAAATCCGTTCGGTAGAAGCCGAGAACGAACATGCGGACGGACGGACAGACGGACGGACGGACGGACCGACCGACGATAATAGGCGCTCACGCTGTAAGCGAAACGCGCCTAAAAATTGATGATTTTATATAATCTGTATCGGTAACGCACATATTTTAGAGAGAAAATAAGCCTTGGTTTATAGAAAAAAGGTAAAGTTGGACTAAATCACATCCCAAAAATCGTTTTGTTAAAAATGAATGGAAGTTTTGAGATGTATTTAGGTATCAATAACGACGAAATACTTTGCATGAAAACTAAGAGAAGTTTTTTTTTATTTAAGCAGTGCTGGAAAACGAAAAAAAATCGATTCGTTGCGTTTTTCGTTAGGGCCAAAAAAGCAATTTCGTTTTTCGTTACGATAAAATATACATTTCGTTTTTCGTTACGTTGAACGTTATAACGAAATAATTACTTATGAGTACTTTTTATTTGATATTTATACCTCGTAAGTTTGTTTTTCATTTAGAATTATAGTTAAAAAATTTTTCTAAACATATGTTGCAGATAAGGAACATTTTTTAGTTTTCTAAGGAGTCGGAATAGATTTCGTTATTTTTTTGATCATGTATACAAATTATGATTTTTATATCCAACATTTAATAATCAAGATTAATTGCCTTGACCCACATTAAATACAAAAATAAAGTAATAATTACAATAAAATACTGCAATGCTCATGTCGCATCGTAGAATTTTTTATAAGTAACTCGGAAAGTACACCGGCTGTACCAATTCTAATTCTTGCAACAGACCTAAAATTCGACGAAAACAAAGGAAATTGTCGAAATTTCAAGTTTTCCTCTCTGGGGTTTATTTTTATAGCTTTCTTCCTTCTCTTATACCCTATAAGAAATACGTGTAAATCATCCATGGGTTTACAACATTGCATTTAATAACATTTTAGATATTAACAAAAGGATTGTTTTATTAAGTATATATATAAAAGAAGAGAAAGAGAAATGTGCATAGTTTGATAAAGTTTTAATCCACTGTTAATAATCATGAATATAGGTAATTTTTCAGGTACAACAGAAAAATATGGAACCTTTACCCAATGTGAGCAGGGCCGGTTTCAGGCGTAAGCGACGTAGGCGGTCGCTTACAGGCGCCACTTCAGAGGGACGGCAAAATCAACATTTCGGATTTTGACATTTTCATTTTTTCCAAAGGTGTATTGCATAGAACTTCAAAACATTGCGAAAAACTATATTTTACGCCATGATAAGTCATTTTCATTCAGGGTTGGTTTAAGGTGCAAGAGACATAAACCTACCATTTACAGATGTCACTTAAGAAGGACGGCAAGACGAACGTTTTCAAGTTTTACATTGTCTAAAAAACACGCTGATGCACTGTGAACTTTACTTAACCTCTTCAGAGGAATAAAAGGGGGGGTTTAAAAGGGGGGGTTTAAAAAGGGAGGTTTAAAAAGGGGGGTTAAAAAGGGGGGTTTCAAAAGGGAGGGTTTCAAAAGGAGGGTATCAAAGGGGGGGGGGGGAGTTCAAAAGGGGGGTTTCAAAAGTGGAGGTTTCAAAGGGGGGGTTTCAAAGGGAGGATTTCGAAGGGGGGGTTTCGAAAGGGAGGGTTTCAAAGGGGGGGTTTCAAAGGGGGGTTTCAAAGGGGGGGTTTCAAAGAGGGGGTTTCAAAGGGGGGGTTTCAAAGAGGGGGTTTCAAAGGGGGGTTTCAAAGAGGGGTTTCAAAGGGGGGAATTGAAGGGGGGGTTTCATGTGCTTTTATGGTTTAAGCATTGTAATTTCAAATAACCTTCCCGCCCCAAATACAGCGAACCTTCAATACTAGAGATTTTGATTACTCAAGGGTTTGTCTCTTTGTACAAAAGCGTGATCGTAAAGTGGCAATATAAAAATATTCGGTAATATAATCATTACATAGTCATTTTGTTATAAGGTCAGTGAATGTTTTATTTCTATTTTCTGAAAATATTCAACTGAATATATTTTTGAAAAAACAAAACTGAGTAAAATAAGTTTATTTTCATATTTTAATATATAATTAATACTATTTCATGCCTTTGATATCCAGAGGGGAGGAAAATTTTTACCTCGCTTACACACATCTTTTAACCGAAACCGGCCCTGAATGTGGGTATTCAATCGCTTCCGTGAGTAAATACCTATTATAAATTTAAATCGATAAAAAGTTTATTATGAAATTTTTATGGAATGCTTTCAATGGGATACAACTACGTTCGTCGAGGTTTTTTCTGTAAACCACTTAATTGCTGTAAAATTAATAACTACTAATAACTATTTTTTAATAATTAGATCGGTACTAGCATAAACCACCTAGTCCCGAGTTTAACTGGAAATCTAGGAATTCGGCCGGTAGTGTCGTAAAAGCACTGATTGTGAGATGGCTCAGCGGGTGACAAAGGGTTTTAGCCCACTTTCACTCGCCCAGATGCCGTGTATGAATGTCCATATCAGTTTTATAGCCAGCTAGATCAAGTACTAACGAATCTGTTAAAGAAATAACGAAATTGAATTTTTGGTTTTCGTTATGTTTTTCGTTACAGCTTTTTGAAAAATTTCGTTAACGTTTTTCGTTACGTTAACTCAAAATTATTTCGTTTTTTCGTTATTTCTTTACGTTACATGTAACGTTTTCCAGCACTGAATTTAAGGAATAGAGGGTTTTAACCAACTTTTCAAAGTTTGTACGAAAGGAGAGTTTAGTTTAATTTTAAATTTCTATATAACTTACAGTTGGGATACAAACTCGTAGTTTGAACGCAGTCACAGCAAATAATAAAGTAGTTATACTAACTGATGCTAAAATTCAAATACCATATACAAAATCAGAAAACAAAACAATTTTTAAATTCCCAAAAATTACAATTTTGAATTTTTAACTACCTGGCATTTTATGCGGCCCACGAAGCTAGCATTACAATGAGATTCGTAAAAGTTAACAGACAAATTCATACATAATACACATTCAAATTACAGTAAAAACTTTATATTGAAATTTTAATTCTAAAAACATTTTAGCATTGATTTTCACTGATATGATATTCAGAAACTGTAGTTAACGTCCAATTAAAACTCTAATCCGACCTGCCGTACCAGTGGCGTAGCTACCATATAGCAAGAGTAGGCAATGCCTAAGGGCCCTCGAACAAAAGGGGCCCATACATTGTGTTGAAATTGTCAATTGTCAATATCTTCGCAAATGCAAAAGCAAGGAAAAAGACATTTTAAGCTAATTTTTTAAATCCTTATATATATTGTGCTGCATAATAAACTAGTGGTTGGTATTCTTCCACCTCTTTCTCAAGAGGGTCCCCCATTACTATATAAAATATTTCCGCTTAGGGGGCCCATCAGCGATTCTTGCCTAGGGGCCTGATACCTGTAGCTACGCTACTGTGCCGTACCACATATGTACGTATATAACTTGCAATGCTCCCCACTACGTAGAAAAGGTTGCCAACCGCGTTTTAGGGCCTATAAGTACACACACTAAAGCAAGGACGTTATAGGTATACCTATAACCTCCTTGCACTAAAGCGATCTGTCCTGCCATCTATCGACAAAAGAACAACATATTTGTTTACACTATGATTCGATTTAGTCCGGCCAAAAAATATGCTTTGAAAATTAATAGATGATCACGAATTCCATTTTAAAATATTTGAGCGATATTATGTTTACCAAAATCTATATTTATACATGAACAACTGTACATTGGTGTAATAAGGAAATAATTTGAACTTATTTCTATTTATGGTGGATGACTAAAACCACACCCTTTTAGATGAAAAATGATTTATACAAATATAATCTTACAAGTAAATATCAGAAGAAGTATTTTTAAACACATCAACGTTCGTAAGAAATTCTGTTAGCTAACTTTCGTTTTCTGTAAAGCGTGTACGGCATCAAATTTCTTTATACCGATTACTGTCTGAATAAACATATTCAAGCAACCGAAGGAAAAACCTGAATAGTTATTCATATAGCATTAAACATAAAACGCTTTGCTAAGAATTGGGTTTGTATTACTTCATATTTGAGAAAATTTAGATAGTGAACAACAAACATTTTTAATGGTGCTTCAAGAGTTCGTATTTGATAAAGTTAACTAATATGCGTAATTGACCATTAAAGAGGTTTAGAACTTACAAATGACAATAAAAGTAATTTAAATTCACGAATTTGTAAATACGGAAAATATAGTGATATATAAACAATATTAACAACGACAAACTGGCTGTATGTAAGTTACGGTCACATTTGGAATGTTGCACTTTCAAATAGATAAAATATTTCTACCTCATTTTTCCATAGGAATTTCAAAGTTAGGAAAGCCGCGCGCTCCAACGATGACCAATTACTTTCTTGAGCAGCCACTCCAGCTCTCGCCCGAGTCTTGGGAAGAATACCTGCTTCCATATCATGCTATCCCGCTCATTCAGAAAGCATTCGAGGGTACGGTTCTAAAAGCAACTCGCGAGAGATATTGAAAGTAGAATTGAATCGAAAGTCGCATATAGGGGTCGATAACCGTAATCGCTCACTCCAATCGATTAGTGGAAGATGACTTACAAGGAAACCACGGTACAAGTGCTTTCGCTCTTGACCTATTGAATTTTATAAATTATTAAGGAATTCGATTAACATTAATTATTATTAGTAATAAAATCTTCGTTTAATTTATTTTCCTTATCTCGTGAGGTGCCAAGGAACCCACAAGAAATGTCAAGGTGGTTCATTCATTAGGAAATTAAATATTTTAATTTATACGGTAGGAGTACTTTTATAGTCCATCGGCATGCAGATTTTATCATTCAGATATCTCTTTGTACATCACTCTGTTTGTAAACGAATTACAATAGAGGATTTCACATTTTTCCAAACCTCTTCTAAAGAATCTTACTTTTAATCATTAACGGCAAGTGCTTTGAAGAGCACCATACACGTTAAATAAATAAAATGTGAATTATTGTTTATTAGGTATGTGATTGTATCTTAATGGTATACCGTGAACAGAAATGATTACAATATTTTCAACTATCATCCAACTATAGGTTATATATAAAAGCTTAATTTATTGCTGATTGCATTTTTTAAATATCGATTTTCTGAAATAATTTAATGTGAATCCGTATCCATCTATAATGTAAACTGTAAAAAAATCACTTATTACATGGAAGCATCGATAAACCAAAACTATGTTAATATATTTTCCATTTGTTACAATTACTTCAAAAATAATCAAGAGTAACAGAGTTTGAGAACTAATTTTACAGCAAGTATACAACAAAGATTGTGGGAGGGAAAGGATTCATAATTCGCGGGCGATAAAAACTGCACCGTACGGCGTTTTCGGCTACCAGTCGATTCAGAAATACACCTCCTACGTTTGTTGTGCGCCGAGTGCGGAAGAGAAAGCAAGAGGGCGAAAGAAAGGTCCCAGAATGTCCGTCAATAGGCATCTTTATCGGAGTTTGTCAATGGTTACATATGAACAAGCGAAAGCTGGTCAAGAGACGGAGAAAGAAAAGAGACAAAAGGCTTCAACGGCCACTGTCCACCCTTTCAACTATGTTATCTCCTACAAAATTATGTTGGCCGTACTTCTGTCATCACTCCGTTGCTGGCAAGAAAACCCAAGAACGCTCGAGTAACGTTCGATCAGAAGCACCTCCTTTAGAATTATGATCGCCGAGGTTCGATCTCTCCCGGTAGATACTGCGAAAGCGTTGGCAGCCGACGTTTTAGTGATCTGAAAGTCCTTTTTATAGGCGTAACACCTCCTCTTAAATTATACTCTTCAAGCAACGTATTGCTGCATAGGATTGCCGCAGGGTCGTTCTGAGAGAATAATTTAGATATACGTAGACCGAAAAAATTCTTCCAGATTCTCTCACATAACTTGAATAAATCTATACGAAGTCAATTTATTTTTATCCAGATGTTTTATTTATGTGCCAAACTCACATTTCATTTCAGAAAGCCCTGAATAACAACTTTATTTAATATTTCAGCAGACTACCAAATCAACTTTTGAGCCAGTATTTATACCAACAATATAAACAAAACGTATGCTTTTTAAGATTAATATTGAGGATTGTCTTATCATAGTCTGAAATTATCTGAAAATTGAGATTCTCTTTCTTCGTACTAAACAAATTTTTTGCCATTTTTGAAGAGGAATATCTCAGAGAGTTGGGGTAATGTCACGAAATAATGAATTTCATGTTAGAATTATTGGCAAGTTTCAGCTTACGAGAATTTCCTGCAAAAAGCGAAGCTGAACGTACCTCAAAATATTTTTACATCAAAAGTGAGGTTCTTTGTTTGTCATATCACTTTTAAATGAAATTTGTAATTACCTAACTCATCAATGAAGTTAGATTCATTGATTAAAGCAGATAATTTACAATAAACCTGCAGAAATAATTAAACAGGAAGAATGCTACCTTATGAAGTCAATGTAAACATCAGATGCAATATCACATTTTTCAGTAGCCAAATTCATCTCTTTATCCCAGTTAAGAAACACGTATGCAGTTCTTCTAATTGTAAAGTCACAATTTTATATTTAGCGCTCATACTAATAACTTCATAATGGTCTTTGGGAGAGTTTATTTTCATTTATCAGCAACAATAAACGTCTTCCATTACCAGCGATGTAAATAATACCCTACGAGCACGGCTAACTTAATTGCGTACATACAACTATATAGGAAAGTAGCTAATATTTTTCCGAAAAGTTAACAACATTGATAGAAGTTTGTATTCTACAGATACTTAATTATAAGCGATAATTTTATTTATATTAGCAAATAGTTATAAAGATTTTACTAAAATGAAATATAAATCGATTATCGAAGTAATTGAACAACTAGAATGAACTGGTGCTTCTTGGAACTACATTAGTAAACTAATTTTACGGTGGGTATTGTGTGGTGAAAATTATATAAAAGATTAATTTCACCGAATTTTGGAAATTGTGACGATGAACTGCCAGCGTTCTGGGGCTAGATGACAAATGAACAGAGTAAATTCCATGTTCGCCGTTGTAAAGTCATCAAAAAGCCGTGTATAACAGCGGTATACTTGCTCTTACATTTGTTGTGATTATAGAATAGATTAAAGGTAAAAGAAATAGCAACAGGGTTTATGACGGCATACTGCTGTAATTTAAATTGTTAACAGCTATCGTGAGTGATTCTAATGAGTTCTAAGTTGTGGGTCAATGCATCATAAAAACTCATCCGCGACCCGAAGGTATTTTGTAAAACCACTAATAACATGTTTGAATCGATGGTAAATAAAAAAATTAATAAAAAGATGTCACTAAGGATTATAATAAAGGAACGTCTTCAAACTTAGCAGACGGCAAATAATCTCGTTAAGTTTAGTAGTGTTTGTGAATTGATAGATTTCCTTGATAAAGAAGTAAACCTGGATCAGAAAAAATATGACCGTCTTTGGTAAATTTTAGTTCTTCGAATTTAAATCGCATGAGAATGGTTTTTAGTGTATCACAGCAGTATTTTGATATGATTTGCAAGAACCTCAAAACCTATAACTTTATAGAATTATAATTAATCGGGGTCAACATTTCTCATTATTTTAAAGCTATGCTACAACCCTTGTCAATTGCTTATATTTACATTTTAATTATATTTATGTTGAGATTCCCAATGGTTTTATCAGTTGGGCATTTATAAAGTGTGACATGTAGTTATAAACTATTATCAATTATCCTTATCAATGACTTTCATAATTAAGAACTGTAGAAACGCAATAGATTTGTTAACCTTTTTTAGATTAGATAAGATGCTTTTTACTTTAGCATTGTATAATTTAACTTTTGAAAGAATCTTTTTGTACATAATTGGTAAATAATCGGAAGTTAATACGTTCTATATAGCTATCACCGTGCACATGGCAGAGAACCAGAATTATTTTCTCATTTCCTGACACTGTTGATAACCGAGTATTATCCCTTACTTATGGTACTGAATGAATGTAAATTTCCTCAATGAATATAGCATGGCAGAGAATAATTTCAGTTCGTATGAGTAGGTATAACGTAACGAACAAACTAGACTTCAACAACTTAAAATCCTGGGTTTACATGCATTTACAGCAAAATTTTTATATTTGGTACTTCTATAGTGGAAGTATGACTATTCCCATCCACAAATGGTGTAAAATCTGTGTAGCATGTGCTACAACTACAGTTAGATGCAGAATAGCTCTGCACTGATTGCTTTGGTATGTTGTACTTCTTCCCCTTGGAAATAAAATATTGTATTGAATGGAAGTTCCTAATGTCCCAAGAGATAATTATCCTGTCATTTATTTCCAACAAATTCTGTGAACATGAATTCTGAATAGATATTATTTGCATTTTCTCCAAATTGTTAAGAAATGCTGATGGGAAAAACAAGTACCATGTACACCTAGATACCTCCTTATTGAAACACCTCAATAATTTATGCGTGATTTTCCATCAAATATACTGTTAACGTAAACCAAAATGTTTTCCTCATCAAACTAATGGGAGTTAATTTTAACAAGTTTGTTTCTGTTGAACTTTTTTGAAAAAATAAACCATTATGCCTTTCATGTTAGTACTCATATCAAAGCAAAATGCTCAAACTGACCCAACGACTTGATAATAAAAACTACCTTACCAAAACAAATTTTTCCAGTGACACAATTTGTCCTGTTAGCACCTACTAAATTTCTTGCTCATGAAAATTTGACTATTTTTAGGCCAACTGAGGGTTCCCAAAAATCTGTTGCTCAGGGGCTTCCAATTTTAAGTTCCACCACTGGAAAAGTTCCCAACATTTTTGGAAAACAAACTTCTCATTGATATGTCAGTAAATTACTCGTTTCAAATTTTAAAATGCAGCATTTTACGTAACTGGTATCTTAATGACAATCCCCAAAAAGCTCATATTTTTGCTTGTATATCTCAGAATCTCTAGGTAACTTCTGATTTAAATTTTAAGCAAACAAAAGCATTGTCAACTTCTATTGCTGCCCCCAAAGGATTTGCTACCACCAATGCATCCCACCATGTAGAAAAGGTTCTCCATCCCTGCTGTGAAGCATTTAATTATGCCATCCATTTTTGTTCATTATTATTATAGAGAATATATATACACAATTTTCCCAGGCTATTTTAAGAATGGCTCATTTTGACAATGACCCAATCTATTAAATTTTAACAACTTCATTTCATTTTGGCAAATTTTATATTAGGCTATCAATCGAGGTTCAGTAATTCTGTGGAACATTTGAATTTGTAGACAGGTTCATAAAGGCAAATAACGAAGAATTTCTCTATTACTACTATATTATCTATTATATATCAGTAAAGTCTAATATACATTTCATTTTAGGTAGTAAACCCAGCCATAATGAACTCCAGAAAAAACACATCTAACGATGATAGAAAAAGAATTACATATTGAGAAAAGTACAAAAATGATTTCTGAAATCATAGAAGTTAAAAGAACGACTGTTCACGAGATAATTTAAAAATACTTAGCCAAAGGTGTTGTTGAAAAACCTCGAGTGTCCAGAGAGAAAGGAAATTAAATGAAGAACAATAGTCACTTATTAAACAATGGATAGATGAAGACTGCAGCATCTCTTTGAAAAAAAAAATGGATGTGGCCGATTTTCAGTATACTATTAAGAGAGTGCATTTCATCCCAGAGAGACTAAATGATCACGAGGTAATTGAAGCAAGATGTTGCTATGTTCATCAGTTTATGGAAGTTTCTGAAAATCAAATATTTTTTTATTGATGAAGTTGGTTTCAACGATTCTATGAGAACAAGAAGAGTTCGGTCATCATGTGGAACGTGTGCCATACAGATAGTCCCAGGCATTAGGTTACGAAACATCTCCATATGCTGTGCAATGAATTGAGAGAAGTTATTTCATTATTCAGCTCAAACTTTTCAATGGAAACTTTTTCTGTTCATTTCTTTAATATTTATTTCAAATGAATTCTGTATTAGTAATTCCATAAAAGAGAAAGAGTAAAAACTCTAGTATCAGATAATGGGCATATATTATCATATTTGCCCCTTTATTCTCCTTTTTTGAATCCCATTGAATGCGTTTGCTAAATGGAAAGAATCAGTATGGTTGGAAAATCAGAAAATGAAGTTGTTGGAATTAATCAATAATGGAGCTGTCTAATATGAAAAAATTATTTCCCTGCTTTTTACAGACATATGGAAACATTCCTAGATGCTTAAAAAAAGAAATTATTAAATACGTAATTTTGATTATTTAAATAAAAAATTATGCATGTATGTACGTGTAATTCTGGCAAAATGTATTTCTGGTCAGTTTTATATATTTCTTCTATGTTATAGTATTATTACTGAGTTATGTAAATACGAGGGGCGCCCAGAAAGTATGCAACATTTTTTTTCTCATTCACAGTTTATTTTTAAAAAAATCAAAAATGTCACATTGTAACATAAAACTTTGTCTACCATGTCCTATTTTTCAACATAGTCTCCATCCAAATCTATGGCTTTACGCCAACAAGATGGGAGAGCGTGTATGCCCACGCGGTACCAGTCTGCGGGTCTCTGTCGCAACCCGCGCTGCACTTCTGAAATGACTTCCTCGTCGTTCTCGAATTTCTTGCCGCGGATTGAATCCTTTAAGGTATCAAACATGATAAACTGAAGGAGCAAGATCCAGGCTGTATGGTGGATGAGGCAGCACAGTCCACTGCAGTTTTGTGATGGCCTCTCAAGTACGCAGACTTGCGTGGCCTCGCATTGTCGTGGTGAAGAAGCATTTCGGTCACGTTCTTGCCGGGACGAATCTGCTGGAAACATTTCTTCAGCTTCTTCAATGTTTCCACATAGACATCTGAGTTGATTGTTCGACCTTTTGGCAACATGTCTATCAGAATCACCCCCTCAGTCCCCAAATATTGTGGCCATAATCTTACCTGCTGAGGGAACTGCCTTAAACTTCTTCTTCCGAGGAGAAGTCGTGTGATGCCATTCCATCGATTGCCTTTTTGTCTCGGGTTCGAAGTGATGAAGCCATGTCTCATCACCCGTGACAATTCGGAACAAGAAATCATCCCCCTCAGCTTCGTAACGAGCAAGCAGGTCCGAGCACATTGTTCATCTTTATTCCCTATGCTCTGCGGTTAGGCTTCAAGGAACCCATATGGTACACACCTTTGAATACCCTAAATCATGGATGATTTTGTTGATGCTTCCTTTGCCTACAGAGAGTGTCTGAGTTGCCTGGTCATGATTCATCGATCACTGCAGATGAGATTGTCAACACGTTGCAATGTTGCGGGCATCACGGCTGTTGCTGGATGGCCCGAGCATGAAGATCAGACAGAGATTGCCTTGTCCTTGTTTTGACATTGCCAGTCGCTTCGCCCAATGACTGACGGTGCTTTTGTCCACTGCCATGTCTCCATGAACGTCTCTTAAGCATCTGTGAATGTCTGTGATGGATTCATTTTGTGCCAAAAGAAACTCAATTACCACTCTCTGGTTAGTACGCATGTCAGTTACAGACTCCATTATGATCACTCACTACTTCACTGCCATCTCTCGGAAAAAGTTGTAATGATGCGCATAAGCATGGCACATTTAAAACTTGAAGCTGACAAAAGATTATTTTTATCAGACGTGGCTGAGAAAAAATGTGTTGCAATACTTTCTGGACGCCCCTCGTATAATGTAATAAATCATTAACAATTGTCAGTTTACATTATTTTCCTAAAAGGTCAAACAAATCAAAATGAAACTTTGAGATTAAATTCACAATAAAAAGAGTATTACACAATTTGGCCAAAATAATATTGGTAACTGGCAAAATTAAATGAGCCATTGTCAATATAGGATAAGCCATTGTCAAAATAGCCCAAAAACGTGTAATATTAAGGGTATACATATGAGTGTTAAAAATATTCGCAAGTAATATAAAAGAAAAGTAATCTGGTGAAGAGATTTATCATAGTTGCTTAAAATAAAGCAACGATTCTCATCCTTTTGCATCTTAAGTCCCACCACATGGACTCCTTTGCGAAATACATTTTAGCTTAATATTAATCATTAATGAAAATTATTGACATTAAATATTGCAATAATTTGAGTTTTATAATTATTTTCAAAACTACCAGAAACACTTGAGGCAAAAGACCCCTTCATAAGACAATGTTGGAAAATTACCAGTTACAAATTAAAGGAAACAAACCTTGATATTAAATGTAAGCCCAAACCTCTGACCTTTACCACTGGCAGAGTAAGAACTCTCATTGTTATAAACTTTCAAAACAAATATAACGATTGTTAAAGCAATTTTCACTTTCCATGACATATTACACTAGCAGAAATACGAAGCACTGCCCGGGGAAATTTAGTTCAAATCCAATCAGAATTCTAGATGATACATAGTATTTAAAAATTCAATCGGCCACTGTTTTGAATAAAACGAACAGAGAGAAACAAAAACCATATATACATTATTCTTGGGAGCCTTCCACAACTGTACCAAATCTGATTCAAATCAATAGCAGGACCAGGGAAAATACACGTAGTTTAATGTTTTAATCAGCCACTATTTTGAATGAAAGGGACAGACAGACACTAACGACTCGTGTTGACTTTCCCCTTAGTGCCCCCTACAATCGTGCTAAATTTGGTTGGAATCGGTTGAGAAATGTGAACGTGCATCAAAGAAGAAACAGACAATTGGCCGTCAGTTTGAATCAAGCAGATAGATGGACACTAAAACCCCACGTTGATCTTCCCCATAAGTGCTCCCTACCATCGTGCCAAATTTGGTTGGAATCGGTTGATTGTAAGCCAACACCGATTGTAAGCAGACCCCCACTTTTCAAGAGGCCCCGCAAGAAAAAAAATTTGATTTTAATCCTCTCGCGACCGGATATTTGAAAAGCACTATTGATACGCTAAAACATGATAGGTGGAGGACGGAGGGCAAGGGAGGGGGGTTGGAAAGGCAAATGCTTCGATTCACTAGTAAACAAAAGAGAATCAAATTGACTGAACACCTACGAAGAAATAAATTACGTAAATAATACGTGGTGCATCAAAGTCACGCAGCGATAGCGCTCGTATGCATAAGGAGCTAACACAATGTTTCATTTTACTCGTGAATCAAAGCATTTGCCCTCTCCTGCCCTCCCTCCACCTATCATGTTTCAGTGCTAGCTCCTTACGCATACGAGCGCTATCGCTGCGTTCTTTAACGACTTTGACGCACCACGTATTATTTACATAATTTATTTCTTCGTAGGTGTTCAGTCAATTTGATTCTTTTTTTTTCATATATTTAAAGTAGATAATTTACTTCCACTTTAATACACTTATATCTCGCATTATAATGTAACTGCAGACATAAATTCATTGACTACTTTTTTTTGCCCCCGATTCTAAGATTTCTGAGATGGTAAAAAAAGGTCAGCTTACAATCGATTAAATATGGTAAATAAGCAGACAGAAAATGGGCCACCATTTTGAAATGAATGGACAGACGGACACTAAAACCACGCATTAACCTTCCCCTTGGTACCCCTATAATCGTGCCAAATTAGTAGGGATCGGTTGAGAAATGTGTGCGCATAAAGGAGCAGACAGACAGACTTACTAAAATATAGTGGTGGAGATTTTAGACACCTGAAAATATTTTCTGAATAGTTACTAAAGGTTATTCAAATATGTCATTTCAGTATGAAAGAAAATTTCTTTAGAGACATGCCAGTTTGTTTTAATCCAGAATTGATTATGCAGTTTTTCATAACAAATCATGAGAGTTTTTAAGATTTCAAACTACTCTGTGCAATATTTTTAAGGGGCCTGTTTGTTCTGATTATCTATAAAAATTGGAATTTTCAATTTAAAAATTTCTAAATTTTAATTAAAGTGATTAATTTGTGAATATTTGCAACTGTTCAGCAATATATTCCTTTTGTGAGATACAAAGGAAAATATTACTGAAGATCATGGAATGCGAAGCTTTTTACCCAAATGTGGTGCAAGTAGAAATTCAAATTTCAAATTGAAACAATACTGAAATGTTTCTCACAATAAATTTATCAGAATACAAGACTAGACTATGATAATACCTTCATATCCATCAGGCTATGACATTTTTCTTTCCCTTTTATTTTTTTCAGTGATTATGTAATGTTTTTATGTGTCACATCCTATGCCTTGAATCACGCAGCCATTTATCAAATTCCTAGTGAATTTAAATGATTATCTCATGTTTTTGGATTTTTCCAATTTTTCCTTGCATATAAGCTGGATCCTTGTTCTGAAGACAAATTTGAAAAAAGTAGCTTATATTTAAATACAGCATATTTTCGAAATTAACTAAAACCACTATTTTTAAGAAACCATATTTACTTGCATAACTGCCCCACCTGAACTTAAGAGGAAGTAAAAGAATATCCTTTTCTGATATGACTACTTTCATATGATAGGGGGAAAACCGCATATTTGTCCTATCCTTGTTTCAATGCAAAAATATCCTGCAAAAAAGTGGGACAATTATGTGGGTAAATATGGTATATATACAAGGATAAATTAATTAAAAACAGGTTTTTTAAACAAATAACTTTTATATTATGCACTAAAAAGGAAAAAAGAAATTTTTATTTATTTATCGATCGTGAGTTTGGCTGGTAAGGAGGAACAAAATTTACAACAATTTCAGTGGAATAAATTCCATCTTGCTCAACAATGTTGATTTACTAAACTTTATTTAGAACTTTTGTAAAATTTATATGGCACAAGATAATAAAACCTGTAAGGCACCATATAACTTTTACAAAAGTTCTAAATAAAGTTTAGTAAATCAACATTGTTGAGCAAGATGGAATTTATTCCACTGAAATTGTTGTAAATTTTGTTCCTCCTCACCAGCCGAACTCACGATCAATAAATAAATAAAAATTTATTTTTTCCTTTTTAGTGCATAGTAGGTATAAAAGTTATTTTTTTAAAACCTTTTTTTAATTAATTAATTTTTTTCTTTTTAGTCTCAAGCAATGAAATTTCACATTCTTCCATGGTTTCTATAGGTAAGTGTTAAATTACAAATTTTATCTCTAACTAATTGTTGATGTAACTAAAAATGTTAACATTCACCTTTCAAGCGCTCTAAACCAGTACGACGTAGCATAAATAAAAGTGTAAGTTAAAAGCTCTATAACAACCTGAAACAAACAGATGAAGACAACCGAGTAAATACATTTACGAGTGTCGGTATACTTAATTATACGTAAGAAATCGTAGCTCTATCCCTTACTGGTTCTCAGTTATTAATTATATTAGAAAAAGTGTCAAACTATGAAATAGTTTACTTTGTAGAAATATACGATATAAAAAACACACATTTCCTCAATGTTTTCATACTTCAACTACGCTGTGTGTACCTCGCCATCTATCGCCCATCTGAGAAAGCTCAGATTTTTCAGATACCCGCTAGATGCCAGACAAAGAGGAAAAGTAAAAATTACAAGTAATTGTGATTTTAATAGGATATATTACTGATTCTGAGTTATTAAAATAATAAATAATTAATCCCTATCTCATTAGTCATGTCAGAAGCGTCACCGGATGTATTTGCACCATTCCCGTTGGCTGCTAGGGTGACACAAGCCTTCATGAAGGGGCCACAAACCGATATACATACCGATTACAAACTGATATATATATATATACCATATTCACCCGAATCCAAGACGACCCTGAATCTAAGACGACCCCCCATTTTTATGATTCCAAAAGAGAAAAAAGCTCAAATTGACTTCATTACTACAAAAATTATAAATCTTGTGAAATATTTATTTTCTCTTATACTTTTCTTGAATGTCATTGTCTTTTAACATTTTAAAATCATAAGATCACATCAAAAATAGAACCATTCAGGTTTTCAAACAAATTAAATGGTAGCATTCATTTTAAGATAACATTAAAAATAAAGTAAATTAGTCATCATCACTGTCTATGCAACCTTCACTATTTTCCTCATGCTCACTATCTTTATCACTCTCAACTTCATCATCAGTCTCCCACAAAACATCATCCTCACTCCCATCCATGGCATTAGATAAGCAGCATTTCTTAAATCCTTTCACTATTACTTTTGCATTTATTTGTTGCCACGATGCCTTGATCCATTGGCAGAGCATTGCAACTTCAGGTTTCTTTAGATTTCCTTTTGGTGTTAAAGTGTGAGTTCCACTCTGTAACCACTCAGAATACAAAACCTTTAAATTATTTTTAAAACACTTATTGACAGCAACATCTAAAACTTGAAGTTGCGATGTCATTCCTCCAGGTATTACAATAAGATCAATATTCATCGCACTCATTATGTTTTTAATTTCAGGAGATAAGTGTCCTTGAATGCATCCAGTGAAAGCATTGCTCTTTGTTTCAGTAAAGCTCCTGGCCGTCTATTCCACACCACATGTAACCAATCTCTCATTAGTTCTTTAGTCATCCACCCCTTTTCTTGACACCTATTATTCCACTTGGCAAATGTTTCTTAGGCATTGTTTTCCGCTTCAGAATCACATATGGTGGTAATTTAGTCCCATCTGCTAAAACCGCCAACATTACCGTGACTCGCATTTTTTCGTTGCCTGTAGTTTTAATTAGGTCGGATTTCGCACCTTTTTCATTCACAGTATAATTATATGGCATGTAGAAGAAAACCGGAGTTTCATCGGCATTTCCTATTTGGCTCAAAAGGTAATTATTGGTTTTTCTAAGTCCAATTACGTATTTCTGGTACGCGAGAAGTTTTTCAACATAGTCTTCTGACAATTTCTGACGAAGTTCGTCGCCGTAAAGAAAAATTATTTCGCCGCATCATTCTCACGCACCAACTTCTGCTGGCCTTGAATTCTTACAATGATATATTAAGTCCTCTAGTAATTTCATTAGCTTTAAGTATAATACTTTCAGTCGAAACAGGCATACCGTTCTTCCTCACGGTGCGCACAAACTTGACTACTTCTTCTTCAATGCCATGAAATCGGCCTAATTTTGGACCACTGAGCGACTTCCTTGTGGCTTTGGCTTTTTCTAGTTCCTGTTTTGAGAGTTTCCATCGACGCACATTTGCCTCAGATACACCGAACTTTCTACTCGCATCACAGTTATTAGTTTTTTCGGCGTAATTTATCACGATCAGCTTAAAATTTGTATCTTAGCTCCGTCTAATTCCTTTGTTAACTTTCCCTTTGCACTCGTGCCACGTACTTCAACATGATCTGTCATTTTAACTTAAGGGTTGTGCATTTAAATCAAGAATGCACAACTCAAAATTACTGTCACACTTAGTGAATCGCGGTGCGTCGTTTGAAAGGGGAATCCCAATGATTTCTGCTCTCATTTGTTTTGACATTGGGTTGCCATTACGTGCAAGATGAAAGAACGTCGTCTGTGTTATGATCGTCGACGATGATTATTAGTCTAAATAATTATTATTCCCGTCATGTTTTTCTTATTGTTATTACTATTTGTTTATTTCACTTCTTTATGTACGTACTTGAATTTGCTGTTGTGAATTGTTTACTCTAATATACCATTTGTTGTAAAAACCATTGATTAAATGCTTAAATATACTTCGTATTCGAATGTAAGACGACTCTTGATATTTACAGCTGAAAATTTGGAAAAAAAGGTCGTCTTAGATTCAGGTGAATACGGTATATATTTATTGAGTGAGGTTAATATAAAAGTTATTAATAAGAGTATATAAATCATCATAACAGCAGTAGCAAAAAGCAATGTGAATTAACATCGACTTCCACTCCAAGATAGTGTAGTAATGTAAAATACATATCAATAAACATTTTAAAGTATTTATTTTTTCAATTGTTTTAATTATGTCACCTAGAAGGTGCCAAAAGATAGAATCAAAACAAGGAAGACCTTGATAAGATATTATAATAAAGACATGCGAGGCAGGCTAATAATTATAAGCCCAACAAGGAGCAAAATCTTTCAATACAAATTGATTTAATTCATTTTATTGCTACAGAACTATAAAGATTATTTTATAGATAATAATGATGTCTGTTTATGATTGGATGTTTAAAAATATTGATGATTCTTAATATTTATGATTTTGATTAATTAAAAGTTGGCCAGACAGAACTACCTATTTAGCCCAAAATAAATTACAAAACATATTAGTAAAAGCGGTTTCCCTATAAAAATGTTTATGCTAGTAAAATGAGTAGCATATTACATAAGCTGTAAGAAATATATTTTAAACATCACATTATAAAACAAACCTGTTGCATCCCACACAAAACAACCATTTCCAAAAGCAGCAATGAGTAAAACTGTAAATTTCACGCAAAAATGTCTACCTTTCCATGAATAAAATAAGTAAGAACAATAAAAACGATAAAAATGTACATACTTAAATGATTCGCAATATGAAAATACAGACATAATAAATGTGAGCACGATCATGACTATTTAATGGAGGTTATATACATTTATGATATCGTGTGAGTGGAATGTAACTTTTTTTTACAAAAAACCGGGATGGACTTCCTTGTGTCCTCAGGTAGGAGTGTTAAAAAACCTTTTCCCTTTCCATCTATAAGAAAAGAAAAAAACATTTATTTAAAACATTTACTTTAAAAATAAACTAAACTCAATATCCAAGCAATTGGAGGATTATTGGAAAAAATTGGAAATATATGGACGATATTATAATAATACATTATTAGCTATATTAAGCCTAAGATTGCACGGTAATGATTAACCACTAATTAAACAGGTTATAACAGTTGGTGAAAAATTCACAACAAATATAAATCATTACATGTGTCACATTATTTTACTTTACTTTGTTTTTCTTTGTCTTTACTTTCTCATATGCAAGCCATAATGATAGTTTTGTGGGTTAATATTATTATTAATTTATTTTTCCATATGATACATATTATATATCTTGAAAATCATCAAAGTAAAAATATATATAAAACTAGGGGCAAGCCCCCTGCTCACCAACCCACCCCCCTTTTTTGGTCGCTGTTTCTTCGTTCCTACCATGTATGTACCTATTGTATTTAGATTAGTTTAACGGGAATATGTTTTAAATATGAGTTTAATGAATATATTTTATAAGGGATGTATGTTTGGTTTATAATACGAAATTAAGAAAATAAGATGAATAACTCGATAAAAAATAAACTTTTGAGGGCTGAAATTCCCAGAGATTAAAAATGGCTGAGATATAGTGTGTTAA
Organism: Uropetala carovei; assembly: GCA_036926305.1. Lineage (NCBI taxonomy): Eukaryota > Metazoa > Arthropoda > Insecta > Odonata > Petaluridae > Uropetala > Uropetala carovei. Next base: position 739,576 of record JAXCHB010000003.1, read on the forward strand.
AAAGAGAGAGACAGCTAGAAATAGGATTTTAGTAATATAGATAAAAAATATAAATAACATGAATACTGCATTCGATTTATTTGCATTAAATTCATATCTTCAGTCATTTTGAGCAAGTTTTAATCTTATTTTTGATCTTTAAGCTTTTATTTAAGTGCATATGCATGGAAATTACCTAGGACAACAATACCCGTAACCATGGAATCTTATTATTGAAATGATAAAAAATTTACCAAACTTAAGTATAAATTCAAATGAGATTATTCGACGGTAATAATAAGAATCCACATTCATTTTGGCCTGTTTTAGTGCAAATTTCGTGCTGATAACTTAATTTTAAGATATTTTAAAGAGTAAAAGCATGAAAGCCTTCAAACCAAAAAGGTGATTTTTACGGGACACGACATTCATCTTCTCAAGTCAAACCTGTGACTTTTTTCAAAATTTTTTTTAGTCATAACGTAAAGATTCATCAACACTGAAATCCTGAGAAATATCAGGCTTCTAAGTTTATTTCTAATTGAGTTATTCACAAAATTAGAGCGTTATGCATCATGAGCATTACAATTTTATAATATAGAGAGATATGCACATAAACGGTGTCAAAAGACAAATACACCCACACCTCACTTTAACGCTGTCCTGATTAACGCTGTTCCGCTTTAACTCTGAAAATAATTGAATACCATGTTCCGAATTGCACTCGCACGGTTTACATTAATGCTCTTACAAATTTCTGGTGTAATTTGCGAAGCCCACTGCACAGCACCTCTGCACATCTACAACACAGAACACATCTTTGCAGTTGCTTGATGGTTTTGTGCATTTGTCAGTACTTCTGTTGGTCAAAATATAGAGTGAACTTTGTTTTACATATATTTTCCCCTTAAATAAAAAGACCATGAGTGATGACCAGCAGTCAGAAAAGTAAAAGAGGAAAAGCTTGACTCTCGAGGTTAAATTAGAGGTTTTACGGTGACTAAAAGCTGGAGAGCTTGTACGAGTGCATTAACAAGGCCTGCTGAAAAATATTGACTTAATTCTAGAAAACAAGCGTCCAAGCATTCCGCTCATTAGATTAAAATATGCTTTGTTCTTTATTTTTTTGTATCAATAATGCATTCCTTTCATAATTTGTATTTTTTTGTTCAGTTTTTAAAATGTAATGCCTAGATATTTGAATTCTTTTTTTGGTCTCATTCTATGTTCCTTTGTTTATTAAGCACATGATATTTCTTTTATGAATCGATATTTCTTTATCGAAACGTAGTAATGTTTCGACATAAGATTTTATTTTTGTCTTCTCTTAAGAGGACACAACAGCAACCGCAGAAGATGAATGTTGACGCAAATTCCTTATCATGTATCTCGAAAACGAGCAACTTAATCTGCATGCAGTTTTCTTTGCTTTGATTCAGAGACCATTGACTATAATTGCTAGTTTGTAAAGAAGCTCTTACTTTACTCGTCATTCCGTAATCAACGGCAAAACTATCGCAAATGCGCCTGGTATTTTCTTGGAGACCAGACCTCTAATTGCAGTTTTGAAAACTAAGGAATGAGTGTTATGTCTTTGTGTTTGATATTCAAGGCACCAGTGCCATATGGCCAATACCAACACTGCAATTTCGACAGAAATTCAGCGTTGCACTGCGAAATTTTAAGAAGTGTGTGTCAACCAGAGTGAGAAACAAGTTCAACATTTTCCCGCTGGCTTGAAATCATTGGCGCTGCCTCCAGCAGAGGTTTGGCAACGCGTGGGAGTTTATCGCAAAAAGGCTATGGGGAGAGGGTAGGCCTAGGAGGAGTTTCTTATGAATACAAACTTCAAAGATTGTGGGATGGGGAGTTCGTAAGGGAAAACTCAAAAACCCTTCCTCATTAGTTGCGGTGTGGACATTGGATAAGGAATTTTGTATCTTCGGTGAAGCAAGTGAATCGAGTGCCTCCTAGAAAATGCCGGATAATTCAAGCCGTCATCGGAAAGGTTCTATTTCTTTGAAATTGCACTTGACGGCAAGATGGAAACGCAACAGAGGAGAAAATTTACTAAAATGGATGCGAGAAAAGAGGTATCTATGAAAATTCCTAATTAGTAGTACTTTTGGTGTATGCTGTTCGGACTCAATTCGTGATGATTATCATCCTATGCCCGCATCATATTTAAAATATTTGAGAAAAATAAAAGTTTTGGTTACATTCAGGCAGTAGCCTCTATGAAATAATATTTGGATAGGCTTGTAGCTAACATGTTGAACACCGCAGCTTCATTTTAATATATTATAATCTTCCAAAATACTTAAATAATGTGCTTTAATGTATTAGGAACATTTGAATGGCTGTTGATGGCATTTCAAATGAAATAGTCATTAGTGGAACTATCGAATCAGCTCAGGAAATCTCGAGCAGTCAGATGTGTTCCGAGGGTTTTGTTGAGGACATGAAAGAGAAAAATTGGTCATACGGAAGTAGTTACAACTCTTTTTCGGGTTTGGTAAGTACACAGATATCTTCCTTTATTGGATGTTTTTATAAGCTGCGTATACATTTTTGAGAAAGAAAGCATTTCTCTCCAGTCCTGGTACTTTCTGCTAAAAGATGGAAATGCGCCAGAAACTAAAGCCCAAATGACGAGAACCAGGAAACAAAAAAACACCGAAAATCCCTATTTTCTGGAAGAAACAACAATGCCAATGCACATTATGGGCCTAATGCGAATCGTCCTGACATGCCACAAGAGCAGTATGAGATAGAAGAGAGGCAATTTCTTAAGAAACTTTCAAAAACAGAAGAGGAGATCCGACGCATTGAAAGAGAAACATCTCTTCAATGTGAAAGTGGACAGTGGAAGGAGATGAGAAGAAAACTTCTCACTGCGTCATACTTTCGACGAGTGTGCAGCATGCGTCCTCAAACAAGCTGCGCAAATTTGGGGAGGAACATTATTTATAACAACGTCCCAGACAACGATGCATTGGCATATGGGCGAGAAAATGAAATTTTGGCCAAGAAGGTATTTGAAGCAAAAACTGGCCTAACTGTCAAAAGCTGTGGGCTATTTATTGATAAAGAAGTGCCATATCTCGCCGCTACACTTGATGGATTAGTTGAAGATGACAGCTTAATTGAAATTAAGTGCCCCTCCTCTGCAAAAGAAATGACACCAGATGAGGCAATCTGCATTAAAAAGGCAACATTGTGGAAAGTAAGCAGCGAAGATAAGGCGATCAGAATCAAGGCAAGGCATAACTTCCACTTTTAAATCCAGGGTCAACTACATATAGCACTAAGAAGCTACTGCTATTTCGGTCTTTGGACCCCAAAAGGGATTAAAATTGAAAAAATTGAGATGGATGACAATTTCTGGGAAACAGAAATGTTTCCAAAATTGGAAGTTTTTTTTTTAACCGTTTGCTCCTGGAAATTATTGATCCAAGGCATAGCTGTTCGATGCCGATAAGATATCCACAATATGCAGTGGAAGCACAAATAAATTATAAAAAGAAGAAGGAAGAAGCATTAAATAAGAAAAGAAAATGATTAGACATTATTAACGACTGCCTAACTTTAAATAAAATGCATTAAATTTTTTCCAAGGAACTAATATTTTTTTATTTATCGTATCTGCCCGAATAGAAGCCGACTCCCCAAAAATTTCCACAATTTTTTTGGCAAAAACGTAAATTCCGTAGATTTTATGCTGAAGTGTGCTGGGCATTCATGCACATCTTAGAATACATTATTCGAGATCGAAGAAATGTGTGGGAAATGATTTAGTTTTGAAATATTACTCCAATTAATAATTTTGTGTTGCTGAATTATGTTCCACATTCAGTGGCAATAATTTTATTCATCTTCATTTTCACAAAAGGTCAAATATAGTAACAGCGATCTCGCCAAGATATTTTTTCATCCAAGTCTATTTCCAATGAAATTAGCATATACATCGCCTTAAGAAACTGCATTTTTATAATTATACACGTTCCAGGTAAAGTTTTACTGAAATTCAAACACTTGAGCATTCAAAGCCGTCAACGCCCTTTGCATAACCATCATTTTACGTAAGCGATCTCGCCAAGATATTTATATATATATATATATATTCATCGTAGGTCAAATATTTACTTTACGAAAAATATAGTACTATCATTTGAACGTGAAGGCAATGAGAGACTTCGAGATTTAACCATAACCCAAATTTTCCTCGGACTCGCTTTTAAGCAGAGGGGTGATTTTTTCATGATAGATTTTGACAAAAAACATCGGCTTGTATTAGGGCAGATACGGTATATCTAATTCATTCCATTGAAATTCCACATGACTGTCTTGCATATTCGTTAAGATGCACCACGCGAGTTAAAATCAACAAAATTGCTTGTCGTTTGGTATCAAATTCATCAGAAAATCGCTAGGAACATGCATACGGTATTCGTTTTTATTTAATGTGGAAGATAAAAAAATTAGATTATTAGTAAGTAAGAAGTCCACTTGTGAATCATCGTACTGGGCTCTCAAGTCGGCCACCCTACTGCGCGAACGAGGAGAAATGCGGGTTAGATAGCAATGTTTGTTTCTGGTCGATGGCTCAACGTTGCCGAATTTCCAGTTCAGCTTATCTACTGAGTACACCTTCATACACTAGGAGTTTTTTCGGTTCCGCAAGGGATCACTGCTGTAGTTCTCCCCTAACTCCGCCTGGCGGAATTCGGAACCAACTAAATGGGTAGGGCGCCTGTGTGGAGTACCCTTAATTGAACCGTAACTTCAATCATTCAGTTCATGTCTGTAGTAAAGAGAAATTGCTCATGTTATTATGTTTCAATTTTCTGCGTGTTAATAAAAGTGTGACTGTTGCCTCACCCTGTATATAACTAGATGCAGGAATTCTTCTTTAACTTCTATTACTTAATGCTCCTGCTCGATTTATTCAGCGTGAGATCGACATATGTTTCGTAAAATGCAAACCGTTCATTTATATTTAAATTTTACTGTTCAATTTTAAGTATAACTGCAATGCAATTTATGAACTATTCTGTGTTACGTTATATGGTTAACAGAGATTACTTTGGTGTATTATTTATATAATATTACCTATTTTAATTTCCATTAATAGAATCTCAGGAACGTATTAACGCTTGTAACTTCATTTCTTATGGAAGTACTTGTTCCGAATAGCGCTGTTTCAATTAGCGCTCGATTTTCCTGGTACCAATTAGGAGCGTTAATCGGGGAGTGGGTGTACATACAATCATAGTCAGGAACAGACAACAAATTCAAATACATCGCATCATCGATTACAATTTCTATAATCTATATTATAATCAGCATAGGATTCTTGTTTGTTTTCTTGTCTACACAGTTTTGCAGCCACTCTCTAGACATGATTTAAAATAATTTCTGAGTAGGTACAAGTTTGAAATTGGGCAGGAATGCATGAATCACGCATTAAAAGGCAATGACAAAAAAATCCTGAAAAAAGACCACTATGTTATGTGAACCATTAATATCATTTTCTTATTTTCTTTGCCCTAAATATCAAATTTCATGGAAAACTAGTTTTAGAGATGAAACACGAAGATGGACAAACATGACCTGACAATAAGGCACTTATTTTTCAGTTTTTGTAAAGAACACCTAAAAATTGAATTCAAGCAGACAAAAGGCTACTCTCATGAAATAATCTGCCATTTAATTGCAATAAAGATACAGAATGTTGCTTCAGCATTTTCCTATTTGTATTACCATTTGTTTTTCAGTAGGTATGTTCCCACTTTTGAATATATCCCATTTTAAAAAAACCACAAGTCCTAAATACTAAAAATTCTAAAGCCAAACAGAAACATTGCTACCAAAAACAGGGCAACAACATTGTAAATAATTACCTGTTGCAGTGAGGAGTGGGTGTATTTGACCCTGTGAAAAAAGCACTCCGAGTGCTATGCCTCCCTCTTCCTTCTGTATTGTCTTTGGACGTCCCAGGAGTCCTAAGATTATCAGTTGGAGTATTCAAGAGACCTCTAGACTGAGGCGTAAACAATCTCGCTTCACTATCCACTTTAACAAAGGAATTCCAGTAGTCAGATGGTATTTTCATTAGTGCTTCGACGATCTAGAAAAAAAGAAAGCAAACAATATATATAATTGAACCCTAAATGACTTGCACAAACATTTAAATTCCTAATCAATATTTTTACATGCTCTCATAAGAATACTGATATTTTTGTGTACTATTACCCAAATGGGAAAAAGACAAAATCACAAAGAAGATGCATTGTGTGCACAAAACAAGGATGGAGGAAAGAAAGTCTTTTGGTGTCCAGAATTCCAAGTGGGATTCTGTTTAGATACCTGCTTCAAAACATTTCATATGAAAGCTGTTTTTTGAAGTAGTGAGTAATACCCTTTGCCCATTCTTATTCATATTCATGATTATATATACTCGTGTATAGGTCGAGGTTTAAACGCAAAATTTTTAGCAAAAACGTACAGGGTCGACTTATACTCGAGTAACATTTGTAATTGGTTGTAAACTATGGCATTATTTGACGTACAATTGTTGAAAAATGATGAAATTTACTACTATAAATACCTGAGTATAATGTGCACCTGCGTATAAGCACATGTAGGGTAAGTATTAGCATTAAAATTTTATATAACACTGGAAAACTGCAGTAAATTATTGTGAAGACTAAAGAATAAAAATTTGTTAACTTCTGCAGCCAACTATCGCACTACTCAGTGGTTTGCAGATGACTGAATAAGAGACAAAAACTCTCAAGTCCAACTAGATAAAAAAAATTACGTAAGTCTTAAGGGCCCCATACATGACCAGTTAAAATTAACTCTTCTAAAATAATGTGCAAACTAAATGAAATGAACCTCTGTTGCTCTTACATGAGATTAAAAAGCTGCTGATTCCTCAGTCTTGAACAAAGCCTCCGAGTGATCTGAGTGCTTTGTTGGCTGGGATTGAGAAGGGGAAAGCAGAAAGACTGTGGATTTAACTGAGAAAATGACAGTTTTACTCAGTTAAAATAGTCGTCCTTTTAACTGTATAAAGTATGAAATTTACTCAGTTAATTTGCACATCTTACCTGATTGTGTATGGGGCCCTTTAGAGATCTTTCACAAGGTTTTGTTTGTTTAACTCTCATTGAGTTATGAGAAGAGGCCTGGAACTTAAAAGCAATAATATGACTCATGTTTCTGTTTACTTTTTGTTTGAGTTCTTCCTTCCAATAAGGCAGGAGCATCATCAGCGTTCCTTCTCTGGGTACGCACGGTAGCAGAAAAAAAATATTTTGGGAATTTTCTGGGTATGCCCAGTGGATAAAGGTTAACGTAATAAATCACCTACCGTAATATTTGCATTATATATCGAGCACGTAATATTCAAGTAACGACAAAGAAATGTAATTTTCTTCAACTACACCTGAGAAAATAGGCTTATACACGAGAAATTCATAATAATAAAATTTTTGATTAAAAAGTCAGGGGTCAACATATACACAAGTATATACAGTACATATCTTAATATTTCCCAATAATTAGTGAAACCCCTAATATACACTTTTCTGGGGATTGGCCAAAAATGTTGTAAATGGAGAGAAAATGTAAATCGGGGGAAATGAAATTTGTAGAATAATACTCATGTTATATAGAATGCATACATATTTCATGCAAGAAAATAATGAGATTAAAATAAGATGAATAAGAAAAAACAAATTTATTTAAAAATACCAGAACAATTTAATTTTTTTCTAGTCTGACACCTTAGATTGTTTAGTGTTTTTTATTCGACATTTTTGTATCTCATTTTCTATTTCGTAAAGATTTTTTAATAAATGTTCCCCTACAAAACTTCCTGAAATAAAACGTTTTAAATTTTCAAATGATGCCATCACATCTGCATAGGATGGAAAAGGAATCTCTTCATCATCATCTGATCTTTAAGGATTTCTTCTAACTTGTCGTATTTAGAGGTCTTCGTGTATTTTCATTTTCTGGTGTGTGACCCGCATTGAATGGCGTCATCTTCGACAATTTTTTGGGTTTTAACAATCGTGTTAAGTGTCAAAATCGGCAATCCGAGTTGTTTGAACAGTGATATCCATGTACGAACATGGTTGTCAAATTTTTTCAAAATTGAAACTTTATCCTGCATGGATAAGGCTTTCCTGTTCCTCTGCGACATCCTACAAGAAGTAAGGGTACATTCAACAATAATTATTAACGAAAATTAACAAAACAGTGTTTCTAAATCAATGGTCCACTGAATGCCGCCAGTCCGCGAATTATCCTTCCGAAAAATTCCGGTCTGCAAAATTCCATTTTTCTCATAAAAGTTGAATATCAGCAGCATTGATTTAAGATTGTTTCTCCGAAATCAGGAAGAAAATAACTTTTAAGAGTTGGCATGGTAATTTATTGAAGAGAATAATAAATAATAAAAATTTTTAATACATTTGTCTCGTTTACAAGGTGACTGTAAAACATGACAGCCGTTATCGCGGTAGCTACTATCAGGAAACTGTCATCATGTAAACAGTGCGATGGCGACTGTCACATAGTTTCATCAAGAAGTCGGAAAATGGCAGCACATCCAGGCATTAAATCAAGGCAAAACGTAAATAGCGTTATTTTATCACATTGGCACTTTCGACGAACGTGCTCACTATCATCTTTTCAATGCAGTTAACATAAACTATAGGTTGTTTGCAGTGAAATGCCAATAAAACAAAAATAAGGTTGAGTGAAATGTGCGTAAAATGTGGGAACTGTTTTACTGAAATTCAAACACTTGAGCATTCAAACCATCAAAGCATTTTGCATAATCGTCAATTTACGCAAGCGATCTCGCCAAGATATTTTTATATATATTCATCGTAGGTCAAATATTTACTTTACGAAAAATATAGTACTATCGTTTGTATGCGAAGGCAATGAGAGACTTCGAGATTTAACCATAACCCAAATTTTCCTCAGACTCGCATTTAAGCCGAGGGGGTGATGTTTTCATGATAGATTTTGACAAAAAACATCAGGCTGTATTCGGGCAGATATGGTATTTATTAAACATTCTTTGAGTTTGCAGTTAATATGATTAATAGTTATTAAATAACTAGAACCAAGTAATTTTTCTTTCCTGGAGCTAATTTAAATACAGCTTTGGGAGCCAGTTCCCAGACATTTAAATACCAGCTTGAGGGGTTAAACCTACCTAATTCCCTTAAACCAACATGTGAGTACTTTTCTTTTTTATAAATTTTTTATGGTTAATAGATTTCTCAATTCACTGTCCTAGTTTTGGGCAACAAAATTATTACTGTGATCAACCAACCTAACTGGTTATCAATGTTTATTATTATCCGAATTTGTTTCTTAGGAATCATAGCACTTGAAAGTTGTTATCAACTATGAGATGTTAAACTTCTCTAGTTTTATCACTTTATTACTTACCATTTGTTGTTTTTTAGTCTCTTTCAACATAGTCGAAGGAGAAACTTCAGCACAAGAATATCCTGTAATTGTAGGTCCGAAAATCCTTGCAAGATTTGTCATGGGCATCTTGCAATCAGGACAGGAGGCTACCCTACCAAAGTTAACATTTTCTTTAAGAAAAAATTTTACTGAAAAATCGCTGTAATCAATTAAGTTTAGTTACCATAACAAAGCATTCAAATTTATTTTTGATAAAAATTTTTGACCATGTTAGAATGCAACAAAAAACGTGGAAATTTATCCAGAAAATTATTTACATCAACAATTAGAAGGTTTCTTTGGCATACTTTAAATTTCAAATTTTAACCTTTTACAATAAAATCTCTTTGTATTCATAAGCAAACAATTTGCTTCTTACTACTTATATGATCAACAGATTTAATGTATGCTAAATGGTTGACTAGATATTCAAACTTCCACTAAAATAATCTTGTATAATGCAATTTAAACATTATGTTATTAAAGGAAGTGTATAATTTTAAAGACTTTAACCATCACGTCACTTAAATATTGACTTGAAGAGCATAAAAAAATTGTTTATACTAAGTAATAACCAGTACACAACACAAAATTTTATAATTAAAACAGAAGTTGCTCAGCCATCAATGGAATTCACTTTGAATGCAACCATTATGCATGTTTAACAAATATTTATAATCCTTATAGCACAATTGATAATGTTTTAAATTTATTATCCCAAGGTTAACATTTTCAGAGGAAAAAATTCCTTCATGTTTTTAGAGTGACAGAACAGAGAGACAACATGAAACCGAGATCACTTCGACTGTAGGAGAGTAGAAATCCTGCTGTCAGAAAGGAAATATTTTTGTAGTTGCATTTTTTTGTATGACAAATTTTTTCTGCATTTTCCTTCCCTCTACAAAACAAAACCAGGTAATTCCATTTTTTTACTGCACAGATGCTTTTTAATTGAACATTTCAACACCAAAAGTTCATGATAAACAATTTTTTTATAATGGAGAAATTATTTCAATATTCCAAATTAAATCTGGCAGCAGAACCCTACATGTGAGCATGTAAATTTGGCAGACAAAGACTAAAGCCTGTTCATAACTTACTTTTGTAAATGTAAAATTAAAAATGCCAACGTGTCTCGATTTGGCTGTGGCAACTCTGAAACAGCTTGGTACAGTGAAGCCACACAATCTCCAGGGTCTGACGCCTCAGCCGCGCGGGCAAAGTCATGCCACAAGCCTTGGGTTATTAGAGGCTCACGCAGGCTACGAAGAAAATCCTTCAGAGCTCCGCATACCACATGGATGTCATATCCACTTAAGTTCGGGGCACCCTTCCCCCGAAGAAATCTCTCCTAAATAATAAATGATGCATTTCACTTATTTTCCAAGAAATCATCACCATACTAGAAATAACACTAATTTTAAAAATTGTGCATCCCACCTTGAGTGCACGGACATCTCTGTCTGATCCAGGAACCCTGTAGATACCAACTTCATTGAGACCTCTGGATTCTATTTCATTAATACAATGAATAATAATGGAAGGCACCATTGGTGATGTGAAAGGTGTATAGTCAGCTATGGATCCCTATTAAGGAAGCATTTTTTCAGTTCAACTTGTTCCTCAAACGAATAAAAAATTAGGCTTTTTTCATCTATTTTTTCAATATGTTAGATATTAAGGGGCATTAGCTATCAAAACATAGTCACTTTTGAATTATATTAAAAATGAATATGCCAAAAAGGGATGCAAGTAAATCATGAAGTATGCCACTATCTATTTGAATGATCAATTATAGCCATGGTAACTAAACCGGTTACTCAGGAATTTTGAAATATTAAGATTATGATCGAAGAAATAATTTACTTAATACGAACCATAACACCCTTTTTGAAAGTTGGAGTATTTCCACTGGGAACACAAGGCAACGGCACTTGTTCTTTGCATTCTGGATGGCTCAAAACTTTACAATCACGACATTTCACTCCCATTTTTCCAAATTTTATCCTGAAAATGAAACCAAGATATGACTGCTACAAAAATGGACTTCCTACTCTCAATCAAGTATTTTACCAGTCACAAGCAAAATGACATATGACAATAATATGAAAACTAGCAGCTAATAAAACAAATGGAATAACCGCAAGAAAAATCTTTTTAACTTTATTTGCCTTAGCTAATGTGTTTTTAGATAATGTGAACAGTTTACCTTTTTCCACAAGGACCACAATTTTCTGACCTGATGACGGTTTTTTCTGTGAAACAATGTTGCCTACTGTTTATCAATTTCACAGCATCAAAAGCAATTCCAATATCTGGAGCAAGCCCTCCAGACAGCCTCGCTTTGTTTTGATGACCATTGCACCAATCTTCAGAAGTACTGGAATCTGGTGATGTCAAAACATTATGAATAATTAAACCCTTCTCAGGATAATAACAATATCTTAAACTATAGATTGAATATGCTAAATACAGTCTTAAATGACTGTTTTCCAAAAATTTTTGTTTGATTTTGAGTTACAAACCAACATGTACAGGTATACCTCACTTAACGAAGCCTCTGGGGACGAACTGGGACCAATTTTTACAGCATGTTGTAAAACCATGAAGTTATAGAAGCAATCGAATTTCCTCATTTCAAAGCGATATGAGGGCTGTGAGGCAAAAATGTGATAACCCACACTTACGCTGTTTTGAGAAAATTGATATATTATTTGTACAAAATTATCATAATTGAAGTTTTTTCTTTTCTGTACGCAACCTATCTCCAAATAGATAATTTTCTTGGTTACCATGTTTTTGCCTCACACCCCTCATACGGCGATCCACAAAAAACTGCATTAATATTTTCAGAGTATATTTTAATGAATCACTTGAATTATGTCTGGTGGTAAACTTTCATATTTTGCACATATGAGACTTTTTCTCATTTCACATCTCCTGAAGGTCTACTTTATCTTCTTAGAAAAGCGCAACAGAAATGTTTTGCAGACCCTGCCCATTTCCTCCAAAGAAGAAAATTTGAAATCGCAAGAAAATCATGAAACATAGATAAATGACAACGAAAACAACCATATTTTCATCGTCACTGCTCAACGTTTAATATTTTCTGGGCCCTGTAGACTATTTGAAAGGGATATCTGAAAGGACAGAGTCGCTATAGGTGTTGTAATTCGGAAAAGCAATGTCGATTTCAACTTTCCCTCCTAAAAAGCTTAAGGCAAGTCAAAGCACCTATGTTGGTGCCTCTCTCTCTCTCCCTTCAGTTTCCTTCTTCCCCCACCCTCTACCTCGCTCGTTTCCTAACTCCATTGATATATATCATAGAATTTCATTAAAAAAACGACAATAATCAGCATTTTCATCGCAGAGCAGTAATGTAACTTTCAATCGTTTTATTTGCAGAAAGTATTGCAATTTTGCAATAATACATCGGTAATTTCACCACCCTCTGTGAAGGTAGACTACACCGAGCTATGGTCGAGGACTGAGTCCGAGCAAGGGACCTTAATTCTCACGAATGACGGTCAAACGCGAAGAGCAGGTAGTCTTCCCAAACATGGCCCCAAATCTGCTACATAAACCAAAACGTGATATGATGGCACACATGAATCTTCTGCTTACACAGGATCAAGACCTCGAATTAAACGAACTCTTCGTGAGTCACTGGACCAGATTATGACTTTGAATTTCATTGTAGGCTTATTTCAAATTATCCATACAAATTTGCTGAAACTTCGTAGGTGCGTAGCACTAGACTCCAGGACCACAGCCAACCACCCTTTTGGGCATATATGAGCAGTAGTTTTTCTGTAAATTGCATTTCAAGTTCTCCATTTTCCAGCCTGTCGGATAATTACCCGAACGACCTCAGATCTGAGCAAGAACATCAGTAGTATAGTGCTAGGGAGTTGAACTTGGGAGTTGTAGGTCTGGAGTTCACACGCGGTTTCGGTCGCTTTTCCCCCCTCGCTTTATTTATTATTCCGGTTTTGCTTTTTCGCAGTGAAGATTTATTCACTTTTTAATTTTTTTTCATCTCTACATTTTCCTTCTCGGAATTTTTCATATCTTCTCTCGTTCAACAACGGCAGACATGCTAGAATTTACTGTCAGATCAGATCTTCTTTCATTGATATCTGTATGTAACTATTATTGATATTCATAGTACATGATGAAAATCCATAGAATATTTTTTCGAACACTAATATAAGTTCTATATGATCTGTAATTTGCAGAAAAGATATCATTGTCAATCTTTTAATAATATGAATTGGTGAAGCCAGTTCCATATAGATACATCCATTCTTATTCCTGATCTTTTGCTCATATTATTCGTCATGCTTCCATGATGATCTACCTAGGATTCTTACGAGTGGACTGCGAAATCGGAGTTACAGAGCAGAAGCGAGGAATACGAACCGTGCAATCGTGCTGATTAATACGTATTAAAGTATTTATTTTCTTTATGAATCCCTCAGAAATACAGTGAGGTGATTGATTGTAAGATAGAAAGGAAGGGTATTCCTGTGAATTGACATATTAGTTATTAACGTTTTTTAGTTATGAATTTCACACCTTTGTGGATGGTAGGAATCAAAGTAGCATTGAAAACAGTAAAAAAATTTACACCAAGAACATCTAGCAGACCATCTTTCTCCGCAGCCGCAGGTGGAATTTAAAATCTCGTCGGGGAAAATGACCAGTTTCAAATTACAAAATACCTCACGAATACCAGAGTTTGGACGCAAACCAGGCGTACCTAATCATCACTTTAAATACTGGAGCCGATAGCCGATTTTGTATTAATGCATTTCTACAGGGAAGAATGTTTTAATACACCTACGGCGCCCATTAATGTTTCAATAACGTATGGTTTAATAATCAATCGTATCACGTGGGCATAAAAAGATGTTGAGCATGAAGAACATTACAGGATTGTCTTTAATATACAATAACAATATTTTTAATGCATATTAATTAGCACGAGTGTATGGTCCCTGTTCCTCCCTTCTGCTCTGCAACTCCGCAATAATAGTTACATACAGAGATCAATGAAAGAAGATCTGATCTGACAGTAAATTCTACCATGTCGTTGAACGAGAGAAGATATGAAAAATTCCGAGAAGGAAAATGTAGAGATGAAAAAAAAAAATTAAAAAGTGAATAAATCCTCACCGCAAAATTAAAAAGTGAATAAATCCTCACCGCAAAAAAGCAAAACAGGAATAATAAAAAAGCGACCGAAACCGGGTGCGAACTCCAGACCTACAACTCCCTAGCACTATGCTATTGATGTTCTTGCTCAGATCTGAGGTCGTTCGGGTAATTATCTGACGGGCCGGAAAATGGAGAACTTGAAATGCAATTTACAGAAAAACTACTGCTCATATATGCCCAAAAGGGGGATTGGCTGTGGTCCTGGAGTCTATGCTATACACCTACGAAGTTTCAGCAAAATCCATGACCCCACGTCCGGGTCCTCCCCTTGTTAGCTTCAAATTACACCATACTTTGAACTATCCAGGATTGAAATAACAGGGTTTTACTTTATACCAGAACCATCTAATCTTTCTCCATACACAAGTTCTTATGAAAAAACAATGAGATTTCAAAAGAAATGCATGTTTTCAAGATCCCCCACGTTTTCAGTATTTTCATTATCTGTACATGTGATAGGAATTTCGTGCAGGCTCAAACTCAAAAGCAAGTAGTTGACACAAATAGATTCATTTAAAAATGAAGGAGTTTACATATAATAACACTTATTGAGATGAATGTGACTGTTTTCCAAGACATAAAGAATCAATTGTTGGCTCGATTGAAGAAAAACTCAATTGGGTCAGGTTTTTTTAACTTAATTAAACCCAGAGGCGAAAATTCATATCTGCACGTTGTGGGGAAAGAAATGAATGTTTTGATTGCTCTTTTAGCCACTTCTCCATCAAAGACACCTTCGAGAAATTAATTTTCAAGTTATCCTAGTTGAAATTTCCATGAAGCTTTCTTGTTAGTTTCCTTAAAATATACTGTATTGTAAAACATATTCTATAACAACATCAAAGGGGAATAAGCATATCACACTTTGGGAAACCCTGCTTTAAAGCACTAGTTTCAGCTAATAGCAGTTGACAAACTTTTTTCTGAATTATTCTGAGCAAAGCAAAATAATATTACATGCACTTAAGTCATTCTGTCATACAAAAGCAAAGTAAAGCTGCTTTCCACTTACACCCAGAACTAAAATTGTAATTCCATTCCTATGCTTTAATATGGAATGATTTATAATATTGTACAGACAAACAAAACCCTTACTAGAACATTTCTAATGTTATTTTAAGAACCTTTACATAGCAAATATTCACAACTAAAGTTTTGACTTTAGCCTTGCAAATTTCCTATCAGTAGCTTAAAATATTATTTCCCTTGACTGTAAAAAAATTTGATAAAATAATAATATATATTATATCATAAATACCTAGATTACACTCAGAAATGAGTAATAAATTTTGGATGGCAGAAAAACAACATATCGAATCACCTTGTAAAATTTGTGACCAAATAAAATTAATTGAAAATTGAAACCAATCATAGCACAGAATCAGAAACAATTTATTGAAAAAACTTTATTTAAAAGCAAGAATCGCATGTATGATCATGTAAAAATGGTGGGGTATTTCAAAGAGTAATTAAGCTAAAGTGCTTTACCATATTCTTCAAGTTATATAATTTTTTCAACATGTTCTTCATTGAATAGTATTAGTAGCTACTAAGTATAATAATACATATTAACTTCTATGATTATGAATTTAACTGAATTTTCTAATATGACCCAACCCTCTCTACATTCCAAGCAAATTCCAACCTGAGCGTCCTTGTTGAAATGCATGAGGAGCAGGAGGTAGATGACAGCCATGAGGTCTGTAGTGAGGTGGAGGCATTAAATGCCCTGATCTGCTATGGTAGCCTTGCTGATGCGCAATAATCTCTGAAAAATTGGCTAATTAGGCTTCAATATGCCAAGCCAATGGATGAAAACGAACTAATCCAAAAACTAAAATGGGTGCACATGCTTGGAAGTGAAGATTTAAATGCACTTTCTATTTAGCCAGTGTTATGAGGTGAAAAAGGTGAGTAATCAAAAAGCATGAATGTATTAGGGTTCTGAAGGAAGAGAAATGCTCAAATGCATGATACATTACTGCAGTGGTTCTCAACCTTTTTTTGTCTGAATCATCCTATGTTCAATGAATTCATTTATGTGCCATCCCGTTTATAGTCCCATTATCTTCAAGTCAACCTTAAAGATAAATTGGGTTTTCCCTACCACATAATGTTAAAATTACGGTGTTTATTCTTCTGGTTTTATTTATGTTTATAAGCCCTGAATATGATACACTGTGAATTTATCAAATATTCACATCACCCCTCAATAGACATTGTGCCACCCTGGGATGTCATGTCATCCCAGCTGAGAACCACTGCATTAATGAATTATTCAAGGAATGAAAAAGACTCAAGACCATTATGAATAATGAATTTCCTAAACCATTAATCGATTGTTAATATTCATGTAAATTATGAAAGAAAGTTATAAAAATCGAGAGCAATACCAGTCACTCCGTTGTCTTGTACAAATGCTGTGAGTTGTTTAATTTCTCTGTGGTCATGAATTAGGTTTTAGTAAGATTTGGAACATTATGTTTAAATTAATCAAGATTCTAAAAGATAGGAACATTTCTCAATTTTATAGCTGGTCACCACATCTTGTCCAGCATCACAACATTGCTTTAATAAATGGTGACTTTATATAAAGAAGAAATCATCCTAACACTATCAAACAAAAGGCAAATTAAAGTTAACTCATGCAAAAGCAAAGACCCACAAAACCAAAACTCAATATAAAATTAGAATTTGAAATTAAGTGTTCATTTTGTAAGCCACAAAAATATCAAAGCAGTTAAAAAAAATAGCAATTCTCATTGCAAAAAATCCATTTACATATAAGTCCATAGCCACAGTGCAACAATCAGACCAAACATATTAATAAATAAAATTGCTTTCATAAAAATTACCAGTGAGCCCAAAACTAAATTCTCCAAATTATTCTCAATTTGATGTAAAATAGCACAAAATTATTTAAACATTTAAAAGTTGATATCATATCACTGACAAGAATTTTTAAACAAAGATTGAGGCACTTCACAAAAATAAAAAGCATATATTGAAAAGGTCTCCATGACCAAATGTTACATCAAGTCATTGCAAGGTACTTCTCCAAAATTCTGACAAATTATAATACATGAACAATTTTGTATACATTACACACTCAAAATGCTGGATTTCATGCAAACTTACCGCTTAAATGAGGAGCCGATGGCTCAGGCTTACGCTTTGGAACAGGTGGTGGTGGCGCCCTCATGTTCTCTTTGTTATTTCCAGACTCGATCTTAGCTGTTGCAGTCATAGGACCTTCTCTAGACACACGGACAGTGGTGGTGGCTATTACATGCTCCCCAGCTGTGACCTCAATTTTACGACTCTGAACACAAATGCAAAAGGAAATTAAAATGGGGCTATTGAAGTAACTGACAGTATAAATTGTAGAGTCAATGGCGGGAAATGGAAAAATGAATCCTTCACAGCCTCATAGATAAAAAGTTTAACATGCGAGCTCTCAAATAAACATCAATTTAGATATTTATTTTTATATTTAGACTGAGGATCACGTAAATTGCATTTAGTTTAATTTTCCTCTACCATTCTATTTAATATTAATCCAAGCGATTGAATTTCAAGAGGTAGCAATTCCATTAAATCACAAATACAGATTTTTAGCCTAGAAAAATTACAGAAATTATTCTTTCTTGGCCACTAATAACTTTTCTTATCAACACTACCAATCGG
The DNA here is from genome assembly GCA_036926305.1 of Uropetala carovei. Lineage (NCBI taxonomy): Eukaryota > Metazoa > Arthropoda > Insecta > Odonata > Petaluridae > Uropetala > Uropetala carovei. The sequence goes on from JAXCHB010000003.1 coordinate 757,963, forward strand.
TTTTTAAATATCAGTTCAATGCAATGGAATGTATAATATCAATTTTTTTTTAAATCTGTTGACCATTAGGGTTGCCAACCTCTGGCTTTTGACCCGGCGATCTCCGGGTCATCGCCATAATCTCCAGTCTCCAGGTGAGTAACACAAATCTCCGGCTCAATTTCGATTGCTGCAGAACCCTTTTTATGACTTTCTTGCGTTTTTTATAAATGATTCGGATTAAGATAGTTTGCACTTTTCCATTGCATTTTGTTTTATACAAAAAACTTAAATTGATGATACTCTTACAATTTCGTTAATTATTGATATTTAAAAAAAATAAACAACGATTTTTAATCATATGTCCTAAAATCATGAGTGCCTTTCAGAATATTGAATATATTTATCATTACATTTAACTCCTCGTTTCTTCTAAAGTATCCATGTTTTAAGCAAACTCCGGTTCATGAAGATCTTAACGTAGGTAACCCATAACAACATCTCCGGTTCATGAAGATCTAAAAGTTGGCAACCCTAATGACCATACAACATATCAATATATCTTTAATGTTAATAATTATCATTTTGTTCAATGAAAGTGATTCCCAACCAATTACTCAGGCATACTATAATGTTCCTGAGCATTCTGGTAGTGCTCTTACGTGACACTGGTGACACCAGGAATTTAATTATTGTGGAGTTTTCTTCCTGTATGCACTAAAACATACTAGTAAATACTACCAGTATTCTTTCTTTAATTTTTGCCAAATTTATAATTATAATATTCTAGAAAAATGCTTGTCACATTGAAAAGTTGGGAACACTCTGCTCTAGAATAATTTGTTAAGATGCTTTTCATCAACAATTTAAATTATTTCATGCTTTACTATAGAAAAGGTAAACTGAGGAAGTGGAGAAATGAAACCTCACTTCACTTTATGGTAGATGATTATAAATCTTAAGAGGTAAAAACTCACTCCAGAACTATGAGATGAGCATCTACGCTTTGCACTGTGTAAGTCATCATCAAGTGATGGCCTGCCCATCTTCCATTTTCTACCAGAACGCAAATATGATGTGTCCAGGTCATCTTCCGACCGGGAGAAGCTCAAATCCGATAGAATGGATCCTGCACAAAAAAAACTCATGAAACAAATGTTTAACCATAACAACCAATTGCATTTTTAAAGGTAGATATAGTAAATACAGACACTAAAAGCCCAACTTCATGCAACTAATTAAATATTTTTGTGATTAAGACCAAGTTCTCATCTTATCCAGATAGAAAGCACACTTGCCCAATTTCCAGAAATTCAAATTTGTCACTGATTTTTCTAACGTAAAAATATGTATCTAACCTGTAGTATTAATTTCTGTAATCGTTTTCAGCCTGTCCTCATCCTGGTTAACAAGACTACTTTTACCACCTCTAATGGTTGAATTCAAAAATCCCAACTTTTCCTTAGTTTCATCGTTAAGCTTGTTTTGCTGGGGCATTAAAAGGTCTCTTATCATAGCTATCTGTCTCTCCTATAAATCATTTAAAAGGAATAACATTAACTTAAATTAACATCCAGTTTTAAGAAGAAATAAACAACATTAAAAATGCTTCACCAAGGCATGATGTTCTAATTCCGCTCGCCTACTCTTTTTCTTCTCTTGGTCGAGTAACCGTCTTGCATGTTTTAATTTATCTTCGGAGGTTGATAGTTCCCTCTGAGACTTTGCGAGTGCATCTTGCAATCTGTGACATTCTGACACGGCTGCTTGCCATTGCAGCCTACACTCCTCTTGACACAGTGCAAATCGTATGAATTCTGCGGAAGAGAAATTTTAATTATTAAATGATGTTCGATATTTAAAAACGAAGTAGTAAAAGTAGTGTCACTTACCTTGTTCAGAACCATCTAGTAAAATCTTTTGAAGTCTCACGAAATCATCGAATGTTGCTAGAAGGGACAAATTTTCAACGGACATTGTTTATAACACAGATAAACTTCTCCGAGGGATAAAGTTCTTCAAATTTTCTTTGGAGAAGACGAATAAAAACTTATTAATGGTATACGTAAAATGGCTTTGTGATTTTATAAATATCTAACAACATTTTACGGTAAAAACGAACAGTAACTCCAAAACCAACTCCATATCCCGCCAACACTACCGCCCGCTGCCGCCTAATGTAAAACGTAACGGGTAACTTCAAACTCTTTCAATTGAACCAATCAAATGCGTTTTCTGTTTTGTGGTACTTCTTGCTACTGCCGCAATCGTTCTTCTAGCGCTACCTATGCTCCATAAGAAATAGAAAAAGGTTTTTAGAATAAAAATTTCAAAATGAAATAATTAAGATGCAATGACATTCTTTGCTTATTGTGTATTTCATAAAGCCATACAATCATCAAAACTCAATTCCAAAAGTTTGAATTAACATGTTGCTCAAATTTCCATTCGTTTTGGCGGAATTTTAAAAGAAATACATTTTGAAACAAACCAAAACAGCATAAATATTATTTGGGGGATTACTAGCCCCAATTTTTTTAATTATATGCTGAAATTCAAGTTAACGAAGTTTTTTTTCGAAAATAAATAAATAAAATCCCAGGTTGTATTCGTTTATAGTTATTTCAGAGACTGAACTGGGGAAGGCTCTTGCACCCTCTTATATGTACAGTGAGTCTCTTTATTATTGGGCCAACATAAAAATAATTTTCAAAACCCATATATTTTAAAAATAAATTATAGTGGTTTTTTTGAAACTTGTTCAGCTCTTTATTGTTGGTTTCCTTACAAAAACAGGAAGGTAATTAGTAGCATTTGACTACTATGGCAACATATATAAACATGTTTATTCAAATAAACAAAAATATGATATCACAAAATTATTGGGTCAAACCGTCATTAGATACCATCGATATCCAATTCATTATCGATTAGTGTATGCTGTCAGTGCAGTATTGTGCGTTGGTCAATAAATGCTTCTTGAAAATTTGTGTGCAATTCACAATTTTTTTATTAAAGAAAGAACTGAAATAATCTACGTGCACTTAAAATGGGATGTAAAAGTGCAAACACTTCTTTTAATCAGCGTCAACTGGTTATTTTCCATCATGCCAAGGGCAAAACAGAACGGGAAATTGCTGTAATGCTACAAATGCCTAGAAGTACTGTGGGTAATATTATTAGACTTTTTATAAATGAGGATCGTATAGATTCGAAGCCAAATCCTGGAAGACCAGCATTACTCAATGATCATGACAAGCGTTGGATTATGCGAAAAGTAAAAGTAAATCCTCGTTTAAGCGCCCTGAAAATTGTAACTGAATTGTCAACTTATTGCGACAAACATGTACATCCAGAAACCATTCGGCATTGCATAAGGGAAAATGGTTACAATGGTCGAGTAGCTAGAAAGAAGCCATTCATTAGTAACGCCAATAAGAAAATCAGAATAGCATTTGCAGAAGGACATTTGGATAATGGCGGAGATTCCTGGAATCAGGTAATATTTGCTGATGAAAGCAAGTTCAATGTTTTTGGGTCCGATGGTCGTGCCATGGTGTGGAGAAAGCCGAATGAGGAACTAAATAAAGAGAACCTTCGACTGACAGTAAAACATGGTGCATGATCTGTCATGGTATGGGGCTGTATGTCCACCTCAGGAGTCGGAAATTTGGTCTTCATAGATGGTATAATGGATAAAATGGTCTACCTGAACATTTTAAAGAATAATTTAAAACAGTCGGCTGAAAAAATGGAGATTTTGCAGACCTTTCAGTATTACCAGGACAACGACCCAAAGCTTAAAGCTCACATTGTGCACGAATGGCTGCTTTATAACTGCCCAAAAGTAATTGGCACTCCACCGCAATCCCCTAATATAAATCCCATTGAAAATTTGTGGGATGAGCTCGACCGAAGAGTCAGGAGTCACACAATCAGCAACAGGGAAGAATTGAAAAAACTGCTGCAGGAAGAATGGACCAGTATTCCTGGAACAATCACCAAAAAATTAGTAGAGTGAATTCCAAATAGGCTCAGATGTGTTCTGAAAAATAATGGGTACCAAGCAAAGTACTAAAAATAAGTCTGTTAGTGTATTAGTAGTAAAAACAATTTATTTTCCATTTGTGGCCCAATAATTTTGTGATGTCATATTTTTGTTTATTTGAATAAACATGTTTATATATGTTGCCATAGTAGTCAAATGCTACTAATTACCTTCCTGTTTTTGTAAGGAAACCAACAATAAAGAGGTGAATAGGTTTCAAAAAAACCACAATAATTTATTTTTTAAATATATGGGTTTTGAAAATTATTTTTATGTTGGCCCAATAATAAAGAGACTCACTGTATGTCCTTAGCAAAATTATATTTAAAATTTATTGTTAAAATAGAAACAAAGTATTGCATGTTCTTGATGCAATGTTAACTTTCATTTTATATGGCATATAATAAAAATCTGATGTGGCCAACACGACTTTCTCCATATTTGGGGTACAGATATTTAAATTATTATGAATAGGCAAAATTATTATTTCGTATCGTAAAAGAATAGTTTGTCCTTATTGCCGTCAATTATATTTTGTATGTTTAGAATTCACCGCTACATGGTGGTGGCGCTGTATACTGGAAATTACGAATAAGTTAAATATCTCCGAAATGGATGATTCTACGAAAATTTGTTTCAAACAAAACTTGGAATAAATATTATTCTCTACAACTTTGGTCCTCACGAAGATTACTAATAACGTTTTTAAGGAGATATTTGACAGAAACCGAAAAAACCGATTATTTATAAATAATTCCTAAACAATAACTGCTATGGAAAATTGTTTCAAATGAAAGTTGTAGGAAATTACATTCTCTATAACCTTTGTGTAGAATTGTATATACAATAATTGTTTTAACGGAGAAATATCGCAAAAACCGAATCGGGTTTCGAATAAACCTCGACTTCCGGTTAACCGTTATTGTCCAAAAGCTAATCAGTTCTTTATGCTCATGCTAAAGTGTTATATATGAAGTTTGGTAACGATATGGCAAGTACTTTTTGAGTTAGAGTGCCCACAATCACATCCATCCACACACACACAACATTCCGAAAAGTCTAAACGTGTTCTAGGGACCTCAAAATGTGTATTTCCGTTGAAATCTCTAAGTCGATATTTTTTGTGATCACAATACTTTCCCCATACTATGTATGTAGAAAGTAAAAATTAGTTAAAACATTGTTTCCATATTATTATAATTATTGATTTTTTAAATTTTGGTTGGCCTCTCCAAATATTTTGACAACCATGCTGCCACACCCCCAATCTACTCACATCTTCTTTTATCATTGTCCAGTACTGCACCCATACAATGTCACATTCCACATCAAAATTTTCACTAGCATATTTTTAATAACTCGATTCAGACTTCCTGTCAACAATTCTCATCTTCTCAGAAATACCTTCTTTGCTCTTGCTATCCTTGTCCTGATATCCTTCAAACTTCTTCCATCCTGAATCAGAATAGTATCTAAATAAGTAAAATACAGTGTTATTCAAAAGTCCGTGAACCATTTCGTGTGTTACACAAAAACTAGAAGAGATAGAACAATGAAACAAACACCATGTGTTCAGGAAACACTTCAAGTTTTTAAATGGGTAGCCTTATAGCGTTACAGATTTTCAATATGTGCACCACATGTCAGTTTTTTGTAATACATTTACGAAATGGTTCATGGACTTTTGAATAACCCTGTATTCTACTTGTTCCAGCCTCTTCCCATGTGACCTATGATTCGCCACTCTTGATAAGCCTCGTGACTTTAGTTTTCTTCCTATAATTATTCATGAGGGTTGAGGTAATTGCTGTCTCATTTTCTCTCAACATCATTGTGTTGCTGTATTTAGTTCTAAAATCATGCTCCTTTCATTCAAAATTGTTTTAATCATCCCTTAAATTTCAAAGAATCAAATTTTAACACTCAAATTTCTTATTGTTACAAAACATCCTTTAAACAGCAAATACTTACACATTTATGATATTTTTTGACTTTTAATGAATTAATCTTTAAACTCTGGATTAAAATCCCTGCGCAGAGGGTCCCACTGCCGATTTGTATTTATTCTGAAAATAATTTTATAATCATTAACTATCAGTGATAAAATGTTCAAATAAAAATCATTTCACAGTAAAAATATTGAAGATTTATACAATTTTATTTTATAGAGGAAAGAAACATGTCGAAAAAATATAATAAATACAAAGTTCTTAGAAGCCAGAAATGAAAATACAACAATATTTACTTTTTGGCGGCAGGGTTCCTACTCACTCCCATAGCTGATGCGACCTGTGTATAGAGCTCTCTCACAAGGCTCTACTTACCTTTTCTCCTTGAGGTATGAGAGTGGAACTCTAAGACTTGAGAAAGATAAGCTTTCTGAAGTTTCTGGTAATTCTAGAGCCTACACTCCCCTGAGCCTTCCACCTTCAGCATTTTTGTCTGTGCTTTTTTGACGTATGCACCATTATGGATATTGGCAACTTTTTCTCAGAGCGATGTTAACCATATCTAATTTTAGTACAATTTCAAATTTTTAAAACTTAAAGAAGTAAACGGATTCTATAAATGTTAAACATTTTCATTATCAACTTTGTTATTAAAAGTTGATCACAAATTCAATAGAGAAGGTGCAGGAAGAGGTGGATGGGAGAACCGGCACCTCTTTTATTTTATAAAAAAGCACTGCGTAACATACTGCTTCTGAGGTATTTTCTCAATTCTAGGTCAAATAAAGCAGTCACGGAACTAAGCAGAACATATATGGTATGTTAGGCAGTGAGCAAATACAGTTCGTTGAATATTCGGCATTTAATGGTTAACGTGTATACCAGAGACAGCAAAAGATTTTTGTGCCGCGTGCCAAGAAAGTAAGTTGAAACAAGAATTTTTTTGCATGCCACTACTTTACTATTTCTTTAAGAAACTTCATATATTATATAGAAAATATAAGCTTATGCATGCCAACTAACATCGCATGTGTGCCACTTCCGGCACACGTATTTGCCATCCCTGGTATATACAGAGGCGTAACTAGGCATGCATAGTTTCAGGAGGGAAATTTGCTCAGATTTAAAATGCATTCAGAAAAATTGAAATATACCATGCCAATGCACTAAAGAAAAGTATCCACTATTTACTCGACCTATTATTTAAGTGTTACATCTTAACCCCTCAAGCGTGCTTTTTTTGCAGCATTTAAACCCCTCAGCGTGACTTTTTTTGGCGAAGTCAATTTCGTTGTGCATATATTCACTTAATGCTAATTAGGCAATTAATTAATCATCGAATAATTCTGAAAAAATATAGTATTAAAGATGCCATATATTATGTAATAAAAAATAAATACGTATCTTTATTTAGCCCTTGTTGATGATTCCGGTAATGAAATTTCATATTTTAACACGTACTTCACTTACTACTTACTTTTAATGTCCCTACAGCATCTGTTGATCTCTCAAGTAATCTTCGAAAAAGATCAGGGCTACTGTATAAATTATCCATATATATACACCTACCGGAATCTAATAACTTATCACAGAATGTAAGAATTCGGTTTTTCACCTGATCATGTTGCTCTGCAATGATACCATGGTCATCTGAATACATATATGTGGAAATTACAAGGTTTTTTCATTTATTTGTTAGAACAACTTTTGTTGATATTGTATCTTCCTCTGATGTTATTTCACAACCTAATTTTATTCCTTTACCACTATAAATAATAAATATAATAATAATCAAGACACTTTTTGGAAAAGGTCACTAATTAGTAATATTTTATACAATTTGGATCTTTATTTACAATGTCCTTATCATTGTTATTCACAAAATTTTGTAATAACAATCTTTTCTCGCTCATAATGTTGGGAATAAAAGGTTTTTCTAACATTTTTTTCGACTGATATACATTTATACGTAGATTTCTGAACAACACCCATTAAAATAATTGAAAGCTATAAAACACACTTATTTCATTAGAATTAGTTGGAACCCACTTCTGATAGCGAGATTTTTTTGAGCACCGCAATTGCATTCTCCTCGTGAGACAAGAAATGTTTTGCAAAAACATTCGTTTGGAGCACAATGAAGGAAATGAGCCTCTCATCTAAAGCAACTCGAAGTATTGCAACGGATCATTCACATCGTTTGACCCTTACTAGTTGTTTCTCAACCAAATCACATGGAAAGGGCTGAGGGTTAGCATTGTCGATATCCCAAATGTCGGACGCAAACTATTTCTGCAGATAACTCACTCTAGGCTGGGATAATTCTCCCTTGGATTCTAATTTATCATAACCACTTGTATCAACAAAATATCCTTTCGATTCTTCAGTCATTGCAAAAGCTACTTTCACTTACTTTGTGCAAAATATCATGTCACTCAATGCACAAGAGCTATAGGCCATCTTGAACTGACAGACTGTGCTTAGCAAGGGACCCCAAAAAAAAAAATTAAATGAAAAAACCTTAGATATAAACAGAGACGGAAAGGGTCCTCAGAACGAATGCAGAAGATATTAATTCATAACATAAGAGCTGGAGAGGTTGTAAATTAGAGATAGAAAGCTTAACGAAAAGTGTGGATGATAAAGGTGCGTCTCACATGTTTGAGGCATGGATTTCAGCGGACACAAATGGAACATCTCATATACTGGAGGGGTTAATACTCTTCAATCTGTAAGAGGAGTATTAATCTACCATAAAAATATTAAAGTAGATAAAATGTAGATTACTGCTGTACTCACCACTTGTTTTTGAGTTAGATGCTCCATTTCTGCACTTCTTGCTCAGAAAACATGTTAATGATAGGATACATATCATTCCTCAGAAGACACACTTCATTCTCAATAGAGAGTAAACTCAATCCACTTGGTCTTTCTTGTCCCACAGTACTTCTCAAATAAGTTTTAATAATTTTAAGTTTCGAAAAAGCATGCTCTGAACTTGTGACAGTGACTGGAATCACTAGAAATAGCATTAAAATCATACAAAGGTCAGGAAATTAAGCCACCATTGTTACTCTTATTTTCTTTACTATATCGAAGTTGGATTCAAAACTTAAGCTTCTAAAATGTAAAGTAATTGCTAAAAAAGAAGATACCAAGGAATCAAAAGGCATTTATTTAAAATAAAGTTGAAAAATTAACATACAAAATTAAAATTCGGCATGCCAAAGTCAAAATATTCTCAGGAAATCCACTTTTATATGTGCCAAGCTCTCTGCAAGAGATTTCTTGCATGGAGTTCCATCTACTCTACACTAAATTTGGCTAAATATATGTGCATAGTCAAATTGAAAAATCACACTTTATTTTATGAAATATGAAAACGATGGTTTATTAAAATGTATTATCATATGCATTATGATAACAGCTGCCATTTTCTGAATGGAAATAAAACACTTGGTTGCAAATACAAATGAAATTGTCCTACTGTTCATAATGAATAACCTAGCAAATGATCATTTATGTATATCTTCGTGTAAAATGGAATCTTAGTAAATTTAGGAAATATGAACAAATACATTGCCTAATATTTAAAAAAAACAATTTTTATGATGGGAATTTTCTAATAGATAATATACTGCTCTTTGCTGTAATATAGTGCGCTTAAAAGAATGTTAAAAAATCACAGAAAACATGTTCTTCTGAATCAAACAGACCAACTTGTTAAAAAACCAGTATAAAGTTTAACATAAATCATTTTTGCTCACCTTTCCAAAAATCAATAGAAAGTTTAACTTTACATTGCCAGAGCTATAAATATTTTGCATACTTATAAAAATTCTTAAACATAACAGGAGAATATCTTAAATGCACATAAACACAAAATTACCTTCACATCAGTAACATTTTATTTATAAAACAAATCATATAGTGATTCTATAATCTACTTGAAAATATAACAAATAATTTGAAGATAATCTTGTCCTAAAATATTATATACATAGGGCAAATCTTGTGATAAAAATACATATTATATGATGATATCATTGTATGAAGAGTAGGAAAATACCACAGACATAAGTTTATGAACAAGGTAGGAACTCTCATTTATTGGGATATGACTGCACACTCGAACTTTATGAATGATCTGAATCAAGACTCATTGGAGAGCTATCATCATCAGCTGATAGCACTTTACTCATTTTATTTTCCGAGTCACATGACTTAGGAGCTACACCTCTGACAGGTGGTTGAAATGCCTTCATTACTGCAGCAGACTTCTTTATGTGACAAACTGGAAGTGAGACTTCTGGTGCTCCTTCGTACATTTGCAATTTCTTCATTCTTGCTGCCACAGATGGAGTGATTGGCGTCAGATTTTCATTAGCCATTTTTAATGATGAGCTTGATTTAGCAAAGAAACTTGCTTTTGCCAATGTTTTAGGCTTTTCCTTATCTTTTTCACTAACTCCAGCTATTGCATCAAGCTTCTGCTCACAAGAATGTATAAACTCCATATCATTTCCCTGAGAAAGTGTAATTGAGATGCTAAGTAATTAACTTATTAAAATAGCACAATACATATCAAATAAAAACAATTTAAATTGATGCGCATGTATTGATTGATCATTGATATAACTTTGAATCGACATAAATCATGGTATACCTGTAGTTCAACTGCAAACATCATTTGGTAGCAAAATAGAATTAACAAAACTGGAAGGAAGCTAAGAATACTGTACATACCTCTAATTGCATTTCTGCTTTCAGTTCATTCTGGAAATTTTTTAAAGCAATCTTCAACCTTTCTTCACTAGGGTGTCGGGTAAAGGTAGATGTATCAACGGCATGCACAGTTGGCAATCGACTAAGGCCATGGTGACGGCGCCACTGGAGATTAGTTGCAACCACTATGACTCCAGGCAAAAGAATGTCATCTACTGCAAACTCCTGCATGTATTGAAACAGATGACGAGTTTGAAAAATCATATACCATATTCATTTGCATATAATATGCACTTATTTTTTCAAGTTTAACATTAACAAAATGAAGATGTGACTTATAGGTGAGGAAAAATATGTAATTGGAAAAGTCTTAAATGCAAGATATATATAAGTATACACGATATTTCAACTTTTTTCCATGTTATTTTAACAAACAAAATTTTCAAAATGCAATTTTGTCAGTCCTTTACCTTGGGAAAAAAAGTTTCCTCAATACCAAGAGAGCGAATGATGACAGCTCAAATTCTGGATGGTTTAGGTTGGAGTAAAATTCATAATTTAGAATTAAAAAAGCTAACTCCTATATGAAACGGTACTGAAAACAAACTTACCTGTATTCCTCCCCAGAAGGAGATAGACATCAAGGTACCATCTGATCCAGCGACAAAGATGTTTTGATATCCTTGACTCTTTTCTATGTTTGGATCATCTCCTATTCTAATCACCATCGCTACCAGGTCTATTTCTCCAAACGGAGGCAAGTGAGATGAAGGTGAACCGAGCCCAGATCCTTGCTGAGAGCTATAGTCATCAAAACCTCGAAAAAGAGTTACTCTCTGCAAGGATGGATATCTATCCAAAGGATGCACAGCATGCTGAGAAAGTCGATGATTCAGCTTATACCTAGTTTGGCGATTGGTGCTAAGCTGGAGGAAACCAGACCTATGACATTAAAAAGAATAGGAAAAGTTAAAAAGCAGGGTTCAAATTTTTTATTAAATCTTATGAATCCAGACTTTATACACTCTTTTTTCATTAACTTCACTCAGATATATAAATACTTTCAAATCTGAAATATAAATGTATATTAATAAATTTGAATAAAAAATTGTACATAATAAAAAATATTAGGATGACCTACGATTAAAAAATATTTAAACAATTTTCACGTTCTCGGTATTTTCATTTTCTTTTGAAATTTAAGAACAAATTGATTGCTGTAGTTATCGTGCACCTAGTGACACCAAGTGGCAAGAAAATGTGATATGTTTGAAAACAAATTATACCATATTAAGTTTGATTCTAAGATTGTAGTTGTATTTTAACTCATAGAAATTTGAGACATGAAAAGAAAAACTATCCATGAAACAGAGGAAGGAAGGCTAGTGAGATTATAGAGACAAATATACATACTACAAGAAAAGAAGAAGACAGAATAAGAGTATAGAGAAAGAATAAACTGCAAAGGAATGAAAAACAAGGCTTAAGTGGAGGAAGAGAAAATGAAAATAAAAAAAGCGGGAACGATTCAAAAAGTTCAAGTAAATTATGAATTTTGTGTAAATAAAGAAACATAAGAACAATGAGATGCACGTTTAGTTAAGCCGGGAGAAAATCAATCACGACTTTTGGCAAAAGAAACTGAAGGTGAGCGAGGGAAATGTCTAAATCAGTTAAGTTTAAATCGTTCTCCACATCTTAGCTATAAAATTCTTATGGACAAATATGGTTGTTTCATGGCTGACACAAATTGGCCGATTAAATTTGTTGTATTTTCAAGAAATATTGTTAAGAATTCCAGTTAAGAAAACTTTCTATTTAACCTAAATAACATGAACTTTTGAAATTGTTTGGAGTTATTCTTAAACATCATCTATGAAGAATTTTACTAACACTTTTCTGATAGGCTATAAAAATACTGGGGAAATTTTCTGTGAGTAGATGTATTTCATTACAAAGATGAGCACTGCATCCTATGTCAGCTTTAGTTCCACAGCTGCAAATTCTTATGCGGTTTATTAAAATGTTGAATATCAAGTTACATTTTTAGCGAATTGTTAACAGAATTGTTGAGCATAAATTAATAAGAATTCACAAACAGAATCAATGGACAATTTATTTAACATGAGATAAATGTTTTTTGGTAGCCAAATTGATAATTTTATGGTATGCATGAGTGAAAGTAATTAATTTTAATTTATATTATAACTTGATTTCAGTTGATAATTTACAGGTAGACAGAACTTCCAGTTTAAGTTTTATATTTTGTTAGTAGTCATCTGATATTTTAAAAGTCCAGAAATATTTTAATCATTTCAAGGCTAAATAACATCTTAGTTCAGTTCTGAAAAAAACATTTTTAAGAGTGTGCATAGAGTACAGCATAAAATCATAGTTTGGCAAAATGTTACCATTAAAAATTTCCTTATGAAAGTTTTATAACAATAACCTACAATATTAATTTCAGTATTGAATAGCAATGTTTGATGCAAATTAATACATCACTAGCTATACCCGCACGAATAATTCGCACGTAAAGAAAAACAAAATATTTAATAAACAAACTTTATTCAGATATTTTTTGTTATTATTAGAGTACTTCTTTAAATACAACATTTATTTATCAATTTATCATTCTGTATAAGTTGTCTAGGTCCTTCAATAATAGTAACAGCAACGTTCTTAAATGATAAAAGCGTCATATTCTGTATATTTCCTGTAATGTCTTTCATATACCAGAAGAGCTGCGCATACGGATTTACCTGCTCCAACAGCTGCTGTAGATTCTTCATAATACTCCTTTCACAGACTTGATTTTCCGTCCTTTTCATTCGTCGACATAAAGCGTCTTCCGAATCCAGAATAAGTAAGCCAGCGTACGATGGTTGAACATCCTTAAGTGGTAGCAAATTGCCTATCACATGGTATATTTGTCCATGGATCTTAAAACAATACGGTCCTCGTCCTCTTAAATGAACAGCATTTAGTTGAATAGATCAAACGCCAGTGCATTATTGAATTGTCTGATGTTGTCTAAATAATTTTTGGTCATATGATCATTACGATCAATTAAATTGCGCAGTAAATGTGGTACTTCTAGAGGCGGCAGTTGAATTTTTCCATTATGGCAGCAGATTGATGTGTTTATTTCAGTTGCAAACAATTTCGCGTTATAGTATCTACAACAGTTATTCATCTGTCCAACAGTATATGATATCACTTCATTTTCCGTACATACTGACCTTGCTATGTTATACGACTGTGGAAGATTCTCATGACGTAATCTACGGTTAATCTCATGTGCAGAAAATTTGACAAACAATTTTACTTCCAGCAAACAGAAAACAAAAATCTGCAAACTTTTTTCAAAATTCACTGCATGGTTATTCCTCATCAGTTTGCTTAATTTGAAAATTGCTATTAATTAAGGCATACTATTTATCTTGCAGTATCAGTTAGGGGCTGAGACGGAAAATTCAAATTATTCAAAATGTCAATTTTCTGCTTAATCTGCTTCTTGGATAGTATGCGCACGGATAATCTGGGGTTTACTACAAAAAGAACAAATTCTTAATAGACACAACAGTAAATTATAAAAAGCAGTCATATAAAAGTGTGTGAATGAAGATCAATATATCCCGCATAACTGCCTATGAACCAAAAAGAGATTGAGAGCTTTAACAAATAAGTGTGCTTATTAAATATGCAATACTTTGTTATAATTATGGTTAAAATCCAAGTCTTGACTGGGAACAGGGTTGTCTGGGATTTCTCTTGACTACTGACTTTCCCTATTTCTATGGTGTCATTTTGAAGTTTAAAAGTAGCTTGTATATATTGAAACAAAGTTGATTTTTGTTGTTCAGGTATAGGCCCATTCCAGTGAGCAGAGAAACACTCCGGGATTTGTAAGAGCATATATCTGAATCAAGCGAGCAGATCGAGAAGTAGATTCATAAAGTGTAATGAGCGTAAAACCAAAAAAGATGTATTGCAAAACAGCATATCATGAGGTATACCTATATATAATAGTGATTAACTTGAAATATGTTCATCAGCAACTCAATGTTTTAAGGAATCTACAAGGCTGAGATTTTTTCTTGGGTGGTTAAAATGGATTCTAGCATAAATTTCGTTTCTAAAATGGAAATTAATAAAAAAAGACAAAAAAGGTTCCAATAAATAACAGTCCATAAGGATTACATTCAAACTAGGAGCTCTGCCCCAGGATCGATTAATGTTATTAATAAACAACAGAAGAAATATCTATATTATTTCTCTATCTTATTTAATGGTGATTGGCGGTTGTGAGATTTATAGATAGATACATCAGAAATCATGTTATTAGATCCTGTTACAGGTGACAATTTTATATTCATGCTTAATGCCTACATTAAAATTTTAAATAGGTGTAAATCATTAGGTTTATACATTGTCACAAAGAAAGAATTAAACTATTATGCAATTATTGTTAATTTATATACTTTATTCTTAAGACTGGTAATAAAAAAATTCTAAAAGTACTCCATCAAAGTATACTACAAAGAAATATAGTATTTGAAAATAAATTCATTAACGATAGTTTCAGTACCTTATTCCATTTGTTGTAAAACCATAGATGGTTAATATAGACCCTTCTTTGGAAAATAGGCTGACTACCTCTTCTGAAGGTCTCCATATTGTCAATACTGCTGACTTAGATGCTACTGGCCTGTCTGCATCAACAATTCGAACCTTAAAGACAAGATGTATATTTTTTTAAATTTCTCAGAACATATTAAGTACAACATGATAAATACAAAATTTTTATTGTCAGTGTTTACTTTGCATATAAAATATATAATTAAAGTCAGGTGCACACCCAGGATTTTCTCTTAGGGGAACCAATTCTTCCAAAAAATATTCCACCAAACATTTGAACCATTTGAGTTCTCCTCAACTACAGGCAGGAGCAGAAGCTCCTCCTGAGTACCTACATACCTGGTTAATACAAGGTTTAAGGTTCTTAAATCAGAAAATTGAGTGTTTTATCAGACCCCCCCCTGGTTGCACACCTGATTACAGTACATATGCCAAAGCCTGTGGGAACTTATGTAAATATTTTTATTCAATGAACAGAATATACTTCCACAGCTAATATTTGACTTTTAAATTGTATGGGCATCAAAACAGCTCACCATATTGATTAAAATTATAAGAGTCCAAATTTCTTGCATTCCTTTTTACATAAAGCAGTTTCATGTAAATTTAAGATTATTTTATGAATATTCGCTTGAAGAAACAAGGCACAAATCTATTAAAATACTAGAGAAATATAATAAACATTTCTCACCTTAAATAAGGCAACTACATCTCTCTTTATCTTTCCAACTAAATGCTTTTCATCAGTAACTGGAGTTCCTGATTTGCTGGGAGTTAATAGTTTATCTTCTTCTTGCTTTATTCTTTGTCTCACCCTATCTTCTAGTTCTCTCTGCTGTCTTTCTCTAACTTCTTGTCTATATGCTGTAAGCTGGTTCAGCTGGGAAGATGTCAATATGGACTGTAAAAAATCATAACATAGTTAATTACTATCATGACTTGAAAAATAAAAGAAGTCATAAAACCAGCTTATTTCTCTGTATATTTTGAATGCTATATTAAAACAGTAAAATAAAAGCTTGATTGCAACATAAGATGTATTTGGCTGTAGAATACTACAACTGCTTGTGGACACAAACAGATAAAAATAATTTATGAATTTGTGGCTCAATTCATAGATTTCTGTAGGATGGCTGTAAGTCTAGGCCAGGACTAATTTCCAACATTGGCATCTCAAATTGATTACAGGCGACTCCTGAGATTCGACCGTTCGAGATTCGACCAACTCGACCGGTCGAAACCCGCTTATTCGACCCAGCCAATCGATCGGTCAAATTAGGAACTAGTTTACGTGAAGTAATTTTCGGCCCGCCCAAACACAAGAGGTTTAGTTTCAGTCTAGACATGATTATTTCTGCTCTAATTGTTTGAATTTGTGCTGATTCGACATTCGACTGTTCAAGATTCGACCACGTTTTCAGGAACGCATCCTGGTCGAATCACGGGAGTCGCCTGTACTTACATTGACAGGAAATCATCTCCATGGCAACACTCCAATAAAATTCGATTTAACTGCCAAAAATGCTACCCTTTACTAGATCTTCAAGGAAATAAGATTGATCATCAAAATTCTAAGATAAGAATTAGAATCTACATTCTTTTCCCCTTAGAACAGTACAAACCCTGCTCTTATATCACAATTCTAAGATATTTTAAAGATCTATCTATCACAAAATCACTATTTCAGCAATTAATTGTATGTAGCTGGTTAATGCATAAGCCGCAATCCAAGCCAATGTTTCAGTTGACATTCTGTCTAGAATCACTTGATTTTTCTGGAAGCCAGAACTTAGACATGAGGAAATACACTTAGAGCCATTACAAGTGACTAAATTTAAGAAATGAAACAATTAAGTTATCTTCAAAAAAGAGGACTGTGATATCCAAGCAAATAATTTGTAACTATAATAGATAATTAATAACACAGCATTTATTTTGAACAGAAGTACCCAATTGACCTCAAGAGCTATATTGATAGCTCAGCATGATGGCATACATGAGTTTCAGGGGATTTTGGAATCAATGCAAATAAAGCCATTTTTTATGTAAGAATGACTGAACAACATATTCTTCACTAAATTTTTATTTAGTCAGCAGTTCAATCAATCTTTACACCTATATTGATAACTATAAAACACGACAGCCTCTTGTTTCTTCTCCTCAACATACAGTGTACTCTCAATTATCCATGGACGAATTATCTGTTTTTTGGGTTATACGTGAATGATTTTTCCATATTTCTCATGAATTTTTATTTGTGAAAATTGAGCTTTGAACTATTCATGCATTAACGCATGAAGGAACCACGTAATACTTTTTGCTTGTTTACTTATGCGAAGAAGACAATTTGCATAAAAAAGATTGTACATAAGGTCTTTTTATGGCAAGGTGACCATAAAATGATATCACGCTCTTTTACTGCCAATTATATTACATCGCATCTTCTATGGACTGAAGTGTACACATAAATTATTTCATCGTTATTACATTTTCCCCATAAATACAAAAATTTCCCTTCTCCTTTGTAGTTGTTTAGCAGTCCACTGTGTTGTAGTTTATTTGGAAAGTCGCACACTCACGTTGTACTCACCTGAAAGTGATTTTGTTTACACTCCAGAAGAGACGGCAGAAAAATGCAAGAAAATTGTGTTGACAATAAAACAGAAACTAGAATTAATTGATAAACTTGAGGAGGAATCAGTGATTAAACTAGCTAAAGATTATGGCATAGGAATACAAACTGTATGTGACCTAAAGAACAATAAAACTAAGTTGGTTGAATATATGAGGAATTGTGTTAGTGGAGCAGGACTTTCAAAGCATAAAAACATGAAGAAATCTTTGTATGAGGAGTTGGATGTCGCCATGCTTCATTGGTTTAACCAAAAGCGAGCTGATGGTACACATATTTCTGGCTCAATTATGCGCAGAAAGCAAAGCTTTTACACAAAGAATTGGGATTAGATGGTGAGTTCAATGCTTCATCTGGGTAGCTGACCAGATTCAAGCAAAGACATGGTATTCGTGAAATTGCTATTCAGGGGGAATGCCTTAGTGCCGATACTGATACTTCTGCTGCTGACTGGTTTTGTATAGAATTTGAGAAATTCGTGCTTAAGGAAAACTCGACACCTAACCAAATTTACAATGCTGATGAGACCAGATTATACTGGAAAGGTTTATCCACAAGAACCCTTGCATTTGTACCAGTGGCAGATCCATGGGAGGGGTGATCGCCCCCACCATGGATAACCAAATTGCCCTCCACTGGGTCCATTCTTAAATTCATTCTACACAAAATTCCTCGATTCTACGCTGCAGATTAGGTCTGTATGGAAAGGGAAAGAAAGATTCTGATAGGGGTAGGGACTTTCAAAATATAGGATCCTTGACAGGGGCGATCGCCCCCCCCCCCCCCAATTGAGAAGTTTCTGGATCCACGCCTGATTTGTATGAGAAAATCATGCTCCCAGCCATAAGACATCTAGGGAACGTTTTACGGTCATGTGTTGTGGAAATGCATTAGTAAATAACAAAATGAAATTTGTGGTGACTGGTGAAGCAAAAAAACCATGGTCATTTAATGGCACGAAGCTGATCATTATTATAGTCAGAAAGGAGCATGGATGGATGAAGATATTTTTGAAAATTTGTTCCAGAAAAAAGATTGTTTCTGAAGTTTGATCTTTTTTGAAAGAAAAGGGACTGCCTCAGAAAGCAGTGTTACTGATAGACAACGCCCCTTCCACCTGAATGAGAGAACATAGACTTCGGATGATGGTCTAATAGTTACTAAGTTTTCCCTCCTAATGTCACTGTCATAATACAATTGATGGATCAAGGCATCATTGTGTCGATGAAAAGGCACTACCAGGCTCACCAATGAAGATGACAACTTAAAGACATTTTGGAAAAAAAGGTAATATTAGATGCTATTTATGGTGTGTCTCAGGTGTGGTCTTCTGTTAAACTTATTACACCTGTTTGGTCATGGAAGGAAACTTCTTTCAGAAATCGAAGTAGATTTAGAGGATTTTTCTAATGTAGAAGTGAACAACTTTGAGTTGATTGGTTTAATAAATGTTATGAATGGGTTTGAAAATGTTGACAAGGGGAGCCTTGATGAGTGGCTTAAAAGTTAGAATTATCAATACAGTGATATCACAGAAGCAAGGAAAATCCAAGCGATCATGAAGAGAAACCCTAATGAGTCAACAAAACAAGCTAAGATTACGAACTATTTATTAAAAGAAAAGTAAACTGTTAAGCGCAAAAATGGGTTGAATAGCATGTAATATGACAGAATGTGAAAAATAAAGCAAAATTTTGGATTATACGTGTTTTTCCATAATTAGCCTGAATAATCGAGAGTACAATGAATGTGATATTTCTTATTAATTAGCAACATTCTACAAAATTAATTATTATCCATATGAGTAAACATTCAGGTAACTTATTTTCAGCCTGAGTGAAGATTAAAAGTAACTTTTGCTGGCTAACATTTAAATAAATGAATAAATTATCTTTTACAACCTGAAAACTTGATGGATCTTCTGACTCTTCAAGCATCTTAAAAAGCTCTTCTGGTGAAGTTGATCCACTAAGAGGCAATGGTGACTTTCCAGGCTCCCATCTGCTTTCATCTAAAGAAAGATTTCTTTTAGGATGCTTGGCGTTGCGATTTCCAACTGCCTGCCATGATCTGGCCCTCTTCCTCTGGGATCTAGTTTTTGCTTCTTCTTCCTTCTGGATCTCTGCGCTCACTTGAGAATAAATATTTTCCAGCCATATCTGCCGTTGGCGTTCATAATTAGCAGCTATTCTGGCCTCAGCCTTCTGACTACGTACCACTGAGAAATGAAATTCAAATTCTAAGTTAAGATAATAATATAAAGAATATTTTTAAATAGTAAAAATCCCTCCATATAAGAAATATTGGAGGAAGGATTATAAAAACAGTAAAATATGCTGATGATCAAGTCCTTCTAGCTATAAAGGAACTCCAGAAAATGATAGACTGGAATAAAATAAGATTCTTACCCTTCCTGCCACCTGGAGTTTTTTCAACATTCAGGATGGGGTATGTGCGAGCCAGGATCACATTTCGTAAGGCACCTACTGTGCCACCTCCTGGTAACAACGAACGCAAAGTAACAGGCAATGGACCAGGATTCCTGCATACATAACCTAACTTGCTATCCCAGTGAGCCCTTCTTGTAGAATTAGTACTCAAACGGATTGCAGCTTTTGATGCTGCAGGCTTGAAAAAAATTTTCATTTTTATTTAGATATACCTTAAATTTTTTCAGATGAACATTACTATAAAAGTGAATATTTGATACAATTTTAAAACTATAAGCTTAAAAGACAACACCAGGATACATTATGAATGCACAAATGAAAAGTTATTACAAATGTTATGCAAGAAAATACATTTTCATGAAGTATAATAATTATTTTCTAAGCCTGCCAAGATACAAATTTTAATTTTGTTACTTAGCCCACAAACAAAATTCGATTTAATATTTCATATGCAGGAAAGACAGGAGACTGATCAGGAATCTATAAGTTGTTAAGGTCAGGTTGGAGAATGCACCAGCGGAGTAAATATCGGTAAAGAAGTAAGACAGGGCTGCTGCCTATCACCAATCCTATTCAATATATATGGAGAGAGGCTAATGCAAGAGGCATTAGAAGGCATGGGAGATTTCAAAATTGAAGGAAGGATTATAAGAACAGTGAAATATGCAGATGATCAAGTACTTCTAGCAATAAAGGAAAAGGAAATCCAGAAAATGAATAGACTAATGATAACAGGTAGAAAATACGGTAGGGAAATAAATACAGAAAAATCCAAGGTCATGTGAATATCAAGTAAAGAAGAAGAAAATTTGAACATAAGTAATGGAGGAAAGCCATTAGAACAAGTTTCAGATTATAAATACCTTGGAAGCATCATAACGAGAGAAGCAAAATGTACAGATGAAATCAGGACTAGAATAACAAAAGCAAAATCAGCTTTCAGGAGAAAGAAACTCCTACTAACGGGGAATATAAAGGAGAATATCCACAAGAAGTTGATAAAATGCTATGTATGGAGTATAGCTTTGTATGGGGCAGAAATATGGATTCTAAGGAAAAATGATATTAAATACTTGGAAAGCTTTGAAATGTAGACATGGAGAAGAATGCTGAAGATAAAATGGATAGATAGGGTGAAAAACGAGGAAGTACTATGAATAATAGGAGAGGAGCGAATGATTATACAGACTATCAAAAAGAGGAAGGCAAACTGCATTGAACATTACTTGAGGAGAGAGAGCATAATTAAAGAAGCGTTAGAAGGAAAACTGGATGAAAAAATCTGATGTGGCCAACACGTGACTTTCTCCATATTTGGGGTATAGATATTTAAATTATTATGAATAGCATTATAAGGCAAAATTATTATTTCATATCGTAAAAGAATACAGTCGTCCTTATTTTCGTAAATTACTATCTTTTGAATATGTTTACAGAATTCACCGCTACATGGTGGTGGTGCTGCCTACTGTAAATTAATAAAAAGCAAAATATCTCCGAAATGGTTGGTTCTACGAAAATATGTTTCAAACAAAACTTTGAAGAAATATTATTCTCTACAACTTTGTTCCACACGAAGATTACCAATAACGATGTTTTTAAGGAGATATTTGACGGAAACCGAAAAACCGATTGTTTATAAATAATTCCTAAACAATAACTGCTATGAAAAATTGTTTCAAATAGAAGTTGTAGGAAATTACATTCTCTATAAAATTTGTATAGAATTGTATATACAATAATGATGTTTTAACGGAGAAATACTGCAAAAACGAATCAGGTTTCGAATAAACCTCGACTTCCAGTTAACCGTTATTGTCCAAAAGCTAATCACTTCTTTGTGCTCATGCTAAAGTGTTATATATGAAATTTGGTATTAATATGACAAGTACTTTTTGAGTTAGAGCGACCACAATCACACACACACAGACATCATTCCAAAAATAGTCTAAACATGTTCTAGGGACCTCAAAACGTGTATTTCTGTTGAAATCTCAAAGCCGATTTTTTTAGTGATCACAATACTTTCCCTATACTACAAGAAAGAGGTAGGAAAAGATTTCAGCTGATAGACGACTTGAAAGGGAAAGAGAGTTATCAAGACATGAAGAAGACTGCAGAAAATTATAGTATGTGGAGAACCAGGTTTAACCGTGAATAATCACGGACCTGTCTATGGACAGACTACCTATGATGATGATGCATTTTAAGAGTTAATATCCTTCCCTTACAAATTGCTAATTTTTGCCTGAAATATGGTCACAGAAATACTTGATTCATCCCTGACAGTTAGCATAAGGGTTGAATCCAGAGATTGTTGAGGAGGGGGGGGGGGGGGGGGGGGGGGGGTGATAACTTCGGGGGTATTTTAAAAATAAACATTAGATTGAAGTTTGAACAACGTAAATAGTTTTTAATTGTAGTTATAAAAAATCATATTAAATTCAAATTACATTGTATCAATCATCATCGTCATATTCTCTATTTAAGGAACCAATAAAATTTAATATTAAATAAATTAAATTAAATTTTAATAATTTCCCTGGGAGGAAAATCCTCCCCAAGGCCCCCTTGGATTCAACACTCATTAGCAGACATCTCCAGTAGGTAAGATTCAACTACCGGAAATGAAAACATACACACACTTGAAGGCTAGAATTTCACAGCTATGTATCATAGTTCTCACATTTGGAATGGTTAAACCAACAGTAAATATATGAAAAATCTTTTGCTCCCCAGAGGGATGCATCCCACAGTTTGGAAACCACTGTATTTATATTCGAGGCAAAAAGTTAGTTCATAAAATCTACAACAACCAATCAATATTTATTATGATTACTACAAAACATGCATCTCTTTACATTAGATCCATAGAATATGATGTTAAAAACATAGGATAATCAAAAGTCTGGAATTTGATGCACAGAGTCTAATGTTATATGTACTTAAAATACTTTCATTTTGTAATGTTAATAATATTAGTAGAAAATTTGAGCAAACGAAAATTCTGCAATAGATGCCATGGAGAAAATACATCTCTTGATTATACTAATTTTGAAATTATATGCAAAATTACCTCCAGCGGATGGCATCCATTTGATGGACTGTTAATTAACTCAGCACCACTTGTCACAATCTTAGTTCCAACAGCTAATTTTCCATTCTGAATCAAAGCAGCCATCTCAGTATCTATGGCACCATGAATAGCATACCAGCCATCAGTCAACTCCAGCTTAATAGAATTTGCCATAAGATCTAGTTCCTGTGGAAAACAAAATTTTTTCAATATGGAAATACCATGTTGAAAAGAAAATTAATGAAGAGGATACTAAAATCATGAACACAAAAAATGAAAATTTTAAAATACAGGCAGTCCTTGACTTAAGTTGAGCCACATTAATGGCAGTTGTCAATTGTCATCCGTGTTAGTACTTACAGTGGTTGGCCCCGCACATATGTCTTCACAATGACTATATAGATCAGGGGTCGGTGGACCACATTCGTTGTTGTGAATGTTACGGAGGGTCACATTGGAAATCACGAGAACTCTGGTGAGTCGGATGAGCATTTAAATCAAAGTAACCTAGAGATTTTGTGGTCTCATATTAGTGAAAATCAATCCTAATTAGTTTAATAGAGTTAAAACTCCACTAGAAAAAGTTTTGAGACCATAATTCACTGAAAAAATACGGAATTGACTGTGTTAAATTATACCAATCACTTTTTCATCATGGCTTTGCGGGCAGCATAAAACATCTTCGGGGACTGAATGTGTAGGTTGCCGACCCCTGGTATAGATGGTTGCCCAGCTGAAGCTAAAATCTAAAGAGGGTTATGTTCAGGAGTTATTTGCCTCTCACTCCCACAAACTTACCAATGAAGACCTTGTTAATGTTGAGGTTCAAATGAAGAGAGTCCTTTACAAGGGGCCACTACAACCAAGCTGTTGAGTGAAGCCTTATAACATGTGGATGCTGCCATGATAATTTTTGAGGAAATGGATCCCAAAATGGAGCATAGCACCAAGACCAACAACATGATATCCAAGGTCTATGCTTGCTTTATAGGAAATTAACAATGAGAAGAAGGGGGCAGCTAAACAAATTTTCCTGAATACATTCTTCAAAAATTCATCAAGCCATCCTAAATCTCTCCAAAAGTAATACCCCTATTTGCCAGCCCTGGTAGAGGGGTGGTTAGTGTGTCTAGCTCCAATACTAGGGTTGCAGGTTTGAATCCTGTTATTGTTATTACGCTCCTTGTAAGAAATTGTAAAGTGCTGTTTATGAGCTTATGAAAAATAAATAAATACTACAAAGAACTTTCTAAACACCAATAGTAACATTATTTTTGCAATTTATATATGATTGGTAGTTGATTAAAACATATCTGTATTCACAGCTATAAAAAGTTACATACCAGATCATTGGTCATGAACATAATGCCCTATTATATCAGTGTTTCTATGGTAAAATCGGTCTCAATTTATGTCTAGGAACATAACCTGACCTAAGTCTGAGGACTGCCTGTATGAAATTTCAATAAACAGTACCAACCAGTTTTTTGCTTGCTGTGATGCTCACAGGTTTTTCTATAGAGGATATACAGAGGACCATCCTTTTCGAAGCAATGTCATCCATCTCAAGAATTTTCCTAAGTGCTGGACGTTCACCACAATCCACTTCTCTGTCCCATCTATACTTAAGCTGACGCACTACATTTTCAGGTTTCAAGTATCTTTGGATGAAAGGGTCTTAATTAGACAAAGTAAGGCTGAATTTGCTGAGAGCTTAACTATTTGTTACCATTATAGATAATTATTACTTTTGTAATGAATCTTATAAATGAAAAATGTTTGCAACGAAATTATTCCAAAATATTTAAAGTTGAAACAAATTAAAAGGAGGCATCAATCATTTATAACTTCAAACACCAAAAATAAAAATATTTCACTGACCTTCCACCCAATTCTTCAGGGAATGACCTCTCTGAAGATGCAAGCTTCCACACAATCCAACGGTAATGATTTTCACACCAGCCACCAGGAGGCAGCAGACTTGGATCCACTCCTGGTGCTGCAAGAAGAGTTGCTTGTGCCTCAGCAGCACCAAACATTCCTTTTTGATCTGGTATCAGTATTATACCGTCATCAATAGGCATTCCATCAGGATTATTACTAACAGTGAAAGAAAAATCATCAATAGTTTTCCAACTAATGATGGTTGCCTATTCTTGCATTTGAAATAATTCCAAGCATAGCATAAATAAACCACCTCAATATTATTTTCTTCTACACATAGTAGAATCACTAAAATAGCCCCTTAGAGTTATAGTGTAGAAAGGAGATACCAATTCAATGTTCAGTGAGCTATCATGATTTCCATCAATCAAGGTAGAATGAAAATGCTAGGAATTTTGCTGCCCTGTGCAAATGCTGATTTTGCTGCCCCCCACCCAATCCCTAATTATAGTACTATGCATTTAAATAATATTAATAATGAAGTACTCTCGGGAAACATGCAATACAAAGCAACATTTCAAATTTTACCTTTTATCAATGAAGAAACAGGCATAATAGCAGATGTTGCATCTTAAATGCGAGCAAAGTGTGAGGTAGTAGGGTTATCCCTTAAGTGAAATGATGGTCAACCTTTCTTCTCTGCACATTTACAGAAAGCATAAAGAACGCAAGTGTCTGCCACATCTCTAAAGCTGTTTCTTTTGATTAAAAATTAATGAAAGAAATCATTCATAAAACACTTAAGAGCACAGGCCCCTTGTGAGTTCTATGGAGTAGTTGATGAAGTACAGTTACCTTAGCAGACAATAATAATCTCAAAATTATTGCATCATGTGAGGCGTCAAGGGAAAGTCCTATACTTAACGAATGATGGGAAATGTGGAAACAGGTGAAAAAATCTGCTATGACTGGGAATTGAACCTGGATCTTCCACTTGCTGGGCAGATATTCTACCACTGAACTACCGTAGCAGACAAATTCTCCTGTTTCATAACAGGAATATTTTCTTAGGTTGGGATCGGGCTGGTTATGCTAGTATCAACCAGCCCCAACGGATGTCCTCAATGAGATATATCGTAGAAAACCCCTACCCTCTCAAATGGTGAGAATGCCTATGTTATAAATTGATGGAATGGATGATCCGAAGATCCTTATGCAACAGGCATAAGCTGTAATGAAGGAAAATGTGGAAACAGGTGAAAGAATCTGCTATGACCGGGAATCAAACCTGGGTCTTTCACTTGTCGGGCAGATATTCTACCACTGAACTACTACTACACTATTCTACCAGTAAACCCAGGTTTGATTCCCAGTCATAGCAGATTTTCTCACCTGTTTCCACATTTCCCATCAATCCAGCTTATGCCTGTTGCATAAGGATCTTAGGATCATCCATTCCATCAATTTATAACATAGGCATTCTCACCATTTGAGAGGGTAGGGGTTTTCTACGATATATCTCATTGAGGACATCCGTTGGGGCTGGTTGATACTAGCATAACCAGCCCGATCCCAACCTAAGAAAATATTCCCATTCAAAAACAGGAAAATTTGTCTGCTATGGTAGTTGTGGTAAAATATCCGCCTGACAAGTGGAAGGTTTTGGATCATCCATTCCATCAATTTTTAACTAATAATGTTTGACAGAAGTCACTCATGAGCCCCTCCGACCTATGCTGATTTTACCTTGGAGAGTTTTAAAAGAGCAGAGAAAGATCCAAATGACAAAGCTACGGATCGTTTTGTTTCATTTGAATTCTGTAGCATTATGTTTATCAAAAAATGTTTCTATGCACTGCATTCAACATTCATTTTTGCCCCTCCCTCCCCAAAAAGCTGCCACCCTGTGCAAATGCACGTTTTGCACCCCCTTTTAAACTTCCCAAGCTTGTCTTCTCTTTAGAGGCCATCACGCAAAAAACTAATTACAAATAAGCACTTCTCAAAACAAAACAAGGAATAATTTTTATGGCATGTAAACAGCTCTTCACATCAGAAGATTTAAAAGTAAACACTATGATTCATCAAGTTGTTAAAAAATTGAGAAAAATCTTTAGTTTCCTAAAAATGCAACAAATCTAGGCTATGCCATATATGTATACATAAGGAAAACAAAATCATGAATATATAAATCTCGGCAGCAAATTAATGAGAAATGAATGATACAACTACTTAACCTACCTATAGTAATCTTTCAGCTGAAACTGGAATTTAGCTGCATTGCTGGAAGTGACATTTGCGGTGCTCTCTCTCACATTGAACTTCCTCAACTTCATGAAAATTAAACATATTAAACGACAACATAAAAAAACAGCAAATGAAAACCAAATTAAAAAAACATACTCATGCTGTAAAACTTAATAGTAATTATGAGGTCTATTACGTCAACAATTAGTGTTTGTAATATTGCTAAATTTAATCATTCGAATCATGTCAAAACTAATGTACATACATTCTATATCTAAAATTGATAATACGTATACTTTATTGTTGGCCTACTAATTCAAAAAAAGTCTTAAATCAAGACATAGTTTAAGAAAAAACTCGTTTTCAAAAATAAAATATCTATACCTGCAGGTATAACTCATGTCTCATGAAAACGTAATAAATAAATAAAACAAAAAATAAGTTATACTAAAATGATGATTATGCAAATGGCTCAAATGAATACATTTTTTAAATAGAAGAAATGCCACAATATGACTATTCCTTCTGTAAATAAAAATTTCAGATATTTTTTAGAAATTGAAGATAATAACATGAAACATGCTTATAAGACAAACAAATTCAAAGTATCACAGATTCAAATTGCCACTTTATTAATTGATTTTGTATGGTAGCACTCGATTGAAATTTTTATATAAATTTATTTGTATTTTTTACTTTTTAACATATAAACTTATAGCCCTTTATTCATTATATAAATATAACTTGATAATGCTTTGGCAAAAGTTAATCTTAGGTAATTTTTATTTGCTACATAATAATGTGAAAAGTGCAAAATTTAAAACTTTGCACTTATTTTTATTATTGCTAACTTATACTAATTAATGCCTTGATGTATTAATATAACACAAGGTTTACATAAATGATACATATTTAAATAAATGGAGGAAAAAGCATAAGGTACTTCTTGATATCAATGTTATGATAAATGGTATAAGTATAAAACTTACAGAAAAAAGTTGTAATTTCAATAATATCTCAAATATCAAAATTGAGAACTGTAAATAAATTTCACATAATATTAATACTGCATATGGCAAAACAAATAAAGCCAAAATATGTCTTACCTCATCTTTTGAGTAACGGCCAGGTCTTTTTCTTCTTACTAATTCTCTGAGACTGCTCCGATGTAATGTTCCTCTGCTTTTCCTTTCTTGAAAGTGTCTTCCAATTATAGGACGGACATTCTTCTTTGAGATAATAACTTCCTCTTGCCTCTTCCTTGCTTCAGCCCAGATATCAAGTTCCTGACTAATATTCTCTAGTGTATTGCAAGCTTCTGCCAGGTCACAGTGCTTGCCCCACCATGTTTCTTCAGCAAGATCTCTATCCCAAAGTTCCTTTTCTTTAATGGCCACTTCATTCTTCTGTGTTAATGGACATGACGACAGAGTTGATATATTCGACCTGGTATCTTCATCATGCTTTTCAATGCTGGAATTTTTCAAATCCTGTTTAACTACATCTATTTTCCCATGGTAATGAGCATTTCTGAATCGTCTTCTCCTGTTTCTTATTTTAAACACTGGGCTAGGGGGGCCTTGATCAGTAGAAATTGAATAGGGAGAATTTAACAGAGCAAGGTCAACTGCTTTAATATAATTGTCTCCTTGACTTTCAGCAAAATGGAAATCTTGAGTAACATTTAAATTCTGTTTCTCAATTCTATGAATTTGATCCATAGAAGTTGAAGCCCCAATATTCCCTTTTAAAATTTCACCTTTTAAAGGAGAAGGACAACTTGGTCTATTCTCTGACAGCTTGTTCACATTTTCTTCCACTATGGTAAAATTATTTTCCTTTGACGACATTAAAATATCAACTGAAACATTTATTACAGAAGGAAAATTATGGCCAAGGTAAGGTCTATTTGTTTTTGTCACAGATTTACCTGATGCAGGTATTCTCCTTCGTGCTGGCAGGGTCACACCAAGACCAGGAATAGGTTGCCCGATGGATCTAGGAGTAGAATCTTCCAAAAATAGCTTCTTTCCTTGCATAATAGATTTTTCAGAAATTACAACCTTCTTCTCACTTGCAGTTGCAAAAGCAAACAAATCTGTTCTCCTTGCTGGGGCTGAAGAGTCTTCAAATAAGATCTTCTTGGCTGGATCGGAAGATTTACTAGGAGTTGATGCTTTTCTCCCACTAACAGAGGAATTTTCTGTATATTCTTCATCTACTATTAAGATAGGGGGGGTTGAAGAGTCTTCAAATGAGATTTTCTTGGCTGGATCGGAAGATTTACTAGGAGTTGATGCTTTTCTCTCACTAACTGAGGAATTTTCTGTATACTCTTCATCTACTATTAAGATAGGTTTCTCTGAGAAAAGCTTCTTAGCCTGTAACATAGCCTTTTCTGAAACAGAAACCTTCTTTCCACTGGCTTTAGCAAAACCCATGGAATTAGTGCCAGAAGGAGTTGATTCTTCCAAAAACAGTCCCTTAGCTTTCAAGACAGATTTTTCAGAAATGTCCACTTTCGTACCACTGGCAGTTGAAAATCCAAATGAATTGGTTCCTCTCGTAGGGGTAAAACTTTCTTCCAAAGACACTTTCTTGGACAGGCTAGAAGTTTTTTCAGGAAATGATGCTTTTCTCCCACTGTCCGATACAAGTTCAATTGATTCTACATCTATTATAGGAATAGCCTCTTCTGAGAAAAGAGTTTTATCCTTTAACAGAGCCTTATCGGAAACAGGTAACTTCTTTCTACTGGCTGTTGAAAAACCTCCAGGATTTGTTGCAGGAGTAGACTCTTCCAAAAAGGGTTTCTTATCTTCTAGAAGTGATTTTTCAGAAACATCCGCTTTCCTCCCACTTGCAGTTGAAAATCCAAATGAACCGGTTCCTCTTGTAGGGGTTGAAGTGTCTTCCAAAGAAAATTTCCTGTGTTGTAAACTAGATTTCTTATGAGTAGGTAGATTATTCAAATTTCCTCTTGAAGATATAGGTGACTCAGCTTCTATAGCTGAAGTCCTTTCCTCTGAGAAAATATTCTTAGCCATTAACAAAGCCTTCTCTGAAACAGATGACTTACTTCCACTGACTGCAGCAAAACCCATGGAATTTGTTCCAGATGGAGTAGATTCTTCCAAAAAGAGTTTCCTAGCTTCTACAAGTGATTTTTCAGAAACATCCACTTTCCTCCCACTGGCAGTTGAAAATCCAAATGAATCGGTTCCTCTTGTAGGGGTTGAAGTGTCTTCCAAAGAAAATTTCCTGTGTTGTAAACTAGATTTCTTATGAGTAGGTAGATTATTCAAATTTCCTCTTGAAGATATAGGTGACTCAGCTTCTATAGCTGAAGTCCTTTCCTCTGAGAAAATATTCTTAGCCATTAACAAAGCCTTCTCTGAAACAGATGACTTACTTCCACTGACTGCAGCAAAACCCATGGAATTTGTTCCAGATGGAGTAGATTCTTCCAAAAAGAGTTTCCTAGCTTCTACAAGTGATTTTTCAGAAACATCCACTTTCCTCCCACTGGCAGTTGAAAATCCAAATGAATCGGTTCCTCTTGTAGGGGTTGAAGTGTCTTCTTCCAAAAAGAGTTTCCTAGCTTCTACAAGTGATTTTTCAGAAACATCCACTTTCCTCCCACTGGCAGTTGAAAATCCAAATGAATCAGTTCCTCTTGTAGGGGTTGAAGTGTCTTCCAAAGAAAATTTCCTGTGTTGTAAACTAGATTTCTTATGAGTAGGTAGATTATTCAAATTTCCTCTTGAAGATATAGGTGACTCAGCTTCTATAGCTGAAGTCCTTTCCTCTGAGAAAATATTCTTAGCCATTAACAAAGCCTTCTCTGAAACAGATGACTTACTTCCACTGACTGCAGCAAAACCCATGGAATTTGTTCCAGATGGAGTAGATTCTTCCAAAAAGAGTTTCCTAGCTTCTACAAGTGATTTTTCAGAAACATCCACTTTCCTCCCACTGGCAGTTGAAAATCCAAATGAATCGGTTCCTCTTGTAGGGGTTGAAGTGTCTTCCAAAGAAAATTTCCTGTGTTGTAAACTAGATTTCTTATGAGTAGGTAGATTATTCAAATTTCCTCGTGAAGATATAGGTGACTCAGCTTCTATAGCTGAAGTCCTTTCCTCTGAGAAAATATTCTTAGCCATTAACAAAGCCTTCTCTGAAACAGATAACTTACTTCCACTAACTGCAGCAAAACCCATGGAATTTGTTCCAGATGGAGTAGATTCTTCCAAAAAGAGTTTCCTAGCTTCTACAAGTGATTTTTCAGAAACATCCACTTTCCTCCCACTGGCAGTTGAAAATCCAAATGAATCGGTTCCTCTTGTAGGGGTTGAAGTGCCTTCCTCTGAGAAAATATTCTTAGCCCTTAACAAAGCCTTCTCTGAAACAGATACCTTCTTTCCACTGGCTGTTGAAAAACCTGCAAGATTTTCTCTAGAAGGTGTAGATTCTTCTAAAAAAAGTTTCTTAACTTCTAAAAGAGACTTTTCAGAAACTCCAACCTTCTTCTCAATGGTGGTGGAACAACCAAACAAATCTATGCTTCTTGAAGGGGTTAAAGAATCCTTGACTTTATTAGAGGTTATCACAGGGACCAATGATTCCCTCCCACTGTCTGTTACATTTTCAATGAAGTCTCCTTCTGTAACTTTGATAGGTTCCTCTGAGAAAGTTTTCCTAGCCTGTAGCATACTCTTTTCTGAATCAGGCACCTTCTTTCCACTGACTGTTGAAAATTCCATAGGGCCTGATCTAGCAGGAGTAGATTTTTCCAAAAACATGTTCTTTTGCTGCTCTATAGACAATTCAGGCTTACCAAGCTTCTTTCCAATGTCTGTGAAAACACTATTTTCCATTTCAGTAGTGAAGTCTTCTAACTGCAGTTTCTTGGTTTGCAAATGAGAATTCTGATATCCAAGCTCTTTTTTATCACTATCTATTGAAAATCCTAGTATATTTCCTTCACTAACTGATATAGTATTTTTAGAAGAAATTATATCGGTTTTATTTAAAGACTTTTCAATTTTATCTTCATTCAATTTTGGAATTCCTACAGGTTTTTGACATGAATTCTTATCATTCTTTTTAAAGGATTTCTTTACTGTTACTCTTCTTCTTAGTATTGGACTGACACATCGGTCACTATCATCATAAATTTCTATATCTTTTTGAATCTCTTCCACTTTAGCATTTAACATGTTGACATTGACATGTGGCCCTTTCTCAGGAGAAACATCTCTTAAACTGACTTCTTGACATTCAATTACTGTACCTTTCAAAAAATGTTCTCTGTTATTAATTGCTTCTTCTGATACCAATTTTTCTGCCTCTTTAGCAGCTTCTAACAAATAACTTAGTTCCTCACTGTCATCACTCAGTTGATCGGTCACGAGTGATTTACTGCCACTAGATATTTTGCTATCCATATATTCTAACTTATTGTGGGAAATTATTTCATTTTTCAATGAGGTAGAGTCAACATTGACCTGTACTGTTTTATCATCTGTGTTTATTTTCAAATTGTTGAAACACACCAAGGACTTAGACTTCAATTGTTCCATGTCTGATTTTTTCCCATTGTGCAAAACATTGCTGCATTTCTCAAGAGCAACTGCACTGGCCATCAAATCTTCTGGCTTAACTCTATGGGAAATTAACATATCAAACTTTTTACCATGTTTAGGGTACACAAATTTTTTAATGTCTTTCTGTGCCTTGAATACTGGAACACAATCTCTCTTAGATGAATGAGGTTCAATTTTGTCTAATAACTGAGGATTTGTTTGAACCTGTACAGGAGGAGCAATAAAACTGGAATTTTTATCCTGTGTGCTCTCTTTCACTTCATTTTCAGCTGTGAAATCTATCTCCCAACTTTCTATGTCATCATCCAATGTAATTGACTCTGGTATGGTAAAATGCAGCTTTTTTCTTAGATTCTGTTTGGAATCTTGCTCTTCTGGAATGATTCTCCTTTCATCATCACTTTCAATGTTAACAGCAAGTTTATCACTCTGACAGGCATACAAATCCAATGAACTACTTGGGATAATACCATCACTATCACAACCTACCACATCTTTTGTTATTTTCTTAACACTTTCCCTTGTGCAATCTACCTGTATACCAGCAGTGCTTACTGGATTCTCTTCAATTTCAATATCAAGGCTACTATCGTGGAAAATTTTTATCTTGCTTTCATAATCCATTCCATCCATCATACATTCATTTTTCCCTTTTCCACAATAAGCCAATGCTTCAGTTGCCTTACATACCTCTTCAAGAACAGAACAAGACAAATAATCTTGGGAATAACATAAGTTGAGATGTAACTGACTTTCATCCTCTGGTTTCATTTGAATTACAAAATCATCGACAGAGGAAGTGGTAAATTCATCAGTGGTTTCCATTTCTTTCTTAATTTGTGAAGCAGAAATGGTTGAAGCACCAATTTCTGTAAACACTTCTGCACTATTTGCCATAGACGAATTGTCTGTCCTTTCAACTTGACATTGATTAATGATTCTATCACAGTCAAAAATTACTGTTTCAGAGAAAAAATTGTCCGCAAGTGAGCTATTCAAATTGCAGTTAATCATTTCTTCACTGACTGCATTTTCTTTACTTTGTTTAATAAATCTATCAACAACCTCAGTCTTGGCAAGTTGTGACGATCTATGCAATTCCTCATTAACTCTCAGCTGTTCATCATAACATCCATTTTTATCACATTTCAGCATGGTTTGATCTTTTTCAATTAAAATTTTACACCTGTCAATTATAGGAATTTCCCTTAACTCACTTCTTACTTCAGTCATCCTCTGTTCACTTCTACCAATACATATGACTGTAGTTTCTGTTCCTTCAGTTGACAGTGTTTCATCTACTATAGCTGTTCCTGATTCCTTTGCATAATTTCCTAATTCATTTTCATGATGCAATTTTTTACTCTTAACAAAATTATCTGCCTCTGGTGACTCAGTGCTCTTTCGTTTTTTTCCTTTTACACAATTCTGTCTCCTATTTTCACGTCTCATAACAGGAGAACATAAAATATCCAAAACTTGAGTCACATATTCAGGCTCCTTCCTAGTATCTTCTGATTCTTCGGCAGCTTCAACATGCAAATTCCTTTCGTCAGTAACCCTTGTCAATTCCTCTTGCTCATTGACAGACATACACACAGCCGTGCTATCATGTTCATTCATATCCACTGTATCCATTTCGTCAGCACATGACATACATATGGCTGTGCTATCACTTTTGTCTACAACCATAGTTCCCATTTGATCTGTAACACAAATGCTCTTCCCATTAACAAGGGTCATGCATATAGCTGTGCTATCACCTTCATTTATGATATTTGTTTCCATTTGGTCTCTACCACAAATGTTCTTATCATTAATAGGCGACATACACACTGCTGTTGTATCACTTTCATTTAAAGCTATTGTTTCTAGTTGATCTGTACCGCAAATGCTCTGCTCATTAATAGTCAACATACATATGGCTGTGCTATGACTTTTACTTTTAACCATAATTTCTAACTGGTCTGTACCACAAGTGTTCTTCTCATTAACAGGGGACAAACACAACATATTACTATTATTTGTACCTATAAGCATGGGTGTATCAAAAAAAGTCTTCTTATTAATAGGTGACAGGCACAAAAATTTGCTATCTTTTTCAATTAAAATCGCAGTTGCCATTAGGTCTGTACCAGAAATGCTCTTCTCATCAACAGGTGACATGTTAATTTTGCTATTATTTTCATCTATAATCACAGTTGCCATTTGGTCTGTATCACAAAATGTCTTCTCATTAGTAGGTGACATGCACAAAATTTTGCTACAATTTTCATCAATCATCACTGTTTCAATGAGCCCTGTATCAATGATAGTCTTCTCATCACAAGATGGCATAGGCTCAACTGTAGTAACATTTTCATTAATGATCTCTGTTTCCATTAGTCCTGTATCACATATAGAATCCTTTCCAGACATTTCATGAAGGATGTCTTGACCAGGACTATTAAAATCAAAGTCTTTAAATTTCAATGAGTGATCTATTTTTTCAAAAATCGAGTCATCATTCATGTCAAGAAATTCTACCACATCATTGTCCTGTTTCTCCACAATAACATTTTCTAAGTCCTTACTACAAATATTCATGGCTCCTGGACTCAAAAAAGAGTTTGTAATATTCATTACAGAATATTCCTTAACTGGTGTGCTCATCAAAAAATTTGATTCATTTTCTAAAACAGAATCATCAGCTACTGTTGAATTCATCAAAGTCTCAAAACATGAGTTTCTTGGAAGTTCACTGAAAGTAGCAATTTCGACAGGCTGAATAATTTTATCCTGCATTGAAGCAGTAGCCGAAAGTAACAGAAGATTTTCCAACCCATTCATTGAAGATTCGTTTACCTCAGACTCACTGCACAAGTCTTCTTTCTCATGTAACAAATTACTTGCTTTTTTCATATTTGTATCAAAACAAGGGGCATCAAATACGTGGAAAGGGCGATTCCTGTCATCTTCGGTGATATTAACATCTTCATTATGGTCTATGTTAATCATATTCTTTTCTGTACTTTTATCAGCAGATACAACTTCTAGATCACTTGTTTCAAATTTAAAGTTAATCAATGTGGAATCATTAATGTCATTGGCAACAGAGTTATCCTTCGAAGGGGTAGCCATTGAGCTTGTCCACGATTCATCTGTTCTGTTGATCTCATTTGTGTCCACTGACGATTGGGGATCTTCTTCATTCGAAACATCTTCATTTTGATTTCTAGATGCTCGTTTAACTAAAATATTAAGAAGTTCTCTCACACTTTCAGGAATACGGTCCACTTCTGGAGTTTCACAACACCGTGATGGACTTTCAACAGTTTCTTCAATCTCTGTTTTATGCCAAGTGTCTGAATGATTTTCATGAGAACACATCAAATTCCGGCTGGTGTCTGAAGGACCAAGATCTAAAAGAATCAACGATCATGGTTAGTATCTCAGCTTTAAAACTGCATGAAATACAACACAAACCATAACCCATAAAAAGTATAGGTAGTCGTCAATTATCACAAAAGTTTACATAATCACAGTTCCAACACAACGGCGATACTATCTATCGTGAATTGCCTAAATATAACATTTTAATTATGATAGTATTTAGCCATCGCTCATACAAACAACTAAACAATTTTACTGAAATGAACTATGAAAGTCAGTTTATCTTACTGTCAACCACTATATGTAGATTTGTTGAAAATTTTAAATTATACAAAATTGAGGAACCTTTCAAGACTGGAATGCAAATCAATATAACTTCGATGATCACAAGACAAAAAATCACAATAATGTCTACTCTATTGCTTTAAAAAATCGTTAGACTGACCTTCCAATTCTTCTTTAGATAAATTATAAAGACCAGTTGACCTGTCATAATTTCTGACAGGCGAATTCTTCTTTAAAAACAACAGCTGAAAATCTTCGGCCATAGTTACAGGTATTACCTACATAACTGCCTTTAAGCCAGCAATTTTTGCAGAAGATTATTCGATCATAGGAAAAATGAACACAAACATTAACGACTTCTCTGTTTTCGCGGTAATGCAATTCTAAAACCTGCGAAAAAAATGAATAACGTATTTATAAATCACATTACCTATTCTTTCCGTAGATGTCTCGAGTTGTCTTCATGGTGAGTAAGATAGCGCCTCAGTCAAATACAATTTTTACACTGTAAGCCAGGGGTCACCAAACGTTTTAATAAAAGGGCCATATGAGGCTTCATGTACGAGTCTGCTGGCCAAATACCACCTTTCAAATGACTGATCGGGCCATGTGAAAATTTGTAGGAGCATGTTTTGTGAATTCTTTTTATTCTGTAATATGCCATACACCCAGTGCTGTTTTTGTAGAAAAAGAGGTGCCGATACTCCCACCCCCCTCCACCTCTTCCCCCTTCTCTATATTGAATTTTTGATGAACTTTTAATAACAAAGTTGATAATTAAAATCAAAATGTTTAACATTTATAGAATCCGTTTATTACTTTAGGTTTTAAAGAATTAAAAAAATGAAAATATACCGAAATTGGACAGGTGTCAACATCGCTCTGAAAATAGGTGCCGGTATGCAGTACCAGTGCGTACTGTCACAAAAAAAGCACTGCATACACCTATATGTATTAACAGTATTTTGCATCCAACACTCGGAAAATATCGTTATCCTGCAGGTAAACATACTAAACTTAAAGAAATTTATTGGGTAAGGCCCGTGGACCATAGTTTGGTGACCCCAGCTCTAAGCCAATGGTTTACAAAGCCATGCCTCCCTTCAACTAAGAAAAATATCCTTACACCCCCTTATATGTCATATATATGGAAAATGATACGCCCTAGCCAATTGGGAGTTAGAATTCGGCAACTGCATATTGTAGTTCACACAAATGTGAGTTAAAATGACAGTAAATACAATGTTGCACCCCTCTGACTTGCCCCCCAAGGGGGGCGTGCCCACAGTTTGGAAACCACTGCTCTAAGCAATGATGGTCAACCTTTTCTGCATTGGTGTTCATGAATCCTTCTGCAACCCTTATTGCAAGTTGTCAATGTTTCGGCAGGCCAGATTATTCTTTAAATCGGATGTTAACCAGAGATTGAGGTATCATATTAGTGAAAATCATGTCTAAATTAGGTTTTGAGGATTAACATTTCACAATCAAATATTTTATTGACCTAATTTAAATGTACCTATATGCTATGATTTTGTGTTAAATGTCTTTTTAATGGTAGCTTCTCAGACCTCATAAAATGCTCTTGAGGGCTGCATGTGACCTGCCAGTTGCTCACCACCAAAAGTGTTTCAATCTCAATCTGCACCATTTATATTAATAGACTTTTATTGCAGGTTTATATAACTCATTTATTTTTATTTTCTGAATTTCATTATATCATTTAGAAAACCAATAACTACTTATAGTAACATCCACATTAGCAGATTTGCAATAAGGCCAAAGTAGGCAATGGCCTATGGGCGGTGGGGTTTTGAGGGCGGAAGGATTTCTGGGCGGTCAGATTTGTATATTCATTTGCTAAGTTGCAAGACCATCAAATAGAATATGAGGAAGTACTGTAAAGAGAGCTTTCAGTGTTATTTTCAAAACTATGGAAATCAAAGAAGATTACTTCAAAATCATGAAAGACCATTGGTACCCACCTAAGCTTGTCAAGGTAATAACCATAAAAACCTGGGAAAAGAACGGATTGCTCCTCTGATATAATATTTACATTAAATCAATTTCATTGAATTTTTTTAAGGGACAGAAAAATAATTTGGCCTAGGTGAGGCAAGTTTCCAAATCCACCATTGAACATCCAACATTAACTTGTGTAACTTACGTATGGAGGCAGCATAGTGTGGGGTTGGAGTGAGATATTGTTGATATTTAATAATTAATTGTGATACATAAATTTTATGTATCAATTATTTAAAAAATATATAAGAAAGTGTCAAATTAAAAATTATATTTTATTTTATGAAAATCCAGAAGTGTCAATTATTACTGTAAGAAGAAAAGACTTAATACTAATTACATTTCTTATTGTATGGCATAGAAGTTATTGCACTAGCTGCAGGTATGTATTTTCTGTGACTGCTGGTGAACCCTACAAAAATGCATACCATCGCATACCACCAGAGCATTTTGCTGGTATAAACCAATAATGCAAAAAGACCAAGTTTGTAACAAATTACTCTCAAGTAAATAGTACATATCTTACTACAAATCATAAAAGATGAAAGCATTTATAAGGGATTTGGATTGTTACAAATTGATTTTAAATGAAAAACACATAATAGTAATGAATATGTACATTTATTATTAAAAATATTAATATTTATTTGGCTGCCTGCCTCCCCCATGTAGTTAAAAGCTTGCACAAACCCTGTAGCTGACCCTACTTTCATATTTGTACTGTTCCAATGAGCTATCGGGTGATTAATTTATTCCAGAAGTGTAATGAATAGCCATTTTTCATAAGTCATATAGAAAACATTTTGAAACACTGAAAATGAATTAGATAAAATTATGCCACATTTGTATTTGATTTGTGTAATTGTAACCTCTTTTTTGATCTTTGAATAAAAAAGTATTTCTGTTTTTCTGTATTTAACAAGAATGTTTACCTGAAATGACACTTTCTTTCAATTTTTAGGCAAATTATAATCGTTTTATTGTAGATGTTTTAAATTTGGTAGATGCAGTCCAAGTATTTGCCACAAACTTGTTAACATTTACATGTAACGTTTAAGGTGAAACAGTTGTTAAAATCAAAAGGCAGTTTTATTGCAGGTTAAAATGTGAATCTAATATTTTACTTTAATACAGCAATTTACATTATAGGATAAACAGATAATTGGAAATGTAGGAGTATATGATTAATATTGTCATGAGTCCACAAAACACTGCTTAATTCATTCTTCAGGGTGACCAATGAACTCATTAAATTAATGATCAATTCCATTTATATGCTATAACTATTTCATTTTTATAGTTCCATTTCTGAAACAAGAGTAGTCAAATATGCTGAGATAATTATTTTGTTATGCCTTAAAACAATATTTATTACTGTATGTACATACATGTTAAGTAGCTAATATTTGTCATTTTTTTTCATTGAACCAAAATTGATGTTTTTTATGTCACATTGCAATAAAACTTTCTTGACAATAGAGTAAATTAATACATTTCCTGACATTTTAAAAGTAACATTAAAAAGTAAAAACCAAATAATTACGGATGTTGTATAAATGGCATTTAGCCCTAAAATAAAAACTTAAATTACTCAAGGAAAAAATTTAAAATTTTAGAATACAGGTTTAGCATTTAGATCATTTCAGTTGTTATTTTGTATTACATCATCCATCATTTCATCCTTTCCATCTTCTTGATGCTGACCAGGTTCAATTCCTCCAATACCTTTCTGAAGTAATGTCGTAAGCCCTTCCACATCCACTGTCTCATCTTGTTCCCTTATCTTGGCCAATGCATTACTTACAATGCAAAGATCGCCCCTTAGTTCAGATACCAGAGCTGCAACTTTCTGAGCACTGCTCAATACTTCAACGCTTTGAGTGTAAGGATTGTAGCGTACGCCAAATGGCCTCTTAATTGTTGAAGCAAATGCTCTGTGAAAAAATAATTTAAAGTATATACAGATATATAAATGGAGCATCAAGAAAATTTTCCATTAAAAGTAATTGCATAAGCGATAATTTTAAAATAAGAATTGTAATAGAAGAGACGGTATTTTGCTAAATATATAACTTAGATTTTTGTCAATGGATTTTTAGCAAGTAATTTACATTTGAAGATGAATTATTAATTACAAGTATATAAGCCCAT
Source organism: Uropetala carovei (assembly GCA_036926305.1). Taxonomy (NCBI): domain Eukaryota; kingdom Metazoa; phylum Arthropoda; class Insecta; order Odonata; family Petaluridae; genus Uropetala; species Uropetala carovei. The sequence goes on from JAXCHB010000003.1 coordinate 799,030, forward strand.
CAATATGATGAGAAGGAATATATTATTTAACTTAAAATCTTGTACTTATTATTCTTATAAACAATTTATTCAAATCTTTCAAATATGAAAAATTTATTCAAAATTCTAGCGGCATATAACTTTGAATTATATCATCACATATATTCTATTATTTTGCATTTCTTCCACATCTTAGAAACAGCACTGCAGTCAAGCATCACTAACATAAAGTGATGTCCTGAACCCTGACTGGCTTGCCATTCAACCAATGAAAACACTGACTGAGCATTACACCATCACGCATAACCAAGCAAATTATATAGAGGGATTGATATTGCTAAAAAAAAGTGCAGCTAATCATTTTAAGTTAATTATGTGACATAAAAGTACTATGTTTATTTAAATTAACATTAATTAGTACAGCCTTCATTAGATTAATTAGATAAATGAGTTTGCATTACATTTTTATTTGTGATGATTAAGAGGCATATATCTCAGTAACTTTCATTAACATTATGTATGTATAATGTCATACTAAAATATCTTTATTGCATCGTATTTAGGCTAGTATAGAAATAAATAGTCATGTAAATGCTATGAAAAAAGTATCATTTAATGCTATGAAGTTAGCTAGCCTTAATCCTAAATGTGTGCTTTTATTTGAAATGAGTACCAGCAAAACAAGCTTCTTTGGTAACTAGGGGTTCTGCTCCTATACAATTTGCCAGGGATGGCAAATGATTTTTGAGTCGCATCCCAAGAAAGTAATGTGAACCATCAGAATATTTTTCCTGCATGCCATTAGTTTACTCCTTCTCTAATAAACATCATGTTTTATTCAGAAAATACAAGCTTACGTATGCCAAGTAAAATCACCTGCATGCCAATTCTGGCACGTGTGCTACATATTTGCCATACCTACACTACGAACAACAACCCTCGGTTCGCTACACGCATCGCATTTAGCCTCGTTAAGCCCGGAAAACTCATTCATCAGAAATGAGAAGCACTCATGTAATTTTATATGGCAATATACAGCAACAAGTAAAATAACAATAGAATAATGAAAATCCTGTCTCTCTTCTCTCTGCCCATCCCTCCACCTCTTCCTCTTACTTTTTCTCCCTTAGTCTCTCTCTCTTTCCCTCACACTCCCTTCCTTATCCCTTAACCTAATCCAATTCTATATAAATAATTTCATTAATTCATCAACAGTGCACATTGCTATTGGCAATGAAAGATTTTCTTCTAAAAACACTTAAAACTTTCCTCTTCAAAACAATTTTGTGGACTGATTCGAATATATTTGGGAGTTGAGGGTAATCAATAGCATAACTATAATACAGCAGAGTCTGCAACTCCAATCGAGGGAGGAGTTATAGATTTTGGGAATCCTGCGGGTCCATCTATGTACTATATTATACAACAATAAAGGGGAACAGAAATATTTTTGCAGTGGGGGCAAAAGTTTATAGTTCCACCACTGATGATAAGAAAATGAATTTTCATTCTTTGGTTTAAATCCTGAACTTTTGTATCAAAAATTTTAAAATGCAAAAAAAAATTTCCTATGTTCATTTATATATTTATATTTAATTGTCGGTGCACAAACTTATGACATCAGAAAATTATCACAAGACTAAAAAAATCACAAAATTTACCTCATTTTTTCCTTAGCCTCTTCAAAAGAATCAGTATAATAATATGCATTCTGGAAAGCAGTGATTACGCATTCTTCCTGGCATGTTATCTCTGGGTCAAATCGTTTTAATTTAGTTTTCTGTTTTCCATTTACATTATCACCCTCGGGAGATGGTGTGAGAGACACAGCATGACGAAGTTCAGCAACTGATGACAAGAGACCAGCTCCATACACCCTCATCTTTCCTTGCTGTTTACACAAGCCAAACTCCACCGTGAAGAAGTATAACTAAAACAATACATGCTAATAACTTATACGATACTTACATGAATAGGTTGACATTAAATTTTTAATATTTTGGGACTAAAGAAAAGAAGAAATTCCATTTTACCATAGAACATCATTTATAATTTTGAAATCACATGAATTAATCATTTTAATTATATTGGTAATATTCTAAAAATTTTAATAGTTAATACATAAGATAATGTTTCATTAAAATAACTTCATTTTTAGCATAGAATGTTAACAGAAATTTAATTTTAAATAAAAACAAATGATTCTTTAGAAGACAGGAAAAGGAATTTACCGTAGCAAGTTTTTCTACATCTTCATCAGAGGCTCCCAATGTTGCCAAACCAAGCTCCTGAGAGAATTGAGCAAAGCTAGGGTTTGCTAGCAGAGGCATATGGCCTAGAAGTTCATGGCAACAATCCCTGAAAATAAGATTTACTGCTGTATTAACACTGATGGAAATTCATGATCTCCTTATTTTTTAAGGCAAATAAACATTGATCATGCAGACAGGAATAATGTTAAAAAAGTAAACAAATATTGAAATTCAATATACAGTCAAAGCTAAAAAATCTTGGAACATGAATTACAGTAAACTTCCTGTTATCCGGCACTCATGCAACTGGAATTCTCAAGCAACCGGCATCTCATGCCTCTCGATTTTTTATTACATCTAGTTGGAAATGTTACCGATAAAATTGATGTTTTTGGCAATTTCTTGTTTATATCTAATTCGGAATGTTACCGCTAAAATTTGCATTTTCAGCAGTTGCAATACACAACTGAGGATGTGTCTTGAACTCGGTGTTCGCATTAAATAAAATATTTCGCACACCCTTTTAAAAATGCCTCCTAAAACTCCAATATGCACTAAAGGTAATAAAAGGAAACAGGTTGTGCTAACATTAACCCAGAAACTTGATATAGTAAAACGTTTAGAGAAAAGTGAGAATCACAATGTTTTAATGAAAGAGTTCAGTGTCGATTCTTCCACTATTTATGATATTAAGACTCAGAAATCACAGTTAATGAAATTTGTTAAGTCTTCTGAGACAACTAGAAGAGTTGAATATTGGCACACTCTTCATAAGCCGAAACTCGAGCAATTGGATATAGGTATTTATTAATGGTTTTCTATAAAGCATTCCGAGGGAGCTCCTGTTTTTGGACCAATGTTGATTGAAAAGGCCAAAGATTTTTATGAACAAATGGAGATTAGTGAACTGTGTGCATTTTCAGATGGATGGCTAACGATTTTAAGATCAGACATCTAGATGTTTCGGGTGATGAAAATTGGCCGACCAAGAAGCTGCCGATAAATTTTGCAACTTTTTTTAAACATTAGTTAAGGAATATATAACTATCCAACACGTTTAACTGCATTATTTTAATATTTACTAATTGCACTGTATGTAATGGTGTCATGATTGCATGTCACCATTCGCTTCTCTTTTTTTTAATAGTTTAGTTTATTTTCATCCAAGGAACATGTATATATGTACATGCATAGGACAAGTCAAAAAAATGGGAAACCATAAGTCAAAATACATTCTAAGTCAAAAATACGTAAGTGAAACATATACACAAAATACATGAGAATATACATATATTGCACTAAATAGGTCATACATAGGTTACGTTTTCTCAAAATATGATTTTTCTATACAGATTTGACAAACTTTGCTATTTATTTATTAACCTCAAGAATTTCTGCTAATACACTGTGTTGTGTGAGGATAATTTCTCTCCTTTTCTCGGACAAGAAAACAATTTTTTTGTTGGAAAATTCTAAGGTTGGCCAAAGTTAACCCTTACCTCGCATTGTTATTAGAACAAAAGAGAAGTTAACAGCGATAGTCACATGAGAAATTTCATAGGATGTAATGCTGTTATTAAATATTAAAATATTGCAATTAAACGTGTTGAATATGTACTTGTATATTTGAGTTTCATTACTTCCTTGAATGTCAATGAATTATTTAAGAACAATTGAGTCGAGTACCTAGGCTAAAGGTTAGCAATTCCAGGGTGAATGTATAATTCAGCATCTGTCTTATTTTGATATGCAAATGCTTCATTGAAGGCTATCCAATAAAACTCTCAAGCAACCAGAATATTCACTAATCCGGAAAGCCCAATTCCCTGGGCATTCCGGATAACTGGGAGTTTACTGAATTCAGATTTCTGAAAATTACAATTTGTTACAATTCGCAACCCTACAGATTTTTGTTTTTTTTTAATTTTTTTAATTCTAAATTTTTCGGCTTTGACTATACAAATACTTTATATGCATTTTCTTAAATGTGTAAATGAACAATGGAAGCTCAGGTACTTTTCTCTTTTGATGAAACTTGCACCTCTGATTTTTTAAAGATTTAGTATACTGAATAAAAATTCTTGAAGACTTAAATGAACCATTTTAAATTTTAGTGAGTCAGTGATTAAAATGACTGCTTTAAGTACACATTTTTATTGAAAATCAACAAATGCATTTAAAGATGGAACAATCATAAAAGTAATATCTTATACATATATACTTTTAGAAGCACCCGTCTGTCCCCTGCTGTATTTCAAAAACTGTTTATTGTAGAGATATGCAGTAAACAGCATTTTGTTTCCTCTATCTAGAAGGTCCCTGGAAAATTATTTTCATTTTCATGAAGACCTGGGTTCGATCCCAGGGGATGATTTCTGTTTCCCATTAGATAAAACGTAAAGATTGATTTTTCAATGCGCACGCCTTCATTCTTTTGCCGGCCTTGGTAGAGATATGGTTAGCATGTCTAGATCCCAATGCTAGGTTTGCAAGTTCAAATCCTACTGAGGGTGTGGTCATGTGTTTCGTCCATCTTATTGCTGTTACGATATTCAGTGTAATTGGCCTTGTGCTTTTTCTGAATTTTTGCCATTTAATAAATAAATAAATTAAAATTAGAAAAATTGGCCTATGATCATTGGATTTCCACTGTTGTAAAGGTAAATGAATGTTTCTTATTTCTATTGATTTTTGCCTTTGGTTTGATATCGCCCAAATTTTGACAAATACATTACATATTTGTTAAAATCTTGGGCTCATTTCTGGAGTTACCATGGCGATCATGCCATTGTCGACCTATGAGATTGCATTATTTTCTCAATTTGCGTAATAAATATGTGTGCACTGAATGTCTGCATGCAAGGAAATGATAATAAATTGTCAATACGCACACACAGTCATGCCCTCAGCAAGATTCCAACCCACAAACCTTACATTGGAAGCCAAAGAGACTAAAATTCTATACTGGAGAAATGCATTATTAGAGTTATATATGAATTATTGAGATCAACGATAGTTATTACAAGCAAAATTACTTACTTCACACACTTCTTAATTTTTTTATAAATTAATTGAAAAATATCCTCGCAATCATTGCATGGGTACAGCTAGTACAATATTAAAGTTTTGATGACTAGCCTTATGAAAATTACAGCAATTATTTCTGCAAAATTAAAATACCAGTTGCTGATTTTTCAAATATCACCACTGGGTAATATTATTTCAGAAAATAATTATTGAGATTATCTTATGGCTGAAATTCAATAGACAATTTAAGTTGCTCTGTGGCCAAAAGGTGGCTCCTGATTTTCTTGAAATTTTTATGGCTATTAGAGCAATCTAATTTATCAACAGGAAAAATTGTGAAGTAATTAACAATTAAGACTCACGGTTCTGGGGTATAGAATGGATCTGAAGAGTGTCGAATGTATTGAGTGCAGTGGAATACTCTGAAGGCCAAACCAGAAAGAAAATCTCTTGGAGATAGGTAACCAGCCACTGGACGCAGTTGAAAACCTGTCTTCCCTGCATATGTGAGATACAATCAGAAATTTTAGCAAATAATTGTAAGCTTATACTTTAATAAAAGAGCTTATTAGATCAGTTAAATTGAGGATAACTGATATTTTTTTCAATTGAGTACCACAATAAAAAAATAGTTTTCTGGTATGACCAAAGACCTTTTCAAAATTTTGCACCAAAATTTTGTCCACTTCCTATGCTACTGAGCAAACAATTTTTATAGATTTTATTTTGTTATTTTTATTGTTTAGATTATAATTAAATCTGCAGCAATAATAATTTTTATTCTTTTTTATTACTTCCAGGATAAATGCTAATTTTTTCCTGTGCATAACGCTTCACAACAATTGTTTGAAGCTGCCGAGTTCAATAATGGCTTTATCTAAGGTAATAGAATTGTAACTATTGTCATTAAGTATTTGGAAATTTTGTTCTTTGCAAATGCCACTAAACTGACTTATAGGTATTCATGATTCTTCAATATAGAGTTTCAACAATTAATAAACTGAAAAAGTACCATCGAGAATATGTAGAAATAAATGTTTTCAGAATTAAACAGGACTTACTCTTTACTGTATCAGTTTTATCATTTAAATTCCTACTGATAATTAATAAATTTAGAATATATACTCTATTGGCCATTCTTATTCATCCAACAAAGTCTTATATAATCCATAAGTTTATTACTCACTTTTAAGGAAGATGTTCACATCTTCTAATTGAGGGATATTATCCTCCCTGAAAAATATATTTAAACAGGGACAAGTATCTGTAACTAAACAAAATCAACTGCTTATATAAATAGTCATATTTATAACTCTAATAGATCCAAACTCCAATGCAGACTCACCTATATCCACAATACTTAGCAAGTTGCGGCCAGTTCTCAAGATATTCCTCACAGGCATGGACTAAATAAAGTTTCTGCAGCTCTCGAAACACTGTGCCCCTGGAAGGAATTTTTTGTTTCTTTGATTAGTTAAAAAAATCGGTACAACATACATTGCACAAACTTTCTCATATAATAATGCGTTGTTTAGTTACCTTTAGAAAATGAAAATTGTATGAGCCAGTTTTTAGAAATTCCAATTTTTGTTAAAGTCGCCCAAGAATACACTAGCCATATATTCATCCATTGAGAAAAATGAAATATGTAGTATTATTGCAGAAGTATACTCAAGTAACTGTAGGAAATTTTATCAAAATCGTTAGACCCGTTATTGAGAAAATCGAATTATTGTTAAAGTTGCCTAGAATAAACTAGCCTTATATTCAATGTTCGAGAAATATGAACTATACAGTATTATTGAAGACGTAAACTCAAGTAACTTTACGAAATTTGATCAAAATAGTTATAGCCGTTTTTGAGAAAATCAAATTGTTATTAAAAATGCGTAGAATAAACTTCACTTAATTATTGAGCAATGTCAACCATTTCTATGTATATTCTGCTCAGTATGATAAAATGCCTAAGTACGAGGTTTCATTCATTTTTGCACTACCGTTTCGGCTTTAGATCCAATAACAACAGACAGACAGACGACATTGGGAAAACCACTTTTTCGGATTCAGCGACACCTAAAACGTATATTTCCGTAAAAACCTTGAGGTCGAATTTTTTCGCGATAACAATATTTTCTCGATATACTTTGTATATGAGAAAGTAAAAAATACTTAATTCTTGATATTTTGATATTGTAAGATATGAAAACAAACCTTTTATCTGACTGGAAAAGAACACGAGCATAATGAAATTTTGGATATGTACATTTAAACTGGCAGGAAAGTTGGCCTATAAACATATGTACTCTAAAATCCCATTTGTAACATGAACTCGTGCATAATGCACAGGACAGACTGAGCCTATGTTCCAAGAGTTCCTAAATTCCCATGTATAATGCATACTCAAGCATCAATGACTGAGGAGTGATTCCAGTTAAAAATTTCTTTAAAAGATATCATGCATGCTTACTTTCATATGATCATGAAACTAGGTACCTATTTAAAAATGTGCTACCATCTCTTGAAAAAGAGTGAAATGAATCTAACAGAATAAAATAAAATACTGAATTACAAACAATCTTTCCCTAAATTAGTATATAAGGAGCTTCCTCATAGGGAGGGAGGGGGAGCAAGCCAGACATCTGCCCCCCCCTCCCTGGATTTTTGGAATAAAGAAGGAAATATGTATACCAAATATTAATACCAAAAATTTAAATTATTTAAATAAAATATATATTCTTCTATCCTGAATACAAAAGCGTTAAAAAACTTTCTCTACAAAATCAGCAAATTAAGGCTGATGTTGTAATTTTCTAGCTGCGACTCTCCTGCCCTTATTTTAACTCAAATATTTCAAACTCTGGACAACATTTACAATCCTACCCGGACAGGAGAAAAATCTGGTCGCATGGTAACCCTATTTAATGTAAATTTTGCAAATAATGTAATCTAAGATAATGTAAATAAAATGAAGTTAATGCATATTATCTATATAAAAGTTATAAAAATTAATTTTTATATTATCACTTGTTATAATTATATTAAATTTCTTTATTATTTATTATATTATTTAAGTTTATAGCATACATAATATAAAAGAGCATACAAAGTCAGCATCCATGAATGAAATGACTTTTCTTACTAGGCAATATAAGGTTCTATAAGTCAGACTATAAACTTGAAGCCTCGAGGCTATAACTCAGTGTGACAGAGGAAGTTCTGCATTTACAACACATTTTCCCCCAGGCTAAAGTGCCAAAAAGTTCTGATTCTCCTTCAAATAATGTTATATTACAATACCCGGAAAAGTTTTGTGAGTCGAAATTGCTGACCCGGTATGAATATGAGATCCCAAAATGAGGAACTTTTGAAATATTCTAGAAGTTCAAATATCTCGCATAGATGGTTTGAGGCAGTTTAGGCATGACCCAGTATAGTACAAATTTTATTCTATGTTATTTAATTTGTTGTGCCATAAATTCATATAATCAATTAAGTGATGGTGAATCGTAAATAATCAAAATTTACACGCTTGGTGTTTCTGTGAAGACTTACTCCAAACCAGATGAGTAAACAATTTTCAAAATGTCAAATATAGTAATTAATAAATTGATGCGTCCAACAAATGACTTTCTCCATACGTAAGTTGTCAACTAAAATAAAATAAATATGGAGCAGTTCAACTTACACGCTTCAGTGCTAGCGATTCAATTGTTTTCACTACCACGTGCACGAGATGCCCACTAACCATCAATTTTGAAGAAAATGGAATATCTCTTGAAATATTCCTCATATGAAAATTTATTTCAAACAAGAATTGTAGAAAAAATAATATTTACAACTTATACACACACACACACGTGTGCGTGTGTGTTAACAAAAATTCAGTTTTAGGCAAAATATTTAAGAAAAACGAAAATTTGACAGGGGTAAACCGTTACTTCAGTCTGACCGATTGCTATCAAAATCTTTTTGACGGAAATATACGTTTTAGGCGTTGCTGAATCCGAAAACGTGGTTTTCACAATGCCATCTGTCTGTCTGTCGTTATTGGATCTAAAGCCAAAACGGTAGAGCGAAAATGAATGAAACCGCACACTTTGGCATTTTATCTTACAGAGCAGAAGCTATGAAGAAATGGTTAAAATTGCTCAATAATTAAGTGAAGTTTATTCTACGCATTTTAAATAACAATTTGATTTTCTCAAAAACGGCTGTAACTATTTTGATCAAATTTCGTAAAGTTACTTGAGTTTACGTCATCAATAATACTACATAGTTCATATTACTCAAAAAATGAATATAAGGCTAGTTTATTCTAGGCAACTTTAACAATAATTTGATTTTCTCAAAAACGGCTTGAACGATTTTGATCAAATTTCGTAAAATTACTTGAGTATACGTCTGCAATAATACTACATATTTCATTTTTCTCATTGAATGAATGAAAACAAGGCTAGTTTATTCTTGGGTGACTTTAACAAAAATTGTATTTTCTAAAAACCGGCTGATACGATTTTCACTTCCTAAAGATAACTAAATGACGCATTAGTATATGAGAAAGTTTGTACAATGTATGTTGTACCGATTTTTATTCTGGGTATCATGAGTAAATTTCACAAAGTCGAGCCTGATTTCATTAATGTGACAAATAATTTTAGTTTATTTGCTTAAGTTCGCCCCCGTTTATTTGACACATTTCCGCTAAAATCTCGAATTCGCCTTTTTTCATGAATGCAATACCTCCTTCCATAATGTGTATGGAGAAAGTAAAAAGACAATGAATTTTTGCGACATTTTCCAGGTAGATGGCACAGAAATTTGCGTAAAAGTTTTGTGAGTGGTAGTACACGAAAGAAAAAGTTAGCTGGATTAGAGTAAGTTGAAAAGAAAATTACGTTCATGAACTGACAATGATATTTCATAATTTAAAACCAACCAACCGGTAAAATTTCTTCGATCGGCTCAATGGTTTAGGTTGAAAGCCTCGCACGGCCGTTTTTTTTGCAAACTATTATGATATCGTGATAGGTCCAAAATTTTATCGTAGCAGACAACAAACATTTCATGGAAATTTATGTTACAAACCTTTAATTCGATCACTTTCAAGATTTTCCTTTATTCCACGAAATGCTAATCCAGTGTTTCCCAACCTTTTTAGAATTGCGGCACCCTTAAGTGACTTTTCAGAATCTGGCGGCACCCCTCCTTATCCACCATCAGTAATAATCGTAATAATAACCTGCTTCTCCATATCTCCTTTCATTTCGAAGTTCGTCTTAACTCTGGTTTGGATTTTTGAAAGCCGACGATGTAAAATGAGGCTAAAAATGGGAAAACAGAATAATTTTTGCGGCACCCAGGTTGGGAAACACTGCACTAATCCATTCGATGTCATTAACGAAATAACAAGCGCCTTTTCATTCTGGCGAGAGAAATGGTATATATTAGAAGAACGCAAGAAGGGAAAATTTTCCCGAGAAAGCGGTAGATGCATTTCCAAAAGTAATTAACAGGGAAAGATTGGATATTGGCAAACAATGGAAGTGGGCAACGTTCACAAGAGTGTTGAACACGCCGAAGATAGAGAAAGATGTATGCGAAGTGAGAATGAATTCACGAAGGAAAGGTACAAAGAGGGAGAGGAGATATGTACAAAGATAAAAAGAGATACAGGTAAAGGCGAGTTTTCAATTAATTAATTAATTCTCATACTTCACAAGGGTGAGAATTCGTAAGCAAAATTAAATTCTCGCAGAAAAAATTACGTAGGCCACAATAACCTAAACTGAAATTGAAAATGCTCAGACAAAGAAATTACGCAGTTTTTTATATTGTTTCATTTCCTTGGTTTAAGAAGTGGAAAATATTTTTAAAGCGGCCGTTTCCGACACGTTAGCCCAGGATTTTTCAGTCGAGGGTACGCGTACCCTTGGGGGTACATGAAGATTTTTAAAGGGGCACTCGGAAGTATTAAAGATGATAATTATTCTCCTCACTTGAGGTTTCGTGCATGGCTTCCGAATCAAAGCTCGTGATGACACCACAACGAATGACGTCACACAAGGTAAAAGGAACGTTTGTTATCGACAAAACGGAGTGAAAAAAGAAAATTCGTTTCAATACATAAGGGTATATCTTCGAAAAAGCGTGCTTAACGCTAAGTAAGTTAAAAGCGAGAGTTAGGTTTGTTATTTTTCATTTACAAACTACAGAGAGAAAGAATTGTGATTTTGGCAAGATCGAATTCGAGATTTTGAAAAATATGCTTGATTAAAGAAGGTATCCCCGAGACCGAAAAAGAGTTTTTTTGCAATTCAGTTCCTCTGTAATCTAGTTATTTGTAGTCTGACGTCTGTGCGAGGCCCTAGATGCTGAGTCGTTCATTCAATTCTAATGAAATTTGGTATTATTATAAAATAGCATCCTGAATTCTTGTTTAAATTAACCGTATCGCATAAACATTGAGGGTAGTTTATTCTTGTCGATTTTCGCAACTGTCGATTTACTCAGAAACGTTGTCGTGGATTTTGATTAAAATTCGTACATACAGTAAATTTTCGATTATCCGTGTGTGGATTATTCTCTTTGCGGATTATCCGTGCTGTCTCTCTCCTTATGCTTCGAAATTTTGTTACTACGCTAATTGCAATGCTTTAAATAACTCATGACCGCGGGACGGCGATATTTTCATACTCCCATTATATCAATATCTAAGAAATTATATCATACCCGACAATTATGAGTTTGTAATTATATTGTTAGTTTATGTTGAAAACTTGAAACAAGTATGGGAATGCTTATTTATGTTTCTTGATCACTGGGTCACACTGGGTCATCATCAATTGCGAAGGGACAAAATGTGCTCGGGCTCGGTGAGGCTCGCGCGAGCCCATTGTTAAATTTTAACTCATTCACGGAGCCCATTCTTAAACTTACGTATTATATCTATAGTATCGCGATAGAGTTTCGTCCCTTTCCCCTTTCCTTTTCTCAAGGCGAATTTACATGATTCACTTTGGATGAACATCTTGAATGAATCATTCAAAGTGAAGGCAAAATGAAGCGTGTAAACAAAAATAATAATGTTCACTGTCGATGAATTGCTGTTTACACGGTTCACTTTTCTTTCACTTCATCCAAGATGTACATCCAAAGTGAATCGTGTAAATTCGCCTTAAGCATTGTTTCTTGAATAAAGTTTCCGCACTTTTCAAATGATACAAGAGTTCGTCCTAAGATTTTTGTACAGTCAGCAGAAAATGAAAATGCTACATGGAACATTTAAAAAAATGTAAATGTATGACGTATATCGACAGTGCCGTAACTAAGATGTGGCATTTGCATTTGCTTGCAAAAGGTGCCAAAAGTTCCCGCAAAAACTGCGAAAAGTTAATTTTCCCATAAATTAGTGTTATTTTAATACTCAATCGTTGATTCATTTATAATAACAATGATATTATTCTTTATTAAAACGAAGAAAAAATTATATCCTACATAACCAAGTTGTTTCCTAAAATTTTGCCCTAGGCATCTTATCGCCAAGGCACGCCTTTGTATATTGAGGCTATCCGTGCGAGAACTAGACAAGCAATAATTATGAAAAACGTCAAAAAATGCATATAAGGTTTACCGATTTTCAAATAAGTATAATTTTTGATCTAATAAAGGCATCTTATTATTTTTTTCTTTCAATTTTAGTTTATGACATTATAGAGGAAAAATAAATCCGATGGAAAAATGTATTATTGTAGGAATCTGAATGAAACAATATGCATATGAGATAAAATAATTATCTTTTAATGTATAACTTACAAGGAGAGTTAGCCAACTCGTCCCCTGGTTTTCAGACGAAACCACTGCTGCATGAAAGAACATAAAAATTAATGGTACACGTATATTTTCTAGCCGCCAATGGCCACTCTTTCGCAAGTTATTAACATTTAAAGATCATGAAAAACCTGCCGGCCATATAAATAGCTTTGAAAACAGACTTGCTTACAAGTTGAAATGAAGTATACAAATCCTGGTGGCAGTTCTTTCAGAATATCTGGAACTGTGAAAATGGATTGGTCTAAATGTATTTTCTGTCAAGAGGACAATACCAGCTATGGTACACCTCATCAAGTTATAAGTAACAACATGAGCCAAAAAATAATTACAATCGCAAAAACTAACTATGACTTGAAATTGCGTATCGCATTGTATTTGTGTGATGACAAGAAAGATCTTATCGCTCCTGAGGCTCATTATCATCTAAAATGCCTTAGAACTGAAGAATATGAGGATAGCACGGCCAGACACACTGCATAAATGGGTGGAGATGACAAAAACTCTGTGATGTGCCTCATTAAAATGTGCGTGAACTACACGTAGCCGCTAGCAAGGGACAGGTGAGTGGAATGTAGCAGTCTATTTTTGTTCTCAAATTCAGCTTTACAAATACTATCACGAAATAACAGTGTGTTTCATACTATCTATATTATACGTATCTTGTTTCAGGTATTGCAACTATGCAATGTTTGGAACAGATATTTGGGTGTGGTACCAGGCAGTGTAAATGTAGGAAAGGCCAACTACCTTGCACTAATATGTGCCAGTGTGGCGCACAATGTTTCATTGGTAAAGATTCATTGGAATAAGAACTTTGCAAAATAAATAATGTTTTGAAGATTGAGCTTTAACCTCTATATTGAATTACTTGTTAATACTTATTAATCCATTACAATTCTACACATTAACAGTGAAAACTATTGTAACGAATTAATCAAAATTATTTAAAATCTCGATCCCATGAATGGCTATTGAGATCGGCTGATAATTCGCGCGTTTTTCTAAAGTTTAAGTCCTACCTACGTGTTTCCTGACTCTCGATTCGGTAGGCGCGATCATGACTTCTAGAAAAATCATCCGGTTACCTCAAAGGTAAATGTCCACGATTCGACTTTATTCTCAAAAATTGGGTTTAAATCAGTATTTTGGAATTTTTTGTTGAATTTATTGGAACGACTTTGTGAATGCATCGCGTTTCTCGTGAAATAAAGGTGGTCGCGAAAATCTCTAAGTCATAGAAGTCAAATTTCTGAACACAGTAGTAGATGTGTGCAATTATGCATATCAAAATGAAACCACTTCTTAGAAGCTAACGTTATCTCTCAGCTTCAAACATGTTTAATTTAACGTGTTGATGACTCAGAAGTGAATCACACTATCCTTTAAATGCCTGCATTCGGAAACATAAGTTTTCTATTTTACCACAAATTTTATTTTAAAATAAATTTAAAATGCATTAATGGATACCTACGTGGTTACTTTTAAAATGCTCGAAGATGTACGTCGGAAAAAAAGTTTGAAGACTACTCCTGGGGTTATTCCATCAACCGTTTTGTTGCTAGAAGGGTCGTGGCTTCACAATAGTGGACCCGTTTCAAGGAGACTCAACCGAATCCGGTTCCATTGATTAAGGGGCTCGAAAGGCGAGGAAATCAAATTTTCACATGAAAAAATCTTCTTCCGCGAGCCTGAAAAAACTTAACAAAAAAACAGCGGAGCACCGAACGTAAAAGGTGATTTGATGAGATAGGCGAGAGAGGGAGGTAAGTTCAATAATGCACGCTAAAGGAAGAAGAACCTCATAGCTGTACGGTAACGCTCGAGGGATACCTTAGGTATCCCTTCATAAAATGTTAAAAAATATATTTTCCGGAGAACGCAATCTCCCGAAAAAAAAACGCTCACGGGAGGGAAACTTTTCCGTATCTGTAACGTATGAATATCATCCGACGTAGTCGAAATACAATGAAAACGATTCGACATGAAATATTTCGCGCTAAAAGTTATTTATTCTTCCGGAAGTAGCGGAAGTATCGGTAAATGGCGGCAAATTTTATTTGAGAGAGAATTGTAGATTCCGCGATCGGAATCAATACGTTTTAACTATCGTACGTATCGAGAATGTTTTGTACAGCCGATATTCAGATAAAGGATTCGACAATGCACCTTTAATATCGACTCTATCATATTTATCGATTTTCAAAAAAACTCCGTTAACACATCGCGACATTTTTAGGCGCGTTCAGGTCATCCAGTTCGAATCCATCCTCTCATCCAACTCTCCGATTATTAAAAACAAAGAAACACGACGTAATAGAAACGGGCAGTAATAATGGCCGATTTAATGCGATTGCGCGGCGACGCAGGTGTCGTTATGGCGCTGAGAAATCATGCCTAGAGCTGGAATGAAACGGAAATGAAGAAAACTTATAAGCACTGGATCAAGTTCCTTTCCTGCGGCATTGGTTTCCGCCGTCTCTTCCCGGCTTACCTTTCGAAAAAGGTTCAGGATGAAGGTGAGAGTGAGAGAGAGAGAGGTTTGCCGGCAGATCAAATATTAAAGTCAAAGATTGGGGCCTCGCGATATTTGCCTTCGATATGACCCGTCTTCCATCACCCACGCCATCTAACGCGTAACTCATCAACAAAAATCCCGCTCGGTGTTTGAGAAAGGTTCGCTTTTCTCCGAGAGCGTAATTTATCCGAGCGGAGACAGAGGCACGGAGGTGAAAATTTTAATTCATTCGAGCGTCTACTTCCAGGGATTCGAAAAAAACGAGGATTGGGTGAAAGAGGGCGTTTCCGTTCTGGTTTTTGTCCTTTTTCTCGGAGAGAGAGAGAGAGAATATTGTAATATCGCGATTAATCGCACTCAGTTGAGGCAGCTTATATTTCTGATTGAAAAAGTAAATTAGATTCTCGCGAGGTACATGAAATAACAGCAAAATGAAATGTTCCCTGGGCCGGATTTAAAGGTACGCAAATGCGTGGGGCCCAGAGGACAAAGGGGCCTACAGTGGTCCTACCCTATCTCGTCTCGTCGAAACAAGTGTTGCCGCACAGATGACAAACCTTGCAGTAATCTGTTACTTGTTTCACTTTCTTTTTTGCGCCAAAGGTACGTTTGTCTTATGTTAGTAAAACGATTTCTTACTTTATCAATAACTCTAAGTAATTTACTTTGAAGGAGAAAGATCGTTTTCAAAACTAAAATTATTAAAAATCATTCAAGAACAACCATGACCCAAAATTGGCTCTCAAACCTTTCAATCTAAGCCAACACGGTTGAAGACTTATGTTAGATGTAGATACAATAATCGATCAGTTTGCAGTAGGTAAATCGTGCTTCCTATATTAAAATGTTAGTTTAATTTTGTTATTTAAATGGCGACTGTATTTATAAAACAAAAAAATGTTTTATTTGAAATTTTTGTGTAATGTTTCATGATTTGTTATTTCATGTTACAATTAGAGTAGTACATTCAAATTTTAATGCTTATTTTACTGAAAATTCTCATATGAAATTTACCATTTGGGTGGAGTCTTAAAAACCTGCCATGCGTGGGACCCATGGGTCTCTTAATCCGTCCCTGAATGCTCCACGCTTCATTTAGATTTTTTTTTCAAAAGCTTGCATTTCTTTAACTAAATTAAACTTTCCTCTTCCATACACCTGGAGTATACAAATTTCCTCTGAATAGGATAAATAGACATAACACAAGTTTTTGCTCATATAATATTATTACTCACCAAGTCCGTATTTCTTCAGCAGTGTACTGCACCTTTGGAATAGTCTGCCCACTGCAACAATACAAAACATGCAAATAGGTAATATTCGTGAAGAAAATGAAATAGAAAACATCTTTAAAATACGACATTAGAATCAAATACACTTTAAAGATTTAGAACCGTGATGTTTGATGGAATTTTGCAAATATTAGCAAAAATATTAGTTTTATCAATGCACACACTGCAGTTACTATTACTGCCTATTCTCGCAATGCTAATTGATAAAATTTAACGCAAGTAATATATACATATTTCCACTTTTCTTGCATCAGCTCAAACTGAGTCAATGCAATTTTTAATCGACCAAATAACATCATGATATACATGCTCATAGGCTGATATACAAATTTAAGGATTTAATTCATACTTTCATGCAAAGGCTTCAAAAATAAAAAAATAATACCCACTACTTGTAGGAATTTGCAATGTCTGCAAAGTGCTCCCTCCTCTTCCTGTAAACCGGGTCTTTGAAGCCCTAAAATACGTGAGACATAGTAGATTAGTGGAATGGTTTGGAATGAATTTATACCATTTAGAATTGGAAGTTTAAATGCATAGCACTCAGGCAATTTTTGAAAACATTCGTGAAAAGTTCATTTTGCAAAAACAATTGCACTGAATAATAATCGTAACTTGAGTAAAAGTTTTTCCGTATAAATAATTCCTGTTTTCTAAATTCCACAGCTAGGTTGTTTAGTTACTTTTATTAAAAGAATTAAAGCCTTGGGTTAAAAATTCTCATTTTGTGCATACTTAAAGACATATAATGCATTTTAAACGTAAAAACGCAACTAATCTCGTAAACCTATAAAAGGTAGTTATATATACATAAAATGCGATATGAAAGACAAATGCACTTTCATTTATCGATAAATTTAAATAAGTGTTTCTCAAATTAAATTCACATCACTTATCACGATTTTGAATAAGAAAAATTAGGTATATTATTCACAACTAAATTTAATACCCAATAATTGAAGTTATAACAAATACCCTTACACAAAGAACAAATGGCAAGGGTTCTTCTCACACATTCTAGTATATTCTTATGAGATTCGTTGTTATTTTACTGACAGACAATCATATGAATTGATACCCCATAAAAAAGTGGAATTATCGAAAAAAACATTGCAAAAACGAACAATGAAGTCAAAATAAAGAATTTGTCGTACAATTCATTATATTTTCAATAAATAACTCAAATAAAATTGTAAAAGTTGTAACAAAAACTGCCTGTATTAAATCTTCGAAAAATGTAACCTCTTTACAAGAAGTAACGCCCAAACAAAAGATAACATAGCGGGAAAAATAGCATAGCTACAGACACTGAAAACAACCCCAAGACACGTACCCAAAACACTATGCCGCTGCAAAATGTAACTCCAAGCAAAAAAAATAAAAATAAAAACCGAACAAAAAAAAACAGCAACGAAAAACACTCCCGAACACGCGGAGCAACTTCACGAAGGAAAAAAAAGTAAAAGCTTTAATGGAATAAAACATGGCCAGCGCTATCTCCGTCCATCGATCCACCGTCATGCCAAAAAGTTTTGCAGAATAAATGGAATACAGAGCGATTTTCGCCGTCCGCAAAACCGTAAATAACGGTCTCGCGCCGCAACAATGGATTCCGGTGGACATGGCGGGGAATTCCCCCCTTAATGCTGGCGAAAATAACTCCAGAGAAACAGCGAGCGTTTCATCGCGTCGCACGGTTTTAAAGCTTTCGCTGGACCGTGCCTCGAATGTATTGAGAGAGAGAGAGTGGAGGATACAAGAAAAACACACAATCCCGCGAAGCGCACGCAATTGTAGCGCGCGAACACACTCACTGGATGGTCTGCGTCGAGTTCGGATCCATACATCAAGACCCTCTGAGCCAAATCCAAGTCATCAATCTTTCGCGGGAACCATGGCATCTCCCCAAAGTCTGAAATGTGAGGCGGGAATGAGTTAACAAGGGAGGAGGAGGAGGAGGAAGGTGATTAAATGAAGCGAAATAATCAACACGTCTGCCGGGCAATTATTTTTAAGCGGCTGTTTTCGCATTGCACGACGAAGAAGTGATTAATGAATGGAGGATTAAATGCGATCGGGTAGGTAACTTGGAAATTTTTACGGCTATCATTATTTTTTTACTTCTTTTAACTGCCATTTATCAAAGGTAAGGAGTTTTAAGTTTCATTTCTCAATTACGTTAAGTCTAAAAAAAAAAAAAAGAAAAATTTGGGGCTTAAACGGGATCGTTAAAGAGGTGAAAGTTGTGATGATTGAAAATATGGCTGATTTAATTTTCCGCTCTTTAAATTGGCACATTTGATTCGAAAAATTAAGAATTCTATCGTCGAAAACAAACGAGCTGCGCCTCACCATCACGCGACTAGCCCGTTATAAACTTTAAGAACTGAGATTTCTCTGTTTATCAATTGACAATTTTTTTATCAAATTTAAGTGATGGGGATTTCTCGAGTGTTAAATATATTCAGTTAATGTGTGGCTAAAAATATATGTCTCTTTCTATTTCTCTCTCACTGAAAATCGTGGTTAATGCGGCAAGAGTCTGGAGGGTTGTGAACTCTTCAGAGTTTCAGTGAAAAGCCATGAATGTCAAGGGCGTCGGCACTTGCACGTTCTTGACTTTCACTTTGGACGCACGAATATTATTTTTAACTTATGAATCTGATTTCAGGGAAAAAAGTAACTCAAGATAAATTCTTCTTGATTTTTGGTTAGACGAGTCAGATTTTGTTATTCCTACGATACGATTTCATTTACTTTAGGCTGTTTCTTGAAGTTATTAATTTTTGTAGTGCCTTTTAATATGTGAATGTACGTATATAACACTCGATAATGTAACACCAAATCGATTTATAAATCATGTATTTATCTATTACACAGTAATATATATTGATATCAGATAGCTCAGAAGGATAAATTTAGAATTCCAGCACGATTTTTATAACTAATTTTTACTATTAACTCTAATATCAATGAAAATATAATTTTAAAAATTCCTTAGTTAATCTGATTTTGTTTCACTAGTGAATCGCAGGTAGAAATAAATAAAACAAAATACCATTCATATTCTGAATAGGTACACTAGAAATTGACAATCACACACTTACGTAAAAACAATCCCACGTTCACCGAGTGTGAAAATTGTTGATTTTTCCTAAACAAAAAGTGGAATCATTAATTAAATTCGTCTGACATTACCGAAGCTGCTACAGGTTGAGAGTGGAGTTGGCGGAGGCAGCTCTCCGCTCTGCTGGAACTCCGACAAATTAATCGCCGCAACTTCTTGCCTGAGTCGACTCACGAGCTTTTCCATTCGAGGGCCCTCACATTCCACGTCCACGAGGATCTCGTACTGAGGAGTAGCTGGTGAAGCAGGAGGCCCGCTGTTGCGACCTCCGTTTACAGAGCGACGCTTGTTGGACGCTGCCTGCCTAGATTCGATGTGTATGACGTTCACGCCTAGATCCTGCAAAGATTCGTATTTAACAATACAATAAGGGGGATTAAAAAAAATAAAGTTTCGACTACCGTTGATTTTTCGAAACTATCAAATTCCACCCGATTGAATATCTGTTACTTTTAGAATGTATAAACGTACTAAAATCTCGAGAGCGTAACGTAGAAATTCGTCTCGTCACCATGGGTTTCAAGCATTTTGAATTATTGTAAACCTTCGGTGATAAATGTATTAAAGCTTTTGAAAATTTTCTAATGGAGAAATAACCTAGGTTCCATGGCTTTTAATGGCGGTGACGGGATCAAAGTTGAAGGTAGATACGAGGAAATGGTAGAAGAAACTCGCATACCAATGGTTCTCAAAATCCTCCATTGGTAGGCTCGAAAAATTTGTAAATTTCACCCTAAAATTATTTTATCTAGATTTATCAAAAATGTTGGTGAATGGCAATACATACATAGGTATTTGTGTGAATCTGAGGTTTTTGCGTTTGTTAATTTTATGGCGAAATATGTAGGTAAAAGATAGTAAGTGCGTCTAAATTCGTGCCATGTTTCGATAAAATGTGCAGTGCTAAGCTGGCTCATACTTTTCATTAGTTAGATACGTTATCTGTAAATTTTGCTTTAAATATTACCACTTAATATTATTACCAGTCGTTCATAATAGAAATGGTTTCTTTTATTACACCTACTATTTGATTTTATTTCAGAAATGAAGGGAGGCGTAGAAAACTTTTACATCTTCCGGGGAGGGGTTTTTTGTGCAAACTTTGAGAACAACTGGCGTAAACTATTCGAGGAGAACGATGCGAATCTATATTCACACGTTTTCAGAGAAAACGATATCTTCCAGTATCAACAAAAAATAGGAGAGTTTGAATTGACTCCAAAATTATTTCTTTGATGGTCGCGCAAGTACACGTAAAAATTCAGAAGTAATATATCGATAATTTCTTTCATAAATTATCTTTTTTAAATGCTGAAAGTAAACGAAAGCAAAATGTGCTACACAAATTATTGAAAAACGGGAGCGATTTATAAGAAACGGAAGGCAGAATTTCTAATTAATTTATGTATTATCGTTAATAAATGTTAACCAAATAAAAAAAGATAGTTTCCCATACATAATATGCAACCTAACATCTTGATACATGTTAAAGAAAAATTTTCAATATGTATATGGGAGTGAATCAATGCACTGCCATTTTTTAATGTATACTAGGTAAAGTCTATACATTAATGTGATTGAAGATTTAAACTTAGCTATTAAATATTGTTGATTGTTTTCCATTAATAAGAAAATAATTAAGATATTGAGGGGCATTATTCGCTGAATCTTAGTTAAATTTGTGGCAAACTAACAGTAAGTTAAAATATACATTTTGACGCTAAAATTATAGTCCAAAATCCATCAGTTGTCTATGTTTAATTTTCATCGAGCTGATTTTTCTCACCTGAAACACCTGCAAGGCTCTAGCTAGACCACCGACTTGGTTTTTCAAGGAAAATATAACCGACGTTCGGTTGCTTGCCTTGTCGCCTTCTGTATGCTGAAATGGAAGGCAATACGACAAATATGAATTATTATATTCGATAAAATACTACACGCAAATTTAATTTGCTCACATGCAAATAACGCTATAAATTGATGGAAAGAATTGATCATAAGATCGCTATGCATACGTGCATAATGGCTGGAAAGTAGCGAATAATTTGGAAAAAGGAGAAAAGTTCTGCCATGATGATAGATCAGCAGTAGAATACCCGGTCATGGCATAATCTTTCTCCTGTTTCCAAATTATTCCCAAAGAAAAGCATAATAAATATTATAAGTATTTTGTCCGAAAATCTAACTATCCCCATATAATGCGATTGTATTCACTCATACATAGCGACATAATTTAAATTAAAACCTTATCTAAAATTCCATCTAACAATAAGATTTTACTTAAAATTTTAGGCTAGATATTATTGTTGCATATTTTATTGTGGAAAGCGTTTAATTTTTATTTAATCCATTCCAGAAGCTCTTGCTGTTTTTTTTAAAGCGTTTACTGTTAAGTGGAGGGAACGCAACCTTTTGTTATTCGGTGGCTTCAGCCCACAGAATGAATAAAATCACCGAGTTAGAAATTACAGTTGAAATAAAAAACCAACGAACCGAAAAGGACTCCTCAACGAGTTGTGCCCGGGCTCTTCTCTCCGATGCTTATTTGATTCTAAAACCGCAGTCCAAGCTTACAGGAAGAACGAAATTTAAATTCGCTCCTACGCTGGTGCTTTAAACTCAAAACAAAAGTCATAAAAATACAATGAAAAAATCTCAAGCAGATATACTATATGATGATGGCGTTCGTCAAACTTAATATTTAAAAAAGGTATAACTTTTACCTTAGCGAGAAATGTGAGCAATGTAAATAAAATGAGTAGAGTGATTTCCAATATGATTTTATGGATGTTTAAGCTGACTGGCAATAATTTTGCGCTGGATAACAAACATACGTAATATTCCTGTAAAAAAATTCATACAAATGAAACAGGTTATCACATAATGTTTACAATCAAATGCAAAAGAGCATTGGCCGTTGTTATTCAGAATTTTTATTGTAATTCAACGAAAAGCAAGTAATGCAACAAAATTTCATTCTTTACGGCAGCGATATGGAATCTCCACTCTTAAAAAATTTTAATTAATAAATATTATACTTAGTATTTAATTTAAAACAATATGTAGTTAGGGAAAGAAAATTTATGAAGATCCTCAACGTTTTTACTTTCTTATACGAAGTATCGAGAAAGTATTGTTTTCGCGAAAAAATTCGACCCCGAGATTTTTACGGAAATACACGTTTTAGGTGTCGCTGAATCCGAAAAAGTGGTTTTTGCAATGCCGTCTGTCTGTCTCTCTATTACTGGCTCTGGAGCCTAGACGGTAGAGCGAAAATGAATGAAATCTCGTAATTAGGCATTTTATCATACTGAGCAGAGTATACATAGAAATGGTTGACATTGATCAATAATTAAGAGTAGTTTTATTCTACGCGTTTTTAACAACAATCCGATTTTCTCAAAAACGGCTGTAACGATTTTGATCAAATTTTGTACAGTTACTTAAGTATACATCTACAATAATAATGCATAGTTCATATTTCTCAAAAAGTGAATATAAGGCTAGTTTATTCTAGGCAACTTTAACAATAATTGGATTTTCTCATAACGGCTCTAACGATTTTGATCAAATTTCGTACAGTTACTTGAGTATACATCTACAATAATCTACAATATTTTATTTTTCTCAATGAATGAATATAAGGCGAGTTTATTCTTGGGCAACTTTAACAAAAATTGGATTTTCTAAAAACAGGCTCACACGATTTTCATTTTCTAAAGATAACTAAACGACGCATTAGTACGTATATGAGAAAGTTTGTACGATGTATTTTGTACCGATTTTTTTATCGTGATGCCATGAATTGTAGTTTTCAGGAACTATCGAAAAATTCAAATTTTCTTTATTTTTGAATTGTCTGTTATTGCGAAACACAGTACAATTCCTCCTAAAATACGCCGGTCATAAATATTTACGTTCAAAATCTGATTTTCCAACGGATCGTCTATAATTTTGCCTAATTTAAATGAATTTTTAGGAGTTGACGAGTTATTTTTAGATAAAACTACAATCTCGCCCGCTTAAAAAAATCCTTTGAATAATGGATAAGGATGGAAGCTCTTCGACTAATGGATTAAAGGTACCAAGGGCTTAAAGTGTAAATTTCACTAAAAGTTATCCGCGCCAAGGTTAAGTGAAGTAGGTCTTAAGACATTAAAATAACCCTAAAGAGTTTCAGCTT
The DNA here is from genome assembly GCA_036926305.1 of Uropetala carovei. Classification (NCBI taxonomy): domain Eukaryota; kingdom Metazoa; phylum Arthropoda; class Insecta; order Odonata; family Petaluridae; genus Uropetala; species Uropetala carovei. The sequence goes on from JAXCHB010000003.1 coordinate 823,235, forward strand.
TCTCTCACTTAATAAAAGAGTAATAAATGCACCAAAAATTACAGCAGTTTCAGGAAAAATTACTAACAGCAAATCTTTCTATATTATAAAATCGTAATGTCATCATGATGCGTAACGCTCTAATTTTGTGAATAACTCGATTAGAAATAAACTTAGAAGCCTGAAATTTCTCAGGATTTCAGCGTCGATGAATCTTTATGTTGTGACTAAAAAAATTCGAAAAAGGTCACGGGTTTGACTCCAGAGGATGAATGTCGTTTCCCATAAGACCGGTGTGCCGCGGCACATTAGTGTGCCACGAGGCAGGAATTAGAGTGCCGCACACTCTGAGGATGTTTAATTTTCACAAAAGCGTTTGGGAAAAACAAATTCGCGTCAATTTTATCATCCATGGAATTTATCCTGAAACTACGAGAGGAATTGATACACCTTAGCAACGATCATACAATCAGTAGGCTACCTCTATATTTATTTTGGCTAAAAGCTAAAGTTTCGTATCTTTCAATATCTGAATATGTCACCTCTATGACGTTCAACAATGTATTTATGCGAATTTAGTTGTTCTACAACGGCTCATACTAAAAATATTAAAAGGGAATGTTTAAAGAACCTAGGTGAAGAACTTCCTGTATCTCTTTCTATTATTGAGCCCTTTGTACAAAAAAGGAAAGCCTAAATTTTCCGTCGAAGAGCATAACATTTTTACACGTTGAATTGCGTATGTACTTAATTTACAATAAAATTATACAATTGATTGATTATTACTTTACCAATCATAACAATCTAATATAATTGCGACTTTTACTTGTTTTATGGTAGTTTTTATCTTTACAAATTAGTATTTACATAGTGAAATTAATTAGGGGTGGTTTGGTGTGCCGCGATGTTTTTAAGCATGCATGAAGGTGTGCCGCGGAGCAAAAAAGGTTGGGGAGCACTGACATAAGATAACACCTTTTTGGTTTGAAGTATTTCATTCTTTTACTCTTTAAAATACATATCTTAAAAGTAAATTATCGACACGAAATTTACGCTAAAACACGCCAAAACGAATGAGAATTTTTATTCTTACCGTCGAATACTCGATCTCATTCGAATTCGCTCATATTCTGAATTTATGTTCGAGTTTTGGTAATTTTTTTAACATTTCAATAATAAGATTCCATGGTTACACGTATTGTTGTCCTTGGTAATTTCCGTGCATATGCACTTAAATAAAGGCTTAAAGATCGAAAATAAGATTTAAACTTGCTCGAAATGACCAAAGATATAAATTTAATGCAAGTAAATCTAACGCAGTATTCATGTTATTTATATTTTTATCTATATTACTAAAATCCTATTTCTGGTTCTCTCTCTCTCTTTAACGCTCTATACCTCAGCCATTTTTAATCTCCGGGAATTTCAGTCTTCTAAGTTTATTTTTTATCGAGTTATTCAACTAATTTTCTTAATTTGTTATTAAAAACCAAACATACATCCCTTATAAAATATATTCATTAAACTCATATTCAAAACATATACCCGTTAAACTAATCTAAATCCAATAGGTACATGGGAGGAGCGAGCAAAGGGGGAGGGGGGAGGGGGGTTGGCGAGCGACAGCGAGTAGGGGGCTTGCCCCCTAGTATTATTATAAAAACGAAGTAAATAAATTCAGATTAAAAATTTCTTATAGGGGTGCAAAATGTAAAAAGTTATAGAATATTTAAACACTACTCTGGAATTGAATTCGACGAAAAATGCAGACTACTCTTTTTAAAAAGCTTTAAATATGATGTATTAAGGATATTATATAAAAGGATTCCTGAAAAACAGTCCATGGAATTGTTTAAAATATTTCATTTTTATAATAGAGGCCAATAACAGATAGAAATCCATAGTTGGGACAGGAGCAGGCATATTTTTATTTTAAATATACCTGCTCCCTTCGTTTTTTTAGCTATCGATTACCACAGAGACTCAAAATGGAACTCAACTCCTGGAAAAAAAAATAATGTCCACTGAACATTTAGTCCGAAGAAAGTTTCATTTCTCAGACCCAATGTAAGCTGGCTCTCCCACAACACGGGCTCATAACACGGATACGTTACGACATGGTTTGTTTTTAACACAAAAAATTCATACAACGCGGATTATGGTATATATTAACGCGGTTTATCGTACTTGACATGTGGGATTCCTGATTGCTGAGCAGTGCTTTGTTCAAAAGCTTAAGTAACATGCAACAACGGTCTATCTGTATATAAACGTACATAAGAGGTTTTGGAAATTTTGTGAATGAGGGTGGGGTGGGGGAGGGGGGGGGATAGACCGCAACCTCATTTCAATACGTAACACGGATCCACGTTACGCGGTAGTTTTTCAGATCGCGTCATCAGTAGGCTGGATTTATCGATCCCGACTTTCAGTTTCAGCGTTTCTTTCATCAGGGCGGACGGCTGAGATTGCGTCCAACGGTTTATAGTTTTATAATGACACGTTCGCTGCTATTTATTTTAAACGGGTTTTTTAAGGGGAAATTTTTTGGGCCGCTAACTTCTAGCACTTTTCACTCTTTCCCTCTCTACATATACCATCTCTGACCGAATCTCTCTCTCTTTGTTCCTACCTTTCTTTCTCTTTCTATCTCTCGGCAACTTTCGAAACCACTGAAAAACTCTTTCGTGAAAAGAGCACTCGAGACTTGAAAACGAGATGAAGACTGGAGTTCATCCATTCCTTGTAATTGGCAGAGAGAGACAAGGAAGGGAATCCAGAGATATAAGAGGCGCAGAAATAAAAGAATGAAGAGCAGGCGAGGCTCAGGGGTTGTAGGAATGGAAGGGGAATAAAAAGGAACAATGATAAAGATCGTCGTTCAAAGAGAAAGATGTTTGAGAGGTAAAAAAAAAATAAATAAAGGGGTCGGGCGCAATTAGGAATAATGAGTAAGACGCTGAAGGAACAGAACCGGGATGGAAATTTCCAGAAATGAAGATAAGAGGAAATAAATTAAGAGTATGCAGCGTATATTTCGAAGGGAGATGAGAGAAAGGAAGACATAAAAACGGAGAAAACACGAAAAATTACGGAGGCAGCGCACAGACGCTGACAGGTGTAGGAAGAGAGATAGAGAGAGAGACAAATACATGAGATGCGACGAAAAGACGGTGGCAAATTGAGTCGGTGGGATAAGGAGAATAAAAACATCAGGCTAAGACGTGAAGAGAAATGTCAGCAGGGAGGTAATAAGATTTGTAAGGAGATAAGGGTAAAGTGGGAGGTGAAATGATGAGGGTTAATAGTGACAGGAAGATGTAAGACATGATGAAATGATAGGAGACATTTGAGCGGAGTTATAAGGGAAGAGGTGGAAATAGCCTCTGAGAGAGAGGGAGAGAGAGAGGGAGAGAGAGAGAGGGAGAGAGAGAGAGAGGGAGAGAGAGAGAGAGAGGGAGAGAGAGAGAGGGGGGGAGGGAGAGAGGAAGGGGGAGGAAGAAAGGCACAGACGGCGACACGTAGAGATGGATGGGTTGAAATTTTCCTAGGAAAAACTGAAAAAATATACCGAAGTGGATCGAGAAAAAATAAAGACAACTATTAAGTTTTAAATTCGGAAGGTTATGGAAAACGTCTATTGTAAGAGACATAAAATCCGATATATTGATGTGGAGGGATGAGAACGGAACGGAAAAGGTAAGAAAAAGTTTGGCAGAAAGTGAGAAAGGAAGGCGAAAACTGTCGAGGGAAGGGGTAAAACGATAGTGGGAAAGAGAACATGCAGAGAATAAATTGGACTTTGAGGGGAAGGTGAGAGGTAGGGAATGAGGAAAAGACAGAGTGTGAGAGAGAGAGAGGGAAAGGGAGAGGGACATGGAGAGAGGGATGAGGAAGGGGGAGGACGGAGAAAAGGAGAGAGGGAGAGAGAAAAAGAAGAGAAGGAAAGAACCAGATACAGAGATAAGAGGGGAGAAAATAAAGATGAAAAAGTTTGAGAGAGCGAGAGATAGAGAAGGGGAGAAAGTATTGCCGAAAGGGGAGAGAAAAGGTGAGAGAGAGAGGGAGAGGAAGGCAAGAGAGAAGGGGGAGAGAGAATAGGAGAGGATGAGAGAAAGGAAGAGAAGGAAAGGAGGGAGAGAAGGGAGACGGAAAACGAGAGAAAGACGGGTAAGAGAAAAGTAGAGAAAATGGGAAAAGAGAGAATATTGAGTGGGAAAGGGAAGAGAGAGAGGGAGGGGGGAGGGGGGGGAGAGATGAATGTGAAGTGGGGGTAAAAGGGAGGAGATGGGTTTGAATGGTCTGCGTGCGTCGAAACGAGGGGATGAATTATTCAGTCGAGTGAAGAAGAACCGAAGTGGTCCAGATAAAAAGAAAAGCCAGAAGATTCAATGTTACTGTAAAAGATCTAACGCTCCTCCCCTCGCCTCCAAACACACAACCCTTCTGCAAGGGAAGAGAAGATGTAAAAAAAAAAAAAAGTGGAATGAATTTAAGAGGACTTAAAACGCGGAGAGTATAGAATCTCGTCTCCGGTTGAAATAAAAATCTCTAAACCGACTCCTCTCTGGTAAAGTAATCCGCTTTAATCTCGCGGTTTTGTTGTTGCTCGTCCGAAAAGTGACGCGGTCCTGAAAGGGAACGCTCTCAAAGGAAAATATTTTGAGACCAGATTACGCGCGAATCCCACGTTGTGTTTGGAACTCCTGGATAATCAAACATTATCATTTATCAAAACTTGTGTGAAGCTTTACGCATATTTTATTCCATATGCAAATCAGTGCTAGGCTGATTTCATTGTGAATAGTTTCAAACTTAAAATGTATAAGGCGTAATTAGACCCAGCCTAAGAAAACACTGGTTAAATTCCAAACGACCTATCCAGTAAAATTATCAGGATAAATTTCAATGTAACTTTTAGCGCTTTTCTTTCTAAAAAAATCTGTCTGTCGATGTATTAAATTACTCTAAAACGACGACAATTAAAAGCGTCTAAATTCTAGGATAAATAGTTCTACATGAGAGCTATATATGGTTAAATTTATTGGATCCAGGATCAGCTGCTAAGGAGTAATAGCCAAAAATGGAGGCAATCAGCAAAACATCGCAACTACGATTATTTACTCCGATGGAAAGATAGCATCATATGTAATTTGAGCTGCAATTCTTACCTCACTTGTCTCGTTTGAATTTTATTCAAAGTGAATGAAAATATGCACCGAATCAATTTATGCCTTCATGTTAGAAATAAATAATCCGATGCTAAAAAACACTTATTACATAAAGCACATTTTGAAGCATCATCTATAATGCCTCAACTTTATATTATACAAAAAGTATTAAGTTGCACATAAATACCATTTATTAACCAAGCGTTAACAAATATTTACTTGGAAAAATCTCTGGAAAAAGTGCACAAGAAGCTGTTTATGGAGAGACTCTTAAAATCTTTTATGGTTGTTTTGTATTCCCCTGGAGGGACGACATGAGTACCAACCTGGAATCTGATTGGACAGAGACCTTTAACGCGCCGTCAGCTGTGGCAGCCATCTTTAATTAACGAGATTGCTTCCTCCGAAGAATAAATGCCCAGCACTTTAATGGCGCAGCGTGTGACACACATATCTCTAATGTTATATTAACAATTAATGAAGCATACAAGGTAATTTAGTCCAATGCCGATTAAAAACACGAAGTTTGGGCAGCAATTATTGCAGAGAGCAGAGGAGATAATTTTTCAGGAGAAACAGTTTTTCGAGAAGTTTGATCAGCTCATCATCATATGTTTTCTATACACAATAGTTTTTTTTTGACTCTCTTCATCTTATCAAACCCATCCCATTCTTTTAATGGTTTTAATATTCCTTTTCTGTTCTTATCTCTTTGCCTCTTTCCTAGTTTCCTCTTTCGAATTCTTTCAAGAGACTTTGGACTCTAGAAATTTACCCATCCATTTCTTCTGCATTTTCCCTATTATACTAATTAAGCTCATATCTTATCCTTCAGTATTTAAAACTTTCTCATTTGTTTTTCTCTCAGTATAACCACTGTTCGACTTGAGCCATATATCTCAAAAGTCCACTCCTACTTTTCCATTTCTGAAAGTCATATAATGCTATACTGCGTACAAAATTTTTTACTGACCTCTTTTTAATTTCTTTATTCAAACTGCATGTCAACAATTCTCGTTACCTCATAAATGGCTCCTTTACCCCAGCTACTCTCGTCCTGATATTTTTCACTTCTTGCATATTGAGTCAGCTATAAGTTAATTTAAAAGGCTAAACTATATATTCATGAAATAGTTATTATAGGTATACTTGATTTGATCCAAGTCTTAAGCTGAAATTTACGGTTTATTTTAAAATATTTATAAAGGAGCTATACAAATACGATCGTGTGCCAGTAAATTAAAAATGAAAAATCAAACATATTTCAGTAATTTATCATATTAACGGTAATTTTTACGTGGAAGCCTTTTTGCTGTATTTCAAAATTTCATTAAAATGTAAACATAAATAACCCAAACCATTCAATAAGCTCACGGGTTCACATCCTACTGTCGGCATTTGGCGTCTATGCCTGTCTTTGCTGCCGTTTTTTCGGCTCTTCGTAATAGTATGCGAGCTGCTAGTTAAGAACTAATGAAATATATAAGAAAAAATGGCCATAAAAAGGATTTTATTTGAATTGTGAAGACATAAAAGTGCCTACATCACTCGCTATTAAATATTCTCAACAATTGAAATAGGCAAACCAATATGACGCTAACAACTGAATATAATTTTCAATAATAATAATTTCAAAGATGTAAATCTACTCATACGTTCACACATTTCTCGAGTTGGATGTTATTTTTTTTGTTTCATGCTAAACGGAAATACTTATTTGTCAGTTTCTATTGCAGTAAATATATTTTTATTTTATCAGTATGGGAAAATAAAAGAGAATATTTATATAGTATATATTTGGGGAAGATAAATCAATCTTAATGAAAATAGATAAAATTACGACATAAATAAGTGAATAACAGAAGTAGTGGTCCCATTAAAAGCCAATGATGTCAAGTTTAGATTATTAAGAGCCATGAAAATTTTGGATGAAAGCATATAATCGTAAGATATGAATGATACAAAAATAGATATGTAGTTTTTAAGCAGCGAATTCATCAACTTTAATGCTAATAATTCACTAATTGACAGTGATATCTGCTAGTTCAAAATATTATTTTATCTATAGATTTAAATTATAAGTGGCAGAAGAAAAAAATTGCTTTTCATTTATGATATTATAAGCTATCTCCACCGAATTTAGCTAAACCAGTGGTTATTAACCCCTGGGTCGCGTCCCAAAATTGGGTCGCCAAACCATTTTGAGTGGACCATCAAAGATTTTCCATTGCTTTCTATATCCATATATCTATATCCATGTATATCATTCCTCCTAACAACCCGTTCAATGCTAATGCCCTGAGAGCTTATTTTCATTTTTTTATTAAATTCCTATTAATTTTATTACTTATTACAACTGAGATACTGGAGGAAATGGGTCGCCGCGACCAGAATTTGGGTCGCAGCCAAAAAAGGTTAAGAACCACTGAGCTAAACTATGCAAATAGATCCCCTGAAAAGTAGTCCCCCCGCAATTAAAATCTGTCTACCAGGTCGCATAAACTCACGGCGCCCCGTCACGCATGACTTGTTCAGCTGCCTCAAAATAGGTATTATTAACTTCGTACGGCTAGCACGAACATGCCTTCATAGCAGCCACTACTGACCCCGAAAGATAAAATTACTCCGACTTAGTCGTTTAACTGAAGTGGTTTTGTTATACCTAAGTACGAATCATGAAATTAGGACCATGGCAAAATGAGGCTCGCGATCAGTTTACGAAAATTTTCTACTATATATAAACATTAAATTAATCTTTGCGAAGACGGTGACCATTAAACATACCATTAATAAGTGCATTATGTAATTTCGAATCAGTAAAGAACCCATGTTAAGTTGATAACGCCTGGCAATAGACTAATTGTGAGACGAAAATTCTATAGATTTTATCGTCTTAATAGATCCCGTACAAGAAATTATTAGTATTTTTCCTCTCTGCTATAATGCCAACCCAAAGCAGGACAATTTAAAACCGTAGTGCGTTCATCGAATGCCAAAATACCTGGACGCCTATTTATATACCAGTCAGTCCATAAATGAAGGCAATTATCAACATGATTGGACTCAAATTCTTCCCAAGAGAATTTATTTACACATAAACAAGAAAAATATTATTTTCTGAAAGAAAAATGTTGATTATACAATAGGACCTCGATAACAGTCACCATCGATAGCCGTTGTTTCAATGAAACGTCGGTTGTCGCCAAGTGGTACAAATAAATGAAAAAAATCCGTCGCCATTTTTGAATGAAGCACCCTAACGAATATGATGACGATTGCAATGTGACTGAGAAAGAAAGATTGCTATCGCAGTGGTGGGCAACCTTTTCTGCATGGTGGGCCGCGTTGGTGGCAGTGAACCATCCGGTGGGCCGCATTGGAAAAGGCCAATGGATTATAGTTAAATCGTAATTTACGTAGAAATTCTTAGGAACCATATGCGCGGAATCAAGTTAGAATCAAGTTAGCTTTTTAGGGTTAAGATTTCAATGTTAAAAATCATGATGGAATACAATCTTAGAAATATCTTTGAAAAAAAAATGAAAAACAGCATTAAAAGTAAGTTACTTGAATTGAGAAATATTTACTATGAGATCGCAATTCAAAGTTATATATCTTAACAGATTTTGCTACACGGAAAATAATATTTGGTAGTTAATTATAATAAATTTAAAAAGTTTTGAAAATTATGAAACACTGGCATAAAATTGCTTAGTGGGCCGCATCCGGCCCGCGAGCCGAAGGTTGGGCACCTCTGACTTATCGAAACGGTGCACTGCGGCTGTTCTCGGAGAACATTTAGTTGATCGTGAAGTTAAAAAATTTCCTGTAAATTGAAACAGGGTTAAACAAAGACTAATAGTATTTAGAGTTTTGCCTTCAAATATAATAATCAAACAGCATAACATTCCTTCGCGGATTGCTGCAGTACAACTGCCAACTCATTTGTCAACAGTTAATATATTTCATAAATATTTTATAGCTTATTAAAACTCAAGTGATAAAAATGATCCCAAAACGCAGTGTTAGTGACAATGCTGCTAAGAGGTCCAGAAATGCGACATCCCTTAAAATAAAAATAGAAGTGAATGAATGAAAATGACGTAGAGTCTAAAATTTCAAGCAAATTGAGGCCTAAAAATTCAGTTTTATATGATGCGCGTAAGGTCTTTTTGAAGAATTATTGACTTATAACATTGTTCCTATGGTAAAATCGGTTTCGAATATCGTTGTTTCACTAATCGTCGGGGATTTCAGGAACCGCTTAACGACGGTTATCGAGGTCCTACTGTAGTTGAAAAAGTTTTCTCCAATGTATATAAAAAGGCTGGAAAAATCACATGCGCACAGTTACCTTTTAGGTGAAACAAGGGTACAATTTTTTAGCATTTTCAGTTTACTTTCAAACTTTACATCGTCACATTTTCAAACAATATAAACCATTATTTGCCAGTGTTTCCCTCGAAAAGCACTTATGGTGTTTCTCCATTTTCATTGTTTTTCTTCGCGTTCTAATTTCGGCAAATATATTTTGGCTGTGTTTCGATTTAATGAGAACTGGCTACAATATTATGCAGGTAAATAAGGAAAATCATGCTGCTAAAGAGAAACGCCATAGTGAGAAATAGCGACGCAGTGCAATGGGCCATGTTACTTCTGGGAGCAAGCAGATTTAGTCACAAATTTAAATAGCATCTTCAAACAAAAAAGTTTAGGGAGATTTGGTGTGGTAATAGTGCATTAAATAATCGTAAATATATGTAATAAACAGAACTTGAGCTACATAATTACTTTAAATTACATAAATATATATGTATAATTAGGGATTGTCCCGTATTTCATTGCCTTGAAAGGTTTATCGGGACATAGGAAATGTCCCGTAGCTACGACGCTTATGCAGTCATTCACAGATCATGCCTGCACGTGTTACAAAATACACTCTGAATTTGACGTACTCTCTACTGGAATTTAAGTGATATTTGTGAAACCATTTTCACATTTCAGCATCTTCACTATGCGAACTGAGAGTCTACAGGACTTTTGTCATATTTATGGCGTAGAATATCAAGCAATTCTCTCACACTAAAAAACACGCTTTCATTAGCCAATGCAGTGGACAGGATTCTAAAGCTGTATGATGCGCTGAAAACATACTTTCTATCTGAAATAAACACTCCTAAAATCCTGGAAATATTTTTTAATTATCCATTAAGTGAGGCTTACCTCCATTTGGTTTACAGTCTGATGAGTATTATCAACAGAAAGATCATGCAAATTGAAGGAGGAGAAAAAATGTTATCGAAGTACTGTCAATTTTACAGGAGAATGCAGATTGTGTGAAAGAAATACCGGAAGCAAATATTTTGCCTTTAAGTGTAAAATCTATTATTTGTAGGGATAAAGTTTCTGAATCCATGAAAAGGTAGTCCTTTTCAGAAGTAGAATTGTTCTATCGGGCCTGTTATGATTATCTAATGAAATGGATTTCACCTCTCAAACACTTGAATACTTTTGCAATTATTATCAGAGTTCCAACATGGGAAGAACTCGTATATATCTCAACGAAAGAGGATTGGGAGTGAATGATACCTAGTTGTTAAGTCATTGGAACATTTTGAAGAAAATCACAGGAAAAGAGCTCCAGTTAAATGGTGAAGATTGGAATAAGAAACTTTGCCATGAGAAGTAGTCAAGTGTTCCCCAGAAAATCGAATTCCACGAACAATTCTCTGACAATGAGCTACTACTCATATGCGAATTTGTATTCAGTATTACGGCGCACAATGCACATGTAGAACGCATTTTCTACTTAATGGCCAGCCAATGGAGCAAAGAGAGGAACTGACTGGACATATCTACAGTGGAGTCAATTTTACAGTGCATTGTAAACTTAAATATGTCGTGCAACGAATTTTATCAGTATATAATTCAAATCAAACAGCTGTAGATACAAAATCATCATAAAAATCTTAATTTGTAAATTTAAAAAATAAATATGCCAGTTAATTTTTTAATTAGTATTACAATGTTAAATGCCAATAAAACTTCCTAAATGTAAGCCAACTAGTATTAATAATTTGACATCTTTATCATAACCTTACAATGTTAAATGTCAATCTAAATTTTCTAAATATAAGCCAACATGAATTAATAATTTATCTTTTTATTTATTATCCCCTTTCAAAATTGTATTCCGTATTTTTACGTCAGAGATTAATTTTAGTATAGGTATACACACAACTTTATATTGTTTTGCTTCATTTTTATTTAGCACACAAGAATAGAGATTGCTTCCGATTTTTTAAGCGTCCCGTATTTGTCCCGTATTTTAATGAAGAATTTGGGTGTCTGTCCCATATCTTCCAAACCGAAATCTGGCTACCATATGTATAATGCAAATAAAAAAAACCTCCACGAAAAATTCGAGCGAATTTTAAAAGAGCAAAAAGTAACATTCTTACAATGAATAAAATGAATAAATGAATAAAATTATTTCTGATATAGCACCTCCATCGAAGGACATGAGAAAACCCGAAAAAGATATGCATAAGTCTTTATATTAAGTACATATAATACAAAATAAAGCATATACAAAATAAAATAAAGCAGGAAATTTTCAAGAAACGTTTAGGAGATATTAAATGAAATATGCTTTCTATTCTCTACAATTAAGAAAAGTTAATGTTTCTGCAACACGTATAAATTCGACAGCAAAAAATTAGATCTTGAAAGGATTATTTAGAGATGAAAGGAACTTGTAAAATGTAAATTCAATTCAAATATTGGTCAGAACGAGGAGTGAGAGGAAAAAATCATTGAAATTAAGCGAAGGTAAATCAGTAGTTAATTATCTAAATGAAGATGCAACTGCAAATTCTAAAGAGCTACAAAAAGATGGTTGTGAAACTAACGAAATATACTTTCATTCCCAAATCATAAATTTTTTGTAGAAAAAGGAAGCTGACTGATAAATAATAGAATTTCTTCGAAAAATAAGTTGAACCACCACCTCAATCTCAGCGATAAAATTTTATAGGAACCTAGTTGTTAGTTGCACGAAGGAAAATACAGAGAAGGAGAAGGAAATTATAGGTTAACGCTAAACGAGTAATCACAAAAAATGTTAGCAAAATAGGCTATTGTTAAGGCTCTGCAGATTCGCTTATGCTTCATTCGTTACAGAATATCCCTAACAAACTTCGCATATCATAGTCATGCCTAAAAAAAACGTGTTAAATGGCATAATGGATTTTATTGAAAATGCATTTTTTTCTTAAGTGGCCACTATGTTTTCCCATGCGTAAAATAAAAATGAATCTATTTCCTTAAAAAAATATCCGTCCACATCTCATAGCGGCCATAATAACTATAAAATAGACAATAACAAGGCGTATACGACAGTTTGTGAGAAGCTATCATTACAAAAAGGTAACATATCGAACCTTTGGAGGATTTGGATGGAACATGCCCAAAGAGTTGAAAGTTTAAGATCGAATCAACCCAAATCAGGAACCTCTCTGTGAATTGCTTTTATATAAGATTCAATAATCCATCGACGCTAACTAAAAACGTTCAAAACATTGTTTTCAGACAATTACGACAATTAAGATCGAATCAACCCAATTCAGGAACCTCTCTATGAATTGCTTTTATATAAGATTCAATAATCCATTGCCGCTGACTAAAAACGTTCGAAACATTGCGTTCGAAACATTGCTTTCAGACAATTACCGCAGTGCACGAAGTTTCTTCAACTCAGACGCTATAAACTGAAGCATAGATTTTAGTCGAAATTTTACTGTCACTAAATTGCGAAGAAAATTAATCGATGGATAATAAAAAGCGCCCTTCTAAAATTTATCCACAAAAAACGTCAAAATATAAACATTTTTGAAGGTAAGAAAAGGACGGAAATGATTACAGCACCATCCAAAAATTGTGATTCTAAATTATCAAAAGACCCATTAAAATTTTTATAAGTGCACCTATTATAAACTTCATGAAACTTTCTATAAGTTTCTGTATTTTTTCCGTTGTATCATATCGGACGGTGATGTTAGAGGAAGTGGGGTGTTGCATTGGAGGGTAATGCCAGGTGGAGACTTCGAGGATCCCGGGGCTGCTTCGGCCGCCGGGACGGCCTAACGTGAAATGAGAAAATTCGGGCACTCCTTGGAGATCCAAGGGAATACTGAGAGAGAGAGATTGACCGTTTATTCGTTAATTCCACCCTTGGACACTTTTGGGATTAAGCGATGCCGCGGCTTGGTACGATAAACAAGTCGCCTTCCTGGATTTCTGGATCTGCTGTTACCACACTCTGGTTTTGATGAACTGATTCTTTTATCGACTATAGTATTCCTTTGTCATTTCAATCTTGAATGACGGAATATGGTCCCGTAAAACTGAGTAAAGTGGCAATTTCTCCACCGAAACTCTCATTATTCTCGATAAATAAGCGGGGTTAAGCGTAAAGTTTTCATAGAATCACTGAATACTCACGGCATGTCCAATCTGAGACAAGTGAGGAGCCTTTCCGTGTCCAACGGATGATTCAGGGGTGGTCATTCCTTCATTCAGCGACCACTCTTCGCCCATGCGGTAGAGCCAAAGCCCAATCAAACCCTTCCCACTCATCCTGGCCTAGATTATGAAGAAAATCAGCGTGACCACAAGGAATAAAGGAGGCGTTGAGGTGTACACAATTAAGCATTCAATTAAAACGCATTGAAAAAATAACAATGAAAAACAAAGTAAAATTAGAAGTGACTAGAATTACAAAATTCTACCTTTTGTTTGCAAGTAAACGATTTGTGTAGAATAAATATAAATTACTGACAACTGGACGTGCTTAGTAACGTATGCCAGCAGAACCCCAATTAAAAGACAAAATCCTGCTCTCGCTGCTTTTGATCACAAAGTTGCCTATGAAATAGTTTAAAAGAGTTATTAAAATTTTATACCGAAGTAATAATACTCTTATTTGAGTACATTAGGATGACTTTTTTGAAATCACTATTAAAATGAATAGATTTTTTGTGGTCGTCGAGTTTAGAAGAAATGAGAAATGAAGCAGGAAAGTAGAATATGAAACATATGGAAGAATATCGGAAACTCCTAGGCTTAATAAAATGGAAACTGCTAGGCTTAATAAAATGAAGCCAACGCCTTTGGAAATGTAACAACGTTAAAACAAAAAGAAATAATAGAGTGAAATGATGTCACTCACTGAATAAGGAGATTAGAAAACAGTTCATCGTTAATCCTGCCCCTAAATAAATCAAAAAGGATTAGGCGAAATGAAGCCCTGATCTCATAGTAAACATACGAGGAAATTGAATCGTAGACAATAATTTAACTTGAGACGGCTTTCAAAAGGGAAGTGAAAAGAGATCCGCGGCATTGCACGACCCTTCAAATGTCCATCGAAGATTTCATTAAATTTCAAAGGAAAAGATAATTAATTTTCTGAGATGAGGCAACTTAATTAAGCGGAGGCGCTCGTGAACGTATTTTAGCTTAATAGGACGTAAATTTAACAATGAAGCAGAAACGTGCCTATATTTCACCTCCCGAATGATCCAATTAAAAATCGCGTTACGTTTTTTTATAAACAGCAGGAAAATTATCAGGGTATCTAATAAAACGAGAAAAAAACATCAGTCGATAAAGTTATTTTTCATTTAACTAACCGATCGAACGCTTGGCATATCGATAAACTATTTCATCAAAACGAAATAGAAGAAATACGGATGATTTGCACGAGAACAATAAGATCATTCTAGGGAAAAAATTTTGCGGCAAATGTTAAGATTTTTCAATATTGGCAAAATATATTGTAGAAACTACGAAAAAACTAACTCCAGTAGCAGTCAAACTTATGTAAACATGAACTTATAAAAAACTAAAAACGAGAAAGTTAATATATAGATCCTTGTATAATACACCAAACGTTATACTACTGGTATTTCAGAATAATAGGCCAAAAACTTTAGTTTCTTTAGGGTTGCTTACAACTAAATGGGGCAAAAGTTGAACAATGTGGCTATTTGTGATTCGTAAGACCAAGTAATAATTATCTTAAATTAACTGAATAGAGATTAAAAATAAATGTGCTGTTTGAAAAATCATAAAATACTGTAACAAAAAACTAAAACCGTTATGAAACTTTAGCGCATAAAATTATCTAAATTTAACATTTAAGAACAACTTGAAAGAGATTACAAAAGAGCAGACAGGCGTCCATTTTGTGTGAAAATGAGACTATCCTACAATGAACGTCATCGGTTTCAATGTACTCGCTTTTGATCATTTATAGAAGCACAAAGCAATTAAACGAGTTTAAGTAGATAAAATTAATAAAATAATGTACATACCCGAAAAAAATGCGCCTTCTATTTTCCTGCAATAATACTCAACTGCGTAAACATTATCAAAACGAAAATTGTTCCTAACATGAGAAGATTATTTTGAAAGATAAGCTTAAAAATTAATGGAATTTGGTATCCTTAAAAACGAACAATCTTCCACAGAAACAATACGTTTTCAAAAGCCTCAAAGGTACGATGATGCATACGATATTCAGCGAGTGTTATCGCAAACTTCGCGAAATAGCAAGCAACTAGAAAGAATTAACTTTAATTCCACCTAATTCAACCGACGTTACGGAACAAAATCATCGCGCCCTTGTGATGTCGACTTCAGTTAAATCCCTCTGATGATCCCTACGTAGTTTTTCTACAGACATCCCCCGAGGGCACAAGTTCGCAATCTGCGAAAATCTTACAAAAGACGTCGTACGAAACTCCGGAATAGAAAGAGCCTTCCCCTCAATACGACCCAACTTCTACGCCAGACTCGACATAAATACATCCCATTTCTCCAAAGGATACCTTGAGGAGCAATTCTAAAGAAACTAAACCTAAACTTAGACGAGGAAAAATCCTTATCCTCCTTACGAAACTTACTCCGACCCCTCTTTAATCCCATGATGGAGAATTCTACTTCTCTAAACGGAGAGAGGAAAAATACATCGCCTTAATAAAAACACACACACACACGATACCCTCCCGGGGCGAAATGTGACGAAAAACAAAGCGAGAGACAAAGAGAGCGTTATGGAAATAAAATAATAATTCGAAGAAACTTGAATATGGAGAACCCTTACGTTTTTACAAAAAAAAAATATGAACACTCCAAAAGAAATCTCTTCTCCTCGACTCACCTGTTGAATCGCTCAGACGTCGAGAGACTGGAGATCGGTGTGATGGAGGTCCCTCACTTATCGGGGAGAGAGAGAGAGGAAGAAAAAGATACTCAGAGGAGAGAGGGTGGGTTTTTTGAGAATACGGCGAAACCAAAGGGTCTCTCTCTCTTTCTCTTCAGGGCACGTCGAGAAGGGGGAGTGCGGTTCTTATACGTCCGCTTCCATACGCACCCACCAGTCACAAGACGTTTCACGGACCCCCACCACCATCACCACCCCTATCTCCCCTCCCTCCCCCTTAACGTCTCCTCTTCTTCCTTCCTTCCGTGGTCCTCCCCTCCTCCTCCTCCTCTCCCCACATCCCCCACCCTATAACCCTCCACTCGTCACCCTTCCGACTCCCGATCCTTTTCATTCACCCCCTACACTCCCTCGTCCGATTCTCCCCATCAGTACCCTTTATTTATCTCCCTACTCCTTCCCCTTCAACATACTTCGCAAAAAATCTCTCCCCCTCTCCGCTTAGGAAAGCACTTTACGTTGCTAGTTAAACTGGGAGAGATATCCTCTTGATGACGTATGTTTTCCCCTCAATCAACGAATCCCCTTTCTTCTCTCCGGAGAATTTATTGCGTGGATTTAGTTATTCTTCCCCCCTCCCTCCCTTCTCATTTCCCTCTCCGTTTGAAACATTACAAAAATAAGCCGAAATCAAGTACTCGGAGAAACCGATGAGGGATCATCTCTTCATCAACAGTTTTAGCGTGGGAAAGAAAGGTCGGGTGATTTTTTTTTGGTATTCGTCCTCAATTATGACTGATTTTATCGAATATAACTAACATTTCAATTTTTCTTGCAAAATCAATTATATATGCCTGTGTCGTGCAAAACACGAAGATTCCATTTTCACTGAACAATTCTTCGTAAAATTACATTAACTTATGTTATCTCTCTTAAATTAACATAAAATTAGCTCCCCCCCTTTTTTTAGCTGAAAATTTCTCTCGTTTAAAGTATTTTACAAATTAGAAACAATCCGCGTTACTTTTGGAGTGTTTTTCATAACATTCATCACGATCTCAATAAACGAAAGATAAAAAGTTACAGGAATATCTGAAAAGATATAAATAACAGTACCGTTTCTAACATATTAATTTCAAATTTAAAAAAAGAGACGTTCCTTTGAGACAATTCAAAACATTCGCCATATTTTCCAAGAAATTTCTCCGTTCTCAGATTAATACAAACGCATACAGAGTTTTTGAAATAATTTTCGAAAATCATTAAACTGACTCAAGGCAACATATAGTTTGCTAAAATAATGTTATCTATCTTAGGATTTATTTCACTTCTGGAAGTAAAATTCGTTTCGATCGACAGTTGCGTCGTATCTTTTAGGTTGAAGGAGGATATTGAAGCGGGAAATATTAAGAGCAACAAGTTCGTATCCTTGCTTCGTATCTTCAATTTCGAATAAAGTTTATTTTCCAGAAGGGATCTCTCGTGATTGACTTACTTCTCAATCAAAACCAAATCCTCCTCGCTGAGAAACTCGGTAATTGGTTTTAGTCCCCTATCGCGTCCTCCTCTCTTTCTTCGACTTGAACCGTCTCCATGACACCTACGAACTATCTAATAATAGATGAATTTTGCAAGTAAACGGGTTAGTACGAGAAGCGAAGGAGACATCAAAAAAATTAAAATTTCATCATTTTCTTTTAAATGGAAATATTTTTCTCATTTTGCTTTACTAAATACAGTCTAACGGGTTTTCCGAATACAAAATAAGTTATTTTATTTAGTTAAAAGGGCAGAAATGCCTTTATATTAATATTAAATATGTTAATTCTTTATGTTAATTTTGATTTTTTTATAAACATAATTCTCTAGTCGTTGCAACTGCATGCAATATTAAGCTTGTTTAAAGGAAGTCGACATTCACGTAAAGATAGGCAAATTCCCACAAACATTAAATTTAAAACGTTTCCCCATAACGTTTTCAATGCGGAGCTTTGTGTTATCGTCTAGTCAAGGATGGCAAATAATTTTTGAGTAGCATGCCTAGAAAGTAATGTGAACGATCAGAATTTTTTCGCGTGCCACTAGCTTATTCCTTTTTTAAGAAACTTCATATTTTATACAGAAAATACAAGCTTACGCGCGCCCAGTAAAATCAGTTGCGTGTCATATCTGGCACGCGTGCCACGTATTTGCCATCACTGATCTAGTCATTTCATAGAACTTTTCAATTTAAAATTCTATAGTAAAATTAAAGAGAACGAATATACTCTTTGTGACTGTTACATCGTTTATTCATTGAAGTTTGCAATGTTAATATCTATAGTAAAACTACCTAAAAAGGAAACTTTTTCTTTTATAGGTACAAAATATAATACCCTCGTGACATAAATAACAGGAAAAATGAACCTTGAATGAACAAAAGAATTAGATCAGGCAAATACTTCTTGTCGTGAAATTACTCGAAAGGAAATCGAATTTTGGTACTTTCTGCCGTGCATTCAAAATTTTTCCATTACCTTGCTAAAACGTCATTAAATTGAGAATTGGTCTATTTATATAAGACAGATCAGGAATGTTCAGAAATACAAAAAATAAATAAACACAACACGGTTGGGCATCAAATCCACCTCGACTTTTAAACCGCAGGCAAATATGTTAGATAGTTTTATTTGTAATAACTTCGGATTATTAAACTCATCCCTGTTAACCCTTTATGGCCTGATTTTTTTTCTCATAAATATTCACTTAAATCTATTTTAGTTATTTAGTTTTACTCTGTTTTAATGGAAAAAAACTTGAAACTATTAATTTTTATTTTACCCAATTTTTACTATTACTTCCAAGTCCCGACAGGATCCTACATGCTTACGTACATATGCACACATCATAAGGGATGTTTTTAAATAAGTTATGTTATACGAATCATATTATATTTCGGAAAGATGCAAAGAAACAAAGGAAATAGGAAAATATATAAGTTCCGACCACCCATAAAGGGCTAAATAAATTATAATAATCTCTTAAAAAATTAAAAACTAGAGAAACAACTGAGGGAAGAATTGCAGGACAAATTAAATAGTACGCTTTTTTCACCGATTGCTATCTATGCATCGGAGTAAAAAATCGCATACACGCTACACTGTTGGTTGCCTACATTTGTAGAGCATGCATTTTTTAGCGAATTATTTTCGATTACTCACCAGAAAATGATCCTAGATCCATCAAATTTATACCATATCTAGCTCTAGCGTAGAACTATCTATACTGGAATTTGAGCCTATGTAACTTATATAATTTTTAGATAATTTGTACACGAACAGGCAAACAGACGAATACATAAATGAATTCTTTAAGAAAAAGCTCTAAAAATAAGGTTAAAATATGAAAAAAAATCAAAATAATATTTTATCCGAGAAAGTATTCTATGAGATATTTTTAAATCCATGCCTTTCTTTGTTCAGCTCACTTTCATCCCCTTCTCATTCAAATTCCACCTTCACTTTATTCCACATTTATACACTTTTACACTTTAGTATCTCCAACTCATCATAGCTAAATATTCTTATACCTTCTCCCTTCCCCTTGAACCCTCTCTTTCTCCCTTTCATCTCTCTCTCTCTGTTCTTTAAACATCGCCACTTCTCCCCCCTCCCCCCCCCCCCCACTCCCCTCTTCCTCCTCAACCCTCCTATCCTCTACAGCTCCCTATAAACTGCCTTCAAACCAAGCCAACAGTCACGCCTCGCTCCGAGTTGCAAGACTTCCCCATTTCCTCCCCCCTCCCCTCTCCTCCTCTCCAACCCGGCTCATCCCTCTTCTTCTTTTTCTTCCCTCTCTCACCCGTCCCACCAATTCATCGTACCCTCTCCACCCTACACCCGAGTGAGCTCATTCTTTTCCTACCCGCCTACCTGCCAGCGTACACCATCATTCCTTACCTCATACCACTTCCACCTCTCTCTCTCTCTAGCAGCCACAATGTTATTTCCTCAGCATCCATTCAGTATTCCTCTCTCTCTATCTATCTACCTCTACAACCGATCCAACACACCAGCTATCCTTCGTGAGAAACCCTTACGTCCCTACCACTTTTTCCGTTATCCCTTCCCTTCCTTCCTTCCTTCATCCTTTCTCCCCCACCTCTCCCCTCTCTCGCCTTTTCCACGTTAACATCCCGTTCCCAAATTCTCCTCCTCTCCTCCTTTTCACGTGATTCTCTCAAAAGGTCTCTCACTAGATAAATTCTTCTTTGGTTTATCTTTTCTCTTTTAATGCCAATTTGGATTCTAACTGCCCAGATACCGTCTTTCTTAATAACTCCTTTACATCGCACAATCTCAACATACTAACATTAAAACCTACGAATGACACTAAAAGCTCATCCAAATGGATTGACTTATTAGTAACTGCCAATCCCGACAAAGTGTGCACCCATGGTCAATTGCCAGCCCCGGGAATCTCATCACACGACTTAATTTTTCTAGCCTACTCCCTAAACTTCCCGAAATTTAAACAAAAACTCATCTCTCAACGTAATTTTTAAAACACTGATTACGAAAGCCTAACTGTTGAAGCGGCGCATCTTCCGTGGCACACCATAGAATATGAAGACGATATAGACTCAAAAATTGAACCCCTTAATGCTTTCCTCTTATATTTACTTGATAAGTATGCGCCCATTAAAACCATTCGTGTCTCTGAACCTCGCGCCCCATGGCTAACGGCCGACTTAAAACTAATGATGGCTCGACGCGATTCAATTTTCCGTCGCTTTAAATCAAATAAATGCCCAAATACGTTCAACGCTTACAAAAACATTACAAACAAATGTAAAGAGAAGATTAGGAATGGCAAAATAAAATTTGCACATTCTATCTCCGGCCTTACGGCACAATCTGCGACACCTAGGGATTGTTAAGCCCAAGGATTCCATCTTACCACCAAACATCTCACTAGACTCCCTTAATAAGAGACTTTCGACTAATCCAACAGTCATTGACGCAGAGCGAAAACGCAAAGTGGTTCAAAACCTGGTTACAAAAGCTAATAATTCCACCAGCTATCCATCATTCCAATTTAAAACGGTCTCACAAATTAGCGTACTTTCAGCAATACGCAGAATCAAATCTAAAGCGTAGGGTGCTGACGGAATTTCTATCATCATAATTAACAAATTAATACATCTTATCCTGCCAGTAATAACTAATATTTTTAACCACTCCCTACTCGAGGGAAAATTTCCATCACAATGGAAACGTGCGCTAATACGTCCAATCCCTAAGAAATCTCTCTCTGTAGATAATAATGATTATAGACCGATTATCTTTCTTCCCACCCTATCTAAAGCTTTAGAGAGACTTGCGCTTTAACAAGAGAGAGAACAGATTTCCTCAACACAAATCAGATTCTCGACTCCTTTCAATCAGGCTTTCGGAAGTCACATAGCACCATCTCCACGCTAATTAAAATTACAGACGACGTACGCAGACATATGGGTGGCAGAAAACTGACTGCACTATTGTTGCTAGATTTTAGCAAAGCCTTTGACACAACAAAGACATACTCTTCGCGAAACTCCGCTGTATGCGATTCTCCACACCAGCAATAAAATGGTTTTCCTCATACCTTAGCGACCGTTATCAACAAGTAATCTCAAATGAATCCTCATCTTGGCTGAGAACCAATCAAGGTGTTCCGCAGGGTTCAATTTTAGGACCTCTCCTTTTCTCCATATTCATTAATGACTGCTCCTAAAGGCTAATTAACTGCAAACATCATTTGTACGCGGACGACCTCCAAATCTACTTACAATTAGACACCAAACCACATAATTTGTCCCATGCATTAGCAAATATAAATAGCGACCTCGATCACCTTCAAGAGTGGCGTGATGATAACTTTCTCAGCATAAACCCATCGAAATCTCAAGCCATTTTAATCGGTTATCCAAAGCTACTTGCCTCGATAAATCCCGTGGAATGCTCCACTTTCTCTGAATGGCACAGTCTTACCCTATTGCAAATTCGTAAAAAATCTCGGTATTCTAATAAATGAAAATCTCGGTATTCTAATAAATGAAACGCTCACATGGAATAATCACATTATAAAAGTCTGCAAGAAGGTAAACTCTTCCTTGCACACTTTAAGGCCTCTCACAAACATGATTCCCTCTTCAATAAAAAGACAGCTTGTGACATCATTAATTCTTCCTCACTTTGACTATTGCGATATAGTCTACCAGAACTTATCAAAGAATCTCGCCATTAAACTACAGCGTTCTCATAATGCCTGCGTCAGATTTATCTTTAATCTTAAAAAATCTGACCATGTTACAAAATACTTCCGTAGACTCTCATGGCTCAAACTTGAATCCCGAAGAAACCTTAACCTCCTTTCCCTATTGTATCAAATCCTTAAAAATAAAATCCCTCGTTATCTATCTACTGAGTTCGTTACCATTAATACAGTTCATCAATGCAACAACAGAGGATGTGATAAACTTCTGACCCCACTACATAGAACAGAAACATACAACAAATCCTTTACCGTCACTGCATGCAAACACTGGAATGGACTTCCATTGGGAATAAAAAACTCCTTATCTCTATACACATTCAAACGTCTCTACTACAGATATCTCCTATCCCACTCCACACCTTGAACCACTCTTCCTTATCTTAGAATTTTTTAAATACTTAGACAGGTGATAATCTTCACTGCCATATCAACACGTTATGTCACCGTAATTTAAATTTTTATTTTTATATACAATACTGTTTGTATGTACCCCTCTCCCACTCTCTCCCTCCCCTTCCCCTCCTCTCTCTCTCTCCCTTCTCTTTCTCCTCTCTCTCTCCCTCCCCCTCTCTCCCTCCCTCGCTCAATCCTGACGAAAGGGTTAAATGTAAGAAGGGACTTCACAGGCTCAATTTCGCCCTAAATAAAGTCGTTTGTCTGTCTGTCTGTCTGTCTCTCTCCCTCCCTTTCACTCTCCATCTCTCACTCCCTTTCTTACACCACTTCTTCTGCTGAATATGTATGTTTTCATCTTATTTTTTTAATTATCTTGTTCATTACTCATAAAATTAAAATATTTTTTGTAAATCTTATCTTGTTAAACTTGTATGTATTATTGTAATTCAACTATTGTTCTTTTCGCAGGTTTTTTCCACTCCCCTTCCCTTCATGAGTGTTTTCCTGCGTGGTCTTTTACAAGGATGGACAAGTCAGGTCTTTCCTTGGTTACTTTGTCTTTTTATAGAAATTTTCCGAATTTGTAATTTGGTGTTTTGCTTGTATGTTTTTCTATTTATTTATTTTTCTGGTTCTTTTCTGTGAAATTATTATTACTATTTTATTCTCATTTGTAATTGTTGACGCAGGGTTAAATGTAAGAAGGGACTATATAGTCTCAATTTCGCCCTAATAAAGTCGTTTGTCTGTCTCTTTTGATTTTTTCGTCCTCTTTCTTTCTTGCTCGTTCCGCCTCTTCGTTTTTCGTTTTCCGACTTTTATTTCGATCGTCTTGAAATGGTCCTCGCTTCCTATTTCCCTCTTCCCTACTTTTACTCTTACGGTTTTTCTTTGCTCCTTCATTCCTCGTTTTATCCTCCTCATTCACTCATTTTCCTCCCTTTATTCCACTCATTTTTACCTCATTGTTTCTTTGTCCTCGATAACTTTTTGACTCATCTGTTTCTCCTGACTCTTCATTTCATACAACAAACAGCCTCTCTTTAAACCTTATTCTCTCTCCTCCACTTTATATCCTCTTTTAAACCTCTCTTCTCTCTCTTCGGTCCCGGAATTCACCTTTTTCCTCTCTCATCCGTTTGTTTTTTTTTCCTTTCTCTTTTGATACCGCTATATAGGGTTTTGTCTCTTTCCTTCTCGCGGCCACTCATAAAAATTTGAGGAGTTGACATATCCTTTAATTAACGTCCTTATTTATAAGTATTTACCGTTCATATTTTAATCGCGTTCTTTTTAAACGCGATTGCAGTTTCACTTGTACGACTGTATGTCGATCGGTGCATTTGATTACATTGAAATTGCGACGTATTCGTAAAAGATGGAGGGCTGAAACATGGAGAGTAGATTTATGTATTGCTTCAATTAAGAAAAATGGTCTGAGTCTTGAAAAATATATAGCGTCGGATATGGGCTCATTTATTAATTTTTGAAAAATATCTCTGAAGGTATAAAATATGGAATGTTGTAATTTTGAGCGTCCATTTTCACGTTGATGACACTTGTAAACTAGTGACATTCTGGCATTTAAATAAGCACGAGTGTTTATTCTCCAGGTTTTATTTATTTTTATAAGCCACGATATGATACACTGTGAATTTATGAAATATTCGCGTCATCCCTCAATAACCCTCGCGTCAACTTGGGCTGTCATGTCCACCCGGTTGAAAACCACTGGTATAGATAATCTCCCGTTACCTATGATATTACTTTCCTATTATACGAAGCACAAAGAAAAAAACATTGTGGTCCTGAAATAAATTTGACCTAAGAGATTTTGATGAATATGTACGTTTTAGATGTCCCTGTTTCCAAAAATGTCCTTTTGCGATTCGATCTCTAGTCGGTAGTTTTTTTTCTATGCACATCTATATGGGATAAAAGGTTTAATATAATCTAACGAAATTTCGTACATATTTAGGGTATCAATCTGAATTGCGCCAGAAATTCAAACATGCAACGATTTAACTTAGGCAGCTAGAATAAAATGAAGTAGAAAAGTGATAGGAAAGTACTGTGATAACGACGCAAATGTTGGCATCTAATTTTCATCGAAGAAACAAAGTCAAGACCTCTCGCCAGCTCCGCAGGATTAAATCTGTCATACTGAGCTGCTACCCTTCAACCGCCATGGAGCTCGAAAAGGTGTACTTTCGTGCGATGATTTTGTACGATTATAAAAGTGGTTTAAATGTACCAGTCTCTTTCTTGAACGCCTTAAAAAGACTTTTCAGGACAGAGTTCGTTTAGGACAGTGGTTCCAAAACTGGACGGGCGTGAGAGGGGAGGGGGCGAGAGCGAGACAATGAAAAAAAAATCGGTACAACATACATTGTACAAACTTTCTCATATACGTACTAATGCGTCCTTTAGTTATCTTTAGAAAATGAAAAATCGTATGAGCCTGTTTTTAGAAAATCCAATTTTTGTTAAAGATGCCCAAGAATAAACTAGTCTTATATTCAATCATTGAGAAAAATAAAATACGGAGTATTATTGTAGATGTATACTCAAGGAACTGTACGAAATTTGATCAAAATCGTTTGAGCCGTTTTTGAGAAAATCCAATTATTGTTAAAGTTGCCTAGAATAAACTAACCTTATATTCATTTTTTGAGAAATATGAACTATACAGTACTATTGAAGACGTAAACTCAAGTAACTGTACGAAACTTGATCAAAATCGTTAAAGCCGTTTTCGAGAAAATCGGATTGTTGTTAAAATTGCGTAGAATAAACTACCCTTAATTATTGATCAATGTCAACCATTTCTATGTATACTCAGCTCAGTATGATAAAATGCCTAAGTACGAGATTTCATTCATTTTCGTTCTACCGTCTAGGCTCCTGAGCCAGTAACAGACAGACAGACGGCATTGCGAAAACCACTTTTTCGGATTCAGCGACACCTAAAACGTGTATTTCCGTAAAAATCTCGAGGTCGAATTTTTTCGCGAAAACAATACTTTCTCGATACTTCGTATGAGAAAGTAAAAATCAATGTTTAATGTCAAATTCAGCTGAAAGTTTAAATGTATTTTTCAATCTTCCCAATATGCACCAGATACATGGGTAAAACAGTACTTGATCATGAATAATGATGTAAATATGAGTGCAAAGTGTTACGTTTATTCCAATAAAAAACATGGTGGAGCATGATGGCTCACAATTAGTGAAAACCAAAAGGGAGGCGCCATGTCAAAAAGTTTGGGAACCACAGGTTAAAAAAAATGTAATAGTTGGAATAAAGATATCACTGTTAATTTATCTGCGTCTCGAAACTTTTCTAGTCACCCTCGTATAAGAATTTGTACGTTTGTTGTACTGACTTATTATTCGAGTTTAACGTTGAAATATTCTAAATTTTCAATCTGAATCTACCTAGGAGCAAAATGATTCCAGCCTTCAATCCCTCCGAATAAAGACGTTTTCTTTGCCTCTTTTCATTCCAAATCTAAATCTCCTTTCTCCTCCATCGTTCTTCTCTCACTCTTTCGCCTTCATTACACCCTTTTTCTTCTCTTTTTTCCTTTTTTTCAATCCTCGATTTCCTCCCATCTCCCTCCTTACTTCCTTCCACACTCCCTTTCCCTGCGAGGGAGTGTGGATGGGCAAGTGCTACCCTCTTCACATCGCTCGTTAAGGCCTCGGGGGAAAAAGTCACGGAGTGGGACAGACTCTCCTATTCTCCCCTCTGACGTCGTCGTCGCGAAGAGAATTGGACCAATCGAAGAGACGGGATCCGTGAAACGTTTTTGTCTCTGTGTGTGTGTGCGTACGTTTTTAAAATATCCTTTCGGTGGTGGGAGGAAGGGAGCGAGAGAGAAAGAGAGTCAATGGTTCACACCCGACTCCAGTATCGAGGCGATGTTTGGATACGCCGTTTGGATAAAAATATATATATCTCAGCTTTCCGGTAAAAAAATGAAATCCGAGAAAAAATTAAAGCTCACGAGGAGACGTAATAAAAAAAGTCGCCTTTTTTCATAGGGAGATGCGCTGAGAGAAATTACGGAGGGGATTTTCGGCCTTCTATTAAACAAAAAGAAGAAAAACTTCAAGAGACGGCGGACGTGTTTAAAAGGTCCACGCGCTCGTTCCATTATCTTGAAAATATGTTGAGATCCGTTATTTTTTTAATATCCGGTCCACGAACGAATACGCCTACGCTATCACTTCTAAAAGCGTCCTACAACTTACTAAAACACAAGTTAGGAAAGTGTACGGCGTATCACAATTGAAAGAAATGACACGCGTGTACGTAAGGGAAATAGCGCTTTAAATTTCTTTTCTTCGTCGTAAATAATCTATTTTCTTCATATTTAAAAATATTGCATGCACACGTAAGGAAATTAAACATATTTTTCTGAGACTAGGGGCTCCGCGGCCCAAACCCGGAGGTCGGTCAACCACACGCCTCAGGTCCTGGATATTATCTATTTAATCTTTCATTCGGTAAAATGAAATTCAGCAGACATTATTTCTCTCGAAGATATCCACCGAAGCAAATTTCAGTTCCTTTCGAAAAATGAGTTTTTTTTACGAGCATGAAAATGTCATTCAATTGCTTTTCACAGTTTCTGACATCAAACCCGTCCGAGATTTCCCGTCTAGTTACAAGCCTCATTAGAGAGGATGGAGAGGATTCGCCGAGCCACGGATGACAGGCGCCTAACGAACCGACTCGTAAAATTCATCTCCCTAAAATATGACGGAAATGAGCCATCTTTCGGAAAATTTAAGGAAACGATAGATTTTAACGACAGAAGGTAGACAAAAGAGCAGCGGTTCTGCTGATCATGCGGGCGAGTGACACGCGGTTTCGACGCTTCTATCGTTCGAGCGAGGGATCGAATTTAGCCGAATCATCACGGCTCCGTCGACGCCAACGGTCTCTTGTCCCGATCACGGCGAAACCATCACGAGAGTGGATTTGAAGGGAATTTAAAGGAACACAGTCACTTCGCGAAATTTATCGTAATATATCCATTACTGTCAACATTTAACGTGGTGAAAGCTCAGATAACTAGTATTTAGTTAATGCGCTTTTTATATAGGTGATGGCGATGGTTAAAATATTCGAATTCTAGATTCTGCACGTAAGTTTTTTGCAATTCCGTGTTACTTATATCTGTAGTCCGTAGTCAGTCGCCTGTGCGTCGTTCTAGGACAGGCCTGTCCAACCTTTTAAGATCAGCGAACAACTTCAACAAAAATAAATTCAAGGCGCGGACTACACATTCATGGCAACATATTAATATTGTTAAAAATGAAATATATCTGAACATAAGAATATTATATTTTAAACAAGTTATTTTACTTTTTAGAATCCTTATGTTAAATGCGACATCGAATTTTATCCGCTAGCTTGATGTATGAAGAAACAAATTTCGTCAAAGCTATCCTCATATTGCCATTCAACTCTTTGTTTGTCAGAATTAAACTGAAAATTAGTTTAATATTTGTCAACCTATAAAAGCCACTTAAATAAATTGAAACAAAAAACACGAATTCAGTGTAACAAAGCCGTATTTTAAAGCGGTATTTATTAACAGGTATTAAAGGACCACCAAAATTTAGCTGCGACGATCTTGATTACAATGGAATGACTATTCTAAATTAAATGAATTATATCTCTTAAAAAGTAGTACTTTACCCGTAAACACGAAATCTGACCGATTGCATCATTAACATGATCACCTTGAATGGGATTTGAAATGAATGTCGCCGAATATTTTATACGACTGAAGTGATAAAATGTGTTACTACGTGGAACATAATTCGCCTCGCGGGCAACAGCGAGGTCTCTCGCTGGAAACGTTGCCCCCGAGCTACAGTTTGGACAGGCCTGTTCTGCTAAAAGACTTAATCAATTCCGATTTGAACAACCTACTTATATAGAAAACTATCAGAACAACCAGTTCTTTATATAATAAATATATAATTATTAATTAGGCATTAATTATATAATATATAATTAATGTCTTTAACAGCTTCTTTAGGTAGATTCCAATGATGTTTCGTCACTTTGAAGTCATAACTCTATCTACTTCGACCTCCACCAATTCGAAAAACATGCTGAAAACTCTTTTAGAATGTTTCCTCATAGAATATGTTGGCGGTCTTGCTTTATGGTGAATGAATATAGAAATTATTTGGGTTACTTACTTTTGAACATTTGTGTAAACCTTATCATAGGAAAAGCTCTGCGCACGTAAATAGACCTCGAAAACGTTTAAGGATTGACCTTGAGTCTTATTAACAGTCACTGCAAAACAAACATTTACAGGAAATTGAAGACGTTTGAATTTATAAGGACATTCGCTAGAAATGATAGGGATATCTGCAGTGGCGTACCTGAAAATCTGGGGGGGGGGGGCCGCAGCAAATAATATGGGCCCCCCCCCTATGGATATCTTAGTCAGTACGGTTTGAAAGATTGGGAGCCCCCTAAATCTCGCCCCCCCCCGCATTGCAGGGGCTATCAGTACGCCACTGGATATGTGGTATAAAGTATAAACACACTCGTACTTATTCACATCTGCTTCAATAACATTCGGATTTAAAGTTTGAATCTGTAAACCCAACAAAGTTTTGGAGTATACAAATTCTGAAACAATATAACTGGTGCACCAACTTCTTGCATTAATTTATGGGGAGGCATCCATGGATGGTTCTGTGAATTAAAAAAATGAACCATATAATTCACTGTTTCCTCCACATTTGCTACGATATCCACTGACTTATAAACTATTGCTTCTGCGAAAAATTGCTTTATAAGACGGTCAGAGAGTGAAGTCACCATTTCATTCTTAGGGCGAGAATAGCTCTTTCTCATAACCATGGAACTGCCTCTCCACTCAAATAAGGAATTTATGGCTAAACCTTTGAATCCAGTTCATCGACCGATTTCATCACATCAACCAGTTTTGTTGGTATACCAGTTTCGCCATTTATATTTTCAATACTCCCATGGCCTATCTACAGTATATCTATATATCTATCTATCTATAATCTATAGATATCTATAAAGTGTTTGTATGTATGTATGTTCTTTATAGCCCAGCAACTAGAGCACGTAGAAACAAGAGAAAGGAATCATTTTAATCGACATAAAGAGTTAAGTGATGTAGTCAGGTTTTAATTCCGATTTGATTGACCTTTCTAATTTTAAAAATATTTCCTTTTTTCATTTTCCCCATCTGAATAACATAGGGATGAATGCAGCTTATTTTTCATTTGAATTTTAAAATTACTTAGAAATATGGTACGAACTTGAGACTTAGATGGTTCTATGAAGGAAATAAAGTTTATTTTTATTCAAGACAGAATCCGAATCCTGGTCGAATTAGGGTAAAAATGCGTTTAGAATCAGAAAAATACATGATTTTAACAGTTTTATGACAGTACCTACCAATTATAAGCTACCATGACAGCTGCCATTGTCGCCGAAGTTGAGAGTCCAATGGGTTATATGGGAAAAAAATTTTAACGTAATATCGTTTTTCAAGTTCTGTGTGCGATTTTACTTTGTTTACAAGGCAAACAAATATTTGTTGATTTTTATTGAAATATTACTAATAAACGGTTTTTAATGATATTCTCGTATGGCGTAGAGTTCTCCAAGGCAAATTGTTTTTAAAACTAAGTAAATTAAATAATTGCATGTAGATTGTCCACAAAATGTGATTTCCACACTTTTGAAGATATCGTCACGAAACTTCGCATATAGGTATGTAATTTTATCCTGCGGGTAACACAGGCTATATGGCGATAAAAAAATTGGGAGGAGAGGGTGCTTAATTCTATAATTATTTTCCCATAAGTTTACAGGTAATTTTTTATCACAGAGCAAGATTTTCTTCCTTCATTCATCTAAATAGGTCAATAGGTTTTCTTCATTTTTTTCTTTATTCTATGGATAAAACTGTGTACTATCTTATTATTCCGATGTTTACATGTTACATGGTCGAAGTTCTAGATTCACTAAATCAGTTGAAATTCAACGGGTACTTCCGCTAGTTTGCATAATAAAAATTCCGCGAATTCACCAGCCTTAATATCTCCATTTAAATATACTCTCGTATTTGTCAAGAGGCTTAATTTGTCTGCTTTCCTCCATATAAATGAGGATTTTATGTATGCATTTGCCTCATCAGTTCTACTACCTCTAAGAATAATCGGAAGAGTTGGACGAAAATCACCCGATAAAACATCAGTCACTCTACCAATAAGCCGTCATTTTCTGCGATGCACACTAATTAATGATAACCGACGTTACATTTAAATTTTCGTTTACAACGTCGATGTCCATATCAATCATAACTACAATTCTCGAAATAGTATTTCACGCCATGTTCGGTGTAGATAGATATAATTAATAAGCATATCCTCTTTTATGTATATCGGATTACGATATTGTCTCAAATCGGCAACAATTGGATTTCCACGATAACGAAAAATAATTCGATTAAAAAACTTGAAATTTTGTGGTTAAAAGTTTAACTTTGGAAAAATTTGACGGCAAGAAAATGAAAACTCATCCTTTTCTCCCTTCCCGGGTTTAAGTCTCAAGCTGATGATTGCAAGTAATTTTAAAATGCAAATAAAGAACACTGCATTCATTTCCGTGCCATTCCAAGGAACAGAGAAATGGGAAGATTTATGGAATCGAATTTGGGTTCTGGAAATGAGATGCAAACATGCGTCTTTCTCATCCTTTGGATATAAAAGAACGCCATGCCAAGTTTCGTCGTTGTAGTCCTTTCCGTTTTCGAGTTTTTAGAGTAATAGACAGATAAACACACAAACTTTCGAAAATATGTAAAAGATCAACCGGGATAAAAGTCTTAATTCAAAAGTAACTGCAGGGAATTTGATTAAAATTCGTTATAAGTTTATGCCATATGCAATAATATATAATCTGTATGATAACATAAAATAAATATTTATAACTT
Organism: Uropetala carovei; assembly: GCA_036926305.1. Taxonomy (NCBI): domain Eukaryota; kingdom Metazoa; phylum Arthropoda; class Insecta; order Odonata; family Petaluridae; genus Uropetala; species Uropetala carovei. Next base: position 855,319 of record JAXCHB010000003.1, read on the forward strand.
TGAAATCAATATTATAGTTTAGATTCTTTGATGGATGGATGGGATTATGTGGCTCGGCTTCCTTAATATGAATCGCGGATACATTAAACTTGTGAACTGATGGGTAAGCGTGTAAAATTTGGACGATCAATAAATATACCTATTACATATAAAGAAAATAAACTTGAAATTTAAAAATCTAAATTTTGTGGAAAATTTAGAAAAATCTGGAGAAAAATGTTGCCACGACCGGGAATCGAATCCGAGTCTTACATTTGCCGGACGGATATTCTACCTGAATTTCTCTCTCGCTTTAAAATTACCACAATTTTTCATATATAATACTATATATAATACCATATATTATATATAGTATGGATATTAATATAGAAAAATCCAAGGTCATGCGAATATCAAGTAAAGAAAAAGAAAATTTGAACATAAGTATTGGAGGAAAGTCATTAGAACAAGTTTCAGATTATAAATACCTTGGAAACATCATAACGAGAGAAGCAAATGTACCGATGAAATCAGAACTAGAATAACAAAAGCAAAAGCCGCTTTCAGAAGAAAGAAACTCCCACTAATGGGAAATATAAAGCAGGAAATCCGCAAGAGGTTGATAAAATGCTATGTATGGAATATAGCTTTGTATGGGGTAGAAACATGGACGCTATGGAAAAATGTTATAAAATACTTGGAAAGCTTCGAAATGTGGGCATGGAGAAGAATGGTGAAGATAAAATGGACAGATAGGGTGAAAAATGAGGAAGTACTACGAAGAATAGGAGAGAAGCGAGCGATTATACAGACTATCAGAAAGAGGATGGCGAACTGGAATGGGCATTACCTGAGGAGAGAGTGCATGATTAAAGAAGTACTACAAGGAAAACTGGATTGAAAAAGAGAAAGAGGCAGGAAAAGCTGTTAGACGACTTGAAAGGGAAAGAGAGATATAAAGACATGAAGAAAACTGCGGAAAATAGGAGTATATGGAGAACCAAGTTTAACCATGAATAATCACGGACCTGTCAACGGACAGACTACCTATGATGATGATGATATTACCTATATGGTAACAAAAAACTTTTTCCAGTTGGTAAATAATTGATATTTTCGGATGCATTTTTAATAATAAATCGTCCTTGTCGTTGCATTAAGATAACATTGTTTAAAATATTTTTAAACAAAAATAATAATAATCGTTTAATTACTTCTACCCGTCAGCTTCATTAGAGCCTCTGATTTATTTATCACTGTCCTCAAATAGTACGTCGGCAATCTTGTCTTATCACTCATCGCCCGCGTAAATGGCGTCGCCGCGAACGTCGTCGTCTTCATCTTCGCTATCAACCTAGGTGAAATTCTCATTCTATAGTATGTCGTCTTTAGAACCATCCATGACGTTTGTGAGGAAATACTTTTAAAAGCCACGTTAATATCGCAGATATTTCGCTTGCCGGCAGGGCGAGAACTGTCTCGATACCGCTAATAATCAAGTGAAAAATTACAGTGATCCTTTTACAAAAAATGAGGTTCTTATTATACATGGCGATAAGACAATTTTCACATTTCACTAGTGAAAACATGCGTATTATGATTGGAATATTACGGTAATACCAAATTCCAGCTTATGCCAATCGCATAGGGATGTTATGATTCATTCTTTCCATCAATTTATAGTTTTCCGATAGTTGAATTTACACCGTAAGAGTTTAAAAACTTTTATTTAACGATAAAATTATTACCGCTAATTTTTTTACATACGCCCAAATTGAAGCAAGTACGCTCAGTATAGCTCTACGCTATATCCGATGTCAACGCATACTTTAAATGTGGATCGATGCATGGTTGTCTGTGTCGATGCGCGCGCCCGCAACAATCAAGAAGAATTTGGGAAGAAGGAATAAGAAATTTCACAGATGAAGTATGAAAGATACGTGCCTAGAATAGAAATGCATTCGTACAATCCGTGCTTCAAAGATGCTGACTGTGTCGTATGCATTTACACATTATACACACACATTGTGAAAAATAGTGATAGATTCAATCCTCAAAGCCTGATAATAGTTTTTTCAGCCTAGGCAGTTGGCAGTGGATGGGGGGTTTCAATAAAATATGGCCGGGTGAAGTGGACCGTGAAAAAAACCAAGACAATCCAAAAATAAAGGTTTCAGAGGAAAGAAATACAGCCGAAGAATTCTTCCAATATATACGAAAAGAAAAACGTCAACGGTGGGCATCCAACTCCTTTTTCCCTTGCGATTTGACGAGTACGCAAAAGGAGACGATATTCTCTCCTTCCTTCCCTCTCTCTCTCTCTCTCCTTTCCTCTGTCTTTCCCTCCCTCTCTTTCCTTCCCTCCCTCAATAAAGTCGTTTGTCCCTCCCTCCTTCTCTTTACCTACATCTGTCTCCCCCTCCTTTCTTTCTATTACATCTGCTATGTTAAGTTATAGGTGACTTTTAAATAATTCACATTTGTAATATATTTTATCGATTTTAATAGTATTACGTAGTTATTCCTCTTTTTTGTAATTTTAATTTATAACTATGTATAACAGTTTATCTTTATGTAAAGGACAATGGGGTTTAGATGTAAGAAGGAGCTAGCAAGCCTCAACCTCGCGCAAATAAAGGCATACATCTATGTCTCTATCTATATCTCTCCCTCTCCCTTCTGCCTCTCCCTCCCTCCCTTTACCTCTCCCTCCCTCTGCCACTCCCTCCCTCCCTCCGTCCCATCGCTAGCTTGCCCCATGGGATAGGGTTTCCTCGCAAACAGTTCTTTGAAGGGAAAGATACATTGACCGGCTCCTCTTGGGGACGCCTTCCTTCCACCCACTCCACCCCCAATCCCCCCTCCTGACGCTCATAATGGTTAGAGGGCGGAGGCGGAAAGGATGACGAGGGTGGTGGGTGGGGGAGGAGCAGTGAGGAAATTATGATAGGGATAGTGTAGATATTGTAGATAAAGAAGGCATAAAGTCGGCTGGACGTGGGTGGATAAGGAGGATTATATAGGGTAGGGGACTGGACGAGAGGGGCTGGGTCGAGAGAGATGTGAAGAGGGGAAGATAGGGAGTGTGGTGGGAATGGAGAAAGAAGCGGAAGAGGGAAAAATACAGAGAGAGAGAAAGAGGGAGATGGATAGATATTCGTCTTCATTTGGATGAGGCCGGGACCAGACAGTGTGTTTTCCATCTGATTCATTCTCAAGAACAAAAATACAGTGTGACACATGCGATAAAACAAAACTGATTTCTGCGGAAAGGAAGAGAGAAGGGCATTAATGAGGAAAAACTATGCAAAAGAATGTTAGTGTCCCTTATAAAAAAAATCCCACCGCAGGAAAACACCCACACAAGAAAGAGGAAACGAAAAAACACGAATTTTTTACTTAAGACCAGGGTAAGTAAAGCATCCGCTTAGGGCACAGCACGCTTAGGGTGCAACGATTGACAATTTGGAATTTTACATGTAATATTTTATATTACAAAATATATTTTATTTTACTTCTACACTGATAATAAACTACTGTTTTGAGAGATAAATTGTGTACTCTATACTTTCATCAGGAGAGGGCGTAATTTTCAAACCTTGTCTAGGGCGCAAAAATATTTTGTCCCGAATCTGCTTATAGCAACTGCATGAGCTTGAGAAGAATGTGATGATGAAGCGCACAAACTGATATTAGTGCATAAATGCACATTTATACACACACACACATATATATCTTAGTTTAAACGTGAATGCATGGAAAAACAATAAATAGACGAAACAAAGAGTTTTTAATGGTTCATAACAGATTGGAAAAGAAAGGGGAGGAAAAGAGAACGGAGAGAGTAAGGGAGCAGCGATAAGGGGTAGGAAGAGAAAAGAATGAAAAGAGAATAAGAGAGGATAGAAAGGTTAGAGGGATATAGCCGTAGGGAGATGAGAAAGAGGGGAAATGGGATAGGAGAAAGATAGATATAAAGAGGGAGGGATAAAGAGGAAGGGAGACAGAATGGAGAAAGAGAGGGAGAGAGGGAAAGGCTGAAGGAGGAAGGGAGATTGAGGGGCTGAGACAGAGAGAAAAAGGGATAGATAGTTAGATAATCGCCTTTATTCGGGTGAAATTTCGACCATAAGATCACTGTTAAATTTTAGGGGAAAATATGGAAAGATGTAGAACGATGGTGACAGATAGAAACAGAGATTGGAGGAGGGAGGGAGAGAAATGAACTGAGTAAAAGGGGAGTGGAGTGTGTAAGGAGAGAGAAAGAGGTTGGGAAAGAATGGTAGCGAGGGAAGGAAAGGGTTGACGGGGTTATAGATGGGGAGGGAGTAGAAACGGCGATGGAGGGCTCTCAGATGGACGAGAGGCGAGCGGACGGTCGGTCGGAAGAGGGAAGGGTTTGGAGTGGAAGAGGAGAGAGGTTAGCGAACAACGGGACGGTAGGTTTATGGGGAGGGGGAGGGGAGGGGGGCAAGAGGGGGATGATGATAGAGTCGCTGTAGATGAAGGAGGTTTCGAGTTGGGAAGGGTTTTCTGGGAGAGGAAGACAGAGTGGGCGTGTGTATGGGTAACGGGGAGCTACAGAACACGGGTGGAAGAATGAGATGGATATGGAAAGGATCTGAGTTATGGAGGTTTCCAAGGGAGGGAAAGGCTTGGAAGAGATGACCCGAACGGGAAAGAGAAAGGGAGGATAGTGCTACATGCAATGGAAGAATGTATGGGCTTGAATGGGAAAGGAAGGTGAGGTTTGGGTGGGGGAAAGAGATTGACAAACTATAAAATCAACGGAAGAAGGCTTTAATTGGTGGAACTCCATCATGAATAAAATGAGAAAAAATCACTTGGTACAAGTTCCGCTTTATTAAAATAGATACGACCGGTTTCGACTAGTATCTAGTCATCATCTGAATGATTTTTTCTCATTTTATTCTTGACAAACTATGCCTCTCCAATAGCTATACAAAAGGTTGGTAAAACAGGATGTGCATTTCGGCTACAAACCAATCTATCATCGTTGAATCACCACTGACGACGGCTGCTTTGTAGCATAAATGCTCATCCGGGTTTAACAACCTTCTTTTATGACTATTAGAATGACAAAGGTGGTCAATTTGATTTCAGCTATGAGGTAAGCTCGATAAATTTATGTTGAAAATGGTGAAAAGAAAATGAAAAATCAAAAGAATACTCTAGGGCAGTGATTCTCCGGCAGATCTGCCATGCGACCCCTCCGTGCGGATTTTCGGTCGCCGCGACCCCCCGTGATTTTTTGAGAAGAACGTAATAAAAATGTATAAAACCTTTTTTCATGTACATTTTTTTATAAAGCGCACTGAAGAATATAAAATAAATTTAGGGTTCAAGAAAATATCTGGACCTTAAGGAAAATTTTCATTATATATGATCATGAATCCCTTTAAAAAAAAACGTATGGCATATGTTGTTTAAATTATTCACTGCATTATAAATAGTATGGAATATTCTTGTTGTTGCACACTTATTCGCCCGGCAAGTGGAAGACCCGAGTTCGATACCCTGTCATAGCAGATTTTTTTACTTGTGTCCACATTTCCCAAAAAGAAATTAGTTCAACAAAAATTCAGATTTCGTCATGAATTACAAAGACCAGAAATGTGACGACTAAGAAAATGAGCGAAGGTAGTATAAGACGCCGTATTAATTAAAGATTTATTATTAAATTATATTTCTTATACTAAATATAAATATGTTAAAATTAACAACTGCTTTATTTTGAAGATTCCAACACTCAAGCAAACATAAAAATTAGACTTATAACCTATAAATTAAAATTGAAGGATTGATAGAATGAGGAAAAAATCAGACTGCTCGCGACCCTACGTTTGAGAACCACTGTTCTAGGGTGATAGTTTGTGAAATTTCTCCATAATAAGAGTGAAAAGATGGAAATTTAAGTTATATGCGTGGGTGCATGAGATCCTGGTTCAACTCCCGGTCAAGTTCAGAATTTTTCTCCTTCTCTACCTTCCCCATAATAATTATAAACTACATTGTAATTCTACACTTTACTGCATGATCAAACGACCTAGTTTCGATTTTTTATAGTATCTTTTCGCAGCAGGTCACCTGAAGATGCTCTGAAAAGCGAAAACTAGATCGTTTGTATTTTAAAATGAAGTTGAGAGGCATAACGTGGTATGATAGTTTTCGTAATTATTAGTTTGAAAAAGTATAAATGAGAGATATAAAAAGATAATTGCTTTTTGGGCTATATAGACACTATAAATTATCTTCATGGAGCTATTTTCCATATACAAACGACACTAAAATTAAAATAGTAAAGATAAACACAACAAGATGTAATGTAGCAAACGAAGTTTTATATGCATGGTTGCTTAAGCCTGAACATAAATTTCAAGTTAGAGAAGAAGAAAAATTCTGAATCTGACCACAAAACAAAACCTAGTCATTCGCTTCCCTGGCGGATGCTTTAATCTATTATACTATTAATCTATTATACTATCAATCTATTATACTATCAATCTATTATACTTTTGGAATGGAGAAATTAGAATTTTTCTTCCTTTTCTACCTTCAAATTTATAAAATGAACATACATTACAATGTTTGTTTTCAATATTTTCCATCTCCGCACTCTTTCTGTCACAAAATTTTCTCATTCCCTCAATTCCACTCCAACGATGAAGTATTTTTAGTTTTTCCTTCATTCATAACTGAATTTTTCATACAGAACAGAGCTATTTAAGTAAATTAAAATTCCTTTTATTCTACTGAATCCGAAAGCTCCTTATCCTAACTAGAGCGAAAAAAATTAAATGATTATTCACAGAGCCCCATTTTCAATGTCTATGACCCCATAATGGGCTGAAACATGCAGTTTGAAAACTCTTGCCATTTAGTACACGGCTAGCTAGTTAACGGGATTTGGGTGTCACGCAGTCTTGGGAAATTCTCGAATTTTCGATACCTGAATAAATTCTTTAATTTAAGAAATAATTAATTTAATAAGACATAGGGAGAGTAAAATGTTTTTTATTGCACTCACCAAAGAAATAATCCAATCAACCAATGTAGTAAAATACATAATGGCATGTGTGGCACTTTAGTGAATTTCTATCTTCGAAACCATAAGCTGTAATTATGTGCTCTCGCTGATTCTTTGTAACAAATGTCGTACTGTCTCCGTATAAATTTTCTAATAGATGCTACATTGTTCGTGTAAGAGTTACTCATAGGTGAAGTTTATTGGATTTATCCGAGAAACGCCGGGTACTTCAACTACTATTAACATATTATATAACCGCCCCAAATTTGAAGGGACAGTCCCTCCTTTTCATCGTCCCGCTTTCTTAAATTCCCAAACTTTGTCCCTCTTTTTGAAAAACCCTGATTTATATATCAAATGAGGACCTGAAAGAGAAAGAGATCTACCAAGACATGAAGAAGGCTGGAGAAAATAGAAGAACGGAGAACCAGGTTTAACCATGAATAACCGCGGACCTAAGGACAGACTATCTATGATTACGAGGGTCCCTAATTGTCATTTAAACCGTCCCGGAACACCCTAACTGGCCAAACCAATCTATCTGATACCTATTAAATCAATCTATCTAAGGCTGGCCCATCAATAAATGCACGCCAGTGTAACATGTCCCTCCTTACAGTCGGTATATATATTTAAATATCCTTCCTTAGCTTCCTGAAAAATTAATACCCTTAACGCACACGTACACTTTCCTTCTTGATACAACGATAATGTTAATTGCAAACATGTGATTACATATTCTGAGGTAGAAAAAGAGAGGGAGAAAGAGAGGAACGGATAGTGAAGCAGAGAAAGTTAAAGAGTTATAAAAAAAAGAGGCTGGAAGAAACAAAAGGCTTTGGAGTGAGGGGATCTGGGACGTAAATACGAACGAGGGCGCAATGGGAACGTGATGGAACGGAGTGGACGGGCGAAGGACGAGGCGGGATGCCGAAGAAGGGGGGGAGGAGGAGGAGGAGGAAGAAGGAGGGACGTGTGAGTGGGCGGAGGGAGAGACGCTACGGGGGAGCCTGTTGGATTGTCGATGAATGATGAATCTGGCGGGAATGAGAGCGAAATTCTCGGCAGTATCGCTCGTTGCCGTGGATATTCTTCTCTCTGCTCCGCTGGGAACGTTGAGGGAGTCTTTAATCATCTCTTCGATCGGGTGGGCAGAATGGGGGTTAGTGGGTGGGTGAGTCGAAGGGGAGGGGGATGAAGCGGACGAAGAGGGGAAAGAGTAGTCGTTTCGGATTGGAGAAGGGAGGTTTTTGAAGATTCTGCGAGAGAGAGAAAGAGAATGGATGTGATATGGCCGACGTGGGTGAATAGGAAAGGCGTGGCCGCCTGCATATCCCGTGTATTAGGAAAACGTCGGGGATTATTTCCCTCGCATTCAGTTTTTCCAGCGATAAAGGGTGAAATATTGTTTCTCGATACGAAAGTTTAGCTTAATGTTTTCGTATGCCCGTGACTTGGACTATGACGGAATAGAAGATATTTATAAGGTTTAGAGATGTGGATCCTGCGTGGAAGAGGGGGCAGATAATTTCTAGTTAGGGGGAGACAAATATGATTGATTGGTGAAAGGAGAAGAGAGAATTCTTATCCGTCAAAGTTCGAAGAGAAGAGATACGAGACGGAATAGGGAATTTTAGAATTAACCTTTCCGGTCATATTTCCGACTATTGGAATCAATTGGATTTTCCGATTTTCTTTTAGTATCGTTTGAGTGTAACAATCCCTGTATTCAAAAGTAAATTGGCCATTTTATTTTTGCCACCGTTTCATTCATTTATTAATAAATATATTCGTATTTTCAATAAAATATAAAGTTCTTTATCCGTCGTACAAAAGGTTAATATATACGAAAAGGAGCGCACTTGAGTATAAATTCGATAGTGAGAAAGAAAGAGAAAAACTCGGACGGAATCCGCCCGGCAAATGGAAAAACAGGGATCGATACTTCGTTAAGAAGAGAGTGTTCTTTTTTAACCCTTCGCTGTTCTTTACTTTTTCATACGCGTAGTAGTATACAGAGAAAGTATCGCAACCGTAAAAAAAAATCGAATTCGAGATTTTCATGGAAAATGCGTTTTAGGAGTCCCTGAGTCCAAAAAAAAGTTGTTTTCGCCATGCCATGTGCCCAGTTCTAGAGTCTAGACGGTTCAACGAAATCGAATGATATTTCGTATTTACTCATATTGATATCCAGAATAGAAAGTATGAACAGATGAACGATAAAGCGCAACAATGAAGGGTATTTTACTCTTGTCGATTTTTACAAAATGTCGATTTACTCAAAAATCTCTGTGACGATTTTAATTAAAATTTATTCAGTTATAGAGCTTGGTTTAATAAACAATACTAATACTATCTTCTTCCAGCAATAATGCTTCAGCGCCAATGTGACTTCGCAATTTTCCGTGGTTTTATTGTTTTTGTAGGAGTAGGAATTCCTTCCGGTCAGGAAAGGGTTTAGTGAGGCCAGAGGCGTACGTATATGGGCAAATTTATGCAATTGTGCCGATTTTTGAGATAAGTAAATGAAGCGATGCTATGAACGAAAGGAATAGGAAGAAAGAAGTTAACGTATTTCAAGTGGCGCGAATAAAAACATATGAACTGGTATAGAAATACATGATGGAATAAACAAGTTTAAGTTTAAACGTGCTATGTCGGAAAAGCGACTTTATACAAGTATGCGAGGAGAAATTTAATCAACGACACGAAGTAACGTAGAGAAGAATAAAAATTCTGGTTCTCTTTCGCAGTGCATCCGACAAGTTGTAAACCCAGACTCGTTTCAAAAAGATGGCCAGAATTTTTCCCTTCCCCTCCGTCAGTTCGCAACTTAAGTTTGTGTTTTCAAATGGTGAGGCGTATTTCCTTGCTGGTATCGATCCAAGGGTTCGAATCCGGTCCGCGGTTGTGTCTGCGGCGCAGTTTATGATTGATTCTTCCGAAATCACCTCGAGCCAGAGCCTAAATTGAAAATGCGAAATCCAGTGTACGTCACGCGAACTGCCGTCCGCGATTTCGCTCATGAACTCCAGCTCATCTGAAATGGGTCATCAATTAGATTGTTCAAAAATGCTGAGTTGGAAAAACGCCTGGAGGCTAAATTAGGTTTTCTCCTTCCCGTATATTCTGAACAGAAGTCGAACTCTTTGACTTTTTTCGTTATTTACAGCATCATTTTATTTAGACAACCTAATTACTGAAGTAGATACCGTAGATATAAAACATTTGGTAAAACGGTTTTATGGTTATATAGCTACCCAAGTTGTATCTTGAATACAAGAGATAAGTCGAGATTGACACTTCATTTTTTGATTTGGCTCAAGTCACCAATTGATTTAATATATGAAGTAAGTGCTACTCAGAGTAGGTGAATAATCATTATTTTTACAAATGCTTAAAGACAAGAAGGTCATTAAATGCACGTTTAAATTTTAAAGAAAAATGCAATTTTAAACGAAGCACGTGTAGATGAAAAGAGAGTAACGCAGCACTGGCAAAGACCATTTGTTTACTTTAGGTAGTAATTTTCTTCTATAGGAAAAGTCTCCATATGAATAGCATGATTAAGACCACGGCGGATTCTATTTTCGCCTGTAAACCCACGATGTTTTCTCGACCATAGAAAACGTGTTCATTAGAGCTAAGGAAGGAATCTTCCCAAATAAAATTAATATCGCGACCTTGCCTGTACGAAGGGGTGCTAGACTCGCAGGGAAACTGTGAAACTGCGCACCAATTAGTAACACTGAGCTCAGTACGGTTCATTCTAATGACGGGATACACGACCGGCACCAATGGAGAAACTTGCGAAGTAGACTCTCCCAGACCAAACTTTAAACATAAACCCTTGACCCTGGACTGGAGCAGGAACCGAATTGGATTTGCCGAGATTCGCAACGCAATATTAAGTTAAATTCACTGATATAGCAGGAAATTTCGTTTAAAGTTTCGAACTTCAAAACATAAGCTAAGAAAAAAACATAAAAAGTACAAATTGACTCGCTGTACTGCGGATGAATCCGCAGTACAAATTACGCCAGCGGAAAATTTGTAAAGAAACTGAGCCATTGAAAAAATTTTGCTTTTCGGAATATGTAGGGTATAGTTCTGGTCGCTTACCGAATGAATGGTTTTGTTAGGCTTTATTCGGAGCACGCAAGATTTTTCTTCGCGTTTATTTCATAGACGGCGGAGGGAAAAAAGATCAGATTTCCTTAAAATGGAAACGGCGTATCCAGATAAGATGAAAGAAGATTGTCCCTTCTCAATTCCTGAAAGTAAAAGATACGCCTCTTTCCTTTCATTTCCCCCTTAAAATAAAAAAATACCCGAAAAATTTTAATCAAATTCAAAGCAAAATAACTGATTCTGTGAATGGAAACGTGTTAAACGACCACTATAATTTTCTCGAACGCGACGAAATTTTAAAGGCTAAATGAAAAAGAAAATCGAAAGGGATAAATTTGCTGCCAGACTCAATTCTATTAAAAATAACATTTATCATCTGTATCAAGCAAAAACTGCGATGTCACCAGATATAATACTATAAAACAAGAAATAATATTCAAGCTGAATGGGATTAAATAGAGAATGTCACGTACTTCATAACATTCTCAGCGTTTAATTTATTTTAGGCCTTAAACCAAATATGAAATGTGATAAATTAACATTCGTCATGGTAAAACAAGAATTTTTCAAATCTATATTTTAGTATATATATATATGATATGTATGTATATACATTCACGTACATACCCGACAATAAATTTCAGGCTTTTCTCCACAAAGTATATTTGAACAACATGAGGTGAAACGAAAATTAATAAAAGTTCCATGAAAGAGATATGAGCAGTAATTGCACGAGAGAATGCAATATGAAACATACAGTAATAACCGCTCGTTTTTTTGTAATACTTTCACGACGTTAACGGTGTGGACGTGTATTTTTCTTTTTAAATTGGCTGAACTGTTTTTTGAGGAAAAACCTTTTAAATGTCTTCCCTCGTTGGAGCCTGTAGCATATTCGAAAATCTGGCCAGCGAGTGTTTCGGAATGCATCGACTGGAGTGGATACGCATAATCAGCTCGTTTGCTTGCTCCGCGTATCGCAAGCAGGTGCACGTGGTGGTCTGATGGACGTGGATGAAATTCCTCTCTCTCTCTCTTTTCCTAACGATCCCCCCCTCTCCCACTCCTTTCCTTTCTATTTCCTCCCCCCCTCTCTCCTTTCCTTTCTCTTCCGCCCCCCTCTCCCCTCCCTCTCCCTCCCCCTACCTCTCTCACCGAATTGAAAATTCAGGTCGCCGTCCCGTACGGAAAGAGATTTACCGTGGTACTTTGTAAGAGTAATCCTTCCGTAAAATTTCTCTATTTCTCACGATTCCATATTTTCTTTTGTGAGTTATTCTATATCGAGGCGCAAATTCAAAAAAATTGTTATTTTCCTTACGCAGTTGACATAGTTCATTTTTTCTTTCCCTATTGTATATCTAAAAAAAAAATTAATGGCATGTGCGTGATCTAGAGTTGATTACAATGGCAAAACATTACATAAATGATCGGTTTAGTTGTTTGCGGGTTTAAATAATCGGAAGTTTTAATCAAAATTAAATAGGAGCAACTGAATTCGTAGCGATTATTCCGTGTATTTACGATGTAAATAAAAGTTTTATGCAAGGATAATTCTATAAACTATTTCAATTGAAATATTTGCGGATACAGGATTTTGCAATACTCAAATCTGAGACAGAAGAGGTCTAATGAAAAGATAAATAGGGTATAATAACCAAGAATATACTAGAGAATAAATATATAAATAAAAATATGTAAAACATACATAAACTAAGGCTTTAAACTCCAATCCTAATTTTAATAATAACAACAATGATAATCCGTCTTTATAGAGGGTGATATTTTAGCCACCCAGGTCCAATATTACATATAACCCGTATAACCCTGAAGAACACAAACATCCCTTTCCTAGGCTGGGCTCGAACCTGCGACCTTATCATCCGTCGGCAGACGCTCTGACTACTCGTCTACCAATTCCGACAATCTTAGCATATGAAATGAAACCTGAAAGTACGAGCATTTCTGAACATGAAATTTTTCCAGAGATAGTTTCAAGTCGCATTTTATCCAAATCTGCTTCCCCATATTTCTAACAATAGAAACATTACCAAACCTTTCTACCGAGCTTGATATGCTAGCGTACCTTACTTGCTCTGTTTCGTCGCCGATGTCTTATAATTTGTCCGTTTTATAAGTCACAAAATCAACATTCATTGCGAAGAAGGGTATAAATGGTTTTTTCCTCCTGTTGCACTGTTTGGGGAATGTGACCCTATGACGAACGAACAAGACCTATTTTTACCTAATTTTATAGGAAATTTCTGCGAATGGGCTAGCATTAACCAAAACATCTAACACTTCGACATTCGGATGATAAGATTAAACCTTCAACTAATTTTTGCAGTTATAAACTTAAAAAAAAAAGGCAATTGCGAACTATGTTCCTAAAAACAGACTTCTTATAACAGATGGTTAAAGATTCTAACTACCTTCCTTCTCCGGAAAATGCGGGAAATTCAATTATTACCAGAGACTTTTCAGCAGCGACCAATCTCCGGTTATTTGGGAGAAAAGGTTCCTTTTATTCCTCAAACAAGACTTTCGTGCGAGCGGAGAAAAAAATGGAGTCGGCATAAAAAGGCTGGAAATAACTCAAAGTCTTAATCGATACGGAGAGATAGAGATTTATCGACCGAATTAAATAAAGGAGGGAGGGAGAGAGTAAAGGAAGGAGAGAGAGACGATGATAAAGAGTCTTTTTCCACCGACCCTATTATCGATTTATTCTCTTTATTGTGGACGTTATCTCTTCGCTCTAGCTTTCTATTAAAGACTTATGGATTTCTTAATCCGTTACTGTAGAGCGCTTGTAAGATTCCCGGCCTCCAGCGACGGGACGGGAAGAATATGATCGCAGCAAGATAAATTTCATTACTTGAAACAGCAATAAAGGTTCTTTAACGAAAAGCAGGAGATCCTTCGTGCAGAATGAATATATTCCTTTTCCCGGAACCAACATTTCATCAGGTTGAAAAAGTTATTTTTGGAATTTTCCCTAAAATATGGATTAAGTACATATTTATGTTTATCTGTTACATATTGCTATAACCTGGAAAAGTAAATAGGAGAACGGGGATGGGGGTGGTTAAGAGTGCCGGGTTTTTACGCAGCGGGTCCGTGTTCGAATCCTGGTTGTGGCCGGTTTTCAATCCGGGCTTGCCCCGCCCCTTACTCGTGTGTTGTTGAGGAGGACATGAAATCCATGCAAGCACGTCTAAAGGTACGTTAACCCTTGGTGCTTCCCGCAAAGAGTAAGCTAATACCGCCTCTGGGTTTTCCTCCTCCCTTCTGTGTGAATGTGTGCGTGGGTGTGTCGTGTAATCCACAGAAAACGTGACTGGCGGCCTTTCTAAATAAAAAGAAAACTTCCAAGAGTTGTCTTGGATGTTCTGGCAACCGCTGTAACTGCGGGATCGTCAGAGAGAGAAAGGCAAAAGGTATAATTTTGCCGGTAAATACAAAATTTAATTACGCATAATGTATTTACGTTCCAGTGGCCAAATAACGATAAAAAATTTAATATACGAAAAAACGAAATAATTTTTTCAACTGTAGCACAATATATGTTAACGCAAAGGCTAATTAACTGAAATGCTAATAACCTAATGAAAATGCTTAGTATAAGTCTCAAATCTGATTCATAACGAATAAACAAAGTGGTTTTATGCTCCTTAAATATCTTCCTAGGATTGGTGATGGAGGGGGTAGATAGCTTCAAATCCGATGGAGATTTTTCTCGGCTTACTCCCGCCCAATTTGTGTCTTGAGGAGAACACTCAAGTAAAAGCGCTCTGTCCTCCGGAAGTGACGTTAAGTTATTGCTCCCTTAGTGTCTGTCGCTAAAAGCAGGTTAACGCCGCCATCAGGTTTCCCTCCTCCCTTCTCTGTGTGTGTGCTTCTCCATGTAAAAGGTTACTGCAACCTATCTGCGCAAAACCTCTTTAAAAAATTGGTACAACTTACACTGTACAAACTTTCTCATATACTAATGCGTCGTTTAGTTATCTTTAGAAAATGAAAATCGTATCAGCCGGTTTTTAGAAAATCCAATTTTTGTTAAAGTTGCCCAAGAATAAACTAGCCTTATAGTCATGCGTTTAGAAAAGTGAAATATGTAGTATTATTGCAGAAGTATACTCAAGTACCTGTACGAAATGTAATCAAAATCGTTCCAGCCGTTTTGGAGAAAATCAAATTTTTGTTAAAAATGCGTAGAATAAAGTTCTCTTTATTATCGAGCAATGACAACAATTTCTTCATAGCCTCTGCTCTGCATGATAAAATGCCGAAGTACGAGATTTCATTCATTTTCGCTCTACCGTTTAGGCTCTAGAGCCAGTAACAGACAGACAGACGGCAATGCGAAAACCACTTTTTCGGACTAGCGTACACCTAAAACGTATATTTCCGTAAAAATATCGAGGTCGAATTTTTTCGCGATAACAATACTTTCTCAATATACTTCGTATATGAGAAAGTAAAAAGAAGGCTCCGTGGTCCATAGTGCACGTATAGATGCAGACATACGTGTATTCGCTAATAATTAATATCGCACTCAAAATATATTTTCCACTCAAATCGCACTTATGTCATTATAAAGCCGATTGAATGAGTATTGGCCGAAACCAGTTTAGAAATTTACAATATGACGCTCGAATGAAAAATTCGAATTGTTCCAACAGACTAATGTCGTTTACACGTCGGTGGATAAATGGAAGGAGGTTCTGCCAACATTAAAAACGATAACATTACAGCAATAACCAAATATGCATGGACCATTAGCGAGGGGTTTATGGCGATGCGCGGCAACAACAAGGATGCCTATCTATAGCCGTGATGTTATCCGCCAACTCCTAATGAAAGTCGGAAAAAGAAAATGAGCTCGCATAAAAAAGGGTATTAAGTGGAAAAGGAAATAAAAGGAAGGGAAGAATGAGGTGGCTCTCGTGGGGAAATTGTACATCTGGGAGTGCTGTATCTGATGAAATAACGGAAAAAAACGGATTAATGAATTCTGCGTTCTCTTCGTGAAATTAAATTCGTAATGAATTTCAAGTATAAAATAATATTTTGGGAGGTAAATTTATATATATATATAAAATTGAACCTCTCAAAATATACACATTGTGTAACAAAAATTGGTTCTCATAGGGATATAAGATATAACAGAATTAAAAGGGAAAATATTCTTACTTTTCTATTTTATGAACTGATGAGTTTTCATGTATAACATGGCAACACGTTTTAAGTCGCTTTCCATGTGGTAGCGCTGCCAGTTCTCAACAACAGCCAGTATAATTAAAAATATTATCTCGTTTAATTATTTCATATATTATCTCCATATGAGAACAGACTTTTCTTACACCCTGTAAATATACTCCCATGTCAATCACTAATATCAAGCGATATTTGCCTATTAAATCTATGTTATTATTATCTATAACCCAGAAATCTGTAAATGCTAATATATTTTTCAAACCTCCTTACATCTAGATCTATCATCATCACCGGCAATTACTTGAAAACGATCAAGATATCCAAAACGGTTCAGTATTTTATTCGATATCTTTTTCTTTTTGATAAATCCGAATCGATACCTGCTAGTTATAGATGAAACGTTTTCGTGGATGCTATTTGAAAAGACGTGCTTTGTTACCATTACGCTTCTGTTTTTTACCTGAGAGAGAAATAACTGCCATCTCTCGAAGGTGGGAAATTGCTCGCTCGATACCGGTACGGCAGCTGAGAGTGATACACTGCACGTTTCCCGATTCACATTTACCTAGGAGTTTTAGTCGTTTGGTTTGTGTTATCCGTCCCATTTTTTTCATCTCACGTTGAGATTAGAGTAAGAGATTTGTTTGGGAAAACACATAATTTTCATAATCAAATAATGCCCGGTCCATATTAATAAGGCATTTAATAGTCTCAATACTTGTTGCTTTTCGAAAACTCCAGAATTAGCCAGTGGAATTTGGTTGGAGTTCGTATTTGAGAGTGGTAGTATATGAATAGGCATGCTTACCTATGTTGCTCTATAACAGGGGTTGGCGACTTTTTTAAATGGAAGTTGCCAATGCTTCGACGGACCGGATTAGAGTAAAATCGGAAGTCGCCCAGAGATTCTGAGGTACAACAAAAGTGAAAAATCAAGTCTAAATTGGGGTTAACGTCTCAATATTTTATATTACCACAATCTGAATTTAAAAAATGAATTGGTGTTTTAAATTTTGGTTATCGTCACATGAATCGTTTTCGGGGGGCCATAACCGGGGGTCGACTGTGCCTGGTCTATAAAATACTTACAAAAAATGAATTGTCCAACTTAAGAAAATATCTTTTTCAAAAAGTCTTCCCCAGGAAATGACGTCACCTAAGAGATGGGACCCTGGGATTTTCCAGCCCTCTACCATCCACATATTTATTAATCTGGTTCTGACAAGAAAACTCAGGAGAGGCAGGGAAGAAAAAAATGAAAGTAAACAAAAACGCCCGCGGCATCATTACGAAAACTCCGGATGGATAGAAGATAAAGGCGAGGGTGAGAAAAACGAGGGGAAAAAACTAAAATAAAGTTCAGAAACTCTCGAACGTTCCATATATCTCCCGCGGAGCTGACACGTAGGCTTTCGAGTCGAAGGAACGAGGAAAAGAAAAACAAACTTTTGGTGGAAGCGCTAAGCGAGAGGAGTGGTGCGAAGCGCATCTTCTTCGTTAGACGAGGGGGAGAGGGTGAGAGAGAGATAGAAACAACAAATGTATCCTAGGATATTAACATAACGGTGCTACAAATCCCTCGTCCTCGTGGTGAGAATGACCGTATGTCGAGATCACGTGATGGAAAGGGGGGGAGGGGGGTGGGGAGAAAGCGGGAGGAGCGATCCATCTTCCAGATATGACCTAACGTCGAACGAGAAATAGGAAGGGGAGAGAGGACAAGGTTGAAAGATTGTCAGATCAGATGAAGATAATGTACATACAACGTGTGCGGATCTATGGGAAAAAACTTCATCGGACGAGAGGTTTTTCTTAAGGACGAGCATCCTCCCCGCATGAAAAAAAACGTGTCACGGGTTCTAGGATTCCGAGATAAATTCGAAGTGCATTGAGAAAAAAATCGCACCACGCTACGTGACAAATCGTTTTGGCGCGATTTTTTAGAGAGAGAGAGAGAGACAAGAGCGCTTGCGTCATCGCTTTGTCCGTCGGTCCAATTGTACCTATAGATAGGTATATTTAACCTCTTTAAGTATATTTTATTCCTGTGAACATATATAATTATTATTATCCTTATATTCGAAATTCTGGACCATTCTTATAGTTACCGCTAAAGGCGTTGAGCGTTGAGATTTTAAAATTTTTGAAGGGATATTTTAGCGAAACTAGCAATGAATTCAAAGAAGACTATACAACTTTATATAATATCAATGTTCTGTAGTGATTTTTCAGGGCGATACCTCAATATAACAGTGATATTACTCAAAATCATCCATTTTCCAATAACGGCGAAAAATAGTTCTAGACATTATTAACGAATTTAAAAATTACATCGCACTACCTTTTCCCAACGCTGGAAGCTTTCCTTTAAGCTGTATAAGTTCAGCATAATATGGAGTCAAGTACATTGAGCCCAGTGGTGGCAATGATTCAAAATTGACGGTTTACCGCTTGTCAAAATAAACCTTAAATCCGATATAATGAAACAATTCCAAAAAGTTTTTTAAAAATATCTAAGGCTTATCATGAGAATCATGCCATTTAAATAATAAACAGAGGTAGGAAATTCATTATGAGTTTTTTTAACAGGTATACATTCTAGTCATCCCGATTAATTAATTAATTCCTCCGACCTTTAATTCTTTTCCAAATTTCTTCCACCGACCGGCGATCAGAACAAAGCGCGTTAACTAGGTTGACGTCAATTCGACGCAGTAGTGCATAATTTGCCGAGCGAAGTTCAAATATTGCGGAACAGGAGACTTCGGTGCATATGGTCGCGGATTAATTTTTGATGGAGTCTCCAGGGCTTTAAGCTTTCAACCGTGGAATAAAATTCACTTCAGGCGAAGAGTGGGCGAACGGTACGAGGCGGCTTTCTGAGCTCCGGCTGCTTCGAAAAAATTCATTATCGAGTGTCTTTGAAGCCTTTTGTGTGTCAATCTCTATCCGACCTACCTCGCGTTACGTAATTCAGACCTGAGGATTGAGTGTTTTTTTTTTTTTTTTGACGAGCTATTGTCATTTTCCTAAACCGCTCACACATGACCTTTCACATCTCATCAGAAAAAAATAGAAACTTTAATTGTTGGATACCTGTTGAAGTTTTTTTTAAAAAAAGCTCTTTATTTTTTTTTTAACGGGCGCCTTTCAATTCCTCATCACCAATTCACTGGCTATTTCGAGTGGACACTTAGAAACGTTTAAAAAGATTGACTCAATTATGCTGAATTTTACATTACTATCGGGGGAGTGTGGATCGATATGATTTATAATTTTTTAAGTCGCTTTTTTTCGAAGGAGTTTCACTCCTTAATGAAAAAATTATGTATGATTATTTATTAACAATCGGCATTTAATATGCTTGGGAATCAGAAATATCGGAGATAATTAGATGTGAAATGAAAGTAAATGAGTCAATTATTCATAAATTGTTACCTGTGATCAACAAAAGTTCAACAGCAGACCGATTTGTAATACGGGGCAGATTAATTATCATCCAGAAATCCGAACGTAGACAGCATCAGGGGAATGAGACCTGCGTTATAATGAATATTATAACATGTCAATAGTAAAAAAAGCAAAATATGTATGTCTAAATCGGGCACTAGATGCAACAGGAAATTACTGAAGCTCGTCTAAAAATAAAAAATCTGTGATAACTTTTTCGTTAAACTAAATTTATAGATATTACTTGTAATAAAATACCGATTTGGATAAATTTCGATAAAACGAGAATCTTTTCTCTACCTTTTAAACCCAATACATCGTCTTATGAGTAATTCTCATGGTCTACACTAGCGATGCCAAAACTATGGCCTGCGAACCACATCCGGCCCACAATGGGTTTAGCAATTAAAGGACACAATGTAGAATGAAAGAAAAATAGAAAATAAAAAAAACAATACATTTTTTGTTACCCCTCGACTTCCATAATAGATAAATGCATTTAACCCTTCCATACCTGGTGTATACAATTGTGTACATCATATTATTCCCATTATTCTCTGAAAAACTGTACTAAGCAATATTTCTAACTCAATGTAAAAGATTATGTATATATTCAACATGTACCTAGGGGACTGTTATAGCAATTCAACGGTTGCAAGTTTAAGTATTCGTCAAAACAAAGAAGATAGTAGATAGCGCAAGACATAATTCAGGTTAAGGGTACAAAACAAATTAGGTAATTTCGACTCACAACCAAATCCTTAATTTCCTTAAGTTACTCATAAACTCTATTTTTGACTGGGTGTGGTCCGCAAAGGGTTATATGGCCCTAGGACCGAAAAGTTTGGGTACCACTTGTCCACACCAAAGGCCTCAAACTCACATCGGTGCGTGGGCCGCATGAAATCTGCAGTCCACATTAAGGGACTGTACAAAATCGGCGGGACGCCTTCCAGGCTTTCACAGTCTTCAGATCGTTTCGTATTCTCTGGACTCTCTGAACATCCAGTCTCCCCTTACACTATTGGAGGATAACTCCCCCACGTGGGCGGATTCGAGGGAGGCTGGACCTGGCGGCCGCCAGGGACCCCATTGGTATAATGTTTTTTTTGTATTTTATGTTCAACTGATTTTTATAAGTAATTTTTACATACTGTTTATTATTGTTATTATTTCGTTGATGTTTTGCAGAAGTTCACTAAATAATATTTAGATCAATGTAAAACAATATTTTAAGAAAAATTTGAGCGCATGTGCATACCTAATTCGGTAGCCGTGAAGAACTACCTTGAATATCGAAAACTCTCAACTCAGGAGGTTAACAGAGTGATAGCACTTTTTTGCAGTAATAATTTTTCCCTCTACGTTATCTGACTTTTTTGCAGACGTTTCATCTTTTATAAATTTCTTATGTTGTATTGACCTTTTCGCCAGGCTTAGAGCTCAAATGATTGTATATTAATAATAACAAAAATTAAAGTGTTTCTTTAATACCCTTATAGGGTCCCAGATTTTGTACCCCGGAGGATCCAAAGATTCAATCCCCTCACCATTCCGTGCGCTCTTAAACCCGTTCATTACTTAATTATTAGATATGGCTATGCAGATTATGTTCTTCGGAGAAGGATAAAAAAATGCTGGCGGAATAAAGAATATCCTTCAGTACCCCGGCCGTATGGAAAAAACTGCAGGGATTTTGTGCTGATTAAATACTTTTCTAAATTTCTTAGTTTATTTAAAAAGATATTCGCGAAATATTTTATGTTCTACGTTTGAGTTTGGGCTGCATCATAGTATACAGCAGTTGTTCCCAAAATGGGGGTCGTGGAAGATTTACTTGTAGTCGGGAAGACGGATTTTTTTAAATTTATTTTTTCAGTTTATGCATGGATATATTTCAAGTGAAAGTAATTTTGCCGCAAATAAAATAGATATTTCAAAATATTACCTCATTCACGTTACATTTTAATGTTTACTGTTAGATGTGCTGGATTAAGAGGATCGCGATAAGATAGGCTGCTTTAAAAGAGGGGCCCGCAGAGACATAAAGCTAGGGAACCGCTGGTATAAAGTAACTTATTTAGTGAGCAGCGTGCTTGAGATCCCTTGTCTAAACGGAGAACTTTTGTGAGGTAATCTTTCCAGGAGTTTAACGGCGATCTTAGTAGTAAATTAAATTCTAAATGAAAATTCAGTGTAAATTTCCAAGTAGAAGAGGAGAAAAATTGTGAAATGGACCGGGAATTGATCACGAACCTCCCACGTTCCGGAGAAGTGTGTCCAAATAAGCTATCAAGCCAACGTGTCCCTTTTTGCACGAATTAGTGTGTTTCAGTCGAGGGAGAGCTGGGTAATAAACCAAACAACATAAAACGTCCTCACTGAGGCACAGCAGTGGATTTCCTCACTAAATCTCAAGACGGGGATATAACTTACAAGGTGCAATGTAGACAGATGAAGTTTTATATACAGGGACTAATATGCTTGAGCATAAAATAAAATAAAAACTTTATTTCAGCTATATCGTCAACATTAAAAATGTCTCCACTAAAAATAGAAAATTAGTTCATGCGTTTACAGTCTACATCTAAAAAATCTCACGGGAATAATAACTTCAGCGGAATAATATACCTAATTGCAGAAGACGTAGCGTCGGTGTGTTTTGGTTACAAACACTATGAAAGATAGCACGTATAACGAAGATAATGGATGATTTATTTATCCAATTGCATTTATATATCATACTATGACTGGGATCATAATAACCGTATGGAACACTGAAAACAGCGGTAAATCACTTGGTCCGAGAACTCAAGCGGTTTACATCCCGATAATAAATCACAGTGTGACGCTGTCAAATGAATTTCACTGCTTAAAATAGCAGCTTACACTGAATTTTCACCAAGACCATGAAGAATGATACCAAGGAAGCAAAACAATTTAATTGTAAATTAATCGGCCAGTTATTATCATTTAAATAGTAGAAATGAAAAATATGCAATAAAATTAATATAGGCAATAAAATTGATATAGGTAACTATTCTAAAGATAAATACCCGTTCTTTAACCGGGAGCTTTGGTCTGTATATATTACATATGGCGCAATTCCCTTATAAATTTTGAGAATTAAAAAAATTATAATAAATGAAGAATATTTGCCCAGTGGATTTGAAAAAAGTTTTTTTTACCGCATACGTAAAAATAAGAACAGCAAACTCCGTTAGCGTGATTAAAAACTAATGTCGTGCTTCTGCTCCTGGGAAAACCAATTCATTAAACGAGTATTCAAAAAATAAAAGTGAGAAGAATAATGGCCTCGTGTATGTACATTATGCAACCGAGGCTTCCTGTTGCTCATAAACATTTTTTTAAACCGCAAATGCGACACGCCGTTTACGAACTAGGATTTATTCGCCTGCGTGCCTTTCCCCCTTTTAAGCTCTCCGCAGCATAAGCATCGCAGGAGACTAAACGCGGAGAGTTTTGAACTTTAAATATCTCTGGTATCACCCCTTTAAAAAATTCACGCAGGGTTTTTCGAATTTATCAACTCCGCCCTGCGGGCAATGGTGCCCTAGTCGCCTCCATCCCCCCCCCCCCCCCCAACTTTACTCCCCTCGGTCGGCGATGATGGGAAATTATGCGAAGGATAACGAAACTGCACCCTTTCTTTTGTTTTTTAGCCAAGCCCATCTCTAAGAGGTCGCTCGAAGATGCGTGCGTGGCGGAAGATCCGGCGAGGTGGGGGGAGGCAAACGGACTCAACCCATTTTATTTTGGGTCGAAGGCGTCGGGGACAGAAAGGAACCGGGAATGTTTCCACAAAGAGCATTTATGAGGAAAAAAACGAGCTAAAAATAATAGGAAGCTCTCCTTTTTGAGGCCGTCGTTGTTTTTTTTTCATTTCTCCTCCTCCTCGTCTCCACCGAGACAAAACCGACGAAAAAGCTGACAATCGATACTTCCGGAAAAAAACGAACCGTCCCGAGATATTTTCCAAGGCGTTTCTTTTTAATGTCTGCGTGTCATCGGGGGGGTCCTTTTCTATCTCTCTCGGTTTTTGACGTGGCTCAGGTCAGGTTTAATCGCCGTGAAAAAAGAAAAGATGATCGATGTTCCTTTCGATTCTTTGAGATTCCTGCGTCACTTTCAGTCTGTTTCTCTCGGAGTATTAACTGGAACTCGCTCTTCCGAAGCTCTTTCTGTCCGGCTGTTCCCGCGTGCTGTCTATCCCACTTATCTATTCCGCCTCTCTCCCATAGCAATCTATAATAGAAGTCGTCGCCAAAACAGTTCAAGGTCTTTCTCTGATGGCACAGCGTTGCCATACCTAGCTGATCCTTGGCAAAACTCTATATATAATGTGTCAGTTCTTTCTTCCATTCTAAACATCTACTAAATGTTTTTTTCAAATAGTACCAGGATTCTATTTAGCAAAAATTCACGTTAAAACATTTAAGCACTTAATAATATTCGCAATCAGACCTTGAAACATTTGCTTGCATTTATTTCCGTAAATATATCTTATAGATTCATTTAGGTTGTCTAAGACATTCTTTACGAGCTATCTCTTCTACTAATTGTAAGTGCTTTGCAGATAACAGACTATCACACTATCGATTCCTTGATTCATGAGCGTCCTAACCCCTCTTAACGTGAAAGTGAGATTTTAAAAAATCAAGAACAAATAGATATGGAAATAAAATTTAAGAAGAGGCGCAATAGATTTCAAAATATAAATTAGTGTTACAAATAAGAAAAGCTATCACAGCATCACGGGTGGATTTCGATGAACATATCAAGCTACTCAAGTGTCTTCGTAGGATGTAAAATGTAACCAAAATTTTCGGTAAGGTTAAAGACTAGATTCGGCAACCTTTTCTACACGAAGGTAGTTACAAATTCCCTGAAAGATAGCATTGGAAGTTTCCAATACATCGACAGGCAGGAAGAATGTGTACATAGGAGATTTTTTCGTTATCGTACAAAGGAAAGTCAAATTTGAATAAGATTTTTAGGTTCAACATTTTAATACTCAAAGTTTTATGATCATAATTTTAATTTAAATGCAAATGTTTTATGTTTGTGTGCAAAATTTTACGGATCACTTTTTACCATAGATTCCTAGATTGTTCTCCTCCCCTGAATTCATGTTGTAAGTTACATATGGAATAATTTTCATTTTTTTATATGGTTTTAAATTGTGTATTTTGAGATCATTCCCATAAGAGTTTTTCTTAAAAAACGCATCCTCATCAGCTCTATCTGAGAAATTTCCTATTTCCCCGTAACTAAAAAACGAAGATGATGGAGTACTGAAGGCAAAACATCATTATATTTGAGAAAAATGCTATAAGTTACTTAAATTGGCATTTTAACTCATGAAAGTCTTGTATGGCCATATTGTCACAATAGGCACAGTAGAAATTTATTTATTTCAATTAATAATGCAGCTTACGTAAATAATCTATATTTATGTTTTCCGCCATCAAGCAAAACTTTATGATTGGCTCTTCGAATATCTGCTTTAACAGGATGCAGCCGATACATAAGCGGAAATAAATTCAGGCTTTTAAGAGTTAATTGATCGCGCGCAATATTGCATCTTTTATAATATGTACTTTATGGCAACACTTACTAAAACGGGCATTGCCGAGCACCTGAACACAGGGTCATCCCTAGGACGGGGCGAATCGAGGCGATCGCCCAGGGCTCCGAACTTCGGCGTCGCCCTGACGAAAGCCTGTGTTTAATTTGTTGGTTGAAGTGGCAACCTGCACAGGCCGATTTTTTCAGGGGTCCCAAATTAATCTAGGGACTGCCCCGTCTGCACGTTGCTGAGGATCGCTAACGCGGTAAAAAAACTGAGGGCAGCAGAAATGCATGGTAACCTCGTTTATTCCACCTTATATACCTTGACATTTTCATTGTCGGTAACTATTAATTAAAATATATCACGACGTCTGAATAATGTTATTTCAAAATCAAATAATAAAATCGTGAAAACAGGACGACGACAGAAACGATGTGATTTATGAAAAGCTACGATGGAGTTTTGTCCGCCTTATAGAAAAAACTACCATCATGTGAATTAATCATCTGATAGCAACAAACCGGCGATTTTGAAACGTCCATTACGGTGACGGTAAGGTTTTCATTTCCGCTATCGCCTTCAGTAACTTATTTTCTCCGCCCGGGTGATTTTCTGGGTTCTTTTCCACCATCCCGCTTCTCAACTGTTTCCTACCTCTTTCTATATACCCTCCTTTCTCCTATACTCACCCTCCTGATGCCTAGAGCCGTCCACTTTCATATTTTATACCGCTCTCGGGCCTTCATTGGATATTATAGAGAACAACCAAGTTCCACCTGCATCGCGGTTACGTGCATGGAGTAGAGAAGGCTAACAATTTTTTTCAGCATTTTTAAACGATTACGGTAGAATATAAAGGAGAAAATTTTTCGGTTCAAAGAAAAAAAATTATCTCTACAGGAAACGTATGTTTTTATTATTTTTCGCTAAATTTATGTTCGATCTGTAATTACAACTCTATGGCGTTGATCTGAAATCAATCCATCAAGGAATTATTCAACAAAATTCGCAGAGCATCACTTCCAGTACGACAAAATAAATGAATTGCCCACGATCAATGACGCAAAGTGTATTGTACTACTCAGGATACTGAGACTAAAATTTGAGTCTCTTAACACAAATTCGAATAAAGGTGCACTAGAAAATCAGGGCACAATATTAAAAAACTGAATCAACTTCCATTTATCCAAATTCCGTCTGTTTAACTCCACTATTCTTGGAAACATTTCTTTTGAGTGATTCTCTGAAAAAAAATCGATTTTTAAAATTTGTATTCTCTTCTGCCTGCCAATTTTTGCAGATGACATTTATTTAACTAATGACGCTAAAGCAATTTCTACCTAAGAGGAAAAGACAAGAATATTTTGGGTATCGTTTGTCTTCGTGAAATAGCCTGTCATGTAGTTTATTCAACCGTTTCATTACCAAAACAAATACCTTATTAATAAATAATAACCTATTTTAATATAATGTGATTTATAGGGAATGTTTATTTTACGTTGACATAGAAAAACTGAAATTTTAAAGAAATTGGTATTAAAAAGTGAACGATAACAAGATACTGAATAGAGATCTATTGAGCTCGTCTTATGGCTGAAAATAAATTACAAAAATACGCACACTGCTTTGAATTTGATAGCAAGATATTGATTTTATTGTGTTTCTCGGCCGCTAATACGTTATATTTATACGCTGTGTATCAATCAGCTGTAATTGGTCTGTATACAGATTGTTTATTAATGCATAAATACTTTATTTACTCAATTGTTAGTTTCTATTTTATACATAATTTTTACCACGTCAAAAAAGTCAAAATGACAGTCGTTTAGACCGGTATAAATGCATTACTAAATTTCGTATTTTATCTTTTTCATGCATCGAAAAGAGATGATCCTTCTTTTTCCAACATGATAAAAAACATTCGATCCCTTAAATGACAAACAACACCGCTGTTGCGGGCACACAATTTAAAACATCGAAACTACAAACATATTTTTTTAAACTACGCGTTTCGTTCGGCTGAAAGAAAAACGCCTCCCTCCTCCTCCTCCGTTCCCTCCACATTTTTTTAAAGGAACATAAAATGTTAATTCAAATCATCGGAATGTTCCTTCCCTTTCCCTTTTCATTTTTTATTTTGAAGGTAAAGCTCCCTTTCTCTCTCTCTCTCTCTCGCGTAGTATTAAAAGGGAGAGTAACCTCCTGCTTTTTAACGTTGCAGTGACCAATGCCTTTTTTTGGCCGCATCTTATATTCTTTCCATCTGCGTCACACCCACACAAACCAGCCCGCGGGATACAGCAGGCGGCGAAAAGGGTATACTATATATACGGGTTAGGAGAAGGGAACGCAGGGGTGATGAGGGAGGTAAAGGGAACGAGGCGAGTAATTGAAAGCCCTCAGGGGCACAGGAGTGAGGGAATGACGTATACGTGGAACAGGAAGGGAGAGGAAATGGGGAGGGGGAGGGGAAATGGGGAGGGGGAAGGGAGGGAAATGGGGGAGGAGAGAAAATGGGGGTTTGGCGAGGAAGATGGGCTTGGCATAGAAGAGAGAGATACGCTTGGAGTGCCTTTTTTAGCAGAAAGGAGATAGAGAGAGCGGAATGGAATGGAACTGTGGAGGGAAGCGGAAAATGGGAGGAGGAGGGAGGTAAAGGAGGAGGGGGGGGAGAGTTGGAGAGGTGGCGATGAGATGACGGGTATTACCGAGAGGCACAAAGGCCGAATTCGGATTTGTAAATGAAAAGAAAAAGAAGAGGAGATGCGGGAAGGGCGACGTGGTAGCTTTGATAGGAAGTCCGTATGTCTCTCTTCCTCTTTCTCTCTCTCGAATCGGTGGCAACTTGCCAATTCGGAAGACCCCATAAACGGCGGCTAATTAATATTGAGGTTGGTCGACGCCCTTGGACGTGATCGAATCGGTACGATTTCTGGGGAAATCTTTCGCTCAGATGGTGTGTGGATCGGGAATTCTCTAACGAAGAAGAATATGTGAGAGTCGTTCTTTCAAAATTATCGATATCCAGGTCCTGCTTCAAAACTTGCAATTTTTTCTGAGATACACACACATATACGGTTAGCGTAAATCTTTAATTATATTACCGTAAATCGTCGTAGGCGAACTTTTTCTGATACCATATCGATTTACGCAAGGTTTTTTCCCTTCATTCATCAAAATACGTAAATACGGACCGATTTTCTTCGTTTTTGCGTTATTCGACGGCTGAAACTCTATACTATCTTATTCTTGCAATGTTCACATGTTACACTGTCCAAGTTGTCAGAAATACGCATTCATATAAGAAATTTTGTGAATTTTCGTACTTTTTCCGGACGTTGCCAAGGCGACTCATTGTTGCCTTCAATTCAATTAGCGTTGATTAAGCCTTCAAATATACGAAAGAATAGCGTTATTCGCATCGAACTTTTGTTTAAGCTTCGAAAGTATTGCTGTAGCGACGTAAATAGTTATTATATAACGATTTGAATCTTTTCTTATCATTTGAATGCTGAAACCTTAACTATTTCGTAAGTAAAATCGTTATATTCTACATTTTTGTGTTTATTAACGTATTGTTCGATACGCCATGTATTTCAATTGTTACGGATCTATTAATCTACAATCAGAATTATTAATTTACAAATTGATTACCTCTTATAGAATCAGAGCCGGCTTGAAAGATATATAAAGCAAAGTGAGGCCCGCAGAGCAAACGCACCAGACAACGTATAAAGTTCAAACTTCCAGAAAAGAAGGAAGAGTTCTCAAAGATTTCAAATGAAGGCGAGCATTCTTACACTTTGATTTAATGATTTTCTGAAAGTGACTTTATCTGAAAAATAGATTGGTCAAGGTAGACCTTGAAATTCCTCCAAAAGACCATCGTCTTGACACCATTAGTATCTTCTTCTTTTGGTGTGTTTCTAAGAACAAGTCTACGTTACATCAATACCTGCATTTATAAAATAACTCAAAACTCGAATTAGACTGGCAGTTGAATTTGTTCATAGGTAAATGCTGCGCAATTAGTAGGCGGAACAAGAATACCGATTTGGTTTGTGCAGAGTGACCAATGGTGCACATTTCTAACATCTCTATACTGTCTATACTGTCTGACAGCTTGAATTTTTTATGTTTTCTGGTAGTTTAACAGTAAATTTTTGAAATGGTAAAGCCCATTTTTGCTAACCCACTAAGATATTTCGATATATTCATCTGTGCCGCCATTTTCAAGACTAGCGCAGTTCTAGCGTGAAACCGTCAAAACTGTACAAATGCACGCCTTCACTTGGAACTTGGAGTTTTCCTGCCTTTCTGAAAGTTTACACTTCGCACACGGTCTGGTTATTTATTAATATAAGTAAAGGTGAATTTCTATTATTTTGACAGAGCTCCGAAACACTCATCAGAGTACTCTTGGTATTAAAGCATCGACAATTATACAAACATCGTCTATTTTTATTTAAATCTGGGTTACATTCGTTTGCCGGAAAACGGAAAAGTAAAACCTTCTACCAAGGTCCAAAAAGACTCGACTTTCACGGCTTAGGGCAACTAATTCCTCCACCCGCTTTCAAGGTATTCGAGAAATTTCATCTCATATCCGCCGCTACAAACGATGCGAGAAAGGTTCTTCCAATTACATTCCTGTTTGTTCTTCATTTTAAATAATCTGAATGGCGAAGTTCCCAACGAGAAGTAGGATACAAGAACATCGGTTAGATGAAATTCTTCCCCGTAAATAAACGGGATTACGTTTCCGTTTGAAAAGTGGTGAATATTTCCACTCATCATGCTGGATCGATCGAGGCAAACGAGCAAAAACGGTGGGATAAACTAAAACGGACATCGCCTGTCCACGAGAAAATGAGTTAGCTTTGCTCGCTATCCC
Source organism: Uropetala carovei (assembly GCA_036926305.1). Taxonomy (NCBI): domain Eukaryota; kingdom Metazoa; phylum Arthropoda; class Insecta; order Odonata; family Petaluridae; genus Uropetala; species Uropetala carovei. Next base: position 885,634 of record JAXCHB010000003.1, read on the forward strand.
GTGCGCGCGGTTCTAAATTACCCGTTGAATACAAATTTTGAACTGTCCAAATCCCAATTTCGGGAATCACATCGTCCTAAGTCACGAAAATAATTTGATTGTTTACGACGGATTTCCATTACTCCATATCATATGTTAACGAATAAAAGTCACGATACCGATAGATAAGCTGTTTCTTTTCCTCCTTCTATTTCGAGTAGTAGTAGTAATTAGGTTTTTAGATGCGTAAACATGTAAGGTTATTTTGCACCCTCAAATTCTCTTAGAGAAAACCAACACACGTCACAACATCCATGCCCGAAGCGGGATTCGAACCCGGGACCTATGGGTTAGAAGGCAGGCGCACTGCCTACCGGTCTAACCCGGCCGGCTTCTATTTCGATTTTGAAGGCGAAATCAGAAGGAATGCACTCCGTTGCTTTAGGATGAAAATTCTGATAAAATACTACTTCTCTAGCAAAATCTGGAAAAATCAGATTCGTGTTTCGGCTGCAAATCAGCCGTCATCAGTGGTTATTCGTCGATATTAGATTCTTTTTTCAGAATTTACCGCTTAAGGAGCAGCTACTCTTTTTTTAGACCACTATTAGTGAATTACCACGGATGACTGTTACTCTGTATCTGAAATGCGCATTAGATTTTTCCAACTTTTTGACACCTATTTGAGAAACATAGTTTGGCGATTTCATTTCAGCCATCATGTAACCTCGGTATTTCTCTCTTTGGCGAAAATCTGTCTTTTTCGACATTAATTTGTGACGAGGATAATATATTTTTTACATTTCAGTAGAGTGTTTTACGCTAACGCCGGTGCCTATCTTTGCAACTACGCCGCGGCGTATTTCTATGCGCACCTTATCGATTTTGCCATAAAGAAAAACTCCACCGTTCAAACCCTTTCATCGAACGATAAAGGGATTCTATTATCTCATGGGATTTCGATATGGAAAATTGTATCCACCGGCATTTATCACTTAGCTCCCGAATTATTTACAAAACGTAAAAAAAAACCATTTGATGTGCTAAACTTGTATTCATAAATTTAAAAAAATATTTTTTTATAAAACGACAAAATCAATAGTTAGTTAACTTCGTCCGAAGCAGCACCACATTTTTATTTTATATTACGGATATAACCGACGGGAATTGAAGTAAAATTTTCCATCTACTACATTACTAAGTAATAATATCGAGCGCTAAAAAATTGAAAAACTAATTAGCCAGTGATACTAGAAGCACACACATTTATATGTGTGTGTGTATTAGATTACCTAACATGCTGCGGCCAAAATGGCAGACGCAACCCGTGTTCCTATTTATCCCGTATATTTACCGGTGCTAAGCGCTCATAGGCGGAGCTTCTGTTACCAAAACAGTAGAGGGAGTTTATCGAAAATACCCAATTAGACGAAGCGGCATTCAAAACAGAATTTCATCTCCGAAAATTGGAATGTTAGCTACAAATTAAATATGACGCATTAGGGACGAGACGAAAAACGTCCGTGTAGACAAAATTTAATCCTCGAAAAAAAAAATAATAAATGCATAAAAAATTAAGACCCCAATATGTGTTCAGAGAACCAATGAAGATCAACCCTAATCAACACTGTCAGATATTAGTTCGTCGCTCGACCGTCGCATGGGCCCGGATGGAAAAAAAGGGTCCCAAAGAGCCCTAACCGTAAAGGACCGCCCGGTATCAAGCCGAGCTGTGACGCCCGCCGCGTTTTTTCCTTTATCATCCTATCCCCTTTCCTCCTTTCCCACATACGCCCTCGGATTAATACCGCCATTTCGGCACGCATCAACACCCTAGCAACGACGATTGCTAATACTCTCCTTCACACGGAGCACAGTCGTAAACGCTTTAAATGATCGGGCTATGTGGAACGAATGTTCACGCCCCCTCCCCCCTCTCCTAGCACCTTTTCTCCCGGGCCATGACCCAGATGGAAATTCACACAAACAAACAACTTTTAAATGCTTTGAGCGTCGCTTTTATTCCATTCGTTCCTTTTATTCGCGGATACAAAGCCATCGAAAAAAAATAACAAACAGAGGAATTCGCGATTGCGACTCGGGGAAATATTCGATAAGAATCGCTACGATTGGTCCACACCGAGCTAAACCGAAATTGAGAGGAGTCATCTGAGAATCTCGCACCAAATATCACTATTCGGAAGGGGAACCTTGTCAATTTCGTGCATAAACGAGGGACGACGTAGATCACCGGATGATTTCGAAAGCGTCGGATCCACTCGTTTTATTACGCCCTGGGATACGGTCTGATGAAACGAACCGTGTTTTGTCACATAGCTGCCTTCTAGCCCTCCGGTGTGCTTCTCCACAGAGAAACATTTCCATTTAAAGCGATTCTCATGCGGTCCAGAGGGCGAACGGTGATTAAAGATTTAGGAAGGGAATGGAGATGATGAAAAAGATGCACGGAGCTGAAAGCGTACGAGTCTGCGGTTTATAATCTATGTTTATGTGTATATAAATATGTGTATATATATTTATATGTGCATGTGTGTATGCATGCAAACATACACTCACACACCCAAAAAGCGGGATATCGCTTCCTTTATTTTAATAATATTTTATCGAGCGCCATAAAAGCTGTTTCGCTTTTTATAAATAAACAGAACTTAACCCGCTGATTGTGAAACGAAAACAAATTTGATGGCAACAATTTTTGGTAAATACATGTTAACAACATGTTAAAAATGTTTGAGAGATAAGCAAACAAAAAACCGTTCCCACCATCGATTTTTAGAGGTCTATTAGGTACAGCCGTTATTGAAATTTTAGGCTCTTCGGCGGTAAAATTTTCGCTCGGGTATTTAAAAAAAATCGATTTCTCTAACAATACGCGCTTGTAGAAAAACTACGAGGTGGTCGGGTTATTAATGTGACATGTGGGAAAAAATGAATTTTTTAATTATGCGCATAAAAAATACAAAAAATATATAAATATAAATAAAAGGAGTAAAGATAAATAGACAAAATATTGACAGGTGAGAAATATTTTGACACCAGCAAGTTTTCCTGACAGAAAGTAACGAAAAAGGATTCATTACGTTTGCCACGAACATCTAAAATATTAAAATGATAAATTATAATTCATAATTCTCAAAAAATGAATATAAGGCTAGTTAATTCTTGGACAACTTAAACAAATATTGAATTTTCTAAAAAAACGGCTGATAAGATTTTCATCAAATATCGTATAGTTATTTAAGGTGATGTTTATAATAATTCTAAATAGTTCAAATTTTTCTAAAGATAACTAAACGATGCATTAGTATATGAGAAAGTTTGTACAATGTATGTTGTACCGATTTTTACTTTCTCATATACGAAGTATATTGAGAAAGTATTGTTATCGCGAAAAAATTCGACCTCGAGATTTTTACGGAAATATACGTTTTAGGTGTAACCGAGTCCGAAAAAGTGGTTTTCGCAATGCCGTCTGTCTGTTTGTTACTGGCTCTGGAGCCTAAACGGTAGAGTGAAAATGAATGAAACCTCGTACTTACGCATTCTATCATATTGTTCAGAGTCTATGCTCAATAATTAAGAGAAGTATATTCTACGCATTTTTAACAACAATTTGATTTTCTCAAAAACGGCTCTAACGATTTTGATCAAATTTCGTACATTTACTTGAGTTTACATCTTCAATAATATTGTATAGTTCATATTTCTAAAAATTTAATCTAAGGCTAGTTTATTCTAGGCAACTTTAACAATAATTTGATTTCCCCAAAAACGGCTTGAACGATTTTGATCATATTTCGTACAGTTACTTGAGCATACTTTTGCAATAATACTCCATATTTCGTTTTCTAAACGAATGAATATAAGGTTAGTTTATTCTTGGGCAACTTTAACAATAATTGGATTTTCTAAAAACCGGCTGATACGATTTTCATTTTCTAAAGATAACTAAACGACGCATTAGTATATGAGAAAGTCTGTACAATGTATGTTGTACCGATTTTTTTTCTAGTCCCTATTATAGGGACTACTACTGATGACGGCTAACGTATAGCCGAAATGCGAATTAGGTTTTCAGAGTCATTTTATTGGTTTTGGAGAATTCTGATGATGTTAGTCTTAAGACGTGCTTGATAATTTTTTAAACTGAAATGTTAATTTTCGATGGCTAAATTTTCTTATTAATTGAAAATTGAATACTAAGCAGTATTCATAAAGAAGGGATGTTAGATAATTAATAATATTAGATAATTAATGGCATATAAAACGTCTTGTTCTTTTCGAAATCAATCAGGACAGTCTAAATACCAAAAAAAGCTTTCAATTTCAACTGGAAACCATTTTGAGCGTTTTTTTTCCCTAAACAAAATCGCCTATGTATTCGGCCATCCGTCTGTCTGTCTGCCCGTGTACAATAGAACTCGAACATGGCGAAAGTTACAAACTCATTAGTTCCAGCATAGATAGATCTAAATTAGTGTTACATATGGTATAAATGTGGTAGACCTATAATCATTTGCTCGGGAGTAGTAGTTAAATAAAGTCCCTTATGTAATCTGCTATGCGATTCTTCTCTCGTTACAGATGTTCACCAAAGTAGGTAGCTTCAACAAATATAAAACGTTGGTTTCCCAAAATTTTCATATTTTGTTTATCAGTCGAATTCCAGCCGTAATGGTAGCTCGGTAACTCATTTATAGGACGGAATTTGATATTTAGTCCCGTTATCGATGTTCACCGAGATAAAGTCGCTTATAGTTGCCACATTTATCGAAACGGTAAAGACTAACAAAAGAAAACATGCTGTCAGTACTAAAACTAATGGTGCATATAGATTAGATGCCGGCGGGTGAAATATTGATAAAGTCCGGAAATGATATTTTTCTTCATGGACTTGCGGGGATGCTGTCTGTTACTTTGCGATCGATCTACATATGTACATACGAACCGCATTGTTGTAAACACTAAATTTACTCCCAGCAGAGCACATATCGTGGGCTTACACAAAATTCCACTAACTCCAAATAGGTGGAAAATTAGATTAATAATTAACGAACCACTAATTCTAAAATTTTCATTTCCTTGCGCTACTAAAATCCATCCATCCAAGTCCTCAGAAATTCTCAGGCTTCTATGGATTGTTCAATTTATAAATAAATTCCGATTATTTAAGTTGGTTTTTCTCAAAAGTATAATTTTTGACTGTGTTTTTTTTTCCTTTTAAGACCACTATATAATGTTTTCTTTAGCAAGCTAACGCCATCAAAACCGAAGCAAACTTATGATAAAAATTGATTGGCGTAGATATTGCGAACGGGTTCGACCTGGCAGAACACCACGAAACCTACGCGTCTATCGATACGATAAAAAAACGCCCGTAGGTAAAAAAATAATAATAATAAATAAAACGGAACGCAAACTCCATCCGCCTGGAATTTCCTATTTCATTCGAAAGGGAAACAACAGATTGTTCTAGGGACGCAGCGAACAGGATAAGAGGAGGACCGTTCCCTAAAGGTCTGCGCCGTTGTCAATCGACCGGAGGAGGGAAAAGGAAGGCTTCTAGCGCCGAGGATCCTGACACGCCAACTTCCACTTCACTACACGCAGGCTCGCGGAGGGGGAGGGAAAAAAAAGGAAGGAAGGAAAAGGTCAGAATGATTGGATGCTACGACTCGGCGTGGGAGGTGAGAAAGACAAAAGGGATGGAGTAAGGTGGGAAAGGGGGAAGGAGGAGGGAAGAGGAGGGGGAAACGGAGGAGGGAGGGTGAAAAGGGGAGGAGAATGGAGAAAGGAACAAGGATAGGAGAATCGAGTGCGTTTGGGTGTAATGTGCTGCATCTGGTTACCGTGCCTTCAGACTGATTCGGGAGTCCATTATTCCTGCCAAGTCTTTCCTTCCCGCATCCCAAAACCCCCCTATCTCTTTCAATCCATCTCTCTCTCTGTATCTCCCTCGTCTCCCCTTCCATTCTCTCCTCTCTCTTTCTCGGTTTTACGTTTCTCTCTTTCGCGCTCGTTCTTTTCTTTTTACTTTCTCATGTAAGTACGAAGTACATTGAAAAAATATTGTTATCGCAAAAAAATTCGACCTCGAGATTTTGATGGAAATATGTATACGTTTTAGGTGTACCCGAGTCCGAAAAAGTGGTTTTCGCAATGCCGTGTCTGTCTGTGGGTCTGTCTGTTCGCGACTCTAGAGCCTAAACGGTAGAGGGAAAATTAATGAAATCTCGTACTTAGGCATTTTATCATACAGAGTAGAAGCTATGAAGAAATGGTTGACATTGATCAATAATTAAGGAAGCTTATTCTAAGCATTTTTAACAACAATTCTCTATAGATTTTGATCAAATTTCGTACAGTTACTTGAGTTTACGTCTTCAATAATACTGCATAGTTCATATTTCTCAAAAAATGAATATAAGGCTAGTTTATTCTAGGCATCTTTAACAACAATGTGATTTAATTAAAAACGGTTACTACGATTTTGATCAAATTTCGTACAGTAACATGAGTTTACGTCTGAAATAATACGACATATTTCATATTTCTGAAAGAATGAATATAAGGCTAGTTTATTCTTGGGCAATTTTAATAACAATTGGATTTTCGAGAAAAACGGTTAATACGATTTTCATGAAATTTCGTAGAGTATTTAAGTTGATGTTCATAACGATTCTACCTACACAGTTCATATTTTTCAAAAGATAACTAAACGACGGATTAGTATATGAGAAACATTGTACAACGTACGTTGTACCGATTTTTTAAAAGTCCACGTGGAGTCTCCTTTATTTTCAATCTTTTCCAGGAAGGTTCTCTTTTTCACTTAAATAATCTCTCGTCTTCTCTTCATTCTCATCATCGCGTCTTCTCCTTTTTAGCGGATTTTATTTTTTTAAACGCGCTTATGTTATCGCTCTGCGCAATCGATTAAATTAAAATATCAAGTAAACGGTAAGAGATAGAAGGCTGAAATACGGAGGGTGTACGTGATATATAATGTCATTTATTACGCTGTCAAAGAATTTTTTGGGAGAAATCGGTGGGTGGCAGGGGGTGACTTCAAAATTTCAAATTAAGGTTTTGACCAAATTGTTACAGATAGAAAGTTAAAATTCTCACTTTTTGTGTTAGCTTTAATGGCATCTATAAAACTGCAGAAGAAACGTTTTTGAAGAATCTGTAGGCGGAAGATGTTACCTTCAAAAATTTCAAATTATTCTTAGCAAAAGGCTTTAGAGTTACATTAATTATTCGATTAATTACTTTATGTAATGTAACTATATTACCAAGTTCATAAATATTTTCAAGCTTACAATTGTAAATAAACCTCGTTAAATAAAACGCGCTTTTTCATATTGCGTCAGCAAATGAAGCTCCCATTTTTATCCGTTCCCACCTTTTACGTTCAACTTTCATACTTTCCTTCCCTCGCTCCCTATTTTTTATGCCCAACTAAGATTCTTTCTTGGTTGAGAAAATATATCTCCATCACCGCCGCTTCTCGCCACATGCGTAGCAGCCCTTTCTTCTTACACAAAATGAACGTCTTGAGATTTAAAACTTGAAATAAATGTTTTACTTATCTTCTAGAAAAATATTGCATTAAAAAATAACATAATGATGATCAATCCAACTTAAAAGTTATACATGAAAACAATTATAAAGCGTTGGTTTGAGGTTAAGTTGTTACGGTGCGTGCGAACGTTGTGGTAGGAGTTTCAGATGTAAGCGGATAATAAAAACAAACAAATGTTATCAATGCAGAGCGCAGGAAAATATAAAACTAACTGGAGTAAGTGCCCCTCAACAATTGCGGGATATGAATTTAAATATTCTCCAGTTAAATCATAATGTACTATTTCGTACGTATATTAGGATTGAAATATCAATAGAAGTTCGAGCTTTGACAACAATATGGCTGCCAAGGCAAAACATGGTTAAAAAGAATTTTTTTCGAAAATATATTGTTTAAATGATAAATTTAAGCGATTTCGGATCGATGGCAAAATTCGTCGATAAGAATACGAAAATGTATTGATTCTTCTTTAAAACATTTTCCAGTCCGAAGATCTACGGTCAATTTTTTCAAATTTTAATTTACAAAATTATGAAAGCCTGCTCGCCGACGTATCGCTTTTTACGTGTCATCTTACTAGAAACAGAAATCATATCCTGGAGTCGATCCAGGATCTTTTTTCGGAACTATTTTTCGTCGTCGACTTTGAATACGCGATTGAAGCATCCCTGCCATTCTTCTATCTAGTCGGGACCGTTCGTTAAAAACACGTCACACAAAGGCGTTACGCAGAGTGACAGAATAAGCGTTTTATATATATATGGAATTTGATAAATGAAGAACAGAAACTTCGCGAACCACGTAGAGTTCCGGATTTCAGAATTAACGACTTTCGGCGCTCGACTCTGTGAATTTTTTCAGCGACGGTAGACGCGATGAATTTTACGCATGGTGCGTTTCCAATAAAGTGTCCACATAAAATAGCATTCATATTTATCCCTCCAATCACATTCTCCTTTCACCAGCAGAATTAACTGTTTAACGGTTTATTTCTCTCCGACAGTTTCACCTCTCTTATTCAATCATCTCTATTCTCTTTTTCTATTTAAGGAACGTTGAAATGCTTAATTATGTACGAACGACAAAGCTCAGAATTTTAAAAAATACTTAAAACTGAAATAGATATATGACGTCCTTTCTATCAATTATGTAATGTTACATCACGTTTACTACATTATTGCTTTTAATAGCAAAAAAAACATCCATTCGGGTAGGTAAAATATCGTTTCCCAAATTCGGGAATTAGATAAATACTTAACATCCTGATTGGGTTCTTCTATGAGACCTAACTCGTTAACGTAGCTTGGGCACCATTCGAGTTTGATTAAACGTTTTACGTCGGCGTTATATACGTTAGCAACTTTAGGATTATGTCAAATCAAGAGTTAAAAAGGTTTCTTTAGCCGCAAGAAATGATACTTCAAGAGTACCTTTCACCTTTTCCCAAAAATATCTCAGAAATTACAGCGTAAACAGGAAATGAGTCGGCATTCGACGACATACCAGCGAGTGGCGTAACAACGCTCTTTGAGAGCAAAAGTTTCTGAGCACGAAACGCTATTTTGAATTCTACCAAACTTTCCATCCATCAAATCTTCGCCTCCATACTGTTTTTCCGCGTTGAAAATTTTTCTCGCAGTCTTAACACTCACTCACTCACTCACTCTCTCTCTCTCCCTCTCTCTCTCTCTCACACACGACTCTTTCCATTTTAATCTGACTTTTTCTTTTCTCAAAATTTTATATCTCCACTCAAGCGAAGGATTTTTTAAGTTAATTCCCTCTTTTCCAACGCCACCCTAATTTCCATCCTTCATCCAAACTTCCGTCATCATATACGTCTCTCTTTCTCTTTACCGCTCTCATAATCGCAAAACGCATGCCATCCAACTCCGCTCTGTCTGTCTTACCCTCCATTAAAAACCCATCCTTTCTAGATCCGTAATGTTTCCTTTCCTCTCCGATTCCCGAGTTATTTTTTTTTCTCGACTTTTTTCCTCCTCGTTGCATCTCGCCTCCTCCCCGAACGACTCGTTATAACACAGTTGAATTTATCCCCTATCTCAAAGGGTATCGTTTATTTTCTTACCCGTTTCGCCTTCCATCTTCCACTATCCCATCAAAAACGTCTCCCGTAATCCTCATCTCCTGCGACAATGCATTCCATTACCGTCTGCCTACCTACCGACCCTACAAATTTTTTCCTTTGCAGTCACAGTCTCTCTCTCTCTCACTCACTCTCCCGCTTTCTGTCCCCTTCTCTTTCCTCAACCTACCCACTCCCTACCTCCTACCTCACTCTCTATCTTCCCCCACTCTGACCCTCCCTCTAACATCTCTGTCTCCCTCCCTCTCTCCCCCTCCTTCCCCCCTTTCTCTCTCCTTCCCTCTCTCTTTCTCCACCCCTTCTCTCACCCTTCCTCTCTCTCTCACCCTCCTCTGTCTCACTCTTTCTGCCTACCTCTCTCTCCCTCCCTCCCTCCCCCTCTCCATTCCCTCTCTCTCACTTACTCCCTCACCATTCTTCTCCCTTCCTCCCCCTTCTCCCCCACTCTCCCTCCCTCTCCATTCTTCACACTCCTTCCCTCCTCTGCCTCTCCCTTCCTGCCTACCTCTTTCCTCCTCCTTCCATCCCTCCCTCCCACTCTCTCCCCCTTCTATCTCTCTACCATTCTTCCTCCCTCCCTCACTTTATCACTCTCTCCCCTCTCTTCCTCCTATCCTCCAACGCGCCCTATTTTCCGCTACCTCTCATTCCCAGCCGCCATATTTCCCCATCCCGCTTAAAATCACAAAACCGCCGCGTTACCTTGCTCCAATCCAAGTGACGTCACAAATCAGAGGTCGCGACCCCGTCCTCTCTCTTATATACTCTTATGTGCCTCCTCCCCATCTCCTCCTTTGTCTCCTCTCTCTCTCTCTCACTCTTTCCCTCTTTCATCCATCCTAGCGAGGATGTTCCCTGCGGAATGAGACGGCTTTCCAAGAGGAGTAGTGGCTTTAAGCAGTGCCGGAGCTGAGTCTCGGACGGATTCTAATTTAGAGAGTTTTGAAGTGGACGATAATTCATGCGGCATTAGGAGGCGGACGCGGCAGGTGATAAAGGGTTACGGGATTAATTCCGGTGCGCATCTCAGTGAGAGAGAGAGAGAGGAGGAGATGAAATTTTTTTCGTCGAAGAAAGTGTATCGATCTTAATGTCGCGAATGCTTATCATTCTCTCCATTTCCTTATACCTTGAGAAACAAGAAAATGGAGGGAATGAAAAAAAACTTTCGAAAAAGAGGAGCAAAAATTTTCCCCTCTCGAGATAAGTCGTTTGTTCTCGTCGTAAATAAAACGGAAGGAGATGACGCGATAGCGTTCGCTTTTTTTTTTCTACTTTTCGTCGGAGTAAAGGTTTAGCAGTGATTCACGCCCCGCTATCTGATTCTGATACGTTAAACCTGACTTTCTTTCGGAGTAAAAGTTCTTTCTTTTCAGCAAAACTATTTCTTTCGTACCTCCCCCCGACGATATTTTTTTCACACTTTGGAAATGGTTTTCAAAGTAGCTTTTCCAGCGCACGGCAAATCTGTCTAAAGAAAGACAATCGATAAAATCAGTGAACGTCTCCGATTGTCTGATCTCGACCAAGAAAGAAATATTGATGTCACACTTTACGGTTGAAATCGATTTGAAAAAAATGTCTCAAGAAGACATGAAAATACCGTTAATACCAGACGCCAACTAGTGCTACATAGTAGCAACCATCAGTGGTGATTTACAAATGAAAGATTAGAACCACAAGCAGTGATGTAGACCGCACTACAGCCGAAATGCATGCTTATTTAATATAATATAATATCGGCAAAACACCACCGAAGAAGGCTTCGTATCTGGTTTTCTCAAACATTTTATGGCTTTTGCAGAAACATAATTTTTCACTCTGAGTGTGCATAAATTTTTTTTCAATTACGCAAGCAATTAGCATCCAGAGCCTTAGGACCAAATCAAATACTTGACCGTGGCGAGCGAATAATTTTCTCCGCAGTGCAATTCGAGGCATTCGGGGAAAAATCCCGCAAGTTTCCACGCACTTAGAGAATTACGGAGTTATCTGACCCGATTTTATTCAAATACTTCTTCTCGAATTCCTAATGGAATTTTTGAATGGCGGCAAAAACTTTCGCTCGATGGGGTAAATATGCATTTGCATTTTCTCTTTCCGTCACCGTTGAAAATAAAAAAATAATGAAAGAGTTTCACTTCGAGAAGTAGGGAAAAAGTGAAGCACAGTTAAAAAGAGGTTGCGGGAGTTGTTCTTCCACAACTAATTTTCGCGGAGGAAAAATAATAAGATAAACTATGCTTTGAAGATGGATGGAGAAACCTCTTAATAACCTTAAAAATATTTTTTCTCCATCCATCTTCATTGATTAACCATAGGGCTCATAATTAATATTTTTTCTTTACATTATGCTTTGTTTTTTTTAAGGATTTTAAAACTCTAACACATTAAAATGGGATAGAGGAGAGGGAGGGGAACAAATGGGGAGAGGGGAGAGAGAGGGAGGGATGGAGGGAGAGAGGGAGAGAGGGAGGAGGGGGAGAGAATGGGGAGGTAGAGGCCATTCATTTTAGTCGTGATTACTAACATTTAGAATAAAAATGAAAAAGCTGAAGGCGTTCCGGAAAAAATACGAAATTCGCGACGGCTGCAATAAACCGTAAAAAAAACATTCACACCTGTATTTGAAAAGTATTTTCCATTGTAAAAGATGAGAAGGCCTATAACTTACTTTACTTTTCTAATTTTTTTTAGCCGTGAAACGTAAAGTCGAATTTTTCGTAATTATTTGCATTTTATGATTCCTAAACTTTTATCATCACATAATAATTTACGAGGATCTCCGAAGTTTGGTACCGTTTTGTTCGTATTTTCGAGCTGCAGGACAAAGAGGCATTCCGCTTTCTCAAAAGAATCTGAGTTCGAGTCCAGGTGCAAATTTCCTCCGCTTGTGGGATTAGCGCGTAAATCAATCTCGAAAGATTGGGCGAGACTTTCTCGAATTTATCTCTCCGAAACTATATTGGCTCTCGAGCACTTTTTATGAAAAACGATTTCCACAATCCCAATAAATGTTTTGTCACATCAAAAACCAGATAAGAGGGGGAGAATAAAATATGGGTTGTTTTGTTAATTTTCCGCGAAAACAATCTTCGTAGCAACCGATACAAGCAAGACACGTAACATAATTAATTAGTAACTTTTTTTGGAACCAGGCTGTGAATGTGGTATGGGTTTACCTATGAATGATTTCGTCTAATTCCGAACTGTTGTAAAATACTATTTGCTGATTTTCAAGATGGCTTTTAATTCTTAAAAAATATCTTTCCGTTCATTAAACTGGCATTTCAAACGATGTGGTCAACTCCTTAATAAATGATTTTATTAAGAATATAATATGTCTTTTAAAGCTAAAATTAGTTTTTTAACCATGCATTAATTCTAAGGAGAGTCAGTGCATTTCGTAAGTAGCCACGAATCAAGCTAGTTTATTCAACTTCTAAATGGTTAGTAGTTAGAATTATAGCGATGAATTTCAAAAGCCTGTTCATATGAAATTTCTTTAAATTGAGAACTGATGAGAAAGGTGATGAAAGCATCGACCAAAAAAAAAACGTAATGTGTAGTCATGGTGAACCTTACTGTTGATTATTCTCATTACAGGTAACTTTCTTGCATTCACGAATACAAAGGAAGTCTATCCCTAGAGCCTCTGTGCGTGTACACACCCACACGCATATCCATTCACAAGCGCCCCAAAATTGGACTTTCTCCATCCAATGCTGGATTAGGCTTCCCTCATACGTCTTCATTTTCCTCTCGAGACGACGTACTCTCCTCCACGTAGGGCCCATAAATCTCGCCATTTACTCTCACATTAGGTTTCATCGCGGCACTAGAGATCCGTTCCATTATTTCGGCCCCCCGCGGATGATGGATTCTCGTTGTAACGCAAACTGCACGTTACCATTTGAATTCCTCACGAACTAACAAACTCAAAGGATTCATTCCTTAGTCCTCATAATTTTATCACGTCACAGAATACGAAAACAGAGGAGAGAAGCGTGCCGTGATGTTGAATAAGCTCGTGACGGCTTTGATTATTCGTTAATAATAAACCGAACTTTTATAATATTTTCACTTTCTCCGTACGTGGTATTGCATTCGTGACAAAAACGAATTCGAGATTTCAACGGAAATACACGTTTTGAGGTCCCCTGAGTACGTTTTCACGATTTTCTCGACGATTTCTCTGTGTGCGCAATAGGAATTATGTGGGCGCTATAACAAAAAAATTAATAATCAGATCAGCAAAAAGATTTTTATTAGTAACTAGCTGAAAATACCCGTCGTTGATCGGGAACACGTCTCACAACCTAGACTCTACACTCCCTTCTCCCGATCTCGTTTTTTGTCGATATATCAGTAACTGTTCGTCCTATCAAAAATTTGTATAGAACAAAAACGATCCAAAATTTAATTTACAACAACTTTGGTTATATGCATTTTTGCTTTAAAAGCAATGGTAAGCGAGATTTTGTGAATTTTATGGTTGGCGCCCCCCCCCCCCCCCTCTCCCCACAACCCCCCTTCCGGATACCATACACACTAGATTCTAAGTTGGGCTGACCTAAAGATAGGTTCCAAGTTTCATGAAAATCCGACTTTCCGTTTCGGCGTGATGATGGAACAAACAGACAGATAGACAAACAGACACCAAGTCTGTAAATTGCTGTAATCATCGTCATTTCACACGAAATGTACAATAAAAGTGAAATTCTGAAAAAACTAATGTACAGACAGACATCAGAATTCTATTTATAGAGATTCAACATCTGAAATGGTTTAAGTTGAAACTAGCGATTTCGACGCTGCCAGGCGTAATTTTAACTGCGCATCGATACTTTGCTATCCAATAGCAACAGCAATTTTGTTTACTCATTGTTTTTTCAATGTGAATAGCGATTCAAAGTATTTTCCACTGTGAAAATTATTCAGTGTTTAAAAATTATTCACAAGGGTAATTGCCGATAATTATTCTTGAGGACGATGATGTCGAGAGCAATCATATTCATTACTCTGCATGGAATAAGTCATGTGCTGGACACACCAGATTTATTTTAATAGATTAAGAAAAAATTATCAAAATCCTACGTCTCGGGTCGCTCATAGGCGCCTAACGGGAAAACCGAACCTGCACACACTCCTTCCTATCCAATCAATATTTTTTCGCTAACGTCGCGGAAGCCATGCCTCTATGCGTAACTCCAATTCCTTCCTAGAAATTTTCGCCGGTATTAGGCTATGGTTTTTCCCATTCTTACGGGGAAATATTTCATTCCCACAACCACGAAATTTTAAGTACCTATCCTCCCGAGGCAAAAAAAAGAAGCCGCCGACTCTTCAGCAAAAAGCCCTTCAGGTTGCGACTTATGACCTGCCACGCATTTTGTCTTTTTTTTTGCAAACGTTCGACGCCATTTTTACGCTGACTACGACGAAAAAAAAAACGCCATCCTCCTCTTCTCGGAGAGTACCTACCCTCCAGCTCCATACGAGCACGCGCGTTCCGACGACTTTTCCCTTCGCCGAACTTCGCAGTACAACCACATCAACAACAAAAAAAAACAAAGGGAGTCGAAAAAACCTTAGCTTTTAACGACCGTGTTAAAGATAGAAAGAGCAAAAGTTTCGAAGATTTGGAAGAAATAAAAAAATAAAATAAATAAATAAATCGAGCGTATGGTGGGGACGGAAAGGAAAAAAAGTAAGATCAAAGAGCCGCAGCCGGTCTGAAAAAAAGTGAAGGGAACGCGGTCCATCTCCTTTATTCTCGGGAGTTCTGACTCTTCCCGAGAGAAGGACGGGGAAATCTGCGACCGCCGAGGATGCAAAACATTGTGGAGTGGGTGTGTTCGCGATACTTCGGTCATTCTTTTCCTCTGTGACGTCATAGCAGGAGAAGAAGAAAAAGGAGTTGGGGGGGGAGGGAGGGGGGCGTGAGACGGAAAAGACAAGGAATGGGCGGCGAATAGGAATCCTTCGCGATGAAAAGCGGAGCCATGATTAGCAAAATGGACGAAAAATGAAATTTGCTTTCGAGGAAAGCGGAGGGAAAGGAGGAACTTTTTCGAGAAAGAGAGAGAAAATAAAAAGAGTAAAAGGTGCATAGAATCTCGAAATATCACTGCCGTGTTTTCTTTCTATTGCCCCTATTTTCCGAAGGCGGCGATGAGTGCTTAATAGGGCTGTTAAAAAAAAAATTCTTTGAGAGAGGTAGAATTTTTTTTAACGTTTTAAAGAGGACGTGTTGGTTTTTTTTTTTTAAAGGAAACGGGCTTCTTGCTAATAAGGATTTCTCGGAAATAACACCTCGCTGCATTAATGTCGAGACTATGTAGGTTTTCTTCTACATCCTATCGTCTTAAACCGTAACAATAGCTTCCTTCGCATTTTAAGGATTCTTTTATAGCATGTCGGTTATACATACAAGCGAGCGTACATGCATACCTATATGTACTTAAAACTGATATCACAAAAAAGTAACAAATTCAAGAATAGAGTTTCTGAAAATGAGACACATCAATGAAAAATTCCTTTGCTAAGAATTCCAGCATAAAATTTGTATTTAAAAAAAATATTTGTATTACTTTTTATAAAATCTTTTGTATGCGTTCGTCCGATATTTATTTATTTCGCGAGCTCGTTAGCTGACTCGTGTGGGTCGAGAGGAAGGTGTGAAGGGGGGAAAAGAAATAAAAAACCAAATAAATTCATTGTCTTCTTTGAACGCGATATTTGAAAACGTGTTCTCTTGTCCAACGGCCAGGCAGATCTTGATCCCGTCTCGATCGACTTCGAGATAGGACCACGTACAGTTGACCGTGACCGAACAGAGGCTTATCCTGATTGATGCAGAGACCGACTCTCGAGAAGTTCTGACCCTGCGCCTTGTCGATGTTCTGAAGCCCTTGGCGCTATGATATTGGGGCCTCTAATGCTAAATTATTGGGGGCCCTGCAATCGTAGTATATACTGAAACCTCACCTAACGCCTACCCCTTTATTTGACTCCTCTTTTCAATAGATTGAGTATCGCAGTGCAAAAAATAAAAGTTTCGTTCACGGCTTGACTTTTAAAATGAGATATTTAATATTCTGAGATTATGCCTAAAATATTTTTTTCGGGGTCCCTTGCAGGTGCGCGATGTGCGACCCCCTTAAATCCACCACTGGCCGTACGGGGAACTGCCTTTTGTGCTGGACGTACGGCAGTACGGGGTTTGGCCGCAAACTCGCCTCGTCGAATGCCCGTCGTTTCTTCGCTGAACAGTATCTTCCGTTCGATCTTGCGAACGAATTCGCCTCCGTGAATCTTCCGAAGGACTGCAGTTGGGGGCGGGGTTTCAGAAGCGAGCTCGTTGGATGCCGGACAATAGTTGCCAAAATAAATTTGAAAATGTCGCTAAATCCACCATAAAAAGTAGCTAAAATGTCGCTAAACTCAAAGAAAATGTCGCTAAAAGTCGTTAAAAATGAAATAGTGAATAAGTACTTCAAATAATTCTTATTAATCTAATTAGTAAACTTATTATAAATTAATGTCAATTAAGATATTTAATTATTAGTATTAAATGAGAATTTTTGTAAGCCTATTATTAATAAAAATGGAATAGATATTAACATTTATAGGTCAAGCTTATTTTATAAGAAGAAGAAGAAACAGAATACCGTAAATTCCCGCGTATAAGACGCAGGGAGGTTTTCCGCCTCATATTCAATGATTTTTTATCTACCTGCGCATAGCAAGCATTCGTTTCTAGAATTTGGTATCAGTCACTTAGTTAACATTTAACGGCGAATATATTGAGTTACGTTGTCAATATCATTGCGATATAATAAATCAATCTATAAA
The DNA here is from genome assembly GCA_036926305.1 of Uropetala carovei. Taxonomy (NCBI): domain Eukaryota; kingdom Metazoa; phylum Arthropoda; class Insecta; order Odonata; family Petaluridae; genus Uropetala; species Uropetala carovei. The sequence goes on from JAXCHB010000003.1 coordinate 903,183, forward strand.
AACTTACATTAGTTCTCATTTTTTATGGGGAATAAAACTTTTGGATTTATGGAAAAACTAGCGAATTTCAAAAACATTCAAAAATAAAATATTTTTGCTTTATAAAATAGGCGGCTTTAAAAGAATAAAACAAGAAAATTTTAAGATTATTTGTTCGTTATAAAAGATTTTGGTGTCATGCACTTGTCATTATTATAACTTAACGTATCATTTACGTAATAATCTCATTCCGTAAGCTAGAGTAATGGATTTTGAATATAATGTTAATAGCAAAACACATTTTTTAATGAAGCTCAACCTCGGAAACCTCCTATCAAAGCGAAATTATTACGTAAATGATGTGTAAAGCAACAGTAATGAAAAGAATGTGACACCAAAATCTTTTATAAAGAACAAATAATCTTAAAATTTTCTTGTTTTATTCTTTTAAAGCATTTTATAATGCAAAAAGATTTTATTTTTGAATTTTTTAAAATTCCTACTTGTTATGAATACTATTGGTTTTATATTCAACCAATGAGCATTTTACGCCATTTAAATGGTTATCAACCCGTATTCATTATAAGATATGAAGAAATATAAGCATAGAAATATCATAAAGAAATCTAAAAATGTGCACTGAGGAAATTTATGAAAAAACGAATTATAACATTTGTGAATCAGTATAAGAGACTCTGTTCAGTACTAAATAAGTCACTTTACTTATGCCCGAATCTTTCATTCAAAATACGCCCTGATCTTATAGAGAAGTGGTGTCCAACAGAATTTTCAGATTCACCTCAAGTGTGGCGAACGGATCAGCCTTTTCGCCATATAATGCAAAATATTAATAATTAGGACTTAATTTAAATGTTACAGTGATACACTATAATGATTTCAATTGTTTATTAATAAAATAAATCATTAAATTTTAATGTGACATTTGACAATTCATTTGTCCAAGTAGTGCACTGAAATGAGGCATAAAATCCACACATTTTACTGTGTGTTGGGTAAAATGATACGATGCGCTACAATATGGCCACTGGTGTATACTGTGTGCGCGGCAGTCGCAGGCCAAGCAACCGGCCGTTGCCATGCAGTTAGACGTCGTATTGTTGTCTGTGTAGAAAGTAGCAGCAGCAACCGGTAGTGATAAAGCGAGATTTATATTTATGTGAAGTCCTATTTATAAAAATAATATTTTGTATTATGTTGAAAAAAGGCCGTTGTATGGAAGATTTACACAAGCAAATATAAACAAATTTAGTACTATGTGATTTAATAAACTAATAAAAAATAGTAGTCTGTAGACAATGAGCATCAATTCGCCACATATCAATGGTCGATTCGCCACAAGTGGCGAGTGGTGATGGGGTTGGACACCACTGTTATAGAGCATAATTTGGAATATATAGTCATAAGCATAATTACACGATATAAATGCCTTACTAACGAAATATATTTATAGCGCCACAATGTTTTTGATTATACTGACGTAAAAGTTTAAACCAATGTTGTTTGGGGATTATATTATTTCGGCATTAAGCCGTAGTTAAATCAAAGTAGGATCAAACAAGATCGTTCTACCAATGAGTGAATTACTAAATGAAAGGGTTGCTCATTAAGAAGTTTAGCTCCCGTAGCACCTTGCCAACAGTTTCCGACCACTTAGTTAAGAAGTTTCAGAGACAGTTTGGTTTAGTTTTGAGGGCTCAAGCATACAATTAAGGATGAAGAGAATGTTGAAACACTGGATCAAATTCGTTTATTCCGAGAAGAAGTAGATGGCTGATCAGAAAAAAAAACTGCCTGCAACTTTAATGATTGCATGTATATATAATAAAACGGAATCTTGTGCCTGAAAAGCATCGTGTTACTATTTCCTTTTACTGCGCAAATAAAGTGCGACGCCTTTTCTAAATTAAACGAACCTCCCTATGACTTGAGGAAACATTTCTATAATACATACTTCCGCTGCTGTTGATGATAAATCGAAGCAATAAAAAAGCCGACGAAAACGGAAATTCTGGGAAATGAGTAGATGTTGCGCAGATTTCCGTGGCATTTCTGGCTCCTGCGTGAGTGTAATGCGGATTACTGCCAAAAATGGCAGTAATTCGATGTCGGATACTAGGGTTGCCACCTTTCCATTTTGTCGAGGCAGGAAATGTCATGCAGTATAATTCCATAAAACTACAAGTTTTGTGTTGAACTTTAACTTTTTCTGAGCAATCGAAGGCCTAACGAAGTGAATAAAAACTAACTAAAATATTACAAAAATCATACGACTGAAATCGGAAATAACGACTCATAAGCGTTACGATAGACGAAAAAATCAAATTTAAATGTTCGCAACGAACGAAGATTTTTAGCAAATATTATAGTAGATAATACTAAAAATTTTATTTTATTCCAAATCAGGGAAATCAAATATTTGTTACCACAGTGACAATAGCTACGACACGGCGATAATATTTAGTCATGCATTTTATGATAAAAACACCGACTCGCTCGTTAGATCACATTCTCTGCGACGCGTCGCGACGGTGAAATATGTCAACATGCTATGAAACGGTCACTAGATACTATTTATGATAAAAACAAAATTCATTTCAAGGCAAAATTAAAAAAAAAAACGGAGGCACGTCTCCCGCGTAGCGATCCTGTTTTCACCAGCTAAAGCTATCTCAAACGCAAACGAATTACATTCATCCCTAAATTGCGCAATTCTTTCGACTGCCTCTCGCGAGCATAAATCAATTTCGCTTCGGAAAACAGGTTTAGACGCCGCTCGCGCACTTTCGTTTGTTTGATTTGCATATGTCTCTCTCTTTCTCTCTCCCACCACCCATTCACATGTGGCGCCGAAACTAATTTCGTTGCGACAAACAAAACTTCGCGTCGCTTCTCCGGAATTTCTGACGACGTGTCGTCAGAGAGTAACCCACGCATCAGCCCGACTTCAAAAGAGGAACATAAATCGCATCGTCCTCCTCTTAGAGGAGTTAATGAAATATTTAAGAGTTCCTCTCTTCGAAATGCCTTCGTGCCCTCTCGAACGGAAACGGGACACAAAATGCGAAAGAGGCAATTTAGAAAAAATAAACAAATAAAGAAAACAGAAGAAACACTGAACGAAATCGCCTCCTAACCATGAGGGGAGGGAGTATGTCGGGGAAGAATTTCAATTGTCATTCATTTAGGAAAAAGAAAGAGGCAGAGGGAAGAAACACTGGGAATGGACGAACAAAGGAAAGGAAATTTAAGAGAGTTAGCAGAGTGGCAAATGAGGAGAAAGCTACTGTTTGTAGGAGCGAGTTTAATCCCTCTCCTTTCTCTCACCCCCCCTCCCTCCCCCCTCCTTACCACCTCTCCGAATACCTTATTTACGATCCCTCCACAGCTTCCTCAGCCAAGATTTTAACGGTTTTAAGGGAAAGAAAGGAGAATGTACGGTTAAATACTTTTGGGCGCACAAAGCAAGGCTAGGTTCCTAAAGTGGAGATGCATTATCTTCCCCTTTCCCCTGATCTCCGCAATAATTCATCGGAATTCTTCCAATTCTCAGAAAACAGACGCATCGCTCCCCCCCCCCCCCCCCCCATTCCCCCATCGCGCTGCGTAATTTTGGTCCGGTTAATTTATTTCTTCGGGGTTTCTTCTCAATTTATTTATTTATTTTTTTCCGCAAGCTTTCTTCTTCGTTCCGGCGTCCAGAAAGGGAGGAAGCATTCGATAAATCAATTCTTTGTGATACAGAATTGGTCGGAGTGGAAAAAAAAGAAACGATTTTAAAAATTAAAGTGTTTTTTCTCCCCAAAGTGGGAAAAAGTTCTCGTTTCTTTCGAACTTTCGCGAATTTTTTAAAAAATACTCGCATTCACCGGCAATACGTTCCCGCGAGATGCATAAACAAGTTTTTTTTCTCTCTCTCTCCATCTTCCGAGTGAAAGGATGTTTTTGTTTGTCGTATTCCCCCGGCTACTTTTATTTTTAACGACCCGAGTGGCAAAAAAATTAAAGAATTAAAGAAATTGCGCAATTTTTACCCACCCGCGGTCGTGAAGAATAGGGACTTTTGGAACGGGATAGTATTCGCGTCGGAAATGGACGACTTTACTAACTATCTTTCTTGTTTTACGACCCGTGCTCTCTCGTAACCGTTAAAAAAATTCAATACTCGGGATCGTCGATTTCCGAATTGCTACGCGGACCTATTCCGGAGACCGAAAAACTAAAACGTTTTACGAGAGTCTGCTCGAGACTGGATTCTATGTCGCCTCGAGTGAGGTTTTCTTCCTCGTAAAAAGTTTTTTTAAATATTAATAATTTTTCCACCTACCGAACGCCGTATTGATGCGAATCGAATAGACCTCTTATATAAGGCTAACCTAAATAAAATTCCATCCTGCGAATAAGGAAAAATACAAATTTAAATGAGAAAATGTCGATGAATTTATTTTTTTTAGGAAATTTAATAATACTTGCAGTGTACGTTATTAGTTATTTTTTATTGCTTAAAAACTTCACTGACTAAGAAAAAATGTGTTTTTCAAAAAGAAAGGAATTAGTGTGTACGGACTGTGTCGCCAGTATACAAATAACACGTTTTAATGAATAAAAAATCCACATTGCATGCGTATTGATACAAAACGTATATACTGAAAATCTTTATCTTAGAAATTGCCAGATATAAATTTCCAAATATTGCAACAATTACGTGAAATGTGAAAGCGAAGAAGCTTTAAAATTATGGAAAATGTGTTAACTTTGCGATTTTATGTCGACCCCCCACTTTATTAACTCCAGAAATCGAAAAAAATGTCTTTGATTAGAGTATGCACGGCATTTCACCCTTTCGTTGTTGACTAACAAATCATACGGGATAATAACTCCTAATAAAAGAGTCCAGCGTTTTTGCATGGACGATTGCTTGCTTTTCCGAATCACAAAATACAGGACCTTTTTCATATGCTGAAATACGGTTTAGAAAATTTCCCTTTTTTAATTAAAAAAGACAAAATATAATTTACGAGATTTATAGTCTTCTAATGGGCCCTGAAGAATTTCGAGCGTCAGATTCGAGAGATTCAGTTAGAGTTTATCTTATTGGCTTCTTGTCGGTAAATCTTAAATCCTGGTGAAATTACTTCGCCTTAGCGTATTCGAGTGATTAATCGCAAATCAAGTTTTCGTGGCTTTTATTTTCTCTAAGGGGCCGTCCATAAAAGACGTCCGCAGCTTTAGGCCACTTTTTGACCTCCCCTCCCCTCCCCCCCCCTCGTCCTACTTCGTCCGATTTCGCAGAACCCCCACCTTAAAAGGACGTCCAAAATTGCGATAACTCCCCCTCCAAAAAAAGTAAAATTTGATAAAATTTGCTGTTTAAAAGAAAAATTATTTGTATTTTCTCTTCCTATTTCAATTTGGTAACAGCATTAGACGCCACGAGTCATAATTTAATGATATGATAGATTTAGTGAGAAAACAAAGCCAAGTTCAGAATGTGGGTTCTCCAGTCGTGTTCGAAATTATAAAGGTTTTCTTCTAAATGTCACAAGAAGAGCCTTATTCAAGAGAGTGAACATGCATATTTCTCTCAATGACTAGTACTTCACTAGGCAAACAGTCAGACTGGCTTTATTATTACAGACAATATTCATCAAACGCAAGTTTGTATTATTACAAAAAATAATTTTAAAAAACTGGCAGTTCAGTCTGCATAGTTACAACAACAACAAACAAAAATATCTTAGTAAAAGTTCCACTTTTATTAACAGAAAAAACGACCTTTTTCGACTAATATCTAGTCATCATCAGGTACAAAAACAAGAAGCAACACAAATATATACATAATCTGAGGGGAGTGGGGAAGGGACAGTGTAGAGGGGACCAATGAATGGGAGGGCGAGGGGGGGGGGGACGGCTGAATCAAGGTATTGGGGAGGGGTGGGTGTTAGGGAGAAACAAAGTAAGCAAGGGAGAGTGGGTGGGGGAAATAAGTCCGTTAACGAGGTTGAGTGTGTTATCATTGTAGTGTAAAAGTATTTCCAACTGTTCTAAAAGATTAAAATGGGACCTTTAGTTGCGAAATGAATTACCTCCGGATTAAAGTTGGAAGAATGGTTGAATTCGAGTAAGTGTTTGGCAAAGTGTGATTTGAAAGAATTTTGTAAGAAAGATTGTCTATGTTCGGTGGTCCTAAAGTGGAAATTTCTCCCTGTTTGCCCAATGTAAATGGCATTACAGACATTACATGACAGTTTATAGACACCGCTCCTAAATAAATGGTCAGCCTTATCTTTATTGTTAGAAAAAATTTTTCCTAGGTTACTGAGGGTGTAGAAAGCTGTACGTAATTTATCTTTGGGGAAGCAATTCGCAATTAACCGGAAAATGTGGTGGATGCAAGGTAATATACACCAACGGGGTTTGTTAACAAAGGGCGGAGTATTAAAACAACGTTCAAGGGTTAGTTTCCTCTGTTTTCTAAATAGGATTGTGTCGATTAATTCATGTGAGAAACCGTTGGCGGTGGCTATTTGTTTGATAACATTCAATTCTTTAACGAATTCTACCTGTGAGAGAGGGGTATGGGTTAACCGGTGTATAAGAGCGTGATAAGCCTGGAGTTTGTGCGGAGTGGGGTGGAAAGAAGAAGAGTGAATGGTGTGATCGGTGTAAGTCAGTTTCCTGAAAATTGCGAATTGTAACGTGTGAGTGCGTCTATGGATAGTTAAATCAAGGAAGTTGAGGGAGTAATCTACCTCAGTCTCTTCGGTGAATTTAATGGATGGATGTAAGTTATTGAGGAGTGATAAAAATAGGTCTAACTGTCTTAGGGAACCGTTCCAAACACAGAAAATATCACCCACATAACGGCACCAAACAACAACATTATTAATGGCCGGAAATTTAGAACTAAAAAGGTTACATTCAAAATTATTCATAAAAATATCGGAAGAAGAGGTGACAAAGGAGAACCCGTAGCTAGGCCTTCTTGTAGATGGTAAAAAGTCTTATTAAAAGCAAAGTAGTTTTGGGAAATGCACACTTTTATAAGTTCACACATGGAGATAATCACACTGGGATGGGCACCTGAAGATATTAGGATTTCTTCACAGAGTTTAAGGGTCTCACGGGGAGGAACACTAGTAAACAAGTCTTTCACATCAAAGGAAACAAGTTTGTATGAAGGTAAAAATATCTAAATCTGTGGAATTTTTAATGCCATATTTGGGGGCATAAGCAGAAATACTAATGAAAAAATCGTTCAAAAAAGAGGCTAATTTGTGGGCTGGTTCTGACATACTTGAAACTACAGGTCTACTAGGAATGGACGGTTTGTGAATTTTAGGAAGGCCGTGAAAAGGCGGGAGGAGAGGATTCATTTGAATAAGTTTGTAGGAAGATTTTTTTATCGATTAAGGAGTCACATCGGGCAATGGTAGTCTTGATGGCCAATTGAAAATCACTGGTTGGACGGCCCCTAACCTCAAAGATATAAGTCAGTCAGTAAACGTTTATAAATTTTACCGAAAAAATCTTTAAATATCTTAGTTTATAAATCTTAGTTTATAAATAGCAGAACTTATTACATTCTCTTCACTCTAATTCTTCTTGGATGATAAATATATGGCAGTGAACTTCCAACTTTCTTAAGTCACGAAACCTTTCTATTTTTAATATTTTTCCCGGAATCCTAGGTTTTCGCGGAACGCTGTTTGAAACCCCCTAATAGAGTATGATTACTGATAATTAATAAACAATTAAATCAATTCCAAAATTGAACTATAGATCTCACAGTGTGTCTGAAATCTAAATGTTAATCAAGCTAATTCCAATAGCCAGGAAACGCCTTGGAAAGCCATATACGGTTCTTTTATTTAGAATCAAAGATCGGAGAATGGTCACCGCGGACGGTTGGTTTGCAGTGCCCAGTCTATTCATGCCTTTTGGATTTACATCGACAAAAGAGTGGTCGTTTCAATAATTAATTCGATAATCAATCGGTAAGTGAATATAATTCAATAACTACAGTAACTGAATTATATTCCGCACATTCGAAGCATAAAGTACATCCATGATAGAAAAGCATTCGAAGCCGACAACGTGACAGCAAATATTAACTTTAATAGAAAAGGCATTCGGTATCTCTTCTGAAAACAGAACAAGAACAACCCGCTAACTTTTCCCACTGTTGACCAGTAATAAAAATATTTGGAGGAAAAATATCTCACTCGAAAACGGTCGATAATCGGACAACTTCGTCCAGAATCGGGCGGGAATATACAATTGTTAGTTCTGCAAAGTTTTTTAAAAAAATATCACACATTAAAAAAACTCCCTCGCTAGCGAATATGTTCCGATAATCGATATTGGCACCGCTACCGTATCGAACAGGATATCATTAGAGCCGACGCTTTCAAAAACTTCACAACAATGGGTTGATCGATCGATTCATAAAAAGAAGAAGTAACATGAATAAAAATGGATGCAACACTGAACAATCTTGCTTATGGTTTATAGTAAGAAAAACTCCGATTACATTATTATATGGACAGAATAGAGAATTTCCGTGGGTGGGCGTATAATTCGACATTTTATAATGCTATCTATTGAGACATATGGCTAAGGTATTGTTGTTTATGACAAAATTCTCTTACTCTGGATAAATTCTTATTAACACCCTTTTTGGGAAAATAAGACATTTCGTGAAATCCAAAAGAATAAACTACTGGACGACAATGTTAATTTCAACGAGGCTTCTATTACGGGTGATACCCTACATAAATACGAAATTTCGTCGAATTCTGTCAAATTAGTTTGGCCCATAGAAGCGCGCAAAGGCGAGAGACGGCAGTCTACAGACAAAAAGAACAGCAAAAACCACTTTTTGAGCTCACTAACAATAAGTATATTTGTAAAATTCTAGACGGATGTCTGTATGTTCCACCAGTAGCCGCCGCGTTTTTTTTGAGCACTTCCCTTTTTATAAAGTGAAAAAAGTGTCTTTTATTACATTTTGCCAAATAGAAATTATCACTACCACATAATATCCATATGATAAACCTCGCACCTACCTAGACTATGACTTCTCTCCACAGAGGTATCAGATCCAGAAAATCATCCCCTTCTGTATGAAACTGTGAGAAGGTGCATGTTGTGTGGCCGATGTGGCCTTGCAACATTATCCCTATGTATGGTGAATAGATAATTCTCAAAGAATAATTCTCTAAAATTCCTTTAAAAAACTCAAAAAGGCGTGAAATGGCTATCCTTTATATCATCAACATAATGTAGTAAAAATGTTGTGAAAAACGATGTTGAACTATAGCCCATCCCTTTCCATAAAATATGACGCGCATTTCAATGTTGAAAATTTTGGTACAGTTATAGTGCAGTGAAATAAATATGCATGTGTACGAAGGAGCAGGTGCAGCTGCAATGAAAATATCACACAATGAAACTGAACAGTATGTAGATGCAAGATATTTGTCAGATTCTGTGGCACTGTGGTGATTACTTGGGAAGAAAACACATCTTGGAGAATCAATGGAATGTTTACTCCAACATTCGAAACAAATATTCGGGAACAAGTTACAGAAATGACTAAAGCATCGTGGTTTAAGATGAACCAATTAGAAGCTGAAGCTCGCAAATACAGCGAAATGCCAAACCGTTCTGTTTATATGAAAAATGGGAGAATATGGACAAGAGAAAAGAGCGCAGGAACCGTAATAGTAACTAGAATATGTTTGATTCAGCCACATGGGAATGAGACTCGTTGTAACCGGCTTCCAGGCGTCAAATCTAAAACACTCCTCGAAACGGAACATGCGGAGTCTGTTCCAGTATTCATGTCTTGAAAAGTTGAATTTTTCGAATCTCGATACTTTCTATATAAGCTTCTCGCATGAGAAAGTAAAAAAAATTAAACGATACAAATTTAAGAGGAATGCGTGGTTGGAAATTTTGACGTGCCTACGTCAAACCCCTCCCTCCCGAGTCATATATAACCAGCAACAGGCCGTCGTCGAAATAGGCCTCCTGATCCTAAGAGATAGGACGTATTTAACGAATACGATTCGAAGCGGTATAACGAGGAAAAACCTAGGCGTAACAACCATTCGTTTCCAATATACAAAATAGGCGGGGGTCTTCCGAATCTGTTTCTGCTCGACGAAAGCACAAAAACGACAAAGAGCCGCAGAACCCTGTGGGCTACCGTGTCGCTGCTTTGGAGGGCAATCAATCATTGCCTGTCTCCTGAAGGCTCCCGAAATATATGGGCAAAAAAATCCCGGTATCTTTTTTTCGAGTCGCACGCACACCCTCGACGGAGATCGATAGGATGGATGGAAAATATGTTTTCGTTATTATAGATACGCGCCGGTGTCCATATAAATAAAAACACTCAGATATATGGTTCCGTGCACACGCTCGTCAAAGGAACCTTTTCAATTTTTCGCCGTTCGGTAGCGGTAACTTTTGATTACACGCACAAATTAGCAAGCGCATTAATGAACGTACATGTACAAACGCATGTACGTGCATGAATACTTATATATTTGCTTTCTAGGAGACTCGTTAAAATTTTCACTACTACCCTCACGGTTTCCGCTTGCAATTCTCATCTCTTTTGTTTTTCATTCTCTGCGGTAAGTAGTATTCTACATCCATTCATTCGCTCAATCTATTCCAAACCACTATTAAAAAACCGTGTTCACTTTTACATATAGATTTATCCATAGTACGGTTCTTAATTATTTTACGCTGTAGAAAAAATGCTGTGGAAATTTTAACAAAACCTGCACTTACTAGATGATCTTTTTTTAACGTTTGCCGTTTTGCTCTTAGAATATGGGTTCATTTTAATATAACTAGCATAGCATTTTGTTCAAAATTAAATTCCTGAACTGGAAAGATCCTGCGTCTGTTCATTCTAAAGAAACCAATTAGGATAATGGTTCTTGTTGGGGTAAAGACCAACGATAAACTCCACCGATGGAAGCTTAGCATTTCGGAAACTCTAATTACGAAATACATTGAAATATACTGCGTAATTTTCTAACATTTTAATGATACGATCGTTTAATTTTTGCTGCTACAATTACTTGAATATAGTCTTGCGACAGTGAATGCGGTCATATAATTTTTAAAATATATAAAAAATTATGTATGCAGTTTATTTCATAGCAATGGGAAACTTAATATGGATGAAAATCGGACGTGAATATTCGACGACTGTTTTTTTTCCTAAGCGTGTTTCTGTTAGTACGTGTATGCGCGCGCGCCATTAGAAGCGATTTTTATAAAGGTGAAACGGGATCTCGGCCGAATACGGAAGATATGGCCGTCGAGATCTCAGTAGATGATTTCGTTAAAAGGCACGCGAGATCGATAAGAAGGGTCACGCGAGGGAGAGAGAGGTCAAATAAGGGTCCTTTAAGATATTGGCCTCCGCGAAGCACTGACCCCGAGGGGAGTGGATGATGCAGCTCTCGAAAATGAAACGCGAAAATATAATAATAAAAAAGTAAAACGACCGCCTTTCGATTCGATCGCGCGGACGCAAGATGGAGACGCGAGCGATGGAAAGGAAACGATTCGATTAATAGAGCGACGAAGCGAGACGATCGAATCGATAAGATAGTTTGTTTCTCTTCCGAAAGCGCGTTTGCGAGCCGAAATATCAACAGGTTAATCCGTAAACGAATGATTAAACTTGATTAATTACCGATTTCATCTGTGGCTTGAATCCAACCGATGGTTTCTGCAGATATTAAAGGGTTGAGCGGTACAGATGCGAATTACACCCGCAAATCGGTCGCCCTCGGCGGTATTTCGCAGACTGTTGATTTTGGAAGAAGGGAAAAAAAAACGCCCACTTTCTATCAGAAATTCGCATCTGAATTACTCGACCGTTTTATGGTTCCAGGAGTCGCCTTGATCATCAACAGGTTAATCCATCAGGCGCGCTTAAAATCGCAGGGAAAATACGCGATCGATCATTCAAATCGCCCAAAACTCCCCAAAAAAAGGGTAAATTATCCCATCCTACACCGGGTTGGATAGTGGATGAAGATTAATGAAGTAAAACTTTCGAATAAAAAAACGGTTATACGTGACCGATTTCTAAATGGTATATACCAAGCACGAGAGGAGATCGAAATAAGGGGGGATTTTTTTCCTATACGCCTTTCCGACATGTTGAATTTAAATACATCACAGAAGATTATCAAAACTTCCGCAGAATAACATCGAAAGCGAGAATTAAGCATTAGCTAATGATAAGGGCCAGAATGCTTACTCACCGATGAATTTCTGAAAATTTAATTTAATTATGACCAAACTTAACACTTTTCAAGGAAAATTCATCGACAAAACTTAAGAGATAATTAACTGAAATGAGTTTTATTTCTAAATATTCATTAGAACGATACATCGCAGTAATGTGAGTAATAGCGCCGCATTGCATTCTCACGAAAATTCCCACAATTTCCGGAAAAATTTTGTCCTGAAACAAGGAATGAATGTTATAAAAAATTTCTTAAGATGTTGACGAATACAATAAATTTTCTTTTAGTAGCATTTCTCCTAATTTTTAACAAAATATTTTCCCGTTAGTATATAACCGAGCACCGTTATTCTGTTATCACTCTTTAATATTTTCATACAGAAGCAGACTGTTTTCAAGAAATCGGTACTGATTTCGATTTTTCTCAACCTTATCGCATCCTGAATATTCCGCATATTTTCCGTTTGCCGCGGGCATTTGGGCGGCGAAACAGCTGAGTGCGGAATGTCAAAAGCACACGTAACGTTTGACCTATATTGCAAATACTGCCGGTGAGCTATAAAATCACAACGGTTGTCTCAATTCGTAAACACGCGCGGGTTGAGGAAATTTTGTCGTAAATATCGCCCAAAGAAGAAACAGAATTGTTTTGGCATAATTGACATTGATTAACGTTTAAGTTCATTTCTGAGCATAGAATAAAATAATACTTTCCTTAAATGGGAATGCATTAATTAACGGGAAATAATTATTGCATATAGTTCCTGGACTTACTAATGAGTAGCGCTTTCTGTACAAAGTTCTCCTTCATAGAATAAATGATTTTTTCTCTTCGAATTTCAGTTTAATTCCCAAGAGATGCCTGGCATTTCAGACAAATTACTCTTTCAAGCATCACATTTATGATCGTGCCTCTGCTTTGCCAATTTTTTTAACGTGAGACCTTCTCTGGTAAAACATCGAATTAAAACATTTTCTCAAACGACCACGCCAACCGAGAATGTTCATTAAGTAGAATTTTAGTTTAAGAAAAATGAAAACGTTGACCACAACCATGAACGTGATCCATCCGTGATAACTTGAATGTTAATAAAAACTACACCATTGTATTGCTAGTGTTTGTGTATTAACTTTGAAAAAGCATATTATTTAAAATTACATTGTGGGCGATTTAATAATTAACCTTAAAATCTCATAGAATAAAGGCACCTGGACGGATTATCTAATATGAATCTCTTTCATGTAGTCCATTGGTTTTATAAGACCTTTATACGGGGTTTAGTTTAATCTTTTATAATTTTCGGATGATTTATGCTTAAAATCCTATTTATAGTGTCATAATTATCTCATATGTGAATTGCACCTATGAACTTGAATGTTTACCAAAACGAGATGAATTAAATGTAACTTGCTGAGTAATTTCAGTTCCATGGACACATTTACGTCCGTTTACTTTTAAGGAAGGGCCATAAAGCAATAGATTTTACTACTGTATAGATAGCGCAATTTTGGTCGTGAATTTTACAAAAGTCACTATCAATTCAAAATTTTCGTCCGTGAATAAATCATGTATGTAACCACATTTTGGCCAAACATCCGGAATGGCGTTCTAATCTGCGGCTCACCTTATTTTTTATCATCGCTCGGCAGCAGAACTTTAAATATCACCCATTCGCAATATTGGACTGGTTTAAGCCTTGTCAAAAACATCTGAGGATTATCGCGAGCACAGCTCCATAGATACGGAAAGAATTACCAATTGGTGCGGAGATGACTCAGCGTGTTACAGAAAATAAAGAGAGTGCAGAAATGTGGAAATATCCTCGGACGGAGGATTAAACCGGAAGCATCCAAGGTTTCGGAGCGAATTCGGGCCACGGCAGCAATTTCATTGTATTGCATCCTCCAGCGTAGAAAGTCAGCTGGAAAAACTCGAACAAAGTTTGGGCCGAAGGCTTAAGATCGTGCTGACAAACGTCATACACCAAATAAAATTCAATAACTCCGTCGCTGGGTGCACAAATGTGTGTTCGTGTGCTTGTATACACAAACGGATCGGTTGAGTGGAAGTATTATATTACATAAACAATACGAATTACAAGGAATTATTTTTTGAAATGACCAATTTAAAAGAAAACATTTCTAGGCTATACGCGAACGACTAAAGCTTAAAATAAAATTGAAGCGGCGACTGAGCATCTTTATTTATTTCAACGATAACGCAATATATTATATAACCCGAGAGTACGTGCATTCTTCCATACGTCCCTAAAACGTCTGGTAAACAAGATTTCCCAGAAGGGGAAATATCTCCAGCGCATGAGGCCGCTGGGAAACACGGGAAGTCGATAAGAAGAAAAACAAAAAAAAAAAAGAGCAGAATGGAACGCACAAAACTTTTCCGGGCGCGATTTTTTTTGTGCCCCACGTGGTGGGAGGAGCATCTCAAACAGCGTAATGCCGTTCTGTATAAAAGAAAGCAAAAGTCCGATTTTTTTTTCTGTTCGGGTCGACCTGGATGCGGAAATAAAATTAAGTTTAAGTTTCTCTCCTTTCGCTCCATTCCTAATCCCTTAAGGACGACTCGGGTTCTTATTTCTTTCCTCCCTTTTCTCTCTCTCTCTGTTTCTTCCACTTTCTTCCTCTTTATCTACTCCTTTCCTCTTTCTGTTCCTCCTCTCCTTCTCTTCCCTCCATAACCCTCTCCCGCCATCTTTATATCCCTCTATTTTCCTCAATATCTCTCCCATCATTCCCTCTCCCTCTATCACTCCCCCCCTCCCCTTACGTGTATGTGTACGCACGTGCGCATGAGTTTATATATTTATAGCATTCTCATAGTAAATATTTTTCTGTGAAATAATACTGTAAATTTTGAACAAATACTTGTTAAAAATGGGCATCTCGAATATCCCTATCCTTGTTCATTTATTCTGCTACAAATTTATACTGCGAAAATCAAATTCTGTATTCAGTGAATCTACATAATACAAACGTAAACAAACTGTAAATGGTTAGGTGGAAGAAGGGACTACCTAGCCTCAACCTCGCCAATAATGGCATTTTTCTTTCTTTCTTTCTCCCCCTTCACTTTCTCCTGCCCCCATCCTTTTCCCCTTTTCCATCCCTTTCTCTCACCCCCACTATCCGTACCATTCTTCCTATCTCTCTCGCTATCTCCTTTTCTATTCCCCTACTTTAGATCCCTCCCTCCCTATGTAATATATGTAACGCTATGTTTCCCCATTGTTTAATGTGTTAATTACTCTTGTACTTTCAGATTACTTTTACTACATTAACATATATATTATATACCTTATGTTTTTCTAATAGTATTCATTATTGTATTTATACTATCTAGGGTTTTCGCAGGTTTTTTCCACCCCCCTTCTCTTCGCGGGTGTTTTCCTGCGTGGTTTTTTTACTGGGTTGGCCATGCCTGGCTCTACCTGGGGTTTTACCACAAATATTATATCTTTCTTAGAAACTTGCCTTGTATTTATTTGACGCAACTTTTTCTTTTATTCTAGTTCTGTTTTCATATATATATATATATATATATATATATATATATATATATATATATATATATATATATATATGAAAACAGAACTAGAATTTCATATATATATATATGAAAACAGAACTAGAATAAAAGAAAAAGTTGCGTCAAATAAATACAAGAGAAGCGAACGATTATATCAGAAAGAGGAAGGCGAACTGGATTGGGCATTACCTGAGGAGAGAGTGCATGATTAAAGAAGTGCTAGAAGGAAAATTGGACGGAAAAACAGAAAGAGGTAGGAAAAGGTTTCAGCTAGTAGACGACTTGAAAGGGAAAGAGAGCTATCAAGACATGAAGAAAACTGCGGAAAATAGGAGTATATGGAGAACCAAGTTTAACCTAGAATAATCACGGACCTGTCAAAGGACAGACTACCTATGATGATGATATATATATATATATATATATATATATATATATATATATACTTATTCATGTTATTATCTTGTGATCAATAACGAAGGGTTAAATGGAAGAGGGGACCTTATGGTCTCAATTTCGCCCTGAAAATAAAGACAATTATCTATCTATCTATCTATCCCCCCCTCTCTCTCTCTCCACAGCCTTTTCTCTTTACCTCTCTCTCTGGAATTCTCCTTTCTTATCTCTTTCTACATCTCCTACTCTCTCCCTTCCCCTTTACCTCCCACTCTCCCTCCCCTCTCGCATCCTTACCTCTCCCTCGAACCCTTTTCTCCTTCATATATTTCTTCTTCTCCTACTCTCCCCCTCTCCTTCCTCTCTCTCTCTCCACAGCCTTCTCATTACCTATCTTGAACCCCTTTCTCCTTCTGTATCTCCCTCTCCCCACTCCCCCTCCTTTCCCTCTCACCTTCCCGTTCCTTCCCCTCACCATTTCTCTCCCTCGAGCTCCGCCTTTTCCGTTCCCTCAATATCCCGCCCTCTTTTCATTCCGCCTTTCTAATCCCACGCGGTCTTTGAAATAGAAAAGAACGCCGATTTCGGAATCAAAAGTAGTATGAGTTGGAGGGGGGGGGGAAAGGAGAGAGGGAAGAAAAAAAGGGGGAAAATGCGGTAATATTCCCTCCCAGCGACGTGCATACATGCAATAGCACGTCGAACGCAAAAAGACTTCCTAATAAGCATCCTTTATGTACTATTTGTCCCGAGGCAGATTTTTTTCCAGCTCTTATCCGGTAGAGACGTTTTTGGGCATTTTTATCGCTTGGACGAGTAAAATTCGTCCGCCGTGTAAAAAATTCTCCCCAGCGATGCCAATATCTACGATGGTGCATGATTTCGGAGTTTATCGAAAGATCTTTTCGATTCGTTTTTTTTTTCGTAATATTTCGGTATGAAAAAATTCCTACCGGTTCAAGCCTCGAACGGCCGAAAAGGTGAACGTCCGATTTCTTTGGGTTTCGAAGGCGCGATCCCTCGCGCATAAGTATGCAGATAGCCGCTTACGCACCGCTCTTTTTCTCTCTATATAGAAAAGGCCTAAGGGGGGAAAGCATTTTACGGTTTCTTCGCATAAAAATACTCCAAAATGCGACCTTAGACCTTATCGTTTTCTCTCAGTACGCACAAAAAAAGGAGAAGGGAGTAAAGGTACTTATGAAATGCATTTCCGATGTGGAGCGTTACTTTTTCAAAAAGTAGTACTGTCAATAATACTGTTTCCGTGAGAATGCGTGATGCTCTCTCGAAACGTTTACGAATCGATTTGCGTTTCAAAGGAAAATACACTTATGCACGAACATAAAATAGTACCGTTCTGTTTCATCGCAAATAACAATTTGCGGTTTCCCTAGCGTTTAAAAAGTAACCATAATAAACAACTGTTCGAAATCACTTATTTTCCAAGTATTTTGTGAGAGCGGTAACATAAAATTGTATGCGGTACAAAGTAATGGCAGCCACTTCCAAGAAAAAGAAAATTCGATCTCCTGCGGAATATCTATCCTTTCTAACAGTAAATAGGAACCGTACATAGATACCCTCTCGTCGTTTCCTTTAATACAAAAAAATAATCATTGGTCGTTTAATATTTCCATTCGGAAAATAATTACTTTACGCGTTTAGATATTTCCAATTCTTTTGATAATAAGTCATCATTAAAAAGAAACGTTCTCGAATCTCCACTAGCCTTTCTTTTTTTTGAAAAAGAAGCTAAAAAAGTCGGTCATTTTGTTTACCGTATCCATCTTTGTTCGATCATCAGCCTTCTTTGAAAGAAATCAAAACTTAAAAAAATCAGCCTAGGAATTAAATCTAAAAGGGTCTCTCTAGGCATTCATTTTCTCAATTATTTAAAATGTCTTTTTTATTACTAAGTCGACCTGACCCGGAGGGCTAAGCAAAGTGCTCTGCACTTTCTTTTGACTATCGGGTCCCATTTCTCTAAAAAAAAAAGAAAACCCTATTCTTCCGCCCTTACGGGTCCGCCTTCGAAGCCCCCCGAGCAATCCGATCCTTTAGCGGATTGTGTGCGGACCCCTCTTCTCCCCTTTTTCCACCCCACAAAAGACTCGACTCTCTCTCTCAAATGCGGATTCCTTGTCTGTCAACAACCGAAGGCATTGTTTGGAGAGGTTTTTAAGGGAAGCAGGAGCAGAGAGGCAGCCTTGATGGTGAAGTGCGAAATGCCAAAGAAGGGAGAGAGAACCCGATGGGAAGTGGAGGATATGATGATAGGCGATAGGGAAAAGTAGGTATACAAAGAGGGAGGGAAATGAGAGGGTCGGAGAGAAGACGGAAAAGATTGGAAATTTAGGAGAGCAGGTTTCGGGAATGGTCCAGGACGTCACGCCACCTTTTTTTTTTTTTTAGAGGAGGAAAATAAGATGCAAACTGATCGCCTGGCTCTTTCCTGCAGTAAGCTCGGCGATGGGGTCAATTATCTTTAAAAACATTTTCGATTTTCGTCGATTTTTTCGGTAAAGAAAATTGCGATGGCGTGATACATATTATCTCTGAGGTTCTAGTACCCACATTGATAACGTGATTCAAAAATTTCTGATTGAACTTTGAAAAGTGGTTGTTACGTCGTAAAATTATTATGGCGTGATTGAATGGTTTGTTTAAGATAGGGCAAATTTTAATTTGGTATAAGTCCCATATATCGTATTCCACGGACCATTGCAATACGTTAGTTATTTAATGGATCTAAATTTTTAAATTAGACTTTAACAAAAATTAATCGAAGAAATTATTAATGAAATGCGTCATCTAATCCAGAATAATATGATAAATTATTACGATACAGTTAATAAATAGATATATTTACGTGCAACATGAGCTAACATTTCAAATGAAGATACGTATTTTCACACAAATTCGGGCAAAGAGAGTAATAATTCCGTAATTTAATTAGAGCTTTTAAATGAATCTAAAAATACAGATGTTGAAATAATACACGGTATTGACGTCAGTTTCCACTATTTTTTACTAATTAAAAAGCAAAAACACGACTTTGGTTTCACTTTAGTAAAAGAATTTTCAGATCAGGTGTTTTTACAATTCAACTTGAAGTAAAAATGGAAACTTTAAAACTCTAACACAGTTAATTACTTAAACATGCAAAAAATTCCACAACATTTTATTATACATGTAAAATTTTACTGAGAGAAAAATGCAGTAATTTTTCCCTCTAGATAGGAATCGATTGGAAGTGTGTTTAGGAACGATTTGTGAAATTGTATCCTCGATTTTCCTGGACATATTCAACCGCTTCCAACCTCTTCCATTCGCCCAATCGATTTTGGTCCGTCATATCCGGTAAACCTGTCGCAAAAACCTATTTCAGGGTCCCGAAAACTAAACGATCAATTAGGGAATTTTCCTTCGATATTCCCATCTCCGCCGAAAGAGAGGGAAAGAGAGAGAATCGGAAGGAAAGTAAGTAGGTGTTAACTCGCGGAAGTGAGAATTAACGAGCAGTCGCTAAAGATCTTGTTTCTCGGGCACCTACTTGAGAAAGGTTCGGAGGAAGACGACTCTATCATATTTTTAACCCAATTATCGGAGGTCTTTTTTTTTTGTTGGAGCTCGAATTTCCCCGCCGTCGTATCGATCACGTGGCGGAGGCGAATCTTAAACAAAAAAGGTTTTAGTTGCGAACGCTTCTTGGGCTTCTTTATTTTCAATTAATTTTTTTTCGAATATTTTAACCCTATTTATTCTTTACTTCCGTAAGAGTATTTTGAAATCTTTCCACGACGTGATCGGTTTCAGGGAATAATTCGATTTAATGTCAACCCGTTCGTTTTTTTTTTTTTACCTTTCGTCGTTATTTTTCATCAATGTAGAACATTTTTAATGATAAATAAGTGCGCGGACCTAATTATTAAAATCACGTTTCTGAGTCTTTTCTTCCGCCAACTTATGCACCTGGTGAAAAATTTTTGTTCGAATATAACGAATTGCAACAGAATTCTAGTGGATGGCGTATTTTCGGTCCAATTTCCAGAGTGTAATTAAATGCGATTTTTACATTGAAGTTAAATAACCTTTAAGTAAAATGAATATTTTACTTGGCATAATCAAGTACCTAAAATTTAATTTGTTGATTCATTTAGGCCAATGAAAATTACATAAAATATAAATCTCGCTTCAGTAACGTAAATTTTCACTGCGACGTAACATACTCTTTATTAACACGTATTTATGCTCAGTCGTTACCACATTTTAAAAATTATATTCGACCATTGTCCTCATGAGGCACTCGGCTGCGGAGTTGTCTTCTTGCGAGAACCCCAACTCGCCAATGAATTAATGACTCGTGTGTTTGCCCTCTGGCTAGAGTAAACACGACAACGAGTGCGCGGCAATGTTTTAGAAATAGTGCAAACGTGCCTAAAAAATGAAGATGGATGGAAAAATCCTCTCGAGATTATACGTATAATGCTACAAACTGTACAATTTTCACGCATATTCAGAACATCGTCCATCATATTTTTTTTAAGGTATATTATTAACATAAAGGTATAAAGGGCGACCTGAAATGGCCTGTAGAATTTCCTGGTTATTTGTTCTGTAAGATATAACCCACCTGGGCTCGAATCTGTGTCTTCTACGTACAAAATTTGTTAAAACTACCATGATTTTCTTTTGGTTTTATCTTTCCAGTAACTTATATATATATTTTAAATCCGCCAAATATTCAAGGAGAAGTTCACGAACAAAGACGCCGAGATTACATATACGTAGATCAATACGTTTTAAAAACGCATTTATATATATTTATCTATTTAAACACGCTCTAAAGTAAATAAAACATGGCTTGCGGGCGTGAATGTACCTTTGCTGTATATCTAAAAACAGCTAGGCGATAAAGTAAAAGTAACGGCTGCGACTTTCACGTCATAATTTATGAGGGAAAATTTGTAAAAACAGGTTCAGCTGATGATTAAGTATCAAGAGGAAAACAAATTCGTAAACAAATAGATCCATCCATTCAATTCACGGTGCTACAAAATGACGGAATAAGAGGATAAAGAGAGCTCCGAGTAGCCGAGGGATTTTTCAACGCAAAAAATGAGAAACAAAAATCGTCGTGTTTATCTCGGAAATGACGCCAAATTTACGAGAAAATTAATTATATACTATCTACGTACATGGTTATCGAATTTCAGTGGTTTAAAAAATTTAACGACCCATGCTATTTTAATAAATTTATGTTAATTTATCGTCGAGTGCGAAATCGCCAGTAGCCTCTAATTAGGCGTTTCCAGGGTTGCATAAGATCAAGGATAAAATGTAGTTGGGCTTCAGCACATTGCAGATACGACATTAGCCTATAATTCCTTATAGTGTCCTTGTTATAAAGGTCAAGATTTGTTGTTGTTTTTTTCAATTTTTTACTAATCCAAAGTTTTAAATATTTTTTGTACGGTTAAAAATGAAGTTATTGCGCAGACGCAGCCACCGTGTATATCGCATTAACGGTAATGATATGAAATATTTTGCAGCAAAGCGGATCTCGAATATTAAAAATCATGTCTGCAAGTAAAATAGGAACAGCACTGGCCAGTTTATTCCAACGAGAATTATTAGAATTATCTTTACCCTCTGCGGCAAGCATCACAAACTAAGCGAATGCAATACCGGTAAATAACATTCTAAACATAAAAAATTACTTGTACACAGTTAATGACGGTACGGAATGTTACCTGTCACGTAATCTTACTGTGGCCTACAACATGCTAACAAGATAAGTGGAACTTACAGAACACATATAAGTATAAGAAAACCAATAAATATTTATTGACAAGATCCACTGCCACACTTTAAATGGATTAGTCTGGCGAAAAATTACTTTACTCCAATCCTCAGTGAACAAAAATAAATATAACATTATGATACCTGAAACTAACAATACCTATATATTTAATTTTGGTAAAAAATAATATTATATTTTTTACAATTTTCAATAATAGATGTCAACGTCGGCAAAAATAAAACTTTCAAAACAAGGTTTTGCTACTGAAAAACGAATTATATTATACGATACCAGCAACTGTTGCCAATACGGAGAGGAGTTTTTCAAAGTTAAAGCTGATAAAGAATCATCTAAGATCAACCATGACCGAAGAAAGACTAGGACTTTTCATTTTATCTGTTGAAGTCAAAATGGCTTTTAATCTCAATTTGGAAGATATTGTAAAAGATTTTGCGGCAAAAAAAGTAAGAAAAGTAGATATGTAATTGTTTTTTATAAGTATTTTGTAATGAAACAGTTAACAAGTAAAATTATGTGCCTATTGCGCAAGTTAAAATTTTTTTATTTAATTCCACGCTAGGGGCGACATTTTATTTCTTGCCTGAGGGTGGCAGATCTCCTTGGGACGCAGACGGGCCCGCCATCGAGTAACCAGGGGATTACATTTTCAATATTTTTTATTTTCTCAATATAATTAAATAAGAATTTTGGCAAAATGTTATTTATATTCACACCCTTCTCACCCTCCCGATACAGTCAGCTACCCTAACTACATAACGATAAATTTATGATACCTATACATCTATGAATGTCTCTTAACTTGATCAAATCGCTCGCTACGTAAATGTATCAACATAAATGGTAAGAATCCACTTTTGTCGACTATCTCAAATACGGTTAAATGTTTTGTTTTCACAAGTTTTTCATATATCGAATACGTTTTAGATTTCAATCGCATTCTTTGATCAATCTCCATGTATTTGAATTAAATCCACGCAAAAACTTCATTATACCTTTCGCATATATATATTCATGTACAACATCAATTCTAAATTAACATAAAATGCAAATTTATAATTCCCTCAGCTTACATTCGCTATTATCTAATCGAACAATGCGAACAGTACATTTTCGGCAACGGTTAATTTTTGATGCACTCCACGATAGCTCGCTTATGACGCAATCCAACGAGGCAATTCCATCATACTCTCACGTTTTAGGAAAAAAATTCCAAACATCACTCAATGACCGATTTCCGAACATTCCTTCTTTTCCGACGGAGATACACATGATCACGCAGCGGCCGAACAATCAAAACCGTCCGACCTTTCACTTTTCGAAACGTTTCAAGGCGTCAAAAAAATTTCCGATCGACGATTTTCGCGTTCGTGAAAAACTAGATTTCGATCCGAGCGGAAAAAAACGAAAGACGAGAGACGGTTTCGAATCGTCCAAGCGGAGAATGGAAAAATTTAATTCGGATAACTATAAAGGGTTCCTGCCTACTCCTGCTCCGAGTTATACTAGCGGATCCTATTGCGTCATGGGTCGTTAGAACCAGATGGCGCAGACATTATAGATGAGGCAGGCATGCGATGTGGAGAGGGAGAAGTGAGAGAGGCAGGGAGAGGGAGGCAATGCGTAGGAAGGCACTCACAAATGGAAGGAAAGATCTACAATGTTTGCCAGCCACGACCTTTTCCCCCCTTTGAGTCCCGGATGGAAGAGAGGGTTCTTGTCCCGCTCTTAGAGAGAGAGAGAGAGAGAGAGCTGAGTGAGTGTGTAGGTGTGTCTGTGTGTGTGTGTGTCACGCGATTAGGGGCTGAACCCTTTGCCTTCTAACTCTGTTTCCCCAAATCTCCCCAGAGGCAAACCCCAATCCGAGGTGATTAAGACTTCACGCCTCAAGTCATGCGTCATTAATTTCCGCCCATGAAGATGTTTAAAAACCCGAAACGAGGAAGTCGTTTTTCTTATTAATTTTACGTCAAATCCACGATAAGGAGGTTGTTAGTTCGACCGTAACGAATCAAGGATTTTGAGGGATGTATAAAATTGAGGATAAAAAAAATTAAATTGCAAATCTTGCCAATAATATTGATATATAGACTTTTAAAGCCCTGTTAGGTGGAAAATTGGAAGGAAAAGGAGAAAGAGGTAGGAAAAGGTTTCAGCTGAGAGACGACTTGAAAGGGAAAGAAAGCCACCAAGACATGAAGAAGATTGTGAAAAGCACGAGTACGTAGAAACCCAGGTTTCACCAAGAATAGTCACGGGCATATCTACAGAATGACTACCCATGATGTTGATGATGATAGACGTTTTGCGCGCGATTTGAGAGCGAGAAAACTAAATGACCAGAACATAACTGCATTGTGTGTTACATTGCTTTATTGGATCGAGCAGGGGATTCAAAACTGATGCTCGCGAGCACAGCTGTGCTCTTAGGCAGGGTGACTGTACTCTTCTGCGATGCTAAAAGCTAGTAATTTAATCTGTTCGTTTGTTCTCTGGGAATAATTTGAAATAGGGATAAAAACTCTGTCATTACCGAGAATCGAACCCCGGGTCTTCTACTTGCCGGGTGGATATTTTTACAACTAATGTACCGTAGCAGACTAATTCTGCCTTTTCAGAACGCGTATGTTTTCTCTCTAAACGTATTTAATAATAAGAATAGATTTGAGGTTGGTTTGATTTTCTTTACGATCATACCAAATGATGCACAAGTATAGTGGCGCTCGTTTGTTATTCTAGGATACAACTTGGTGCTCGCCACGGTGAAAATGGTGGGAAATCCTGGAATAAGGGGCCATAAATTTGGGTTTTCAAGCTTCATTAGTTCTGCCGATATCATTTATCATGAAAAGATGGGGACGGTTTAACCGAAAATATTTTATTTTAAAAATCGCTAAATTTACATGAAATATTATTATTCTTTGACATTTTTATCATGTTTACTTGAAGACGTCCGTCTTTTACGATATCTATCTGTCAATGATCAGTTATCTAGTTCTTCTTTTTCGAAAATAATCTTTCTGATGGATTGATCTTCGGAAAGCCTTATCCACGTACTACTTATTTAGCTTTCTAAATACTTTGTACATTCAGAGGCGTTGGTTATAGGAAAATTAAATAATTTTAAATACCTACGTCAATGAAATTTATAATCCGAACTCAAGTTTTCAATGACGATTATGATTTTTTTTACAGCCTTTAAAATGTTGACGAGCGGGTCGATGTGACAACGATCAATGTTTACGATCTAAGCCATTATTCGAAAATTCGCATTTTAGTGGTTTTATGTCGCGTTCAAAAATTTCCGGTCCGTCAATTATGAATGCGCTGTACCCTCATGCTTCAGCGAAGCTAAATCTGTTGTTTCAAATAGAATGTGCTTGACTGGATACGACGTACATCTCACGGATTAAACACACACACATCTATATGTACGTATGCATTTTAAGTTTTCACGGATTCGGTGGAGAGCTCACCACGTCCGGCCGCGAAATTTGCTTTTTTAATTATTCATAAATTTTCACGAAAAAATATATATATGGTCTTCACACCCGCGACCGGTGGCCTTCGAAGGGAATTATTCTTTTTTTCCACGCGGTGAAAGTGAACAACGCGGAGGCACGGTTTAAAATAAAACAACAAACGTGAAAAATTAAGAGTGTGAGACGGATGTAATTGATGCTCGACCTTTAGGAGAAAAGCGGGATTCAAATGCGTTTTACCGTCGAGTCGGAGTCGCTGGAACAAAAACATTACGCAGACAAAACATTTAAACACACCCACCTCGCGGAAGAACTTTGGGGAATTAATTCCAGCGACATAATTTCCATGTTCCATAATTCAGACATTTTGAAAACATTGCGACAATTTTTATGGACGTCCTCGCGAAGTTTTTAGGCCATCAGTTTTCTTTTAGCGCTTAAAGTTTTTTGTTTCGTTCAAAATTAATATTATAAGGTTGTTTTAAGTAAGAGGCAACAAAAATTCGATTTATGCCGGTCTTTTTGTCTCATAATAATATCGACAGATTTCAATCGTTTTAAAATTTAAATCGAATATACGGATTATATGTTATTAATCTTTAAGCTTAGCCCGATAATTCAATTTAAGGCTCATTTATTAACAAAAAAACGGCGTATCAGATTCGATCTGTCCGTAAGATTCATTCGTATCGCTCTTCGTTTATCTGTTCGTCTCAAATTACGCATAAAGCTATTCATCGCAGAGCATAATTCAGTAAAATTTCGAACACAATTTTTGTACCGGAAAAGAATAAGCAAATGACATATACATCACACATTCAGAGCTGCAAGTTTTCAGGTAACTTTTTTGAAAATTCGACTACTAAATCTCATGATAGAATTTCAATTCATTTGATACCTAAAAATTGTTTAACAACGCCTCTGAAACGTATTGCTCCATATGTGCATACACCCTGTACAAAAAATCTTCAAATTTCATCTCTTAAATGTATAAATTAATACTTCTATAAAAATATCACTCATGAGAAAATTCTAATAAAGATAACGCACAGAAAGCATTGCTTCTAATCATTGGAGATAAAAATGTCTCTATTTTACTCGACCAAATTGTCCAATTAACCGAGACCTTCCAAACTCATCGCGGTAATGAACATCCTCCGTAGAAAAAAAACATAAGGATTGGATGAAAAATATGGCGACCTTTTCTAAGCGGATAAACAAAGTGTCTCTTTTGCAACCCGAACAATGGGCCCTTTTCCAGGAGACGGAATTAGCGTTTTACTTTTTGGTGTGTGACATTTGAAACCAGTCTAGGGCATATTTTCTCCGTAATCTCTGAAATAAAGCGTGGAATTTATTACTGGGTACATTTCTATGGGAGACATATTAAAGAGGAAAGCGGATGGAGAAATAAATGACTACGACTAGCTCGGGAAGGATATTAAATAGAGAGAGACTCGAGTATCGCAGTTAGCGAGTCCATGGCGAAGATTCCATGGATACTTATAAGTTTTCAAGCTTTTTTTTATTGATACTCAATGTATGGATGTACACACACACATATAGATGCATCCATGCTCTTCTCTTTTCGCAGAAAAATAGAAATATACACGGTTTGGTAAATTCCCTAAGAGACCCATCTGCTAAACCATAAAGTCTAATTTCTGGCACCAAAAGTTTAGAACACGCTTAAGCAAATAAGACGAAAGGACAAGATTTTTTGAGTTTATGACACGACAGCGAGGTTTTAAGCAGATAAAAACACGACGCGGTAGAGGATTCAAGGTAGTCCAGAGTTTACTATTAACTTTCCCATCCTGTGGTAAATTTTCTAATTGGGAGTTTATAAACTATAGTAGTGTATAAGCTATAATATAGTACGTACTTATACTAATCTTTTAAACTGGTATTATTTAAAAATTATATATGAAACAATCTATTCCGTCATTTCGTTTTCATGTAGGTAATTACAATCTCGCTGATGGTACAGTGCAGCCCGTTTAAAACACCGTCGCTTTTACCGCATATTCGGATATACGACGGTCTTCCTCAACTTCCCCACATTCTGCATTGAACTTGAAAAAAAACTCCACTGTAGTGAATCCGGCTTAAGGTCAGTATTGATTTTCGTATTTTTTGTATGTATCGATCACGCGAGATAAAATTTTAAAATAATATAAAAGTTGTGTGTATAAACAGAGCTGGGTTAAAGAGGCCAGATCAATGGTAATATCGCGGGAGGTCTCATAAAGCGTGTCGCCGCGCCACCCTCGAAATCCGCGGCCTAACTGGGAAACACTTTTTTTGCTGCACGATATTAAACAGGTTAATTACATATGGCAAACTAACTCACCCCGTGCTATTCTAAAAGTAGAGTAAAAATTATCTTTTTATCTTTTTATCTTTTAGCGAGTTTAGATTATGAAAGTTGATCGCAAAAACAGTTTTGAAAATCCTAAAGATGTGATCTCAATGCGCAAAAATTCCTCCAAATTGAAATCCAAGAAAATACACGTGATATTATTTTTAAATAAAGTTTATTTAACGCGGCTTCTAATTTTAGCGTTGATAAAATTTATCTTACTTAACTGCGAATGTTAATCCCTTCCATAAACTTTACGAGATCATAAAACTTGTAACGGTCAAGCAATAACGCTATAACTTAGCGAGAAGACTCGTCTTCCCCGTAAACACAGTGATTAAATTTCTCATTGTTTTACAGATGAGAAAAACATGTTTTTCGGATTCTAAAAGAATTTGAAGCTCACTCTGGCGGGAATTAACGAATTCTTTAATACAAACATATTATTATTTAAATCTTTAGGATTTCCAAGTTCTTATCACAATTTTAGCGTATTTAAAAATGCAACGCGTTGACGACGCCATACAGTGATATTACCGAAGACAACGCATACAACCACATTTAAATTGTCATGAGAAGCTACATGTAAGCAGTAAGAAACATCCGGTAAGTAAATTCAAGCTGCTAAATTGATACTGCATGTCTGTTGCACGATACCGCTTGGATTACTCCCATCAACCTCCAATTAGAATTGTATTCCTGTTACCCAAAGCAAGTCAAGCACTTGAGCTGACTGACACTGCTTCACACTGACACGGCAAACAAGCTGTCGGAAGCAGGATGTTGGCATGGAGTTTGCACAAGGGAAGGTGATTCAAGCGTAGATCATGAATTACGCGCCATAAAGGTCTCTATGGAAGTTATTCAATACCGGTGAAATCTTGAGGCTATGTGACGAAACGAGAGACGTTTTCGTTTTAACCTTGGACAATCTGCCAACCTAACTTAAGTATAAATTTTTAGGTAGGTACTTCAAAAGAGAATTTGATCAACTGTCCAGGTCGTGCATGAGGAAATTACTTCTAACACTGATAACAAGATTGAATATTGGGAAACTAATAACGAAGAATTAGATATGCTTGATATCTTAACTGGTTAAAGCACCTACCCGGAAAGTGGGAGACCCGAGTTCGATTCTCGGTTAAATTCAGAATTTTTTTCTTTTCAAAGTTCACAGGTTTACCATCGATTCTCCGAGTTAATAGGAATAATATAACTTTAGCCTTAAATTTATGTCTGCACATGCGAGTGGATGTTTTCATGTACTTGTGTTTCTATGTATGTATGTATGTTTATTTATATTGGTGTGTATTTATGAACGCAAGTAAGAGCTCGTCGATGACACAAATAGTAATGTCATGCTCGGTGAAAAAAATTACCACTCCCTCTTGGGGTATTTTTCATGGGGTCGTGTGCGCCTTTTATGCGCTCATTTAACTCATTTCCGCTGACTAATTTCTCGTTTCCATAAGGTTATTTTAAAATTCAGATGATTGTGTCACGGACAACATTCAACGTGACACTTAAAAAAATAAATAAAAGAAAAATCCAAGGGAGACAAAACAGACGAATTTGTCAGAGACTGACGGAAGAACACGCGGGGCGCGAGTTTTCTCGGAGGAGCGAATCTGGGACAAACTAGATGTGATGTTTTTCCCGAGGATAAAAAAAATGAAGAGTACAGATAGAGAGAGAGAGGGAGAGAGAGGGAGACAGAGAAAGAGACCAGAATCTTCCACTCGTGTTTTTTAATGAAGGCGAGGCCTTGGTCCATTCAGCCACTTCCACGGCCAAGGAAAAACAAAGCAAAGTCGCGGAGCGGGAAGTGGTAAGCTTTCTTATTTTATTCATTTTCCTTCTCTCTCCTCTCTTTTTTCCTCTTCCCTCCTCCCTTTCTCTCTGGGTTCTCTTTTTTCCCTCGGTTGGTGGAGCTCTTAATGCATTTCCTACGTCCTTCCGTCGCGTCCATAGCGGGCGACCGCGATAAATCAAGCGGGATCGTTTTATTTCAGTTTCGACTTTTTGAAGAAAAAAACGCGAAGAAGAATAGTGAGCGAGGCTTGAAAAAAAAAACAAGGACCGGAATGTAAGAGAAGAGCCATCTCGGGCTATTGCATAAGGCATCCGCGTATCTTGTATCGACGAAACGATTCTTTGTCATTTGCTATCGATTGGATATAGGAATGGATTAATCAAAACATGAGTCTCGTTTGTTCTTTCAGTCTTCCTGGAAACACCGTGGATCGTGAAAGGAAAATAATAAAAGGGGGATAACATTTTTGAATCGATTTGGTTCGTATTCTGAGTCGGTTTGTTCTATTTTTTTTAGTAAATTTCTCTTTCCATCCCGGAATAAAAATAGAGTCAATCTAAATGAAGAAAGACGTTGGTTAATCGCAGGGGTTGGTAACCTTTTATACATTGAGGGTCGTATTAGAGGTTACGAATGCACTATCGAGCGGCATTAGAAGTGGCTTATGCAAATGTTTACATCGGACTTTACCTAGAGGATTATGTTAGTGAAAATCAAGATCAAACAATTCATTAGCGTGAACACTTCACCAGAAAAGGTTTGACGAACATAATCTAAATCAACAAATATGAAATTGTCAATGTTATGCTTTACAACCATAGCTTCGCCGGCCGCATTTGTTCTGGGGGTCATAAGTTATCAATCTCTGATTTAGCGGATAAGTTACGATTAAATATTTAAATTCTCTACTTCGTAGTTCTTTCGAGTTGTCTAAAACCAAGAGCAATGTTTTTTATCTTTCTGCCTTACAATAACTTTATCTTCATTGATCAACACAATATATACTTCCGCATAATATCAACTCAGCCCAAATCTGACTTCTCTTATTTATTCCCTTTATTTCCTCCTTCGTGGCCTTAAATCAATTTTAATATGTGTGTTTATTAATATAAATTAGTTATTCATAATAACTTTCAAATCCGTTAAATTCTCTTCACGTCCTTACGGTTCTTATTTTAGCCTAGAATAGTTTATTTCCATGAATTTTAAAACATAATTTTTACTCGTTTCACGAAGTCCAAAATTCTTTGATTTTAATGTTAAAGTTTTCTGAAAACGAAAATAATAAATTCCGAAGTAATTTCTTGCTAAATGAGAAATGATGCTAAATAAGAATGTCCAGGGGAAAAGTAAAAATACAGTAAAAATTCTTGATTTCAGGAAGAGGAGACAACGAAATAACATTTTCTCAGGTTCACGCCTTTTTCTTTCCATTACAATGAAGTTTTTCTGTAAAAATAGTTTTGTTTGGGGTACAAACAACTGTTAGAGAGGATAACGATGATGTGTGCGGGTGCTGGACATGCCTACATAATTCCAGTTTTTTTCGTGCTAAATTAACTCGAGTAAATTAGAAGTTGTGGAACACTTCGCAGCATCGTACGTACGTTGAAGACCCCCAACGGACATCTGCGGGTTGAGTAAATCAGCTCAACCGCTTCGAGCTATTCATACCTAACCGAATTTTAACGACTTCAGTTCAGAAAACAAAGAAATCGTGTAAAAGACTGAGCGAGAGAGACGGGGAGAGGAGAGATGCGACGTAGTAACTCAATCTTTATCTTTTCCACTTCACATTCCATCCCATCGCCTTTCACTTAGATTTTTAACCCTTTCCCATCCCATAAATATTCTCGCAAAAATTGAAAGTTTCCCTCTGATTCTCTTAATGTCTCCTCTCGCGATCACCTCCGCTGGAAAAACCAGAGCGATAAAAATAAATCTTTTTCTCATCTTCTTCCTGCGTCATCACAGACCCCTCTCTCTCTCTCTCTATCCATTTCTCCCTCTCTCTCTCTCTCTATCTCTTCCGCCTCAGAACCTCACCGCTTCATTACCTCCCTGATAAATTCACTATCCCTTATACTTTGCCGCACACCCAAAACCTCAAGAGCATACAAATCTCCTACGGATGGGGATTAATCCCACGTTTTTGAAGAAAATGAAAATTCTATAAATATCCATTTTTTATGAAAACAAGGCGATATGTTTTATATATGTGTGAATGCGCGTATGTAATATCAAGCATAAATCTCATTGATAAGTTCTTGATAAATTCGCGTAGTTGTAATGTTAACAATAAATGCTTTTTTTATTAATTTGAGAAAGAAGTTCGATCTTTGATAAGTTTCAACACCAATTCTACGTTCCAAATTATTCCCAATAGAAGAGTATGGTCATATACCGCTATTTTCCCAACCAATGACATTAACATATAACATTATAAATTTAAGCTGTAATATTATATAACGCGTATCCATAAAGTATGGAGACAGGGAAATAACCAAAATCTGTTCTTTTATTGTAGGTAGGTAACTGAGGATTTAAAGATGGAATTGATGAAAGAAGAAAAAGGGAGTATCGCCTTCAAAAATGTATTAGCGCAACAGTAGAAGACACTCTATTTCGTATATAAAGCTTCTTTTTTAATTGCCCAATGCGTCCAGACTTCATTAGCACCCTGTATTTTATAATCTGGCTTCAAGTGACTATCAATTATTATTATCAAGTAATCATCTATGAAAAAAGAAAATCCCGAAGTTTTCAGCGAAAACCTCGTAAAAAACTGTTCTCTGATTGTATCCATGAATTTCCATGATTTTGACATTCCTCTCCTATGTAGCCTTTCTTTCGTGAAGTCTCTCTGAGGCAGGGAACGACATCCTGCGACTCTTTAAGGACTTGGGTGCGGCTCACTAAACCAACTTCCTCTCCCACATAAAGTGCATAGAATGTCCAATTTGCTTGTGACTTCAATTACCGAAAGTTCACGTTTACTTATAACAAAGTTCTGAAACATGAATCAATGTTTTTTAAAGAAGAAACATCTTCCTCGCCAGTACTGCAGCTATTCTCATGTTGGGTTTCATATTGAAATGGAAATAATTGCCTTTCTTGTTAATTCGGTTGCCGACCCCTGCTATAAGTTGACAATTTAAAATTCCCTTTAATAACGTTAAATTGCTTATTTAACAAAACTCAATAACATCCACACAACATTCTTGAAATTAGAAGGTCATTTCGGTACAAAAGAATTGAAAATATTATGCCGAGAAAAAGACAAACACGCAAGTTTTCAACATTTGCAGCCGTTTTTATCAATATCACGATAAATAAAGATAATTTCATTCGACAGCACATCTATAAAGATTTATGAACAGCAAGAGAGTATTTGGACTGGCTTCGGGGTCATGGACATTTAACCAAATGCGAACGGAAATGCATTTTGGCGCGAGGAGGGCAGGATTAATAGACTGTGGGAGCCAGATACGGCCTGTGAGCACCCCTGATGTAGGAAATTCCTGTAGCCGAAAAACGGTTGAGTACTACACCAGATGCGAAGTTAAGCTTCGAACTAACCGCCCTCACCGTGAATTACCACTAGCAGCCATTATATTCGAGATATAATGTGATTTCGGCAGTTAACTCGTGAAATTTTAATTTATCGAAGAAAGTCAAATTATTTTTCATGAACATTTATGCTCCGTAGTCTCCTCTTCATTTACTTACATGTTCAATTTCTCCTGTGTATTCATTTTGCCGTATATATTCAGCCACGTGTATTAGTCTGTAACAACGTAAACGTAAATGGCATCCTATTATAAAATTTTGAGATAAATATATTTTTTGTTTGCTTCATGTTTAGCACCAATTATTCCTAATGGATCTATGAAACATATAGCAAAGGCTGAAATTTTAATTTCATACGCAAGACGAAATCTAAATATAAAACGGGACATCCTGTATCAAAAGAAGAAAGTGACATGCACGTAGGCGGTAGAAGTACGTATCTATGGCTCAATCACACGGAATGGAAAAAAAATCCCGACTCGGAAAAAGGATCCGGGTGAGACGAGATGTGTTAAAACCCAACATTATTCATGCATCCCGGATAAAAAAGACAGCAATATAAAGAGACGTGGAAAAAGTTCCATGGGCCGTATACTAGTACGGAGCACCCGCCGAAGAATGGGAGGACGAGAGAATAGCAACACCTGAGTTTTTAAAGGAGGAAAGGAAGGATTCGAGAGGAACATCCCTTATGTTATGCGGATAACAAAATATGAAAGGCGTGACGGGGGGAAAAGGGTGCGAAGAGGAGGCGGAGGGCGTGGCGTGCGAAAGCGACACGATAATCCTGGTGCCGCGTGGCGTAGTCGGATTATCTGGGGAAGGCGTCAGAAGACCCATAAAAGTTTCAAGATCCTTCCAACCTTGTTTCGCCAAATGAATCGCAATTGATGACGCAAAGTAATTCCTCTCCCCTAGTGTGGCACTTTAAACCCTTTGAGGTCCTTACCCTTCGTACCAACCATGGCCCTTGGTGAGCGATCAATGAAGATTTCAAGCCGATACATCGACCCGAGCAAAACGTTAACAGGCGAATGTATGTACAAATCTTAAAATTTTACGAAAAAACTTTCAAATCGACTGGAGTAGAAATTTATGGACATTTACATACAAAAAACAAATTTTTACGACGAACCGTTAGTTGTCCTATGCCTTTAATATAAGAGGATAATTTAAGTCATTCATATACATACACAGTATATACTACATATTACCATGAAGAGGAAACGCAGTGCACCAAAGCCTATTTGAGTTACAGAATACGAATGCGTCGTAGAATTCGATATTTTAAGCTCCGAATCTTGAATTCAACGCAACCGGAATTTATTCAATTTTGCGTTCATCGAAATGTTGGGATTATTTTTTCCTCTTTAAGGATAGAGAGTTTAACAAATATGAACCGTAGCGGTTTATACATACATATATATATATATATATACACACACACACGACTGTCGAACCGCGGAGTTGGAGAAGAACCAAACCCGGGATTCGGAGGCTGGGATTCTTTCGCTCAAGGACACAAGAAGAACGCTCTGTTCGATCGCCGGCCGAATGTCTTCAGCTCGCGGGAAATCTCAAAATTTTCAGAAAGGGAAGTTCCACTCCGACGTTGAGAAGGGTCAACTCTGGTTCAATGCAAATTTCATATCGAAAACTTCGTTTCTACCATGACAGGCTGTCGCTCTAATGTGATTACTCAAATTGTAAGTAGAAAACGTAGCACTAATTAGGGATTAAGTCCAATTCGAAAGTAAAGCGTATTCAGAGCATTGCCTTTATCCCGTTTTTGAGAAATTATACCATATTATGTACCTAAATAGCTGAGACAATATATTTTTGTCTCCTAGGCGAGTTACGAAAATAACGCCCCCTTCTAATGAAAGTACAGTAGTACCTCTCAAGACAGCAGTTCATTTACAATGTAGAGGCGAAATAAAATATATTATATATAATATAACGTTACATTTAAAAGTTCAAATTGACATTTGTCGCGACCCTAAGCGCGCTGCGTCATAGGCGGATGATTCGCTCGCCTAGCCTTTGTCCCGGCTCAGCGTACCTTTCATTTTTATTATTTTTAGACCCTGATAGAATACTTCACCTAGCACCATTTTGATGAGAAAAATTACACAAAAATGCCACAAATTTCGGTACACATCTCTATAGTTTATTTTTGTTGGCAATTTCAAAGTTATGCGCATTATTGTTAAGATTATTGCGCGATCAATCGAAAACAACCGCAGCGCACCAAAATAAAATTTCGCGCGGAACAATTTAAAACGAACAATTATCTTCTGATAGTGATAGAATGTTTCAGCTTCCAACAAACGCTCACTACTGGAGAGTAAATAAAACCGTCCATAAACGACTCTAATATAATGATTAAATTTGTTACGAAGGTTGTCTAAGCAAAGTATATTGACAAATGAATCATCCACAACAAATGTTTTTCTTATTTACTTTACCTTATTAAAAAATGAAATGTGGAAACTGTAATCGATATTGGGCTTTGCATAGAGACCAATGCGGCATGTACATTTCTTGAGCTAGATTAACTATTGACAGTTCCGCATACAACTGCTGCATCACCTAAGCCAATTACGTACTTCAAAGGGACAAGCTAACGTATATGACATCACATGCTGCTTAACCATTCAACCATTTAGTTAGATTTACAATATATACCTTTGATGGGGGCTCACTCTTAGAAATTTACTTCGATAACAAAAAATAAACAAAAAGGAGATGTTTTTATCAAAGAAATGTGTCATTGAAATAAGTGTTATCGGTTTTCCATCTTGAGTGAAATCCAACTGGTAATTTAGGTAGCTCAAATAGCAGTAACAGCTTTAAAAAACGGACGCGCATTTTGTCTATGACGGAGCAATCATCGGTAACGTTTCACCGAGTTTAGATTCTAAAAAAATATTCTAAAATATTTTAAACAACATTCTGAAAAAATCTGAAAATTACTATGGGTAAAAAGCTACTCAGATAATTTACTTTGCATCCGAATGAGCACTTCATGTTTCCATTCTTTTAATGACTAAAAGAGCTATAAATGAATCATGGGATTACCAAAGTATTTTTAATGTCAATATATGGCCTATTCGTGGGAATCATCACGACATACATAAATATACAATCGTAAACACATTATCCAAAGATTTTCGTTCGAAACAGCTCTCAGTGAAGGTGAAATTTGCTCCACCGTTGTTTTTCTTCGGCAACACATTTCGAAACAGCCCAGTCGGTAATGCCGCCTCACTCGGACCTTAATTGCGCGTTAGGAGATGGATACGTACTTAGGGCACACTATCCCTCGCCAGGGATGTGAAAGCCTTCTGATTCCACCGTGCATTACGTTAATAGCTACGGCTACGTGTTTCTCTCCGCTATTCTGGCGAGTTCGTGTGCACATATATGTACAGTAAGTATACCTATCTCCCCATTCCACACTCGTGGTCGAGTGTCGGTTGCCCTAGCAACACCTCTCCACCCGCAAAGATGTAGCGGTTAATTACCCTTTAAACTTTGCGTGGCAGGGTCGGAACAATGCTCGATTACCGAAACAAAAAATAACGAAAAAATCAATAATTAAATCGATAGATCGTAATTTATATGTGACATATAAAATAAAAACTTGGAAAGCCTAGGGAGAAAAATATTTAACTGTTGATATCCTACTGATTATCTATTTTTTTTAATGCTATCAGAAACTAGAGAGACATGCACGAAGAGGAGATTCTCAGAATTCCTCTCTCTGAGGAAATTAATTCAAGAGCACGTAGCTGCGTCCTCCAAGGCTAACACGTGGAAGTTTTGCGAGTTTCAGACGACGCAAGTAGTCCCTGTTTGGTGGGGAGGAGTAAATAGCCGCACTAAATGCGTTCCTGGATTGAAATGGATGTTTTTTTTTTGGTTTGACAGTTTAATTAATTCCCTCGTACGATCTATTCGCGTTTCACGGAAAGAAAGGCACATCTACCTCATCTGAGCCATAAATCGGGCTTCTTTTACGAGAGGCGCTGTATTAGATAATCTCTTTTTAAAGGGAGATGCCGTTCCAGAATCTTATCAGAATGTCTCCCGCGTAATTCATTTAATTAATAGATAAGCTGAGTAATTTATTCTGTAATCCACCTCGAGGGTGATTAAGCTCAAAATTTTATCACATGCGCATTTTCCTGGGTTTAGTTTAGCTCGGGTTCGGATATTGACGTTATTTTTTACCGAGATCGTAACAAGGTTTTTTATTATTACGCTGCGACCATATTTTTAATTTCAAGCCAAAAACCAAATAATTACGCTGCGACGGGTAATTCAATAAACGATTATCCGCGGTCAATATTGAACATTGACATAAATTAGAGCTCAAAATCATTTAATAACGCCATCAAAATAAAAAATAACACGAATTTTTATTGTCAATTTGTAGACTTAACGAAATTTTAATATAAATTACATCTTTGGAATATTCCGCATCAATGAACCGTGCTACTCCTATTTAAAATTAAATTATTTCATAATAATTAAACAATTTTCTCTGTTTAATACTAAACAATGTGCCTGTTTATGTTTCCAGTTTCCATTTTATTTTTAAAGTTATGCTGGTTCTGCAATACAAATATTTTGCGAGAGACAAAATCCATGTTATAAAAACATTTTATAGATTTTTAATAATCTGTTTAAAGTAAATATCAAGCTACCAATTGATAGAAAAATTACCATATAAAGTGATGCAACGAAACGAGAATATTATCAACACTTATTTAGGCATCATAAATGCTATCAACTGCTATTTTGTGCTATATTAATTTTAATAAAATTCTGGGGTTATGCAATGAAATCCAACGCTAAAAAAAGCTTTCTAGGCATTGAAAATAATACTTTGGATCAGTAATCAGCATAAATTATACAAAAGATATAACAATACGCAAAAACTCCGAAGTTAAATCAGTAGGCTAACCTTACGACTTCTATAAAATAAATTAAAGAGGCATTCTTCAATCGTATCAATATATAAATATTGGAAAATTTGACATTTAGGTGGAAATCGTCATATTTTCTTCGTGCTTGTTGTATCAATGATTTGTACAAGGCTTAAAGGACATCACATCAAATTCCAAAAGTTTTACGCATCATATTCGATTCTAAACGTCCTGTGGTGACTGTTTTTCCTCGCGGAGTTCGTTTCCGAGGATTGGAAGTAGTTAACCGTAGTGTGCCTGAAATAACACCGTCTCCACGAGCGACATCACTATCGAATCACTCCCCATTACGGAACTCGTTTCCTTACTACCGTCACAACGACCCCACTAAAAAGAGGCCAGCATCTACTAAAGCCAACCCGGAGCCGTAAACAGAGTGATGCTAACGGAGAAGAAGGGGAGAGATAGCTCCTAATCGATTGGTAAGGATAATGCTCCCAGCCATTCTGGGAACGCGGTTTCGAAGATGCTAGGAATAAGGGCGATGGGGGAGAGGGGGGAGGGAGTAAATCGAATACTATATACTCCGGATCGAAGTTTACGTGTGGAGAGACGATTTAAAATTTACGCAACCATGCGTCCGGCGGTTTCATTCATCCCATTCAAAAAGAGCGGCAGTTAATTAACCATTCGCGAATTCTACTGCTCGTGTTCCGTCATTTCCAGAGAGAAAATTGGGGGTAACAGGGTTTCTAAGTTAACGAAGGGTGTTTATGAGTCGGTTTTAAGTTTTGAAAGCAGCTATACGTCGTTCGAGGGAGTCGATATTTCCAAAGCAATCGTATCGAAGCTTGTACCCCAACAAAAATCTGGAATATTTTTATTTTAGTTTTAGACACAATGAATTTAACATATATATATATATATATATATATATATAGCCATGAATATAAGAATACACTTATCAATTTTAAGTAATGAATATATGAGGAAGTCACCTTTACATTTATTAATTTAAACAACACGATGAAAACGTGACGCAATTAAAATGTATACCGACAAAACGGTTCGAGAGACTCGATGGACTCGATTTATAAGGTCGGTGATCGCGAGATTGCTTTCACCAAAGAAGAAAATTAAAGCGTTCTTTTCGAGCGGGAATGAAAGTAACTCCATCCATTCGGCGGAACCGTTACGGCTTTGAGACAAAACAATGAAAAACAAAAGGAAAACGTATTATGAAGGCTCTTTTGAAAAAAAGGTACTGCGCCTCGCGAAACATTTCCTTGCGACTAGATGCTGTTTTTTAACATTCGTTCTCTCAGAGAAATTTTTTAAACGTTAACAAGGCACGCAAAAAAAACGAGGAGCACTATACGCACGTGGCAACAATGAATATCGGTTAAAAACTCGAAAAATCGCCCTATAACTTCAAGTCTTCGAGATAATAAAAGATTTATGTATTCCCGACGTTTTGCTTTTTGAGATCTTAAAAAAGTCCCGCCCCGTTTACACGAACCGAAAATAAAGGGATCGTTTGCTTAAATTTTTCCCAATCGGATGATATAAAATTCCGTTGGAAAGAGAACGCGAAAAGCAAATCGGTAGAAGGGGGGAAAATAAAATGGAGAAATGAATTAGTCGACGAGGAAGCCAAATAAATTCCGTTCAAGAGAGTCCTTCCCTCTACAAACGGATTACAAAATATGGTCGGAAATTGGTTCGAAAGTGGACATTAATATAAAAAAAACCGATTCCGACTACAGCGCATCCATTATCCCGGTCCCAGTGTGTTGTTATTTTAACTTAAAATATTTACCGATCAATAAGCCACGTATGGGAAACGGGTTATTTATTTTTTCCATCGGACGAATTCGCCATTTCGCCAATAAAACGAGTCACGTACGTTTCCATTCATCATCCGCAACTGAGCGTTTATTTCATTTACATAAAGTTATTTAGCGTCCGAAAGCCC
Source organism: Uropetala carovei (assembly GCA_036926305.1). Classification (NCBI taxonomy): domain Eukaryota; kingdom Metazoa; phylum Arthropoda; class Insecta; order Odonata; family Petaluridae; genus Uropetala; species Uropetala carovei. The sequence goes on from JAXCHB010000003.1 coordinate 943,369, forward strand.
AAAAAGTTTACAAAAAGACCGGGTTGGAATCCACAATCCAACAAACCACCTTTCCGGGAATTTCACTTCCTGCCATGCCCTTCCTTACGACCTCAAACTGCACCTCCTACTGGTTTTATCCTGAACCTAAAAACCATTTTCTTTCTCCTCCTACGAGCCGATAGCATTATTCCGCCACGCATGCGAAATTTCCGGAAGCGATTAATCGACCTTCGCAGACCCCGCCATCCTTCCTCGCGAACTTTGCGACTCTTTTACATAATCGACGCATCCCCTTCCAATTCAATTTGTAGATGGGCGAATTTATACAAGTATGTATTTATATGTGCCCTTTTTTTTATTAAGGGCCGATATTTGCGAGGAAAAAAAAGCCAGCGACTTATAAAAATGCCGTTGGCGAGGAATAGCAAATGGAAATAAAGCCATCAGAAAAAAAGCAGTAGATACCAAAAGCGACGTTATTACTTTTTATTATCAAATTTCCTTCGGTCACGGAAGATATGAATCGGTTAGGGAAATCGCTGGACCGAGGAGCATCTTAAGAAATGCCCATAAGGATTTGTATCCGACTCTAACGGAACTTGATACTTGTATACTTTATATATATATATATATAAAATAGAAAATGAAAAAAGGAACCTTTGCTGAGGCTTTGGAATTACGGGGAAACGGAAGGGATGTTGTGGAAGGACTATAACATCATTTATCCTCGCCCTTCTCGCTTGGAATTCCGATATCTAGAGAAGAGAGAAGTGGATAAGGAGTCAGGGGAAGGAACGCTGTTTTCGCTCCTTCAGGGGCGCATCTCAACTTGACACACACACTCTCTCTCTCTTTCTCTCAGTAGCCCGCGTTTCCGTCTACCGCTTCCTCCCTACGTGTTCTCTCTAACAATGATGAAGGAGATTCCCTCTTAATAATTTTTTTGGATCTGGTCCAATTAAGGGGGGATAGGCTAGGGTATGTAAAGGAGAGAGAGGGTAAGGAATCGAAAGAGGTGGGATGCTAAAAGAAAGAGGGTTAAAGAGAGAGAGAGAGATCGTGGGAGAAAGAGGGACGGAAGCAGGTAAGATGAAGCAGAAGAAAGATGGAGGGAGACAGAAGGCAGGCGAGAGGGGGGTGGGAGAAAGGTGATAAAAAGGGTAAGAGAAAATAGGAGAAAATGAGGGTGGGGGAAAAAATTGGACAGATTTCGAGATAGATGATGGGAGGGCGGGAGAGAGAGAGAGGAGGACATAGAAAGAACAGGCGATGGAACCAGAAAGGCAGGAAAAATCGGGTAAAAGATGGACTGAGAAAGCAACTTCGCAGGGCGTCATGAGTTCCAATGCGAAGCACATCAAACAAATGGGGTGTATCGGACGTGGGGAGATTTTCCCCGGTAACGGCGGTAGTTTTGGCAATTGCGTCGCAGATAGAACGGACCCTATCCTTACCTCCGCAGGGCATCCTCTCTCCCTTCCCCATCCCTCCAAAAAACGGGGGTATCCTCCGCATCGACTATGCCATCGTAGCCATGGGGAATAAGGGGAAAGGGCTTAGGGAAAAGGGTAAATTTAACGAGAAGGAGAGGTACACACAGAAATTGAGATGGAGATATAGATGAAGGGAGGTAGATGGTTATAGGAGGAGGGAGGTAGATGGTTATAGGAGGAGGGAGGTAGATGGTTATCGAAGGAGAAAGGTATAGTGAGAAGGAAGTATAGAGGTAGGGAGGCAGATGGGTAGGGAGGTAGAGAGGTAGGGAGGTAGAGAGGGAGAGTGGTAGAGAAGAGGGAATATAGAGAGGGAGAGAGATAGAGGTGGAAGGGGTACAGAAGAAGGGAGGCAGAGAGCGAGGGCGGTAGGGAGGCAGGTAGAGAAAGGTGGCGGTAGAGAGGGAGAGATAGAGGGGGAGGGAGGTAGAGAGTGAGAGCGGTAGGGAGGGAGGTAGAGAAGGATGGCGGTAGAGAGTGGGGGAAAGTAGAGAGGGAGAGAGATGGAGGGGGATGGAGGTAGACAGGGAGGGAGATAGGGAAGAAGGTATAGAGGGAGGGATGGGGGAGGTAGATAGGAGGAGGGAGATAGAGAGAGGGGTGGATAAGCAGAACCATCCATGCACATAAAAGAGACGGGATGGAATTTCATTTTTTTTTACTTTCAGAGCCTTCTTCCTTTCCTTTCCTTACTCTCACCTTCACTCATGTTGCCTCCCTTCTTTCCCTCTCACTCTCCTGAGGAATTTTCGGATACGCGGGAGAACGTAGCGTAGCCCACGCCTTCGCCGAGAAATAAAAGGGCCACTGGTCCGTGTTAGAAAGGTGCCAAGAGAGCTCTCCGGGCAAAAAGAACACAGCACCCACAAAAAATACGTCACCGATTCCACGTGAGCTGTGTCGATCGAACGCCGCAACTTGTCCCATTTATGGGGACGGAGAGAAGAAGAGAGCGAAGGAAGGAGAAAGAAAGAGAAGAGGGAGAGAGGGAGGAAAGAGAAAGAAGCATACCAAGTAGAACAGAGCCACTGGGCAACCCGTCGAATCCTTCCCTTATTCCGTACCTTCCATTCATTTCAAAGAAGAGTAGGATGGAAGAGACAAGGAGAGAATTAAGGGAGGGAGGGAATGGGAGAGAGGTCGGGAGAGAAAGAGGTATGGAGAGAGGTAGGGAGAAGAGGTAGAGAGACAGAGGTGGGGGGAGAGAGGTGGGGAGAGGGAAGTAGGGAGGGTGATGTAGGGGGAGAGAGGGGTAGGGAGAGAGAGTGGTAGGGAGAGAGAGTGGTAGGGAGAGAGGGGTAGGGAGAGAGGGGTAGGGAGAGAGGGGTAGGGAGAGAGGGGTAGGGAGAGAGGGGTAGGGAGAGAGGGGTAGTGAGAGAGGGGTAGGGAGAGAGAAGGGTAGGGAGAGGGAGGCATGGAGAGAGACGCAGGGAGAGAGGCAGAGAGAGAGAGGTAGGCAGAGAGTAGGGAGAGAGAGGTAGGGAGACGGAGGTAGAGGGAGAGAGGTAGAGAGAGAGGTAGGGAGAGAGGTACGGAGAGAGAGGTAGGGAGAGAGAGGGGTAGGGAGAGAGAGGCAGGGAGAGAGGGGTAGGGAGAGAGAGGCAGGGAGGGAGAGAGAGACGTAGGCAGAGAAAAGTAGGGAGAGAGAAGTAGGAAGAAAGAAGTAGGGAGAGAGAGATAGGGAGAGAGAGGTAGAGAGAGAGGTAGAGAAAGAGGTAGAGAGAGAGGTAGGGAGAGAGAGGGGTAGGGAGAGAGAGGGGTAGGGAGAGAGAGGGGTAGGGAGAGAGAGGGGTAGGGAGAGAGAGGGGTAGGGAGAGAGAGGGGTAGGGAGAGGTAGGGAGAGAGGTAGGGAGAGATAGACAGAGAGGGGTTGGGAGAGAGGGAGAAAAGAAGAGCCGGAGTGACGAGAGAGATTGGCAGAGGGAGAATAAGGGAGGAAATAACGGAGGGCGAAAAAGAAATAGGGAAAGAGAGGGAGAAAGGGAGAGAAGTAAAGAGAGAGAGATTGAGGGGGAAGAGAATGGAAAATGTGGGAGGGAGAGAAAGAGAACTCGCAAGAGATAGGCCAGTGCGCAAGGGAGGAAAGCTAATGGGGATAGGAGGACAGAGAAAGAAAGGGGGAAAAGGACGAGAGGGGAATAGGAGGGAGGGAAGGAGTGGGTGCAGAGGAGCAAAGGGTAGGGAGGGACGCATAGAGAACAGATCGATAAGGCGCTTCTGGCTGGTTTGGGGTAAAGGCGGGAGGTCAGGGGGACGAGGTGGGAGGGGAGGGGGTGAGAAGAGAGGTAGAGAGGGAGGGAGAGACGTCAGGGAGGGCGTCTGCAGGAGAAGGAGCGAAGAGAGAGAGAGAGGGGGCGCCAAGCGGGGGAGTGGAGGTGCAGAATGGAGGGAGTTTTGCACGGCGAGGGGTTGGAGAAGGTTTCGGGGAGAAAGGGGGAGTAGGAAGGAGGGAGAGGTAGGGGGAGGGAGGTTAGCGGAGGGAGCGCGTCGTAGGGGGGTTTCGAGAGTCGACGAGGAGAGTTTGGGTGTGAGAAAGGGGCTCGTGGAGTAGCGAGATGGCGCCACGGGTGGTATGAGGCTCCTCTGAGGAAAGTCCTTCCGAGGAAGGAGTGAGAGAGGAGAAGAGAGGGGCTGACGTAGAACGTGGAGGAAGAGTGGGAGGAGGAGGAGGCGGCAGAGGAGGGAGGGAAGGAGAGAGAGAGAGGAAGAACACCGCCACCATCTCCTCCGCCGCCGTTACCAACATGGCGGACACGGAGTTCGAGGAATTTCGGAGATACTTCGACAGGCTGCCTCAGCACATCAAGGCTCCAGCCCACATCTACACGTAAGCTCCCGGGGTCCGTTCTTTTTACTCGGCGATTTTCTTTTGTTTGTCGCGGGTGCGATGGCACCCGTGTGGGCTGCGGGGTCACTCGGGTCGCCTTACGCGGCGAGGTACTGCAGCGGCGGCGAAGGCGGTGGTGTTAGAAGGGTTGTCGGAATGGCAAACAACGGGGGCCAACCGGGTTACCCGCCGAGGCAGTGCGCGGGATACGTGCAGTGGAGGAACGTAACCTGGATACCTGTGACAGGATACAACAACTCGTACCAGCGATTTGAAGTGGAGGACGACCGGTCGCCACTCGATAACGCAAACGCAAAACGGTAGGGAATTGATAGTTCCGTGCGCGAATCTTGTGGACTTTATAATAATATATACCACTCCAACTCAATTGATAATGCCTGCTCATTCTTGTTTTTTTTCTATATTTATATCCTTCTCTCTTTTTATCTGTATATTTTATATATCTTTCTATACAATCACACACATGCGTACAATTTTTTTCCGGCGGTGCGGGAAATAAAACGACGCGAAACGAAGGCCTCGCGCGGAATGAAATTAAAACAGTTCCACCCAGTGACTCGAGAATAGCACCTATTTAAAAAAAAGCCGACTTATCTCTCCCATCCGATCACGTTGGTTTTTGTTTCGACTGGGAAGTTTTTTCAGTATCCGTACCCACCGGCTTACGACGCCGTTACACTGTCTGAGAGCGAGGTCTTCGCCTTTAAGAGTGTGAGAAAAAAACGAAGTGCCTGCCCATTCATGTGTCTCGCGAAAATTTTTACGCGATAAAGGAAACCTTCGTACGCTGAGCTCCGGGGAAAAAATAAGTCGATAGTGTGTGTGTGTGTGTGGCACGTTTTACGCATGCTATCCCCGTGACGATTTTTTAGCACAGTGGAACAGAAAAAAGTGGGTTTTATTCCGATCGATATATACGCTACATATGCTAGACTAGACGGCACTAGACCGCATGTAGTAGGAAATTCCCCGGCGTGACACTGGGTGAATTTTTTCGTCGATAACGCTAGGTCGCCGGAGAGGGTTTCTTGCGGTAATATCGTCGTGGAATTATGTCGTCGACCCGGAAGCTGGATATAAGGTGTAAACATATTATTCAGCCTTCGTTCGGGCGTTGTATTTCCTTGCTTCAGTTCAATTCCTCACCGTGATTTTTTTTTTTACGAATTCACCGTTATCGTTTCATTTCCTCGAGTCGTTTTAGTGGCGCACGTTGCTCGCTGCTTCCGTAAATAGTGAATCGTTTTATATTCTGTAAGGAACGCAGATGAAAAAAGTCCAATTTCTAACGTAAGACCGCATAATGGAAACGCCATCAATACTTCAGGCTAGTAGGACAAAATAACAGCGAGCACAAAAATATCGAACCAAAGTGAAGAGGTTCCAAGTAACACAGAAACCTAAGTTACGTAGGAAAAAAGTAATAACTTTGGAATTGCTTGAGTCGCAATTCAACGGGAAAAGAAATCCATAACCGTCTGATGAGAACTTGATTAATAATTCGAAAACTTTGAATGGCGTTTTCATGCAAATTTTCATAATCTTAAAATATCAGGAAGAGAACATATGGGACTAAAAATAATTAACATGTTAAGAAAAAACAATTTCAGATAAGAGCCCTCCGAAAGAATGAATGGATCGATAACAGCTCTCGTTTTGTACATTCCTTTTTTACGCATGATCCTAAATGTAGGTTTAAGTTTCTTAATTAGTTGATTTATATTGAAAAATATGTCTCATTATAGGTTAGTGCATGATGTGTATATTGACGATGAGGAAGAGGGAGACCGAGAAGACACAGCCATGGATACCACCACCATGGCGTATAAAACAATAAACAACAACAACAACAGCAACAATAACAGTGGCCAAAACAACAACGGGCAAAACAACAACAACAACGACCAGAACGGCGTGGAAAACATGTGCAGCGTAGAGACATTCTCGATGGGAATGAACGGTGAAATGATGAACGGAACGATCCGACAGCCCGTCAGTTTGTCCGAGGATTCGGCGACCGGTAGCATGGACGAGGGGAAGGGAGACGTTATGGCGGACCGTAGCATCCAAGGGCTCGGAAACTCGTGGGAGGGAAGAGAAACGACTGTCGACATGGATATCGGGATGGCATCGGCCGTCACCTCTTCCTCGTCATCCTCGGGATCCGGTTCTTCCACGGCGACGGTGATGCAAACAGATCCGCCACTGACCTGTCAGTCGTACTGGAAAAACGGATCGGAAAACGCTGGGGTTGTCGATGGGGCGGGTTCGAGGAACGTTTCACAAGGACCGACGGTTTCGGGAGAGAGGAGAAGAAGGAAACTCCCAGAGATACCAAAGACCAAGAAAGGTGATGAAAAAAAGGCTCATATTTATAGGAGCATTTTATATTGTTTATTGTCACTATGGCCAATTGTCTTGAGTTCTCTCACACCATCAAGAACAGTAAACCTCTGCTCTGCACCATGTTTTGCATCCACAGACGCCTTCAGCTTTTCCAAAACGCTTTAGAGGATTTGTTTTTATACACACAAGATTGTTGTGAGACTAGGATGTTGTCGTCATTTTTAGAAAAAAAAAATACTAGGCAAATGTTCGGGAACTTAGAGGATTTTTATTTGGGAAAGAATTGGTAAATCGGTCATAAAAATACGGATCTCAGCTATATAGAGCACCGTTATTGTTTGTAAATTTAGATGAGAATTGTTAGACTATCAATCTAGGGTAGTCTGAAAGATCTTTCTATAATTTGAAGTGTTTTAAACCATTGTATAGCTCTTAATTTCTCTAAGATCGGTTGTTAAAGTAATTTCTATTGACATAAAAAGGTTGAGTAAACCAGATGGACATTTCAGCAATAAAATAGATGGCATAAGTGGTAATTCACCAATCCTAGATTCTAAAAACAATGCATAACATGTATTTCTTTACCTTTTCATATGTGCTAAGGGAGTGATAGGTAATAATTATAGGTGATTAACCATAAAGGAGTCATGTGCATAGTGTACCTTCCCTTTCAATAGACCCTGATCCTCTTCACATGGCCCTTTATGGATACCCACCTTAAAGAATCACCCTTCTCCTCTACCTTACGGATATAAAAAGAAACATGTTCTTTTTAGAATCAACTGTTAATGAGTTACCTACCCTGTCAACCGCTTTGTGTATCTAGTTTATTGAACCATATTATGACTATAGACTTTGCTTGTATTATTAATTTGATACAATTTTTAAGGTGAAATTGATAATTTATTATTGAATTATTCATTTATGAGCCTCTAAGACTGATCAAATGCTTTCAAAATGTTATTCTACTTGATTTTCAAAGAAGGTAGTTTTCATAATATTTATTAAGCATCTGATTATACAGCATTTAATAAGTTTCATCGGTATCTATCAAACAATTTATCATAATTTAATTTAAAGCTATTATAAAACCATATTTTTCATTTTCTTTCTTTCTTTAGCATACTGTTCAAACTTAAGTTTATCACTGACAAACCCAGCCATTAACATGCAAACAATACTAGAGGTTATCATGCATATAAAATTGATTTAAGAAGGTATTATCATAAAATATATTTGACATTTCTACTTAAAATTACTTAATGAAAAAATCAGCATGGATGTAATTGTAAAATTATTTTTAAATACAATCTAAATTCAGTAAAAAATGGAATGCTAACAGGGCCAGCTTGATGGTGGTGCCAATGGTGCAACTGCACCAGGCCCTGCACTTATAGAGGCCCCACGCTCTCTAAAAAATATCTGTTGTACTCATCAAGTACACACAATTAAAAAAGTCGGAAAAATATCGAACACTCCTATATTGAGAAAGAGATTGCTTTATTTATTAAAATTCACTAATAAAATTTTTTGACACATGAGAGGCCACACGTGCTCACTTTGCATGGGGCTCTTTGATTTTCCTGGCCAGCTCTGAATGTTAAGTACTAAAATTCAATTATTAATTATGTGATTAATGTGTTAATAACTGTAACAAGGGAAATTTAAATAGTAGAGAATTTTGATTAAAATTTAGAATTTATAGGAATGGTTCATCTCTAAATGTTATGTGATAGGATATTAGTTTAAAATTGCTTAAGCACTAAATGTTATTTAAAATTTAATGTTGATGCTTTTTATATTATGAATGATATGGGAGGATACTTCATTATATGTCACCTCATATACCAACTACAAGAAGTCTAATTCTAAACTCAAGAAATATTTCATAAGCTTTAAAGCTTTATTTAAATCTTTAACCAAACAAGACAAGTTCACATACTCGTATCATACTGAATTTCTTTCTAGATTTTTATTCCATGATATAAAACCATTTTTATTAAGATGGAGTCATTGCTCTTACATAAATGAAATGTTAAAAATCTGACTACACTATGGAAATGATTGTTGCGGTTATCCAACTACATGGCTTAAGGAAATTCAAGAATAACCTTGTTATAGCCATAGGAGATATCTAAGATTATTACTTAATTTTTTAAAATTTTTGATGCTTAAGTGCTTATTCTTGAATTTGATTTCAGCCAAAAGATGAGTTTGATTTTTGGAGTCGCGAAACCCCTAAGAAGTCTCGCAATTTCTGCAGACTCCTCATGAAACGTTCATACATTTTTCACACACTGACTTGTTTTTTACTTTGAAATAATAATCAGAGCTGTGCACAGGATCAAATGTTTTATAGATATAAATAAACTTCATGTCCTACTCAACACGGAGATCCCCAAGAAATTACTCCTGAACTTGCTGTTGAGAAACACTTCTGTAGAGGACATGGTTAAAGGGTTAATAAAAATTTTAAATATTCCATATCAACAAGGATAACCTTAGAAATTCATATATGTTCTGATAGCTTGACTAACTAATACCCCAGGCTTGATTAAACAATGATTGTAATTATTACCCTACTTTGCCTATATAAGTTCATGTTTTGAAATTCCATGAAACATTACAGGACATGATTAAGTTAAAAGATATGTTATAACTATAATATTCCCCATCTTGTCTTTAAATCAAGGTGTAAATTTTCAAAATAATTTTTCCATCCTAATCATTTATTTGTGCATTTGTTTTACAGCTTGGAATAGGGGTTGCAATGGAGGAGGGATATCACTAGCTGAGGAACTTGGAGAGGCATTAGGAAGTGCAGTTGGTGGTATAGGACATTCAAATTACAAGACAATGGCGGGACTTGGACCGCATCATCAATCAGGTCTCTATGACATGGGGCAGTTGCCTGGATCTTCTTCCCAAGGATCTGGACAAGGCCTTCTCTACCTTAAATGCAGCTCTTCCAGCATGTACTTAAGGGGTAAGTTTGCAACAAATACAACGATGGAAAACACATCACCTTAACCATTATTCCTAAAAGGAACTGATGGTGCTACAAAAACAATAACACTGTACAAAATTTCCTCAGCATGTAACCGGCATTAATGCTCGTATGTTGATAACTTCATTTATTTGAAAATCAAACTTGATAAATATGTAGTTATATCATACATAAATATCAAGTGTTATGCATGTTGGCAATGCCACATGGTCATTGACAAATTGCTGGATGAAGACTGTCGAGAGAAATGGGGAGAGCGAGGTAGTTGGGCATAAAACATGATATATTATAATGTTGCTGGATATTGTATAGTTTTTTGAGAAATGTGGCTTATTTAGTATTATTTATGACACCATCCTCTATGACCAACTGAAGTTTAATCAAAACTGTTAGAGGCAATTTTGAATAAATCGACATTTTGTAAAAATCAACAACAGTAAACTACCATTTATTGCTGTGCTATATTGTTCATGGATTCTATTATGTAAAATAGTATGTCTAAATGCAAAATAACATATGATTCTATTTAACTGTTAGGTTCTAGAGCTGTGAATAGACAGAGAAAGCATGGCAAAAACACCTTTTTTGACTAAGAGACACCTAAAATGTGCATTTCTGTCAAAATCTTAAAGTCGGTATATTACATATACGAGAAAGTAAAAATTAGTTGAAATAATACTCTAAAAAGAAATGAAAAACGATTTCTGTTGGAATTTTTTGTTAGAACTTGTATGGCATTTACACAAGTTTTTCTTTGATGTACAAAATCTCAACTTTTATACGAAGATCAGCATGAATTTTCTTTTGAAGAGTGTATCTTTTTAGGCCAATGAAATATTAGATGATTTTGTATTTTTACTTTTTAGTCTACAAAAAGAATTTTATTTAGTTTAGAATTTTTCTTTAAGTTTCTAGATATCTCTCCAAAATTCAGGTATATCTTCTCATAAATTTATAAACCATGAAATGTTTTTTGTAATGTAATATTTTAGAAGTAGGTAGTCTAAAAAATTCACATAGTGAATGGTGGGACAAAGATCTATTAAATTTCTAAATTCCTAATTGTGCATATTTTGTATAAACTACAAAAAAATTCATAATTTTCAACATAAACACTGCAGTGCAAACAAGTCTGATGTGTACACAAATTAAAAATCCATTTATGCACTTGTGATTGGGACAAAAATATTCCTCCAGAAATACTTATGCGAATTTGTGAAAGAAGAGGCACAAAAATGTAATGAAAACACTCATTATTTAACAACTAGTGTAATGCCTGTTGAAATATCAATGGAAGAATTATAGATAGATAGATAGATTATTATTATTTTCATTTAAAATAATTAATATCACACTTTTACATATGAAATATTTTGTCATATAGGTACAACATTTCTAGTGAATACTCGGTTGTTGACGGGCTATCTTTAGTTAAACTTAAAATAGTTGCCTCTTTTTCCCTCCCTCTCCCCCCTCTCCTTCCCCCCTCTCACTCCTCCCTCTCTCCCCCTCCCCCTATCTTACAATCTCTCACACCCTCTCTCTCCTTTCTCATTTCTCCCCCTCTTTCCCCCTCCCCCTCTTTCTCCCTCCCTCCTCTACATCCCTCTCCCCTCCTCCCTCTCGCTCCCCCCTCTACCTCTCTCCCCCCCCCCTCTCTCTCGTATTAAAAGCATTCAAAGCACGTTCATACCCATAAGGATTGAATTAACATATGATATAGAGGTCTAACGATGGAATTGGTAGCCAAGGCAACATTCCATTAAAATGGCAATATTTCCACAAAATATGTGAATTAAACGTATAACATGAGCGATTTCGAATTGTATACGGAGAAAGATGAGCAGAATAAGAAACTCTGTAATTTTTTCTTCAAATGGTTCAGATCCAAAGATCGTAGGTTAATTCCTTCTAATTTTAATTTCCAAAAAAATAAAAGCCTGCACATCAAAAAATGGATTTTTACGTGTTACCTTACGGAAAATAGAAATGTCTTCGTTGGAGTCGAACCCAGGAATTCTTTGGAAATTTATTTTCGTCATTACCTTAAAATATGTTAATCAAGCATCCTTGACAAATTTCAATCTTCTACCTATTCGGGAAGTTTGTTAAAACGCTCTATATCGGCCATCGTGAAAGTGTGACCAACCAACAGACCTGGGCTATTATAGTATAAAATGGTTTTCTATAGAATTCAAAATATTCAAACATAAAATATTCTTCTGATGGTGAAGATATCCACAAAGTGGTCAAGAAAACCAATAGTTATTTCAGTCCCATTCATCATCAACTGGAATGCAGTCATAAGATGAGTTTCATGTTTCACAATTGGAATTTTAAGTATTCTGTGCATTAACTTGCAGATGAGGACAGTTCGCCAGACTCTGAGCTCTCTCGATGTTGTTTTGCTGTGGGAGATGACTCTGGAAATTCCACAGCACATTCTCCAGATGGACCGAGATCTAATTCACCACCAGGAATGATGCTTCAACATCATTTTATCACTGGACCAGGAGGAGATGGAATAGTCTCCCCAAGAGCAAGAATTGATAGTGGTAGGTAAAGTTTTTGGTACCCTGAATAAATATTTTGCTACTGGATAATTAAAGTGACATTTTTTAAAGATAACTGATGCATAAGATGGCTTGAAAATTTGTAGTAATGTAACTTAATGTATATAAAACTGTATAAAGTATATTAGGATGTTTTAAGCATAACTATGAGGAATTCCATGTTGAAAATGGAAAGATAAAATTTGTCAAAACAAATTTATTGAGTGACTTTTTACAAATTCCACTATTAAAAGGACTACCATGATGTCATCAACAGGTACTCTGACTCAGTCCCTGATGATGAATTTGTGAGTCAAAAACCATGGTAAACTTTTTAATTTCGTAGTTGAATTTATAGAAAGTTATTCAATAAATTTGTTTTTACAAATTATGTCTTGGCATTTTCAATTCTATAAAGCTCCAAGAGCTACGCAAAATATAACTCACATCATAGCTAATTTCTATCTGTAGAGATATTAAGCATATTTTCCTCATTAATAGACTCCCAAATCTTTTGTTATTAACATCACATAATATTCAATCCTTGCTATCCAAATACAGAAAACAAAAATTCTTCATTTCATATCAGTTTGGTACGCATTATATTTTATGTTTTTGTCAGTTTTATTATATCTTTCTAAATCATGTGTCCATTATGAAAATGTCTGAGAGCTATTTTGGAAAGATTTAATAAATGTTGTGACTGCCATTATATAACTTTCAACTGGGAAAATTCAGTTGTTACATTACTATTACTTTCTTTATGTAAGCATTTTTTAATAAATAAATTTAAAGTTTATTATTGATAGATTGTAAGTAAATTTTAAATGAATTTAAAATGACAAAATATCTTAAAGCATTGATTTTAATGGTTTGCAAATGATGAAAATTATAAAAATATTCCCACCACCTCCTAGCAGTGTTAATTTATTGTAAAATATCTCAGTCCTTTTGGCATGTGCTTAAATTATTAATTTACTGATAAGAGTACATAAAACTGGATGTCACGGCATATCGTAGGTGGTAGTGAACATGTTAAAAGAAATACCAAAGTATATTATAAATATCTCTTACTTTGCAGTTTCTCCCCCAATTTCACCAACATCCTCCTGCTTATCAGTTGGCAGTACAGATGCAGGAATGAGCATGGCAATGAGTGGAGACAGCCAAAGGGTGCTTGCAGGAGGTGGGGGGGTACCTTATTCACGTCTCAAACTTCTTGAAGCTACACACAGAGGACTACACAAGTTTCTTCCTAGACACCATGATGAGATAGAGGTGGAAATTGGTGATCCAATATATGTACAGAAGGAGGCAGATGATCTTTGGTGTGAAGGTAAATCTACAGAAAAATGTATGTTTAGAGGTCACTTAAAAGGTGAAACAAATCTTGTTAAACTTTCTCAACAAAATAAATTCTAAACAATTCTCAATTTTTGGACTAAAGATACTTGAAGAAATAAATAATAACTATATTAACTGTCTGTATTAGTTAACATTTCTAGATCAAGCTTATAATCAACCTCAGCATGAACATCCGATTTACTGTAAAGTTGTGCAGCTGAAAATCACACTGAAATTTTCCTTAAAATATTGTAAGTGTGCTAGCAGTCCAATGCCATTTTTATTCTTTATAAAATTAGATAATGTAAGAATTAAAATAATTACCTACTTGATTATGAGACAGAATATAAATTAAGTTATACATAGAATCATTTCCTTTTATATTAGTACTCAGGAGTAAATTATTAATAAAGCTATTGTGAGCTGCAACTTTACACAAATATGTATATCAATATCCTCCTCAGGTGTTAATCTACGCACTGGCAGGAAAGGCATCTTTCCCTCTGCACACGTGGTGGATATGGAGTATGCAGACTTTGATCCTTCTGCCCCTAAGGTATTTATATTAAAATTAGGGCAACTGATTTTGTTATTTGTACTGAATCATTATTACTCTTTGATCACATGCAATTTTACATCATTTTCAAAAACAGTACCATGCTATTGATGAAGTCTTTTTAAGTGTGAAATTTAAATGTGCATATCAATGTAATTCGTAGGTACGCCGAGAACGATATTTACTTGGTTATCTCGGAAGTGTGGAAGCCTTGGCTCATAAAGGTAACCGAGTTCTAAGGCAGGCTGTAAGCAAGATTGTAGGGAGTGGTCTGAACAAGAAGGGTGAGACGACAGGTGAAGCAGCTTACCAAAGGCGGCCTCATTCCTGCATATTAGAAGTTTCAGATCAAGGAATTCGTATGGTGGACAAAACAAAGCCTAGAGTGAGTACAATGACAATTCATCATTCATCAAGTATCATAAAACTAGGAATGAAAAATATGATAAAATCAAAATAAAAAGGCTATACTTTTTTCAAAACCACCTTAAGACAAAAACGAAAGATGCCACTTCTAAATTCATTAATACTTAATAAAAATTTATTTAGCAGTAATTTTATAACTAATGATGTCTTTCTGCAGTAACCAGGGTTCTTATACAAACCAACTAGAATAATTTTCCATCAAAAGTGACAGCATAATATTAACTTATGGTTTATTACATAAAATTACTTCTTTTAAGTTCCGCTTCTCGAAAAGTTGAGTGGACAATATCGTCAGCAGCGCTTATTTTTGAAACATTCCCAAATAAACTCAAGTGAAAGACAATGTCGAACTTCATGAACTAAAAATTAGCGGAGGGTTACCATATTTCAATTTGAGAATACAGGACACCAGTTATTCAGGTGTAACATCTTAAACCGGTTAATTGTTAAATTTCCGAAATTATAACATCGTAAAAACAAAGAACAAAAAATATATAGAATATAGATTAATACATTAATAATTTTACAAAATAACCTTTCCGGGATGCGAGGAAATACGGGGCAATCCCAAACTCCGAGAAATGTGGAAATAAATACCTATTTTAAATAAAGACGGCATTTTAATTGCAAACATTCGTAATAAAATACCATCTTTAAAATTAGAGCATTCATGTAGGTTCGATTCTATATTATATCTTCTTAATACATTTCACATTAAACATTCGCAATAAAACCTTTAACTTCGATAATTATCTACCTTACCCTACTACAGTAAAAAAAATTCTTTGAAAACCAAAAATAATACAAAAATGTACATAAAACTTGGATTTACCTAGATTTTGCCACATAATTATTTCACTCGGTAAAATCGAAAAAGACTCATTGTCAAAGATTGTTTATAAACAAATGCAAAACGATAATGTACTAAATTAACCAACACCCTTAAAATTATAGTTAATTTGATTTTTATTGATTTTAAACAATTTGTCATGCTAATTTTCCAAAAAAGCCATATTCTTAAGTTTAAATTTTAACCTATTGAAAAATAGAGTTTGCCTATTCACCTGTATTTATTATGAGTAGTAGGGATAAAGTAGAACTCAATACTTAATAAAACAATTTTGGTGTCCCAATACCATTTAACTTAAAATTTCATGAAAATCTATTTAAGTTTTCCAAAAGTCAAGGGAAAAACTACAAGTTTTAAAAACGGTCTATTATTAAACTAAGACGAAAATGAACTAATTCAGCATTTCATTTAACATAATTTTATTTTTAATCACTCAAATGGACATAATGAAAAGTTGTAACTGGTAAAAAATTGATCCTGCACAATGAACACTTTTAAACATATGACTGATTTCCTATGCTATAAGTAGCCAAGCTGAGCCAGGCTGCTTTAATCAGCTTTATTGCTGTAGACAGAGGTTCTCAACATGGTGCCTGCAGAGCCGTTTCTAGGTGCCCGCTTTTCTCTGCACGCATGAAGATATTCATAATCCCTTATCCAATGATACAAGTCTCGAAAATTTCGTTAGTAATATTTTTGTTTGCAATGCTGCCAAAAACATTGTCAATGCCGTAACAAACAGCAGTATCTCATTTGCTTCACGAAAATAATCATTAATGCCAGAACCGTGCCCAGACATCCTATCACTTATGATGAGATATTACCCTGTTCTTTCCATCCAATTTCCTCAACTCAAGCTTCTCACCCTCCTCTGGTAGAAAAAATATTAAAATCTGTTTTCTTTTCACAGAATTTAATTGTTTAAAGCATTATTCAAAAATATTAGTTGTTAAATATATAAAATTATATAACTCATTGCATCATTTCTCGTAATTTCTAACAATTTTTTGATGCTTGTGCCCACCTCCTTATCCCAGAATTTGTTAAATGCTCAATGGAGGTAAAAGGTTGAGAACCACTGCTGTAAATATTCAAAACATATTTATTTAAATAAGTGTTAAATTTCATGGCATCATATGATTCATATGTAAATTATATTGTTTGCATAGTGTGAAATGTTTAACTTGGTAACATGTTATATAAAAAATTTCTGTAACAATACTCTTAATGTAAGAATTCTATCCTTTACAACTTAGGCACATCAAGCACCATGCCATGATTACTTCTACTCGCTGAAACATGTATCCTACTGTGGCTTCCTGCCCTCTGATCCTAGATACTTAGGGTTCATAACCAAACACCCTCGTCTCTACCGCTTTGCCTGTCATGTCTTCCTAGCAGATCAGTCCACAAGGCCTGTGGCTGAAGCAGTTGGGTAAGCTATCGAAACATCATAATAAATACCAAACAAGAATAAAATCAATGAGATGCAGAATAAGTATCTTAAAAGCATCAATTTATGTAGTTTTGAAGAGTATTAATAAGTAACACTGTTATAAAAATATTATTTAAGTAGGTAATTTAAGAAGTGTCTTATTAAATATGAAACTAAAAATCATTTGGGAAGAAATTTTCTTGTCACTGAGGAAACTCACAAATTAATTTAGACAAGAAAATGTGATATCAGCTGATTGAGGGCTGTAAATAGATTTCATTTTATATAGCACTAGCAGAAAAAAATTTGAAGACTTAAAAATTATTTGTTATTCCAACTTGCTCAGTATATAAAAAATCTTACTAAGATGTGCTTATTTTTATGGGTGCATGCCCACGACATCACTGCAATCCAGCTGTGATCAAGAGTGCAGATCAATCAGTGATGCTGTAGAGAACCACCAAATGAACTAATATGGCAAAAGCAAATAGATATATGAACATGTAGTTGTGTATAAGTTTTGTAAACGAACATTATTACATTTAGCTACAGTTTCTTGTGAGGCCTTTAAATGTAATGCTGCAGTCATCTAGTCTATCAATTTGTTTAGGCCTTGATATTGGCAGTAAACAAAAATAATAAAAAGTATAATTTCTCATTACAGGAGGGCATTCCAGAGATTTTACCAGAAATTCATTGAGACTGCATATCCAATTGAAGACATTTACTTGGAATGAAGGAAATACTATTTCATGATGCTCATTTCTTCAATAGCTTTAAATACTTACATTCTTGGTCTTTACTATCACTCATCAAATCCATTACAATCATCATGTTTCATATATGGTTAAGAGTCAATGGTGCTGACATTTAAAGCCAATTAGATACCCCTGCTAGTTTTACAATAATTGGCTTGTGGGAATCAGGTATGTTTGGTTTACTTAAGATGGTGAAAATCAAATTATCAAAAGCAATCAAGAAATTCTCGCTTCAATAATTTCTCCAGTTAACTGTTGTAATGAACCTCCATTGGCATATAAACATTAAAGGCTAAAACTGATAATACAAAATTAACATGATACTCAATAAAATTGCCATGTCCTACCAGCCTAAATGACTCTTGAAATTTCCATTTTTGGATTTAGAGGTCAATTCACCCTTTTTTCAACTTTTTTAATCCTTTGGAAACAGCTACGTCTATATAATTATGATGGAATCGTAGGATTAAATGGCACAAAGAAAATACAACATGGCTATTCTGTGCAGTGTTCAAGAGGAAAATTCTGATTTTTATTAAAAATGTCCCTTAATTTATGAACATATGTTAAATTTTTCATTGTTTTAAGAACCTTAAAACTAATATATGTACATGCATGAGTCAGCCAAATGTTACAGAAAAAGAAAATGATCAAATTTCAGCTAAATAATTGAATCCAAAACTCCAGAGAGGTTTGATATACTCTCTCTTCCCAATACAGCTGCACATACTTATTTGATAGACATGTATATGCCACCGTAATAGGAAAGTGTAATTACTGTAGGCACTAAATTATTGTGGTGATATAAATTCTTGATAATCATGAGTAGCTCATGTAAAATCTTTCCAGTATTTCAAGAGAGGTCTCAATATTACTGATACAAAAACGAAGTAAATAATCAACGAACAAGATTATCAATAAAAGGCATATCAGCGTTTTAAAAAAGTATATTAAAACTGCAGTGGCATCGCTTAAATTTTGGGCTGTTTTTGGGGCCATTTAAAGTCAATACCTAAAATATGACAGGAAAAATTAGATGAAGCTAATTAATTAAAAGATACATTCTTATATGATATTATAGCTTCTAAATTTCTAAAGCCAGCTAAAATAAATGAACTTACTATAAATAGCAAACATAATACTACACGAGAAGTATCACAACAGCCTAAAGTTTGAGTATCTAAACTGCAATTAAACGGTACAAAATTTATAAATCGCCACAGTCAAAGCAAAAATTATAGACATGCCATTAAGAGACTTCATTGTCAGCGCAATTAACATAAAACTCCTAATTTCCAAAACCAAATGAACTACCATGTTTCAGAAAAAAACCAGTGACTGATAAGTATACACTCGACAGGTATTCAAAGGAGGAAAATCGCTTCAATGGAATAATTAATGTTAATTTGTGCATAACTACAGAAATGTTCATTTGAAAGTATTTATAACCAGATAGATTCGTTGCATGAAGAGATAACAGTAAGAAACATGCACTACCCAGTATTTGAAAATGAGCTTTCCGACTTCAATCATAACATGGAATGGCCAAAAAAGACAATGGTAAAATCGAAGAGTAAAGAGAGTTGTGTGGAAAGTGTAAATGTGCGTGTGTTTGTGTTCGTTTAGTGTTGTGAGTAGCAATCCCGTGTTGTTGGCTGTAAAAAAATCTTTACTCACCAACCTCTCAGGTCTTACCAAACAAACAAATTGCAGAATTATCTTCTCCCGCTGCACAAATGTGCCATGAAATCAAATTTGAGAATTAATACATGATTATATGTATGTATCATAGTGACCGAATTGATTGCATCAACTCAACTGTATAGTGAGCAGATAAGAAGTATTTCAAAGAATACTCATTCTGTAAATAATCCTAATACCAAAAACTGAAATACAAGGATAAAAAAATATCATACTTTCATTTATCCAAATTTGTCCTTTAACATTTGAATTATTTGAGTTTATTTTTAGATAGTTCTTCAGATTGAATATACTTACCATACTCCTTTCCAAAAAAGTTAGTGAGTAAAGTAACAGAATGCATGCTTCAAGCCATTTTATTGCAGCATTAACATAAAATTGGCTTAATTTATCCTGTCACATAAACAACGGAGTCAAACAAATTCTTCATTAAGGAAATACAAGAACTGTTCTTTTAAAACTAATTTTTATTACAGCAGAAAATTTAATTTATAGGTGTCCACTTTTAAATTTCTCTAATGCCTGAATACAGTATTTATCTACCAAGCTTAAATAATAGAAAACAGAATTTCTATTTATCTCCAACTCAATCACACAAGTTTCAAAATGAACTAAAAAATAATGTTCAAACAGTTATAGGATGTCACATTTTGAAAAAACTAAATAAGGCATTTAAACTAAATAATGTGGCAAACATTCTACAAGAAAGCCGATACCAAAGGGAGGGAGGCAGTAATTTATCAAAGCCTGTAAATCCACTTAGATATAAAAATTTTCAATGTGCTTTGCTTGATAAAAGAAGTATACCCAAACATAAATCAATGACCTTGGTATAATGAAATTAAACTCGTTAAAGAAGGAAACTCTTAAAACATTGCTAATAAAACCTTTGCATATATGCAAGGCATTTAAAAGAAAAATACGTGAATGATTTACCTACTGAAACAGAGAATATCTTGTTTGCCTCGTAAAATGGCAAAATTGTTTTCACTCTTACCTTGAGTGTATGGTTATAGCATTCCTCATAGTGAAACAAGTCACGAGGAAAAGGGCACATACATGTGCACTATTGGATGAGGGATACTGTTTACAACATTATATATAATGAAATTAAACTCGTTAAAGAAGTAAACTCTTAAAAAATTGCTAATAAAACCTTTGCATATATGCAAGGCATTTAAAAGAAAAATACGTGAATGATTTACCTACTGAAATAGAGAATATCTTGGTTTGCCTCGTAAAATGGCAAAATTGTTTTCACTCTTACCTTGAGTGTATGGTTATAGCATTCCTCATAGTGAAACAAGTCACGAGGAAAAGGGCACATGCATGTGCGCTATTGGATGGGGGATACTGTTTACAACATTATAGGCACATACTTTGCATTGTCACCTTAGCACCAAGCAAGTAGCTACATAGTTTTCAGTTACCTAAACAGCTCCTCAACCTGAACAGGTTTTATATACCAAGGACAATCTTCTCCTTTTCAAGTTCAATCCAAGTTTTGGGATAATGCAAATGCTAATCAATTACTACATCAATTGGGTGTCTAAAAAGTAGCATTTACACAAGACAGGTGCTTCTGGTGCAAAGGTAATCAACTGCAATTGAAGATTGAAGACAAGTGATAATTTTTTTGAATAGCAACTCCAAAAGTACCCACCATAACTAAACACAAGCTTAGTTTTATAGATAAAAAAACTTGAATTAATAACTCTCCTAGAAAGCCATTACTTTTCTGAATATGCATGAAACATAAATCCAAAATTTTGAATAACAAAATATGGGATAAATATCCCAACAATAAGATGCATTCAAAATTTCAATCACACATTTATGGATATATATATATATATATATATATATATATATATATATATATATATATATATATATATATATATATATATATGTAATGTTAACGAGTTCTACTTAACCTCTGAACCAGCAAAATATTTGCCAACCATCAAATTTCATATATATGACATTTAATGTTTGTTCATTATCAAATAAGCAACAAGCCCTATCGCTGCTGCTGATAATAAAATTGAAATTATAATCCAATGCCGCCTCAAGAAATTCCCTTCATCTCCCAAGTCTTCCCTGTCTCTTCTTCTGCGAGCCCTACCCCTTTTCCCTTCTTGTTTCAACTTAAATTTCTCCAGTTCTTCTGCATTCTTTCTCTCTTCCTCGAGCCGCCTCCTCTCAGCAGATGCTTCTCTAGCCTGTAAACAAATAGATGGACAGCCATGTTAACAAAATAAAACAGAAGAAACTATCTGAAAAACAGTGAAAACATTAATTAGATATTGTTGCCTTCTTGCATGGAAAACCTATTTCAATCCTAATACATACACAATTATGCAGTATTCACCTACATACATTGCTAAAAAATTAACAATTTATACATTTATTTTCATTATTTACCCACTGCATGATTGATAAGACTTTCAAATTAATCTCTTAACTGCATAATAGAAACTAATTCCTCCCAATTTAAATAAGGTTGCACTTCAATGAATTAGTACTGGTTTATGTTCTTTTCATAATTTCATTCGTTTCATCAGTCATATCTTACCCATGTTGCCAAGGTTATTATTTAATATGTCAAACTGTTACTGCAATAAAATTCTTTGAAAGCCCTTTTAGCATTATTATTATAACAAGATATGGACTCTTGTTGTTAAACGTTATGCAAATTTATTTACATAAAGAACAGGTCACATGCCATATTTATCCAAATGATGATGATGTCTTTGAAGTATTACTTTAAAGCTTTTCTCTGATTTATGTCATGAATGCATTCCTAGATATGGCAGCATACATGGAAACGATGTGAATGGGAAATTTTTTAAATGTGATCCTGGGATCAAATTTTAAAACTCGCTAACCTAACTAAAGCCTCACTTAACAAAACATCAGAGACAAAAATGAAATAAATCAATAGGTGTTAAAGACAGGAAAGGAATTATAATGTAGACATCATTATCTTAAACATTTTAAAGGGCAAGGATGGAAGTCTGAACAGCCTTTTACTTCTGTTGACATTGCCATCATTTCGAGTCACTTAACTGAAAACAATGTTACATTGGGCAGGAACGACATTTAAAAAAACTGTTCTCCAATTAGTTAATGAGATTATAACAAAACAATGCAACTCAAAATGATATAAATAGGAGAATATCTGTATTTTATATTAAGATTCGGCAAACAATACATTTGCAACATAAAATTAACTTACAAATGGGGTATAAAATGTGCACATAAATGAAACGAGACCTGAATAAGTGATGTAAGGGTCAGAGTTCACCAACAATTTTACAATCGTTCTACTGTTTCTAACTGTAGTTCAAACTAGCTTTAGTCAATGCAAAAAGTTCCACCAGGAAACAGGTGCTTTATTACTGATAACACTTCTTATTGTTGCTGCTTATTAATGCACAAAGGAACTTAAATAATGATGTAAATTGAATGTTTGCTAAGCTAATAAATAAAGAGTATCAATTTAATCAGAAGCTGTAATTAGAGTGAAATAAATGAACAAAAAATTAACATTTGTTTTTGGAATTGAAAAAAAAAAATTGTTATCACTTTAAGTAGCCATAAAATAGGTTGGATACGAATTTAAGGTGATCTTTTTAGAAAAATCATTCTAAAACAAGTACCGTAATTTTCCGATTATAATACGCATTTTTTTCTTGAAATAGTTGACAAAAAGTTAGGGTGCGTATTACATATATATGGTTATAAATGCATACAACTTTTTTCAGTATGGAAGTAATTTATATTTTCAAACTTATTTTTACCAATAAATCATACATTTCAATGCATTTCGATAATGAACATGTTTTTACAAATAAATCGTACATTTCAATGCATTTCGATAACATTTCTTTAAATATTGCTTTCAAAACAAAAATACGAATATCTATTTATTTACTTTAGCTCTCAGAATTACTAAAGCCTAGGTATTCATTACCACTCCCCTCACTGTCCTCAAACAGTTCCTTGGCGACCTTTTGTTCTCTCTCATCGTCTACGTAAATTGTGTCGCCGAGAACATTTTACACACCTCGATTGGCTTGCATGAATTGGACTTGATGTTCATGTAAACGATGTCGCTGGGTGGCAAAGGACGAACTGTTATTCCAACCAATCAGGTTAATACAAAAGGCAACACTGAGACTGAGATTTTGATACATTGTATCAATCTTTAACGGGAGTCAGAACATAACGTGATATTTTTGTAAACTCTCTCCTATATATCTAGTTTGGCAGCAAAGCGCGAACTTGTACTCCAGCCGACCTGATTAATACAGAAGGTGACATTGAGACAAAATGTTTTTATACAGCGTAGCGATCTTTAATGGGAGAGTCAGAACGTAACGTGATATTCTTGTAAACTCTCTCACATGTATCTCATTTGGTGGCAAGGCGAGAACTGTCCCGATACTACACATAGTCAAGTAAAATTACATTGATCTTTTACAAAAAAATAGATGCGTATTATACATAGTGATAAGAGAATTTTCACATTTCACTCATGAAAACATGGGTGCGTATTATATGGGTTGCGTATTATAATCGGAAAATTACAGTATATATAAAAAAACAACTTTTAGAAAGTGTATAGAGAAGGGATGGCAAATGATTTTTGAGTCGCATGCCAAGAAATTAATGTGAACCATCAGAATTTTTTTCATGTGTCACTAGTTTACTCCTCTAAGTAAGAAACTTCATATTTTATGCAAGTGGTGCCCAACCTATGGCCTGCGGGCCGGATGTGACCCCGAAGGGTTTCTGTGCAGTCTGCGAAACCATGATGGAAAAGTAATCCGAAAAATTTTAAAGACGAATTCATGGATTTTTGTAAAAAATGTTATAATAAAACTTTCATCGTATTTAAATGTTTATTATAATAACCTCATTTAGTGTTAGACTTGATTTTCACTAAAATGGTACCTCAAAATGAATAGGTAACTTCACATTTAAAATATAATCCGGCCCGCAGAAAGGTTGCAAATTCTAATGCGGTCCGCTGAAGGATTCACGACCACCAATGTGGCCCGCCACATAGAAAAGGTTGGGCATCACTGTTTTATACAGAAAATAAAAGCTTACACGTGCCCAGTAAAATTGCTTACGTGCCATTTCTGGTACGCGTGCCATGTATTTGCCATCCGTGGTATAGAGTAAATATGAAACACCAACCCAATCCAATGGTTTGATTCAATGATTTTTGTTTCAATTAAAAATTTTACTGTCGTTTCTTCGTCTCCAAACATGCACAAATTTTTTTAATTTTAAAATATTTATTTTTCACTAACTCTTAAACAGCACTTTACGGCCTTTGTAATAAGCATAACAATAATAACAAAGATGAACACATACGATCATGCTTTCGGCAGGATTTGAACCTGCGACCTTATCATTAGCGGCTAGACATGCTAACCACCCCTCTACCAAGGTCGGCAAATTCTTCAAGAGTCGGAATAATTTTTAAGGATCTATAGTAAAACGTAATTCGGTATGTGGCCATTGCTATTTTTGGTACCACAGTCAAGAGAGAAGCCATTTACATCAAGGCAAATTTAAGAAATCCATATTTTACTCTCCCTTGCCCTTATATGACCTGTAATGTATTGATTAATAAATTTAGTCAGATAGAAGACAACATTTGCAACAAAAAAGTCCTCGAGAGCATATAATTATGATTTATAGTTTAGGAGATAAAAATTCAAGAAGGTCCTGCCCATGTTATCCTATTGAAGGAATTAAACGTCCCTGGAATCGAACTCGGGTCGTTATTTTGCACGGTGATTACATAGTTTCAGTTAAAAAATATATTTAAGCGATCTGAAAATTTACCACCCCTCTAGTTAGTAGAGAAAATAACCACTTTAAGGACAATAAGTCCCATTTTTTAATGATGAAAATTGAAACTTTCAACTGATTGTGAGAGATTATCGGTGAATGGTTATCTTATTTTTAGTTCTCACAATGGATAAAAACATTAAACTCTCAGTTTAATGTCTTAATCGTGGAAATGTATTCAAATAAATTTAAAAACTGTACTAAACACTTTTAAGGTGGCATGACTGGAATTCCAGTCATGGTGGGAGCTATCCCAACTGGAATTCCAATCATGCTGCATTGATAGTGTTAAAGAGGTTAAGGAAGGAAATAATAACAATTTATCAATGAAGAAAAAATAATCATGTAACACTTTAACTTGATCTTCAAAACAAATGTAACTTATTAAACATTCCCATAATGGGCAGTTTCTGTCCTTTGTCTGTCTTTGCAAATAAGATTACCTCCTTGCTCCAGTTATTATAGCTGCTAGGAGCTTTCAGAAGATGGTCAGGTTATTTATTTGGTTGATATCAGTTAAATGGTTCTCGAAATAACTCTATGTAGT
Source organism: Uropetala carovei (assembly GCA_036926305.1). Lineage (NCBI taxonomy): Eukaryota > Metazoa > Arthropoda > Insecta > Odonata > Petaluridae > Uropetala > Uropetala carovei. The sequence goes on from JAXCHB010000003.1 coordinate 969,088, forward strand.
ATTACACGATACCACATCTCAGTTTCGATGATCACTGCACTTCACACGTTAAATTAATTTTATAGTAACATAATTTTACTTACCTTTCTTTCGGTGAAAACAACGGGAATCATTATATAATAAACACTTATGTATGTTTATGTAACAGTTTCTACAATAAACAATTAGTTTATTTTTTGTCAATAAGGATCTCCAATACAACAATCCATTCAATCGTCAAGGGAACAGTTTACAATGTTGAAATAAATTGTTGATTTGTTTTTGTTCAGATAGTATTCAAAGAAATTATTCTGCTGATTGATTAATTAGTTAGTTTTTAATTTAAATCTTTTAAAGAGTTTTATTTACATAATGACGGAGAACAATATTGAGGATTCGAGTAAGCTTTCTTTCTTCGTAAGTATAGAGCACAATTTTAAAGCAATCATAATGTTAAGTGCACGAAATTTAATTATTTTCTCTACGTTATATATGTATACATGTAATTATTTCCCTGTCTTTGCACACCGACAATTATATGTAGCACTGACGAGAACAAGGTGGGAGAAGAATATCAGAATTTTATAGCCGAAAATAAAAACCAAAGGCATTTACTAAACGACAACAGAGTATTCACTAGAAATGTAATATATGACGAAATATTTGATATGTAAAAATGTGCTAATAATTATTTTAAATGCAAATATTAATAATCAATCTATAATTCTTCCGTTGATATTTCAACGGGCATTACACTAGTAATAGAATAACTTGCAACAAAAATCATTAATATACTTACCTTTAATGTGGTAAATGCTTAAGAATTTATTTATAGAACAACATATATTATATTATCACTGTAGAAATTCACTTGTCACAAAGAACTAATTAAAATTTATTTTTGAATCTTTATGTCATCATATTTTAATATGGACATATTTGATTTCAATGTTAATTATCGCTATATTTGTCAGCCTCTCTTTCAACATACACGAGCGCAAAGTTGTTATCAATTTGAGTTTTGAAAAAACTCCTTTCTGCTATTGCAATTGTTACAGGAATTGTAAGTTGTACACGAGATGTTACTAATATATTAGGAAATTAGTCTTGGAAATGGTTTGGCGACATAAACTGCGAAATGAAAATCGAGCTATTATTTTCTTTAGGCAGCCTGCTTTGCCACATTCTTAGTTAAACTAAAAGTTGTATACTGTTAATTTTTGATGAACCAATGCTTGCAAGGGATTTTTCCAAATCATAGCACAATTTTTTCAAGTCAATGTACATGTATTTTTATATCATATAAAAATTTCACAACTTATTCTGTTCATTTAGCAGCTCGAATTGAAGTATAATAGGTGATATTACAATATCTACAATCTGAAGAAAATAAGGTTAGAAATATATCCTCTGGGTTATAATTCATCATTAGAATTTTTAAACTTCAAAATATAGATTTTGCCGCCCCTCTGAAGTAGCACCTGTAAGCAATTGCTTACGTCGCTTATGCCTGAAACCGGCCCTGATTACATATAAGAGTCTTTATGTGTGACACCCTTTAAAATTGAAAGGATGGTTTAACTACATGCAGCCGTTTTCGAGTTATTAGATATTATTTGCAGTGCCTTAAAACTTACCTACATATATCGCGGTAAGTTAATATAAAAGTGGTTAATAAAAGAGGATACAGCTTCATTCGGTACGTGAATCAGTTTACATTTTTTTGGAAAAATAACTGTCAACACTCTTTTGTCTTTGTTGCTGAAACAGCTTTCGTTTGATTTATCTGATATATCAGCAAATCTATATAAATAAAATTGTAACCTCTGTCTGTACATTTGTTTTTTTGTTGGGTTTTTACTTTTTTTGTGTTTTGCATCACAAGAAGACGTTTGAACCTGTTTGCAGAATTGTTGTCAGTCTGTTTGTTTGTCTGTTACCGCATCACGCAAAAATGGCCGGTCGAATTTTTATGAAACTTGCAGTGTATCTTTAGACCGATCCAGATTAAAATATAGGTTATGTGGTGTATCTCAAAAACAATTTTAAGTGGGGGTTTGGGGAGAATCGATTTGGTTTTTCGATGATATCCCTCGAGTAAATTAACTTAGGAAGATCAAATTTGATGTGTGTCACTTGCAATACAAGTACAAGATCAATCTCCTATATATTTATGAAAGTTTGTTTGTTTGTGCATCTATATATTTCCACACCATTAAAGCTAGAATAATCAAACTTTAAACAAATACTTTCTTCACAAATAAGAAGGTCGTAGGCTACTTTTTAATCCCAAATGTTTTATATTAATTGCACAAAAAGCAAAATAACTTTGTATGCTAATGAACTGCCATCTAGAGATGAGTCAGAAAGAACGGGGACAGTTCTTTTCGAACTGTTCTGATGCCTAAACTGTTCAATAAAATAACTGTTCTCATAAACTTCCTGTTCTCAAAGAACAGGTAACTCTACATATTATATACAGTGAGAAAGGTGGAAAACGACTACTTCCTTATCCGTAATTGAATGGAGGGTACTGATTAAAGTACGCGTATTTTCTCCAGTGCTACTATTGATTTGAATCAAATTTGGTGTAATTGTGGAGGGCTCCCAGAAATAATTCATATGTGGTTTTTGTTTCTCTCTGCCTGTTTTATTCAAAATGGCGGCAGAGTGAATCCTTAAATACCATGTATCATCTAGAATTCTGATCGGATTTGAACCAAATTTCCCTGGGCAACGCCGGGAATTTCTGCTAGTATTTAATAAAGAAGTGAATCCTGTGCTCTTCATATTTCATATAAGAAGCAAACTTTAAAATTGCTTGTTTGCAAGGTTAATCCACAGACAGATAATTGGGGTTACAAAGAGAAAAGTCAGATGAAAAATGAAGGAACTCCCAAAGAAAAGGATAAAACTATCACTTTGTATTGTGAATGGGGTCATATATGTAGTACTAAATGTACATAAATTTGATTACTATAACACAGCAAAAGGCTTTCCCGTGCATATGAAAAAATCCCATTTAAAATGTTGAAGGACCAACTATCATAACATTGACACAGACATTCTATCTGCTCGGTCACTTTAAATACGTACCTACAGTGGCAGATGAGTCCAATACTTCATAGAAATGTACATATATGTTTTGAGCTGAAGAGGACAGGTAAGGACACAAGAAAATGTAAATACAAATATGTACTGCTAAAGAGGACAAAATATATTAACGTTCAGGATGTGTAGTAACACTACTGGCATCTTGATAATTTAGCAAGAGCTACGGAAGGAAAATCAAAATACACAAATGTGATCCATAACTTCTTAAAAATATTAAGTAGCTCACCCTGGACTCTTCTTCTTTGCGTTGCTTGCATTCTTCGTTACACTCAAGTAAAACTAAGGATTTTGCCTCTTTCCTTTCCTTGCCAGACTTTTCAGAAGATATGTCATGGATATCCTTGCAGTTACGTCTTTGTTTGATAAGCCCACAAGGGCAGGTTACACGTACTTTCAGATTGCATCTAATTATTTCAACTCCTGCACTTCCATCAGCAACATCTGCAGGGCATAGGCCAGAATGGCAGGTAACTTCACAACGGTGACCACATGACAACTGTAAAAAAAAAAAACATAACCTAAATTGAGTGCAGAAAAGTAATTTCAGATCACTGAATTAACACAAAGAGATAGTCAATAATGTTGAAGAAGAAAATAATATGTTTAAAATTAGTACTTTGAATATTTTTAAATTGCCATATGAAAAAATTATAGATAAAATAATATCTCTGTAAAATTTTCAATTATAAATAAAACAAAAGTAAATATGAAATATCCTTTATATAATTTTACGTCTGTCCATCTGTCCACATTTGTATCTCAAGAAGCGTTCGTCGTAGAGATATGCGGTAAACAGCATTTTGTTTCCACTATTTTCAAATCCAGGAAACAATTATATTTTCCTATAAGTTTACATTGAATTTTTGATTTTTCAGAGTGCAAGGTTTTTTTCCTTCATTCATCAAAATACCTAAATATGGACTGATTTTCTTCGTTTTTGCTTCAATCGACAGATAAAATTGTACACTATCTTATTATTGAAATGTTAACATGTTACATGGTCGAAGTTTTCAGAAATATGCAATTGTTTTAGAAATTATGCGGATATTTTGTACTCTTTCCTTGAGTTGCCAAGGCGACAATCATTTAGCCTCCGATTCAATTAGTGTGAATTAAACCTTCAAGTACGTGAAAGAATAGTGTTATTTGCTTTGCACTTTTGTTTAAGCATCGAAATTATTGCTGTAGCAACACCTAACTTTATGCAAGCAACGTAAATATTTACGGATAATTATTCAGTTAACTGCATATGGGAAGCACTTCTAATGATTAAATCAAGGCATTTCATAATTTGAATACTGGAATCTTACCTTTTTGTAAGTAGAATCATTATATTATTTTATATAATAATGGTTGGTTGGTCACGCTATGCAAACGCTAATAACTCGAGAAATAATAATGATTGAAACTCGAAATTTGGTAAGGATGCTTGATTAACACTTATTCAGAGAATGGTAAATTTAAATCGCGAAAAAATTCCTTGGTTCGTCTCCAAGAGAGGCATTTCCATTTCCCATTACTTTACATGTAAAATGCAATTTTTCGACGTGCAGGCTTTTATTCATTTAGAAATTACAATTAGAAGAAATTAACAGACAACCTTCGGATTTGAACCATTTTGAAGAAAAAGTTATAAAGTTTCATATTCCATTCATCTTTTTTCACCCACAGTTTGAAATATTCCATGTTAAACGTTTAATTTGCATATTTTGTGGAAATCTCGCCATTTTAACGTGATGTTGCTATGTCGACCATTATCATTGTTACACCTCAAATTACTATTATTGTATACATCTTTCTGGGAATAAGCGTGCCTTGAGTGCTTCAATATGAAAGAGAGAGGAAGAAAGGGGAGAGATTGGCATGTTTTGTGGAAAATAAGTATATTAACGTAAATATAAAAAATTTTAAGTATCAACAGTGTCATTTTAGAAAAATTGGAAATAAAAAGCATTCTTAAATTAAATTCTTTGTAAACCACACGTGCTTACGAATTTATATTGTTATTCTTCGAATTAATTTCGTAACAATGGCCGAAGCTTGGAAACAAATATAAATTAAAATTCAATTAAAATTAAAAGGACATTTAAAACTGTTAACAGGCAATTTTTGAAGAAACAACAGTGGATCTTTTAATGAACTGATTTGTTTTTATAAAAGGAATTTTGGTGCTTACTTAATACAGAGTAAGTTCTAAGGCTTATAATCCCTTTAAATCTAATAACAGTGGCTATTATAGTTTAAAGAAAGAAGTTAATTTATTCACTTTACAGAATGAATTAATTTTAGGCTAGAGTTACTTTGGAATTTATAGTATGTAAAGTGGAAGTTGTACTGAATTGACTCAAGTAATTTTCAAAGCAAAAATCAATTTATAACTATTGAAAGTTGTTGTTTCGGAAACTGAGAAGTCCAGAGTGGTGAGCGGACGCTAAATGATATTAAGGTACATTTTATTCCAAAATCTATTTAAAGTTTTATCAGAGGCAATTGAAGATTGAACAAATTTTTTTGTTACCGGAATTCTGCTTATTTCATGAAATTGAAATGCTAATGCATTAATCCATTAAAATCTGTTAAGAGTGGCTATTTTAGTTGAAAGAAATATATGTACCTACATGGTACTTTTATTCACTTTTCAGGATGAATGAATTCTAGGTTAACATTGCATATTATAAAAGGATTTTCTTTGGAATAAGAAGTTTGTTATGTGGTTATTTTAACTGAATTAAATCAAGTTCTCTTCTAAGTTTGAAATCCATTTAAAACTGGTGAAAGTGGTTGTTTCGGAAAATGAGAAGGCAAGAGTGCTGAGCAGACGATAAATGATATTGAGGTACATTATATTCCAAAATCTATTGAAAGTATTATCAGAGGCAATCGAAGATTGAACCAATTTTTTGGAACCGGAATTCTGCTTATTTAATGAAATTGCAATCCTAATGCTATAATCAATTTAAAACTAATAACAATGGCTATTTTAGTAGAAAGAAAGGTACTATTTTATTCACAAGGAATTTCTGTGAGATTTTAGTTCATTAATTAAAACAGACTTATGATATAGAAATATTCGATGGTTAAAACAGTGCACAATTTTATTCTTGCGATTTTTACATGTTGCATTGACGAAAATTCATTAAACCCGTTGAAATTCAACGGGCACTTATGCTAGTACATCTATAATGCTTGTTAATGCAAATAGGCTCATGCATAAATTTATAAATTAGATGAAAACAGGGACGTAAGCTATTTTTTACTTTCACATATACCAGTGATGGCGAACCTTCTATTGCCCGTGTGTCAATATAACTGAAATTGTCGAATCTTTTCCGCCTCGCATGCCATGAAAAAGTCCTTAATTTTTCTTGCTTGCCAACTAAATTAACTTCGTGATCACTATATAAGAGATTGAAATTTGTAACCGCAAAACTAATGTTCACAATAGTAAACTAAATAACACAATGTTTTTTCGGCACTAAATCTGTACGATAAATGCTTTGATTGATTTTCACCTTTTGTTGGCATGCTAACCAAAATTGTCTTGTGTGCCACTTATGGCACGCGTGCCATATGTTTGCCATCACTGTCATATATGAATTATATTGAGAAACTATTGTTATCGCGAAAAAATTCGACCTTGAGATTTTTACGAAAATATACATTTTAGGTGTCGCTGAATCCGAAAAAGTGGTTTTTGCAATGCTGTCTGTCTGTATGTTACTGGCTAGGGCCTAAACGGTAGAGCGAAAATAAATGAAATCTTGTACTTGGGCATTTTATCATACTGAGCAGAGTATATGTGGAAATGGTTGACATTGCTCAATAATTAAGGGAAGTTTATTCTACACATTTTTAACAAAAATCTGATGTGGCCAACACATGACTTTCTCCATATTTGGGGTATACATATTTAAATTATTATGAATAGCATTATCTATCTATATCTAAAGTTCACCCTGCAAGCCACCGCAATGGTATGTGGCAGGGGGTGCAACAGCACCAAGGGATAGTGCATAATAATGAATAGTATCACTCTATGTCAGCTGATTTCTTATCGTAACTTCTGTTCTGCTCAGCTAAAGTATAAGACAAAATTATTATTTCGTATCGTAAAAGAATACAGTCGTCCTTATTGCTGTAAATTATATTTTGAATATGTTTACAGAGTTCACTGCTACATGGTGGTGGTGCTGCATACTGGAAATTTAAGAATAAGTTAAATATCTCCAAAATGGATGGTTCTACAAAAATTTGTTTCAAACAAAATTTGGAAGAAATATTATTCTCTACAACTTTGGTCCTCATGAAGATTACCAATAACGACGTTTTTAAGGAGATATTTGACGGAAACCGAAAAAACTGATTATTTATAAATAATTCCTGAACAATAACTGATATGGAAAATTGTTTCAAATGAAAGTTGTAGGAAATTACATTCTCTATAACCTTTGTATAGAATTGTATATACAATAACGATGTTTTAATGGAGAAATATCCCAAAAAGTGAATTGGGTTTCGAATAAACCTCGACTTCCGGTTAACCAGTATTGTACAAAAACTAATCAGTTCTTTGTGCTCATGCTAAAGTGTTATATATGAAGTTTGGTAACAATATGGCAAGTACTTTTTGAGTTAGAGCACCCACAATCACATACACACATGCATGCACTTGCATACACACACATGCACGTGCACACACACACACATACGTGCGCGCACACACACACGTGCACACAGACATCATTCCAAAAATAGTCTAAATGTGTTCTAGGGACCTCATAACATGTATTTCCGTTGAAATCTCTAAGTCAATTTTTTTCATGAACACAATACTTTCCCATTACTACGTATGGAGAAAGTAAAAATTTGATTTTCTGAAAAATGGCTTTAACGATTTTAATCAAATTTCGTAGAGTTACTTGAGTTTACATCTTCAATAATACCGTATAGTTAATATTTCTCAAAAAATGAATATAAGGCTAGTTTATTCTAGACAACTTTAGCAATAATTTGATTTTCTCAAAAACGGCAGGAACGATTTTGATAAAATTTCATACAGTTACTTGAGTATACGTCTGCAATATTATTACATATTTCATTTTTCTCAATGAATGAATATAAGGCTAGTTCATTCCTGAGCAACTTTAACAAAAGTTGGATTTCCTAAAAACTGGCTGATACGATTTTCATTTTCTAGAGATAACTAAACGATGCATTAGTATATGAGAAAGTTTGTACAATGTATCTTGTACCAATTTTTTAACACATTACATGGTTATCTTCTCTTCATTGATAATCCAAATAAACGGTTGCATTGATTGTTATATAAAAACGAAAGGACACGTACTTAAAAAGAAACAAAGAAATTTAAAAACAAAATTTCACAATCAATTACTGTATACTGTACCCTCAGCGAGATTCGAACCCGCGAACCTTACATTGGCAGTCAAATACATTAAAATGCTATACCGGGGAAATGCATTATTAGAGTTAAATGTGAACTGATATCAACTTATTTCACACACTTCTTAATTTTTAATAAATTAATTTTAAAAAAACCGTGCAAACATTGCGAGGGCACAGCTAGTACACATAAGTTCGACTAACCAGCTTAGGGCATTGGTTTCCACAGGAAAGCAGCTTCTCTATGAGACTCTGTCCTTGTTTCGCATTCTTATCTAATGAATTATCCTTCTCCAGTGCAGTGATCCAATTGTGGCACTCAATGAACATTGAAGGAGAAAGTCCACAATGACATTTTTGTTTCATGGTCTGTTTGCATGGAGGACACTCTCCAGGGTGACACTTGGATAAAGGGCAAGGGTGCAAGCAACCAGTTGGTCTTGGTTTTAGACATGGAGAATTACATGTCTCACAATTTCGTCCAGCAAGTGCCTGAAACAAAAAAAATCATTTTGCCACAAAACTCATTAAATACAAGATAACTATGAAATATAAAGGCAAAATTAATTCATTACTTCCAAAAATCATTTTCATCTCCAGTACTAATTTTGTTTGTTTTCAGCTGTTAAGACCTCAGAAACATACTATTACTGAAATATTGAATTTGGACCTTAGATTGAATGAGGTATTTGCACCAGAAAATCTGCTTCACAAGCAAAAACATAGGTACATTTAAATGAGCTTGCTGAATGGTGATGGATTAAGAATAACAAAATCTGAGTCTTGTAAATCTGAGAAAATCTTCCTTAACCTGGTCAAAAACAAGGAATAATACTCATGATGTCTGTGTTACAGATAAATATAATTTTTCTGAAGCTCAAAAATAAACTTTTAATGTTCTGTTGAATAGGATGCTGAGAAATACAGGTATTCCAAAACATTTTATTGCTGCACGGAATTTTGATGTTGGTTACAGGCAACAGAACTATTTCTAATAGAAGTTTAAAAACTCAACATGAAACTTCAATACAGCAATTCACTTACTGGAGCATTATCTCCTGCTTCACTAGCAGATGAACCTCCTTTAACATGGTGACAAGGATGAGTGCAGTAGTGAGAAGTGCAAAGGAGTAATCGGCCGCATTCACGTCCACAAGAATAAGGACGCGATGAGTGGCATGGCTGAGTACTCTTCTCGTGGCCACCTAAACAAACAACTTCGACACCAGTCTGGAACAGGATCATATTTTAACCAAATTCATTATAAATTGCAAAACTACAAGATGGTGAGAGCACCATTTGACCTACTTACAGTGCAAGGGGGACATGGGAGAAATTTCTTGATCATCTTGGGCTCCTGTGGCTTTTCCCATGGACCGGCTGGCTTCTTTGGCATTTCAACTTCCTCCTTTACCCAAATGGATGAGTGGCACTTTGCACTACAAGCATGACCACATGTGCCCTCTCTCACCATACCGCAAATCTCCTGGCAGGAAGGACACTCACCAGAATGACAGGTATGCGGTCTTGGCTTATGTTGACAAGTGGAAGGGAGTCTATGGATTGTACACAAATATTAACAGCTGTAGATAACAAGTTTAAACTACAAAGATTTTATATCAAAATGTAGCATTAATGGAATATGATATAAATTTCTGCTGGAACAAAAAATTTTCAGGAAATTTTAAGTTCCAAAGTAAAACTTTGCAAAATAATCAATTTTAATCTTTAAAATAATTAAAAATACACTGTATACTAAATGGATTAGTTTTGACAGTCGATGGATGCTATTTGAGCTAAAAAGTGTTATGCAACAGATGACAAAACCGATAGTATTCATCTACAGTGTAGATCAGTGTTTTTCAACCTTTTTTGAGTGGCAGAACACCTATATACATATGCATTTATATATATTTACATATAACCTTTATTTCATGCACTTAATAGAAGTACTTTCTGCTTCTGCGAAAGATGGAGTTATGATGTGAGAGCAAAATAAAAATACTTATTTTTAAATTCATTAAAAAATCTAAATTTATAGAAAAATTATTTTTGGAGGAATATTTCGTGGAACACTTAGGCAATGCTATTGGAACACCAGTGTTTCGCAGAACACCAGTTGAAAAACACTGGAGTAGGTCAAGGGCGTGGAACTTACGGCCCACAAAGCTTTGGTGAAGATATGGTCCGTGATATTTACTACAGATAATTTAGTACATTTTAAGTTTGATTGTTGCCATAAAACATTGCCTGGCAAAGTTTTCAATGCTAAACAGTGGTTAAAAATTTATTTTCAGATTTTAAAATTGCATGTAATCTCTTAAGTAAGTTCCTATGTAAACTCAAATCCGGCCTACCAAGGCACTCGTGATTTCTAATATTCTAATATTAATGTGGCCCATCACGTAAAAAGGTCGCACGCCCCTGGCATAGATCTTTTAAAAGTATAAAATAATGATCATTATAACTTTTGTGTATGTATGTGTATATACATATTCAACTGAAGGAGGTGATAAATGATTCCATATTAATGTTTATCTTAGGTAAGTCCCTAATGTTGACAGAAATTTCTCTAATTTTCTTTTTCTAAAATTTTCTCCTAGTGTTAAATCAAAATATTCTGATGCAAATAATTTTAAGTGCACTTACTTGCATGGCTTTCGGCACTTAACAACAACACCTTTACCCCGCTTTGCATCACCCTTGATTCGACGTTCTTGCCCACAAGGCACTTTTACAGAGGTAGATTTGCAGGGGCAAGATATGGACACCATCAAGGGACATGGGTAGCATGGCCCACGATGACATGGTGCTGGACAGCGATGTTTTCCACATGACAACATTCGAGAGCAAACTTTGTCACAAGGAGGGCAGCGACCATCACAACACTGTCAACATTTAAAAAAAGCTTAAATAACAAAAATTTCACAATGAAAGTGCTAGGGGGATGTTAACAAGTTAGGACAGTGTACAGCATATTCAGTTTTGCAAAACATTTGCAATAACCTTACAATTTTAGAGACTGAGGGATTTGTGATTAAAAACTGATTCCTCTTGCTACTTCAAGAGCATTTTCTTTGTTATAAAAATGTTAAAGCGATGACACTCCCTTCATTTGTAAGTCACATGGACATTTGAAGCTAAAAGTTAAAAATAATAAATAAAAAAACTGATTTTAAAGTAAATTTAGGCGGAATTTAACTAAAGATTCATGTTATGCCACTAACAAAGAATAAATAAGAGAATAGTTTGTCTAAAAATCACCAGTAATATACATTAAAAATACAGTTCATAAATTGAAGTGCGTTACTTGGAATGCCATGTATACTCTCAATGTATCTAATTCTTACAACTCCGCAATATTTTCAAACCTCGCAATATCAAAATGGTTACTTTGTACCTTCCATTTAATTATCGATTTTTCACATTATTAAAATGTGACTAGAATGCTGTAGGAGTATTTTATTCTTACTTATAAATGTCTTTATAGGATCATGTTTTTTTCGTGGGTAGATCTATTTCTTCAAAAACAAAATGCCGTATTTACCTGAATATAAGACGAGGTTTTTTTCCAATAAAAATCTTGAGTCATCTTATATTCACGTAGTATGGAATAACTTTGCGTAAATCCATTGTATGTTGTAAAAGTGGACGACATTCATTTTGATGCCTGAGGATGTAATATTATCCTATCACAATGGAAAGCTGGGGTTTAGAAACCTGATACTTCATGCACTACAATGTAGCTTAGTGTAGCTAAAGGTAATTAGAACAGTCCTTGTTGAAAGCAAAAACATCTCGGTGCCAGCAAATGTTATTCTATCCTACTGTAGGTGTGTGAATATTGACGCTGGGTTTCTATAATGGTTTATTTAACAACAAATAATCATAATTAACTGCTGATTTTTTAATGCTTAGGCAACCCATGTTACACCAAATGGTGATTTGTCGAGGCTTAGGAAATCTTCGTTTAATTCTTACTTCTTGATGCAAATTGCGTGTTTTGTGATAACACAGCAAAATAACTTACAAGTAAAATCGATAAGAAATTATTGACATTACAGGGTTTACCATTGCTGCTTCCAGGTTTAAAATTAATAATTCAATTTCCAAGAGAATAACCTTTAAAGGATGGAATTTAAAGTCTGCAGTATAGGCAGCTGGCCGGGTTTTTTGGCATTTAAATTTGCAAATATGTTTTATTTGAGATACTCCTTTATATCTCCGCCAAGAATTATCGTAGATAAGTAAAACATAAAGCATTTTATTAATTAAGAACCTTTTTACAATAGAAAAACCCTCTTATGTTATTAACAGAAAAGTACATACTTTTTTGTATGAAAGTGTGTATTCACCTGCCAATTCCTGTCTCTTTCTGTTGTAGTTCACTCCCACAGTGAAACCCTTGTATGATACACATGGAAACATGGTGACAAACACAATGTGACATCACATACCGGACACTGGACTTGCACTGTACAGCGTCGCCCATTCTCAGGACAGCGCATCGTTGTCTTCTCCCTTGCTTTGGCCAATGTCGGCTATGACAACACTCAAGACGTGTCAGTTAATGGTGGTGTGCACTAGAACCTCCTATTTGTGTAGGAGGAGCTGCACGATGATCAAGAGAACATTTAGTAATACCCCGAATCAACTGCTTTCTTATGGCTGTGAATACTTCTGCCCATCGAGTGATATATATGTAAGACGAAAGAATTCAGCACAGTCATATCAAGAAAATGAAAAAAGTTTCTTTGTCCATTTGCATGTTTTTCTCATGAACGTATAACTGTTAGCTATACAATTGCTGAGGTCGACAAATCTCATGTTCATATTATAGTGCTTCACTATTTCAGGTTTTATAGGATTTCCACTGCTGTCAATAAAATTTCCTTCTGCTGGTGTGTGACGAATGTTGCTGAGCATATAAACTTCTTGCTTGCCCTACCAAACAATGGCAACTAATGGTCCTTTTTCCCTTGACCTTATGTCTCCTTTCTTCAACTTCAGTTTTTGTTTTGTCCAATTCAGAGGCATGCCTTTTCTATTTGGTCGGACCATCCCACAAGAGTTAATCTTCCTCTGATGAATGCCAGTGAATAAATCAGGAGAGGAAAAATAATTATCCATAAAAACTTTGTGTCCCTTACCTTCAACCTTCTTCACAAGATTTATCACTGTTCCATGTGTTGCACTCATGGTTGATGACGCTGCCTCCATTTGCCTTCCCACATAGGCATGCATGTCGAATGTATAACCCGACTGATCGCACAGTTTATAAATTTTTATCCCAAACCTTTTATGTTTCTTAGGGATATATTGTTTGAAGATTAGACGACCTTTGAATGAGACAATTACTTCATCCACTGCCAGGTTTTCTGTTGGATTGTAAAAGTCATTATAATGCCTATTCAGAAGGTTGAAGATATGCCTTATCTTCCAGAGATGATCAGAGTTGGTATTGTTTTTATCAGGAGCATTATCATTATTTGAGAAGTGGAGAAACCTTAGTATGTGTAAAAATCTGTCTCTTTGCATTGTTCTTCCAAAAAATTCACAATAATATAACTCATCAGTTGACCAGTATTCTTTGATTGTGTCTCTACCTGTATGTCCCACCAACAGCATTATGGCGAGAAATTTCTGCATCTCTTCTTTGGTTACATCTGGCTGTGCAGCTGGTGCTTGAGGGCCAAGGGAGTTTAAATATTGATGATAATAAATATCTGTTTCGATTACAAGCAAATCAAAAATTTCATCACTTCATAGTAATCTAAAGAAGTTGAAAGCTGGCATTCAAATTTGGCGCCACAGATATACTGACTCCAGAAGGGATGCCTGTGAATGGGTGTATCTCCCTGTTGTCCTTCACTGACCGTGCTTTCCACTCGTAAAATCTCAGGGCTGTGCGTTCTTACTCTTCTTCATCTTCCGAATCATCGATGCCTGTTTCTGCCTCTGAGTCTTCATTAAGAAATATTTCGATTTCATCCTCTGTGAGTCCTTTCCTGTCCATTTTCATAACAGAAAGATTACAGAAAACACCGCGCTCACAGGAGGTCCACCAAAGAACTGTCTTGAAAACAAAGGGAGAATGAATCTTACAGTCACTCAGCGCTGTGTTTGTGTCATCTCCCTTTCCTAAGGCAGGGGTTTCCATGAGCAGGGACCACCCATAGCAAGAGAAATGCTTACGCTGCTTATCTCAAGAGAGGCTGGGGTTCTCCCCTTGTCTGTTGGTTCATCTTTACACAGCACTAATAATCGGGAAAATGTTTAGACTATATTGTGAGAATGACTCTGACACAATCTGAATCATTTTATGGAAGTAGGCCATCTTATTCAATTAGCTGCCAGTTGTAAATAAGACAACACTTCGTCAGGAACTAATTGATTGCTATCCCTTTATTTCATTGGATGAAAGGAAAACTCTATATCCATAGGAAAGAACAACCATTCTAGACTGGCTGAGTAAAGAAAAATGCATATTATATGGCATACCAATAAAATAATAGGCAAAATGCTAGCGAAATGCTATTCGTGCATATGCTGCATCGGTCGGCCGTTAAAGCCCACCAAAGTGTGCACATATGCTGTCGGCCATCCTTTAAAGGTTAATAATCAAGGATGCCAATAGATACTGACAAAATTAACAGTGAAAAGCAAGGATAAAAGAAACAAAATAGCTTTACAATTTCATTGAGAATATCACAATTTTATATCAGTAGGACAAAAATAGTAGTGATTTTTGGCTGCCCCACTCCGTCTGAACAGTAGTACTTTTTAGTATGGGCCCGAACTAATGGGGTTTACTTTCGTAAAATTGGAACATTAAAAAAAAACTTTGGCCCTCAAGATACGCCACTGATCACTGATCCCTTGGTAAAAACTGTTATTAAAACTACCTAAGTACTGTGATGATTAAAGAGAGAAATTTTCCATCATCCAGGCAAACTGGAAGCTTTTAACATACAGCTGCTTAAAGTCTTTACAAAGAATTTTATACACATTTAAATTAATTTTATTTCCTTTACACCTTCATTGCTCTGAGATTATTAAACTTTAAGTACAAGTTTTTTGTTTTCAAATGAATTAAATTTAAGTACATTTTATAATCTGATATAAGATATGGCAACTTACTTTGCGGCTGCATGGATGGCGAAGGCAGTTTCTAGTTTTTCTACATTTGTTTTCACAGAGAAATTCTTTTTGACATGAGAGTTCTTTAGAATATTGACCACAGCGACAAGTTTGGACTCTCATCTGAAGGCACTACAACAGAAATTTAAAAAAGACAATTATAGTTTTCGAAAACACTAAATTTCTTTTGTTTTTCAGTATACATATAAATCTGAAGTAAAGCATCAGTAATCCCATATGTAACAACTTTAAGTACTGATAATAGTTTTTTTCATACATGACATTAATGAGAAATATTTGTCTGACTCAAGTAGAAGAATACAAACATTAAGAATAAGTTATCAGGCAAAGAGAAAGATTCAGGGATATACGGAACAATAATGCATGAATTTCAGGCAAAAGAGTGAAGAGAAAACCTATCTGCCAAAACCTTACATACAGTGCAGATAAAGAGAATCAATAATGAAGGGAAAAGTACAATTCTTGGAAGAAATTAAGGATGAGACAGAAAGAAATACCTGAAAAATGAAAAGACTTGAATAGAGAGCAGAGCATAAAAATACTAAGAAAATTGAATAATAAAGCTATAAAATGTCATGAAAAATGGACAGGTATTCTCTCCTATTTTTAAAGAAAAAGGGTACAGCAATATATCAAATAAGAGATACTAGACAAACCATTTTAACCTTTAAACGCCGTGAAGCACAACATATATTTATGAGCAAAAACCATCCCTACAACACTGCGAGGTACATATGCTGTAGCATAAATGATACAGTAATATAATACTCTCTTTTTAAATTCTCTCAAGTGTGTCTTTACGAAGCTGGTTGTTATGACTGGGATATTTCTTATGCCCTTTTTATTGCCACTGCATTCAGAATCTGTGGTCTCTGTATTTGCTCCAGAAGTTTATGATATCTGGCAGCCTTCAGAAAAACATTATTTCAGGATATTTTTTGTGCAAACCCTGTCTCCCTCTGCAAGGATGACACCAATATGTGTATATGGAAAGAATATCTTTTGTTGATCTGTCTTACTACAGTCATCATTTTAGCATTGAAATTCTCACCAAGGTCTCATATCCACCATTATATTTTAGTAAGTGTGTCTGTCTGTTCTTTTATGCATGCCCACATTTCTCAACTGATTCCGACCAAATCTGGCAAGACT
Source organism: Uropetala carovei (assembly GCA_036926305.1). Taxonomy (NCBI): domain Eukaryota; kingdom Metazoa; phylum Arthropoda; class Insecta; order Odonata; family Petaluridae; genus Uropetala; species Uropetala carovei. The sequence continues at coordinate 985,897 of JAXCHB010000003.1, forward strand.
GTAGGGAATACCAAGGGGAAGGTTATTGCGTGGTTTTAGTGTTCGTCAGTCTATTTGTTTCAAAATGACAGCCAATTTTCTGTCTGCTCCTTAATGCATGCCCACAATCAACTGATTCCAACCAAATTTGGTACAATTATAAGGGACAGCAAGAGGAAGGTAAGTGTAAGATTTCGTTTCCATCTGCCTGTTTGATTTAAAATGGTGGCCGATTTAAACATTAAACTACGTGTACAGTGGATCCCCACTATACGATGGGTTCGGAATGCGACAAAATCACTTTACGATTTACGCTCATAAGGACATTAAGGTTCACGATACGATTGATGATTCATGTTATGATAGCCTTCCGATCGCATTCCACTGGCTACATACACACAGGTACTCAGCCTCAGGCCCATATTTTAAGTCGCCACTCGTACACAAAAAGTGACATTCATATGTTTACTAACTTGTAATTACAATGTAGTAAACATATGAATGTCACTTTTGAGTGTGAGTGGCAACTTAAAATACGGGCCTTAGTCTTTGCGCGTCACTCGCCAGAAGAGGTTGTTTGCTAATTTGCAGAAATTAGTGATTTATCTAATTAAATCTATTATTTACATTATTATTGTAAATTGTAATTACAATTAGAATAGCCATGGCCTCTCAAGTGCGTAGTAAGCAGAAGATTACTATTAAAATCAAACAAGAAATTGTGAGAAAACATAACGAGGGTGCCCGAATTAGTGCATTGGTGCATATGGTTATCCACAGTCTACCATATCCACCATAGTAAAACAAAAAGACATCTTTAAGTCAATTAAAGTTACCGATGAATCCAATACATTGCAAAAAGGCAGAGACTTGATTGCTGAAATGGAAACTCTTGTTACTGTGGATTACAGAGAAGGAGATGAAGGGCAATACACTTCCTGGACAATACATCTGTGAAAAAGCCAAGCAAATCTTTGACTACTTAAAAGCAAAATCACCCTCACCCAGTGATTCTCGTTATGATGATTTTAAAGCCAGCAAAGGTTGGTTCGACTGCTTTAGGAAACGAGCTGACATTAAAAGCGTTATCAGACATGGAAAGGCTGCCAGTGCTAATAAGGAAGCAGCTGAAACTTTTAAGGTGGAGTTTGGTGAGTATATTGAGAATGAAGGTTATAGCCCTCAACAACTGTTCAACGTTGATGAAATGGGCCTTTTCTGGAAGCGAATAATAATACGAGTTTCAAGTTTGATATCTTTAATATCACAATCGTTTTTAATCAAATATATATTGCCTGGAACGAATTACCGGCAATCAGTGTATTATTGGGTTCACATTACAATATTTTCATAATATGATGGAGTCTGTAGAACGGATTGATATCGTAAAGCAGGGGTCTACTGTATTTTCCAGAGTCCTGCTATTGATTTGAATCAAATCTGGTATGATTGTGGAGGGCTCCCAGGAATAATTCAGAAGCGGTTTTTCTTTCTACCCATTTTATTCAAAACGGCAGCCGATTGACTTCTTAAATACCATGTATCAACTAGAATTCAGATCGGATTTGAACCAAATTTCTCATGGCAATGCTGGGTATTTCTGCTAGTATTCAATATTTAATTGTGAAATAGCAAAAATAATTACAAAAAATCAAAACTGGTGATTATTAAAATTGCAGACAAAATGACAAGCAGAACCACAAACAGTGAGGGATACCTGTATATGTAATGAATGGTATTTCAGTAACGCTATATGAATCCTTGTGGTGAGGATAAGAATTTAGAATTTAAATTCGGCGTTTAACGGCTAAAGAGAGGCTACTTGTGAGATTAGCTGGGAAGTGTTTTGACTGTTATGTTTATTTGGTTGATCAATAAAGTTAAACCTACCTTCTAAACATCCTTAGAACATTTTATTAAGTGATAAAAAAGAAGCAAAATTTGACAAAGTTAGTGACATGTTGTGAAAGTTAGAAAACATTCTATTTATCAACCAACAATGTAACTAATAAAATTTAAAATTACATTTACTTGAACAGAATTAATGGAAGCATTAAGAGTTTCTGTTCTTACACATATTTTGATCAATTGTGAATCAGCAGAATACAAACAAACAATTACACAAACTCCAGTTAATAATTTTAAATTCAATATTAGTACTTCAAAACTTGATTACAAGATATGCAATAAATTTAACTGAATTAGAATTTTGTATTCATACGCTAAAGCATTCATTGAAAGGAAAAACAACAACTGGTTAAATTAAAATACTTACAGCTCCACAATCATCTTTATGGCATCTTCGGGCGCATGTATGAACTCCACATGCCAGCATTTTTCCACAGGTATCACCACAGGTAGGAACAGCATCCATTTGCTAAGATTCAAAATTAAATGAACAAACATTATAACAACAAGGGAAAATTAAGCCCATTTATAAATGTGTGTTGTTTTGGTAACACTGAATAATACAATATATTTTTTACTAAGAAACCTACAGTTCAGAAAACTGCAGGCAAGGTAATTTCTCAAAAAATGTTCATGTTTTGATAAAAAACTATATGACATATGTTTATCAGTTTTAGTTGCATAACTTTTGTTTGAAACATTCTTTGACCATTAGTATCATTCACAAAATACACATAAAAGACCATATAGGCCCTAATCTAACACATTTTTCCAATGTGGAAAAAAATTAATTTTGCTAAAACTAATAACGCAGGTCATCCATACCAAAGCTCATAAGAATAAGTTTACAAGATAAAGATGCAGACATAGAAACTTTTCTGAGAATTTTATGAGTCTTGCAGCCTTCAAAACCAGCGTTACCCAAGTCATATTTGATCTGTAGTATGGAAATGGTCTGTTAAGAGTAAAACATGATTATCATGCTGGCAAGCATATTAAATTACAACCATTATTAACCAAATACCCCAAATTATTGGGATTACAATACTCCCCTGATATCAGCGAGGGATGTGTTCTGTGAAAACATGATGTATACCGAGCCTTACATTTACGTTATAACAGCAGGGATGCATTCCAGACCTCTATGGAGTGTACAAAAGTTATAGTTGTAGTAGAAATTTTAGCTATATTTAAACTCATCTATAGTAGTAAAAATGTACCAACTAAAAGAGATATAATATTTTATTACGTGCAGTTGTTCAGGCTTTGCACAATGATTCAGGATAGACATTTTAGAGGATACGCTTTAGCGCAACAGTTATATATAATAGGCATAATCTATACCCATATGCTATACTTGTTTTAACATGTGACAAAAACAATAATAAATGCATTGCACCGATCCACTTGCTAAGCAACTAGTGTAAATTTATGATTGGTTACATTGTAGTTCTCTCTCTTGATGTGATAAAATCAAACAATGCATCTGTAAATAACTGTTATTGACCATCTAGGAAAGAATGCTTGGGTGTGTTACCATGTATCATACACACTATGAATTTTGGTCAATTTTTCATGACAGATGTCCTATTATATAAATTGCAAAAAGCAGTGTACTTGACTTGGGAGAAATATATCATAGTAGCCTCGCATATCCATGGAACTATTATGGTAGACTCACATATTCACAAGCTTTGCAGATATGCAAGACCAAGCTCACGGATAATGGGCAATAGGATATATTACAAAACTAGTGGATATGCAAATCCACGGATATGGAACTCATGTATATCGGGGTTGTGCTATAGTTAATAGCTGACTCTGTATTAACTTTACATAAAATGAAGATTCACAGCACTGAATTTTAAGACTGACTGACCCAATTAACACTACAGATTTTGACATTATAGTAAAAGCTTTACCTCTTCTTCACTAAGGATGCCAGCAATGCAAGGAAGCCCAGGGAAAGATGCTTTACCGCAGGCACAAACTCTGGGCAAGCTTCTAGGGCATGGACCACATTCATCCTTCTGACTGTGACAAACAAGACTGCACTTATGATGTCCACATTCAAGCATTTTCCCACAAACCTAAAAAAACAATAAATGTTTCATATTAATACACACTGGTCATATTACACTTATACCAAACTACTAATCACAGCAACCCTAAAGAATTTGCGACTGCAACTCTTTAATTACCCGTTTGCATTGCCAATCAGCATCTGAGCATGGTCTCATAGTGGATTCTTTGCCACAACGACATGGCTGAAGACTTTTCCGAGGACAAGGCATGCATGGTCCTGAATGACAAATTTCTAGGCATACATGAGATTCTTCATCCCCTCTCCCAACTTTTGCATTTTTCCCTTCACTGAATTGCTTGAGTAACTTTCCACGTCCCCTTCCAATTGGAATTCCACTCCTAGAAAAACAAAATTTTCAACAGATAAGCATCACTGCAACAAATCTTCAGGTTTCTTATATAAAAAAATTACCATGAATTGATTTTGAATTTTACCGTATCTAAAGTCCCTATCTAACCTAATATTAAAAGTGGGAAGGATATAATAATATGTTTGTTGGAATTATACAGCTACAATGATCCATTTTTAGCTATTAGACTTCTGAAGTCAATGTGAGAACTTTTGATACTAAAAAAATGTAATTTTTACAGCATAAATTTATATTAAAATGAGAGAACTAAGTGGCATCTTATTCTATTGTTTTTCACTAACTTCATTCCCTTTAGCACTACACATGCTTCATACTCATTTAAAACTTAGAACCTGATTATCGATATAACGAAATCCCAAAATGCTATTTAATGTTAAATCATCCTTATAACACTACGAGTTTCATCAACATATTATCATAAATGAAATGAAAACATGTATATTACAGTATTTCATGTAACTGTTCAATTTATTCTTACAAATATAACCCACATGTACTTTTGTTTCAGTCATGACGAGGATACAAATTTATAATTAAAAAATTCATCATGAACATATACCAACACTTTATAATGCCACTGTCAAAACATTCAGAGATGAAGGTAGCTGATTAAATATTAATCCAGGGAGATATGTGAAAAGTTAACATGACATGACTATCCAGAAGATAATTTATGTCAAAACCTTGGAACAGTAACGCCAATTCAAAAATACTGACTGACCTCAGCACAGTGTTATTACAAGGAAGTATCTTCCTGCAAGGCTGACCGCATGACCAAACTTTCCCACTGCAGCGGACTGCTTTAGGGGGCTGTCGTCCGCACTGACAGCTGATAGTCACTTGTCGAGGACATGGTGGACAAGGACCTGAAACAAATACCAACTGAGTACTTTTCTTGAACATATAAAATATATCTTTCTTCCAATAGCAATACTATAAATGATAAATCATTATTGTTTAAGTTTTCAAACATTTTTTAACACTTCAGTGAAATTTCATTATTCACAACACAATTGTTACTGAAGAAATAAGCATGGTAGGAGTGCGACAACAGCAATCAAATGTGAATACTAACCAAAATTCCATAAGCGTGAGCATACCTATAGTGTGAATCAGACTTAAACAATGCTTAATAGTTTCAATTCCAATCCCGAATGATCACAGCCAATAAAATTTGTCCAATCATCAATTCACTGAGAACATTAGCAAATTTAAATAAATAGGAAAGTAATTCCTCATGATTTCCTTTATGAAAAATCATGCATTTACCTGGGTGACAAAGTAATGGACAGGTATGCCCACAGTTTGGAGTTAGCTCTCTGCGACAGGCTTCACCACAAGAGTGTGGCACATGCCATCCACTATAAGGGGGTGGATCCTCCTCCCTGCCACAAAAGCACACATACCGACTAGGTATTTCAGATTCTGAATAATTATGGCGGCACTTGGGGCTAAGTGAAAAGAGAATAGAAATCAAGAGTTTCAAATCAAATTAACTTTTTGATGCAATGATGTTCTTAGACATGAGAAATTTTACCACAATAAAAATAATTCAACCGAACATGTTTTGATATGGTGAGAGCATTAATTAAAAATGAGTCTTTAATAATGTTGAAAGTTGAGCTACTTTAAAAATTAATAGCCATAATCTGAACTGCTATCTCTAAATTTAAGAAGTACTTTTAATGCTTTCTTTTAGTAGAAATGAACGTCATCAAAAATTAATTTCAGACTGATAATGCAGAAACAAACATTGATCAATGCCAATTACACTTACCAACTCCAATTAAAGTCAGCAGCTGTGCTGTGTGGCTGTTCTTCCAGAGCCCTCTTTTGATGGACAATACTTTCTTGTGCCCATCTTTGCAAGCAACTGAGATGGAAAAAGCAGTAACAAAGGCAGCAATTCCAGATCTACAAAATAAAATTTCATAAATGAATGTAATTTCCAACAAATGTTATTATTCGTTCATATCGCATTTTATTAATAATAATAATAACTTTATAAATGCTGTTGGTCAGTAAGACATAGCACACGTCTATTTGCTTATAGTTTAATAAAAATGCGAAAACTTCTATAAATACTTATTGCAAACAAATAAATGGTTTCAAATGCAATATTTTTCACTATCAGAGGAGAAAAATGTCAAGTTAATGATTATTACATTAGAAAGTAAATGATCATTCAGGAAGAATACTCACAGCATCATTTTTCCCGACAGTGGAAATACATATGAGACAAGTAGCTGAGCCTGACTGAAATATCTCTTCAAGAAATTGTTGAGTTCTACCAAGATCTTGAGAAACTCCTCCCAGTTCGGCATACGTTTGCAAAATCTTACCTATGATAATATGAAGCAGAAAAACTCATGAGAAACATTAAATTCCATTTATATACCTCATAAAAATAAGATTCAACGTACATTATTCATTAAAGTGAGAAATGGTAATATCTCTCAAAATAAAACAAAAATTTCTAAAACTGAAGTAGGAATATTGATGGTAAAATTCTACCTAGAATGCTGTTGCTATTAAGGTCGTCATCTTCATCTTCTGAGGATGAATAAGTTTGCATTTGAATTTGTTTCTTTGCTGCTTCGTCCATTTTTTCATTTTTTATAGGTTTTCTTTTAGCTTCCACGGGAACAGAATTTTGTCCAGCTGAAGCACGATTCCATGGATTTCCACGGCCTCTTCCAGCCATTTATAGTGTTTCCTTTAGCAGAAATATTGAAGTTAATTAATGCTAAGGTGAATTTTCTAATGGTAGAAAACTTATAACTAAGAATTTACGGAATAAAATACTGATATTGTTGCCTGTATTAACGGTGTAACATTTATTAAATTTATTCATATAATTAACTGATCTCAGGATAACTGAGTAAGAGATTTCAATCTTGTCCCGTTTCAAACAATCTTAAATAAAACAGGACATTATAAAATTTATTTAGGAGAAATTAATTGGGGGAAATGCTTTCTTAAATTATAATGACAGCAGTGAGGAAAAGATAAAATCACATAAAATAAAAGATGCTCTGGTACCGGCGTACACATCAATCACATGAACCTGACGCAGAGCCAAGATAATGTGTTTTGTATCGAACAATACAAAAATTCTAAAGTATATTCTGATGATCCATACAAAGAATTACAAGTAACAGAAAATTTGATGCATAACTTACAATAAATAACCTTAATAAATTGTATGTTCCACGTATACAAATCAAAGTAAAAATTTACTACTTTTCACAGGAAGGGCGAATTTCAATTGTCATTTGTTATTTAAACGATCACTTTTGAATTCAGGGCCGGCGGAACAGGGTGACCGTGGAACAGCGTAGCAAAACAGGCAACTGCCTAGGGCAGTATTTATAAAGTCTTTGTTTTATCCATTAGGCACGGCACTTGAATAATTTTTTTGTACAGTGTGTTCAAAAAGTCACTCTACAATTAAAAATATAATTTTTAATCTTTTTTGTTAAAATTTGATGAAATTAAAATAGGTATCTACATATATAAATTACAATAGATGTTGAAATTGATATAATTAAATTTTAACATAAAAAAGATTAAAGGTTAGAAATTATTTTTTCAACAGTACAGCGGCTTTTTGAACACCCTGTACTATAAACACTTTTACTACAAAATTCATATTAATAAGAGATTTAAATGAAATATTTACCTGGATTGTTATAAAATACACAAACTGCTGTTAAAATGCATGAAACATATGATCACCGAAGACCAAAGATCCAAATTTCATGTGAGAATAAATCGATGGGTCGCCATACCTAGAGAATTTGGATTCATGGGTATCCATATCAAAAAGGTTGGGAACCATTGGTTTAATTCAGGCATGTCAAACATTCGGCCCTTTCTGAGTCCTAATGTGGCCCGACCGCTAATTTTTCTCTCAACTAAATTGTTCGAGATTTTATAAAAATACTTTATTTTTGTGAAAAGGAGACAAGATATTTTTCTTAGTTGTTATGCTAACCCAAACAGAAAATTTACCGTTTGATCGTTATTTGGATAAGATGCACAAATGCACCAAGCTTTTCTAATAAATTTACCCATTCTAATTAAGTTAGCTTTCCCATGAACTTTTATTTAAGATTTATGTGTTTTATTTATATAGGTATTTATTTTCTAAACTTTAATTTTCATCATTAAATTTAGTTATTAACAACATTTTTTGAAGTTATGTTATCCTCAATTTCGTCTTGTAAAGATCAACTTTATCGTTTTATAACGGAAGTTTTTAATGTCTTTGATTTAAATGTCCCCAGTATGAGTTTGATTCCCACGCATTGAGCCTTCGTAATTAGTTGCTAATTTGTTTTAAGAATGTCGTCTAAAAAGCCTAGCGTTGGCGGCAAGAATAAGTAATTATTATGTATTCATTAATTCATTGCGGTGTGAATAATGTTTTAATTTTCAAATAACTTCCTCTTTACAGCGTCACAGTCGCTCATGGAGCGGTTGTCTGTGAAGAGAGTGAAATAAGAGGCGACGTAACTATTGGGAGCATGACAGTCATTCACCCTAAAGCAAGTATTATTGCAGAAGATGGTCCGATAATTATTGGAGAAGGGAATATCATAGAAGAAAGGGTTCGAATAATAAACAGGTGAATTTTATTAGGCTCTTCCAGAAGCGTGATTTTGCTGATGCTGGAAGTCGTATGAATTTATTGCTCTTTATTTTTAAGACTTCCGCCTGATTTAAAAGACATTAAAAAATCCAATCCGGTGATGATAATAGGCGCTCATAATGTCTTTGAAGTTGACAGTTATTGTGAAGCTTTGAAAATCGGCGATTTCAATAATTTGGAGCCTAAGAGTAAGTGAAATATGCAGTTGATATAAAAAAACGTTAGCTTTTTATTTCGAGTAAATTTTCCATTACTTTTTTAAAATATCACTTTGATCTTAGGCCACTTATTATCATAGTCTACAAAATTTGATACTACGCACATAAATTTCTGCACAATAAGATGTCTTAATTTACATTATTATAACGCTGTTAGGTTTCTGATAAATAATTGGTTGACTGCGCTTTTAGGTTATGTTGGAAGAGAAGTGGAACTTAGCAGCGGTTGCGTTGTTGGTGCTAAATGTAAATTAACTAGCCCAAGGATTTTGAAAGAAAATACCATGATATTCGGAAGTGACTGCAGCCAGAGAGTACAAGCTGACAGACCTCCAGTAAGATTTGTATTATGACATAATCCTTTCGCTATAGGCCAAATTTTGGCGTAAAATCTCAGGTAGACCATCAAGGAGAATGTATCTATATCCAAAGAAGTAATATACTGGCACAAGCTGCTGTTAATACAATTCTATTTGCATCCCACCATTACAACTGTACCTACAATCTATTTTTCAAAATGGGGTGTAGTACATTACATGTGCTAGGAAAAGAAAAGTTTCAAAAAAAGAATAGTGATTGCTATTTCTTGAATTTTTCCTTTTTGTTATTAAGCCAAGCATTTGTGTAACATATAGCCTGCATCATTTCCTGATTTAAGCATCAAAGTTAATGTTACAAATGGCAACAGTTAATTTTGCCAAGGAATCAAAGGGACTGGCAATTTTCTATATTAGAAAGTTGCATTTTCTGTATTACACAACATTATTTTAAAAGCTTTTACTCAAGTAATATATGAGTGAAAATTTGTCATGGATTTTCCAGCTTTAGTGCTGTAATGTGACTAATCTGAGGATTTACTCCTAGTTCATTCCAGCATTATTATTTTACCATTAAAGAAAAACATTGACCTCTTTAAAACATTGATACCTGTAAAGGTGAAGTAATAATAATGAATTTATTTCATAAAATAATGTGTACCTTTGATGGCAAACATACACTAGCTATCTTTTTTATACATTAATGTTGCAGTTAAATATACCATATTTACCCGAGTATAAGACAACCCACCCAGTACAAGCTAATTTTGAGGAAAAATGTTTTATAAGGCATTCTAAAGCAAATTAATTTACCTTTTATGAAAAAAGAAAAAAAAATCTAATCATTGAGTTAATACAATATTAGTTTTTGTATTTATATTGTCCAACATGTTACTTTCTTGATTGGATATTTTTTAAATCTGTTCTCTTATAATGCTACTTTTTTCCATTTATACTATGCATAGATTTGTTTATATTTTGTGGCACACTTTTTAAGAATCTTGATAATTTTTATGGCATGGTGACTCCTTACAGTCTGGATGAAATTACTTTGGGATTGAGACTTTGGGGCAGAGTAAGGCTGAACGCACACTTATCAGACAAAACGTCTCGAGGCAAAACGTTTTGTCGAAAGGTAAAACATTTTGTTGGGCTTCAACGCACACTGGTCATACAAAAATGTCTTTACACAAAATGTTCTGTCGTTGAACAAAACTTTCTGTCGAAAGGCAAAACATTTTTGTTGGGCTCCAACGCATACTGATAAGACAAAACGTCTTTGCAAAACATGTTTTGAGACAAGACATTTTGTATACATTGAAATCATTCTTGTTCGGCGCAGTCTCGGCCTGGACTAGTTGCGAGAATGTCGTCCGATGACGAAGTTTATGCTCTCATTTTGTGGCAGTGGATTCAACTCGCTTCCATGGAAGAGAGTGAAAGACGCTTATGGATCCACCCGATTAATCAAAAGAGAACCGGGAAGAATACCCTTAAGGAATTTATAAATGAACTAAAAGGAGATGAAAATAAATTCCGAAATTTTACGAGATTAAGTTTGAGTTCCTTTTATTATGTTTTAAATATAATTGAAGATGGAATCAGGAAAAGGGATTTTCCAGCAAATCTTTTTGGTGATGTTCTTTCACAGTATAATTAAAAATAGGAGGCCTTTCTTCTATTAAAACAAGTAATTTTTCAGCATCCACATCCATGTTAACAGAAGCACACACAACTTTCCCTCCACCCTACTCCTATTACTTCTCAATAAAGACTGAACTCATGCAGAATGTTTTGCCTCAAAACAAAGTGCAGTGTTTCTGCTTTCGACACGATAAGTCGTCAACAAAGATGTATTGTTGTGTCAAAGATCAACGCATACTTATCAGACAAAAACGTCTTTCGACAAAACGTTTTGTTTACAGATGTCTCAAGCGAAAACACTTTTGTCGGTCTCCAACTCACACTTATAAGACAAATGTCTTTCGAGAAAACATTTTGTCTCGAGATGTTTAGAGGTGTTTTAAGTTGTTTTTTTTGTGCTTTTGTGTCCTGTTCGATTAGTGTGTGTTGGGTCCTATTGATAGCATTGCGAAAACAGTTTTCGACGAGTTTATACAAAAACGTTTTGTCAAAAGACGTTTTTGTCTGATAAGTGTGCGTTCAGCTTAAGGGTGGGGGCTTGCGGGAAAGACTCTCCTCCCTCACAGGCAGAGGGGAGGGAATTGTTGCTAAGAGCAACCACGCTGCATTGCCATTATGTCCCCTGCAAACAAAATACTTGGGACCGCTCGTGTCTCTCCGCTGCTAGGAGGTGGGGGGACATCTTCTGGGGAGAAAAAACAAACTCAGCGTTGCCATATCTACTACACTGGAATGCACCTTTCGGTGGGCTTGCAAAGCAAAAGGCAACACAGCACAGAGAGACTCAAAGTTGACATGACGAAGGCCTGAGAGAGAATGAAGTTGAGCTCAGTGATGCTCTGCCTCCTTCAGTCCTATTGGTCATGTTTTGGGATGCTTTCTCTTCTCCCTCTCTCTCAGTCGCAGATATATTTGAAACGCGGTTTTCGCACGTTTGGGGGTATCTGTTATTCACATGCTGGCAGCATTGCACCCGAGCCGCCCCAAACGTCAATCCCAAAGTAATTTCGTCCAGACTGTAGTAACTCTTTTGATGGAATTTGGAAGTGTTTAAATACAGTATTAACAAAATTGCTTAAACACTGCATTATAAAGTGTAGTTTCATTGGTTTCTTTAAGATTGAAATTTAAACCAGCTTTGAAATCACTTAATTAAGTTTATAGTGAGACCACGATTTTCTTATTGACAAGTTACATAAATAATATTCTCAAATTAAAGTGATTTTTAAAGGCCTTGCATGTACTAATATGGTAATTTATTCCTCTTCTTATATTTTGTCATTTCTAATGAAATTGTTAATAATTGATTACCTATTAATTCTTAAAAACTTTCATTTTCTTGCAGTCTTTAATATCACAGTTGGACTTCTTGATAAAAATCATTCCTAACTATCACCATCTTATTAAACCAGCAAAAAAAGGTCTCATTCATCAATAAATATGTATTTAATGTGTGCTTATGAGATCACAATTAACAAAATTGCACGAGTTTAACCTAACTACAGTTACAAAACTGGTTTCTAATGTTATTTCTATGCAAATGGGAAAATTATCATAGATATGTATAATTAAAGTATATATTGAGCAAAATAATTTTCTTTAGGCTGCTATATATTTGATTTGTAACCCGAAGATTTTCAGTATTAAAAATAATGCTTTTGGTATTGAATGTACTTCATTTCAGTTTCCTATTTTATCATTAAATTTCTAATAAAAATCAGCATTTCTTATAATTCATTCTGACACTGGAATAAGGAGAAAAGTATCCAAGTCAACCCTTAATGGGTGGAATTGAATCTAAAATGTGTCTACTCTTGGCAGGATGTTAGCCTTTAAACATGGGCTTTAAATCTCACATTCTCATGGGATTTAAATCCAGTAGATCCTCATAAACCTGGCATTCTGAAAAACTCTGCACTTTTGTAAAAGTTATATGTAAAAAAATTAGAAATTACTTTAAATGATGTATGCTTATCTATTTTCATTGTTTCGTTTACCTCATTAGAACCACGTTTAGATTCGTGGCAATAGCAATTGTTTTTCGTTAATGCAATTAGTACTTTTGTTAAATTTTATTTTGACATGACTTCAAAAAAAGAAGACAACCTATAAGTGGTGTTATGAAACGTAAACAGAAAAATCTCACAATTAAAAAAAAAGTGGAATTACTAAGCATCAGCATTTTCACCGCACTGCAATGATGTTACTTTCAATCATCTTATTTGCAAAAAGTAATGCAATGATAGATCGGTAATTTCACCATCTGCTGTGAAGGTAGACTACACTGAGGTAGGGTCTGGGAATCAAGTCTGAGTGAGGGATGCTAATCCTTATTAATACGGGTCGAACACGAAGAGCAGGTACTCTTCCGAAACATGGCCCCGGATCTGCTACATGAACCGATTAATCTGTTAATTTATCATATAAGATATTGTTGTAGATGTTCACTTGACTATATGTTTGCAATTCCCAGTCATACATTTATATATTACAGAAGTTAGTAGGTGGAATGTATCCATCCTATTAAAAATAGAGAATGAATCATTTGGAAAGTAAAGTAATTGTAAATCAGGATGGGTAAAATGTTCTACTGTAAATTAAATGATGACACCATTGAAAATTAATAGAAAATTGTGTATATAATGTAATAAAGTTACTAGTTATTTATCAATTTTGAATGAGAGTCCTTGGGAGGTTGTTCTCTGATCGGAAACAAACTTAAATTAGCAAGAAATATATGAATTCCAAGGACACTTACTACAGTAAAAGCTCAGTTATCTGGCACACAGGGAAAATGTGTTGCCGACTAATCAAATATTCTGGTTAACAGAGCAACGAGTTTGGAAGATCATTTTTATTGATAAAACCATCAACTAAACAATGCAACTGGTATTTAATATCAGGGTTGGCTTGATGGCATTGTGAATGGTACAAATGCACTGGGTGCTGCACTTAAAGAGGTCCTGTGCTCTCAAAAAATATTTTTTCGTACTTATAAAGTATACACATTTTAAAAAGAAAATCTGAATATCAAAATGTCAGAGCGAGAGATACTGCTATATTTATTAAAATTTACTATTAATTTCTTTTGACATATTACACCAGAATTTCCAACTAATGATTTCAGAAATTATCTTAGAAAACAAGGTTATATGAGGTCAATTATACTGTAACAGAAATATATAACTTGTTTTAATGGGTTGAAGATATTGTAATTTTAACAATAACTTCAAAAACCTTTTGAAATGAGCAGAACATAGCAAACAACTACATTACTGTACATAACTCATGAAGCTGCAGAAATTATTATTCTAATAGTTCAATCTCAATTAATTAATTTTTACATTAGTAATTGATTCATTACCAACTATAACAGTCAATGACAGTTCATTTCAAATCTGGTCCAATAATATAAAGTTTAAGTAATTAAAAGAATATTCTGTCATGGAACATTTTTCCTCTGATCTACCCAATTATTAAAACTTGGAAAACTATCATCACTGATCTTTAAAAAATATTTTTTGCAATACATAGAAAAAATTATTCTTATACATATATTTATTTTACAAAGATGCTTATTATACGGCCTACAATCGGTATCTCTATAGAGCAAAAGTTTTCCTCTTAAGATTTTATTGCTTTGTTACATTTCTAAAATAACTAAAACGTTACAGAAAAATACATGTATTTATGGCTTTATATAATTAATTGGATGTAGCCTTTCCCACATTCAAATTTAATGCTTTGTCTATATCATTTTCTTCTGTAGAAATTATACCTTGATGACAGAACACTGTTAACTTTCATGTCACAGACAAGTGCCAACCAAACCTATTGTGAAAAGACTATCTTGTGCAATCAGGCAACAAAGATGCCCTAAAGCTAATCTAAAATCTGCATGAATGTTTTTGGGTGTAGTTATATGTTTACGTTAATTTTACTTTTATAATAATTAGATGTCTAAGTTCCAAATAAATAATATAAATATGATAATTTATGCTGTGGAGATTAAAACGTGAGTAATCGTAATAAATAATACCTTATAAAAACTGAATCATTTCAAAGTTATACAAGTTTCTTCCTGTACCCCTTTTCTGGAACTTCCCCTTTGGGATCTTCAGATGCTATCTCTAGCTGCACTTGCTGAAATTTAGACGCTAAACATTTTGCGGCATTACGAAGTGCCACAAATCCAGACACCAACTGAATGAGAAGAAGCACCAGCATTATAGCTTGCACCCCTATTTCAGCTGGTTGCGGTAATGTATTCAGCTTTACTAGAGGAAAAATTTGTAAAGGTAAAGCAAGTAATCCTGATATCATCCAAAAAGCAGCTAATTCTGGGATCTGAAAAAGCAACATTCATCGATACTTATTTATATTGATTGGCTAGAAATTAATTTTCATTACAGCCATGAATTTATTCATATAACTTTCGACTTAACCTTTTCGGTTAGGTTACCCAAGTAGCCTAAGTGCAAGCGAAAGCACTCTATCACCGACACCATTACAAGGATGGTTATCAGTATGAATCGATACATTGGGCTGAGGTATTCATACTATAAAAAATAACGATTTTATTAAAATTTGCCTAGGCTAAAGGTGATTCTATCTGCAATTGAAACTGTACCACTTACTTTAATCGCAAGCATTACACTTACTGTAATTAACCAGAAGGGAAAGAAAATTACATTAAAATACAGTGACATTTGCAAAGGTAGATTTGTCATGATTTCATTTCCTGGAAATTGAAGGATTTTTAATTAATATGAAATTATAGACAATAAGCTTCACAACCATAGTTTGCTATGCTTATTACACTAAGTGCAAATTCCTAGTAGTTGTTGTTATTTACCTATCTTATTGAAGTCCGAAATTGGGTACGACTCTGAATACATTAATCCGGGAAATAGTTTATCTGAAACATTAGTAACAGTCTTTTTCCATGACTCAGACATGATTTTTTTATGAAAATAATAACTTCAGAAAATTCACAATGCCCTCCTCTACCGAAGCCGTTTTCTTTAAAATAATTGAGCGGGAGAATCGCTGAACGCGTACCAATAAAACTTTTGAATGTAAATTTTTCATATTTCCTATTAGGTATACAAATGAATACTAGGCCGCAATTGTGATTACTATGATGTCCGTGAAGTCATGGGGTGGTGAGGGCGTATGTTTTACTCATTTACGAATGAAAGTCAAGTGGTTTTGAGTGTCTATACAATATATTAAGATAATGAACCTGAGTTGTGTCTTACAATAAATTACTAGAACCTTCAAGTGATCCCAGTGCAGTTACCAAAAGTGTTATTTTTCTCACTATGTCACCGACTTTTGATACACATGACTTGCCGCAGGAACTATGTGCACCTGCATCGGCACTTATAGGGTTTACCGGACTTGATACGTTAAATAATGCAGTTCATAGAGCTATATGGGATGCGTTCAGCAATGCCCGATCTGTTGATCGGGCGCCGGTGACATTTAAGTTATTGACTCCTGATCAAGAGTTTCCACCCATGAAGCCTAGGGTATATATTTATTTTTAATTTTAATACGTACTCTTGCTGCGTTACATTCCCTTAACAATTTATCTGGATCTTTTAGAGGAATTCTTACGACTGGTACGTACCCAAAGGTATCTTGAAAAGCAACTGGATGGATAAACATCTCAACCAACTCCCAGCTGTTGTGGTTATATTTTATGATTTAGATTGGGATGATCCTTTTTGGAACGAAAAGAAGATGGAATGTGCTTCGCGAGTTCAGTCAGTCAGGTAATTAAAGAGATTTTTTAATTAATACTAATGGAAGAGTAATTATTATACCATGAAGCACTCAAGTTGTAATGTTATATAGTCTCAGTATATTTTAGTAGCAGCATCTCTTGATATCATATAAAATAATGCTTTTCAAGTCCATGTTAAAGATATATGTATTCATCCTTTTCAGGACGTGAAGTGATCATGAATTACCAATATTTATAGTCTCCACTTACTGTGTTTTTAAACTGGTTTAGTACAGTTTGGTTCATACGCCAGTATTATTTCCGATTTAATTTGTTACATCATCTGGCATAAATTTATTGGCACTAAGGTCGCCACCTCCATTTTAAAGATACAAAATTGTATTCAACGCTGTCAAAAATCCGAAAGCATAATTTTTATTTTTTTACAAAATCGTTCTAATGTGAAGAAATAATTGACGTATCATATCTTAAAGTTTTTTATCTGCCAAATATGAAATTTTTATATTTAAAGAATTTTACTTTTTCTATCCATTTACTTTCATATGTACATTTAAGAGCAACTAATAAGTAGTAAAACTACATCTTTTAACATTTACATATGTGCATAACGTTTTCATGTGTATATAAAATGCATTCCAGTGCAGAATAATTATACATTGTTTTGCAATACTTGACGGTTAAAAGGTATTAGGAATTGAAGGTGGGCATTTCTGTGTTGGAAAAAGTAAAAGCACTGTAATAAACAGCGCTAAAGATCTGTCCTTATGTCAGTTAAGTCGCTGTTTGTTTTGGCTTGCCATCTGTCTGCATTTAGCTGCAACACTATCTTCTCCCATTTTGAGGGACCTGTAAATTAGGCATCAGTGATAACTGGCACTGAATGGGTATGTGTGAAAAAATAAGAAAATGTGTGCCCAACACATATGTTTTAATTAAATTATTTTCAAAATGGAAATTTTAATGAAACAAATACAGCTTTAAATAACCATCTCATAAAAATACAAAAATGCATCACAATTTTTAAAAATTCTATAAAATAGAAATAGATGGTGAGACAGAAAAGATAGGTATGAGAGGAAAAAAGTTCTCTGCTCTTTCTTATCCATAGATATCATTGTGTCTATAATAAAGCTTAAGAAGGAAGTTTTATGTGGATTTTATATTAAATAGTTATGGACTTAGGCAAGTAAGCTTGAATAAGCAATGCCAATGTTACTCCCGAACTCAGGTTTTTTTCTTAAAAGATTTTCTTTATGCAAGGAAGCTTTCATGTCTTCCATGCATGTACAGAAAAGCATTTCTAATTCTATACATAAGAGAAACCTGTGTGTATTGTAAAGCTTACTATTTAAAGATTATTACTAAAATTTCTTCCCCTAACCCTGTAATAGTTGTGCTACCAAAGTAAAGTATTGATTATCTAATAAAATTGTTCTCTTTTATCAGGGCAGCTTTGGAAGGTCGTGGCTGCAAGGTTGCTGTGACCCTTCTGCAACAGTCACCAGCTTCACTTCCAGCAGGAGAGGATGTTGTTGCTATTGAGAGAGGTAGTGCATTGAGGACAGCTTGTACTCTTAATGCAAAGTCCCTTTTTGTGCTACCTCATGGGGACCATCTCCATGGATACATTATCAGGTGATTTTTACCTTTCCAGGGCATATGACATCAAGTGGGATCATTGTTTTTATGATACCCTCACAATCATTTAGAGCGCAATTCTGTAAAATAGTTCTTTGAATGTGCACATGCAGTTAAGTGATTTGAGTTCTTGAGATCACAAACATATCTTTGAAAGGTTTTGTGGTAACCGAGGCTGGACAATCCCAGGTGCCCATTCACCATTGGTGACTGAAAATTGCACAGTTGCTCTATATTTTTTGTTGTATTTTATGTATTTCTAAGTAGGCATTATTTTTTACCTTGTATGCATAGTGTGTGTAGTGTATACAGATAAAAAAATGATTCTAAATCACATCCATATGGTATCATGTCTAAATAAATAATTTATCTTGTGGATTATTTTAATATCTCATTACGAGAACTGCTACCGTATGTTTTCAATTAATTATTTTTGTGGCATATTTCGTATTTTAGCCCCAAAGGGCTAAAAAAATTATATACAGCTGATTAAATCAGTTTATAACTTGGAGTTAATGAGAAAGTTTAAAATCAAAGTTGGGAAAGTTCTGGTTCAGGTGCAAGGAACATTTCCAAACAGAAAAATTGTACTGGAACCAGAACTGGAACAATGATGTCAAAATTTTGGTTCCGGAATGGTTCCCTTAAAAATCAATAAATTACTATTAATATTTTTACATTTTTTTAATTTAAAACACTTTTTGTCAACTATTATATTTTTTATGTAAAATTGAAAATGTGTGCTTTCTCTGATTATTCTTCTTTCTTATTAAGTTGGATCTAGTGTTTGGAGCTTGGTATCCAATCCGTCTACATTTGGTTTCCATATTTTGCATAATAGATTCTGGTAAAAAGCTGTTCAAAGATTATTTAAAGCAGGAAATAACAACGTTCAATTATTTACTTGTAGACATTGAATTTTCCAATCAGTTTTATCGTCTTTCTTTGCATAGTCATAAAAAATATTCTTTACAGTGGCAGGATACCGTGAAATTGTGGCAAGATTAGTGGTTTCTTGATATTTTAATATCATCTGTAATTGAAAGAAAGAAACCCATTTGAAGAATATTATTCAGAAGTTGAATTTGTTGTGTAATTGGTCAAAGTTGTTTTTTTTAAAATGATGATTTAAGAAAAGCTCGATGAATTTGAAGACGAAAATATAAATCCGTCTTTCTGCAATCGACATGGTAACACTATCTTAATGATCTGCCAAATAAAATTTTCTCATACAATATTTGTCTTTATCATGTAAGTTAAAAAGAAGCAAAAAGGTCACGCAATCGTAAACAAGATATTGATATTTTATTTATATCTGCAATATGGTGTTACCTTTTACGTAGGGTGATGACATTTTTAACTTCATGAAAGGTCAGTTTTGAACGTGGTTCCAACTATGCACCATGAGTCTGAATAATCTTTAAACAATTTCAGTAATCTTTTTATTGAAATAACAATAAGCAAAGAAAATTTTTAGCTATTGCTATGATTAACAAAATATCAATGTGCAGTTAAATCGCCCTTGGCAGCATATGCATCACATTCGACAATTACAAAATTTTTCCTAAATATTTAACCAAATCTGAAATGGGAATCCTTACTCTGTCGAATGAATAGTTAATATTTAGTGAACTATTTTTGGATCTCCAAAAATTGACACTGCTATTCTTTAGGTTGATTTCTAGCTGCCATTCCCTACACCACGCTGAAATAGCTTCCAAATCTGATGGTGTTCTGGATTGCTTATTTCTCTATAAATGACAGTGTTATCTGCGAAAATTTACTTCTAACTACTGAGCTGATATAATTTATATAAATTGGAAATAATCACTTAGCGAAGTATTTAATGTAAATTCAAACACAAAATCAAAATATCTCTTAAACAATTGCTATTATGAAAAAATGTTTCAAAAAAACTTATAGGAAATTACATAGTCTACAACTACAATAGTAACAAATATTTGCATAAATGAAGTTCTCAAGGATGTACAGTAAAACCTCGTTATTTCGAAGTTCAAGGGACCAAAAAATTACGACTTCGAAGTATTCGGGTTCGAAATAAATGAACTTTCATAAAAATCGAACTTTTTTACGTTCAGGTACTTGGGCAGCAAAACCGCAATACAGAATCTTATCTATCCGTTTTTAAAATGAATTGGCCTTACTAGTATACATGGCGAATTTGAACAGAGCTGAAGTGAACAATTAGTTTGCGATTCACAAAGACGTGTGAAAAAAGGCTCCAGCGAATATCCTGAATTTCCCAGTACATTTCTCGTGCCGGTTGTTAAATTTTTAGAAAATATGAAAATTTATTGATTTTGTCCTTTCAAGTACATTTTGCCCTATCTGATAGTCAATTACCGACAGTGTATGAAATGGAATATATTACAAACCGAACACTTCTCAAGCTAGTGGAATGCTATTACTAAACTAGAGCAATCTTGTGCCCCTGGCATGCAGGCATCATGCCACCCTTATCCAAATTTCCTTAGGACTTTTTTTTTTTAGAGAGCCAGTTCTTAATATTGTTTCCAGCTCATCACTGGGTAAAACCACTAGGTTTTTGTTTTTGGCTCATCACTTATTCTCGGGTAAAACAAAGGCATGATCTTTTTAGAGACAACATTCGGTATAACTTCGTACAATGTTATTTAATGATTGGTTCAGTAACAGAAATCAATGTGACATGGTCTTTTCTGGAGCATATCATTTTCTCATGAGAAAAACCTTGCCCAGGTTCAGGAAAACATGAGGATTGAGATAGTAGGGGTTCTTGCAACTTCTGTTTCAGCTTAATTCTCGAATTTCGCTATCCGATTGAGAATGTGAGCATTCACAGTGATGCAAGATAAGCTGATTCATTTATATCAGTCATCTACGACTTTTATTTCATGTTCGCTATTAAATAGGGTGACCTTATTCCAACAAGGTGGAAACGAGACATTTCCCGTCCTTGTAAGAAAAAACGGGACAAAATTTTGCATAATTTTTTAAAATAGTGGATCCGTCACTATCACAATCTATAGCGAAAAAGGCAAATACAAACTTTCCTTACAGTCTGGAGCATGCCAGACAATGACAAAGCTCACAATCAAAGGAGAATCTGACTAGCATTGTTGTCGTCGAAACTCAAAGGAAGTATGTTAGGTTAAACCCGGGCAGGATATTATATGCAGAGACCAGGTTTGCCACCTCAAATTTATCAATGACCCTCTGGTTTCCTAACCTGACAATTGTGACTGTAATTAACATTTGTTGTTCATTTGATAACCTCC
Source organism: Uropetala carovei (assembly GCA_036926305.1). Taxonomy (NCBI): domain Eukaryota; kingdom Metazoa; phylum Arthropoda; class Insecta; order Odonata; family Petaluridae; genus Uropetala; species Uropetala carovei. The sequence goes on from JAXCHB010000003.1 coordinate 1,007,741, forward strand.
GTGTTTCCGAGAATCCTACATTTCTACTAGAAATATCAGCTATACTATCAGATAATCTAAATTTTATTTGTGATGGCCTTCAAAACGGTACAAAACGGCATTTTTGATTAAAAAAACAGGACTGTCCTGGCGAAAATGGGACGTTTGGTCATCCTACCATTAAATAAGTAAAATGGGGTCACCTGTTTGGGGTGCTATATATATTTTGTATGCAAGAAATGGGGAACAGAAACGTGATATGATGGCACGTGTGCAAACCTTCCACTTACACAGGATTGAGATTTCGAATTAAATGAACACCGGACCAAATCATTCCTTCAAATTTCATTGTAGGTGTATTTCAAATAATCCGTACCAAAAAGTACGCAAAATCCTATGGTGTTGGCCGAGGACTGATCTTAGCTTCGAATTACACCATACTTTGAATTATCTGGGATCTAAATAATGGGGTTTTACTGTACATATTTGGAAAATACTAAAAAAATGGTGAAGTAGAGCACCCACAAAATTCTGTCACACACACACAGGTATCATCAAGAAAATATTCAAAAACATACTAAGGAGGACCTCAAAATGTGTATTTCCGTTGAAATCTCGAATTAGATTTTTTCACAAATACGGCACTTTCTCCTACACTACGTATGGAGAAAGTAAAGATTAAATTTTCTTTAAAATGATGTCTTTTGGTCACACTACTTTTAAGAAACTTTCATCATTTGTTGATGTACATAATTGCAAAAAGTTGTAATTCATGTAAAATTTTATCAATAAAAAAACATACTAGAAACGGTTCCGGAACAGTTCTGGAACTGAACCGGTCCTTCTTTTGATCACTTGGAATTGAACCTGGAACGGAACGAGTCGGAAAATTTAAGGTCAAAACTGGAATGCTTGGAACTTCCCAACTCTTTTTAAAATATATTGATTTAGAAGAGATTATTACAGTGATATAAGCATATCTTTTCTTGCGTGATAAAATTTTCACTGGCACAAGTGGTTTTGGTTCAAATTTGGAATCAGAAAGGTATTTATTGATTTTCTGTGGACACTTACCAAAGAAGTAATATAAGAGAATGAAAAATGCTCATTTTCAGTATTGTAACTGGATTGAATTCTATAAAGAAATGTCAAGCTCATATTACAATCAAATTGAAAAATAAGTGATTACTCAAGTCACTCCTTTAACCATAACACTTATTTAATGAAAATAATGTTTTTGAGAGTCTAGTTTTTATGGTATGTTTTGTATGTATAATTAATGTTAAGTAAACGCTATTCCCTCAGGCTGGAAAAGGCTTTTTATGAGCTGTCACAAAGTTACTATCACCAGAGGGTTAAAAATGTTAGAAGTCATTTGGATCAATTGAATCGTACCAACCATCATTATTTATTTGTACGCCACCAATTCAAGATGGGATTCTTTTCCGAGTTAAAGCAAGACTACACATTAGCCCACAAGTAAGTTTATGTATTTTTTAAAACTTATAATACTGTATTGCTATTTAAAGTCTGCAGTTTTAAGCACTGTGGTTAACCTTTTGGCTGATTTGCCCATATCATGGACACTGCTTCACATGTTATCTCTATTTTGATATGCCAGTGTTTTTCCCAGATTATAATTTCTGATGGAACTTTTGCAGTTTTGCATTGAAAATACCATAATATATAAACTAAAGGAGTAAATATTGCTTTTATCATTACTTTTATATAAAATATCAATTGAAATTGAATTTTTATTAAAAAATGTAAAATTTACAAGTCAGTTAATGGATTAATGCTGAGTTGTTTTGCTATTTTCTTTCTTTCTGTAAAATTCATTTGTAGACATTATTCGAAGGCATATGGGCACTTACTAGAGATTCGCATCCTCGAGAACAACAGCTCTGAAATCAGGACAGTCGGTGGATACATTAATTATAAACTATGTCGCCTTATGTTCCTTCACCTTAACTATTACCGAGAAGCAATTAACCAGTTTCGGAACCATATTGACCAGTTTCGTACTCGTGTTGTTGGACCACGTGAACTTGAATTTGAACACCATGCTTGGATGTGTAACCAGTAAGTTAATTTGTTTTTATCATTAAAAAACTAACATGCTGATAAAAATAAAGTTTTCATCATGTGCTTTTGAAATGGAATATTTTATTTTGTTGTGTCACCTAAACGTTTTAATTTCCTCAAGGTTTGGCACTTTTGGAGATCTGTTTGATGAAGCCATTCGTCGTGGTTTGCCAGGGATTCAAGTACAACACCCTGGTTATTATTACCAACAAGCTGCTTTGCATGCTGTTGAAAGGAAGAAATCTTGCTTGGAATTATGCAAGGTTTGTTTGTAATAATTATGTCCATGATTTATTTTCTATATTGTCTTTTTAGAAGAGATATGATTTGTAACTGACTAATATTTTGCTATATTAATGTAGTAAAATAAACCAGGTCTGTTTAATAATTTAAACTTGCCATTATAAAATTTTTATTGGCCTGGCAGTTTTTCTAGTGCTGCAAAATATTTTTGCATTGTAGTCCAATTATGAAGTTTCATGGGCCACTTAATAGAACTGGTCCTTTCTTTGAAAAGTTTACCGACAACAAATACTGAATAACTTTTATGGTTCTGATAGTTATATTACTTGATTAATTTGGCAATCAAGATAACTGCTGTAGCCATGGAGCAAATGACTGAGCCAGATGTGCATGTCAGAGACAATGAATACCTGAAATGGGTATATGATTCAATGGTTTTATAGCTAAAAGAGTTATCATGATCATTAATAGTACTTGAGAAAGATTGGGATTATAAAAATGTTTATTGGGTCACATTTGTTATAGTTTGTGGAATTGCTTTGGTTATACCATTAGAGTAGCATTTAAAAATATGTATTGATATGATTAAATGGTGGGTTTATATAGCTAACTTTGATTTTAGTGATTTATTTTTCAACAAAGACATATTCAGGCTGGTATGTTTGTCTTTATGTAACAGAAGACAGATGAATTGTCGATTTATATTGAAAGATGTTTTTATCTTTGGTTTTAGTGACTTGTATTACTCTTTTTGTTTTTTTAAAGATAGTAAGGCACAAATGCTGGCCAACAATTTGAAAATTTTGCTTCATAAATTCCTGTAGGTCATTGTGTAAAGTTAGAGGTGTTAAAAGAGATGTAAACAAAAGATTTCATGACACACTGTAATTCTCTATCTTTAATTTAATTTATTAAACATTTATATTAGTGAAAAATTGATTTACCATATTTAATTGATTGTAAGCCGACACCGATTGTAAGCCGACCCCCACTTTTCACAAGGCCACGCAAGGAAAAATTTTGTTTTGAAAGCAATTGGACAGCTGGGGTTATTTATTTCAAAATACCAACAAGTATGAACACCTCAGAGTTTCAGTTCGTAATGAAATAAAGAGTATTAACTAAAATTACGGCGAAATAAAATATGTTTTATTGACCTATTCATAACAACTACAAAAAGAATAATTTGACCTCGTTATCCCCCGGATCTTATTCTTGTAAAAAAATAGCCGTTTCTCGTCAATCAAATACGGACACCGTATTACATAAGATACTTTAGTACTACACTAGTTTCACCTGGGCATTCCTTTTCACTTTTATTCTTAAATTATTCTCCCAAGTTGGCTGCTACGCCGCGAAAGCACAAGGAAGTAAGGGTTCGCTCGGGAAATCCCAGTATGTGCATGCTAGACACCACTAGACACACTGAAACAAGATAGGTAGAGGAGGGAGGGGAGGGGGGTAGGAAAGGCAAATGTTTCAATTCACGAGTAAAATGAAACATTATGTACATATGTAGCTTCTTACGTATACGAGCGCTATTGCTGTGTTTTTTTACGACTTTGACGCGCCACGTATTATTTACATAATTTATTTCTTCGTAGGTGTTCAGTCATTTTGATTCTTTTTTGCATACATTTAAAGTAGATAGTTTACTTCCACTTTAATACACTTATATCTCGCATTATAATGTAACTACGGACATAAATTCATTGACTACTTTTTTTACACTGATACTAAGCCGAGTGGCGATTTCTGAGCTGGTAAAAACGTAAAAAGAGGTCGGCTTACAATCGATTAAATAAGGTATATGTTGTGTACAGGCATTTCAACATGAGAATTTTGTAATAGATGTTTATTTTATGATTTTGAAAATATTTAGCCCCCTGTTATAGTGTACTTAGGAAAGGTTATTCAGGCAGTGGTTTTATTTATCTGTAGGATGATGTTGCCTATCCTAGTCCAGATCCACTGCTTGGATGGCAGCAATTGGAGTTTTTTGGTCAGAGGCCATGGAGGGTGGGGAAGGCTGTAGGAGAGCCTTCAGATCCAGTTAAGGAAAAAGAAGGAATTCTAGCCTTACAGATTAAAGAAAGGAATGTGAATCATTCTGTAAGTTGACAACATTCAGCTGCTCTTCCGTAAAATTTATTTCACTTTTGTTATTTTTAGTAGTTTTTCCATGTCAGTCACTATTTTTTGTTACATATAGTCCCAAAAGATAATTTTTAACTATTAATTTATAAAAATAATTCAGTAAAACATTACATGGACATTATTTTGCTTATAATTAATCCAGAGTAATTTTTCTTATTTTTTTTACTTAAATGTTTGAAATAAGTAATTCTTTTCTTTGATGAATATGTATTTTGCTTCAGGGTCTCATCATCTCTATCCTAGGGAATGCCATTTCCCAGTTCAAAACATATAGTTGTCCTAGGATGAGAAGACATCTAGTAATCCAGATGGCTGATGAATATTATTCTTGTCAGGATTACACCAAGGCTTTAGCGTGAGTTGTTTTCTTTTGAAAAACTCAAACTAATAGTCATTGTAAAGTCATTCGGCTCTATAGATGCCGTTTAAATGAAGGTAAAGTTAAATGCAGTTAACTTTAGTTGTAGTAATATATTGAATTAGTCCCTTGGATTGGCTACAACCATGTGTGTTCTTTTATTGGAGAACTGTATGAACTGTTATTGATGCAGTTCAAAATTTTTGACTGCATATGTGCTAAGCACATTATGTGACAAATAATATTATTTTTAACTAAGGCCTTGCCTTTAAATTATCAATAAAAAAGTTCAATGCTAGTGTATTACCAATTAAATTGAAAAATGGCCACAGTTTGTTGTCAATCCTATGATATACATTTCCATTATTTCATTGACTTGGCCCAAAAATAATTATTTCTTGGAACCATATATTTTTTGGCATTTTGGTTCATAAAAATGTAATGTTGTTTCAGAAGTTATATTTCATTTTGTAATTTTTAATTTTTTGAGGTTATCTTTTTTTCAAACATTGATGAAGATTTTCTGTAAATACGTTTTTATCTGTGAAGGTAATTTATTCATCAATATTTAAAAAATTATATTTGATAGGCTTCTTGGACATGTGCTTTGGGAACACCGCAATGAACGATGGTGGCTGCTTCTGACTCATGCCCTCAGTCGTGCTCTAGTGTGTGCATTTCTCACAGCTAGCATTCAAGAATTTGTAGCACTTTCAATTGAGTCTTTGGGTCCTAATGTGCTACTCTCTCAGCCACGCAAAGCAAACATATTTTTGAATCTTTGCAAGGTTGTGAAGGTATGTTCAATTCATAATGCGATGCCTTTTGCTTTGATTTTTTTATGCTTACTTGGTTAACTGTTTTTATTAGTGCGAAAAGCCTCCAAAGATAATTTCTTCAGTTTCGATGCTTGATGCTGAATTTTGCTTTTCGTAAAATATTTATAAACGTAATCACTTATACAGCTCTTGGGAATGACTTGTTTGAGTTAAACATTTTTTATTGTCCGTGGACAACTATTAGATTTAAGGGCTGAAGATTAAAACATATATAAAAGTAGTATATCCTAATGTAACCTGTTGAGTTTTCTAAAATGTTGTTTTTTAATGATTCTGGTGCACATTAATTCAGTTTAAATGGATGAGTAGTTATATTAGGGCCCTATCTTAAATTAGAAAATATATATTAATTAAAGAGATTATTAATACAATTAATTGCTATATAAATTCTTGTACATTTGTTTTAAACTCATGAAGAGGACTCCTCCTGAGTTAGACTTAGACACAGAAGTGCCTGCAGCTGCTAAAGAATCATCCATAGTCCTTTGGGAATCCACAGCTGTGACAAATAGCACACCTCTTCTTCCTATTGATATGGTGGGTGGTGGAATGGCGTCTCTCGCTGAATGTCGAGCAAGGTTTTCATCATCGTCTTTCCGTTCAGATGAGCAAGCTCACTTGGAGGTATATGTGAGGTATGTAAGGTTCATGTTTGCATGAAGTTTAAGTTCTTAACATTAAAATTTCTCTTTATATTTGCAAGTGCTGACACATTGAATATCAGTATACTTTTTTGTGGTCTTTGAAACTTTTCTGTAGTACATTAGTACACCACAAGGAAAATCTACAGTATTTACTCGTGTAACCTGTGCCCTCATGTACCATGCTCACCCCTATTTTTGGCCCAGTTCAGAGGGGAAAAAAATAAATTCATGCTGGAATAAGTTGACATCAATGGCAGCAGAAAATTAGAAAAAAGTGTGGGAATTTCCTGTAGGCGTGTTTTCTCCCAACGGCTTATGATGAATTTGGCGAACACAGATACCAGATGCCAAATTATTCATGCAAAAGTATAGGTAGTAATTGATAATAAATTTTTAATGACAGAACAGCTTAACTTAAACTTAAAGATCATTTAAAAGGTACAGCTTTAATATTATAAAGATATTACATCATCTCAATCGTTAAAATATCCATCATGATCTTGAAGATGCACCAACGACAGTATATACCGAGCATTTAAAACCTTAACGTTTGCTTGGTCATATAGATTTACTTCATACAATTCTTTGTCTTCTGTGAGTATAAATGTATATGCAAGCCTGTTGAAGTAAATTTACAATCAAAACTCGCAATTTTTAAAACTTGGTTAGAAATCTTCATGTATGACGTGCAGCCACATTACCGACATTTTGGGAAAGAAGGTGCACGGGGTTCACAAGTAAATATGGTAAATTTAATTTGGCGGTTAATGATAACGGGGCCCTGCATAGATCAATTTACTCTGGACCCTGCACCTTAGTAGACTAAAATTGTCTCCAAGGCTTTGTTAGCTGTAACGATACTAAACTTTGTAATCCTTTTATCCATAAAGTCACATTCTTCATATTTATCCCATGAAAAATGCTGTGGGACAGTTCTGTTTCTGAATTAGATGGATTATAAAAATAAATTTTAATATTGAGAAAAAATTGTTTTACTTTCATTAGCATAAAATGGAAATATTCTAGGTTTCCTTTGCTAATGAAAAGAATAAGCAGAGAAATTTAACTTATCCTATTCTTTTCTTGAATAATACAGAAGCCTTTGTGAGCAAACAGTTTCGTATTCAAGGCTGTCGGTAATGGTTAATGGCCCCACACAAGGACCCATACATGTAATAGTTGCTGAAGAAGGATTGGGTATAGAGAAGGAAAAGGGAGGAGCTGCCAATTTGACCTTTGACTCTGGTGAAGTTAAACTGTTCACAGCATCCTTCTCGCTTGATTCCAAAGATGTTGGAAAAACTATACAGGTATAAAAATCAATAATAGCCTTATGAATGAAATTGGTTGCATACAACTGTAGATTTTTTACATTCATGTTTAAAACATTGTTGTGCAAACCTTTCTATGTGGCAGGTCACATTTGTAAATTTAAGTAATTTGCCAGGCCATATTGAAAGGCATGCGTGCCTTGGTTGGCCAGATGAGATTTTACACAGGAACTAATTCAAGAGGTTATGTGTGATTTAAAAAATCAAAGTTCAGTCCAAAGACGTTTTTAGCATTAAAACATCACCAGGAAAGGTTTTATGGAAGCAATTTAATTAAATAAATTGAAATTTACAAAATTATCTGTATTGTCAGCATATAAATATTAAATATAACAGATATTTTCTTTGTTGAAAGTTTGTGGGCAGTTGGTTGCAAACCTATTTTAAAATATTGCAATTAGATCTAGTGCATCAAAGGATGTTGTTTTTAAATTTCTTCTGGTATAGTGCAGAAAATGCACTTAATTTCTATTTTCTTTTGTTTACACCATTTGTGTGTTTTTTAAAATTTTTTGCTGTGCCAAAAATATTGGAAAGTGTTTATCTCATATGCTTTTAATTTTAGATAAGTTCCACATCCCTTCAGTTTGGTTACGATGATGAGCAATTTATTGTGCTGAGGTTTCTTGCTATTGGTGCAGGAGAGACTTTTACACCAAACTTATGCCCTGAGCTACAGAACTTTAGGTGAGTTTTATCTTCAAAATGGATATATGAAATGAGTATGTGTATTTTGGGCAAGATAATAGTTGGTTATTGGAAAAGAATAATGGAAAACATCAGTATTTGAGCATTCAAATGTGTCTTGGAGTTATTCAGTATGATATTTAAGTAAATGATTGCATCAGCAAAAGTCATGATAAATATTAAGATGGTAATATTTGCTAAGATGACATGTTTACGTTTGCATTTTACAGCAGAGAAAAATATTTTTCTTCATTGCCTTTTAATATCAGAATCAAGCATTCCTGCCAAATTTCAATATCCTACTTAATCGGAAAATTAGTTAAAACGTTAAAAAGTGCCAACCAGAAATGATGATGTCAGTGGAGTGTGGCACAGACGATTTATCTTTAACCCTTTCAACACGGCACCGAATTTTGGAATTTTTTGCAGGTGACTGAATCGAACTCTCAGTGCTTTTCATTAGATTAAGGTACAAGCATTGATTGACAATAATTTGCACAAAAAACCAAAAACGAAAAAAGTACCGCCGGTAGTACATGATGTCGCGAATGTGTTAAATAATGCCAGCAAAAGAAGTGAGAAGAAAATTATAAATATAATAATGACAAAAACAATTAGCTACTTAAAATTTAGAAAAAACGAAAAGGTAATGCAGTGTGTGGTAAAAGAAAACAAAAGAGTATATTAAAACTCAAAATTATCCTGGTAATTTTCCAGGTACAATAGGACCTTGATAACCGTCGCCATTGATAATCGTTATTTCGATCAACCATCGTTTGTCGCCAAGTGGTACAAAAATATGAAAAAGTTCCGTCGCCATTTTTTTAATGAAGCTGACAAGCGAATAAGATGACGATTGTACTATGACTGAGAGAAAGATTACTATCACAGTGGTGGGCAACCTTCTCTGCATGGTGGGCCACATTGGAAATGGCCAATGGATTATAGTTAAATTGTAATTTACCTATAAATTCTTTGGCACCATATGTGTGGAAATCAAGTTAGCTTTTTAGGGTTAACATTTCAATATTAAAAATCATGATGGAATTCAATCATAAATATCTTTGAGAAAAAAATGAAAAACAGCATTCAAAATAAGTTACTTGAATTAAAAAATATTTACTAATGGGTCGCAACTCAATGTTATATATCTTAAGAGATTTTGTTACACGGAAAATAATATTTGGTACTTAATAAATGAAAAAACTTTTGAAAACTATGAAACACTGGTGGTGGGCCACATCTGCCCTGTGGGCTGCAGGTTAGGCACCTCTAATCAATTGAAACGGTGCGCTGTGACTGTTCTCGGAGAACGTTTAGTCGATTGTGTTAGATTGAAAAAATTTTGTGTAAATTGAAACAGGGTTAAACAAAGACTGATAGTATTTAGAATTTTATTAGAATCAAACAACTAAACATTCCATCACGGATTGCTGCAGTACAACTGTTAACTCATTTGTCAACAGTTAACATATTTCTTAAATATTTTATAGCTTATTAAACCTCAAGTGATAAAAATGGTCCCAAAATGCAGTGTTAGTGACAGTGCTGCCAAAAGGTCTAGAAATGTGACATCTCTTCAAATAAAACTTGAAGTGAATGAATGAAAATGATGCAGGGTCTAAAATTTCAAGCAAACTGAGGCCTAAAAATTCAGTTTTATGTGATGCGTGTAAGGTCTTTTTGAACGAATTATTGACCTATGACATTGTTCCTATGGGAACATTGGTTTCGACTATGGTTGTTTCGCTAATTGTTGGGATTTCCGGGAACCAATTAACGACGGTTATCGAGGTCCTACTGTATTTTGTAAAATTTGAACTGTCAGTACGATTTCTCTTTGACACTGCAATCAAAATAAGTGGTTATAAGCATAATAAAAGATTAATAAATAATTATCTAGTATGTAACAAAAGCTCTAGTTAGGTCGAAAACGTTTTGACTTTTTCCGAAAAAAAATATTTTTTTCATTTTAACAAAATTTAGTTTCTTTTATATTCACACAAATAAATCTGTGAAAATGAGGAAAGTGATTGAACACCCAATAAAACAATATTAAATGATTTAATATGATTCAGAGTGAGTACTTTCCACCAATACAATCCATTGTATATCGGAAGAAAAAAATTGGCCAATTGAGAAACTGACCTCACCCAATGGAAGGTTGGAACCAAACTGATGGCTAGAGACACACGAAGGGAACCTTAGGCCTGATGGTCTCCCACCCGAGCCGTTTGAATGAGACATACACCAATGACTGGAATTCCAGTCATACGCCATGGGATAGGACCAGTGGTGGGATTCAGCCGGTTCGCACCGGTTCGGCAGAACCGTTACCTAATTTTTTTTTGAGTTCGGCGAACCGGTTGTTAAAATGGTACATGTAATATTTATTTATTCATTTCATAAAACAACTTACAGCGGCAATATCTTTTCAAATCCCTTCATCTCAACTGCACTTCCATGCAATTGAACCATAACCGTAAACAAACATATAACGTAAGGAGAAGAAGTGCCCAACAACAAATCTCAGACCTAAGGACGCTCGTTGATGTTTTGTTTTTTTCTCTCTCACCCTCTCTTCGTTTTTAATGACAACCTCTGGCAGTAGAAATGGGCCAACGAAGTAACGGATCTATGGAGAACAGTAACAATAATCTGATTACCTAAAACATGTGAACGAAAATATAGGCACGCGATTTATTTATCTCTGAATTTCACTTAAGTTCTTTGGAAGACTGGAACCCTACCCGTTGGACTGCCTCGCGGTACTTTTATAAGAATTAATCTAACTTTAAGTCATAGATAGTCTTTAAAGGTTATCATTTAAGGAATATAATTAATATTTGAATGTTTAAATTGCATGCAGAGGGGAACTGCTTGATATTAATGATCATCGAGATTTCGTGGAAAACGTTTTTAAAAAATTCCCAGAATTATGCAATTCCTGAAAGTATTCAAAAAGCTAAAAATATTGTCAGAACACTTGCTGTAAGTTCAGCAGAAGCGGAAAGGGGTTTTTCAAAGATGAACATAATATGTTCAGAGAAGAGAAGTCGCCTAACTGTTTCTAATATATCTAAAGGAATGGGATCCCACTCATGTAGTGAAAAGATGGGTAAGGATTAATCACACAGCCGATGATGCTCGGATAAAAGCGAAGAAAATCGCAAGTGAGGACGCTAATCAAGAAGCAATATGGAAATATCTTAAATAACAGTTTTATTGTTTTTTTGTCAGGTATACTATTTAAAGTTTTTTCATTAATATTTTTTAACTCTTTCTTGTAACATAATCCAATTTTCTGTACCTCTTTTATTGTTCTTATTTAAGTATTAACTATATGAAATAATAAACTACTTTTTGGTATATCGTTTTTTTATACTTAAAACGGTCATTAGTGCAGCGAACCGGTTGTTAAATTATTTGAATCCCACCACTGGATAGGACCCACCATGACGGGTATTCCAGTCATGCTGTGTTGGAAGTGTTAATATATAGGATTAGATAGAGACTTTAATAGTTCTACAGCAATAAATAGAAATATATAAGTTTATCTGCTGTCATGTTTGCACAGTTTTATTTAAATGCACATTATTTTAATGGTTCATAATTATTTATACTTTTATTTCAGATAAAATGGAGTTGAATTTTGAACAGAAACTCGACTCGGTTTGAAATTTTTAACAGTTTGCAAATCCTTAGTGATAACTTCTCTCATGCCTACTTTTAATCTAGTTTATTACATTTACTTCTCTTAACCTTCAACTCTTCATTTTCTCACTTAATACTAAGGATTCTGGTTCAAGAATTCTCGACAAAAATTTCCCAGGAAATTGAAGAATTTTTCGTCTCGAGTCCCGGTAAATTTTCATTGGAGACATTGAGACATTTTTAAAAATTGGAAATATTCCTGATCTAACGTATTTAAATAAAAATGCTTTGGTGGGAAATCTTTAATTTGAAATGCAACAATTTTGTTATTAGTAACAACCTGCATGCTTTGTTTCCAAAATATACTTGGCCAAGTATCAACACTGAAAGGGGGGGTTGGAGACTACGATGATATAGGTATTTCAAAAAATGAAAAACTCCTTAACCGTACAAGGTGAATATCTGGAGTCACAACAACCAGTAAAAAAAGGAAGGAGGCAAAGAAAGAGAAAACACCGAAAAAGAAAAAAATAGGGATGAGGAAACAAAAAAAAATATCTACTTACAGGTTTGCGGTGTGTTATTCCTCGCCAGGGACCCAAAGTCACTTGCTCATCCACTCACTCACTCGCACAAGAACTTATCCTCAGGTGGAAAGGATAAAAGGAAGGGTTTACGAGGAGTTAACCTGCGCCAGTGACCCTGTTCACACTGTTGTGGTAGGTTTATGAATCTGTACGATTACGACAGGGACCTACTCAACAATCACACACATTCACACAAGGGGGAAAAAAGGAGGAAGTGGCTGATAAAGAAATAATACCATGTTTACGGTAACTCACTCCTTGCCAGTGATCCAGTATTGCACACAATGTCTGTAGGTTTCTGTGTCTTCCGACAGGGACCTGTCAGACAAAACACTCACTCTCACATGCACTCAAGAAAACAAACGCAACTCTCTAGATATCCGGTAGAACACTATATACGTATTTCGAGAGCAAGGCTCTCTTCATCAGTGGAATGATTGTGTGGTACGTGGTTAGGGGTATTTAAACGGTGGCATGTTTGTGTAGAAGTGAAAGTGAAAGGAGGTGGAGGGTTGACGGTTAAACTGTAGAGAGGGGAGTGGGGGAGAGGACCGTGGTTGTTATTCATAACAGTTTGTTTATGATTTTCAATAAGCATGCTTTCGTAGGCATCTAGTTTGTTTTCATGATATACTGATTTTAAAAGTGTTAAGTTTTCAATGGTGATAGGATGGTATTCCTACTCAAAACCAACAGAAGATTCAAAGAAATATAATCAACTCCGGCTGTAATGTTCTATTTTATATCCTCATGGCTGTTTTACTCTGTGCACATTGTAAATGTTTAGGTGGAAGAACAGGCTTCAAAGTCTCAACTTCACTGGTTTAAGAATTAAGAATGAAAGTCGTACCTGACAGCAGTTTCCCTTTTTTGATTAAACAATAAACTCGATATCAAAAATGACTTAAATACACCTGTCCATGTTATGTGCCAAATTATTTTTCAGATCTTCCCCAGCTGGCCGCATTCATTATGACGATGTACGACCTCTAGGATCAGCAGTCATTCTGCATAGACTCCCAAGGCTTTCAGTCGAAACATCGTATCCTTGGGATCCTCCAATCTTAGTGGGAGAATTTTTCCCTGTGAAGGTGGAATTGGTCAGCCAGAGGGAGGAAAGACCCTTATGTTCATTGGTGCTGCAGGTTGGGATCTCTAGTGATCCTGCAGTGACTTCAGCAGCTACAGAGAATAAAGATCCCTCAGCGGCTGGCAATGCTCCTGTTCAAACCCCACAAAGTGAGGCACAACTTAGCATTGTAACAAAAATAGTTTCCCTATTTCCTTAAACTATAGGTTGAATATGTTTGTTTAAACTCATTTATTACTTGCTAATGTTCGTAGAAAATGTATATCATGTATTACTCGTAGGAGTGTTTTTCATGTCAGTTTTCAATTGGACAATGAGAGACATGGTGACACTCTTTACCTTTATTTTCAGCTATTATCAGTTCTACTCCTACTTACATTCATCAGTCAAGAGACCTTCAATTAGTATTGATCTCCGATCCTTCTGATTCTCATATTGGGAACTTTGGAGGTGTTAACAAATCAGTACAAACAGAGTTCTATATTAGTGCTCTTTCCCCTGGAAAACAAGAAATCTCTCTCAAGGTGAGAATTATTGTCCATTTTGTTTTTTTTTAAAGGCTTAGAAACCATTAGTTCTTAAAAACTGAAATATTTTTGGTCAGTAAACATCCTATATGTTAATTTTTGAGAAATTTGGCTTATGTAGTGTTGTTTACGGCACCACGCTCTATAACTGAATGAATTTAAATCAAAATCATTAGTGCCATTTAAAAAAATATCTACATTTTGCAAAAATCGACAAAAATAACTACCCTTTATTGTTGTGCTATATTATTCATCTCTTCACAGCATCTGTTCTGGCTGATAAAATCCATAATTGTGTATATTATTAGATTTCATTCAACTGCTTATGCCCTAGAACAGGGGCATGCAACCTATGGCCCTCGGGCCCCATAAAGCATTTTATGAGGTCTGCAAAACTTTGGTAAAAAAAATGGTCTGCGATATTTATTACAGACAATTTTGTACATTTTAAGAACTGCTGTTGTAATACTAACACATCCTGGAGAAGTTTTTATGGTAAAAATGGTTAAAATTTTATTTTCATATTTTAAATCTCTTGAGTAAGTTCCTATGTAAACTCTCATCTGGCCCACCAAGGTATTTGTGACTTCTAATCCGGCTTGCCAAAGCACTCATATGCATGAATGCGGCCCACCACGTAAAAAGGTAACACGCCCCTGCCCTAGAACCATCCACAGACACAGGCAGCAGGACAAAACTCAGGGACACCTAAAATGTGTACATGTTTCCATCACAATCTCAGTCGAATTTTTTCACAGTTATTATACTTTCTCTATGTACCAGGGGCAGATCCAGAAACTTCTCAAAGGGGGGGGGGGGGGAGCGATCGCCCCTCCACCTATCGAATCCGCCCCTGCCAACTGCCCTGTATTTTGAAAATCTCTACCCCTATCAGAATCCTTCTTTCCCTTGCTATACAGACCTAATCTGCAGTGTATAATTTAAGATTTTTGCGTGGAATGAATTTAAGAAAGTGCCCAGTGGAGTGAAATGGGGTTATCCAAGGAGGAGGCGATCATCACCCCCTCCCCCCACCCCCCTTGGATCTGCCACTGCTATGTACTAATCATGTGAGAAAGTAAAAAACGTGCCATGTACAACATGAGGTCTGATTTGGTCATATAAGATGTGAAATCATTTTTAAAATCATTATTTATCCTTGTAATCATTGTACTCATTAATACATATAATGAGATAACTACTGCAAAATGTTTCAGTAATCAGTTAAAGTTAAATTAGTAAATATTAATTCAGCAATATTTGCTGGGGTAATTTTAATTGTTCTTCCTTTGTGTTTATTTTTTTGGATCCAAGTTGTTTTTTATTTTGAATCTGCTTTAAGTGTGTTAAGCTAAATACAAACAAGTAAGATACCCTTGATAATGTAAGAGGTGGAAGCGTATTTTTTAAAACTTTTCAAGCTTCTGATTTGTCTTCTCCTTTGGAGAGGGTACATCCTGTACCATTGGAGTGTTGATCCTTACTGGACCTTCTCATCCAAGAAAACTTCACCCCTTTAGCTTCAGTAGCTTAGTAAAATTCTTTTAAAATAAGATAGCACTTATCAATCTATGATTTTTTCTTTGGTTGAATTTTCCCAGTAGTTTATAGATTTTTCTCTAGCTGGTTTCAAATTCAGAAAATTCTAAACTTCAAAATGGTATTGTAGCTAAACTACAGAAGCTATAGGAGTGAAGTTTTTATTTAGATGAGAAGGTCCAGTGAGTACCTACATTCCAATGGTACAGGATGTCCTCTCTGCAAAGGGGAAGACAAAACCAGAAACTTGAAAATTTTAAAAAACATATGCTTCTGCCTCTTACTTTTGCAAAGTTAGCTTACTTGTTTTCTTTCAAGAAAACATGCTAAAAATATTAACATTTGATTAGCAATAGCTTGTGCAATATTCTTTATTAAATCTCTTTGACATAAATGTAATTAATATGAAATTTAGCTCATTTTAAGATAAAGCTGCTTGGTCATGTATGTTTAAGGTTATTTGCTCTATGTTAAGCTATTTGATAAATTTTAAGATATGCACTTAGTTATCATTGGTTCTCGTTTGACTGTAGGCAACATATAGGTATGCTGGAGAAAATCAGGATGAAGAGGCTGAGAGTAAGATAAATGTCGAAGCATTGGATCCATTGTCGGTGTCCGTTCAGGTTTTGTCACTTGGGCGGCTTGAGACAGTTTCTGGAACATTGGTCGGGGAGCCTTTTTTGTTGGTGCCTAGAGTCACTTCAAGAGCTCATTGCCTTTTAAGGATAACCTCATCTTACTTTAACTTGGTGAGTGAATATTTTGCCCCACACTGACCTGTTAAAGAAGTTGCATAACATCAATTTAGACCCAAAATTTATAATTTTTGCCGGAGATCACATATGGCTTGATGCATTTTCAAAGCCATTAATTGTGACATTCCCGCTAATCATCAGTTCGATTTCCAATTATATCTCTTACAATTAATAACATTATAATCAGCTACCTCGAGCACCATTACTGAAAAGATCTTCAATGTAATTTCTTTTAGTGATTTTGTTCTGGTTTTATTATATTGGCCTACTTTCACTCATTCCTTTTCTGTGACTCAAAGCATTTAGCCAGTAATTGTCAACTTACCTTCTTTCTTGCCCTTTTTCTTCTATACCCTGCCCCATCTCTTCCTGTTTATTTAACGGTTGGGTTGACATAATTCCCAGATGTTGTTAGTAATTTAGCAAAACCAGAGTTTTTTAACAATAAATGAGAAATACGTTGTATTTTTTGTATTTTTATTAGGGGTGTGCGAGAACAGGTTATTTTTCAGTTCGAGCGAGATTGAGACGAGAATTCATGAAATTCCTGAGAATCAAGACAAAATCGAGAATTCTCTTAAATAAATCATCTTTTAAGCTAGTTTTACTGTTACACATATGAATTATTGCAAATTATGTTCAATAAGAATGTATAACATAATAATAAAACTTCCATAAATATTATGTTGTAATTCCTTAATTACCTATTCTTATATTTTTCATGTAAGAACACAAATTCTTCATCATGATCTTCTAATAGGTTTTATTGCGAATATATTTTATTGCACAAAGTAAGTACAGGTAGTCCCTGCTTAACACGAAATTCACTTTAGCGTGATTTACCAATTAGGAAACCTGTTCACTTTACACGAAGAAGCTCCCGTTTTAACATGAGTTGCAACATGATCCATTACGTGGAAAAGAAAATATTGTCATTAATGGAACATATCTTACATACATATATTAATTTATATGTATTCGTGAAATAGATAATTTATACTATTTAGATTCTAAAGGACCTGTGGAACTAGCCATATTTATACTTTATGTCCTATGTGTACTGTTTATGCATTGTATTGTATTGGCACTGTATTGATTATTACATTTGATGCATAAAAACATAAGTAAAATGCACATTAATGCTTGTAATCCATTAAGTCTTTGCTTTCTCGCATGCTCTCTCTCTTCCTCTCCATCTAATCCTAACCTTTTACTTGGTTTCTTATGGTATTTATGCATTCACTTAGCACAAATTCGCTTAACACGACAATTTTTAGGAACGTATCTCTCTTGTTAAGCAGGGACTACCTGTATCACAATATGTTAAACAAGAATAGATAACATTAAGAATATGGAAAATATGACAAACAATTAAGAAAAACTAAAAATCAACATATTAGGTTTTAATTTTAAAATTATTTTTATCTTTCATGTAGGAATACAAGCTCTTCAATATAGTCTAATAACAAGCTTTCTCACCTTATGATAACAATATTTCCTGCACAAATGAAGACTCTCTCACTTACTTCTTGAGTAGCAGGTATGCCTAAATAATGGCGTGCTACTAGAGCCAGCATTGGAAAACGACTATTCTCCTGCCACCAAAAGAAAGGGTTATTGTTACTATAAATTACAGGTTTTTTAAATGCCTTTTTAGTTCTTCAGTGGGAAATGTACTGGAACTATCAGAAAGGCTTGATTTTTTCATTTCTTCAAAAATTGCCCATAAAGAACTTTTTTCTTCATAATCAAGCCCTTCAGTTTTCTGGGTCTCACCTGCTACCTCTTGCATATTTATATCAGAGATTATATACCCCATGCAGAGGGTTTTTTCATATTCATTTAATAATACTATTTTGAACCTTGGATCCAAAGCCATGGAAATCATGTCATCCCTCACATTTCTATTAGATGAAAACATTTTATTGATTTTTGAAGTGATTTAGCAAATGAAACTGCAATTTGGACTTCATTCCTTGTTACAACACCACCAAGCATGGTTTCAATTCCATACATTAATGGTGTTTTTGCTGATAATGTTGGGAATTTTTCATAACATTTCTTTTTTAGCATGGTCAATTGGTTGTAACCAGGGTTGTTAAACGAAACCGAACCCACTGAAAAGGAACGGTTCCAGATAGGTTTCAGTTCAAGGAACGGTTCACAGGAACCAAACCAAAAAAGGAACCAAAGTCGTGGAACGAAAGTGGAACCGGAACGAAATCTTCGGAACGAAATGTCGATGGAACGATACTGAACCGTTCCGGATCGGGTTCGCTCATGAAATAGTTTCGTTCCGGCTCCTTCTACACCGATCCAGCTTTGGTTCCAGCCAGTTTTCAATGGTTTTTACTCGCGTCTAACGGCGAGAGGAGAGGGCGAGGGGGGAATGCGAGAGAGGAGGTCAGGGGTATGAAGGGGATCTTAGTTCGTAATATCACCACCGGGAAGATGTAGAGTGCGCAGTGAGTAGTGAACGCCGACCTCGTATGGAGTTGTTTTTCTCGCTGACGGAAAATGGGTGTTCGCGGAAAAATCGCCATATCATTAACACATTCAATGCCGCCGTCGACGGTTGCTACCGAGCGCAGACGACCGGCATCGACGCGTAGTTGATGCATCTCCCGCTCCGTAATAACTGTACCATTAAGCGACGGCTTCGCACATTGGCTCCTCATAGGAAGCCGGCTCCTCAGTTTAGTTTTTGTCAGTTTGCTCATCGGTTAGTTTGTATTTAGTGCGAATTTTTCCGGAAAAAGGATATTTTAAAAAATAGTGAAATTTCGGTTGGCCTTTGGGGATGAATCTAAAAAACCAAGAAGATATTGAATGTGTTAAAACGGCTTATATTAGAAGAATAAAGTTAAGCCTAATTAAGCCCCTAAGGCGCCATGTATGATTTGCGGGTTTCTACTCTATGCGAGTACCTCGCTCTCTTCTCTGCCCCACGACCTGAATAATGGTGCAGTTTGCTTGGAACGAAACTACTGAACGTATCTCCCAATAACTCTCAACTTGAACCCGAACCCATTCAAGAAAAGGAACCGTTCCGGAACGAAATATTTCGTTCCGACTAAACAATTCCGTTCCGGAACGGAACTAAACCCATCACGGAACATACAGTTTCATTACGAACCGAAACTAAATGGCAAGATAAAATATATAGTTTTGTTCCGAACCGAAACTATTCTTTAGGTTCGGTTTCGTTTAACAACCCTGGTTGTAACACACAAGCCAAACCAGATGCTGGCCTCCACTCATTCATTTTAAAGCAATCATCTGTTAATATTGTTCCTAGATCAGCTGTTATAGGTGCTTGTTGTTCAACAAGTCGTGATAGCATAATATATTCACTGTTCCAGTGTGTTGCAACCATAGGTAATAGTTCATGTTCAGGCTTATTCAACTGATGTTGTAGATTATGAAGTCTTTCACGAGCCACAGTACTGGGTGATAACGTCCCTTTGCAAGCAATTTATCAATCTCATTTTCCCTTTTAGCATCATTAATAGCAAGTTGGAGAGTATAGGCAAAACATTGAATATCTTTCCAAGAGGTTTCTTTGAATGCCGCAGTAAAATTTCTAGCATTATCTGTTATGACATACACAGGAATGTGGTGGTCTAGCAGATGCCAATCTTTTACCATTGATTCAATCTTTTCACGTACAGAAGGTGCAGTATGGTTTCCTGAGAAATGTAAGTTCCTGAGCAGATGACTTTTGATACAAAACTTATCGTTCACATAGTGACATGTTAATGAAATATAACTTTGGTGTACTTTTGGTTTCCTTTTGATGTCCATATATCAGTAGTCAGTGATAGAGATTGCAAGCCTTCACATAGGTCATCTCATCTGCAAGTTTTTTTCTTTTCTTCCATATGCAGCTGTGGTAGGATACTTTGAGAAAATGTGGTACATCTTGGCAAGATATATTTATGCTCTAACTCTATGAGCAAACTCTTAAATCCTTTACCTTCCACAATGTTGAAAGGCTGATAGTCTATGGCCATCATCATGGCTGTTTTCCTGTTAATTGCTTTGGCTCGAGCATCACTTCAAGTAAACTTTTGTTTAAAAAATTCTCTCCAAGGGTTGATTGATATCCTTTACTTGATGTTTCTTTCTTTTTACTTTCTTTGTTTTCTTTCCTAATTTCGTATATTCTGCTTCCGAAGAAGGATGTCTCTTTAAATGGCGTAAAAGGCCACTTGTTGAGCCAGTTGGTGTTTTGATTTTTGATGAACACACTTTATACTGTAGAATTCTTTCTGTTAAAATACCTCCATATTAATGCTTTCCTAGTTGTGATGCTTTTCTGACTCTATTGTTTCGATAACTTGACTCACTTTCTCACATTTTCCAAGGGTTATCCCAAGATGAATTTTAAATATGGGAAAGTGATTTGCAATTAAAACCTCAGCGATGTTGGTGCCAATCTGATTTTTGGGTATGTTTCAATGAGTAATATGTACAGATATTACCGGATGGTTTTAATGCTGAAAAGAGATCGGCAAAACAGTTAAGAGATAAATTCCCATGCCATTCCAAACAAGAAAAACAATTAAATCTGCAATCAGGAAGTATAATTTTATAAATTTTTGTAACTTACCTAATTATTAGATTTAGATTAGAGCTGCGACAAAAAGACAAACTATTTGAAGCAGAAATAAACATAAAATAGATGAATGTATAATATATGGAATAACCCCCCCTTTCCAACACAAAATATTAGTGAAGTACCGGGTACTAAAAAATACCGGGTACCTGGGGAAGGGAAGAAAAATTACCCGGCCGGGTAGGTTGAACCAATTTGGTTCAAGATGTGTGGGCTTGCTTAAATGAAATTTTGTTTGAAAATGAAAGCAAACAAGAAGAATTTTGTACTGAGGATAATATTCTAAAGAAGTGAGGCAATTTGAAAATTTTCTTAAATGTCCTGACATCCCTCATTAAGAAAATCCTTTAACTTGGTGGGCAAAAGATGCAGCTAGCTATCTTTCCTGAACTGTCAAAATTGGCCAGACATTACTTGTCATCACCTCCAAGCAGCATACCCAGTGAAAGGATGTTTAGCGAGGCGAGAATCATGTACAAAGAGCGGAGGAATAAACTCCTTCCGCAAAATGCGGAAAAACTATTGTTTCTTCTTCATAATCTCCCATTGTTCAAATTTAATTATTAAAATTTTGGCTGCACTTTTATTTCATTCTTTACTTAAGAAGATTTTATAAAGTTTATAAAATTTTACAATCTGGTACTGTTAACCGGTCGTTAAGTATAATTATGCATATTATGTAAAATGCTATTTCATGGTTCAGTTTAACTTTTGTTAGAGTAATTGGTTTTTTAAAAGTTTATTATAATTAAAATATCGTTTCTCTGAATGTTTCTTGCAGGCTAAAAAGTAAAAGTAAAATATTAAGTTCCATTTTATTTGTTTTTAATGTTATCCTTTTCTGCTCATGAGGGACCCAGTATCCAGCACCGGGTCCCAGCACCCGGTGCCGTTTCCGGGTAATTTCCAGGTACTGAAAATATGGCCGGGTATGCCGGGTACCGGGTAATTGCCGGGTACCCGGTACAACACTAGTAAAAATACTAAATATTAAAATAGATCGTGTGCTGGTGATAGAATGACATTAAAATAGTTGGTCCACCTGCTGCGGGTCTGCCAACTACCTCACTTATGGTGATATATTATAAACCTAAGCCAAAAGAATAAATTCAACGTTAAGATGTAGTGAACACACATAAGATTGTTTTACTTGCATATAACCACTGTCAACTCTTCTGGAAATTTTGGGAAACTACTTGATTTCCAAACTGACTTAACTGTCATGGTGTCAGGTTGCAAGGTCGAGTGAAGAACATATACGATTACAACAAAAACTTGTCAAATATTTTTAAAAAACTAATGATGGATGCACCCATATGCTCTAACGTAAACCTGAAAATTATTTTACGTATTTTATTTATATATTGTGTATGTGTATTAAATATCATGCATAGTATGCATTAAATGAATTCGAGAAATATTCTTTCAAATCGAGATTGAGAAATAATTTTTTCTCAATCTGATCTAAAAAGTTTGAGTCTTGCACATCCCCAATGTTTATGCTTATTGAAATTCTTGTTAGATTCCAATTAATATATTGAAGGTTGATTTATTTCTAAATCTTCTCATTAAGAAGTGCTAAGATGTGCATCCACGTATAAAGTTTTATTCCTTTGGCTGATGGCATTAGGTTGAAAATGTCAGAGCTGTGGGTTTTGGAGAGAGTGTTATCAAAGGAAACCAGATGAATGGCTTGGAGTTAGGCCCAAGAGAAGGTGGGACAGAAGCCCTTGTTGTATGCATCGGTGATGCATCGCCAGGGAACGAGGGAGATTTTACATCCACAACAATTGCTGCTGGCTCATTTTCCGTGTGTTGGGTGCGAGGAAGTGAAAGATCTTTAGGAGTGAAGAAGACTAATACTCAGCAAGTACCATAATTTAAAACTCTACTGCATAAAGATGACAATGTAGAACATGCATGTTTAGATATATGACTGGTCAGTATTATAGCATGTTTTTACGATTTGGCTGCTTGATAAATTTATATAATAAATGAATGGAAGTTTTGAGTGTGCAGATTAATTTTGTTATTTTTGTCATGGCAGTTCCAAGGAGAAAGTTCAGAAGCAAGAAAGACAAGAGGAAACTGTGCAAGTTCCTACGGAAACAACAGTGCCACTGCCGAGAGTAAGGGTGGACTGGACTCCACTTCTTGTCGAAGCTCAACTTCCAGCTCATGGTTGGATGCGTACAGCCATGCCTGTGTCCTATCGCATTCGTAATTGTACCCATGGCCTTCTGAGGTTACAGCTTTCGATGGAGGCTAGTGATGCATTTATGTTTGCTGGTCATATTCAGGTTAGTGACTATATAGTCAATCACATTCAATTGGTTATGTTATAATATGCTTATGAAAACATATCATACAAACTTGAAAAGTAATCCTAATGTGCAATACACCACTCCCTGGTTATAACGCGGGGTAACGGGGGAAGAGCTGCAACTCGCGTTATAAAACAACCGCAGTATAACCGAGGACATGACTTTTCATATTTTTAATTTCTATACTTGCTACAAACGACAAAATTCAAATAAAAAAACAATATAGAGTGAGTAGAAGAAATTTATTTAATCGATTCCTTAAAACGTCAGTATATTTTGTTGTTTTTACTTTAGTACATACTAAAAAAATGTCAGGACTTTCCAAAAATAGGGAGGAAGACCCGCGGTATATCAGATTCCATGGTATAACCAACAGCGTTATAACCGGGGAACGGTGTATTTATATTTTAATTAAAATATTGGTACATTTATGTAAACTGCGAAATGAAGCATGGTCGTAAGTCGCTAACTACACAGTACAGTGAAATCTCGTTACAACGCACTTCAAAATTACATATCTTTCAAATTAACATAAATCTTTTTAAATCCCCATCAAATTTCCCGTATAAATATTTAAAAAGAATGTAATTCAACTTAACGTACTTTTCATTACTACGTATGAACCTCAGAGGTACCAAAAAAGATTTTTGTGATTTTAACGTATGCTTTCATCCATAAATGACTTGAGTATTACCAATTATCGATCATTCTGAGGGTCCATATTTTCGCAATAGCATTGAGATAAAATCTTAAGATCTAGGAATTATCTCTCTTGTTAGACTCTCATTATTGCCGGTTTCGGTTCATGCCGGACCTGCAAGAATGCTGATTCCCCACCAAGATGCTACCAGAGAAAATGCTGTACTCCTTATGGGTATTTGAGTATACCGTACTTTCAGTATAAAGTATAAAATTTATGCTCCATGGAGATACGTTGTATCAAGACTTTACTGTAACAGGTTAATATCAAGTGGGGCTATTTTGATCAAAGTACTCCTTATAATGTAATGGAATCATTTATCATAAATGCCTATAAATTGAGTGATTTTGTTTTCCTCATCTTTTTCAGACACCTCTCTGCATACTACCTCATTCGGTAGACACCTTCACCTTCAACTTATATCCTCTTCTGTCTGGACTTGTTGCTCTGCCACGATTGAGGCTATCAGTTCAAGGCAGTGTAGGAAGGGTGGATGAAGAAGACAGTAGTGGGGGGAGAGGGGGTGGAGAAATGGATACCGGCAGTGGGAAGGTTGACATGGGTGACAATTTTGCCCAGTGGAGGGACACTAATGTGATTCGGCAAGCCCATTTGAGGGAACTTTTAGACAGATCATTGCCGACTCATGTTTACATAATGGTTGGTATTTATGAACGGCTTTCTTTTGGTTCATGCAAAACATTCTGAAAAAGTTCTCCAGAAAATTAATTCTTTGAAAAAATTTAAAAAGGAAAAACAAATTCATTGTGCAAATTGTTTAGTTGAATAGTGGAATCGTTATTGATTTACCCATGTTTGCTCTTTTATTTCAACAATTTTGCCTAATAAATAATTCAATTGGCAATAGGAAAGTCAGATAACACCCTTTTTATGCATTTACTTGTGATATTTGAATAAAGTTCTTAATATTCTAAGCCTCAAATTAGTACATACAATTAGTAAAAGTGGAAAATGGCCTCAAAAGGATCCTGTTTATGATCTACTTGAGCGCCAGGTAGGCAAAACTACCATAATTGCTGACAGTGATGTAACTAAGGCGGGGCAATCGGGGCATCTGCCCCGGGTGCAACTAGGCAAGGGGCGCAAAAAACCCAAAAAGTAACTAAATAAACGAGAGAAAGTAATTTCTTGAAGGGGGAGAGTGCGCATATTTAGTAGTTTGCCCCGGGTGCTAAAATATCTAGTAACGGGGCTGATTGCAGATAACCTGAATATACTGTCACCCTTGAAGGAGCTGACATGAAAGTATACAAATGATAAGTGTCGTACCCAGGATTTTGGTTTGGGGAACACAGAACAGCATATGTATAACCTGGATTATCAATAATCCAGGTTATACATATATTAAATATACATGTAGAACACTTAATTACTTCTATACAATTATAATTCCATCCTCTCCAAATATTCTGCATTTCACTAACTCATCAGCTGATTGCTGTAATTTTTACAAAATCACCAGATAGACTTTCTGCAAAACGCATCGAAAACAAAGAAACGTAGAATAAGCAAATTGAAATAATTTTATTTAGTTAATGATTCTAGTATGTGCAATTAATTAACAATGTAAGTAGTTTAAAACCCATAGAATGACATGTATGAACACAATCACAGCTGGTGCATTATTAGCAGTACGAGTTAGTTGCTGCCA
The DNA here is from genome assembly GCA_036926305.1 of Uropetala carovei. Lineage (NCBI taxonomy): Eukaryota > Metazoa > Arthropoda > Insecta > Odonata > Petaluridae > Uropetala > Uropetala carovei. The sequence continues at coordinate 1,033,533 of JAXCHB010000003.1, forward strand.
TTCATGTCGAAAGTTTCCAAATTACCCAGCCATGTAGGATTTGCATTATAGATAAATATAGATTGCCTGCATTGGATCAGAAATATTCATTTCCATTTATATTCGAAATATTTATTGTATTATAATTCGCAATTGCACGGTAGAAGAAAAACGTTTTTCTGTGATTTTTAGCAACAAAAGAACAAAACACGATATTGCGAAATGAGAAACTGGTCACAAATGGAGAATTGCAAAAAAGCGAAACTGCGAAAGGAGAAGCCGCAAAAGACAAGGTCTACCTGTTTGTGTGTGTGTGTGTGTCTGTCCCCCCTCCCCCTCACTCGGTAAGCCCCTGCAAATGATGATTTTTTGATTAGCAAAGTACTTTGATAAATCAGTGACTGGGCTATACCACTAAATATTTGCTGGTTTAGGAGAATTATTGAGTTTTATCCTTTTAAAAAGTTTTTTCAGGAGATTGTATTTTGAATTGTTTTTTGAAGAGTCGTTTTGGAGATTATTTTTGGAAAATTGTTTTCATATAATATTGCACAGACACATATATGTCTTTGAAATGTACAGGAATTGTTTTGAAGCTGATATAAATTCTGGACCCTAATTTCATCAACGTATTAATTATTAATATACAGGCGACTTCTGGGATTCGACAGGATGCGTTCCTGAAAATGTGGTCGAATCTCGAATAAGCACAAATTCAAACAATTAGAGCAGAAATAACGATGTCTAGACTGAAACTAAACTTCTTGTGGTCGGGCGGGCTGAAAAGTACTTCGCGTAAACTAGTGTCTAATTCGACCGATCGATCGGCTAGGTCGATTCAACCGGTTGAATTCTCAAGTTGGTCGAATCTCGGGAGTCACCTGTACTGTATTTACTTGCATATTTTACCTAAAATGTGAGGCTATTCTAAAATTTTACTGTTATCATTATAGGAAGGGATGGCACTTATAAGCAACTAAATACAGTAGTTTTATTTTTGACAATGCCATTCATTATTTATATTAGTAGTAATATAGTGATGTTAGCAACATTACGATAGAAAATTTCAAAATGATCATAAATTAGTAAAATATAACAGTTTCTTTGCATGCTTGTTGAAATCATATCTCTCATGCTATGCTTAACAGATTTTTAAAGTTAACTTATGAATAGCCTAAAAAGTAAAAGCAATTACCATTTAAAAGTTCATTTTCAATTATTCTGTAACAGAGTTTACTCGTTTAGTAACAGTAAGATGTCTTTCTTTTTAAGCCCCAGGCGAAAGGGAAGGCAGCCATTTCACCGACATCTTGAACTGTTGATGTGTTTCCTTCAGCATATGATTCAGTTATTCCTCCTCTTTGGAAAACAAGTTGTACTGTAGTTGAACACTTTTTGCATAAATTTGTTTCATACAACTCAGGTGGACATTGGTGATATTTGAAATGTTAGACTGAAGGTGGATGATTGAAAAAGTGGTGTGTGATATGTATAAAAATTATGTACATGTTTATAGATCAGTGGGAATGAAGAAAGAAAAAGTTTTTAGGGCTACTGCTAATAGTATTCTACAGTGCAGTGATCAATTGGGTGACATGGAACAGTGCATGAAATCTATTGTGTGAATGTTGCACGTATTTGCTTGAATTTTTTGGAGTGAGAGAGTTACCAAAAAATAATAAGTAACATATCTAAAATTTTTATACAAAATGTGATTCATTTCTATTTAAAAAGAATCCTGCCTAAATGATGCTTGTGAAACACACCTGTGAAAGAAGTGATAACTTTCTTAATGCACTATCTCTCATCTTTGTAGGATGAAGCAGTCAGTATGTTTTTAGGCGAATCCACCTTGTGAAGTACAAGAAAAAACTGTTAATTGAAGTACAACATGATAGATTACAAATGCAAAATCATTGTCAAGCGCTGCTGCAAGGGAATTGAATTAAACAGTATAATGACAAGATCAGAACAGATATATTTTCTATGTAATAGATAATAGCGTCATGTTCTGAATAATACCACTGTATCTTTTAGGTAAATGGAATATTAGCTGGTAATTTTAAAAGCAGCATAATAACTGGGCTGTTTATACTTCCTAATGAGTTAGATATATTTACAAATATAATCATTCCAGAAGACTGAACTTTATATGAAAAATGTTCAGAATCTTAATTGGAAGGCTAAGATGGCCAGTTTTGCTCAAATTGTTATAGTTTTCGAAGAAACTAGCTGTTTTAATTGAGTGGAAGTTGTATGTGTTTATGCAAACCCTAGTGTATTTGAGAAAGTAATTTCATAAAAATATTCGTTTGTCAAGGAGAAAATGGTTAACTGTGAAGTTTCAGTAAAAAAATAGTGATTGCAATCTTATGCTGTCTTTTGTAGAGAAAAAGTCAGATGTTGGAACATTAAATTATTTTAATTTTGAAGAAGGCAGCCAAAAAAAGTAATATTTTAGGATAAATTTGAAAGGAAATCGTGGAAATGCAGGAGTGAAAATTAGTCATTCTTCCTATAAAGTATCATGTATATAATTGAAAAATAAGCATTATTTCACAGCTACTAATTTGCGAAGACCACGTGGTTGGTGTAATTGAACTGCATTGCAGATATACACAATTAGCATGCTTTTAATTCCAGAATCAAAACTGTCTTAAAAGTAACACGTACATGTAAATCAAATAATACAATATTAAATTATGCTATCCCATATTAAGTTTGATATCATCATAAACTGTGTAAGAATATTTAATAACCCAAATATTTATTATAAGAAAAAAAATTTAAAAAATATTCTGACTTTATATCAGAAGTATTCATTTAAAAAAATTGTACAGAAACATTTAATGTATATTTTCATGAATTTGGCTATCTTTTTTGCCAATGTAGTCTTATTAAACTTTACATTTTATGGCCAATTCCATCTCATTTAAGAATTTTAGATAGATTGATCATGTGATTGCAACATAGATATTTGTGATATAAACAGCAAAAAGGCATTGAATGTGAGTGAGAAAGTGCAATTAGTGGATCATATAGGTCAATCTCATACAGTGCCTGAAGTCCAGTTGCCAGAGTCAAAAATGAAATATAGATCTACCTGTTAAAGTCAACACCAGGCAAGTGAGAATTTCAAATCCTGGTAAAATCAAGGCTTTCTACCTGAACTCATTGATTTTATTTACCTTTATGGCATGTGGCTTGCATGTTAGGTCTTTGTTATACAAAAATCTGGTTTTTAGAAAGTTTTTTATTATAGGTGCCTGTTGTAATTATATTTTAATGTAATTTAGTTGTTATTCAAAATGTATGACACAATATTGTATTATACAACACTTAATGCAGTTACGTTGTTTGTGATATATAACACAGTGACACAATATATATGGTGTAGACAAAAAAGTGAAATCTGTTGATGTTTACATTTTTGTCTAATAATAGATGTTTAGCTAAATAATTATTTACCAACTTTTCTCTACTGGGTACACCAGTAAGCTAAATACAGTCAATATTTGTGATTTTGATTATTTGCAATGTGTTTCTGTGTACTCCGATTTAACATTTACAGCATACAATCTTGACCATTTATGGATTTAACCAATTGCATCATATGGAAGTTCTGGTAAGGAGTGGATTGATTTGTTTTATTTTCCCTCGATATTCATGTATGCATGTATATTCTCATATGTTTATTATGTGAAAACAATCGCATTTTTTGTGAACTATAGTTTTATTTTTTGGCTTATGGCATTTCTGTTCCCAAATTCAGGTAAAAAGTTTAGAAATGTCATTTCATGTATAGCCTGAAAGTTTCCTTAATTGAATTTTCACGAAGAGGATTTGTCTTGGCTGCATACACTCCTGGTTTAGGAGCTCTTCGTTTATTCATGACTTATAAAGTATTGGATATTTGTCTCAGTTTTGCATTGCAAGAATCAGTCATACCTTCAAGTATCAATTCTATGAATGTGGTTTATATATAGTTACAGGCGACTCCCAAGTTTCGACGGGGATGCGTTCCTGAAAGCGTGTTCGAATCTCAAATTATCGAATGTCGAACGCCATTTTTCCATATATGCATGTTATAATCGGGGGATACGTTCCCGCATCTCGAGAAAAAGTCTCCCCTCACGTTCTATAAAGATAAAATAACATTCCTTATATGTTAATACAACACTATTAAATTATGAATAAATTATATAATAAATATTTTAAATCTATAACTTATTTTTTGCACTAAAAAGGAAAAAAATAAATTTTTGTTTTGAACTTCAAAGATAGATGTATGCAATATGTTCTGCAGACGACCCGGTCCGGACAACATACCTGAATACATCTATCTAGACATACAACTATTTATCGCAGCAAAATTAATATAAAAGTTATTAAAAAAGCCACAAAATAACTTAAGAATAAAGAAACAATAAAATTTAAAATATTTTCATACCTTAAATCTTTTTCAACTGCACTTACTGGACTTGGTTTATTAATTGAGAAGTTGGAAGAAGAGGAGCTATTGGGTTTTAAAAGTTTTTCCATAGGAATCACAACACCGCGCCTAGGACTGTTTATTGTTGTTATCAAATTACGTGAATTTATCACATCTAGAATTTTCTCCTTCTGTTTCACATAAGTGCTAATAGTTGAACGACACATTCCCAACGATCGTGCAATTTCACTATGGCTTTCACCTTTCTCAACATGCTTTAAAATTTCTAATTTCAATTCATAACTATGAGTCTTATGCACTCTTTTATTTGATTCACTTACATTATCACTATTACATTTCCTTTTAGATGCCATGTCAAGTGATAAATTTATAAATAAATAAATTTAAATAAAAGATTAACAAAAAAGAGTGAAATCAGCACAAATCCAAACAATTAGAGCAGATATAACTATGTCTACACTAAAACTAAACCTCACGTTGTTGGTCGGAACCAATTACTCCGCGTAAAGTAGTTCCCAATTCGATCGGCTGTGCCAAAATCTCGAATTTGTCGAATCTCGAACGGTCGAAACTCGGGAGTCACCTGTACTCTCATATTACTATGATGCCTTATAATTATCCTTATTAACCGCCCTATTATATTTTTCATTACTGACAGATAAATTGCACTTTTATCTTTGTTCTTATCAGCAAAATATCTACCGCTGAATCTTGGCTAACTTCCCTTTTTTCTTGGTTATAACAAACATAGATTTTACATTCCATGGAACATAAATCTAATGAATGTTGAGGGCCTACTGTGAAGTTATATTTAAAATGAAAGCTTTCCTGCATATATAGAAGAGGCACATAATAATTGAAAGCATTTGCTTTCAATACTGTAAACTTTTCAAGTATTATGCAATGTCGTAACATTTTATTAAATTTATTTGCTATGAAAATGGAAGAATAAAAAATTTTGTTGCTTTTACCTCACTTGATTTGTAGGTAATTTAATGCATATTTCCTCTAGTTTAGAATGAAAACTAAAATTCTTAGTTGAAACATCTCAGGGGAGAGATAGCTGTTCCTAACACTAACAGTTTTCTATGTAAAGTTCAACTATAGTTTACAACCTCAACATTCCTTAGCTTTAATTTGAAATCAGTCTTTTATATCATTAACGTAATCAAAAGGTTGCATTTTACAACAAAGGAATGAAATGAACATCTCATTCATCTTTAATTTATATTATTGTTTTACATTTTATCTGAATTCTAAACTATCTGTATTGAATAAGATTTTATTTTGTTAAAGATTGTTATGATCTGTAATTAGGTTTAATATTCCTGTATAACTACTAGCTGTAAATGGTTACTCTTTATAGGCAAAATTCCTATTTACAAGTTATATTTATATAATGATAGCAGAACAAATCATACCTACAAAGGCTTCTCCTTAATTTAAACAAATGTATGAAGAAAATTTTGTCAGGTACCTTAAGAGTAAGAAATTTGTTTATTATAAATAATGTAACTGTTTAGTATGGCATATATTTACAAATTTGAACATTAAAAAAACACTCAAAATCTTATTTAAACTCGGTCTTACAATATGCACATTGGCATTTACCAACATGTTGACACCACACGCAAAATTGAACACACAAATGTGATCTTACTGAGATCATTTTGGATCTGACTTTCTGACCCAGAATGAATGTGAGATACTGATGGATTCTCTGAATATGGGTATTTAGAATTAAGAGAGTTTAAATCTCCATCAACAATGCTTTGAGCAGTTTGGCTCTTGTTTTCACCATCCGTAGAGTTAAATGTGTCGGTTGATATTTTCTCTCTGCGAGATTGCTTCTCCTCGAATATTTCCTTCGTACTTTCATATGTTGAATAATTTTCATTCTTCTTGTGGTTGGGACGCACGAGAGATATGTTGACCCAAGTGGCGCTTCCTTGACTGACTCTAAACTTAACTCTTTGTGTCTCATACTCATCAGCTTCAACCTACAGAATACAGAAAGGCAGAAACATGATTGTCTCAGAGAGGTTGTCCTTAAGGAATTATGCTAACATTTTCAATTGAATTTATGTCATGTTTTTATTCTATAATCATTGTTCCTCAATAATTAATGTGGAAAATCAAAATGGATAATATATAGAAAATATCAAAATTTTATGGTCTTATGGAAATGTCTTTTATCTGGCAATCTTGACATTTGCTGGAAAATATTCAAAACTTTATGCAATTTAATGCTTGAAAAAATTGCATGCCAATATTCTGCTATTACAGTGATGCTATTTACAGGGATAATCAATTATTTACAAATGATATTTTTAATAGAAACACAGTCACATTTGCACTTGCTGCACATTCTTACCTTTTTTCTAGTATGGTTCCACTTGAAGCATGTATATTTTTCATTAAAAAATTTAACTGTAAGAAGGCACCTTAGCATGAGTTATTATTATTTCAAAAAATACAATCAAAATTGGGACTGTCCAGCTGAAAGAGGCCACCTTAAATGGATTAATAAGTACTCAATAAAAAAATTTCATTTTACTGCACCTGAAAACTGGAGTCGACTTATAATTGAGATATTTGAAAAAACAAAAGTTTTTATTAAAAAAGTTGCGATCAACCTATACGCAAGATCAATCTACACACTAGTATATACGGTATCGATAATACATAGCTGCTTCTTACATAGGATATAAGAGGATACAAATTATGAGACACTTCTGGATGTGCTAGAAACTTGAAATTTGGCAGGATTGTAGGTTTTTGGCAACAACGCAACGAAAACCTCTGAAATTGTTGATATTCCAATTTTAAGGGGCTATTTTTGCGCATTAAGAAAAGCACGCAAATCGGTGTAGAGGTGTTTATATTTGCTTTTTAAAATTATTTCCTGTCAATATTTGAACTCAGGACAAACTATTGGAAAGGTTAGAAATTGTAGTTTTTAATTTTTTTAAATGGAATTAAAATCCTTGTAGATTTAGTGTAAATGCTTAGTTTTTATCGGAAAAAAGAATTTTTCTGGATACAACAATCGACTGTCATGGCAATGAACTCAACTTTTATATGTGTAGGCATTTAGCAGGAATCAGAGAGCCATATAATAATGCCATCAATATTAAATTACATCCAATGGAAGAAATCTGATGTAAAAATTTGAAATTTTAGGGGCTGTTTTGCCCCATACGTTACTAATTGGTCACTTTGAGAGGCTCTCGTCATTCATTTATCTCATTCGGAAATAAGCTACGGGTATAACAAATAATGGTAAACCTCATTTGAAACAAATTTAATTCTCACGTCCTGTTTCCAATAATTTTAATCAACAGAAATAAATTACGCTTCAGAAATATTGTAACCATGCAATTACTTCTATAGCTTCAACTAATTATAGGCTTTCCAGCTTGAACAATCTCTTTCTTAGTTGCAAAATCGTGATAACTTGAAAACAATTTCACCAATAATTTTTTTATTACACAATGCTCATTATTCACACATTTTTAGGATTAAAAGTAAATAATGTTTATAGAAGGAAGTACCGATGTAGCACACCAAAAGTAATCACTTTATAAATCACATGGTGGTCACAAAACAGCTAATCAAATACATATGCACATCTCTAAAAATATGTAAAACCAAATTTCTCGATAGATGGACATAACGCAGTATTTTCATGTCACTTTCCGTGCCACAAAGAAGCATTTGAAATTCTGCTTACTTTCCCTCCATTGGGCACTTATAGGCCCTCCGCTCTTTTTCCCGCTGTCTCATTTCCATGCATATAACTACTAGAGAAGCGAATCTGAAACTGCTTCGTGAGGACCGCTCAGTAACAACTGAATAATATGAAATGCAATCAAGTTAGTAGAAATTCGTTCAAATGATGAAAATACTAAATATGTTTCTATCATTTTTATAATAGCAACTAAAGTTATTCTAATTATTTCAAAAATTTTATTGTGGTGTTGTTTCACTAGGCAAGCAGTGCTTGCGTTGCTTACATAGCCCGACCACCACTGCTGCATATACTGTGTGACTACCTATTTACCTATCCTGAAGCACTTGGGTTCTGTATTGAATTCTTTTATGATGATTATTTGCAGGTTTTCATGCTTATCATCCTTTATTAATAATAAAATTATTGGTGGTAAACGTGATACATACTTGTATATATATATACAGGGTGTCCCAAAATGAATATACCAAAAATGAAATTTAATAACTTGACTGGTAATTGAGATACTGAAATAAATTTGACATGAAAAGAAGCATTAGATGTATAAGTTTTAGTTTATTGTGAATACTGATTGTTACTTTCATCCAGTTTCAGAAGAAATCCCATTTTCCGATATAATAAGTCCTCCAGAGAAAGCAAAAATTGTGAGATCTGTACTTGAATCTGTTTCAATAATTCAAGCCCAAAGGCGTTTTGTGCATGAAATTAACAAACCAGTGCCAGAACGACACTCCACACAAAGGATGGTGGGTCAGTTTGAGGCTACAGATTCTATCTTGAAGAGGAAATCTGCTGGAAGGCCAAGAAAGTGAAATGAAAGGGCGAACGTTGGTAGGGAGGCATTTAACAACAGCCCGAAAAAGTCAATTAGGAATGCATCACTTGAGATAAAAATCCTGAAAACCTCTGTTCATCATATCCTTCATACAGAATTGAGGTTCAAATGTTATAAAATGCAAAAAGTTCATCACCTTTAGAAGAGAATTATGAAACAAAGAGTAAATGCTTCTCAAGAATTAATTGAAAGGATAGAATCAGATGAGCATTCTTGGCCAAATCTCATCTTTAATGATGTGGCTACATTTCACATATCAAGAAAAGTTAATCATCACAATTGTAGGATATGGGAAGATGAAAAACATTATGAACTGTATGAGCAAGAAAGGGATTCATCTAAAGTTAATGTCTGGTGTGCCATGCCAAGTTCTCACATCTATGGATCCTATTTATTTGATGAATGCACTGTGACCAACAATTCATACCTCAACATATTACGAGAGTTCTTTATTCTGCAATTCCAGGAAAATCCCAACCTGTTACAAAGAGCTAACTTTCAACAGGATGGAGCACCCCTTCACTTTGCTCAAATTGTTAAAGTGTTTTTAAATGTAACTTTCTAAGATCGTTGGATTCGTCAAGGAGGACCTATGAAGTGGCCGGCCCATTCACCCAACCTAACACCTTCGAAAAAGGCTGGAATGAATTATTAATATGAATGATTCATATAACAAAACAATTTTAATGAAACTTTCACAGATTCCACACAATTTTTAAAAACACGACCGGTTTCAATGAATAATCACCATGATTGCGTACCAAGTAATTCTGAGAAAGGCTTTTATACCAATAGGGAGGGGTTGTGGTTGTGCGGGTAGGGGGAAGCACTGACATGAGTAAAGGGGTATAGGAGAGGAACTGGTGTTCTTTGATTAGAAGAAAATCTGGGCTGTGTTTCGTATGTAAAAAATTCCATTTTTTCCAGTGTTTACCCTAAAACCTTCATCGGCTATGCGAAGAATTTTGGGGGTAAATGAGGTAGAATGGTTGCAAACTAAAAGATGTTTGGTGAAATGAGAAACAAAATATACTGCTTTAAATGAACTAAAAAAAATTCATTTGCTCTGATTTAAAGTTTGGCATATATAAATAGCATTACAGTCGTTGCAGTGTAATTGATAAACCCCCGATTTTTTCAAAGTAACAATTTTGTCTTCATTTTTACAGAGGAGTCACTTTAGATTTACATTGATATAAAACACCTAATTTGACGTTTTAAAAACTGTGGAATCTGTAAAAGTTTCATTAAAGTTATTTTGTTTTATGAATCATTCATATTAATAATTAATTCCATTTTTTATGATGGAATTCCATAAATATCTATGAATTTTAACACTTTTGGATTTTTATTTATGGGGTTTTCTAAAAAGTAAAGTCTACACAAGCAAACCAAGGGACATTGAAAAACTTAAGCATCATATTGTTGATGCAGTCTCATCCATCCCTAAAGCTGTGTTGAAAAATGTTTTCCATGAATTTAAACGCCGAATTAGATTGATCATAATGAATGATGGATGACATGTAGAAGTTTATCAATAATTCAAGAAAACCTAAACAGTGCCATGAAAAATTAAATAAACTTATACGTCTAATGCTTCTTTTCTAGTCAAATTTATTTCAGTATCTCAATTAACAGTAAAGTTATTCAATTTTCTTTTTGGTGTGTTCATTTTGGGACACCCTATATATGAACATGGCAAATTAAGAAATTCGGTACTTTCCTGTTAATGGGAATACCTTAAATAAACGTGTATTTTTATGAGGAATACCTTAAAATAAACATTATTGTTATGATTGTTTGAGAGGATATAACATTGAAAGGATATCTTGACGAGCTTTCGGCTCGCTTTGTTTTAATGGGTAGTCATCTCCGGGTGCTACCGCGCCCTTCGCCTCGCCCGGAACCAAAGAAACCCTCCCCGTTGTCTGGAGATTGGGTTTGTAAATGTCGAGACCGGCTAATCAGTTTCGTGTCCGGTGATTGGGTTTGGCCCTTCGCCTCGCCCGGAACCAAAGAAACCCTCCCCGTTGTCTGGAGATTGGGTTTGTAAATGTCGAGACCGGCTAATCAGTTTCGTGTCCGGTGATTGGGTTTGGCCCTTCGCTTCGCCCGGTACCAAAGAAACCCTTAAAAAATAAACTTTTTTGAAACATTTATTATTAATTGCAATGTAGGTACAAATACGAGCTATATGTAGTTACTAGAGGGCCAATATGTCTTTATGGCATCTAAAATCGCAGGAAAAATGTCGCTTTTTTGGCCTGTCTCGAGAATTACAAACCCAATCACCGGTCAAGAAACTGATTGGCCGGTCTCAACATTTACAAACCCAATCTCTGGATAAGGGGGAGGGTTTCTTTGGTACCGGGCGAGGCAAAGGACGAGGTAGCACCCGGTGATGACTACCCATTAAAACTAAGCGAGCCGAAGGCTTGTCAATAAATCCTTTCAATATTATATCCTCTCAAACAATCATAACAATACATGTTTATTTTAAGGTATTCCCATTAACAGGAAAGTACCAAAAATTCTTATCTGATACTAAGAACAGAACAAAAAGCTTAATTTTGTAAGTCGTAATTTTTACTAGAATTCAACTACTACATCTTGTGATGTTTACTGTACGGTAATAACATAAGAAATTTCTTTTCCATACCTCAATGTAATACGGATCACTTCTTGGGAGTAGTATCCTCCAGTACTCTCCTTTGGGCGTACTATTAAAAGGCATATCCCTTCCCTCTATCATCAGTTTTGCCCTCCCAATGGGCATTCCAGTTTGTTTGTCTGTAATGAGGCCTTTTACTCCCTGATGTACTTCTAAGCTGTACCTTAGAAGTGCCTAAAAGAAAAATAAAAGGTTTTGGGAATTGAGTGATTATTCAAGAAAATTTTAAAGTGAAGTGTTTGGGTTGCTACTTAATGATTTTTTAACCTCATGGAAAATAGCTGCATGGTTCATCCATTTTGTTTTCGCTATTGAAATTGTTGGCCTTTAATGTAAATAATCTTGTGATTGACAGGTTTAACAAAAATAAAACATGAAGGAGATATACTATAGCAAAGATCTTTCAACCTATTTATTTTAACTTCCTGTGAGATGAAGGAAATATCTCATATGATAGTTTTTTTTAAATTAGTACCTAAATTGTTTTGAGGTAAGTTGTAATACTTTTTTCAGCTAATTTATCGCATAAAATTCTACAGTAAAGTATTCTTATTCAACATCTGATTAAAAGCCTAAAAATACACTGAGCACATAGTATTAGAAATTTAAAGAATTCAGAATGTAATTACCTAATAATGGATGAAATAAATTATGAATTTAATGCGCATAAATGATTTTATGGTCCATTTTTTGGGTAAAAAATGATGGAATTTGTTGATTGGCATATTACTTTGACACTACATCAAATTATTGCAGTAAATAAGCAATGCTTAGATTGGGCAGGAATGCTGTTCCACTTGGTACACAATGAATCCGTTTTCCCATTGTTAAACAATCAAATAAGAATGCCCCGATTACAAGTGTTCCCATTGTTAAAAATTTCCAATTCAAGCATTGTAAAAAACAACATCTTATTCAACAGCTGATTATCATGCCAGAAATACTGTGAGCATAAATTACACATTTAAAGAATTCACAATGTAAGTAATAATGGATTAAATGGCTCATTTATGGAGGAACAATGATGACATTTTTTGATTGATAGATTGGTTTATGACACTTTATCAAATTATTGTGGTAGGTAAGTAAAAAGCAACTTAACCAAATATTTACATCTTTATTTTCCCTCCAGTAACGATCCAGTTCTCTGTTTGATGGATATTTGCAGCATGATATCTCCAGAGTTATTTCCAAACATCCATGCCAAACGTAATTATAATCTTGCATTCCACCTGATAATTCATAAAAAATGTTTCTATTATAACCAAGATGGGATGAGTCTTTTGTTGCATGCCTTTATTGTTAAGCAGTGTCGTAATTAGGGTATGGCAAAGATGGTATTTGCTATAAACTAAGGTGACCAGACGTACTCCTTTCAGTGACTTTGTACTCCTGAAAAATCATGTACCCCTTTAAAAAGACTTGTACTCCTTTGCAAATTTGCGATACGTTGTCTCACAATGTATACTCGTAATTGGAGTGTGCCGATATTGATTCCTTTAAAAACAATGCTTAAAAGAGCCATATATTTAGCTTTTATGCCGAATTGGCCTACAAGTCTCAACATAATCATGCAATGCAGGGTCATGTGGAGGACACTGTTACAAAATAGAAGTGCGTTATATCTTGATTCAAATGGCTAATTTTTGGGTACTCTATAGTTCCAGCAATATATTCTTCAAAGTAGTAATCTAAACGATGTGAAATCATCACTGACTCGTGTTCGGTGAAGTTTTCCACTAACCTATATCATTAAGGTATGTATTCTTTCTTTGATGAATTATTTTATATTCATTCTGAACATAATGCAAGTTTACATTTAAATTAAGTATATATATATATTGTTCAATCTGCACATTATCGTTTAAATTATGGCCTTTAAAAATCTGACTTGATTACTTCTTCAGGTGTTATTCATATGTATGCACAAGGAGTAATTTTAAAGAATTCCAAGTTTGCAACAATTAGGAATTTTCTTATATAATCTTAATAAGATTCTCCTAAGTGATATATGCAGGTAATAAATGTACTGGGTCTTTCAAAAAAGCGCTAGGTCTCGCTACCAAAGATGTAAATTGGTTTGTTCATGCATTATTTATCATTAAGCCCTTTACTTCTGAAATACCCAAAATTATGGATTTTTTAAGTTCTTTTAGATGTAGATCAATACATCTATGATAATATTTGTTTATTTATTGTTATATAAGATATTGGATGAAACATTAAATGGTGTAAAAAAAGAGAATCACAACACTCCCATGTAAATACAATTTGAAAAAATGAAAACTTTTGCTCTCTTCCCCATCCACAATCAAAATGTAGAAGTCCTTATCTTCAAATTACTCTCTTTTAAAAAAGTTAAACAATTCTTTTGAGAGGAAGGGGGGGAGGGGGGAGTAGGTAGGCGCCGCCAAACATTCCTTAAATATATACCAAAAGTATATTTTACGATAAATAAGTATTAATTTAATACTCAAAAGTTAACGTGATATTTAGCAAAATGCTAAAATAACCTATAGTAACGCAGGAAAAAATTATATTCTACAAAATTAATGTATTTCCTAAAATTTAGCCATAGGCGCCAAATCTCCCAGGTACAACCCTGTTGTTAAATAGGTAACAACAATGGTGCATATTTTGTCATACCGGTGAGGGGATACCAAGCTGCGCCATTAGTTATCCCGCCTTTAAAGATAGCTTCTCCAGTTCTGCAAGGCTTTCCCTTATGCATCACAGGGTGGGCCTTAGCGTAAACTTCGGCCAAGTGTATGAATACATCATCGTCAGGAGTAATTGAAGGAGTAAGTGACCCCAGAGGAACTGAAAGCAAATCATTTGTATTAATATTTTATAAATAATCATTTAATTAATTTACTTGTTCCTTAAACCTATCGTTTTTACACATTTTCGATTAACGCGTCGCGGCGTCATATCGATATTAGTTTTAGCGCCGTTTGTAATAGTTCAAGTCTCGTTCGTCCGCCGAATTTCGTTTTGTGAATGGTGATTAACACATCATTTTTTGCAGTTTCAACGTTAACATAAAAGGTAAATAACTTAATATATGCATCACTATTAATGAACACTACAGAGGACTTGTAAATGATTTGTAGTTAAATAAGACGTTATAAATTTAAATTATCGCCATATTGATGGCATCGGTCAGTTTAAGTACAGTGTACTTTTACCAGGCACTAATTTGAGTATACTAAATATCACGATCTTGAATATATTCCAAATCTTGACTCATATGTTAGTGCAACATTATCCTTATAAGCAGCTGTCATAAGTCCAACTGTAATGTTTGCCAACCGCACTCCTTTGGAAATCAGAATTCATTTGAATAATTTACTCAGCACCGGTTAATGTTTGAAATTCTTATTTATCATTAAGGCTATGCGATAAAGTAGTAGTTCTGACGTTCTTTTTGTATTTATTGTATTGCAAAAGGAAACTACACCATTTAGTTAATCAGTTTATCTAATTGCATCGTATTTTTTCTCAATTTTTTTATCTTATGACGCAGGTTTCGTTTTCAGTTGTAATTTTTGCTTGATATTTCATACAATTCTTGCTAAATAAACAATCGAAAAATTGATTGATAAACTTAGGATAAATTTTCTTCTCTTACCGTCTGTTTGTGTGTTTTCAAATGGATAATTAGCAACTAGTGCTCCTCCATGAAGGCTTGCTGATAGAATAAAAGGAACTTCATCCATCCATTTATGCAATGCTGTAGTTTCAGGCTGGATAGGTTCATGATTTTCCCGAAAATGATCTGGAAAATTACGATTTAGGTCCTTTTTGTTTGCATTTCCTCTGTAAAATATTGATATGCAGAATGTAACTGATAAAACACTGATATATTATAGCACTAAAGTTGCTCAAAATTCTTTCTAAAAGTTTAAATTCTTGTTTCTACCAAAGAATTTGTATTTTACTAACTTAAAAGTTACAACAAAACCACAGTACTTTTGGATTTATGAAATATATAATAAACCTGCGTAATCAGCTACTCTCATTATAATGGCATGGGCCTTTGTGAATTTCATATTATAGAAGGAATTTCTAAATTATTCAAATATTTTCCTTGAATATGATGGAAGATGATATTCCCTCAAAACGTAATTTTATTGTGACTTGTTATTAAATCGATTCATCATGATATAGCCAATGCTAATATACACCATTTCTATGGCAGTCCAATCATGGTTTATTGACAAAGTAACCAATCTTACAAGGAATTATCACTAAAAGGTGGATAAACAGCAACACAGGAATATTTTCATGATAATTAGCGAACATCAGTGCAGACTTCTTTGCCCATCCACTTTACCTATTTGTATTAGTTTGAAGTATATTTGATGATTGAAATAGGTATGGAAACTATAAAAGAATGCATCAAAGTGTAAAAATTAAATTAAGCTAATTGGCTGCATTAGGATCATTTATGAAATAAGAAATCACATTATTCATAAAGCAGTCCATATATCAATATAAAACTTTAATAAATACATGAACTTCAAAATCAGTACATCAAAGAATAAATCAGTATGGTCATACCCTTATTGGCATTGTTTGCAGTTTAGAGGTTGATATGAAAGTCTTTGAAACAAAAAGAGATGCATAGATGCTTTTGATTAGTGCATGGCAAATGTAAGGAATTTTGTCAGATTGTTGTCAATGTTTATTTCTCATCTTAAAAAAAGGTTCCTAGTCATCAAAATAAAATTTCCTGCAGAAATTCATCCCATCTCTTCCTTAAAAACTGAAGTCTTTTCCCAAGCCAATATTACTAATCTTTGCTCATTTTTAAAATGTGAAAGTTGGAATGATATTACTCATGATAATTCATTTAATGAAAGTTTTAACTCTATTTGAATTTCTGCCATTTATTTAATTATGCCATTCCTACCATTAATGTGAAGACCAGCAGTAGGGCACATAAGAGGAAAAGTTGGCTATCTGATGACATATTAGGCTCTCTAGGACAGTAAAAGAAATGGTTTATTATAATAAATTATATAATACATCAGAATACCATTCCAAATTTCTACTTATTAAGAAAATTTATAATATGTCAATCAAAGCTGCTAGGAAGTCCTACAATAATGATAGGTTAGCTAAAGCATCAAATAAGACCAAAGAAATTGGAAAATAATCAAAGAGGACCTAAGGAAGGATACACTCAAACATATTCCAAAAATTTACAGCAGCAGTGGGGACCTCATCAATGATCCCAAAGCTATTTGCAATTTCATTAATGGGGAATTTCTCAATCTTCCAAATCCCCCTCTGAGTTTAAGTAGCATCGATAAATCTAATAATACATCATGTAATAAAAGCACATCTAACTCAATCTATCTTCATCCTTGTGATGAGAAAGAATTACTTCTTCGTCTTCATAAATGAGGTTGGAGTGCATCATCAGGACAAGATGAGATACCTGGTAAATTGCTATTTGAATGTAGAGAATTTATACTGAAGCCTTTGATGTATTTAATTAATGAATCTTTAAAGCATGGAATCTTTCCAGAGTCCATAAAGGTGAGCAAGGTTATTCCAGTCTTAAAAAATAATGGTGAGAAAGACTATAAAAAATTATAGAAAAATTTCTCTCCTTTCCCAATTTTATAAATTATTCGAACTAGTATTTTTTAATCGTATAACAGGATATCTTAACAAGCATGACATAATCTCCAATTCTCTGTGGGGTTATAGGAAAGGACTATCCACTGAATCAACACTTTTCAATGCTATTTACTTAATTTCAAAATCAGTTGATGATAAATACTCAACTCTTGCATTATTTTTTTATTTTAGTTTTGTCTTTGACATGGTTAATCATCCCTTACTATTGCAGAAGTGTTATAATATAGGAATCAGAGGTGTTGCACTCAGTTGGATAAACTCTTATCTAAGAAAGATAATGCAACAAGTAGCTCTCATGTTTGACAAGGCAAGATCTGCACAGAAATGAAGTACATTATATTAGGCTTATTTTATTATGTGTACCTTCCAGGTCCACCTCGACATGTTAGCTTTACAGCAACCTCAAAACCATCAGGATTCATGCTGGGCAGAAAATGGATTCTGGTTGTATCTAAAAGCCTAGTTATAGTCTCGTTGGTTTTGTAGTTGGTTACAAGGTACTTGAAAAAGATGAGAAGCATTTTGTTAATTAAATGTTAACAGAAAAGCAAAATTACATGAGAATAACTATAATTGTCAAATATTTTTCATGTTATTTAGTTTCTACTGATGAAGTCTCTGCTGTTTTATGAATCTTCTTTTCTCCAGAGGCACTAGTCACCGAATGGAACCTTTTGGTAAGCATTTAATTTTACCCAAACTTTTTTATAATAATATTTTATTTACGGGCATCAGTCATCTCAAATATAATATAATTTGAGTGGGCAAGTAATATTATAAAAAATTATTTCTTAAATCATAATGTTTAAACAATAAAACAAGACTATAATGAATACATGATTATTATGTATAATTTAATAAAAATTTTCATCACAAAACTTACCTCAATCATATGGAGAATTAATTCTCTTCCAACTGCCTCATTTCCATGGATATTGCCAATTAATTTGATGTTAGGTGTCCCAAGAGGAATGTCATCCTCATTTTGTTTTGATGATACCACCATTGTCCACAATTCCCTTTCTGACATATCAAAAACAAAGAAGCACTCAGATATATCTCATAATATGAGCCTAGATTCTTTGGTATCAAAGTTGTCTATTAACAAAATACTCAGTAAAAAATCAATATTATTACAGAAGAGGTATTATGAAAACTTTTTTATTTTTATGATGTAATTCATTTAATTTACAGATATGATCAATATTTTAAAATAAGTTGTTATATGTTTTCGGAGAGAAAAAGTTAGTTATGAAACGAGTAATGAGAATTTTCTCATTGTTTCACTTACTTTGAACAGATTGCCCAATTGAATGCAAATGTGTTAGCTCTGGATATCTCTTAGAAATGTCAGTCAAAAAATTTTTCATAGCTTCATAATGATGGTATTGAAAATCCAGTGGTTGATAATGATGTCCATTTATCTGATTTGAAGTTGAATCAGGAGAGACAGAGTAGGGGAGGAGTAGAAAGTAGCATATAACTGTTAGTCGAGCCCATAGGGTTATTTTCATTTTCCATAGAAATGAGGGTTTTGGTGACATTTTGGCAGTGTAAGGAAAGCTGAGCTTAATCATTACTCCTTGAGCATAAATTTGATAGATATCTGTTACCCCAGCTATGATTAAGTACTTGTTGCCTGGAATAATAAAAAGAAAAAAGAATTAGGAACCTGTATTGTGCTTTTATCAAGGAAGTTCTAGGTTCATGTGGGTCAGCGGTTCACAATGCAGTGCCTGCAGGCACCATGGCTCCTAAAGTGGTTCACCATGGTGCCTGCCAATGTTTATTAAGGAGCCTCCTTGAAGATATCTAATAACACGGTCACGAGGTGGATAGAAGTAATTTTAATTCTGAAAATCAACTTGCAAAGATGACTTTGATATTCAGTTCAGCTTGATGGATCTTTAGGCACAGCAGACACCTGTTTTCAGTATTATTGATATTGGTATTTAGTGAGTTTACTGCAAAAGGAGAGTTATTATAATAATAATGAAAGGACGAAAAAGAGATGAACATATTTACCACACTTTCAGAAAGTGTGCAAAGAAAATAAGTCAGCCTCTTCAAAAGCTATCCTCCATTGCCACAGACAGATCCAGGGCAGGATTATGGCCTAAGCACTATAGACATTGTGCTTAAGGCCTATGAAAAAAATGGGTCTATGAAAAGTAATGGTATATCGGTAAATTATTTTGGTAATTTTTAAATTCCTTAAATATCTATAACTAGCGATAGTTTACCTGGCGTTGCTCGGGATCCAGATCAGTGTAAAAATAACCTAATTAAATAAAACACAGAAATCTATATTAATTTATTTTTATTATGTTTACAGTAATTAATTTTTGAAACATCTCTAATTTTTATTCTTATAGAGCTTCAGGATATACAATGTTGCTCGTTTTTTTTCGAGCTGTGTCTGTCTCTGGTCTTGACTGTCGGATGCCCTTAATTTTGCTTGTATTACACGTTGGTTATCAAGCCGAACCCGCCTCTGTTCCACGCTCTCAGCTGCTCAGATTCTGCATTTGTAAGTTGCAGATTTTCGGGATGTCTGTCTCTGGTCTTGACTCTCGGATGCCCTTAATTCTGCTTGTATTACACGTTGGTTGTCTACACGAATCTGCCTCTCTTCTACACTTTCAACTACTCTTAATAAAGCCAATTTTTTTACACCTGCAATCTTTCTTCCTAGCTGACTTTCTTTTTACTGGCATAATATTTTTATAAAATGGTCTGAAAAATGGATTTTTTTTGTGTAATAATAATTTTTTTAGGAAAAAGATTATAATCCGTTCAATAATTAAAGTGACTTAGTACAGTAAAACTCGTTTATAACGATCACGCCTAAAACGAAATCTCGGCTATAACGAAGAAATGTCTCGGTCCCTTGAACTTCTCCATAAGGGCATTGGTTAAATTTCTCGGATGTAACGAGCACGCATTTTACGAATTCTCGGCTGTAACGAACAAATGTTTGGTCCCGTGCCAAAAAAATGCCCCATATATAACGAATTTTAGCGAGCAGAGCAATAAGTAATGAATAGTTTCCGCCCGTTTACCACGCACTTGTTGGTAGAGATCCCCTTCCTCCATCTACCCCTTCCATACAAATTACCACGCTCCTTTTGCTTTGAAATTGATATTAAAAATGTGAAATTTTTATGTAAATAAATGACCATAATAATAATATTAATTGGCCATTTAAAAAATCGTATGTAATAGCAATCGAACATTTTACCTGCCGCGAAGTTGATAAGCATCTCTTTGCATATGTAAGTACGGCATTGAAGTCTACTCACTGCAAATACAGTAAAATCATCTTGGGGATTGTGGAAAGCCGATTAGGAGAAATAGCCGGTTAGGGAAGCGTTTTTCGATTTTGACAACGCAAATTTAGCAATAAACAAACAAAATTGGGCTTAGGTTCACTATCGTACTCCCCAAACATAACTATGCATGGGGTTTGCATATTCCATTTTAATTCTTCCACACGTAGTTAGATATAGATACTATTTACCCATTCTTATTTCATACGTTGCTACGCTTACATGCAAAACAAAAAGACTATTGAAAAGTTTAGGGCATCCGGGAAGTTTGGCGAGTACGACAGTGAATCTGTTCCCAAAATTGAATTTATTGGATTATATCTTTCTTATTTATCTTTATTTACTCTATTAGAAAAGGACGAAATTATTTAATTCTTCTGAACATTTCTGTGAAAACCAGTCATATAATATTTTATCCAGTTCCTCAATTTATGGCTTATGAAGCGTATGATGTTTATTAATTGATTTACTCGTCTCAGAAGATGACACAATTTCATTAATTTAGCCTTATGAGCCTTGATATCTATTTTCTCCTTTTTCCATTCGTTTGATCAGCTCCAGCTTATGTGTTAGCGTTAAAACAATCTTTTCTCTCCTGTCCCTTGCTTTTAGGTATTTATTTTTATGACATATTAAATGTATGGGTAATTTTTTAAATAAAAAGCGATAAAACTGGAAATTGTAGAAGTACACCAAAACATCTAGACAATGCAAATTACGTAACCAAAAACGCCATGCTTACTCGGCAGCCGCAGAAGTATACGGAGTAAATACATAATACCTATATATACATCTTTTATTTTAAGAAATTTTAAAGTGGAAGTTGTGGTATTACACATATACAATTCACACAAAAATTCATAAAAAAAGAAAAAGAAATACAAAATGAATTATATTTGCGTAATTGCCAGTATCTAAATAGCACAGCTTTTACTGTGTCTGCGTGTTATATGGGATGTATAGGCCAAAAACCATGTTTCTCATATATAACGAAGTCACGCTTATAACGAAGCAATGAGTCGGTCCCCTCAAATACGTATTAAACGAGTATTACTGTATTTGATTAAAATAGAAATCGCAGGAAAATGTTTCGGAACCCTGCTATCTATATAAAAACAGTTCTCCATATTTTGTTTAATACTGTTTAGATTAAAGCCATTAACTATAATTATAGAAATTCTAATGGAAAATAGAATGAATTGTCAAATATACTGATATTACATATTGTAGGAATTGTAGAAATAAATAAATTATATTATCCAAACCTCTAGATCCAAACTTACTGCGATCATAGAATTTTTATTCCTCGTATATAAATGACGTAAGTAATGAGGTAAGATTTCAGCTAAAATCCGAACAGAAATGAAAATGGAATGAGAATTAAATTTCTTGAGTTTACAAATAGATGTAATAAACTAACAAATATATCATTTGATCAAAATATGATTATCGTATCAATTTTAGTAGACTCTTTAAAAAGCTATTGAAATCGATATTTAAAAATTAAAATTATTATTCATGTTTTACTAACCTGCTGTACATAATGAACAGTTTATTATGATGCAATTATGAGACTCTTAAATCGTTATCCTCATCAAATAATTCCTTACCATGAGTTATTCTAAACTATCCCAATACAAAAAACATTCGGTTGTCAAAATAAACAAAATTTGTTTGGTTAAAAAGGAAAGAGACAACAATACCAGTGGCCATGGTAGTCGTAATAAAAATGGCAATATTTAACATAAATTTGCATTTTTAATGATTAATACGAGAAATTTTGAATTTCTAGCAGAAAAAGATGAACAGAATAAGAAACCTTATAGATTTTTCTTTACTATAGTACAGTTATAAAGTTTGCAGGTCAATTATTTCTGATTTAATTTAGCAAAAAAATAAAACCCTGCATGTCAAATTTTTTATTTTTATGTGTTATCTTGTGGGAAATACAAAATTATCCCCTGGGGTCGAACCCAGAGATGACATAAAAGCATGTGCAAAGTTTGAAAGTTTTTTGGACTTTGTATTCTTGAGTTATTAAAGGTACAAACATACAAACATTCTCCTTTATATATTAGATAAAAGTAACTTACCATCTTCTGTTAATTTTATAGTTGTGCAGATATGTTGGTGTTGTCTATATCAAGGTTT
Source organism: Uropetala carovei (assembly GCA_036926305.1). NCBI lineage: Eukaryota > Metazoa > Arthropoda > Insecta > Odonata > Petaluridae > Uropetala > Uropetala carovei. The sequence goes on from JAXCHB010000003.1 coordinate 1,056,354, forward strand.
TTCAAAGTATGGGCCGCAGTCCAATGGTGGGCCTCAAAAACGTTCATTAAGGACCTCAAAGAAAGGTCGATTCAAGATATTTTGTTGAAAATTTTAGGGTAAATTGTTGGCAAGATAATAAAAAGCAACTAATGGGATTTAAAGGTAATTAAATTGCACTGTTTTGATTTTAAAATCATCTTTAGAGATTCTTACTTGACAGTATTTTATTAAGGTAGAATTTTTATGGACTGAATTACATATTTTCTATTACTCTTGGGCGTTGGGGAAAAAGTTTGAAAAACCCTGATCTATATAATTATAACTATACAAATATACATCCATAATGCCTAGGGCCTACAGAACCCTTAATCTGCTTCTGGACAGAGCCCCTGTTGTGATTGTCAGAAACAATGGATTTTTTGCCCTCTGTAAGAAAGATGCATTTCCAAAATTTATTTCTTATCACTGCATTATTCACCAAGAAGCTTTGTTTTTCACATATAATTGATGCTGGTATAAAAATGATGAACTGTTCAGGCATCTTATTTACAAAAGAGACTTTTTAACCTTTTAACTGCTGAGTTTAGGAAATGGGAGGTTCAGAGAAATGCTGAGTTTTTTAATAGAAAATCCACATTAAAACTACAGCATTTTTGTGATATATCTAGCCAGGGCCAGCCTTCAGTGAGAATGGGCCTGATGCGATATGAAATTCTGGGGCCCCAAGACCAGGGCCGACTTAAGATGTTTGGTTGCCCCGAGGCAAGAAAAAATTGCCCCAAAGTTTTGTGTCACCATTTAGTCATTTTCTAGGAATTTGCTGTTTCAGTTTATATAACGATTATTTCTTTTAAATATATACACAAATATATTGTAGGTTGTTTACGTGATTAATAAAGTATTTTATGGAAAATTATAAATCTAAGTACTCCATATTATTAAGAAGGCATGAAGCTGCATGCGTGCATATGACGCCTCAGGCTATATTATATGGGAGATATGCTTGTGGAAGTGAGTGCAGCATATTTTTCATTTGCATTTTAAAATTACTTATAATCATTGTACGAATTTGGGACTTGGACGAATGAATGCCGAAAATTCATTTTACTACTGTCGTTTTTCAAATACCTCAGTATGTCAATAAATTATTTCCGAACATAAAAATTTAAAGTTTTTTAGGTGAAAATTTATTGTTGTGATGGAACTCTACTGTTGTTAAATTGAATTTTTGCCAATTGTACTTGAGACATCGCCTTGAAAATTCTCTTCCCGTCGACCCCTGGCTCTGCATGTCTTAATGCATCAGACAATCCTAGATTTATATTTCGCTTTGACATAGCTATTTAATGTAAATAAATATAAGAACAGATACATGTAGATAATGCAGCAGAATTTAATTTATTTTTAGAAGGTGTTATTAAATTGAATTTGTTAAATTATTAATATTTTGCAAATTTTTAATCTTTGTTTGCTTCATCAGTGAGAGATGTGTACTGCACAGTTTCTCTCTATATGGGGTCGAACGGTAGACAAATTCACGTGCATCTCAGTGTCAACGTCAAGAAGTTCCGACCAATTTTTTGATTTTATTGTTTTAAGAGCAGAAAACATGGCCAAACCTATGACATCGAAAGGGAAGTAAAACGTCCAATGCCTTATTCACAATTACATGTTACTCATTTTTCAGAGAAACCTAAAAAGAAACAACAGAGGAACCAATGAATTATGATATTAACTGGGTTTCTTCAGTTACTGTTATAAAATAGATAGAAATACATTTAGTATTTTCATCATTTGAATGAATTTCTACTAACTTGATTGTGTTTCATATTATTCAATTGTTACTGAGCGGGCCTCGCGAAGCAGTTTGAGATGTGATTCTTTGGTGGTTGTATGAGTGGATACGAGAGAATGGGGAAAAGAGGGGAGGGCCCATGTCAGCCAATGGAGGGGGAAGTAAACAGAATTTGAAATGTTTCTCTGTGGCGCGGAAAGTGACATGAATATACTGTGTTGTGTCCATCTATCAGAGAAACTTGGTTTTACGAGAGGGGAGGGCCTAAGAATGCCAAATGGAGGGGAAGTAAGCAGAATTTGAATTGCTTCTCTGTGTTGTGGAAAGTGACATGAAAATACTGTGTTGTATCCATCTATCGAGAAATTTGGTTTTACATACTTTTAGAGATGTATTTGTTTAGCTGTTTTGTGTCCTCCATGCGGTTTATAAGGTATTTATTTTTGGTGTGATACATCGGTAGTTTCTTCTATTAAACATTATTTACTTTTAATCCTAAAAATGTGTGGATAATGAGTATTGTGTACCAAAAAATTGTTGGTGAAATCGTATATAATACACACGCACACATACTAGTAATAGATGCTCACATTCTGCAAGCCTTAATATACAGAGTAAGACCCGAAAAATAATTTTGTAATTTTCATATGCATAAGTTTGCACATCTGCACTGATTTACAGGCTTTTCTCTGTGGACAGTATTGGGGTAAAAGCAACCCCTATCTACTGTAATATATTTTGAAGGGTGTGTTTGATGGTTTGTGTGTTTGTTCATGGAACTCCTCTTAAACGATAAAAGCTAGAATAACCAAATTTGGTATGATTCTTCTTTACATCCTAACTTAGTGAATTGTCAATGTTTAGTCAACCGGGATTAATCAGTGCTGCCAATATAGGAGATTAACATTTTTCCATAAGTTAACCCGTATGAATCCATTTCTTGACTTGCAAGTTATTCTTCCTTCAAGCATTAAAATATGCAAATATTGACTGATTTTTTTCATTTTTGCATTATTCGACAAATAAAACTCTATACTATCTTATTCCTGTGAAGTTTACATGTTACACGGTCGAAGTTTTCAGAAATATGCAATTTGTTTCGAAATTTTGTGGATTTTTCGTACCCCTCTCGGGCATTGCCAAGGCGGCTGTCATTGTTACCTCCGATTCAGTTAGCTTCAATGAAGCTTACAAATAGACGAAAGTTTAGTGTTATTCGATTCGCACTTTTGTTTAAGCAACAAAACAATCGATGTTTATGGATAGCAACATAAATAGATACTGATTATTATTCAGGAAGCGTTTATAACGATTGATGAAAGTAATTGAACGTGCTTTCGTCTATTGAATACTGGAATCTTACATTTTTTGTAAGTAAAATCATTATATTCTACATTATAATGTTTATTAACATAAATAAGCTCACGTATCTGGTGTATATTTACCAGTCAGTGTTCAATCGTGGACATAAGGGAAATATTTCAGCGAGGCATAATTACACAAGAAATGAAGCTGGATTTGGCGAAAGTAATATGACAGGAAATAGAATTATCGTTATATTTGAATGCAATAGGCTCGGAAATGGATTGTTACAAGGAAATATGATTAATTGTTAAGAAAAGCTAATTGTAATTTAAAAAGTATGTACTATATATTTTAAAGAGTTTGTATGTTGTGCTGTAGTAGCTTCACTAAATCCGTTGAAATTCAACAGGAAATTCTGCTAGTAATTTATAATTATAAGAATTTTATATTTTTTCATCATTTTTTACGATTAACTCACATTTCTGCCAAATGATGTAGCACCTCTATAAATGCATTTATATATATTTAATTGTTTAACATTTATTAATTTTTAACAGCCACAGAAATATACTTCTTTGTAATTTTCAATGTTAATTGCCGCTGGAACACCAAGGTTAAGTTTATGAAAAATTGCAGCTCCTTAGCTCGACCGAAAGTACATAAACATTAGCCAATTTGTTTAAATTTTACGAATTTTTAACGGCCAAATAAGTAAACATTTAAATTTCTATAATCCCCTTTTAGTTATTTAGCGATTTCTACCTTACGAAAATATTTCAGCATTACGGCACATTTAGAAATACCTAAACAATGAAATATTTGTTTAAATTTTAAAAAAATTTAACGGCCAAAAAAAAATAAACATTTTTGTAAGAGGATACAAATTATGAGACACTTCCAGATTAGCTAGAAACTTGGAATTCGATACGTAAGTACAGAAAAAATCGAAAATTACGTTACTTTTCGGACGTTAAAATATCTTAATATTTAAACAAATATTTCATAACTTAGGTATTTTTATATGCGCTATAATGCTGAAATTTTTATAACGGTAGAATTTGCCAAATAACGAAAACGGGATTATAGAAATTTAAATGTTTATTAATATGGCCGTTAAAAATTCATGAAAGTTAAACAAATTGACTAATGTTTGTTTATTTTCGGTTGAGCTAGGGTGCTGAAAATATTGAGAAAGTTAGGGAAAGGTGTTCTAACGGCAATTAGCATTGAAAATTACAATAAAGTTTATTATTGTTACCGTTAAAAATTCATAAAATTTAAACAATTAAATCAACCTTAATGTGTTTCTAGAGGTGCTACATCATTAAAGTTTGGCAGAAATGAGTGGCGTTTTCAATAAGCAATAGAAAAAATATAAAATTTTTAATATTTTACTTTTAGAGGTGGTTTTGCCTCATTCTTGCCCCATAAGAGGGTAAAAATTATGAGGCACTCCAGATTACGTAGATGTTTCAAATTTGGCACGATTGTAGGTGTTTAGTCACAACCAATGGGGAAAATACGAGGTTGTTAAAATCCTAATTTTTAGTGGTTGTTTTTACCCCATTATTTAAAGTAGGCTGAAATGCTTTCAGAATGCAGGCACCGTCTACTAGTCATATAAATAAAACAATGTGTGTGTGTGTCGGTGTTAACGCTGTAACTCCAAAACCAATAAACCTATAAAGCTGAAACTTGGCATACATACTAAGGGCACCCTGAGGGTGTGCACCTCGGGCTTATTTTTTAAAATTTTTGGCTTGGAACAGCACCAGGAGACAGTTATATTTTCCCATAAGTTTACACGGGATTTTAGATTTTTCAGAGTGCAAGGTTTTTTTTCCTTCGTACATCAAAATACGTGAATATGGACCGATTTTCTTTATTTTTGCTTTATTCGACGGCTAAAACTCTATACTATCTTATTCTTGCAATGTTTACATGTTACACGGTCGAAGTTTTCAGACATCCGCTTTCTTTTTCGAAATTTTGCGGGACCTTTCGTACTCTTTCCGGGCGTTACCATGGCGACCATCATTGTTGTCTCCGATTCAATTACTGCCAATTAAACATTCATATTGACGAAAGAAAAGCGTTGTACGCTTCGAACTTGTGTTTAAGCATCGAAATTAATGTCGCATAGCAACATAAATATTTAAAGATAATTATTAGGGCTGTCAATTTTTTTCGAAAATCGGTAACTCGACCGTCGAAAATCGAAAAGTCGGTAAGTCAAAGTCGAAAACCGAAAAATCGAAATCGATTTTTACCGAAAAGTCGAAATAGATTTTTTTACCGAAAAGTCGAAATCGATTTTTTTTACCGAAATGTCGAAATCGATTTTTTTTACCGAAAAGCCGAAATCGATTTTTTTTACCGAGGAGTCGAAATCGATTTTTTTTACTGAACTGGGGAAGTCAGTCTTTTGGATGTCTATGTCGTTTTTCTCGATTTAAAATGATTAAAAAACTATTTTTTTTCGATTTATAATAATTAAAAAAAATACTATTATGGAAATCATTCGATTATGGCAATCTCTACACAAAGGATGCATCGAGGTTTGCATTTCTTCCATTTTCCTTTCTTTCATTTTCTCATTCCACAAAAACAATCAAGGCGGTGTGACGCTGATACCCAACTGCCCTTTGGTCTGACAAATACCATTATAAATAAAAAATAAAGGATAATTAAAGCGAACAATTGCAGATGGACCCGTGGATATTCAAGGCTATTTCGGACCTTACCGTTTCCCAGCAGGCGACGTTTTCATCTTGGCGGTGAAATAAGAAACGGCAAAATCTTCTAGGATTTGGAAAGGAAGCACTTTACAGTAATCCTTGTTCGTAAGCGGCATTTTATGATTACAGCAGTAATATTTTCATAATAGGATGAAAAACACAGAAGATGATTTACATTTACTGCTACAATCATACATATACATTACTTAATATTACTTAATTATAACTTAATCATTACTTAATCTTACTCCAAATAAAATAAAATAGTAGGAGCAGTATTTATAAGTGAGCCTTCACCATTACATTATATGTCTGTTCTGGAGTATGAATTTCAGAATTTTATTTTTCGGACTTGTTTCACCCGGAGTTCTACCTACATCCCAAATTTCAGATCCGTAGCACATCGGGTTACCATAGACAACGGACACGATGCGGTGTCACTTCGTTCCACAATCACATACTGTAGGCTTTTTTGAGAAAATCGATGTAGACATCCAGAAGACCGACTTCAATAGTTCAGTAGAAATCTATTTCAACATTTCATTAAAAAAACCGATTTCGACTTTTCGGTAAAAAAAATCGATTTCGGCTTTTCGGTAAAAAAATCGATTTCGACATTTCGGTAAAAAAAATCGATTTCGACTTTTCGGTAAAAATCGATTTCGATTTTTCGGTTTTCGACTTTTAAAACGGCGGTCGAAAATCGGTAAGTAGAATCGGTTTTCGAAAATCGATTACTGACAGCTCTAATAATTATACTGTTGACTGCGTCTGGGAAGCGTTTAATCAAGGCATACCCCCCTCAACTTATATGTTAACTTATAGATGACATCGAAGAAGAAGGAAACGTTTCGGCCGTGAGATGACTGGCTCACTTGATACGGAGTTTTCCCTTCCGTTATGGGTAAAAAAACAATATTGCCAGAAACAGTTTATTCGACCGAGATAAACTTAACGCGTAAAAACAAAATCCAAAGCGGAAGTTGGAGTCATATTTCGTCCTAGTGGTTAGGTGGTCCGCATTAGCAGATGAGTATACTTTGGCGGACCACATTAGAAAGTCATTTGAGAGAATGCGAATGGACCTATTGCTGAAAAATTAATGAATAATAAATCTTTAGCTCCATAGCTTCGCTATGTATGGTTTTTCGGACATAATTTTAACCACCAAATATGAAATTATATTTTTTGCAATTAGTTATGGTTATCAGGAGGTTTCTCCATTCATTATCGTGAAATTATCTGTTTTAAATTTCACGGTTCGCTTTCATAAAGGCATCACGGACCGCATAAGATACTCTCGCGGGCCTGATGTGTGCCGCGGGCCATAATATGCCCACTCCTACCCTAGAGGTCAGTCACACCTCCATAAATCTAAGTTACTGACAATGAGTTCTCGGATTTTGTCAGTTACAGAGCACGGGAACGCGTGGGAAGAATCAACGCTACTGTCCATTATGACCCCGCAAATTATCACGTCGCTAGGGTCACCTTGGCTGTTGTGCTGCAAATGTAGAGGATATTGGCGAGCCTTCGGCTCGCTTTGTTTTTATTTTAGTTTTCGTCTGCGGGCGCTACCGCGCCCTTCGCCTCGCTGGAACCAAACTGTTCCTCCCCGTTGTCCGGTGATCGGGTTTGTAAATGCCGCGACAGGCCGATCAGTCATGGGTTAGCAAGCTTTAAATTAGAACATATCCGTTTCTTTAGTAATATGTTATGCTGTTGAAGGAAAGATAAACAACTCTTCATCCTTCGAGAAACGCACCAACTCTCTATAACTCAATGAAGCCATTGTTGATGGGTTTTATTTATTTTCGTTGTTGTGTCATGGTAGCAGGGAGGAATAAATAATACGTCTCTCGAAAGCGCGACATGTCACAAAATTTCGTTTTTCCATAAGACATTCTATAGCGGGGGATACGTTAACCTCCACAATTTGAAACACATATTTTGCTAGGTACCTATATTGTATATAGCAATATAGCAGCACAGTATATTGTATACTATACAGTGTAGTATATTGTTTATGGCAGTAGAACTTATTCTATTTCATTGTTTAGTTTCACGTCTTAAAGTAAGCAGTTTCGGGGATCAACTGATTGTGAGACAAACCTGGGGAGCTACATCAAATAAGCAGTGGTTACAATGTGTCACCGATCATTCGGAGGCGTAACTACGGCAAGGCCTCTGCTCCGGGGGGCCTCAAGAAGGCAAAAAATATTGAAATATTAATGTAATATGAAATCGAAAATGTTATATTTTTTCATTTCTAAAATGTCAAATATAAATTTAAACTATGTATAAATATTTAATTCTATTGTGGGGGCCTCATTTTAATTATTTGCCTTGGGGCCACAAAACCGTAGTTACGCCTCTGCTACCTTTTCAGGTTTTTGTTTTCTAGAAAAGTGACTTCATGTGCTTACTTTGCCAGAGGAATTGAGAAGGAATCCCCAGTCGGTATTTGATTTGAAACAAGATATTTGTGATTATGAAAGTAAAAATGTAGTGACAAATAGAATGACAGCAGTGACTATGTTCTTGAATGGGGAAATTACATATTTGATTTGAAAAAATATATTTGTGACAATGAAAATAAAATAAGATGTGCCAAACAGAATTAGAGTGCGGACTTAGTCCTCAAATGAATTTTGATGATTGCGGAAAGCAACGTACAAACGAAACTTCAGCGACGTATGTATGAAACCATCCCTAATTTCTTGAAGGCGCATTAATGAAACGACGTATCTCGAGGACTACCCGTATTTGGAGATCGTGCGTCAGATTCAATCATTTTCGTTTTTATCGGATGTAATTATTTTGTTGTGAACTTTATCGACGAGCCGCTCGGCAAAAAAAATTTACCGTGGAATGCACATTTTCTTTGGGGAGGGGACAACCCGTACCTTTGGAATGTACGATCCTCACTAATACCTTCTCATCCGTGAAAAGTTGACTCGCCTAGCTTAGTTGCAGTGTCATTTCAAAGTTGCGAGTTTTTCCGAATTCGAATCCAGCTATCGGATAATCTATAAGCTATTGGGAAAAATCCAATCGGCTTGTGTCGACTAACTGGGACCACATTTTAAACTGACCGCGAAGGTGATCCCTCGACCGTCATTAACTCGGGTTAGAGGCCCATACCTCGAGACCCATCCTCAAATCCGAGCTCAGGGCTCTTTACCCTCTCACCATGGGGGCATTAGCCGACCACGTCTTTTGCAATAAAATTTAAACTATTTTATGTTGTTAACTTAGTGCGATTGTGACACAAACAACATATTCGGGTGAATGCGCTGATCAAGAGCGTCTTTTTAACGGAATTCTACGATAAATAATAACATATTTACGCTCACATCTAATCTTGACGCCAAGGAATACCAACCTCTTAAGAGTTTTCGGACGGGATTGTAATGAAAGGAGACATTCGCGAGACGGTGTGGAGGGTGTAACGCTTTTATCTAGTTAATCGCATTTTTCTATGATGACCAACCAACCAACAAAAAATTAAACCTAATTTTTGGCTTTTCTCGAATGAGATTTGAATTTCTACGATATGGAAATATATTTCCATACTTTTTCCGGCATAAATGTGAAAATACCGCGTCGAAATCTCATTTTTAACATATTTGAAAATGCTAAAGAAAAGAGGCCTCGCTTCGTTTCAGCTCTGCCCAAGTTATTCAAATGGAGAAAAGATATGCTCCTGAAGTCAAACCCAGAACTACTATGTACACGGCGAGCAGTTTCAAATTGAAAAGTTGAATAGTCAAGTGATTCCTGAAAGTTTGATCGAAAAGTGTTGTAAACTTTTTACTTATGAGCGGTTTCCCTTTTCTCCCATCTAACACCATATGACAACCAAGCGTTACAGTGTAACGCTTGGTTGTCGTTACACCCTGCGCACCGTCTCGCGAATGTCTGCTTTCATTACAATCCCGTCCGAAAACTCTTAAGAGGTTGGTATTCCTTGGCGTCAAGATTAGATGTGAGCGTAAATATGTCATTATTTATCGTAGAATTCCGTTAAAAAGACACTCTTGATCAGCGCATTCACCCGAATATGTTGTTTGTGTCACAATCGCACTAAGTTAACAACATAAAATAGTTTAAATTTTATTGCAAAAGACGTGGTCGGCTAATGCCCCCATGGTGAGAGGGTAAAGAGACCTGAGCTCGGATTTGAGGATGGGTCTCGAGGTATGGGCCTCTAACCCGAGTTAATGACGGTCGAGGGATCAGCTTCGCGGTCAGTTTTATATGTGGTCCCAGTTAGTCGACATAAGCCAGTCGACAGATCAATAAGGGTCATATGACCCGATAAGAATTTTCCAATTATCTCTTAAAACAAAAAATAGTTGATTGTCCACAGTCGGACATACAGACGGACGGTCGGACGGAAAGACAAAGTGATCACATAAGCACGTTTTTTTTTCGAGAAAACGCGCTATAAAACAAACAGGATGTTGTTTACTCACTTTTTTCTTCCGGGAAAAAAATAATAAACGCCTTTAGAGAATACGGGAGAAACGGCGCACTGTGCTCTCCCAGACTCTTGAGTTGTCTTGTCCAAACCAATAACATCAGTTGCCTGTGTGCATGTGCTCCTTCATCTTCCCCTCTCCTCACCTCTCTTCCCCATCCCCACCCCTCTTCCCCCTTCTTCCCTCCCTCTCGCCCTAACCTCCTCTCTCCTGCTCCTCCCTTCCTCCTTTCCCCTCTCTCCCATCCACCTCTCCATCTTTTCTCCTATCTCCTTTCCTCCCTCTCTCCTATCCTCCCTCTCTCCTTTCCCCCCTCTCTCCTATCCTCCCTCTCTCCTTTCCCCCCTCCCTACCTCCCCCTATCTCCCTTTCTTCCCCTCTCCTTTTCCCCTTACCCTCTCTTCATAGCTTAAAAACACATTAATTTTACTCTAGTTAGCTATATACGGTTTTACAACAATAGGACTTCGAGTATGGCAATGTCCGACGTCAAGGTATTTAGTGTTAAAATTGCTAATTTAGTGCATATTATGTGCATTAGACTTAAAATGTGGGCTATTTCGAATTGTAAACGAAAAAGGACGATAAGAACAAAAATCCTTGATCATTTTTCTTTAAAACGAATAGGTCCGAAGCTCGTATGCCAATATTTCGAATTTATATGAGCAAATGAATGAAGGCCTGCACGCTGAAAAGTCGAGTTTTACGTGTTATCTTATGGAAAATATAAATGATTCCTAAGATTTGAACCCGAGACTATGAAAATGAAAATAGTTTTCCATGGACCTCCTAGCTAGTGGAAACAAAACGCCGTTTACTGCATATCTCTACGACGAACGGATCTCGAGATACAACATTAGATATAGGAGTTGGCACCTGTACCTAATTGTAAGCCTTTTTTATACAGTTATAGATCCTTGTCGTTCGCCGTTTTGGTGGTTGGCGAATCATTTGATGAGACCAAACCCAAACCTTTCCCATTCGCGACACGGACCCTCAAAAGGTTCTCGATTGGATTTGTAAAATGCATACTCACTGGTTCAAGAACCGCTGAAGGCGTTTTGTTAGTTAAAAGACACACCATTCAGGTGTAATGACATAAGATCACGTTATCGTGAATATTTACACATTAGAAGCAAGTATTCAAAAGTGGATGAGACAGGGTTCTTCTAGAAAAGGATGTCATCCGGAACTTTATGAACACCTGTTCCAGTTCCATGTTTGCATCTCAATGTTAAACATTGTTAAAATGCAAATTTTGGATTTGAATATCGAAGCAAGAATAACCCTATCAGAAAATTTCAAATATTTAAACTATGTCACTTTTCGAATTTTTATAGGATAACAATCCACTTTAACGTACTGATTTTTAAGGTTGACTTTCAGGTGAAATACTAATGAATTCCCAGGTGTGACAGAAAGAAATGAAGAAAGGCATGTGTAGATTAGATTATATTATATTGGAATAATGGGTTAATTAACCATACATGTTTTTAGGATTAAGTATTTGCCACAAAACACCAAAAAAATCTTGTGTCCAGCACATGACTCTCTCCATACAGAGTAATGAATATTTGCTCCCTACATCAGCGTCTTCAAGAATAATTATCGTCTATTTCCACTCTTGTCTAGTTTTTAAACACTTTGAATAATTTTCACAGTTAAGCATACTTTGTATCACTTGATCGTTTGAAAAAGCAATAAATAAAGAAAATTGTTAGCTGTTGCTATCGATAAAAATATCGATGGGAAAGTAAAATTACCTTAGGCAGCGTATGCATCACTATCAACAATTATAAAATTTTATCATAGCAACAAAAGGTATCCCTTATTGACATACTTAACAAAATCAAAAGAATAATCGAAATATCTCTTAAACAATACGTTTTACAAAAAAATTCAAACAAAACTCATTGATAATGACCAATATTTACATAAATTGAGACCTAAAGGAGATATTTGGAAAGAATGGAACAAGACTTAATCTCCATTTTCGGTTTGAGTTTGAGTGCCCCCAAAATACCAGTCACACATGCAGACATCGTCGAGAAAGTGAAAACGTGATCAAGGGACCTGAAAACATGTACAGTCACGATTTTGATTTCTTCACGGATACAATACTATTTTCTATACTATGCATGGAGAAAGTAATAATAGGCTTCGCTCTGCCAACCCCGGTCCATAACTAGGGTTACCCAACGTTCTCTTTTAACTGGACAAGTCGTCTTTTTTATTTATGACAGATTAGAATCTTATTTTTCATCTCAATCAGTAACACCAGCGTTTCTTAAAAATTTCTTTGAAAATAGAAGCAATGAAAGTTATTTTTGGTTTTTACATGCTTTAATGTACATTCTTGATGAAAGAATGAAGTCATTGGAAAAATAAAAAATTCCTTTTTTTTAAGTAAGTAACTGCTTAGAAAGTATAAAACTAGCTTTAAAAGAGAGAATAAGTGAAGCTTTTCTACCTTTAAAGGTTATGGAAATTTTAAATAAATTTTTATGGAAGGAAAAAATTCTGAAGTTAATATTTTGAAATATATACGGAATCGGAGGGGAGTGGGGGGGGGGGGGGGAATGTGTAGAGGGGACCAATGAATGGGTAGAGCGAAGGGGGGAAGGCTGAGTCAAGGTATTGGGGAGGGATGGGTGTTAGGGAGAAACAAAGTAAGCAAGGGAGAGTGGGTTGGGGTAATAAGTTCGTTAAAGAGGTTGAGTGCGTTATCATTTTGGTGTAAAAGTATTTTCAATTGTTCTAAAAGATTTAAACTTGGACCTTTAGTTGCGAAATGAATTACCTCCGGGTTAAAGTTGGAGGAATGGTTGTTTTCAAGTAAGTGTTTGGCAAAGTGTGATTTGAATGAGCCTTGTAAGAAAGATTTTCTATGTTCGGTGGCCCTACCGTGGAAATTTCTCCTCGTTGCCCTATGTAAATGGCGTTACAGTCATTGCATGAGTGTTTATAGACACTGCTCCTGAATAAATGGTCAAACGTTTTCCATTGTTGAGCGTTTGCGTTTCGTATTCCTGCTTAACAAATTTCCATTCTGTTGGAGAGAAAAGTTGTGTACCAAGATAGATAAAAGTTGGTTTTTAAAAATACATTTTTAAGCGCGTTTCGCTTCCAGCGTGAGCGCCTATTGTCGTCGGTCTGTCCGTCCGTCCGCATGGTCGTTCTCGGCTTCATGAAATTTGATATTAAGGACTTATAATCAAAGATAATAAGAAAATCACATAAGTGAATCACGTAAGCCAATCAGGGATACCACTTGACTCGAGACAAAAAATGAACTTTCCGTCATATCTCGTAAAGTATTGCTCATATCAGAAGACTTTCAATTAAAACTTGTAGAACTAGTAAATTAGAGTATTTCTTTTCCTGTACATTTTTATCGTAGGAGTAGCCGTTACCGAGAAAATCAAACAATAATGCCTTAATTCGAGTTGAACTGAAAATTTCTTGTTTCTTCTTCATTGTTGGTAACATAAACAATCTACCAAACAAACGTTTAATTTCCTTACGTGTGCATGCAATATTTTTAAATAGGAAGAAAATGGATTATTTATGATTAAGAAATGAACTTTAAAAACGCTATTTTCCTTACATACAGGTACATATGTATATAATTTCTCCATATATACACATATGTGTATATGTATATAATTTCTCCATTGCACGAAACGCGCCTATTTGTGATACGTTGTACACTTTAATAACTTGTTTATACTTTCAACTTGTTGTAATTCTTGCCATTTACGGGGAACGTAACCCTCGCGAACGACAATGGTTTACTGTACAGCCCCTGCAATATTTCTCTCCGATCCTCTCTGTAAAGGTCTTACGCGGTTTCTCAGAATCTGAACCGCAGCCCTAAAAAAATAATGGTCTCAGATTGACTGCCTATAGTACACATTCCCACAAAGGCCTGCCTTCATCCCGGATTCCGACAACCGCATCAAAACGTCGAACGCTTGATTATTTTTCAGGGTTGCCCGAAATAAACACGCACTTCTCGACTCCATCTCGATCGTCGTTTTCATAAATGTGGCGCGTCTACGCAGGAAGTCTATTAATCTCCGTTTAACCAAATTCTCGAAGAATAAAACTGCCTTGATGACTTTCAGCCCGTCTCAAGTAGCTTATTGGAACGAGGAAATGATTCTCATGTTGTCGTCAACTCGGAACCTCGGCTCAGAGCTAATTCAATCGGAAATGGGCGTGTTGTTTATTAATAGATTGATGAGTGATATTTTCCTAACCGAGAAGATATGGATTTCTGAAACATATCGATTGCGTTTTCCTCCGTTGACTCCTCTCAATTTTTAATTTTTCCTGTTTTCGTTAATTATTGCAAATTCCGCACGCATAAGTGAATCGACGATCTCAGAAGAGTTCGATTCCGAGAACCTTTATTTCCTTCATTTCATTATCATTGGATCATGCGGACAACTTTAATTCGCATTTTAAAATAGATAATCGATATACGATCTCGAGATTTAAACGTATTTGCGTAGAATAGAATGGAGATTATTTTTCTTGACAAGAGAATTAGAATCCGTTCTTAATTAGTCCAAGAAATAGTTTGGAATCCGAAATAATGATAAAATTAAAAATCTCTGACATTAAGAAATTTTCGCTACAATGGTATCTCCCATTGTTGCCGCATTCGCGAGTCCGATGATTTAACACGGGAAATATTTCTCGCTATTCGGTTTTTCAGTTACTATACACAATTTCGACTTATTGTTAGTTTTATTCGAAATACGTTCGACTAAAAGTTGATTGTATTTACAAATCCATTTTTATATTGGGCGTAGTTGTTCGGAGTAAACGTTTTGGAAATTTATGCAATTTTAGTTAACTTTTAAAATAATGAAAGCACAATAGTAAATGCATAAATAACATTTATTTTCTAAGATTCATAATACGTTGGCAGTGAGCCATAGTTTTGTTTATTTACTTTGCTAACGCTAAGCTATGATGATACATCTTGAATATTTTGATTGCCACCGTGTTAAATTCTGAAAAACTTCATTTAACCGAGCTGTTTGTGTAAAACGGTGAATTTACTAAAGTGGAAAAATCATAATAATTTGTCACCGGAGATTTGTTCTTCATTGCTGGAAACTTATTCGGGAAAACTGAGAGGTAACTTGTTGCATTTTGAATGTAATAATATAATTAAAATAAATGTTTGAATGTAGATTTCCCTTAACTTACTAGATAAATAGGTCAAAGTGCAATATATCCTCCCTTCAAAGAAGTTCTTTTAGCAACAATTTTATTAACAATGGTTACTATGCTATTGTTTGTGTATTTGGGATTTAAATAACAGTAATATTTTGTAATATTTACACATCAAATATGTAGTCCAACTTACCCGATGTGATTTCCGATCTTCTTCTATTTTTTGCTGAACATACGAATTACCCAGCAAACATCAGGGAGAAAATATAATTTTCGTATGCGGTCCCATGGTGAGGGTTTCTTTCGTTCCAGGGTAGCCAAGGGCGCGCCAACGCCCTGGGCGGCCTACACCCGATTAAAGACAAAGAAATATGCCCAATTGAGGCGCCATTTTGAGGGGGAATATTGCACTTCCTCCGGCAAACATTTATATTTTCAGCGTAGAAAGTAAACTGAATGAACAGATGCTTCGGAATGTAAGGAACGTCTTTCCAAAACTATTGCGGGCAGAAAGTGCGCAGCATTAATGAAGGTCAAAGCGATAAGAGTATAGGATGAAAAAGTGACTATGTCTGCCTTCTTGAAAATCTTTTCATGGGGAGGGAGTCCGCAGAAATTGTGAGGAAGTCTGCGGCTCCAGAGAGGGAACGCGAGCACATTCTGCGCTCCCTATAGGTCAATTTATAGCTTGTTATCGAATAAAATATTAGACACAGTTGAGATATAGAATAATGCTTATCCCGCTGTCAGTGTGTTTATCGAAGGATGTCTGAAGGATTTAAACCTCCGACGCCATATTATTTCATATTCTCTATAATAAAAACGTTGTTCTGTAAGGAACGCGAGATGGCCTACAGCGAAATTTAATTAGACCACTTGAAAATGTTTTGTCAGGACATATAATTATTTCCCTGTCATTGCCCACGGACAATTATATGTAGCATTGACGAGAACAAGGTGGGAGAAGAATATCAGAATTTTATAGCCGAAAATAAAAACCAAAGTCATTTACTAAACGACAACAGAATATTCACTAAAAATGTAGTACGTATATGACGAAATATTTCATATGTAATAGTGTGCTATTAATTATTTTAAATGCAAATATTAATAATCAATCTATCTATAATTCTTCCGTTGATATTTCAACGGGAATTACACTAGTTATATAGGTAATGGTTTTAAGAGCCCATCGAAGGGAGGTGCGAATGGAAGCGTGTAAGCTAATAATTCTCCAAAGATACTGTTCGATGCACGCCCAGTTCAGGACCGCTTATAATGCGTGTTGAATAAATTTTCGTCGCATTTATTTCGCCGCCTATAATCAAATCCGCGTAGGTGAAACCCGCGCTATGCTTTCGTCAATTTGAATGCTTCATTTTATGTGAGAAACCACATTTCGCCGTGTTTCTATGTGACGATATAAATGGTATTCCATATCCGATAAAATGCGGTAGCCTTGATCCAAAGCGCGCTGGAGACATTTGTTAGTCATTTAATTCGGATGGAAGCTTATTCATGCTTCCGCCACAGACAACAACGCAATAACGAATAGTTCCACATTGCGGTGGATGGGTTGAAAGTGTTTTTTCTTCGTCTTAACTTTCCCATCGCATGTATCAACTAACTCGGCGTATTTCCGCCCCGTCGCTCGGTATAGAATTTTTTATATATTACACGTACATCGGGTGTGGCGGAAAAATGCGTCTTATTTGTTTTTCCGTTAACTTTGTTGGCAGAAATCTGAAAATCTTACTATTAAATTAGAATATATTCATTAAATTTTAACAATTTAAATGTTAACAATTTCTTCATAGCTTTTACTCTGTATTAAAAATGCCTAATTACGAGATTTCATTCATTTTTGCTCTACTGTTTAGGCTCTAGAGCCGCGAACAGACAGACCCAAAGAGAGACTGACAGATGGCATTGCGAAAACCACTTTTTCGGACTCAACTACACCTAAAACCTATATATCTGTCAAAAACTCGAGGTCGATTTTTTTCGCGATAACTATACTTTCTCAATATACTTCGTGTATGAGATAGCGAAAAGATTGAAGGCCTGCACATCGAATAGTCGATTTTTACGTGTTATTTTTATAAGAAATGGAAATGTCTTCCTCGGAGTCGACCTCAGAACTTTTTTGAGATTTTTTTTCGTCATCACTTTAACATATGTGAATTGAACATTCCTGCCAAATTTAGAGTCTATGTCTCAATTCTTTATCTAGTTATTTGCATTTGTAAATGATCATCACCCAATCTACTTTTCTTTTATTATAAGAGATGATAGTTCTAATTAGCTGTCCTCTTATATATTTTTTATTTTCATAACTGACAACTGAATTAAATTATTTATATATTTGTTCTTATCAACTAAAGATCTTCACCTGCATCTCCATAGATGTAGTTCACGTAAACATACTTATCTGTTAACGTCTTGCCTTTAACATTTTTAGTAACATAATGATGTAGAGCAGTGTTTCTCAACCGGTGTGTCGCGACACATTAGTGTGTCGTGGACGAGGTCCAGGTGTGTCACGAAAATTTAGAAAAAAAGGCTCAAATTTCACATTAATTTTTTAAAAATTGTTATTCAACAGATTTTTATTTCTTTTTTTTGTTTTGTTAAATAATGAATTATATTTATACATACTATATTGATTTCGTTGTACATACTCTGAAATGACCTCGGTCATATTTGTACTAATTTGATGTTAACAAACAAACATATTCTTATATTTTTTGTTATATTTATGATGTTTTATTGTTAAATAATGAATTTGATGTATTTTTGTTGTTTTATCCAAAAAAATTGACTTTTTATATCATGGTGTGTCGCGATTATTTCATGATGTGTCGCGAGAGCTGGATCATTTAAAAAGTGTGTCGCCAAAGCAAAAAGGTTGAAAAACACTGATGTAGAGCCTACTGTTTATATAAATCTCAAAGTAAAGCTTTCCTACCTGTATAGAAAATTTTCATAATTTTTTAAAAATTTGCCTTCAGTAATTGAAACTTCTCAAGCATAATGCAATGTTTGTAACATTTTATTGCTTGTGAGATTTATTTGTTTTGCATAAAAATGGAAGAATACGGAATTTGAGGCTTTGATGTCACTTGATTTGTAGGTAATTTAATGCAAATTTCTTTAATTCAGTACTGAGAACTGAAATCCTTCGTTGAAACATCTCATGTGAGATGTAGCCATTCCTTATATAGTCAAACCTCTTTAATCTGGCAACTCTTATAATTCGGCATAGTTTCAGAGTTCAGTATTATTCCCATGAACCACGTTTGGACGTAACTTTTGATCATCACTTGTGACGCAGGTACAAATATGTACTTGAGGAGGAGTGATTGGGAATGATAAAACAACTTGTAATGCATAAGAAATGTAGTTCAAAAAACGAATAAAAATTAAAATGTAGAGTTGCATGTAAGTGCAAATGAATATCCACCATCATCGCATTTCATATATCTTTGAGAAATTGGTTAGAATATAATAAATCATAATTTTTTGATCAATAAATATGCATATTAAAAAGACTAAGAAGAAAGCATTACCCACTGCGAGTCTCAAAAAAAAAACATCACAAGGTATCCCAGGCCACTATACTGCTTAATTAACCAACCCGTCTTAGGTAATGTTTATGGTTGTGAATTTCTGGGATTTTTCAATCAAATTTCCATGCTGTTACTTTTGAATATTATCTGGAAAAATAAAAATGTCAATATCCGTAATTAAATTTTTTTCCTAACTGACAATTTCTGCTTCCTTTAATGGGCAGATTTCAAAGTGGCATTTCAATTTTTAGTTTTATAAGTGTGTAAATAAATTAATATTATGTTGAATCTGTCAGAATTGTCATTCAGAAACCAATATATTTGGCAAATGCTGATTTTCTTAGTCATCTTTGGCAATATCCATTTCATTACAGTCTCCAAAATTTCGAAAGAATATGATATTTGCACATGTAACTTTAGAATCAGAATTAAGACAGCATTTAAGGTACAGACTACATAAAAGAAAGTGAACGCATAGCTTGAATGTTTTTTAAAATTATTTTATTTTTACAAGTAAATGTTTCAATAACATTATGTGCATTTCACTAGTTTATTTTCATATCTACTACACTACTAAACTCAATATTGTGAAAAGACCTAGTTGGATTAGGTTAAGGGTTATGTAACTCCCGTAATCCGGCAAATTCCCTAATCTGGTTCTGGTCATTTCCCAAGCTTGCCGGATTTGCGAGGTTTGATTGTACTAACAATTTTCTTTGAAAAGTTCAATTCTAGTTTAGCACTTCAAAATTCCTTAGCTTTAATTTGAAATAAATCTTTCACATCATTAACCTAATCAAATGGCTATATTTTACAATACAGGATTGAAATGACATTTCCTTCATTATAAATTTGTAATATTTTTTTTACAGTTTATCTAAATTATAAAGTACTTGTAGTGAATAAGGTTTGTTAAAAGTTGTTATGAACTGTAATTATGGTTCATATTCCTGTATCACTGCTAGCTGCAAATGATAACTCTTTGTAGGTAAAATTCATCTTAACAAGTTAGATTTCTATAATGATAAGAGAACTTGAATCACACCCACGAAGGCTTCTCATAAATTTAAACAAATATATAGTGAGGAAAATTTTTCCAGATATCCTAAGATTAAGAATTTTGTAAACGATAAATAATGTAACTGTTTAGTATGGTACATATTTACACATTTGAGCATAAAAACACTCAAAATCTCATTTAAACTCAGTCTTACAATAGGCACATTGGCATTTACCAACATGTTGATACCACACACAAAATTGAACACACAAATGTAACCTTACTGAGATCATAAACACCTACAGCACTAGCTGTGTCATTTTGGATCTGTCTTTCTGACCCAGAATGGTTGTGAGATACTGATGAATTGTCTAAATCATGTTGTTTAGAATCAAAACGGTTAAAAGATCCATCAATAATGCTTTGATCAGTTTGGCCCTTGATTTCACCATCCAGAGAGTTAGATGTGTTGGTAGAAATTGTCTCACTGTGAGATCGCTTCTCCTTCAATAACTCCGCTTCATTTTCATTCTTTGAATCACTTTCATTCTTCTTGTGGTCAAGTCGGACGAGGGATATGTTGACCCAAGTGGCACTTCCTTGACTGACGTTAAACTGAACTCTTTGTGTCACATACTCATCAGCTTCAACCTACAGAATACAGAAAGGCAGAATGAACATTATGTCTTGGAGAGGTCCCTAAGGAATTATTCTTGACATTTGCAGTTGAATTTATATCATGTTTTTATTCTGTAATTGCTGTTCCTCAATCATGGCATTTAAATGTGGAAAATCAAAATAGATATTATATAGAAATCATCAATTTTTATGGTCTTACTGAAAAGTTTTTTATCTGTCAATATAGACAATTCCTAGAAAATTTGCACAGATTTCCTTTATGTTGATTGAAAGCTTCAAAACTGAACACCAATACAGGCGACTCCCGAGATTCGACTTCCAAGATTTGACAGGGATGCGTTCTTGAAAACGTGGTCGAATCTCGAATTGTTAAATGTCGAACGCTGTTTTTCCATGGACTTGCATGTTATAATCGGGAGATACGTTCCCACATCTCAGCTTGCGTGAGTCATTTGCTACAAAGACTCGCACAAGCCAGACCGGGTCATCTGCAGCATATTACTGCATACATCTATCTATACATACACCTATATATCACAGCGAAATTAATATAAAAGTTATTAAAAAGCACAAAATAACTTGCAGCCTCGCCAGCTAATTTAAGGTTATGCAAACCTGCCCTTCTGTTAATTCTGTCAAACCAGCAATCAAATTACGTGAATTTATCACATGTTCAAGAATTTTCTCCTTCTGTTTCACATAAGTGCTAATAGTTGAATGACACTCTTTTATTTGATTCACTTGTATTATCACTATTACATTTCCTTTTAGATATCATGTCAAGTGATAAATTTATAAATAAATCAATAAAATAAGTAAATTTAACTAAATAAAATCAGAAAAAAGAGTGAAATCAGCACAAATGCAAACAATTAGAGCAGAAACAACTATGTCTATACTGAAACTATATTGCGTGGTTGGTCGCTACTACATTACTTCATTTAAAGTAGTAGTAGTAGTTGGCTGTGTCGAAATCTCGAATTTGTCATATCTCGAACTGTCGAATCTTGGGAGTCGCCTGTATTCCATTTTTCTCATCTGTTTTCCAGTGTTAATAAATTTGAATTGTTACTTCTAAAATAAAAAAAATTTATGCAATCAAATTTGCACATGGTGCATATTCTCCTCTTTTTCTAGCTTGGTTTCATCCTTTGCATATTTCTTGTAAAAAATTTTTAGTTACCCATCAGAAAGCAAACTTACTGTTTAAATAAAAATATCAAGCACAACCAAAATTATGAGTGCCCTGTGCAAAGTGGTCATGTTAGTCAACCGTTAAATATCGGAAAAATAAATAATCATGTTAATACAAGGGGTGTTCAAACATTGGTGACCTTCCCACTGAAGACCGTGATAGGCATGATTTCCCATACTGTGCTTGAAGTATCTGATGAATTTCAGGCCCTTTCATATCTTCCTTACAAAGAAATTTACTAATAATGTATTGTTCACCGAACTAGAAAACATGAAGACACTATCTTATTCATTACTAACATGGATTATTATGGTAACCAAATAGGTGTTGTTTCATAGATTATTATTATATTGATAATGTATGTGCCATACTTAATTAAACAAATAAAAAAATAAAGTCCAGGTCAAATTTGAATGTCCCTTATACATAAATATAAGCAATGCCTATTTTATATAGGTAGTATGTACTTTTCATTAAAATTTTCCTTATGATTAACTTAATTTAGTTAATGTTAATGACCCCAAATTTCATTAGCCGTGGGCCCCTTAAATTCATTCCACTGTATTATAGCATGCTTTTATATTTTAATTCGTGATCAGATTTCAGCATCTTTCCTTATGCGGTATACATGGCTGGCCCAAGGTACTGGCGAACCGGGCAGCTGCCCAGGGTGCCAAAATCTTGGAGGCACTATTCCAACCATCTATCTGTGCAAGTGAATAAATACTGGATACCAATTTATAACACTGAACAGGCTGGAGTCTTTATGACATTCATTCTGTTTTTTTTTCTTTATCTATGATCTTTACAGAGCGACGAATAAATTAACACATACTTTGTAATTATCTCAACAAACATTTATGGAGGGGGGCGCTAGAGTGCTATCTTGCCCAGGGTGCCAAAGTTCCTCGTATAACCTCACCTAGACCAACTTCAGAACATGAAAATTTGCTAGTCTCAGTATACATATACTGTATATACTCATGTATAACGCACCCTTGTGTATAACGCGCAGCCATACTTTTTGCCAAAAAATCCTGACTTTTTCTTATACCCCGTGTATAATGCACACCCTTTATTTTTGTGGGCTATAAGAACAAAATTTTAGAATTATATCGTCATGTTAAATATTAACTAGAGTACCATAAATAAATACGTTATAGCATTAAATTATCGCCATTTAATAATGTTAAAATGCTTATTACGTTCAGTAAGTTTCACATTACATCTTAGAGAGACATCATCAATAATGAAAGTAATTGAGTTGAGATGGCATCAACTTCATACAGTAAGTTCCACGGAACCGATTAAGGATGCATATCGAGAGACCCTACACATACTAGAATCATTAACTAAAATTTTTTCAATTTGCTTATTCTGTGTCTTTTGTTTTCGATGCATGTTTTGCGGGAAGTCTATCTGAATATTTTGCAAAGACTACAGCAATCAGCTGATGAGCTAGTGCAGGGATGGCAAATACGCGGCATGTGTGCCGGAAGTGGCACGAGTGCGATTTTACTTGGCTCGCATAAGCTTATATCATATAAATAAAAGTCTAAGTCTGTATCAAACATTGTGCATAATGCTTTTTGAAGCTTAATATCTCCCAAATGACTTAACTGAATTTGATGAAATTTTCAGGATTGCATTATGATTTAATAAAAAAAATGTTTTAATGTATCGAACTTAAGATCAAAGACCCGGGTTCGACTCCAGGGGATAATTTCCATTCCCCATAAGGTAACATGTAAAAATGGACTTTTGGCATGCAGGCTTTCATTCTTTTTACTTTCTCCATATATGTAGTATAGAGAAAGTATAGAGAAATACATGTTTTGAGATCCCTAGAACACGTTTAGACTATTTTCAGAATGATGTCTGTGTGTGTGTTTGTGATTGTGGGCGCTCTAATTTGAAAAATACTTGCCATATCGTTTCCAAACTTCATATATATAACACTTTGGTATGAGCATAAAGAGCTGATTAGTGTTTGGACAATACCGGTTAACCGGAAGTCGAGGTTTATTCAAAACCCGATTCAGTTTTGGCAAAATATCTCCATTAAAACATCATTATTGTATATACAATTCAATACAAATGTTATAGAGAATGTAATTTCTTACAACTTTCATTTGAAACAATTTTTTATAGCAGTTATTGTTTAGGAATTATTTATAAACTAGTGTAATGCCCGCTGAAATATCAATGGAAGAATTATAGACAGATATTTGTTAATAAAATCAATTAATATCACACTTTTACATATGATATATTTTGTCATATACAACATTTCTAGTGAATATTCTGTTGTTGATGGGCTATCTTTAGTTAAACTTAAAATAGTTGCCTCTCTTTCCCTCCCTCTCCCCCCCTCCCTCTCACACCCTCTCACCCTAGGGTTAAATGGAAGAGGGGACCTTATGGTCTCAATTTCGCCCTGAAAATAAAGCCACTTATCTATCTATCTATCTAACCCTCCCCCTCATTTCTCCCCCTCTCTCCCCTCCCCCTCTACTTCCCTCTCCACCCCTCCCTCTGGCTCCTCTCGCTTCCCCCTCTACTTCTCTCTCGTATTAAAAGCATACAAAGCACGCTTACACCCATAAGGACTGATACAACAATAGGATTTTGAGGTCTAACAATATAATTGGTAGCCAAGTCAACATTTCGTTAAAATGGCAATATTTCCACAAAATATGTGAATTAAACGTATAACATGAGCGATTTCGAATTGTATGCAGAAAAAGATGAACAGAATAAGAAACTTTGTAATTTTATCTTCAAAATGGTTCAGATCCGAAGATCGTAGGTTAATTCCTTCTAATTTTAATTTCCAAAACAATAAAAGCCTGCACATCAAAAAATGGATTTTTACATGTTACGTTACGGAAAATGGAAATGTCTTCCTTGGAGTCGAACCCAGGACTTTTTTGGAGCTTTATTTTTGTCATTACCTTAAAATATGTTAATCAAGCATCCTTGCCAAGTTTCAATCTTCTACCTATTCGGGAAGTTTGTTAGAATGCTCTATATTTGCCATCGTGAAAGCGTGACCAACCAACAGAACTGGGCTATTATAGTATAAAATAATAATTAGTAATTTCACACTTTATACTATACTTTAATTGTATTAAACCCATATGTGGCTCGCGAGACATACTGAATCGTTAAAGTGGCTCGTGGTAGCCCAAAGGTTGGGCACCCCTGATTTAGTAGATAATTAATTTATTCGTAAATTTTCAGTATACAGTGCCACCATCTGGCGGTGA
This sequence comes from Uropetala carovei, assembly GCA_036926305.1. Lineage (NCBI taxonomy): Eukaryota > Metazoa > Arthropoda > Insecta > Odonata > Petaluridae > Uropetala > Uropetala carovei. The sequence goes on from JAXCHB010000003.1 coordinate 1,081,520, forward strand.
ATTCTGTAAACATTCAAAATATAATTAATGGCACTTACTGGTAATCTTCGTGAGGACCAAAGTTGTAAAGAATAATATTTCTTCAAGTTTTCTTTGAAACAAAGTTTCGTAGAATCATCCATTTCGGAGATATTTAACTTATTCGTAATTTCCAGTATACAATGCCACCACCATGTAGCGGTGAATTCTCTAAACATATTCAAAATATAATTTACGGCAATAATTTTCTTTTATGATACAAAATAATAATTTTGCCATATAATGCTATTCACAATAATTTAAATATCTATACCCCAAATATGGAGAAAGTCATGTGTTGGCCACATCAGATTTTTTTAGATTAAAGTAGTAGTAATTAGGTTTTTAGGTGCGTTGACAGCTAAGGTCATTTTGTACCATCAGATTCTGTTAGAGAAAATCAACATGACAACATCCGTGCCCGAAGCGGGATTCGGACCAGCGACCTTTGGGTTAGAAAGCCGGCACACTGCTTACCAGTCTAACCCGGCGGGCCTTTTTAGATTAAAATTAGAAAGAATTGACCTACTACTTCGGATATAAACCATTTTGAAGAAAGCATTATAAAGTTTCTTATTCTTTTCATCTTTTTTCTGGCTATGGTTCGAAATCGCGCAATTTAAATGTTTAATTCACACAGCTTGAGGAAATCTTGGCATTTTTAACAGGATGTTACCTTGCCTACCTATTCCATTGTTAGACCTCGATATCATATTGTTATTTCAATCCTTATGGGTATAAACATGCTTTGAATGTTTTTAATACGAGATAGAGGGAGAGAGAGTGGAGGAGAGGGAGGAGGGAGAGATGGGGAGAGAGAGGGAGGGTGGGGGAAACGATTTTCAAGACAGTTGTTTCTGATGTTAATATGATCTCCCTAAATAGTTTGAACGATCGTATCTTTCCTCCCGTCATTTTTGACAGGCATTACACTAGTTTTACATATAAAATATGAAGTTTCTTAAAGAAGTAGTGAAGTAGTGGCACGCGAAAAAATTCTGTTTTAATTTACTTTCTTGGCACATGGCACAAAAATCTTTTGCCATCCCTGAGCTAGTGAAATGCAGAATATTTGGCGAGAATGGAATTATAACTGTATAGAAGTGATTAAGTGTTCTGTACGTATAATTAATATATGTATAATCTGGATTATCGATAATTATTGTGGTTTTCTCGTTAATTCACCCCAAAAGTGAGAATCTGGTGTGAGGTAGGTTCACTTTCATTTCCAATTTTAAGTGCCAAAAAGCGTTACCCGTGTATAATGTTCACCCCTACTTTATGACTTGAAAATTTGGTCTTCAAACTGTGCGTTATACACGAGTATATACGTTACTCAAGTTCTGTATTGAATTATTTAGTGATTATTTCATGCAGATTTGGATGCTTATTATTACTTATTATCAAATTATGTATCAAATGATACTGATAATGATATTATCCAAGATATGACCATGACAAAACAAAATAGTATTTTTATGTGATACCAAGAACAGAACAAAAAGTTTGATTTCATAAGTCATAACTTTCTAGATTTCAACTACCACATCATGTGAGGTTTTACTATATGATAATAATTTCTTTTCTTGCCTCAATATAGTATGGATCCCTTCTTGGGAGTAGTATCCTCCAGAACTCTCCTTTGGATGTACTTTTAAAAGTAATATTCCTTCCTGCTATCATCAGTTTTGCCCCCCCGATGAGATTTCCAGTGTGATGGTCCATAATGAGGCCTTTTACTCCCTGATGTACTTCTACGGCATACCTTAGAAGTGCCTGAAAGAAAATAACAAAAAGTTTTAGAAAATTAGTGGTTAATCTAGAAAATTTTAAAGTAAAGTATTTGGTTTGCTCCTTGATGATTTTTATATTAACTTCATGGAAAATAGCTGCATGGTGAATCCATTTTTTTCATTATTAAAGTTTTGGTGCCTTTTCCTTTAATTGTAAAAATCCTTGGGCCAAAATTATTTAATATAATAAAAGTCGTCGTCTGTTGGTTGGTTGGTCACACTATGCAAACGCTAATGACTCAAGAAATAATAATGATAGAAACTCGAAATTTGGTAGGGATGCTTGATTAACACTTATTCAGAGAATGACAAATTTAAATTGCGAAAAAATTCCTTGGTTCATCTCCAAGAGAGGCATTTCCATTTCCTATTACTTAACATGTAAAACGCGATTTTTCGACGTGCAGGCTTTTATTAATTTGGAAATTAAAATTAGAAGAAATTAACAGACGACCTTCGGATTTGAACCATTTTGAAGAAAAATTTATAAAGTTTCTTATTCCGTTCATCTTTTTTTGCCCACAGTTCGAAATATTTCATGTTAAACGTTAAATTTGCATATTTTGTGGAAATCTCGCCATTTTAACGTGATGTTGCTATGTCGACCATTATCATTGTTACACCTCAAATTATTATTATTGTATACATCCTTCTGGGAATAAGCGTGCCTTGAGTGCTTCAATACGAGAGAGAGAGGAAGAAAGGGGAGAGATTGGCATGTTTTGTGGAAAATAAGTATATTAACTTAAATATAAAAAAATTTAAGTATCAACAGTGTCATTTTAGAAAAATTGGAAATAAAAAGCATTCTTAAATTAAATTCTTTGTAAACCATACGTGCTTACGAATTTATATTGTTATTCTTTGAATTAATTTCGTAACAATGGCCGAAGTTTGGAAACGAATATAAATTAAAATTCAATTAAAATTAAAAGGACATTTAAAACTGTTAACAGGCAATTTTTGAAGAAACAACAGTGGATCTTTTAATGAATTGATTTGTTTTTATAAAAGGAATTTTGGTGCTTATTTAATACAGAGTAAGTTCTAAGGATTATAATCCATTTAAATCTAATAACAGTGGCTATTATAGTGAAAGAGCTTTATTTATTCACTTTACAGAATGAATTAAGTTTAGGCTAGCATTGCGTATTATAAAAGGAGTTACTTTGGAATTTACAGTATGTAAAGTGGAAGTTGTACTGAATTGACTCAAGTACATATATTTCAAAGCAAAAATCAATTTAAAACTATTGTAATGGTTTCTACGATAAACAATTAGTTTATTTTTTGTTAATATGGATCTCCAATACAACAATCCATTCAATCATCAAAGGAGCAGTTTACAATGTTGAAATAAATTGATTTGTTTTTGTTCAGATAGTATTCAAAGAAATTATTCTGCTGATTGATTAATTAGTTAGTTTTTAATTTAAATATTTTAAAGAGTTTTATTTTAAATATGTAATACATAATGACGGAGAACATTATTGAGGATTCAAGTAAGTTTTCTTTCTTCATAAGTACAGAGTACAATTTTAAAACAATCATAATGTTAAGTGCACGAAATTTAATTATTTTCTCTATGTTATATATGTATACATATAATTATTTCCCGGTCTTTGCACACCGACATTTATATGCAGCATTGATGAGAACAAGGCGGGTGAAGAATAACAGAATTTTATAGCCAAAAATAAAAACCAAAGGCATTTACTAAACGACAACATAATATTCACTAGAAATGTAATATATGAAGAAATATTTCATATGTAAAAGTGTGCTAATAATTATTTAAAATGCAAATATTAATAATCAATCTATCTATAATTCTTCCGTTGATATTTCAACGGGCATTACACTAGTTTAATATAATAGCAAAATGCTGCAGGTGAAGACCTTTCTATATAATGACAAAATTTTTGAGAGATAAACAATATATCCCATCATTCACTGGAGAATTACTGAGTTCCTTTTATGGATGAAAGCAAATTCAAGAATAATGACTTTGATGTGAAAAAATTGAAAAAGTACTTATTAGGGTGGGGCAAGTGGGGCATCTGCTCCAGGTGCATCTAAGCAAGGGGCACAGAAAATTCAAATAGTAACTAAATAAACTAGAGAAAATAATTTCATGCATATAATTAGTAGTTTTCCCTGGACGCTAAAATATCCAGTTACGGGGCTGATTAGAGGTATCTCCATTAGCCATAACAATGCTATGAAAATCAACATAGAAACAGTCTATATCTCACAGTCAAATCAAAATAGAAAACAATAACACTAACAATTTTTGATTTACTTGCAACAAAGACAACAAAATAGTTCAAATTTTACAGAATACCAATGTATAACAACAGCTACATCCGTAATGGTTCAATACACCATTACTAACCAAATAGAAGCCTTCCACATCATGGTACACAGACTTATCAACATCCTGCTTAATCAAACTAACTTTCCAAAGAACTCAATAAAATTAAACAAATTGCCACAGAACATGGTTACAAGGTACAAATCATAGGCCTAATGATTCCAAAACATAAAAAAACTGGAAACACCAAGCAAATATCTGCTTATCCATAGCAAAAAAGTGATACAAAACAAATATGTCAAATTTTATTTTTAGGCGTGTTTTGCTTCCAGTGTGAGCACCTATTGTCGTCGGTCTGTCCATCTGTCTGTCTGTCTGTCTGTCCGTCCGTCCGTCCTCATGTTCGTTCTCGGCTTCTACCAAACGGATTTTCATGAAATTTGATATTAAGGACTTACAATAAAATATAATAAGAAAATCGCAAAAATGAATCACGTATGCCAATCAGGGATACCACTTTACTGGTGACAAAAATTAAATTTTTGTCATATCTCGTAAAGTATTGCTCATATGAAAATATTTTTCAAATAAAATTTGTAGAACTGGTAGAGTATTTCTTTTCCTATACATTTTTATCATAGGAGTAGCCATTATCGAGAAAATCAAACAAAAATGTCTTAATTCGAGTTGAACTTAGAAATTTTCTTGCATGGTTACTTCTTCATTGTTGCTAATATAAACAATCTCACAGACAAATGTTTAATTTACTTATGTGTGCATGCACTATTTTTAAATAGGAAGAAAATGGATTATTTATGATGAAGAAAAGAACTTTAAAACGCTTACATACAGGTATATCATTTCATTCTAATATTCCATTGCACGAAATGTTCCCATTTGTGATATGCTGTACACTTTCCTAACTTGTTTTATACCCACTGTGGGGTAGAACAAAATATTTAACACCAGCAATCATTCTGTTGTTTAGACCAGCAACAAAATCATTCAAAACATTTTGGAAACATTGAATTCGAAACTCCGAATCTTGAGAAGTCTGGAAGTTACAAAATAAACTGCATGCGCTGTCACAAATATTATATAGGGAACTAAGAACTCGATTCAAATAACAAATTGCACACTTCAAACACAGTAGATTTGAACAATCTAGTGTTGCTGAAAACATTTTAAAAAACAGCACACTAGATAACTATGAACATTTTGAAATTAATAATACCCAGAAATTGAAAGCTAAATGCATAAGACAGAATAAACTTCTTAAAAATCCATTAACAGTGATCTCAGCCCAATTCTATGCTCTCCGTTATGTTTCTTTATATTTCCTTCCCTAAACTTCTCCAAAAATAGAACTGAATACATTAACAGTAATCTTAACCTGATTTCATGCTCACTTTTATATTTCCTGGGAAAAATTTCTCAGGAAAAATCTTCATGGTTCAACTTTACTACTCCAGCATTATACCATCAGCTATTTAACAATATAACGACCAAAGCTGTCAATTTGACTGCTAGTGAAATATCATGTTGCCATATTTGCAGATATACATACATCAAATGACCTGCAATTTTACTTTTCATAAATAAAGGTTCTTTACCTTTACTTAATGGCTTTTAGTCTCTTACGACATTAGCACCAGAGATGTAACATATACTGCCTAGAACAGGCATTTCACTGCATCACGTCTATAATGAATACCTGCGTGTTATTCAGAGAAATAATAGGGAAAAGAGTTAAAAGGAGGGATTTCATCCTTCAGGTGGATGAAGAACTCAGAGAGATTTATATGAAATGGGTTAAGAGATCCAACCTTCCAGCAGCAGCAGCTCCTTGGTGTGATGGCAATGTAATAGATTTTGGGAATTCTAGAGACCAAAATGGTGGTGAAAGACGAAAAAGAACATCTAGGTGTAGTGAGAACAAATCAATGTATGTTTGTGTGTTATGTAAAAATGCAGTTTGTTGAAAATGCATAGCAAAAATTATAACACAATATTTTGTGTGGATTGTTTGGAATCTAAAATGTTATAAATAATGACAAAACTAGGTTTGTGTTATGTATTTATGTAATTCTTAACTCAGTAAAAGTGATAGGTGAATTTAGAAATATTCTCTTGTTTATATTGTTGCTGTTTGTATGAGCAATCATTTTGACCACTACAGGCATTCTAAGGGGTATGAGTCGCCGACCGTTTTAGTGTTAAGGTTCAAATACCTTCCCTTTTGAATTTGCACACCCAAGACCCTCTCCGTACATGCACCTTAAATGGACACCCAAATACACATTTAGCCCTCCTCCCTTAATTGCTCCCGTAAAAACAACATAAATACTGATACACGTGTTCTTTTCAGAATGTATATTTGATGAATTACCAATGAAGATGGCTGTATTGTAGCCAAAATGTGTATCACATTTTTCATTAACTTGTTATGGCTATTGGAGATACTAGAGATAACTGCTTTTTTCAATTTTTTTATATCGAAGTGCTTATTCTTGAATTTCCTATTATTGTTAGTTTTATTCTTCTCATCATTAGAAATTTAAGGAATTCAGGTTGTAATTAATAATGCATAAAATGATCCATTTTTGGATGAACAATTGTGATATTTTTTCGCTGATAATTTGGTTTATGACAGTTTATGAAATTATTGTGGTAGATAAGAAAAAACCAACTGAACCAAATATTTACATCTTTATTGTCTCTCCAGAGTGCATCCAGTTCTCTGTTTGATGGATATTTGCAGCATGATATCTCCAGGGTTATTTCCAAACACCCATGCCAAACATAATTATAATCTTGCATTCCACCTGATAATTCATAAAAAATGTTTATATTAACACAATGATGAGGTGAATCTTTTGTTATTTACCTTTATTGTTAAGTTGACAACAACAATGCAACATGTTTCATCATACCAGTGAGAGGATACCAAGCTGCACCATTAGTTATCCCATCTTTAAAGATAACATCACCATCTTTGCAAGGATATCCCTTGTACATCATAGGGTGTGCTTTAGCATAAACTTTGGCCAAGTGTATGAATACATCATCATCAGGAGAAATTGAAGGACGACGTGATCCCAGAGGAACTGAAAACAAAACATTTGTATTAATATTTTATAATAATCATATAATTAATTTATTGTTGCTTAAATCACCTTCTGTTTATCGTGGTGCATTTCTATTAGCAATATTCCATTACTCGTGGCTTGAAAATAGTTCAGTTATCGTTTATCTGTAGTGCCAGTTAGCATTTTTAGGCATGTTTCCCTTCCAGCATGAGCACCTATTGTCGTCGGTCTGTCCGTCCATCTTTCTGTCTGTCCGTCTATCTGTCTGTCCATCCGTCTGTCTGCATGTTCATTTTCGGCCTCTACCTAACGGATTTTCATGAAATTTGATATTAAGGACTTACAGTCAAAGAAAATAAGAAAATCGCAAAAATGAATCCTGTAAGCCAATCAGGGGTACCACTTTACTGGTGACAAAAAATGAACTTTCCATCATATCTCGTAAGGTATTGCTCATATGAAAATATTTTTCAAATAAAATTTGTAGAACTGGTAGAGTATTTCTTTTCCTATACATTTTTATCGTAGGAGTAGCAGTTATCAAGAAAATCTAAGAAAAATGTCTTAATTCGAGTTGAACGTAGAAATTTTCTTGCATGGTTACTTCTTCATTGTTGCTAACATAAACAATCTCACAAACAAACGTTTAATTTACTTACATGTGCATGCAATATTTTTAAATAGGAAGAAAATGGATTATTTAGGATGAAGTAAAGAACTTAAAAACACTATTTCCCTTACGTACAGGTATATCATTTCTTTCTAATACTCTATTGCATGAAACATGCCCATTTGTGATACGCTGTACACTTTCCTAACTTGTTTTTAGTATACAAATATCACACCCTTCAATTAACTTAAAATCTAATCTCATACTGTTTGTCAAATATATTTTTTTAAAGAAATTGACTTATAAGTTTAATATACAGTAAAACCTCTATCTAGTGAACCTCCGTTTATCGTAAACCTCCGTATTTCGTAATATCTTTTGGGTCCCGCCAAAACTGTATGTTACGGTATAGACAAACCTCTTAATATCGTACCTCCGTATTTTCGTAATTCTCCGTATATCGTAATGGGAAAATGCACCCCTGATAAAAAACAACCTCCCTATAGTAAAATAATGTATTTCTGTTTACGGATAAAATAATTAAGCTAGTTTGCAATGAAAATTTGCATGTGAATAACCAAAAGAAATCAGTCGATGGTATATGCATACGTATGTACGTACAAGGTTATCCCGTTGAAGCAACCACCGTAGTGGCCTCTCGAAAAAGTCGCCAAAATATTATCATAATGCAACAAATATGCACAATTTAAGTTGAAGTTAGGTTGCGTAGTTTATTACCTATGCCAGGCCCTACGAGTTCAACTCGCTCAGATTTACGGTTCCCTTCTAAAAGGAAACAACGGCAAGCACCAATAATCAATTCTTCCGTGATTCTCAAGTTACACATCACTGCTACTTATGTACGTATCAATTTTAATCACTCGTGAAAAGTGTCACGAGAATATTATTACAATGTTGCAAACATAAATTAATTCTCGATCCTCAGCTAACACACCATTGCTACGTATTTATTAATTTTCACGGCCTTTGAAAAGAGCCCTGAAAATATGAATACAGTGTTGCAAAGGCATTTAATTGTCAATTCTTTCGTGATCCTCATGTTACTTTTACTGCCTCTGAAAAACCCACGAATATATAACTGTAACATTGCAAAGACAATATTTAAGTCAATTCTTTCGCGGTCCTGAGGTTAACAACGCACCACTGCTACGTACGTATCACTTTTTACCACATCTGAAAAGAACCATGAATACATGACTATAATGTTAATAGACATAATATTTACAATAGGTACTGCTTCTGCTTCGAAGATTTCTCGCCTGGTGAATCCCCTCACACGTCCCGGTTTATCCCCTAATGCAGGCGTCCAGCTATACGCCGGTATGCGTCAAGTTTCTATGAACGTGTAGTGCTTATGTTTGCCTAATACGAGGAGCTTGTCAAAATTACTAGTTATACCACATTGATTTGTTTCATTAAGATATAGTGGATACATAATCAACAAATACGTGTTTTTTAACGTTAATTTTGTCCTTAATCACGTGAGTATATTATTTATTATATCACAACTTTCATGTAATTATTATTGCATTCATTTTCAGATTATAATTAAAGTTTGTTAGGTGTATAACAATATACTTCATTATGCCTTGTATAATATTAAGTGCAATATTTACAAATAATACACAAGTAATTAATGAATATGTTTATGAATAAATTAATTTTAGACCCATAATGGACATGGTAAATCATAGAAAATAGAAACGAAGTTAGCAATTTTCCAAGCCATTGATGAGGGGAAAAGAAAAATAGATGTGGCAGAAACGTTTGGCATACCACCGTCGACTCTAACATCTATTTTAAATAAACGTAAAGAAACTGAAGTAGCAGCACATCAAGGTTTCATCAATAAAAGATCTCGGGCAGTGAAAAATGAAGAATTAGATAAATGTGTGTTTGATTGGTTGATGGAAGCTAGAGCCAGAAGCATACCTATATCTGGGCCTATTCTACAACAGAAGGCTAGGGAAATGGCATTGAAAATGGGAATAGATGACTTTCAAGGGTCAAATGGATGACTACAGAAGTTTAAAGTGCGCAGGAACCTAAGAACTTTAAAAATGTGTGGGGAAGAAGCTTCTGTAAGTACAATTGTGGTAGAAGAGTGGAAAAACACTCTGCAAACAATTTTAGTGAGTTATGATCCTAAAGACATTTTCAATGCAGATGAAGCTGGATTTTTTTATAACTTACTCCCAGATAGAACTATTGCAGTTAAAGGAGAACCCTGCCATGGAGGGAAAAAAAGCAAGGAGAGATTTACAGTGCTTTTCTGTACCAATGCAGATGGCACTGAGAAGTTAGAGCCACTTGTGATTGGGAAATATAAAAAACCCAGATGTTTTAAGAATATAAAAAAACTTCCCTGTTTATACAGAAATTGTAAAAAGTCATGGATAACTGCAGCTTTATTTAGTGAGTGGCTAAGCATGCTTGATGCAAAGATGGGCATAAAGAACAGAAAAATAGTTCTTTTCCTGGATCAGTGCACTGCTCATAAAGTTGAGGGGATTGTGTTGCGACATGTTAAAATAATGTATTTTCCTCCAAATACCACAAGTAAACTGCAACCATTAGATCAGGGCATAATTTCTAGTGTTAAGAGAAATTACAGACAGCAGTTGGTGCTCTATATTTTAAGAAATGTGGATGAAACAAATGATCTTACAAAATGTAAATGGAATATATTGCAGGCCATGCATAGGCTCTGCCTATCATGGAATTATGTTCAATCAGCCTCTATTAATAAATGCTTCATAAAGGCAGGATTTATGAGGACAACATATGAGGAAGATGAAGTATCAGATGATGAACCTTTGGAATGGGATGAAATCAATAAAATAATTCATCTTCAAACATCATTTAATGATTTTGTTAATGTTGACACTTTCCTATTAACTTGTGCACCAACTGAGGGAGAAATGGTAGAAGAAGTGGAGATAGAAGTTGAAAGGGAGACTATAGCAGAGACTAATAAGGAAGAAGAAGAAAATGATGAAGAGGAAATAATTCCATCTCCAAAAAAGAGTGAAGTGCAAGAGGCTTTGAGTGTGCTAGAAAGATTTTTTATGAATATGAAGGATTGCAGTGGTGATAATCTCTTGCTACTAAATAAAATAGAAAATGTTGTATCCAATGAATTTAAGAAAAAGATGACACAGACTGAAATTACCAGCTTTTTTTCCAGTGAACAATAGGTAGAGTACATATTTATTTTTTGTTCAGTTAGGTTGGTATTTATATTATAAATATATTAAATTTATGTTGTGTATATATAAATATACTAATATAGTAATTAAAAAGACAATAGTACTTTTATTTACCAGTTTGTGCATTTATGAATAATAATATGAAGGTCTTACGGTAAACCTCTTTATAGTGAACCTCCATTCATCAAAATGCTAAAAATCTGGTCCCTTCCATTTCGATATATAGAGGTTTTACTGTACTATGATTTCCAGAAAGGAGAAGGGTTCTTTTGAATAATTTGTGCAGTACCGTTTCAAGCAATGTAGAAGTACAAAATTTGAACTTTTTATTAAAATTCAGTAAAGGAAAAGTAGCAGGACTTTCTTACTTTTTCTTTTTTATATATTTTGACTTTATAACATATGCATAGCAAACTAATAGTATCCTAATTTTTCTTAAGATTTTTATTTTATGATACCATTTTATTTTGAGTTGTATTTTTGATTTATCTTTAATGGAAGTCTTGATAGAAAAAAATAAAATAAATATTTTGTTGCTAAATTTAGGATAAATTTTCTTTTCTTACCATCTAATGGTGTGTTTTCATATGGATAGTTAGCAACTAGTGCTCCTCCATGAAGACTTGCTGAGAGAATAAAAGGAACTTTATCCATCCATTTACGCAGTGCTGTAGTTTCAGGTTGAGTTGGAATACTATTTAACTGAAAATGATCTGGAAAACTTCGGTTCAGGTCAACTTTTAATGCATTTCCTCTGTAAAACATAGACGAGAAAAATTTCCCTTTTAGTAACTTGAAGTTACAATAGAATTCCACAATACTGTTGACATTATGGAACACATAGTACACTTGTACAAACCAGTTACCCGCATAATTATGGCGAATCAGTGGCAGGAATTAGGTTGGGACAGCCAGGGTCTAGATCCTCAGAGGGGCATGTTGAATATAATTAGGAGCTATTGACATAACCAGTCCCCTTTAGAATAATGAATTCAAATTTTGGGCCAGACTAATTGCTTTAATATGCAAGGACATAAAAATTGTTTACAAAAAGACCAGTACTAAAACGTCCAAATCAGTATGGTACTGAATAAATCAGTATGGCCAACTTACCATATTTTCTGTCGTATAAGATGCACTGGCGCATTGGATGCACCCTTATTTCAGAAGAGATATTTTTGGAAAAAAAACTATTTTTATCCATATTCTCATACATGTATTTTCTATTTACACAATTATTGAATGAAAAAACAATTTCTCGTTCACCTTGCAGATGTCTTTTTGTTGTTATGCTTTCATAACTCAAAATTGGCATAGAATGTTTAACAATACTCTGAATTTTCTTTCAAGGTTTAAAATGTATTTTTCGGCTACGGTCTGATATTACGTATGATAATGCTATAATGCTATCCTACAGCCTTTTGCAGTGATGCCAACATTAGAATTTTGACTTATTGACTTTGTGCGTTTCATGCAGTATGTCAATATATGAAAAGGCAAAGTTGTTTGAAGCATCAGTTTTTATGCAATCAACACATTTTCAGGTTCACAAAATTTCTATTTAAGGGAATCCGTAAATGGAAAGACATGCAAGACCACATATCAAGTGGTGCCGAAATTTCCAGGATTCTTTGGTATTTTGTGTAACTGTATTCACTGTGCTCCCTTATCTATAGTTATTAATTATTTCATGTCTTGTAATAATTTACATTTGTTTTTAGTAACACCAAACTATAATAAATATCTTTTAGGGTTCTACTGGGGATTGACTCAGACCATAGATCTATCTAAACATAGAAAATGATTGCATTTTCCTTAGTAATATTTTTGACTTACACCATATTAGATGCAGGGTGAACTTTGGACTTAATTTTTCTGAAAAAATTGCGTCTTATATGACAGAAAATACGGTAGTTAAAAGGGGCCTGCTTATTTTTTTTACACTGGGGAATATGGCATACTCATTCCAACACTGTGTAAAATCTAGTATTTATGTCATATTTTGTCAGAATTTCTAAAATATTCAGTACATATATGCCGAACCCAACTTTTTTTAATAAAAAGTTTTGTTTTTTGAATAGCTCATGTATAAGTCAAGCGCAGTTTTTCAGGTTGTAGCCAATTACAATTTTTGTATTCATTACATGTTGACCCATTTAGTTCCAAGTGAAGAATCCAAAGGACAATTTGTTGCACTTTTATCATTCTTCGAATATCAAATTAACTATGTGGTGTCAAATAGCAGCGAGGTAGTGCAGTGTCTCCCTCAGTGCCACTGTGTAACATCAAAAGTTGTTACATTGTATATGCCTTTGTAATAAAGCAGTTGATTCAGGATAGACTTCGTATTTTGTGCAGGCATTTATCCAGAAGCTAATCTTTGTAAAGGAGAACAGTTTAGCAGCTTAAGTTTAAGAAAGAGAAATGTAGCAACATCAATTATAGTTTGTGAAGGTAATTATAGATCAAGAAAACAATTCTAAGAGAAACAGTTCCAGTTTACAAAAATAATAATAGCCTACACAATATTGTTTATTAGTGAGAAGAAATTGTTGTCTTTTAACCAATTAAAATAATTTTTATTCCATATGTACATTGGTGATCCTAAGTTAATCTGTGATGCTTAGAGGTGGGCATTGTCCCTCGGTAAATCACAGTTACGGTGTTTCTTTGTACACATATCACATATTCTTGCTACCAGTTCTTTATCTTGCTGCTGTCACATTACCGAACGTTACGTTAACAAAAATTGCTTAATTATTTGCGAAGCATCAGAGATCATCTTAGGATCACTAAATTATATAGTGACTTTATTCTTTTCTATACATTGATATTTAAATATTCTATAGTTTTCAGTACAGTTTAAAGAAAGCAATAATTTTATCATATAACCTATCATAAATATTACTTGTGTATAAGTCGATCACTGAGCTTTTCGCTGAAAATGTGGTCTTGAAAACTAGACCTATACTCGCATATATACGGTAGGTTGTTTTAGATACTCCTAACTCAAGTGCTTAGTGACATTTATTGTTGTAATTATTTTATGGAGACAGGACAAGATTGGAGTTACATCAAAATCAAGCACATTATATTAGGTATCTTTTAGTATACATACCTTCCAGGTCCACCTGTACAGGATAGCTCCCTAGCTACCTCAAAACCATCAGGATTCATGCTAGGCAGAAAATGGATTCTGGTTGTATCTAAAAGCCTAGTTATAGTCTCGTTGGTTTTATAGTTGTTTACAAGGTACTTTAAAAAGATGAGAATGTCAATTAAATATTTATAGAAAAGAAAACTGACATTGGAATAATTATTAACAAAATATTTTTCATGTTATTTAGATTCTACTGATAAAGCCTCTGATGTTTTGTGAATCTTCTCTTCTCCAGAGGCACTAGACACTGAATGGAACCTTTTGGTAAGTATTCTATTTCATATAAATTTTTTATCATCTCAAATATAACATAATTTGAGTTGGTAGGTAATATTATAAAAAATTCTTAAATAATAATATTTAAACAATTAAACACAAGGCTATAATGAATACATTATTACCGTATATCTTCGAGTATAAGGTGATTTGAGTATAAGTCGAAATATACTTTTTAGCCTAAAAAAGCATCTAAAATCCAAGACTCGAATATAAGTCGAAGCAAAGAAAATGAAAATAAGATAATTTTGTAATTTACAAAAAAATTAATATATATATATATATACAGGTGAACCTCTACTTACAAACATGCAAGAAACAAACAATTTATATTTATGAACATTCCACATACCAATGAATTGCGCCTCGCACTTCATTTACGAACACACCCTCACGCACTTACGAACATCGGTCACAGAAAGAACACGTAAACTTGTCAACACGTCATTTGCTGTTTGTATTTGAAACCATACGTGTTTATATACATATTGTTTTTTATTACCCTTGAAATATGGAAAACAGTTGTAAATGTAGTGTTTATGAAAGTGCTAAAAGTGGTAAAAAACGTTGAGTGCTTTCGTTGGAAACTAAAATGGACATAATACATAGATCAGAAATAGGGGATCATATTTGCAATGCAGGCTCTGTTCAGTCCATGATTATAAGTAAAAAACAAAATGCCATCATTGAAGAAATGGAACGGTGTGTAAAAATTTGAATTCAGGATCAAAATACAAAACCAACGCTTGAGTACTGAATTTATTCTTCTCTTCAATCCACTCGTTTGGGCAGGTTTTTTAAAGATAAAATATAAATTTTAAGTTTTCCTTTGAAACAATGTAAGTACGGTTATAGTGTATAATTCGCCTTCGCATTTTCTGCTAGTTAGCATGAATTTTCATACTAATGCGCTTCAAGTCAGTCAAATGTTGTTTTTCGACAGTCATGTTTATTTATTGACCCAGAAAAATGTCCAGCTAGTTTGCGACTTGAATATAAGTCAAAAGTAGGGTTTGATCAGCCGAAAAAAGGAAGAAATTTCTCGATTTATACTCGAAGATATACGGATAGGTATAATTTAACATCAAAATTTTCATTATAAGACTTACCTCAATCATATGGAGAATTAATTCCCTTCCAACTGCCTCATTTCCATGGATATTGCCAATGAATTTTATGTTAGGCGTTCCAAGAGGGATGTCGTCCTCATTTTGTTTTGCTGATACCACCATTGTCAACAATTCCCTTTCTGAAATATCAAAAACAAAGAATCATTCAGGTATATCTCATAATATGAGCTTAGATTCTTTGGTATCAAAATTATTTTATTAACAAAATACTCAGTAAAAATCAGCATTTCTACAGAAGATGTGTAATGAAAACAATTTTTTATTTTTATGAAATAATTCATTTAATTACAGGTATGATCAATATTTTTAAAAAAGTAATGTTTTTGGAGAGAAAAAGATAACTATGAAACTAGTAATGGGATTTTCTCATTGTTTCACTTACTTCGAACAGATTGTCCAATGGAATGCAAATATGTTAGCTCTGGATATCTCTTAGAAATGTCAGTCAGAAATTTTTTCATAGCTTCATAACGATGGTATTTGAAATCCAGTGGTTGATAATCAGATCCATTCATCTGGTTTGAAGTTGAATCAGAAGAGACAGAGTAGGGGAAGAGTAGAAGGCAGCATATAACTGTTATTCGAGCCCATATGGTTATTTCTGTCTTCCATAGAAATGAGGGTTTTGATGACATTTTGGCAGTGTAAGGAAAGCTGAGCAGAATCATTACTCCTTAAGCATGAATTTGAACATCATATGTTACACCAGAGATGATTACATGCTTGTTGCCTGGAATAATAAAAAGAAAACAGAATTGCTAGGAACTTACTTTGTAATTCTTCTATCAAGCTTGTTTGAGGGTCATATACAGTGCCATAGTAATGTGTGGTTTTGGGGGTCATTCTGATTTTAATGCTTTAAAATTTTAAATATTATTATTGGCCTAATTTAAATAGCTGTAATAATCAAGACTCACTTAAATTTAAAAAGTTTAAGTTCCTATATAGTCAGCTGTACTGAGAAAAATTTTGCCTCCTACAGCTGAGGCAAAGTCTTCCCGTCATAAAATCCTGGCAATGCCACTGTTCATGTAGGTTCTTTTTAAAAATATCTGTTGAATAAAATCATCAATACCAATTTAGCCTTCACATAGGCATTATATCTGTTCAATAACAGGATTAAGGCATTGTCATTATATATAGAATTTTACATTTTGTTTGTGCAAGTATTGTGTGGGTATACATGCAAGACAGGCGTTATTTATGAATTATGTAACACTGTCAGAAAAATAAGAATATTGATGTTCAAGTTAAGTGTTTAAACACTGCAAAACTATATACCAGAAGCGATGCCAAGGAAATATTGAAGGCTTGATTTAACGATTTATTTTATGATCAGTTGCAATTAATAAAATTATTTAAACATATCTCACTTCATTTGATTAATAGTAAGTCTATCTTTGCATTCATGCACACTCCTTCATAAATTATCCATTCCTTTTTGGTCGCAATACGATTTGTAGACATGAAAGGAAAATAAACGTATTTACGTTAATTTCTTCTTCGTAAATAATTCATTTCCTTTCACTTACTGAATCCTCAGTATGCATGAAAGGACATTAAACATATTTACGTATATATAGCAGATCTTTTTTATTCAGTTTCTAGGAAGATTTTTTTCGTTGATAACTATTTACTAACGACAGAAAAAATTTGAAAGTTCAAAGTGAATTACCCTTTCTTGTTTTATTTTCTTGAAAAGGGCTATTCCTTCGATAAACGTGTAGAACAAGAAATATTCTTCAAGAGCCCTTAAAATATGATTGCCTCAATTATCTCCAATAACCATAAAAAGCCAGATGTGCATTTTGGCTACAAAGCAGCCATCTTCAGTGGTAATTCACCGAAACAGATTTTTATAGCCCAGTTTTGGCCATTGGAGGCACCTGAGGAAAGTATTTTTTAAGTGCTTGTTCTGGAATTTTGTCAGCCATTGGATGAGCTCAATAATTTTCTGTCGAATTAAGAAATATTCTGTTCGACTAGTTCTACAAATGTTAGTTGAAGGTTATTTTGGTATGACTAATATCTTAGGAGATATGATAGGAAGTTCAGTTTTTGTTATCAGTAAAGTGACACCATTTGTATCATTTTCTTATTTGCTTTACCCTAATGTTCTTAATACCTAATTTCATGATAATCTGTCCAAAGGTTTCAGAGGTGAAAGATGTAGACGGGCAGATGGTGATGATCTGAATAGGGTATACCCTCTGCCTTTTCGAACAAGTAGCATATACCCACACCTTATGAAAAATTATACAGGTCGATTGAAATAAACACCTCATACGTTTTCCCTTAGCATCGTAACATTACAGTTGTGCAATTTGCTTGAAAAAACTGGGTAAGAACACTCCCTCAAAGTTTTGCCTTAGTATACCCTCTATTTTTACTTTCTCCATACGTAGTAATGGTAAAGTATTGTAATCACGAAAAAAATCGACTTCGAGATTTCAACGGAAATACACGTTTTGAGGTCCCTAGAACACGTTTAAACTATTTTCGGAATGATGTCTCTCTGTGTGTGTATGTGATTGTGGGCGCTCTAACTCAAAAAGTACATGCATATCGTTACCAAACTTCATATATAACACTATGAGCACAAAGAACGGATTACTTTTTGGACAATACCGGTTAACCGGAAGTCGAGGTTTAATCGAAACCCTATTCGGTTTTGGCGATATTTCTTCGTTAAAACATCATTATTTATATACAATTCTATACAAAGGTTATAGAGAATGTAATTTCCTACAACTTTCATTTGAAACAGTTTTCCATACCAGTTATTGTTTAGGAATTATTTATAAATAATCGGTTTTTTCGGTTTTCATCGAATATGTTCGTTAAAACGCTGTTATTTACAATCTTGATAAGGAAAAAAGTTATAGAAAATAACATTCCTTCCAGGTTTTGTTTGAAACAAATTTTCGTAGAACCACCAAATTTGGGAGATATTTTAAGTTTTCTTAATACCAGTATACAGCGCCACCACCACGTAGCGGTGAATTCTGTAAAGATATTCAAAATATGCCTAATTTACGGCAATAAGGACAACTGTATTCTTTTACGTTCCGAAATAATAATTTTTGCCTTATAATGCTATTCATAATAATTTAAATATCTATACCCCAAATATGGAGAAGTCGTGTTGGCCACATCAGATTTTTTACTTTCTCCATACGTAGTAATGGGAAAGTATTTTGATCACGAAAAACATCGACTTCGAGATTTCAACGAAAATAGACGTTTTGAGGTCCCTAGAACACGTTTAGACTATTTTCGGAATGATGTCTGAGTGTGTATGTGTGGATGGATGTATGTGATTGTGGGCCCTCTAACTCAAAAAATACTTGTCATATTAATACCAAATTTCATATATAACACTTTAGCAAGAGCACAAAAAACTGATTAGTTTTTGGACAATACTGATTAACCGGAAGTCGAGGTTTATTCGGAACCTGATTCGGTTTTTGCGATATTTCTTCGATAATACGTCATTATTGTATACATTGAGCATTTCAAAAAATGTAGAAAATATAATTCCTACATCTTTTATTTCAAATAATTTTCCATAGCAATTATTGTTTAGGAATTATTTATAAAAAATATCTGATGTGGCCAACACGACTTTCTCCATATTTGGGGTATAGATATTTAAATTATTATGAATAGCATTATAAGGCAAAATTATTATTTCCTATCGTAACAGAATACGGTAGTCCTTATTGCCGTAAATTATGTATATTTTGAATATGTTTACAGAATTCACCGCTACATGGTGGTGGCGCTGTATACAGGAATTTAAGAAAACGCAAAATATCTTGAAATGGATGGTTCTACGAAAATTTGTTTCAAACAAATCATGGAAGAAATATTATTCTCTACAAATTTGGTTCTCACGAAGATGACTAATTACGACGTTTTTAAGAAGATATTTGACGGAAACCGAAAAAACTGATTATTTATAAATAATTCCTAAACAATAACTGCTATGAAAAATTGTTTCAAATGAAAGTTGTAGGAAATTACGTTCTCTATAACCTTTGTATAGAATTGTATATACAATAATGCTGTTTTTAAATCGGTCGACATAAGCTCCATTCAGCATAGCGACATGCCTTAGAAAAATAAATAAAAATCGGGGCAAAATACATTGTACAAACTTTCTTATATAATAATGCGTCGTTTTGTTATCTTTAGCAAATGAAAATCGTATCAGCTGGTTTTTAGAAAATCCAATTTTTGTTAAAGTTGCCCAAGAATAAACTAGCCTTATATTAATTTTTTGAGAAATATGAACTATACAGTATTATTTAAGACGTAAACTAAAGTTACTGTACGAAATTTGATCAAAATCGTTGTAGCCGTTTTTGTGAAAATCGAATTGTTGTTAAAATGCGTAGAATAAACTACGCTTAATTATTGAGAAATGGCAACCATTTCTACATATACTCTGCTCAGTATGATAAAAAACTTAATTACGATATTTCATTCATTTTCGATACTTAGTATGAGAAAGTAAAATGTTGAGATAATTTTGGCGTTCATGGTGTTATTTTATCCTCGAAATATAGTCAATCTGAAAACCCTCATTATTTTTATAATTATGTTATATTTTATATGTGAGAGAATGTGATCCTATCTTCCTAAAACATTTAATCTAACTGGTAAAACGCGAAGAAAATCGAGTTGTAGAAAATTCAAGATTATTTTATCGGTTAGTCAATAGATTTAATTTTTCCCGCACGCATGGCATACGATTTTAATTATTATCTGCGGGGTAACAAAGGGACCCAAAATAAAAACAATTTTTTCCGTCCATCGCATTGGAAATATTTTTATCTTAGAGCGGTTGCCCACGGAAACCATGCTTATCTTTGAAACCACCGAACGATAAAGAATCCAACGGCTAAAACAGGACATAGATTTGTGTGCTTGTTTGTAATACGAAAAAGAAGGATAACCGGGCAGGATGGACCAAAATAAACAATAGGGATGGAAGAGATACACAACTATCAAGGCCACTTAGCGGTTCTTTCGCTTATGATAAAAAAAACCGTGGTGAACACATAACTTCTGTAATGCAGGTCAGAGGACAGAATTTATTTGAGAATAACTTGGTATAATTCCACTTCAGAAAATTTTTACCTCACACGCTGCATTGTTGTGTGAATTTAATGAAGTGGATTCATGCCAAGTCAGACGCGCAGAAAATTTACTGTTTCGGGGGAGGGGGGGGGGGGGGGGGGGCTGACAGGCTTAGCCTCCCCACAGAACCCCTAAATTTTCTGACTTAAGAACTATAAACTGTAACGATTTGTATTAATAAGATGTGTAGGTACTCAGGAGGTTTGCTGTTTCATTTCGTATTTCTCTCACCAAATACTTTATAATCAGTATACAAATATCTCATTACGCGCTGTTTACTTTATTTTGCATCTTAAAATAGATGGATTTTCTAGTACATCGTAGAAACGATCCACTGTTCCAAGTCTCTCATTTATTAGAACAGCCTCTACTTCTGCCTGTAGTTGAGGGGACCTCAAATTGTCCAAATATTTGGTGGAATATGTTTTGTTAGAATTGAGCCCCCCAAGAGAAAATCCTGGGTGTGCCAAGTTATTCTGTAAAAAGCTTTTTTCTCTTTCCTCTGCAATGGAATGGAATGTTAAAGTTATCTTAGTGAATTATTTAACTCCTGTTCATCAAACTTTATTTAAGCATTCGTACGAGACAAAATTAGTGTAAGGTTACGAGGTTTTGTGTACAGATACACTAATAAAACTTCTTTGAGTTTTAAGACAACCTCCATGCCGTTAAACTAGCCTTTTGCTAACAAATATCCAACATTTATACGGCTCCTTTTATGGTTTCATACCGTGCGTGGCAGATATTCCAGCGATAGTGTAAATTTTCACGTCGTGAAGCTCTTTAGATTCCGATTTTTTGTTAAAATGTAAGTTATGTTTCAGTGGGTGTCGTACATAAGACATATTAGGGTAATTAAAGTATTGAATAGATTTTATTCGATTTTCTCTCTAAGATTTGATTGAATAAGTGACAGCTAGTCGCTTGTATTTTGTGCCTACGCGTTGTCTAGTTTAGCAGAGTCGGTTACATGACGCGTGCGTTAGCGTTAGCATCCATATTGAAAACATTCTTTTAATCGGGTACATGTATCGAAATGATTAAACGTACTGAACTGAAAGATATCAATGCAGCGTACGAACCTGCCCTACACAAATGTCGAGTAGAATTTAAGTTCACGAATTTTTGCGTTTCTTTTATTTTCATCGACGGTTATAATTGTTTCTATGGGATACATAAATAATGAAAGACATTACGAGTCCACTTGAGGCAAGTTCCATCGGTGCGGCTGCATAGGGCCTCGCGCTCCCAGGGGCCCCGCGCGGCTTGCTTTCACATCGAAACATTACAGACAGGCAGACGCCAAAGTGAAACTATAAGAGCATTTTTTTCACGCTCCAAAGAGAATAAAATTAATTCTCTTGATTGCACCTGCCGAACTCGCATATTAAATTCTTAAGTATTTTAAAATGCAACATTATGATCTCTGTAAGTAACTGTTAACCCAAAATTTTGTAATATATAACCTTTGGCTTCATTTATTTCCAGATGGAAAGCAGCCAGGATTGCTGAGTGGGGCAGAAACCTTGGAGAAAACTATTGTGCGACTTTTAATTCGGGGGTGTTGTGTTGCGAAAATCAGTCATTTTTTATTTAGTGTATATTTAAAAGTGAAAATGTGAACCAAAGAACGACCAGTTCGTGTGTAGTGTTTTTGTTTTCAGTGCCACATCTAGCCTTCGGAGAGCCTGCAGGTCGCATCGGAGGTCGTCTATCCGTCGACGCAAGGACAACTGAGGTTCCAAAGGATTCACCGATGGCATGAATTTTCCCTAAGGTCAGTAATTAATCAACGCAGATGGCACTCCCACCGATGGACGACGGACGATGCTCCGGCCCCAGCGAAGAGTAGAAGAAAATTTATGTACCACTAACTTTTAACTAACGCTTTAACTAACTTAGAGTAGCATTAGTGTAAGGCCGACGCAACAGAACATCTGTACGCGTCAGTCACTTTCGCATTTCGTGTTTTCTAGGCGCGAATTGTTTTCATGTTAGGCACGCCAGGAAATAATATTTAAGGAAACTTAAACGCATAACTCTGATTTTATTCTTGTTAGTTAGTTTGTTTTAACACACTAATAACTAACACTTGTGCATGTTATGTTCACTATTTCTCATCCAATGTTTTTTTTTCGTTTCACACCGCAAACGGGAGTCCATAGCCAAGATAAGTGAATCGCTATGCATAAGGAGAAAGGTAATTATATTTTTAGTATTGTGTTTTCGTGTATTCTATACCAAATTTTTTAATAAAATTTAACGAGCTGTATTGTATGCTGTTTTCCAGCAATCCTTTCAAGTGGCAGAGTCACGAATGGTCACGACTTTTTCATCTACTACTTGAGGCGGAAGCTTTTCCTATAGCGGACGGTCTGCTAGCAGGTGAGACTTTTATATGTTTATTTGAATTTTATCTTAAATTATGGAATTTTCGGAATTCCTTCCTGACAGGAGAATGTCAAAAATTAGGACATACGAAAAAATGAGGACGCATGGTATAGTCCTAATAATGCCACAAAACTTTTATATGTCGAAGACTATTTTTATTTTCTAGATCATTCATTTATGTTAATTTTAGATTATTTTTCTTTTTATATCAATGAGTGATTGAATATTTCTTTATGTTCGTCGTATTATTTATCGTAACCAAGGAATTGCTGAAACTTAAAACACCGAGTAAATTTCTTAAATATGTGAACAGACGATGATACGAACTTATAATTCCTGTCAGTCATAAGAAATTACACCAAACTAACGTTAAGTGTCAGTTGAATGCCAACGGATTTAGCTCATCTAAGACTTCGACCGTTTAACATGTAAACATCGCAAGAATAAGATAGTACACATTTTTAACCGTCGAATAAAGCAGAAAGAAGATAAACAGTCGAAATTTAGGCATTTTGATGAATGAAGAAAAAAAACCTTACACTCTGAAAAATCGGAAATTACGTGTAAACTTATGGGTGAATAATTACTGAATTAAACACCCCTCCCTCCGTTGTTTCTATCGCCATATAGCCCATGTTACCCTCGGTAAAATTATATACCTATGCGAACTTTCGTGACGATATCTTTAAAGGTGCGGAAATCAAAATTTGTGGAAAATATACGTGTAATTATTTAGGTTACTTACGTAGTTTTAAAAACAGTTTACTTTGAAGAACTCTACACCACACGAAAATATCATTAAAGCCGTTTATCTATATTATAAAAGGCGTGGGATTATTTCTATCTTGTCTGTTTTCTTGTGTACAAACTTTTGCAGCCACTCTTTAGACGCGATTTAAAATAATTTCCGAGTAGGTACGAGTTTGAAATTAGGCAGGAATGCACGAATCACGCATTAAAATGTAGTGACGAGAAAAAAACCGAAAAAAGATCCGGGTTCGACTACAGGAGATAATTTCTGTTTCTCGTAAGATAACACGTGTAGGTTTTCACTCTTTTGCAAATTAAATGTAGAAAAATTGACCTACAGTCTCCGTACGTGGACTGTTTTAGAGAAGAATTTACAAGGTTTCTTATTCTTATCATCGATTTTCGCCTTACATTCGAAATCTCCACCACTATATTTTAGTAAGTCTGTCTGTCGTCTGTCTGTTCCTTTATGAACTCCCACATTTCTCTACCGATTCCGACCAAATGTCGCACGATTGTAGGGGGTACCAATATGGAGGTTAATGCGTGGTTTTAGCGTCCGTCTTCCCGTTTCTTTCAAAATGGCGGTCAATTTCCTGTCTGTTCCTTTATGCACGCTCACAATCAACCGATTCCAACCATATTTGGCATGATTGTAACGGACACAAAGTGGAATGTCAGCGCGGGGTTTAAGTGTCTGTCCGTCCGCTTGATTCAAAATGGCGGCCAATTGTCTATCTCTTCCTTTATGCACGCCCACATTTCTCAAACGATTCCAACCAAATTTGGCAAGATTATAGCAGAGGAAGGTCAGCGATTAAATACAAATACTAAAAGGATGGAGAAAGTTATGTATTAGCCACTTCATATTCGTCGGCATCTGCGTCCCCGTAAAGTAGGTCTGCACTGGTCAAGATTGCCCTACTGCCGGATATATTTACCTGATGAAAAGCAGTGAATTTAACACTGAACACAGTCAAAGTAAGAGTAAAACACGCGATATCTCTTACAACGTGTCATTGAAAATTTTTTATTCGTTGTGTGCCCCGCGCCAACACTTTGCACCGGGCCCCGCGATTTACCAAGCCGGCCATACAAAAAAGTAATACATGTAAACACTCGATGCAAGCGATCCTAGCACTTCTCAAGTTCAAAACACGTTCCGAACCCACATCCATCTCTCCTTGAGGGAGAAATGATAAGAGAGATACGTGACTAACTTAAAAAAAAGTTTCATCTGGCCGTTCACAGGGCTTTGCATAGGCAGCCACTTCACCGATAGGCCAGCGTCCGATCTTCGATAACGATGTAAAACGACTTAGATCAGCGCTCTCCAAACCATGGCCCGCGGCCCCATTTAATGTGGCCCTCGAGCTTGTAACAAGTCTTTGCCATTTTTTTAGAAAACGTTATGCGTAACGTAACGAAAAACGTTAACGAAATTTTTAAAATAACGGTAACGAAAACGAAAAAAACGCTTTATTTCTTTATGTATTTCATATTATCTCCATTTATCTTAGTTTATTATTACCTGTTTTTACTTCTAAGTAATTTTCATTCCAGAAATAAGAATGAATATTTTCTACTTTATAAAATAGCTATGCTCCATTTGTTTGATTTCGATTCATATTCGGTGAATAAAATATATAAGTTAAATTCGAGATGTCGACAAATGTCCCGGAAAAATCGTAATTTATCCAATTCAATAAACCACCTTTTAATACGAAAATAGCATACATTTGTATAGTATTGTGCGCCTATATTTTCAAAAGGTTTTTCATGTTGATGTTCTGGCTCGAGACCATGAAATTTATTGACCAGGAGGGGGGGTTAAAAAATGTTTGGTGACCCCTGACTTAGAGAGCAATAGACAGCAATTCGAGTAAGGGGTCACGTATACACATGAACGTTATATATGTATATATTTACTAGAGTAAGTGCCAGTCAAAAATGACGGGACGTGAATTTGAATGTCCTTATCTAAATGTTTTAAACCAAAGATCGATCGCTGGTTTTTTTATAATTTTAATTTGCAAAATAATGAAATCCTGCACGTCGAAAAATCGCTTTTTACTTGTTATATTACGAGAAAGGAAATATATCCTGGAGTCGAACCCGGGTCTTTTTACGGACTTTTTCGTCGTGTACTTTTAATGCGTGATTGAAGTATTCCTAGCGAATTTCAATCTTCTACCTAGTCGGGATGCTTGTTAAAACACGTTTAAAAGCGTAACACAAAGAATGACAGAATAATTGAGGTGACACACACACGCGCACACACACATATCGAGAGTTGTGTCTCTCTTGTGCTGATGAAAGCTCCATCATCTACGTCTACAAATGTCTCTCTCAGATACCCAGAGGCTCTACTTCTGGTATACTAATATATACTTATACGATATATTCCTACTGAATGAGAGCAAGCATATCGATTAGGTGATTCACTAGAATAATGTTCAAATAGAAAATATTTTAGCGTTAAATGGTGTACCATGTTTTTCAGTTTAATACTTCCAAATTACATAACTCTCGGATATGACTTTCAGGTGTTTCTCATACATACATATTTCGTGTACTCTATGGGAAATTTCCTTTTCTCTCCTTCACATCCAAACCCCATTCAAATGGTTATTTCGTTCTCACGCACACGAAACAAAGAAGAGAATATTCATGAGCAGTGGCCTAACTACGATTTTGGGAACCCCATACAAGTAAAAGTTTTGCCCACCTTACGCAAAGAAGTCGCTATAAAATTATTTTTATGAGTTTTTATTTTGTACTGATTTTTTTTCCTTTTCAGTTATAGAATAATTTATTGTATTATATGATTTTTTACTACAACTGTTTTTTGTCGTAATTTCAATTATGAAAATTTCTCTACTAACCAGTTCTCACTTCGCATGCTTCTGAGTTTTCTATTGAAAGAAGTGATCTTCTGGCCAAACTAGTGAAGTAGCTTTTTTTAGCTTTAATTTTGAAAAAGATGTTTCATTTGGCGACACAGCTACTGGCAATGTCAGATATATTTCACCAAAGCTGCGCCTACAATGCTATAGATTGATCCCAGCCTGTATAATCATTATCAAACCCAATAATTCCTTGGTGTTTTCAATCTCATCTTTCAACGTCTTTGAAAACAGTGTTTATAGCAAGATAATTTAGTCATCTAGGCTTAGTCCAATAAATTTGTTTCATATTTTTATAAAATTTTGCGAATATTCTTTAATTTCTCGTTCATTCACTTTAGTGAGTTTTTGGTATTTTTCCGGGACCCTCGTGCACTGCGTCGGCCTGCACCTCGCCAAGTTACGCCCTTGTCCATGGATCGACGTTCTTACTTATCCATGTTTTGCCTTTTCGCCGTTCACGCTTAAAATTTAGGTCATCCGAGTTTTGAAAATGATGAAAAATATACATTTGAGGAAAACACCAACTTACTTACGGGTCAGGTAAACGAAAATCGATTCATCGACCACTCAAAGCCCAACTTGCTCAATGCGAAAGCCGGTACTCACATATTTAAGTATACACCTTGCATATGATCCATGCCAACACAGGTAAACTTAGAAATGGATAATTTAAAGAAGACAGGCGATTTAAACTTAAGTTTAACATGGTTTACCACCACTAAGTAAGATGGGTAAATTCACCACATCGGAAGCTATGTAGCACAATAACTAGCTATAGGTGTTTTATTTTTCTTTTTTGATCCCAGTAGGTAACATATCGCTTATCATTTACATGGTTATTTTTACCAGCTTCATATTGTAACCAATTTAATAGAACCAAATATGATCATATTGATCTACTGTATTTGCATCGCAGGTAGGGCTTTTTCGTCGATGTCTAATTTCGCGTCTCTACGCCTATGCACTTTTTTCTTCTTCACAATCGAATAAAAATTTCTCAATCACGCTTTTTCGTTCCTTGTTTTACATACCTATATTTTGATATATTTCCCGTAAAATTTGATTCAGGAAAGGTTTCGGTTTTAGAGGTATGGAAACCGATTCTTAACTTCCCCATCATTCTTATAATTAACCCTTCGCGGTTTTGCGGTCTTTGGCGATTTAAAGGAACGTTTCCTCCTCGGAAGTATATAATTACAGCATATACACACACAAAGAGAAAATGGAGCCCCATTAACTCGATCCCCTTGGGAAGGCAGAAAGGTTCGAGTTACCGAACTTCATTTTAAAGCATACCAGTACACCATACTGGAAAAACATATTTTTAAAGCTATTGACGTTGTATTGTAGTTATCAAATTTCGAATTTTTATACATGGCACGGTTGACGTGCGAACTGTGGCTTAGCGACAACCTCCGGATGGATTGATGTCACCCGTTAAAAATGCGATTCTTATTCTCAGGCTCGCAAATTAAAGAAACTTGAGATCTGGTTTGGGCAATTTTTTTTTAAGTTTAAGTCCTAATTTAGGCGTGCATTCCCTGAAAGTTTCTCTCATTATTTCAGTAAACGAAATTTGAATGCTTTTGTGTAAGTCTCGGATAACTTTGTGTTCCTTTCTTTGAAAATTGCAATAAAACAAGCAATGTCAGCAAGTTTCGGACATTAGCCGTATTATCTACACCAGGGATCAGCAACCTTATCGGTGTGGTTACATTCTAGAGCACCCAGCGAGCACCACTACACTTTTGTAAAAGTAAGAAGATATAAATAAAATCAACGTCAATGCGATTAAAATGTCCTTTGGTACGTTTAGAAAAAAGAGCGAATAAATCAAATTAATGGTAATTACTAGGAAAGACGATTTTTTTAGCATCGCAGAAGCAAGTAAGACCGCCTGATCTATACCGAGAAAATTGAAAGAGGCTCTTCCTAACCTCGTTACTTATCCGAAACAAAATTTTTAGGACCCCTTATGTCAGATGTGTTTATTTATTTTTCGACAGTGGCGACACCACCCGCGTCTCTCGGTTCGGAGCGATGCGAGAAACACTTCGACAGATATTATCCTCCCCTCGCCTCCCTCCTTCGAAACCCTTGTTTTCTCTCCCTCCTCACCCTACCTCCGACCTCCTTCTATCCCCGTCTCTTCCGCACCAATTAACGTAAAAGCCACCCGCCCAATGCGTCCCGCCTCCTTCGTCGCCCTCCCAATCCCCCTTTACCACCCTCATCGCACTCACGCGGCCGGCCAGTGAAGAACACAGACGGTGAGGATCGGAATGAATTTGACCTTAGTCCTTTTACTTCCCTTCTCTCCGTCCGTCCTCTCTAGGAATATGAATGCCCTCCCTCTCGTAAGCTACCGCTCACCCACTCGTCCAGAGGTGGCAGGAGGGGTGGGGAAAGGGGAAGGAGAGTCGGATGGGAGGACGCGATGGGTGTATAGAGTGGTGTTGTATTCCTCCCCCGCTTTCGAAATGACAGCCCCCGATGTGATTGTTGCAGTCGGATGAACCGCGTTACTGAAGAGTTTGCCATCGCGTGGACCGCGAGGACGCTGACGATGGTCAGAAGGCAACGAGAAATTTTGATTTTGAATTCTTCCCCTGGGGATAGAATGAAAAAAAATCTGATGTGGCCAACACATGACTTTCTCCATAATCTCCATATATTTAAATTATTATGAATAGCATTATAAGGCAACATTATTCTTTCGTATCGTAAAAGAATACCATCGTCCATGTTCCTGTAAATTACGTATATTTTGAATGTTTACAGAATTCTCCGCTACATGGTGTTGGCGCTGTTTACTGGTATTAAGATAAAGCGAAATATATCCGAAATGGATGGTTCTACGAAAATTAGTTTCAAACAAAACTTGGAAGAAATATTATTCTCTACAACTTTGGTCCTTACGAAGATTACCAATAACGATGTTTTTAAGGAGATATTTAACGGAAAACGAAAAACCGGTTATTTATAAATAACTCCTAAACAATAACTCCTATAGAAAATTGTTTCAAATAAAAACTGTAGGAAATTACATTCTCTATAACTTTTGTATAGAATTGTATATACAATAATGATGTTCTAACGAAGAAATATCGCAAAAACCGAATCGGGTTTCGAATAAACCTCGACTTCCGGTTAACCGTTATTGTCCAAAAACTAATCAGTTCTTTGTGCTCATGCTAAAGTGTTATATATGAAGTTTGGTAACGATATGGCACGTACTTTTTCAGTTAGAGCGCCCACAATCACATGCACACACATACACGCACACACACAGACATCATTCCGAAAATAGTCTAAAAGTGTTCTAGGGACTTCAAAACGTGTATTTCCGTTGAAATCTCGAAGTCGATTTTTTTCGTGAGCACAATAGTTTCCCATTACTACGTATGGAGAAAGTAATAAAATGACAAACATTATTCGGACACTCCCTAAAAATAATAAATGAAAACTTCTCTAAGTTAAGTTACAAAAATTATTAAAGGGGTGTGGGGGATCGTCAATGAGACTTTTTCGATCTTTGTAAAATTGGTTGAGAAATATTCAGAATTTCCTTTTGTTTTAGATTTGGCGGCCTTCTAGCTCTACGTGTTTTCCTAAAAAGAGTTTTTTGGTCTCAACTAACGGCGGATTGTCTCTGATTTAAAACCAAAATTTCCGCGTCTTGAGATTATTAGAGATTACTAAATTTTCGACTTCGGTAATGTCGTGATTGTAAAAAACAAACCATTCTCTGAGATCCTAGTAGATTGTCCTGGCTTTCTTAGCGATTGTAAACCTACTTGTGTACATTTATGTGTGTTAAATCTGTTGACAATAGATCCACGTGCGAGTGTATTTCTACGTAGAGGTGTGATATCGCTTATATTTAAACTTGACGAGCGCTGAAGTTGGTAAGTTTAAGTTTGTGATAAGAGCGAATGCGAAGGTCTAACAAATTTTAGTTACATCCCCTGAATCGCCATACACGACGTACATGGCTAAGAACAATATAATTCTTGAATTTCCTTATTTTGTGGCATAATAATTGCCATTGCATAGTCCTAGTAACCTAATTCTCAGACGTGTAAATTACAAAATATTAATCCTGCCGTAATCCTCGTTTATCAAATGCTTCCCTGTAAAAGACAGTTTCCACGAAATTTACAGCGGAAGAAATTCCGTGAAAGGAGAAAGTCAGAGGATGAGAAACGATCCAGGAGTCTTAACTTTTCTCCATTTGAATAGCGTGCAACGTAATGTGCAAGCCTTAACATTTTAAAATTATTTAGAATCGTGATAGAAAATAAGCTTATAATTAATCAAAACATACATTTAAACGAAAAATTTGCCGTTTTTACTTTCTCCATATACGTAGTATAAAGTATTGTTTTCATAAAAAAAATCGACTTAGAGATTTCAACGGAAATACATGTTTTGAGGTCCATATAACACGTTTACACTATTTTCGGAATGATGTCCGTGTGTATGTATGTATGTATGAATGTATGCATGTATGTATGATATATGAATGTATGCATTTATGTATGTATGCAGGTGTGTGTATGTGATTGTGGGCGCTCTAACTCGAAAAGTATTTGCCATATCGTTACCAAATTTCATATATAACACATTGATATGAGCACGAAGAGCTGATTAGTTTTTGGACAATACCGGTTAACCGGAAGTCGATGTTTATAGGAAACCCGATTCGGTTTTTGCGATATTTCTCCGATAATACGTCATTATTGTATACATTGACCATTACAAAAAATGTAAGAAATATAATTTCCTACATCTTTTATTTCAAACAGTTTTCCATATCAGTTATTGTTTAGGAATTATTTATAAAAAATAATCGGTTTTTTCGGTTTCCGTCAAATATCTCCTTAAAAATGTCGTTATTGGTGATCTTCGTGAGGACAAAAGTTGTAGAGAATAACATTTTTTCCAACTTTTGTTTGATACAATTTTTCATAGAAGCATCCATTTCGGAGATATTGAACTTTTTCGTAATATCCAGTATACAGCGCCACCACCATGTAGCGGTGACTTCTGTAAACATATTCAAAATATAATTTACGACAATAAGGACGACTATTCTTCTACGATAGGAAATAATAATTTCGCCTTATAATGCCATTCATAATAATTTAAATATCTATACCCCAAATATGGAGAAAGTTGGCCATATCAGATTTTTTCGAGTAATAATTTGTCGTCGTTAAGAGAAACGGTATTGTTGATATATTCGTGAGATTATGTACACCAAATTGGATTTAGGTGTGGAACAGGGAGTGGGAATGAGGGAAAAAGAGATTGGGAGAAAATAGGGAGGGAGAGAGAGGAGGAAGAGAGGGAGATTTACACAAAAAGACACTATGTAACATTATTTTAACGGGTAATTACACTGATGATGAAAACACAGTGGACGAAAGATTAAAATGAGGAAGTATTTATAAGAAAAGGACAGGGGAGATTGATAACACAAATAGAGGAAGGAGAATTGGAGTTGGAATTTCTTTGTGAGAGACGCCTTAACTTAAATATGTGAATGAAGGGAAACTTAAAGCCAAAAGAAGAAGAGGAAGAAAAAGTTTTCAGCTTTGAGACTACTTGAAGCGGAAAGAGAGTTATCAAGAAATGAAGAAGGTTGCGGAAGACATGAGACGTAGATGATGGTCAAAAGTTACAACTTTGCGAAATTTAGTTATAGAAATCTGCGTACGAATCGCAGAGGTTTAAAATCACTCGTCACGCTATAATTCAAGACATTTGTTAAATCCATAAAAACAGTTGTTTGTAAACTTGGTTTTACGGAGATCTTGCGATATCGTTCTTCCGTTTTCTGAAAAAATTGCTTACGGCCGAGTATTTTGTTTGTGAAAAACATTACGAGGAAAATCCGAAGCTTTTGCGGAAGTTTGAATCATATTTCATCCTAGTGAGTCAGTTCCTCATAAAAAATGTAGGGACATGTATATCTCGACTTTTGAAAGGTACGGAACGTGCAGGAAGTGTCGACAGTTTTGGTTATTATTTTTTTAAAGAACAAGTTTGAAGTACGTATATTATCATTCATTATCGCCATACAGAGATTTTTTGCAGTTTAGGTGTATTCCTCAGGTGCAGAACAGGTACAAGGGCTAGAGAGGCATCCGCATAAGGCAGAGCACACTTAGGGGCTCGGCTAATGACAATTTGAACTTCTATGTGTAACGCTTTATATGATAAAATACATTGGATATATTTTACATCTACATTGAGAGATAACATCTGCATACTTATATTAGAAGGGAGAGGGGCTAATTTTCAAAACTTGCCTAGGGCGCAAAAATGTCTTGTGCGAGCTCTGCTCAGGGGGTAGCCGACCTAGACTGCTCTCAAATCTTGCATTAAAATTTCACTTTTTAAACTAATATTAACACATCTTCCTGCACGATCAAAAATTCTTATTTTTACTTTAAACTGTGATGGAAAACGCCTCATGAAAACTTATTAAATTTTTCGAAGCAGGTATAATAAAAAAATGTGACGTCTCCATGCATTTAATTCGCGGAGTTTCGAACGGCTACGAAAAGCCTTTAACGGTGATGGTTTTATTTTCTGTTGCGTTGGTTTCCACAACTCTCGGCAATATCCGAAAGTTAAATTCAGTTCACGTAACATGCTAACCAAAACAACGTACACGTTCCCTAAAATCCGCGCAAACTCATTTCTTGGAATACACTTTCGCAATATCAAATAAAAATCGGTACAACATACATTGTACAAACATTCTCATATACGAATGCGTCGTTTAGTTATCTTTAGAAAAATATGAACTATGTAGAATCGTTATAAACATCAACTTAAATAACTATACGGAATTTGATGAAAATCGTATGAGCCGTTTTTGATCAAATCAAATTGTTGATAAAGTTGCCTAGAATAAACTAGCCTTATATTCATTTTTTTGAGAAATATAAACTATATGTATTAATATAGACGTAAACTCAAGTAAATGTACGAAACTTGATCAAAATCGTTACAGGCGTTTTTGAGAAAATCAAATTGTTGTTAAAAATGCGTAGAATAAACTTCCCTTAATTATTGAGCAATGTCAACCATTTCTTCATAGCTTCTATTCTGTATGATAAAATGCCCAAGTACGAGGTTTCATTCATTTTCGCCCTACCGTTTAGGCTCTAGATCCGCGAACAGACAGACCCACACAGACGGCATTGCGAAAACCACTTTTTCGGACTCGGTTACACCTAAAACGTATATTTCCATCAAAATACCGAGGTCGAATTTTTTCACGAAAACAATACTTTCTCAATATACTTCGTATATGAGAAAGTAAAAGGGATAAATGGAAGAGTATCCACAATTTGTCAGAAGGTTAGATAAAATTCTGCGAGATAGCCACGGAGTCACCGAATACGAGCAGCGGAAGAGCTTACATAAGAGAATGACACCAAGCATTGAAATCGGATTCCGATATTTGTTTGTGGCTTTGCGTGCGGTGAGATTGGCGTATCTAAGATGGAGGTTTCGATCATGTTTGGGGTTAACCACATAAAATCGCAAATAACTCTCATATAAGATGCGGTGAATTTGATAAAAAAAATATCTATGCGTTTAAATGTCCGCATATATTATTTCGATTCGATAAAAAATGCACAGTCTGATATTAATCTGCCAAAGAAAATTAAACGTGTACCTTAAAAGAATAGAGATATAATTTACTTCTCACGTTAAATCGAATTGTGCGAGTTATGGGAAATAACATGGAAGTTTCCTTATTTACTGGCATAGCCATCAACCTGGCATAATCCCCGAATCTTAAATTTTGAGTATGAAAAGCAAAAGTTTCAATCATGGCGTAATCCTCCCGCCCCGGTTTTTCCTCGCAAAGGCAGTTTCAACGGCAGTCACTGAGGTAAAAGAAAATCTGAGGAAGTAGCGTGGCAACAGGGTTGCAGATCGGAAATGCGCTGAGTGACGAATTTACTTTCATAAGATTTGAAATTTATGATTTAATTACAAAGAGGTTCGAAATGTATCTCTTTGTGCCCTTATATTTTGCGGTTATGAAAATTCAGAAGGGCTTTCCTAAAATGTCGCCTTTTCTTGCCATGATGTACCGCTAAAATCTTTACTTTACAGGACGTATTAAAGCGATGTAATCGTTTCGTTTCGGCACTGAAAATTACCTCCACCACTTATCGTCCGTGCTATACGAGAAAAATTATTTTCTCTTATTTATGTTTTGATAAATATTCTTATTTATCGACTCGTTTGACGCGTATTGAATGATTTTTATTACTTTATTCAGCTTCATATTTTTTTATTTGCCCGCTTTAATTTACTTACCCATTTTTTACTTTCTCATGTACGAAGTATATTGAGAAAGTATTGTTATCGCGAAAAAATTCGACCTCGAGATTTTGATGGAAATATACGTTTTAGGTTTAGCTGAGTCCGAAAAAGTGATTTTCGCAATGCCTTCTGTCTGCGTGGGTCTGCCTGTTCGCGGCTCTAGAGCCTAAACGGTAGAACGAAAATGAATTAAATCTCGTAATTAGGCATTTTATCATACAGAATAGAAGCTTTGAAGAAATGGTTGACATTGCTCAATAATTAAGGGAAGTTTATTCTACGCATTTTTAACAACAATTTGATTTTCTCAGAAACGGCTCTAACGATTTTGATCAAGTTTCGTACATTTACTTGAGTTTACGTCTACATTAATACATATAGTTTATATTTCTCAAAAAATGAATATGAGGCTAGTGTATTATAGGCACCTTTAACAATAATTTGATGATCTCAAAAACGGCACAAACGATTTTGATGAAAAATTCGTACCGTTACTTGGGTTTACGTCTTCAATAATACCAAATAGTTCATATTTCCCAAAAAATGAATCTAAGGCTAGTTTACTCTAGGCAACTTTATCAACAATTTGATTTGATCAAAAACGGCTCATACGATTTTCATCAAATTCCGTATAGTTATTTAAGTTGATGTTTATAACGATTCTACATAGTTCATATTTTTCTAAAGATAACTGAACGACGCATTCGTATATGGGAATATTTGTACAACGTATGTTGTACCGATTTTTTTTGTGTCGATGAAAAAATCTCCTTTTTGTTCTTGACATTTTTACTGTTAACTCTGCTTTGGAAGTTGTTGGAAATTACAATGCAGAAAACCCTAAATCCCACACCGCATTTAATAGGCAATTATTTAATAATTATTGTGATCAATATTACTTGTTGTGTGTAAGAGATTAGTAGGGATACGTAAATTATATTTCAGAAGAAAAGAATAACTATGTAACTTCAACACAATTTTCCTTGGAATATAACTATAACATAGTTATTCTTTTCTTTTGAAATATGATTATCACTTACCATAAGGTTGAGCCAAATTCCTTGGATTATATATATAATGTACATCGTTCACCTCCCCCAATCTAAAGTTTCTGGAGCTTATGCTGCTGGATGAAGTTGAAATCTTTAAACGTTTTATTATAAAACGTTTTCAGATTACTTTGCCCATTTTAGGTTCGCATAGAGTCGATTCGAGAGAAGGGATTATTGCGATATTTCCAAGGTGGCGAAGAGGTTTTCCTGAAGTGTCAACATAAAAAATCTAGAAAAGCCTTTAAAGTCGCCTTAATATAACTATTTGAATTTAAAATCTCGGCGGGCCAATGTGAATGTTATCCTTAATCACCTTTAACCAAATAATATTTTAGGAAATAACAACGCTAAGAATGTTTCCAATCGCTTCGATTTCATCGAGTTAGGTAAAAATTGTTTCATATTCCGGTTTCTGTTTTATCTTGATCAAAAAATCATCTGAAGAAAACGTATCGTTTGCTACAATATGGTACAACACCCGAAACTTTTATGGAGTCCGATACGATTCGATTATCACTCCTTGCCAATCACTATTCTTGTTCAATTGCAATATTTTGATTTATTGTACGTTTGAAATTATGTTTATAGCCAATAAAATATAAGAGCGCTTAGACTATTTTGGTGCATGCCTTTTATAGAACTATTGCTTCCGATATGGCTGCATTTGCTAACCTATCTGGCTTAAGTCCAAACCACGTAGTACTTGGAATCGCAGTGCGAAGAATTCAATCGTAAGAGGGTGAGGTGCATCGCTTCACTTCTGACGCAAGTGTTCGCTACAAAAATATTGTCAAGGTAGAATAACAATCCCCAAAGAAGCTCAATGGTGAGATTATATCGTAATGCCAGAAGAGGACGGATATATGGGAGAGATGTGAACTTATTCATAATACCGTTAGACAGCTAGTCATAATGCAATGCTACGCTAGACAGATGAGTTTCTACAAGGGGACAATTGGTTAAAACCTTTAGAAAGTATATGAAAAATTCAAACGGTTGATTACGCCTCATGGTCCGAGCCCAATTGGTTACCCAGGAACCTTATGTACTGATAAAATGGTCGAGTTAAGCCATTTACGTATTTCAACATACAAGGTAGTGCTAACTCAGCAGTCGTTGATTTTAATATATATGTTTTTCAGTCGAAATATTTGCTTGTTATAACATCTGAAACGGAAGAATTAGTCTGCTACTGTAGTTCAGTGGTGTAATATACGCCCGACAACTGGACGACCCGGGCTCGATTCCCGGTTGCAGCAGGTTTTTACTTTCTCCATACGTAGTAATGGGAAAGTATTGTGCTCACGAAAAAAATCGACTTCGGAATTTCAACGGAAATACACGTTTTGTAGTCCCTAGAACACGTTTAGACTATTTTCGGAATGATGTCTGTGTGTGTATGTGATTGTGAGCGCTCTAACTCAAAAAGTACTTGCCATATCGTTACCAAACTTCATATATAACACTTCAGCATGAGCACAAAGAACTGATTAGTTTTTGGACAATAATGAATAACCGGAAGTCGAGGTTTATTCGAAACCCGATTCGGTTTTTGCGATATTTCTCCGTTAAAACATCATTATTGAATATACAATTCTATACAAGGGTTATAGAGAATGTAATTTCCTACAACTTTCATTTGAAACAATTTTCCATAGCAGTTATTGTTTAGGAATTATTTATAAATAATAGGTTTTTTCGGTTTCCGTCAAATATCTCCTTAAAAATGTCGTTATTGGTGATCTTCGTGAGGACAAAAGTTGTAGAGAATAACATTTTTTCCAACTTTTGTTTGATACAATTTTTCATAGAAGCATCCATTTCGGAGATATTGAACTTTTTCGTAATATCCAGTATACAGCGCCACCACCATGTAGCGGTGACTTCTGTAAACATATTCAAAATATACCTAATTTACGGCAATAAGGACTACTGTATTCTTTTACGATACGAAATAATAATTTCGCCTTATAATGCTATTCATAATAATTTAAATAACTATACCCCAAATATG
The DNA here is from genome assembly GCA_036926305.1 of Uropetala carovei. Lineage (NCBI taxonomy): Eukaryota > Metazoa > Arthropoda > Insecta > Odonata > Petaluridae > Uropetala > Uropetala carovei. The sequence continues at coordinate 1,119,759 of JAXCHB010000003.1, forward strand.
GAGAAAGTCATGTGTTGGCCACATCAGATTTTTTTCTCCTGTTTTCAGGTCTTCCAATCGACCCTCTTGTGGAAGCTAGTTGCCTATATCATCCGTTGATTGCCCGATTTTATTGAAGGTGAATTTGAAACATTCACGGAGAACGGTGTCGTAATAATGCATGGAGCAATTTGTTGTTAAAGAAATATTCTTTTCAATTGTATTTATTAAAACGACATAGAAACACTTTGTTCCTCATCAGTTTTCTTACGTTTCTTATAGAATCAGCACCCGATTGCATATATGCTTGTTCAAGAAACATTTATCCAAGAATTTAAAATATAGATACGTTGTGCTATTTAAAGTGGCGGTTGTTACGCTGAGATACCAAGTCGACATCCCTTTGTTTCACGATCGATGAGTGTGGCGTTTGAGTGACGTTAATACAAATAAATTGACGTTCCTCCACGATAGAGACCGATCATTCGCTTAACTGAAACTAAAGGGTTCTCTTGAATTAATGGTCGGATAATGGCTGAATTTTAAAACCTTTAAGGGACAGCGGTCCTCGCGACCCAGAATTTTAAAACATCTTCTAAAGATATTCAACGAAGGACAGCGTACGGGTGAGACGTTTCGCCATTACTAGATGAAACGACATTGTATAAACATATTCCCTAGGAGACGGTAGTGATTCTTAAGTTAAGAATCCGTATAACATATGTAATGCCTCAAAATTATTATATCTAATACGATAAATCGCTTACTTCTCCGGTAATTTTTCTAGATCTATTTATGAATTTACACCGCTTGGTATTTAGCTATATCTCTCTCTCTCTCTCTCTCTCTCTCTCTCTCTCTCTCTATATATATATATATATATATATATATATCCGGATAAACGGAATATTTTGTAATTCGTAGAAGGTTGTTTCGTTCGTATTGCTCCTAATCATATAGATTAAAATTAAGTTCGGTAACTAGAATTCTCCATAGTCTCCTCTTGAATTATCGAGGTAATTTAAACTTTTAACGATATCTACTTGCTTTCTATATCTTGCTTGTTGACATGTTTTCTTAATCGTTGAATAACTTTAAATGGAAACACCATACTGATTGTAAAGATTCTCGAATGATATCATGCCCACGCCCAATGCTTCATATTCCCCAAACAACACTGCGATTTTAATGCTATGTAATGAATTACAATATTTAATTTATTGATATATTTATGTAATATGACTTTTTAATATATTTAATATTTTAACGCGAGAAAACGGATTTTATTGTAGGATCCATCAAAGCCACACAATGTGCAGCTTTGAAATCCGAATGGAATTTATGCGTTGGGTCAAGGTTTATTGAATGTCAAAGGTGGTTACTATTCAGGACGGCTGGGAAGAACATTTTAGATGCGCATAATACCGCCGTTTGTCTCTGTGTTGCCTTCTAAATCTCCTACGGCCTATTTGGGGAGATGTGCGAGGCATGCTCATACCATTAATTTTTTTACATGGTTTGGCGCATACGTAGGTATTTCCCTCTCCGATGCAGTCGCGGGCTCATAAAACCGGGCATAACGGGTCAAATAGCTTGAGGCGGTGTGAGAATGGAGATTATTCTGGCGGACCCATATAACTCGAATCTTGAAGTCCCTAATAAAGTATGGAATAAAGATCTTCAATTTAACGGGTGTGCAGCGCTTTGGGAAATTATTTTCCATAGGTTAGAATTATAGAGGTTGTACTGGATTTCCAGTCGTTTCAAAAGTAGCTCTAAAGAACGCTATAGGAAACTATGTTTAAACTGCTATATTCATCAATGGCAGAAGTGCACATATCCATATTGAGCGGCGACTTCGAGACCATACAAAGGACGATAATTAAATAATTTTTATCCTTTCTTTTAATTGCAATTATTTGACTTCGCAGTGAATATTTAAAAAATGCTATTAGGGTGGGATAAAACTTGCCTCTTTTGACGATCGTGTAAATGAAAAAGGAATTTAGGCGTAGAAGAAAAAATATTTACAGACACAAAGGATGCGGTAGGTCTATGGTAAGAATATACTCAAATTTAATACAGTAAGAAAAAACTGCAGCAAAAAGTTTTCCTATCAACAGTAAAGGAATTAAATATCTTGCGTGAAAGGTTAAAAAGTTTTCATCCTGCATTTTACGTGACTTTAACACTTTTTCAATCGAATATATTTTCACTTTATACGTCTGTGCGAAAATTTTTGAAGCAACGAGAAGAGCTAAGATTTTTAACATAGTTTTATTTGGTGAAATATATGAAACCTATTGATTTTTGGGTCCTTTCGTCTAGGATCCTGATTCGTATACCTGTATTTTATTTCCACTTGAAATATCGCAATTTTAGATCCAATCAACTTTTTCTTGGGAGGAAAAATTGGTAAAAATGTTTCGCGACTTTTAACGCCACCTGAACTCGTTCGAGAAGCTCCCAATCTCCCAATTATTTCAGTATTCGGTTTATTTAATGTGTCGCGTTTTGCGAGAAGGTTGGAGAGAGAGAGAGAGATCAAGCGAATAAAGTGCGAACCATATGCGACTTGGCGTCCACGCGGGCTTTATCTCTCGTTTTCCCACATTATGGCGCCGTATTAATTTGCCTAATCGCGAGTATGCACATGAGTTGTAGTCTTCCTCGGCTGCGATAGCGCGATTAGTAGGTTTAAAAATAATGGAGAGAGAGAGAGAGATGGGGAGAAAAAAGGAAGACGAACCGTGATTGTGACGGTGGGTGAATCACCGGATGGTTAACATCTGCGAGGTCTTTCCTAAAAATCGTCTCCTCTCCTTTTGATACACGCGTGTTTGTAAATATCCCCTTGGGGGACCGTTGCTGACGCTGCGCGATCCCAAATCCTAGCGAACCATGGGTATTCGAAATAATCGCAATTCGATTTTTATGGTTTATGAATATTGCAAACAAGTAACTTACATTAACCTTAAATTCTAGACTGTTATGAATCAATTTCCGAAATCTTTGCAACAGTTCAACTACACGTCAAGGATGCTACAAATTTAATTTTAGGTGTATTATAAGCAAAATTTTTTGGAAGAATTCTCAACATTATATTTTCATTAAATTAATTAAAAAATTGTTGATATTAATCGTCTGAAGCTTTATCTGTATGAAGTTCCTCAAATGCATAAAGAAACTAAACCTATATAATTGTGTTAGAATTGAGTAGTTGATTTTGAAACATGTTTTTAACTTCTAACTGAACAGTGATTCATGCAATTTCAACATGGGTGTCATCTCATCGAGGAAGTGGTATAATGCGTGACTAATGAAAAAAGGAACTTATTAGTTTTAATAAAATAATATCTTTAGTTTGGACATGAATTTTAATCTAACTATTGTTTATTCCTTGAATTATTTGGTAATAAATAATTTAATAATTTGAAGTGACTAATCAAATTCTATTTAATCGAGATGAGGCCGAAGATTATAAGTAATAACATTCGAAGCAAATTTAACCCGCGTTAGTTCGAACGTTTAGTGCAAGAGTGCATATATCCAATGCTCGACTGGGTCGTCTACATCTTCCATTGCGTTCAAGGTTCAGAGGGACTTCCGAAGATAAAATCTGTGTAACGAATGAGTCACGTGACTGCTGGACAACGAAATTAAAAGGATGTATACCGCACAAACTTGCGAAATCCGTCAATGCCGAAAACGACATTCTTCATCATTTTATCTACCAGTTAAAGTTTTATCAACAGATCTATTTACTTTGAATGTATTGATGCTAAAAATATCAATTTTCATCATCTATTACGAGTTATTAGATCGATCAAATTAAACGATAATGGGCGAAAACCAGTCTCAACTGGCGGATGTCACTGAAAAAATAATTATTTCTTATTGGAAGACTATGAGCTGCGGTTGAAGTCGATCTCAGAGATCGATATATTATATAGTTGCAAATAAATTGTTCAGGATTTAATAGCCTGTTTTCCCTACACAAAATTTAACCGCACGTTTTCAGAATTCGCGCGTTTTGAGCTTCGCAAACCACAATCGCTTGTGGCCTCGTATCCTCTAAATCCGAAGGCATGTTACTGATTGATCCTGCGAATCAAATGTCAGTTCAAGATGTTTCGTTTAATGTCAGGGTGCATAATTCACAATACCTTTACATTTAATTAGCAAAACGAATGCAAAATCCTTACCTGCACATTTAATAACCGAAATTTTTAGGAACGTCATAGAGTAATTTATTTTAATTTAATTATGGTTCCCACCATCTACAATATATTGTTATCTGAGGGGGTTTTGTTGATTTTATACTAGTTGCATGGAAAGGCACCACAAACAACCGAAGCGATTTGTGATTTTTCAAAAATTTTATTTACCCCTCTCTTATTTTTGTTTGAAACTATCGGTACTATTTTTTTCGACTATGTACCGCACAGTTGTTGAACTTTATAGCGTGCGCATTTTAAATCACCACCGTTCTCATAAACGCGAAGACCTTCTCTTTTATTCATTACGTGTGGAACATCATTATTCCCGAGGGAATATTTACGTTATAAGCATTCCCAAGAAAACACGTTTTTCTGCGGTCATCTTTTCCCATCTCTTCGCATTTGCTATTGTTTCTTCTTTCCCCCTTGGTTACTGGGTCACCGCATATTCCCTTCCGACACCGCATTTAATGAACCTCTCTCTAAGATGGCTCCTCCTTCCTTTTTAAATTAATATTTGTTTATTTGTTTTGTTATGCCTCGCAAGTAGCCGTTACCGCCCTTTGGAAAACTTTCAAAGTCCGTGCCTCATACCTGCTGATAGTTCACCTAGGAATCTCCTACCAGCGCCTACTTTTTAACCTACTTCCCATTTTCCACCCCTCCTTCATAGATAAGGCAGACTTATTTAGGCGAATACTAAAATCGTGATATTTCCCATAAGTGAAATGTCACCTTAGGGATTGAATGAAGGTGTCGGAATATGACATTGACAGCCACAAAACGGTCGAAGAAATGGATGCGAAAATCGGCTATAAACCTCCATCGTCAGTGGTATCATTCCTTATAACCACGGAAGTGTGGCTAGCCACTGAGTGCGGTTGCTTTGTGACCGAAATGTTCATTTGATTTTTACAATCCTTCTGATGCTATTGGAGTTATCTTGATCGTCAAACCTTACGATGTTTTCTTTGAGTGCGATTTTTACTTTCCCATACACGAAGCATATTGAGAAAGAATTTTGAGCGTGAAAAAGTCCCAATTCGAAATATTGATGGCGTCCCCGAGTCCCAAAATGTGGTTTTTGCGATCCCGAATATGCGGTTCTAGGGCAGGGGTCGGAAACCTTTTCTATATGGCGGGCCGCATTAGTTATTGTGAATGCTTCGGAGGTCCGCATTGGAAATCGCGAGAGCTTCGGCGGGCCCTATGGACGTTTAAATCAGAAGTTACCTAGATATTTTATGGTCTCATATTAGTGAAAATAAATTCTAATTAGTATAATAGCATAAAAACTCCACCGGAAAAGTTTTTGAGAACAGTTTCATTGAAAAAAAATTGGTACAACGTAGATTGTACAAACTTTCTCATATACTAATGCGTCGCTTAGTTATCTTTTGAAAAATGTGAACTAAGTAGAATCGTTATAAACATCATCTTATATAACTATACGAAATTTGATGAAAATCCCATTGTTAAAGTTGCCTAGAATAAACTAGCGTTATATTCATTTTTTGAGAAATATGAACTATTTGGTATTATTGAAGACGTAAACTCAAGTAACTGTACGACATTTAATCAAAATCGTTATAGCTGATTTTGAGAAATCAAATTGTTGTTACAAATGCGTAGAATAAACTTCCCTTAATCATTGAGCAATGTCAACCATTTCTTCATAGCTTCTATTCTGTATGATAAAATGCCTAAGTACGAGATTTAATTCATTTTCGCTCTCGAGCCGCGAACATACAGACTCACAGACAGACGACATTGTAAAAACCACTTTTTCGGACTCAGGTACACCTAAAACGTATATTTCCATCAAAATCTCGAGGTCGAATTTTTTCGCGATAACAATACTTTCTCAATATACTTCGTATATGAGAAAGTAAAAAATGGAATTGACTGTGTAAAATTATCCCGAACACTTATTCGACATGGCTTCGCGGGCCGCATAAAACGCTCTCAGGGGCCTCACGAGGCCCGCGGGCCGTAGGTTGCCGAACCTTGCTCTAGGCGATAAATGATTAAACAGAATCTGAATAAATTTTATAGTGTATCCTGCTAAAGTAACCTCGTTGAGGTAAATCATATAGTATAACTATTGACGGTTGTTTATTTGCGTCAATTTTCACACTTTATCTATTTCTTCAAAAATGGTTTTAAGTATTTTTAATAAAGTTCATAAAACTACAGAGCGTGATATCGTTACCAATAGCGCATAATCTATATGTTTCAAAATACAAGTTTGTATATAGCATATAGTTACATTATAAATCATCGAGTTTTACTACCAGCTACTGCCCAGCTCTCCCTACTCCAACCGCAACGTACGAGGTAAACTGCAAGTAAATATTTTCCGCGCGTGTGCGTATTAATGTTTCCCGAAATATTATTTTATGTACTATGAGAAAGTTTGTGCAATTCATGTTGCACCGATTTTTCCGTGTACAAAAGAGTACAAATTTATCATAACGCGTTTTGTTGGAACTTGTAAAATATCCCTGATCTCTATCCTTTTTATAGAGTTTCACGAATTAACTGCCCCATCAGCGACTTACAAACAAACGTGACATCACTGCTATTGATATCCATCGTGTATTCAATAACCTAGAAGGAATTAAATAAGAAAAACAAGTCCTCTAATTATGCGAACGAGAAGGCAGTTTTGAAGCAAGAAAATAAACATTTCAATTCAAGAGAAATTTCCTAGATGTGGGGTTTTCAATTTCTTAAAACATTTGAGGAGAACTAATAAACGTTTAATTCATTGTTGTTTGAATTTTAGGAAATATATGTTGAGATATGGAGCAATAAGCCTTTTAAGAATGGTTCCAAGATGTAAAATTGCTAAGGAAAAACTTTTGGGTGAAAGTTTTTTTGTCCTGTAGATTAAATTAAAAGTTTATTAAATATTTTTTAACGGTAAGATCTTTTCAAATCGCCGAAGTGCAAACTAGTTGCTGCAAACCATACGCGGAAGCATAAGCTTCATGAAGATGATAAAGTAAAGCGTTGAATCTGGAAAAAATACTGCCTTTCTCTCTTCATCCTTTATTAGAAAAACCCAGAAAGCGTTTCTATAGCACTGTTAAAATTCCTTCGACGAGAACAACTAACATGCGAAAGTATTTAAATAATTTAACGGTTCCGTCTTTCAAAATAAATATCGCAAACGTTCAGTCAAACATTCGAAATCGCATCATAAGATTTTCTAAAATGATGTCGATTTAAAAATGTTCTTAACATACATAACTCTAGAATATACCACAATCAGCGAGTTTCATTCCTATTCATCGTCATAAAATGAATAAGAGATCCTTCTAAAACCTGCGCACAGAAACATTTTACATGGAAGAAAACGGTATAATCTCGTCATGTTGCCGGGGTTTCTTCTTCGAATAAAAAAATTAATATCCGACCACCGTAGAATTCGTGACGGACGCAGTCAAAACGAAAGCGAGTTTTACAAAACACTCCAAAGAGACCTGCGAAAAAAAAAAAAACGTAGCTTCCGGTGGTTGCGTTTTATTTTTAGACGTGAAGAACGATGGGAAAAAAAAATAATCTCGATAAAAACCCGGTCAACGTCTCCAAAAAAGAGAACGGTAAACCAACTCAAGCACTGAAAACGGCGAAGAGTCCAACAATAGGATTTCTTTCTGAGCACCCTTCAGTCACGCGAGTCGAAAAAAAAAAACGAACGGTTTTTTGTGGCCGCCGTAAAAGGGGGAAAAATAAAAGAACAAGGACGTTTACTCACCTCGGCGGCTCTTTTTTTTTCTTCGGGAGAATAAAGAGTTATAAACGCCTCGCTTTTTTAGAAGAAAAAAAAAGCGAGAAACAGCGCGAGCAGACAGCGTCCTCTTACGCTCTCTGACACTTGCTCTGGAGTTGGAGTGACCAGACGAATAACATCAGTCGCTTGTGTGCATGTGCGCCCTTGTCTTCCTCTGTAGCTGGCTCGGGGAAGGAGATATGACGGGCTTGCCTTGGGAGGGGGAAAGGATGGGAGGGGGAGGGAGAATGAGTGGTTTAGGAGGTAGCGAGAGGAGAGATAGACGTAGGGAGGGAAGGAGGGAGGGGAGGGAAGGATGGAGTCGAGGATAAGGGGAGTAAGGGGGTTGGGTGTGCGGCAAGGGGGGATGGGGAGGTAGGGAGTGATGGGGAAAGGGTTGAGGGTTGATGCTTGTGTTGCAGGAAGAGTCTTACTACTATAAGGGAGGGATTATGAGTGTGAGGATGAGAGAGAGAGAGAGGTGTATAGAGAGGCTGGCTTATGGGTAGAATAAAAAGCCCCGTAGCCGGGATTTCGCCTTCGGGGAATTTATGGTCTCGGGAGAGTTTTCTCTCTTTTTTTCCCCTCTTTTTCTCAGCGTCGAGAACCTCGGTGGAGAAATATAAATGTCGAAAGGACGCGCCTTTGAAAAATGGTATGCATCGTCGAAGAGAAAGGAGAGGGAGGTTTATTTAGCTTTTTAAGCAATCGTGTAAGTCCGCGTCTTGCAAATGAATGGAACAAAGCTCTTTTAAAATTAGTTCCATATTAAGTTTCGTATCTTTGGAATAGTATTGATGAAATAAATATTTCAAGGGGGCGAAAAGTGCGTCATTTGCTGAGAATATGCGGTAGAATGCGAATCTGTCCTGATAAATAAGTATTTCGTTTTGGTCAAAATGATACGCTTGTATTTCTAAGTTACTTTTTGGCTTTGTTTTTTTTTTTTACATATCCGAATTCCTTCCTGGTAGTGAATTCGAGAGTTCGCGCTCGTGCGTGCGTGTGTGTGCGCGCGCGCGCGCGTCATGTGTTCCTGGGAAATATAAAATTCCGAAAATATCAGTTGTATTAGTTTCCATCATTGTCTGAGTCAATGTCCTGAGACGGATGGGCTGACAAAACTGTTCATAGGCACGCCTTCACGAAATGAAAAACGCATCTTTTTAAACTGCATTCCGATACGCAGACCGCTAAGGGTTCGACGAAGATGTTTTCCTTTGCTTTGATTACGTTTACGTATCTCATCTTTGGCACGCTCTCCCAGACACGGTGGTTCATCACATACCTACCCGTTAAACGAACCGAGCATTTGCATTTCTGCCTTAATGTCGTGTTCCGACAACCGCATCAAAAGGTCGTACGCATGTTCATTTTTCAGGGATACACGAAATAAACACGCACTTCCTGGTGCGAGCCCATCTCGATCGTCGGTTTGATTAATATGCCGCGTCTATCCAGGAAGTCTTATTAATCGCATACGCTCAAATTCTCGAAGAGTAAAACTGCTATTATGACTTGCAGTACGTGTAAGGAAGCTTATTACAGCGAGGAAATGTTTCTCATGTTGTCGTTAACGCAGCACGTTGATCCCGAGTCTCCGTTTCCAGCCTCTACTTTAATCAGAGATGGGCGTGTGATTTATTAATCGGTTCACGAATCATCTTTTCCTAGCCGAGATGACAAGGATTGCAGAAAAATAGTGAGCGTGTTTTGCTCCGTCGACGAACTTCCTCAATGAAAAGCCGATGAACTTTCTCCCGCTTCCATTCCTATGACCTCGGTAGCTTTCTGTCTCTCTGTCAACGGAGTCTTCATGTCCATTTGGGAAATAATTTTTTTTGCTCCGAATCTCTTGCGTGTATTGTGGTCTCGTAGTCGGTTATGACCTTGTCTTTCTTTTCATTTTTTCCTCAGTGTTGATAAACTCTCCAGAAAGACCCTAGTACAATGGTGAAATATGTCATTCAGCTCTCATTCTTTGTAAGAAAAAGGCAATTCCAAGAAACTATTGAAGACAAATGCCAAATCGGGGTATTTTTACGTGTATAATAATTCACTTCTTTGGCTTTTCGAACTGGAGCAAAAGTGAATCGAAAATTTCAGAAGATCCTCGAGTCCGATTTCAGGAGCGTTTCTTTTCTCCATTTCTATTATCATTTGAGCGCGCGTTGGATATTTTTAATTTGCATTTTAAAGTAGGTAGCATCGAAATACGAACTCGATGTATATAAGTATACAAAAAAATAGAATGAAGTTTGTTATTCTTGCTAAGAGAATTCGAATCCGTTCCGGATAAATCTAGAAAGCGCTGAAACCCGAGGAACTATAACTTCATCGTTTTTAACCGGAAAATAGGATTACTCGCATTTTCGTTACATTGACTAGTTTAATAATTTATTAAAAAAAAGGAATCGCATTTGTTAATTTTTATATACAATTTCGTTTTTCTTTTGTTTGTATATCAATAAATAGACTTAATTTTGTATTAAGTTGTTTTATCATGTTTATCAAAGCAAACGGTCTGACAACTGATGCAAGTAAATTTAACCAGCGCTAAATATCATCAAAGTACATATAGTAATAACAGTCAACGTTTATTTTGTAAGGTTCATTATATGTTGATAATGAACCATGGATTTGTTTATTTGCGTTGCTACTTTATAAATTAACGCTTAGCGTATATCTTTAACTTATATCATTTTAATTTAATACTTAAATTCGTACCAAGCCGTCTTTTTGACAGGAAATGAGACAGGTATATGAGAGCCCGCGTATGAAATAAAATAACTCGGTTTAAATCAAAACAGCACTGGTAAAAACTTCTTTACAATATTCTGTGGACTTTCTTTAAGTTATCGTGAAAGATATCCCTTGACTTAATAGACAAATATTTATTTTTTCAGAATAGAAAGCAAACTGAAATGTGCGGACACTTCTGAATGGAAGGAGCGGCTTACCGACACGCATGCGAGCAGGCAGTGTGCAACAATAACGAAGGTCAAAGCGATAACATCATCGGATCGTAAAGTGAGTATTTTTGCCTTCTATTTATATTTTTTCTCCTACTATCGCATGTGACATTCGGAACTGAACGCTTCCCACGAAGCACTTGTGTGAGAAGTTGTTACGCGCGGTGCTCGCCGCCTAAAACGCAGCGATATTCGATCGTGACTGAAATACAGTGACGTATGCGGAGGACGGTGACGATGGTCGAACATGGTTAAGAAATGGGCGTCGAAAATTTCGGAAGTGTAATTTTAATCTGGGATGTTTTACGTGACAAGTATTACCTTGCTCTCTTTTTCAGGCAAATCAATCCTAGACTGTTTATTAATTCATAATTATTGCTTGAAGTTTTAGATGTTATTTCGCCCTATAATTTTATTTATTCATCGAAATCGCTATCGCGCAACTTACTGCAGGTCTTTGACGAAAAAAAGATGTGCGATATTCAGTATACGCAGTTTTATATTTTTAATTAAATTATGAAAACCTTCTTGCGATTTTTTTACTGTAACAATTTGATAAAACTGGAATTGCGCTTTTATAATAATACAATTTACAACTAAGGTGTGCAACAAAAATTCTCAAGTGGAGTCAAATGTGTATACGGTGTAGCAAAACAAATATATCTTCGCAGAATTATAGATAGGTGGTTCTGATTCCCAGATCTCTATTGGTTATTTCAATAATTTTTTCCTGTGATCTTTTCGTAAGACTTGATCTGTTGACTTAAGACTAGGAATTTATATGTCATTTACCATCATTTTCCGAACATAAGATTTTTTCGAAAAAATTAACAAATGTAGGCTGCGGATCATACATGGCTAAACACTCAAAAAGTTTTACCACCGGTCAGTAGATGTCTTCATGATGGATTGTCAATAACAGGGCAGGATTTCTACATTTATTGCTAACACGTTGATTTTAAATACAGCAATACATTTTCCGACATAATTATAAAATCATAACGATTAAAACTTATTCCATCAAAAATGAGTAAAGGCATATAAGGCTATTCGATGGTGTGATTGTATTCTGTATCAGTGCATATTTTTCCTATCACACTTATTCTCGCAATTCACCACATTGAGTGTAGCGCACTAAAATTTCGTTTTCATTCCATATTTACTGTCTTGGTTCTTCTGCTGTGATCTCTAATAATCTCGGTGTTGTTCTTTCCTACACTCCATCACTTTTATCTTCCTGGTATTGTCTTCCTACGTAGCTGGAAGTTAATTGTTACTAATGCTTCGTCTGTTAATCCCTCCAGCCTCTAACTCTGTAAGTTAATATAACATTCAATCTTCATTCTTTTAGAAAAGTCCGAATTTAAATGTTCTAATAATAATTACGTAACTCCCCGTTGTGCTAATTTATTTTTACGAATCCAACTGCGAACGCGTTGGATATTTTCCAAGTCTGACGTCCCACGTTTAATTTTCCGCAGTATGTGCACGTTAAGGTTGATAAAGGCCACTGATTGTGTATGATTCTGATCGGATTGAGGTTACGTTGAAAATGTAAGATCAGGCTACATTGAAAGATGAGCAATACACATTTTGCAATGATATTTGAAGGATTGCGTGGGGGGGATATTTTGCTATAAAACTTTTAAAATCACGCCTAACCATGCTTACATGTGCCTCATCGCAGTAGCAAAAATCACCGAATTTAGAAAATGAGGCGTCCAGCAGGATTTATTAGCGTGGATTTGTAAAGCCCGTTAACAAATTCTAATATCAATAACTTGTAACAGGTCTTCCCTGTGCGTCCGGATTCTGGGTCATTTACGAAATGCCAAAGTAAGGAGATGTTTTGGAAGGAAGAAAAGCTACAGAAAGCCAGGCATAAGTCTGTAATCTACTGGTCGGGAAATGAAACCCTAATGGATTTTAGAGATTAACGAACCTTCCAAGATTTAAAGGTGTAAATAAAACAACTTTTTTCAAAGCAGGAATCGGAAACATCTTTTGAGAAGAAATTAGCCACTTCTTTTTTGCATTTATTGACCATGTGAAACATTATGAAACAACTTTTACATTAACTTGCACTTAAGTGGCTGTATGTCAATTCTCCAGCGTGTAAGTTGTGAAGGGGAACTTAAAATGGTATATACACACAAACATTATAGCAGGTTCAAGAAAAGTAGAGGATAAAAAATAACTTTTGTATGGCTTAAGGAATTTATATCATATCGAATGGGTTTTAAGGTTATTTTAAGTACATTTTATCTAAAAAAAATAGCCACGATAAAGCGCTTTAAAAGTTCTTGGTTTTTTTTTATTGATTACAAGAACTGTTTTGTTCTCCGAAAAATGTTGTATAGTATAAACGCCGAACATCAGCTCTTTTAAACATCGGATATTCCTTTCGAATATAGAATAGTAAGTATCGACTGCGAATCTATATCTATAATAGCCGGATGTCCGTCCGTCTCACCCTGTATCTCAAAAGCCGTTCGTCGTAGAGATATGCGGTAAACTGAGTTTTGTCTACAAGCTAGGAAGGCCCCTAGAAACTATTCTCATATTCATAAAGTCCCGGGTTCCAGTCCAGGAGACAGTTATATTTTCCCATAAGTTTACAGGGGATTTTCGATTTTTCAGAGTGCAAGTTTTTTTCCTTCATTCATTAAAACACGTAAATATGGACCGATTTTCCTCCTTTTTGCGTTATTCGACGGCTAAAACTCTATACTATCTTATTCTTGCGATTTTTACATGTTACACTGTCGAATCATTCAGAAATACGCAATTGTTTTCGAAATTTTACGGATATTTCGTACTCTTTCCGGACGTTGTCAAGGCCACCGTAATTGTTGCCTCCGATTCAATTAATGCCAATTAAACCTTCAAATAGGTGAAAGAATAGCGTTATTCGCTTCGCACTTTGTTTAAGCATCGAAATTATTGCTCTAGCAATGTCAACATTTATACATAGCAACATAAATATTTACGGATAATTATTCAGTTAACTGCGAATGGGAAGCAGTTGAATCTTCGTATCATCGTTTGAATGCTGGAATCTTATCTCTTTGTAAGTAGAACCATTATATTATACATCCATAACGTTTATTAACGCAAATAGGCTCACGCATAAATTTAAAATTAAATGAGGATAGGGACACACGTTATTTTTTTAAACACATTACATGGTTATCTTCTCTTCATTGATAATCTACATAAACGGTTGCATTGATTGTTATATAAAAAAGAAAGGACATATATTTGAATAAAAGGAAAACATAAAAGTTCGCGATCAATTACTGTGTAAGGAAATACATTTTTAGAGTTAAATGTGAATTATTGAGGTCAACTTATTTTACATACTTCATCATTTTTTATAAATCAATTGAAAATTCACCGCGAAATCTTTGCGATGGATCAGCTAGTAATTAATAAAACACGAATTTTTCTTTGCACGGTTGAAGAAACAGGTAAGACGAAAACAACAATTTCTCGTCATGATCATTCCGGCAATTCGAAGTACAATGCGTAAATGCATGCTACAGACGTGTTCTAAGAGAGTTAGAAATTGAAATCCGTGCTAAAATATTGGACTTATGTTAAATTTGTTATGTACTAGCAGAACTGCCCGTTGAATTTCAACGGATTAAATGAATCTAAAACTTCGACCGTAAACATCGTAAGAATAAGATAGTACACAGTTTTAACCGTCGAATAAAACAAAAACGAAGAAAACCTGTTCGCAATTACTATTTAGCTGAATAAAAGAAGAAAATCTTGCACTCTGAAAATTTTAAAATTACATGTAAACTTACGGGAAAATAATTATTGAATTATGCACCCCACAATTTTTTGTCGCCATATATATATCCTTTGTTATTCGCAGGATAAAATTATTGACCTATGCGAAGTGTTGTGACGATATCTTCAAAGTTTTGAAAATCACAATTTGTGGAATTATTTAAGTTACTTAAGTAGTTTTAAAAACAGTTTGCTTTGGAGAACTCCATGCCACACTTTGTGTATCTTTCTTCGCTACTTTAGTTTATATTAGGTATATATTATTTCTTTTAGTTAATATTACGTATTGTTGATAACGGTTGTCACGTAAATTGTTAATCCAACAACACGCTCATTCCCGTGTTATTTAAATGGGAAAAACTAGAAGAGAAAAACATTTTTAATATAAATAATGTAGTTTAAATCACTTTAAAAACTCTCTCATTTTGCTTAATTTTTTTTGCGGTTAAAATAGCACCTTCTTCTTGCTTCTACGTTTTGTAGTTGTTGCGCTATAGATGCACAAACACATTCTTCAAAATATTTATAGTAGGGATTTGAAAAGTTATACACTAGGATTGAGGTATATTCCGCCGTATTAGCTACAATTACTACATTCTTGCTGTTTCGCAAAAGACAAAAGCAGAGACGAGAAGCGAAAACAGACATCTGCTCGGTGAAAATATATTTTGATAAGGGAGGGTGATGAAAAATCTGAAGAGACAGGAATTGGAAAAGGAGGACTCGTCGCGGAAGTGGGTTTTGAGGAGGAGATGCGGAAAGGAGACAAAAGGAGGGTAGAGGATGTGGTCCGAGCCAGAGAAGCTTTTTAGGGATTATGGAAATTTTCCGCTGTACATATCTAAAACTTTTATGGTCGAAGATGTAGGTAAACCTCCTTAGAACTACGTAATCGAAGCGATATTCTTCTGCGAACAATCGTGTATAATATGTACACGGCGACCTATTCATCCTCTTTGTTTCGCTAACATCCAGCTGTAAAACTATTGATCACTTGTCAGAGGTATGAAACCAGTTAATGAAACTGAATGATGCACACTCATGGTAATGAACAACGAGCTGTAGATTTAACAGATGGGCATCATAAAATAAACGTTCTGATGACGTGTTTTTCGAATTGTACCGTGATTAATAGCAAGAAAATCTGATGTGGTCAACACATGACTTTCTCCATATTTGGGGTATAGATATTTAAATTATTATGAACAGCATTATGAGGCAAAATTATCATTTCCTATCGTAAAAGAATACAGTCGTCCTTATTGTCGTAAATTAGGTATATTTTGAATATGTTTACAGAAGTCACCGCTACATGGTGCTGGCGCTGTATACTGGTATTAAGAAAAATCGAAATATCTCCGAAATGGATGGGTCTACGAAAACTTGTTTCAAACAAAACTTGGAAGAAATATTATTCTCTACAACTTTGGTCCTCACGAAGATTACCAATAACGATGTTTTTAAGGAGATATTTGACGGAAACCGAAAAACCGGTTATTTATAAATAACTCCTAAACAATAACTCCTATAGAAATTTGTTTCAAATGAAAACTGTAGGAAATTCTCTATAACATTCGTATAGAAATGCATATACAATAATGATGTTTTAACGAAGAAATATCGCAAAAACCGAATCGGGTTTCGAATAAACCCCTACTTCCGGTTATCCGTTATTGTCCAAAAACTAATCAGTTCTTTGTGCTCATGTTAAAGTGTTATAAATGTTGTTTGGTAACTATATGGCACGTACTTTTTGAGTTAGAGCGCCCAAACTAACATACACACACACACACACACACATACACACACGCAGACGTCATTCCGAAAATAGTCTAAACGTGTTCTAGGGACCTCAAAACATGTATTTCCGTTGAAATCTCGAAGACGATTTTTTTCATGAATACAATACTTTCCCATTACTACGTATGGAGAAAGTAAAAAGAATGAAAGCCTGCACGTCGAAATGTCCATTTTTACGTGTTACATTATGGGAAATGGAAATTATCCTCTGGAGTCGAACCCTGGTCTTTGATTCGAGTTAGGTACGTTGAAACGTTTTGTTTTTATATCCTAATGCTATCCTGAATATTTCATCAAATTCGGTTCAGTCGTTTGCGAGATATTAAGCTTCAAAAAGCATTACACACAACGTTTGCTACAGACTAAGGTTTTTATTTGTATGATAGCTACGTCAAAGTTTAAAAACACGTCTTTGGTGGTTTACACGGGATGGTATATGCTATCAGAACTAGCTTAAACAATTTAAATAGCCATTACATTTTTTAAAAATTGCTTCTTTTATTATAATTCCTGATGGGTGATGTTGCTAGAAAAAAACACGTCACGTCATATTTTCATCAAATTACTATGTATAAGGTAAAGAATATTAAATTAAATAGAACATTTTCATAACGCAAATTAAATTAGCCCCAAGAAAATAATTTACCTTTCCATAAATAATGCGTACACAAACGTATACGTTTCTGCGTTTATAGTATAGAATGTACAGAGTACGACACGACAGGGTGGTTTTCAAATATTTATCCAGCCATCTTGCTTTAGAGCGTAATGTTCGCGCTTAGGAGCTTGGAATAATCATGCATTGCCTTTGGTTATAAACGAAATATTACAAGATACGGTTCGATTACCGGGGAAGTTCAGGATTTTTCCTTCTTCTCAAGCTTCACATTTGGAGTATTACTTTTCATCCGCGTTTTCCTATGTCGAATTCAATGAAATTTCATATCGGATAGGGTGCGATAACCTTGATACAAATCGTCGGTCGCCATATAATTCGGACGGACGCTATGTCATGCTTCCGCCACCGACAAGAACGCATTAACTCATCGTTCCACATACGCGGAAGATGCATTGGAAACGTGTTTTCTTCATCCAACTTCCCGACCGCATGTATCAACAAACGTATTTCCGCCTCGTCGGTCGGAAACGATTTTTCTAGAGTAAAGATTGCTCTAAACATGTGCGTCGTTGTCTCGTTCCTCTTCAAGGTTATAGAGGAGGGTGTTTAATCTCTCGAAAACACTAAGACATCGGATGCCCTGAGATATCGTAAAGTGGGCGGAAGTCCAAAAGTAGCCATCGACGGACGCCCCGCCGTGGCGACATCTAAGGTCGAATCGGGGAAAGAACGGCCACTACGTACAATGGGTCAAATTGGAGGATTCTTTTTGAAGAGGTTTTTGGAAAGATGTTCTTCAGCAAGATGAAGATGTCCGTGTCATTCCATCACGCGATCCGTTTGATTGGTTGACATCGTGGTCATGGGACGCACGTCTGAGACCTACGGTTTCCATAGTTCTCGCACCACAGAACACTCATTTAAAATGGCCGTAGCTCTAAGGTCTTTAGCGATGCCTATGTATCCGGGTGGGGAGTTTTTTTTAACTGAGAAACATCCTTTAGTAAGCAAGTTTAAAGAATATATATCTTGACATATAAATGCCGCAGGCGCTTTTCTTTACCAAAATTTTCAGTCGCCATTTTCATACGGAGATGCCAGTTCTTTTTCCATACGAATTCCAAAAATACATTAAAAATTAAAATTAAATTTAACTAGGTATACAACAATTTCAATATTCATCATTAAAAGGAACATTTCCGTAATTATCAAAAAATTAAATTTCGTGCCAAAGAAGTTCGCTTTCAGTAAAATGTTCTCGGAAACTTTCCATTTTTTCCTTTTTAAGATGTACATAATTTGAACACGCTTGTGAGGTGTCATGAGAGAAAATTCGAGATATAATTGTTAAAAGTAGAATGAATTGTATTCAGGACGTACATGTGATGATATGCAATTCATATTACAATTTTTCACGATTAATAACAGTAAAATATGCTGTAAAGGATTAAGGACTCAATGAAATTCATGAATAAGCCACAAAATTCACCATTTGAACAAGACTTAGCTTTTAAACCTGTGCCTATGTTAGTAGTAAAGCGCGAGTTACAGAATCGCAATAAAAAAACTTCCTCTCATCGATTTCAATCGACCGCTTGGTCATGCATTGTAGCGTGAAACGTCACGTCGACTCGCACCTCAAGCGTATTTATTTAGGCGGCGGCGTGTTTGCGCAACTTAAGTATGCAGAAGATTCACTCGAGCTACGAAAGAGCTACAGATTGAGTAATTAAATTGACGAACCGGTTTACTATTTTGAACTCGAGGGAATTACCCAGTAACGATGTACTTAACCAAAACGAAGCGCGGTAAAATTGCGAAACTAAGTACTCGTGGTCCTCGTCTAGTGAGCAAGCGCGATGATGACGTTTACTGGCGTCTCAAACCGCTCCTTATGTTCAATAGGATATTGGGTATGGCGCCCTATCCCATACAACACGGAGTCAGCCGTGATTCCAACAGACGCGTCATCTGTTACAGTATCGCGGTAATTATGTTTTCGTCGTCCCTTATGGCAGTGACAACATGCAACACTCTTTTATTGATAAAACCGGAGTCGAGGTGGGCCCTGGATACGTGGGCCGACACGTTTTGGGTCACTTTAATGTACATGATGCATTTCTTCAACATAGCTGCATTATTCGCGAGGCGTTCCAAAATACGCGAAGCGTTCGAGGGATTCGTTGCCTTGGACGCCGCCATGAAAGGTCTCGCGACCAAGACCGACTCGGTTCGATTGCGGAGATCGGCGGAGAGGGAAGTATTCGTTACCGTGACGTTCGTGGCACTTTACGCGATCTTCGGTAGCCCTTGGCTGTACGATTATTCCAGGGAAGGTGGCGACTTGCAGTATTTCGTCTCCACGTACGTCAGTGCGACGACGGCTTCTATGCTGCTGCTGCATCAGAATTTCACGCGGTGTCTGGAGCAAACGCTGTCTCGCCTGATGTCAGAAGTGCGAATGTACTGTCGTCATCACTCCGCCGATCGCGATTGTCGACTGTTGGACGTGTCTGCAGGAGGTGCTTCGAGTCGGAGAGCTGCTCCATCCTTAGCGAGGAGAGTGAAATCGTGGAGATGGTTTCACCTTAAAATCCTGCGCCTCGCCGGGATTATAAACAAAATTTTCGGATCCGTGATGGTGTTGCACGTGGTTTATTGCACACTGGAGGCCATCATAGTTTCCTATTACGCGGTGGATTTGATAGTCGAGGATTTTGTCGACTATTTTGGTCCCTACGAAGAGTTTATCTCTGTGATGTGGGTCACTTACGACATAACTTTGCTCTTCCTCGTCGTGGAATCTTGCCGATCGGCTTCAAATGAGGTGTGTGTGTGTGTGTGTGATATGAATGAGTTTTATTTACTCTTTTCCGCGTTTTGGTTTTAATGGTCCGCGCAACTTTAACAAAACGCAAAAAGAATAAACTTGGGTATTTATTGAAATGATAAAATTATGTTTCACCATGATCGGACATTTATCGAGTTTTTCAAAGTGCGGGTCGCGACCCAGTGCTGAGTCGCAAATCTCACAAGGAAAATATGAGCGCTCAATGCATTACCAGCTGAAATATATCGGGAATGACTAAGAATGAAATTGTAGAATGTATCGTTTTTTATTGCTAGTTCATGGAAACTCAAGTCAGAACATATTTTCCTTCCCTTACACTGGTTAGAGTGAGAAAAATTTTGAAAAACACCATCACGAAGGTACTATGAAGATGAAACATTAAGTTATACGTAACTATATATATTTTCGATAAATATCGTGATTTAAAATAGCGTTTGTGTTTGTTTCGTCATGGGCAGGCTTCAAATATGATATCAGTGTAAATAAATCTTGTTAATTTAAAAATTAATTCCTTAATTTATTAATTTTATTCCCTTTGTCTTTCTCTCGTGATCGGTAAGATAAGTTAAATTTTTCGAAGTGAAAACTCCTGGAAAACTTTAAATGATGACTTAAATAAAAATGCTCTCAGTTTAATAGCTGATTAAAAAGTGAATATAAAACACGTAGACGACAAGTTTTAACTACAATGCAGGTATCGGAGAATACCGTAAATACCTTCGTATAGGACGCAAGTTTTTTCCAAATATTTTGCCCTCGAAGATAGGGTGCGTCCCATACAACGGTACATAATTCTTCTTAAAATGGAAAGACAAAAATCCCAAGATGTAAATTAACAGAAATGTATTTTAATATCAATAAAACGGATAAAATGCACTCAACATAAAAAAACCAAAATTACTTGCGAAACCAACAATATAGAGTAAAGAAATTTGACCGAAAATACTACCTCCACATATAGGGTAGGGTGGGGCTATTTGGATCATTTTAGATTAAATCAGTAAATAAAAAGTGGCCAGAACGTTTATTCGTGATTCAGTAATTTTGTTCATTACATGAATGTCTCTTTAATTACAGAATATAATGCAAAGTTTTAAACATCATGTTTATTTTAAAATACACCACAAAATACACGATAATGAAAAAGATAAGTTTTACAAATATGATGGGGCTATTTGGATCACATATTTTATTTGTAAAAAACACTGAAAATTAGTCTTCTTAAAGTTATAAACTAAATATAAACAAAGAATTATATTTTCTCTCCACAGTCATTCGTATTAATTACGGATTAAATACATTTTACACATTTAAATCGCTTTTATCCAGCAGCCCCTACACACACCTCGTGGTACCAAGTTTTGCATGCTTCACAACTGATCCACTCACCTTTGGTGAGAGATTTCGGATCAAAATATTTGATTCCGCAGAAACCACACGGTACATCTTGATCTTCCGATGATTTGTATGAAGATTCTTCACTTGGACTGCTCAAGTCCATTAATTTTCTTCTTACTTTTCTTGACGATCACTTTACCTTTTGATTCATTTCTTGGTTTCTTAAAGGTTGTTACTTTCTGAAACTGCAACCTACACTTTATTCTTCTCTTTTTAACGTTTTGAGATGTCAGGTGACAGAATGCTTTGCGTTGTTTTCTTTTTTCTTTGGATTGGATTTGGTAGGTGTAGGTAAAACAATTCAAAAGTTTGTTTTACAGCATGATGGTTCTGTGAGAACTCGATGATTACTTTCAGGACGAGAGTGATTTAATTCAGCGTCTTGTTTTATGGGGACAGATATTTTGTTTGATGAATCTGCAATTACATTTGATGGTCCGGCAGATGAAGTTGAAGGTCGGGTATTTGCACTTAATCGTCCGAGATACTCGCTTGATGGTCCAGTATTTAGACTTGAGGGTCCAGTAGGATCATTGGAAAGAATAGGGGTTACATCGTAGTAGGAAAAAGAATTGCCCTCAGAGCTCGGGTCAGAGGAAAGGTATTTGATGGGAGAAATTTGTCTTCGGCTATTTTGTTTGAGTTGAAAGGATAAATTCCGGTGCATTCCCTACTGTGGCACCCTTTCTCCAGACCCTATTAAAAATACCACCAACAACAAAATTTGTTATTGAACTTAATGGATTACTGTGAATAAAGCAAGTGGCCTCTTAGTGATAAAATGCTTTCAGAGGTTTAAACAAAGTCCGGTCCAGAGGCTGCAAGACGTGGGTGGCGTGAGGTGGAAGGCATCCTAGCTCAATCTGATGTTCTAGGCAATAATCAAGACATTGCAGGGAATGGTGAGACATATGACCATCAAAAATTAGCAAAATCCTGCCTTTAACACGATTCTTTTCAAAATGTTGAAGCCAAACCAAGAACAAATCTTCATTTATGTAGCCTGTTTTGGACATTACAACCGTAGTACCGGAAGGCATTCCTTGTTTGTATTCTTCTCGCATTCTTTAGCCTTCAAAGATCACTAAATGAGGAATGAATACTCCACTAGCACTACAACATGTAACGACAGTTACATTTTCTCCCTTTCTAAATTTGTCAAGGAAACAACCTCTCACTCTTTTCACCAATAACTCTTGAAAGATTATTGTTCATGGAAAATCCACTCTCATCCACATTGTAAATGCATTGCAAGCCCAAACCAACTGTCACCTGTTTTAACAATTCATAAAAATTGTTAACTGCTTGTTTATTTATCCCCATAGCCCGTGCTTTTGAAAGCCCTTCCGGTTTTCGCAAAGAAATATCTTTGTGCCGATTCATAAGAGACATGAACCAATGTTTGCCTGCCATCTTTATTTCATCGCTCCAAGGAACTTCAATATTATTCACTTTAGCGTATTGGTAAACAGCTTTTCGTACACTAATTGACGTGTGGCCAAAGCCACGGTTACTCAAAGATTTTAGTCTTTCTACAAGTTCTCTTTCTTTAAAAATTGGTTGATGAACTTGCTCCCTTCCAACTTCACGATTGTACCTTGCATCCTGGACTCGTCTCTGAAGAGTAGTAAATGGAACTTTGAAATGATCTGCAGCTCCCCGTGTAATTAAGTGTCCATTGAGCGTGCTGAATAAGGCGTTGCACATATCCTCATCCTTCCACTGCAAGGTGTCCTTCCGCTTATATTTCCTCACCATCTGAAACATTATAGGGTAATTAAAATTAAATTTTTAGTGTGTTCCTATATTTTTGTAACATGTTTCATGAATTTGTGAGAAGAATTTTTAAAAAATGTCCGCTTAAGACTACAGAAATAGCGTATTTTTCTCTCATTCGCCCAATTGTTGAGTATTGTTGTGCGGTGTGAGACCAGCATGAGAAGAGTGTAATAAAAGAGCTAGATATGGTTCACCGTAGTGCAGCTCCTTTTATTAAAAGTGATTTCAGATACGATTCTCCTCTAACAGAAATTTTAAATAACTTGGGCTGGCAATCGCTAAAGAGTCGTAGAGAGGAATATAAGAGAAAGTTAATTGAGAAGTTTGTTACTGATGAGTTTAGCGAGGATGTTCGAGGAATAGTTAGTTACTTTGTGTGAATTTACAGTTCGTGTAAGTCGATTTCAAAAGTAGAAAGAGTATGTAGAAATAATTGCTGGAACAGAGAGTTATTATTAGTCTTTCTTTCTCGATGCGATTAGACGAGCTAATAGAGGTTTAGTTAAATAAGTTGTGGTGCATTCGCACTCCCTGCCATACGCCTTGTGCGGCTTGCAGGGTAAATATGTAAATGTAGATGTAGTACACTTTTATTTAATAAAATTTTATTCTACGCCTTACCGAAAAATTATATTCTCTGTGAGACAAGCGCTTTTTGGAATTATATTCCCATTCTCAAGCCACTAACTTTTTATAAATTACGTAATTAATGAAATAATATTTTTTAGGCTATAGTTTATACCGTCTGTCCCAAGATCCCTTGTCATGCTCTCAACTATCTACCCGTAGAATGAATTAAAAACATATATGACACTGTCTGTAGAACATGTTTGAAAAAATTACTTATTTGTATTTAAAAATAATATATTGCAAACATTATTAAATTTACAAACCTCTCCGCCTATTGGCTACTACTGCAAGGACAAGGGGTTGACCGATCCAAATAGCCCCACTGAAAGTGATTCAAACAAAAGAAACTAGTTCCTGTAGTTTCTAACCATAGAACAACACAGAAGGTAAGTGAGAGAGAAGTAAACAGCATAGATATAATAATTTTATCACTAGAATTTAAATTCTGAGGACGTAATGTTAAACACAGTTAAAATCAGAGCTATTAACACTTACCTCGGTCCCTTTAAATGTAAAGATGTAGAACTAGATAAATCCACTTCAACAGCATCAATAACCGTATTCCACAAACTTTGACTACAATAGTAAATGGCTGCCGGATGCGCGAAGCATTGTGCTTAGTAGGTCGAATGCTTTTTTTGATCCAAATAGCCCCACCCTACCCTAACGGGAGGATATTAAAAAATCACAAATTGAAACCGGTCAAATTTTTTGTTTAAGACACTTTGCTTGCTAGCTAGTGGCAAATCCGCCTGTGAAGGGGACTGTCCTAGATTGGTAGAATAGGCATACCATCATCATCAGCCTTTTTCAATCCACTGTCGGACGAAGGCCTCCCCCAGACTTCTCCAGATTTTCCTGTCAACTGTCTCCCTCCTCTAAATTGGCACCAAGAACTGAACAAGCTCTCTGTCTCACCCGCCTTTCAGTCTCTTGATGTTTCTTGGGATCCATTCGATGACGCTGGGCGTCCAACGCTGATCATTTCTTGTAGCAATATAACCCGTCCACTGCCATATGCGTATACAGTTACATATATTGAATTTTCCCAGAATTGTAAACCAAAACCTACCTGAGTCCTATACATGGATATTTAATTTAATACAGAATAACAAAAATAACCAAAGTGTTCCGCAATTACCAGTCCATCGACGATATTCTCGGTTCGAAGCGTGTGTCGCATGCGACGGACGGTTACTTGCATTTAAATGTTACTGAAGTGTATCCGTTTCTATGCGAGCAAACATTGCTGAAGATGACAGCGTAGCTGTCGAAACGCGCGTCCTCTAAGTGGTCCTGCGAGTCTTCTGTGCCTTGACACGTAAGTACCGCCTTTACGGTGAATTGGAGTTTTTAATTTTCCTATTCTGTTCATTGCCTTCACCGTGTCTAGAGTTCTTCCTTTATTTACTGATAGATTTTCGGCGCCTTAGCAACAGTCCACGGCGTATGAATCTATCGCACCAACCTCGCCTTCCTTTGAAACTTTTATAACTATTCCGAGAGATTTTTCAGTTTATATTGCCTTTAATTTCATCTCCTGGCGTGTGACAGGTATTCCTCTTTCACGCGTCTCAATGACGAGACGAAGTATTACAGCGTTTATTTGTAGGTATTTTCCTTTTTTAGATCCCATTACATTTCTTCTTAAGTTATGCATTACCCATTATCAGATCAATATAGATCAATTTAAATACGTTCAGTGAGCCAAAAATGTATTAAGATCAAGGACTTTTTATTCTCCATCAATAAATACAGTCTGTATTTTGTATCATTTTCATAATTTATGCAACTATTTTATGTTTATTAAATAAAGGTTTGGAGGCTACGGCGAAATGGACGTTTAAAAAAGGAACTCCTTAACCGTAAAAATTTGAGGGTACATTTTTTGTTGTAACTCTGTATATGTTCCTTGCGCGTTAGTAGACTTGATTTTTTTGACATCATTTCTCCATCTCCATCGAATGCAAGACGCACCCCGATTTCAGAGACCTTAAAAAGTGAAAAAAGTGCGTTTTAGAATCGAGGAAATATGGTTATTTACTTTCTTTCATATACCCCGGATTTACACAGTTTATTTTTATTATTTCCGCTTGCGCGTACTCGTGAAGCGTTTCTATAGTAGCTTAAGCGTTATTTGGCATAGGTGGCTCCCCGTGTTAATTAAGAAAATGGCCCTCACCACGCGTGGAGGCACGTGTTAACTATAATAAACCAAGCCTTTAAATGTTCTCGTCCTCCGCTCAATGAGAAGTCAACGGAAGAATTTAAATCGCAGGTTGGGGAATAACACAAGCAGGTTTTTTTTCACCGTGGAACTCGGGACCCCGAAGGCGCGGAGCCCAAGGCAACTGCATTGATCGTCTTGTCCTGATCGCCTAGATTTACGAGAATTTTCTCGTTGACAGAGAACCAGGATTTCACGTAGTTCTTTTTTTTTAGGTTTGTAGTTCTTTCGAACCCAAGGGGGATCTATTATACAACGAAACTCACAAAAGCACACGCGCACACCTTTGCCCTTGGGGTGAAAGTGAAATGGACGAGGGAGGAGTTGAGCAATTAACTAAGCCCAGTTCACACGATCATATTTCGAGTACCTACCCGAAAGATAACTCATAGGATCACAGTCAGTTATTATCGTGTGAACGCACCGACTAGTATACTAGCTAGTGCCGAAATCGCCTGGTATACTAGCTAGTACGGAATAGGATCATACCGATTTCTGTACTAGCGCTAGTATGCGCGCATGCGCACAATATCGCTACAGATCTGTTTACTGCCGTCTTGGAGTTCATGCGTTTCGAGTTTTTGAGTCATAGTTTATTGAATTATCATCATGAAATTTGTTAGTTAGCATTTTATTTACGTTGTGTTTTTAGCATTGTTGTTGTAGATTATCTTAATTAAAGTTAGGTTTGCGTTGTGGAGGTTATTTTAGTAAATAATTTTTTGATTCACTTTCTGGATTTAGTTACTCGTAACATTAGTTGTTTATGGTGAGTTTTAATAAAGATTAGTAGTTAGGTAGGGTTTAAGTTTAAGGGATTAGTTTTTTCGTAGCGCTTGTTAGTATTTCATAAGCGAAGTTATTAGGCTATCATAGTCACTGTTTGCAATTTTTTAAAAGTTTTACTTTCATTAGTTTATAGTTTACACTTGTTTTTAAGGCAGGTTTTAGTTTCGTTAAATGGATAAAAACTCTAAGATAGCAGTGGCAAGTTTAAGCCTGATTGGCATTATTTGTGCCCAGTAGATCAACGCCTCCACGCAAAACAATGCTCAGCTGTTATCAGTACAAGTTCGATTGCTCGAAATGAAATCGTGTGAACACTTCATACTAGCTACTAGCATGGAAGTAATAGTTCCTCGCTATTACGCTTGCGGCGCTACTTGTTACCATAAACTTTTGATTACAAGAAAACTGATCGTGTGAACTGGCCTTGAAGCCCAGTTCACACTAAGGAGCGAAAGGAGTAAAATTCATGGCGGGTTCATCAGGCGAAAGGAGGGTTGGGCCTCCGTCGTTATTCATTAAATTGCCTTTTTACTTTTTATTGAATATGCTTTCATATCGACCAGCCTGGAGTTATTGTGTACTGATTTTAATTAGGTATATTAGGTTATTGATGGCAATTGGGCGAGTGTTTTCATGAATGTGAGATACTACGCTGGAATAATTTATTATTGTGTTTAAAATGTGCTAATATATATATTTTATTGCATGTATAGCAAGATACTTTGTAAATCTCCGATTTCTATAAATATGGTATTTAGTATATCGGGTTGTGGATTAAATTGTCATTTTTCATTTAAACCGATATTAGGCGAAAAATGTCGATAATAACCGGTTTTGTGCGCAGAAAAATGTGCACATGTTCTTCATTCCGCCCCATAACATCAGACAAGTTCCATAAATATTTTATCCAACAACTGAACTAAATCGATTGCGCAAACCATCGAGATAAATAAATTGTACGGTGCCGTCAGCCGACAATTCGCCGGCACAAATACCTTTTCTTTAGAGTTTCTCGTAATACCTTCTTTGACAAATTTCATAGCGGTGAAGGATACCACGGAAGACAAGAAAGTTATCTGTTCGACCGTCTTCGCTCGAGTGCGTTGCGTAAGGAAGTTGGAAATGACCACAGCCAGGCACGTCAAAGGTTTCCATTTCGGCAATCCGAATATTGATCCATTAAAGAAGCGACATGAAGACATATACTGGACCCTTAAACCGCTCCTTCTGTTCAGCAGGATAATGGGTATGGCGCCGTATCCAATAAATAGACAAGATGGCAACGGCTGGAGCAGCACTAATCGGGTAGTCTTATACAGCGCCTCGGTTTTTATCGCGGCGTCTTCATTAGCCGCGTCGCTCATCTTTCAGACGATAGTTTCCACTAACATAGAGGAGATCAGGACGGTGGTGTCAGCATCTTTGGAGGTGATTTGGTTTACCGTCATGCACGTGATGTTGTTCGCCATTATTATCATATTTCTGAGGAGTCGCACAAAAATTCACGAAGCGTTGCTGGAATTGGACAGGTTGGACGAAGCCATGGAGGTTTTCACCAAAAAGATGGATGTTAATGGAGCCAGGAAGCTCGTGGAAAGGGAGATGTGGGGTGTTACGCTATGCGCCGCCATCATCGCCGCGTTGGCAAACCCTCATATGGTCGATTACAGTGATCAAGGGGGAGACTTGCAGTTTATCATGGTAATTTACCTCTCGTATACCTCTATGTCAATGCAGCTCCAGCTAAGAGATCTCGTCTCGAACCTGAAACAAAGGCTGTGCCTCTTGTTAGCCGAGATTCGACTGCAGTGCCATCTGTACTTTCCCAGCAAGAAGGTTCGTCGTCGCGAGCTGTTAGGTTCAGGAAGACGTTTGCTTCCTTGTTTAGGACCTGTGTCCTTCGCGAGCAGCGTCGAGTCGTGGAGTCACCTTCAGTACTGTATGTTTCGCCTCAGCCGAAACCTGAACTGTATTTTGGGTCCCGTGATGCTGTTGTACGGTATATACTGCGTAATGGAAGCCGTCATAGTCTTTTATAACCTCGTGAATTTGCACCTTGTTAAACTCGAATCGTACACCGACCTTTTCGGAGAGATCACTACCGTTTGGTGGATCATCTTCGACGCCTGCTTGTTCTTCATCGTGGTGGAATCCTGCTGGTCGGCCGCCAATGAGGTAGACGTTAAAATTATTCCGTGAATCTGAAGTGAATGATTTGCTTAGGGATGAACTTGTGCATATGTGAAAGCTATCTCTGCAAAATTTTCCCCTAAAACTCTCATTACACTCCCGAAATGTTGTTTTATTCCACTTATTACTTTCTCCATACGTAGTAATGGGAAAGTATTGTATTCATGAAAAAAATCGACTTCGAGATTTCAACGGAAATACATGTTTTGAGGTCCCTAGAACACGTTTAGACTATTTTGGGAATGATGTCTGTGTGTGTGTGTGTACGTGTGTTTGTATGTTAGTGTGGGCGCTCTAACTCAAAAAGTACGTGCCATATCGTTACCAAACTTCATATCTAACACTCTTACATGAGCACAAAGAACTGATTAGTTTTTGGACAATAACGGATAACCGGAAGTCGAGGTTTATTCGAAACCCGATTCGGTTTTTGCGATATTTCTTCGTTAAAATATCATTTTTGTATTTACAATTCTATACAAAAGTTATAGAGAATGTAATTTCCTACAACTTTCATTTGAAACAATTATCTATAGGAGTTATTGTTTAGGAGTTATTTATAAATAACAGGTTTTTCGGTTTCCGTTAAATATCTCCTTAAAAACATCGTTATTTGTAATCTTCGCAAGGACCAAAGTTGTAGAGAATAATATTTCTTCCAAGTTTTGTTTGAAACTAATTTTCGTAGAACCATATATTTCGGATATATTTCGCTTTATCTTAATACCAGTATACAGCGCCAACACCATGTAGCGGTGAATTCTGTAATCATTCAAAATATACGTAATTTACGGCAACAAGGACGTGTCTTCTTTTATGATACGAAATAATAATTTTGCCTAGTAATATTATTCATAATAATTTAAATATCTATACCCCAAATATGGAGAAAGTCATGTGTTGGCCACATCAGATTTTTTTTAGTATTGGAAGACATAGTCACTCCAAAAGTACGCGATAATTCAAGGAAAGATTATTCCATTAATATCAGCCAATTTCTTTTTTATTCAATAAACAGTTCTCACTGTAAGTAAATGTGAAATGTATTTACTTTCACAACATTGTTTTTAATATTTTTCACTTACACAAGGTAATGAAGTTGATTTGCTTGATTTCACCGGCAAATTCCGGCCAGTTTTAACTCTCTGTAATGAAACATTGGTAGAATATTCGAATACGTATACATTATGATCTTACGAAAGGCGGATCTGCGTCATTGGACGACTCTCAAAACCTCCATATGTACAAAAGACTCGTTAAAAGTCAATGCATTCATGTTTTATCCAAATGGAACAATCGACAAGAGGAAACGTTTGCTTTCATATACGTGCGATGAAGAAATGTTCACGTCAAAAGAACGTTACTTCATTTAAATTGTATGATCATGGAAAGCGTTAAGATATAATCGTCATTTACTTATTTATTACTTAAAATGGAGTTTTTACTAACTTAAAAACAACATTACAACTACAAAAGAACAATCATTTACGTGTTCATTATTTATAAGCTGCGTGGCTGAATTGTGAAATGTGGTCTTATTAGCGCAACGGACAATATATTATACCGTAAGCCTTTGCATATATTTTCTTATATTAGCCAAACGTGTTATCGTAACTTCACCGGTAATAAATTTTAAAAGGAGTGTTCTGCTGTTAATTACGATTTCTCAGCAGAGGGTGTACTTTTTCTTTCATTGAGTCACTGAGGACCTTGTTTTGACTCGAGAATTATCGAGATCCTCTAATGACCGAAAAGGTAAACTTGTGACTGTTTGCTGGATTTTTTAATCTGAATGAATCATATCTCTCAAAATTGACGTCGTTATCGTTAACTTGGAAGATACAGAAGACGAAGAGGTAAGAGTATCCGATGACCATGATTAATATTCTTGTACGTTCGGAAATTCCATTAATTTGAAATGTGAAGATGTCGATATGCCGTTTTATTATAGCGGATCATATATTTTCTGTGGATGATATCGAATTGTAGAATAAAATAAGGATCAACGAAACTCTGCGTAATTTCCACCGTTTAATATAAAGCGACCGGTATCGCACTGACTAACTGCATCACAATGGGGATCACCGGATTTTACTTAACCGATGAAATTTAAGCAATGTTACCTTTTTCCTTAATCTATCACAATGTAATTACATAAAGTTACAACGTCGATAATGATTAATATAAAAATTTCGTTTTGCTTTGGAAGTTCTGCTGAAGCGTTGAAGGGGTTGGGAACGTAGGACGAAAATTTGGTGTTTCGAGACCGTCTTTTTATTTTTATAGAGCTAGATTATAATCATTATATCTCGGAAGCTGACGTAATGTTTTTTACTGGGTAAAACAGTGATGCTCGGACCTTAAGTACTTAGTGTCTGCATTTTCTTAACGTGATCTACCAGCAATAAATTTTCGAAGATTAATTATATACATATATAAAGACATTTTTTATTTAATAGAATGTAGGCCTAAGTATATTATAAACTATTTAATTAAACCCTCTATTCAGACTTTTTGTTTGTCACTCTGTATAAACGTATAGGACGAATTACATTGCTGGTCGAGAAACCTGGAAGGGACAATATTATGTCAACAAATTCCAGGACCATAAAATATCAAGTCTCAACTTCTAAACCCCAGAGCTAAACGCAACGTCTATTTAAAAATATTGACTTAGATTTGATATAAGACACCCACGACGACAGTGCCTCTGTGTGTGGAATTACGAACTAACATGTAAACAAATGGAATCGCTTGAATTTTGTGGATCTGCGAATATAGATTGAAGTTGAATTAATTACGTCTTTTGGGTCCGATTCATTATGCGTCACTTCTCATCATTTCTGAAATACTTTTATACTTGTGCCCGCCTCCATATTCCAGAATTTGTTAGTGCCCAATGGAGGTAAAAGGTTGAGAACCACTGAGTAATAGGGTATGATGAAATTGTCGTCTCCAGTTTTTAGTTCTAACTATACATTATAGCTCAAGGATCCCGAATATTTTTACTATCTCCATACATAGTATGGGGAAAGTATTGTAATCACGAAAAAAGTCGACTTCGAGATTTCGACGGAAGTACACGTTTTGAGGTCCCTAGAGCACGTTTAGACTATTTTCTCGATGTTGTCTGTATGTATGTGATAGGAATGTTTCGAAAAACCGATAGTTTATTAGATGTTTTGATCCCTAGAACACGTTTAGACTATTTTCGGAATATCTGTGTGTGTGTGTATGGATGTATGTGATTGTGGGCGCTCTAACTCAAAAAGTACTTACCATATCGTTACCAAACCTTATATATCACACTTCAGCATGAGCACAAAGAACTGATTAGTTTTTGGACAATAATGGTTAACCGGAAGTCGACGTTTATTCGAAACCCGATTCGGTTTTGCGATATTTCTCCGTTAAAACATCATTATTGTATATACAATTCTATACAGAGGTTATAGAGAATGTAATTTTCTACAACTTTCATTTGAAACAATTTTCCATAGTGGTTATAGTTTAGGAATTATTTATAGATAATCGGTTTTTTCGTTTTCCGTCAAATATCTCCTTAAAAACGTCGTTATTGGTAATCTTCGTGAGGTCCAACGTTGTAGAGAATGATATTTCTTCCAGGTTTTGTTTGAAACAAATTTTCGTAGAACTATCCATTTTGGAGATATTTTGTTTATTCGTAAACTTCCAGTATACAGCGCCAGCACCATGTAGCGGTGAATTCTGTAATCATATTCAAAATATACCTAATTTAGGGCAATAAGGAAGACTGTATTCTTTTACGATACGAAATAATAATTTTGCCTTATAATGCTATTCATAATAATTTAAATATCTATACCCCAAATATGGAGAAAGTCGTGTTGGCCACATTA
The DNA here is from genome assembly GCA_036926305.1 of Uropetala carovei. Lineage (NCBI taxonomy): Eukaryota > Metazoa > Arthropoda > Insecta > Odonata > Petaluridae > Uropetala > Uropetala carovei. The sequence goes on from JAXCHB010000003.1 coordinate 1,152,673, forward strand.
GATTTTTTGATTATGGAAACCGTGTATAATATGTAAATATAAACCCTTTAGAGCAGTATGATACTAATAACAATATTTAGGTAGTGAAGAAAAACATTTAGATTACATCCTGACTGTTCCATTCTTACTTTAAAATATGAAAAACTGCCGAAATCTTTCTCTCCTCCGCCTCGAACTGCGAAAACCAAGAATAAAAATACTGAACCTCTTATAGAAAAAATGGAAGATTTTAGTTTTTGGATTGCACTTTGCATGTGGAATGACATTTTATTTAAAATACATTTGATAAGCAAATCAGTGCAGGGCAACGACATGGACATAAGCACTACAGTCATGCTTACGAAGAACTGTACCGAATTTTAAAGGAAATACAGAAACTCTGGTTATGACGAACCCTTAAAATCGGCAAAACAATTAACAGAAAGATTAAATCTAAAATGTGAGTTTAGAAATACCAGATTCAGACGGGTAAATGATTTTAATAGCCAATTCGCACGAGAAAGCGAAGAAGAGTATTTTCAAAACAATGTTTTCAATGTAATATTAGACAACGCAATCATGTCCCTGACAGAAAGATTTCAACAAATGGAGGCGTTTCATGATACTTGGGGATTTCTGTATAATATTTTTTAAAATGTGGATCATGATGATTTATTAAAAAGGTGCATACAACTTGAAATAAGGCTTAGTGATCATAATGAATGTGATGTAAATGGTGAAGAGTTGTGCAAAGAAACTGAGGCATTGATTGTTGCCTGAAAATGTACCCGACAATGGATTGAGCATTTTGAAGTTGATAAATTCAAACCAAATGCAAGATATATTAGCAAATGTATGGGTAGTTCTGCAAGTTATGCTGATCATTCCTCTAACTGTGGCAAGTGGGGAAAGAAGTTTCAGCAAACTGAAGTTAATTAAAACCTACCTACGATCGTCAATGTCGCAGACAAGGTTGAATTCGCTGGCGATTTTATCGATCGAAAATGACAGTTGCTGAAAAAGATTTTTCAGAAATAATTAATAATTTTGCTGATTTGAAATGTATAAAGAAGATACATTAAGAAAAATTTGTTTTCCATAAACTGATCAAAAAATGAATGAATTAAACTAAATGTTTTAATTATATTAAGTTTTAATGGATTTATCGTTTGAAATCAATAAACGTATCGTAAAAATTATGTGATACCTATTGGCATTGTATGCATTATAGTTACTTATCTATATGATAATTTGGATATTTCGTATTGTGATCATCAGTAAAACAATGTGAATATAATATTGCCTTTAACATATTATATTGCTCGGTTACAGTTCAGTATATTGTTTTTTTCCAGCTTAAAAATAAACTCATAAAGAATACCTTATACCGAAATGCCTCGGGCCGGCCTTGCATGGAACAGAGGCTTCTTTTCATTCGGTTTGCAAAAATTTATATTGGCCTAATATTATACGTTGTTCCTTCGCGTTTTCTGAGGTGTTATGATTGTGCATGATCGAACACAATATTCTTGTTCATTTTATATACTGCAACGAAGGAAAATAACCTTTCAACAAAAATATTTTGATTTGTCCAATGATAGACACTGTAAATTTGACATAAATTATAACCGAATAAATATTAGACGAGTATCACAAAAGAAAAATTATTGTACATTTCATAAGATTTCTATGCTTTGTTAGTATAAATTTAGATTTCACAAAAGCTTCGCGGGCCACATAAAATGATCTCGCGGGCCGCGGTTTGCCCACCCCTGTCCTATTAAATCGGCCTCTCGAGATCACTCGGATACAACTATGCAACCACGCAGGAATAAATAGAGGAGAAGTCATGTGTTGGACACATCAATTCATTAACGTTTATGTGAATGACGGTTCAAACGGAATAAGATGGGCGGATCACAAAGCTTCCGCATATTGATGTAATGGATCGATCGAAAGGAAGAGAATACAACTATGCAACTCTACTCTCCATCAAGAATTGTCAATAACCAAAGCCTTTTATTCAACGCTGGAATAAATAGAAGAAAATAACCCGTATAGAGACTTGTCCATTTTCTCAATTGCATCGCTTACATTAGAGAGACGTGGAAACGGCGGACGTTACACGTGGATATTCCGTCAAAGTTGCCGCTCGCTATCTCTCCCCGATGAAGAAGGGCGAAGAAGACGTGTACTGGAGCCTCAAACCACTCCTCGCGTATAGCAGGATTGTAGGCCTCGCACCGTTTCCCATTAAAAGAGAAAATGGCGCCGAAGGGTGCTCATCCTACATTGCCATTCTTTACAGCATCTCGGTGCACATATTATGGTTATCAGTCATACTGGCTACGATATACAAGTCTCTGGTGCATAATAATACAAGTCCGGACTGGACTCCGATAGACTGGTCGTTGCAAAAGTTTTGGGTCTCCTTCATCCACCTTATAGTTTTCGCCAACGCGTCCACCTTTCTTACTAAGAGATCCAACATCCACGGTGCCTTAGTGGAAATCGTCAAGTTGGACGAAGCCATGTCTAGTTTCGGAACCGATAGCGACGCAGTTGGAATCAGGAGATTCGTCGAGAAAGAGATGTATTTGGTTGGGATATGGGCTGTCGGTTATATCACACTTTCCCACCCTTGGCGAATCGACTACAGCGGTGAAGGCGGAAATTTACAGTTCTACCTGTCGGCCTATATGGCTATGACGATGGCATCCATAGAGCTACAGCAGCACAACCTGGTGCGAAACCTCAAACTCGCAATATCCCGCTTGAAGTTTGAGACGACTCTCTGCTACCAGTTGTACCATAATAACGTACAAAACCGTTGGATTGGGGCAACTCAGGAAGGTCCTTCGCGTCGACATCGAAGTTCACGCCTCGCAAAAAGAGTGAAATGTTTGAGGTCTATTCACATTACTGTCTTTCGCCTCATTCGGAACTTGAATAAAATTATCGGTTCGTTAACTATGTTTGAAGTGATGTACACCGCCATGGATGCCATCGTGACTTTGTATTTCACCGTGGACAATCTTCTGCGGGCGAGAATCTTACCCGAGAACGCCCGGAGACTAATCTCAAGCTATTGGTGGGATACATTCTCACTTTATTTGCTTTTTCTCATCTTGGGTTCCTGCCAATCAGCGTCAGAGGAGGTGAATATTGGATTTCTTTCTTTTTCAGCGCATTCTATACTAAAATATAAGAGCGTAAATTTCACTACACAGCTAAAAGTTTTTGTTTAAGCCAAGATTACATTAGGGGTACAATTCTACATCAATCGGATAAGTACCGGAAAATTAAATTTTTTCATAGGTTTTTGGTTTTGGTAATATTTGAAAAGGAGGAAGGCGCTTGGTGAATCTTAGGTTTCATACGGCAATCATTTATTGTACAATTTTGATAAAGGATTGGTAGTTGACTTTATCAAATTTCAGCATCGAAGTCTGCATTGCTCGGGAATGTTTACAAACTCCCACGAAGAAAGCGAATGTAGAGATTGTACGAGAGGGCGAGGCAAGGCCGTTTTCTGGTCTTCCCCACCACTTCTAAGGGTCTGCAGGTTTATCGGACGTGCTCATTTTCCATTGGAACATATTGCTGACAACAAGCTAGTTTTGAGGTACAGCGTCGCGGTTTATCTGACGGTTACTTGCGTTCTCTTGTGGGGCGTGAAATATTCCGTCGCAATTTTGGATAATATTGGCCTAGCAGTGGCAGTCGTAATTTATGGGAAAATTGTGGTGTACTTCACAGTCATGGACAGCTGTTTGGTTTTATTTATATACCTCGATCCATGGTACGTGGATTGTTGATAGATTTGATGAAGTTTGACGAGTTGCTCGCAAGATCTCTCATCTATTCGTACATTTCTTGCATGGACTTTAGAAGACAAATGTTAATTTTCTGGCTGTCTTTACTCATACTGACTCTTCTGTACAACCCTGAATTTTCAGCGCACTCGTATAAAAACGTAGTCAATAAATCGTTCGCCCTTCTTTATACGAGCACGTGTCTGGTCTTTGCTCGACTGCAGCAGTATAATATCTTGCAACATCTGTAACTAGTTTGTCCTGCTTGAATGAAGATACACGTAGGAGCGTCTCAACAAGTTTCTCCGCACTCATGCCATCGAAAGTACCTGAAATTGTTTTGTCGGAGCGAAGTAAACTGTGGAAGCCCCTCTATCTTGACCTCTGCAAGGTCAGCCTTGCCGCGAGCAAGATCTCTGGGCGTGTAATCTTGCTCAACGTGGCGTACACTTTGGTATACCTTACCGTGGTGGCTTTGATGAAGGTTCCAGAATTCGCTTCAAAACACTGCAGATAATCGGGTTATTATTTGGGGCCAACTTCGAAGTATTTGGAGTGTTACATGTCGTGCTGTCGTACAAGTCCGCATCTGATGAGGTGAATAAATGCATCTTTAAATATTTTTATTGTACAAAAATATTTAATTGTAAAAGTTGGGGTTGTTTGTGTGGGAATGTGAATAGATGACAGAGAGAACGATGGTGTGAGAAACATATTTTTCTATGATTTTATGTGCATCGTTAATTCAATGTGTTAATAAGTACATAGCAGAATTGGTTTATACTTAGCGGAACTCGGTATTTGGGGAGGAACGAAAATAAGAAGTTTTAATGTCGGAATGGGGGTCGAAATGTAGATATTAGTGATGCCCCAAATACGTTCCGTTGGAGTTTTTAGAATACAATATAACGCAAAATGGAAATGGAAAACAATAAAAAATAACTATTTGGTATTATCTTATGTATTCCTATAATAGTGTTAAAAGAATAAGGTTAAAGAGATCTGCAACTTAATTTTATTTACCATCTTAAATCATTCGGCGTTATTTCCGATTTCTAATGACCAGAGATGAGTGCGGTATTGGGACATGTGTCCCTCGAGCCATAAAGGTTGGGATCCGCCTTTAGAATCATCGCCAGTGCCATAAAATTCGCCTCGAAAAGAAGGGAACGATTATTAAAAATAGCATTATTGACCATCGAACTCATCTCTTTACATTCAGGGAGATGAGGCCAAAGTCAGTGTGGCGCATGATCTCGGTATTTGCGAATTCAGGGGATGTGTAGTGAGTGTTTATAAGGGAAAGAGAGTATCTCGAACGCAGGAGCAGCGAAGGCTCATCAATGCGTATTCGGATATATCTCAATGTCACGACGTAAGGTCATAACCTGCAGCAGTTCAGCAATTTAATTTAGTTTCAGGTAATTTATCAAATAAATCCTGTTAAGCAGTGTTTCGTCAGTGTGATGTATTAATATGTACTCGTTATTACAGATATTTGCAAGATTATTTTTACGATTGCTCAACGGAAGATTTAGTTTTTAATTACATATTGGTTCACCCTTTTATGCGTTTTATACGAGCTATAATTATTTGATAACCAAATTGTCTAAAATATGTGCGTATAACATTTGTACATTCGATTGTCATATAAGGTGCCCAGACTTTGGATTTCTTAATTCGCAGAATGAGTTGTTTAAAAACGAAACATACTATTATTTAAAATATTGTGGATTTATCAATGTTTGTTTTGACTCACAATCCGACGATTAGAAATATTCACACAATTAAACAATCGGTTTCAATCCACATTAAGAGGAATGCAGAATCAGATCCATAGGGTCGTAAAAATACAACAATATTTTGTCTCGTAGTTTTTGTGTGTCCTTCGTTTAAACGAAAATAAGAAAATTTGTCCCCTTCTCTTTACCTGTTATATCGACGATATTGTTGATGCGATTACCAGGCATTCATGTGAGATTCTTCTATATGCCGATGACTGTAAAATCTTTAATCGCATCTATAGTCCTTCTGATAGTCTCTGCCTTCAAAACGCTCTTAAAGCCCTTTCCTGTTGGTGTCAAACATGGAAACTTAAACCCAATCCATTAAAATGCAATTATATTACGTTCACCCTACGAAAATCTCCGCTTTGTACTGTTTACCATCTTTTAGTTTCATCCCTTACTATAAGTCACTCCCAAGATGATTTAGGTGTCATATCTGACTCCAAACTAACTTTCTTTCCTCACATTCATAAAATTACTTCCAAAGCCATGTCTCTTCTGGGTCTTCTCTATAATTTTACTGAAACAGATGATCACCTTGCTCTGAAATACTTTTTACTTTATCCATATACGTAGTAGGTATCGAGAAAGTATTGTTTTCATGAAAAAAATCGAATTCGAGATTTCAATGGAAATACACCTTTTGAGGTCCCCTGAACACGTTTTGACTGTTTTCTTGATTGTGCGGTGTGTGTGTCCGTATGTGTGTGACAATTTTGCGTGCTCTCTGATTCAAAAAACTATTCATGAAATCAGCATTAAATTTTATATTTGTGATTTTATATATATACTAGCTGATCCCGCGCAATCTTTGCGCGGTGAATTTTCAATCGATTTATAAAAAATGATGAAGTATGTAAAATAAGTTATCTCAATAATTCACATTTAACACTAAAAATGCATTTCCTTACACAGTAATTGATCGCGAACTTTTATGTTTTTCTTTTTTTCAAATATATATACTTTCTTTTTTATATGACAATCAATGCAACCGTTTATGTAGATTATCAATGGAGAGAAGATAACCATGTAATGTGTTTAAAAAATAACGTGTGTCCCTATTCTCATTTAATTTTAAATTTATGCGTGAGCCTATTTGCGTTAATAAACGTTATGGATGTATAATATAATGGTTCTACTTAAAAAGAGATAAGATTCCAGCATTCAAACGATGATAGGAAGATTCAACTGCTTCCCATCGCGGTTAACCGAATAATTATCCGTAAGTATTTATGTTGGTTTGTATAAATGTTGACATTGCTAGTGCAATAATTTCGATGCTTAAACAAAGTGCGAAGCGAATAACGCTATTCTTTCACATATTTGAAGGTTTAATTGGCGTTAATTGAATCGGAGGCAACAATTACGGTGGCCTTGACAACGTCCGGAAAGAGTACGAAATATCCGTAAAATTTCGAAAACAATTGCGTATTTCTGAATGATTCGACCGTGTAACATGTGAGCATCGCAAGAGTAAGATAGTATAGAGTTTTAGCCGTCGAATAAAGCAAAAAGGAGGAAAATCGGTCCATATTTACGTGTTTTAATGAATGAAGGAAAAAAACCTTGCACTCTGAAAAATTGAAAATCTCGTGTAAACTTATAAGAAAATATAATTGTCTCCTGGATTCGAACCCGGAACTTTATGAAAATGAGAATAGTTTCTAGAGGCCTTCCTATCTTGTAGAAAAAACGCAGTTTACCGCATATCTCTACGACAGTGTTTCTCAACCTTTTTGTCATTCACGGACCACTTCAAGCGTTCCTTTACTTACCGCGGACCACTAGGTTGGGGTTGTTTTGTGTCTATGAATTCTCCTGGCAAATTTACAATTTTTCTCCTTTATTATCGGCTCTGCTAAGAAATAAATCGGAGATAATAACGTACGAATGGTAAGGGTACTTTTAAAAGAAAGCAAAATGTGTGTGTTGTTATATTTTTTATTGGAAAAATAGAAATAAAAAAGGCTTCAAAAATATTTAATGTGATGGTTGTGCCTGTTTTCTTTTACAAAGTTCTTTTAATTTGGGTCTACATTTTTTTTAGCTTCAATCGAATGTCTGACGTTATATCTAGTCGACTCCTATACTTAGTTTTCATTGCTACTAAAGCCGAAAATCCGGTTTCGCACAAATACGAAGATGAATATGGCATCAACATTTTTAGTGCAATGTTTGATGATTCAGGATATTCCTTTTGAATTTGAATCCAGAAGTCTGTCAGCAGTGTATTTTCGACTTTCAACTTAAGTGCTCCATCTGAATAAATATCAATCAAATCTTCTTGTGATTTAATTGATAAATGTTTTGTTTTTAAATTGGATGCAAATGGATTGCGGATCCAATTGTACAAGTCATAATTTTCAGGATAGTAATCTTGGAATTTTTTGTTTCAGCGAAGACAAATGAGAATAGATATGTTCAGATATATCTAACTGAAGAGTTAAATTATTTTCTTCCAAAAAGGATTCCATTGTAGCAAATGTTTCAAAATTCTGTTTTTTGATGTGTTGCATCCATAAATCAAGTTTTTTAATAAAACCCTGAACCTTATCATTTGCATTAAATAAATTTACTGCTGACCCTTGAAGCTGTCGATTCATTTCATTTAATTTAGGAAATATATCAGAGAGATATGCTAATTTAATGAGCCATTTTTCATCGGTAAGGCAGTCAGCATGATCTAATTTTGAATTTTTTAAAAATAACATTATTTCTTGTCGAAGATGAAACAATTTTGTGAGTATTTTACCATGGGATAACCAACGAACTTCTGTGTGCAAAAGAAGTTTTTGTATTCACTTCCCATTTCATCACAAAGAGCAGCAAATAACCGACTGTTCGTTGGTCTTGACTTAATGAAGTTTATAATTTTTATCGCTACATCTAAAACGTCTTTAAATTCACTTGGCATAACTTTACAAGCCAAGGCTTGTCTGTGAATATTACAATGTACCCAAGTAATATTAGGAACAATTTCTCGGATTTGAGCCATCACACCACTGTGCTTTCCTATCATTGTTCTGGCACCATCGGAACAAACACCAACGCACCGTTTCCAGTCAATTTTATTTTCAGTTATGTAAGAGTCGAGAGACGTAAAAATATCTTTTGCAGTGCTTCTTAAGGGCAATGACTTGCAAAAGAAAAAATCTTCTTGAACACTTCCTTCAAAAATGTATTTTACAAAACACAACAGGTGTGCTAAACCTGCAATATCTGTTGACTCGTCAAGTTGTAATGAAAAGACGTCACTAGCTCGCACCCTATTTATTAACTTAGTTTCTACATCACAAGCCATATCACAAATACGCCGAGAAACTGTATCATTTGAAAGCGGAATAAGGTCCAAGCCTTTTGTTGCTTTTTCACCGATCATTGTCCTCACGATATCTTTCGCTGCAGGAAGCACTAAATTTTCACCAATTGAATGGGCTTTCCCTGATTTTGCAATTCGCAGACTCACTAAATATGAAACTTTCAATAACTTTTATTCTGTTTTACCACATGAGGAAATAATTTTTTTCTCTATCTTAAGTTCTTTTAATTTTCTTTTAAAAAAATCTTCCGGCTTATTTTTGAAATTAGGATGTTTAGTTTCTAAATGACGACGCAAATTTGCAGGTTTTAAACTTTCATTCGCCAATTCTTCGTAGCACAAAAGACATAAGGGCTTTGGTTCACTTTCAGTTCCATTCCATGTAAAGCCTAATTTTATATATGATTCATCATACTTCCTCATTATCTTCTTTTTCTTCATTGTCTTTCCTTTTTAAGGACTAGTACTAGGTCGTAGTACTTCATCATTACAGGTTTCTTCACTAAGATCTGCTTCACACCTAGTATTGGGTTTACGTTTCAAAAATCCTGTTTTAAGCCACTTATCCATGTTGTTCAGTATAGGGCTGATATTAAATTTCTAAAATAAATAATTCCAATCTCAAACAAAATATCAGTTATTAATTAAATATAATTAAAAATAAACTAAAAAAACTCACCCGACATATACAATCAAATAATCACTACATAATTTAACAGTTATTCTCGCACACTAAATTTTATGAAAACGCAAAAAATACTTTACGAATACACAAAAACAAATCCAATACATATTAAATGCTCAGAAACTGGAAGTCGACTGTGACAGGTGAAAGCTTGTGGCCGCACCAACAGCGCGGTGGCGACACACAATGTCTTACATTGTAAGAGATACCGCCTGATTTGCGACAACAAAGTAAACAGTTGATTGTCTGTATTTATACATATTAGCAATTTATTACAAGTGAAGAAAATTTTTTAAATTTTATTTGTGAAAAAAATATTTTGCCTTCCCTCGGTGGTCCGCGGACCACAGGTTGAGAAACACTGCTCTACGACGAACGACATTTGAGAAACAGGGTGGGAGGGACGGCTATTATAGATATAGATTCTTAAGACTTGATAACAATCTGTCAACCGGAAGTAGCGGTTTACTTTTGTAAAATTTTAGTTTTTCTTAAATATTTTGCTTAAAACTGAGTTTTTGTTAACATACATATATAGGTATACAAAAGTTATAGATATTATTTTGTCTACAAATTTTGTTTAAACTAAATTTGTATGAGGAATATTTCAAGAAATATTCTATTTCCCTCGAAATTGACGGTTAGTGGCAGCTTGCGCGCGTGTTAGTGACAACAATTGAATCGCTAGCGCTGAAGCGTGTACGTCGAACTGTTCCTACCGCCGTATTTATTTGATTTTAGTTGACAACTAACGTATGGAGAAAGTCATGTGTTGGACACACCAATTTATCAACGTTTATGTGAATAATCGTTCAAACGGAATATGATGGATGGATCACAAAGCTTTCCGCATATTGATGTAATGGATCGATCGAAATAAAGAGAATACAACTATGCAACCCTACACTCCACCAAGAATTATCAATAACCAAAGCCTTTCATTCAATGCTGGGATAAATAGAAGACTTGTCGCATTTTCTCAGTCGCATCGCTATCATTAGAGAGACGTTGAAACGGCCGACGTTACACGTGGATATTCCGTCAAAGTTGCCGCTCGCTATCTCTCCCCGATGAAGAAGGGTGAAGAAGATGTGTACTGGAGCCTCAAACCACTCCTCGCGTTTAGCAGGATTTTAGGCCTCGCACCTTTTCCCATTGAAAGAGAAAATGGCGCCGAAAGGAGCTCATCCTACATTGTCATTCTTTACAGCATCACGGTGCACATATTATGGTTATCAGTTGCACTGGTTACGATGTACAAGTCGCTGGTGCATAATAATACAAGTCCTAACTGGAGTCTGATAGACTCATCGGTGCAACAGTTTTGGATCTCCTTCGTCCACCTTATAGTTTTCGTCAACGCGTCCACCTTTCTTACTAAGAGATCCGACATCCACGGTGCCTTAGTGGAAATCGTAAAGTTGGACGAAGCCCTGTCTAGTTTCGGAACCGATAGCGACGCAGTTGGAATCAGGAGATTCGTCGAGAAAGAGATGTATTTGGTTGGGATATGGGCGGTCGGTTATATCACACTTTCCCACCCTTGGCGAATCGACTACAGCGGTGATGGCGGAAATTTACAGTTCTACCTGTCGGCCTATATGGCTATGACGATGGCATCCATAGAGCTACAGCAGCACAACCTGGTGCGAAACCTCAAACTCGCAATATCCCGCTTGAAGTTTGAGACGACTCTCTGCTACCAGTTGAACCATAATAACGGACAAAACCGTTGGATTGGGGCAACTCAGGAAGGTCCTTCGCGTCGACATCGAAGTTCACGCCTCGCAAAAAGAGTGAAATGTTTGAGGTCTATTCACATTACTATATTTCGCCTCAGTCGGAACTTGAGTAAAATTATCGGTTCCTTAACGATGTTTGAAGTGATGTACACGGTCATGGAAGCCATCGTGACTTTGTATTTCACCGCAAATACAATTCTTGGGGTGAGAATGTTACCAGAGGACTCCCTGAGACTAATCTCGAGCTATTGGTGGAATACATTAACACTTTCTTTGTTTTTCCTCATCTTGGGTTCCTGCCAATCAGCGTCAGAGGAGGTGAATATTGGATTTCTTTCTTTTTCAACGCATTCTATACTAAAATAGGGCCTTAAGGGCGTAAATTTCACTACACCGCTAAACGTTTTGTTTAAGTAAACATTACATTATAGGTCCATTTATACATCAATATGATAAATGCCGGAGAATAAAACTTTTTCATAGGTTTTTGGTTTTGGTAATGTTTGAAATGTAGGAAGGCGCCTGTTGAATCTTAGCCTTCATACTGCATTAATTTAGTGCAAAATTTGGATACAGGTTTGGTAGCTGAATATTTCCACCTTGAATTAGGCGTAACATATTTCTTTGACTTAAAACGAACGTCATTCTTAATAGAAATAATGTTAATACAGTCTCACTAGGAAAGTTTTTAAATATTAATTTGCATCCTTTTATTATTATGTTGAAAAATACCATTATCGTAAAAAATTAACAAATTGAATAAATAAATGGATTCGATCGTCCGCCAAACAAACACGTTCTGAAAGAGACACAAACTCGCCAGGGCAAAAAGAATTGAACGCTGATGCCGAACAAATGGAAAGCAGGACGTATACGTATTTCAAGTCTTACGAGCATTGGTGAATTGTAATCTATGCTTTTTAGGAATATTTAGTTCACTATTTCATTTGTTACACTACGAAGAATCGCTTTAATTTAAGAGTGTAAATTTTAGCATCGAAACCTGCATTACACAGAAATGCATAGAAACGCCCTTGAAGAAAGATCGCGTAGATACCACTCAAAAGGACGGGAAAATGACGTTTTCTGGGCTTCCGCACCGTTGCTGAAGGTCTGCAGGGTTTTCGGACTCGCCCCTTTTCCTTTAGAGCGTTTTCCCGGAAGTGGCCCCTCCAAACGAGTTGTCATGTACAGCGCAGTGATGTACTTGGTGTTACTATCCGCTATGACGTGGGAGGCAATCATTTTCTCTAACGGTAGGATGAATCTAAGAGGTGCTGTGGCGATTTGTTGGTCAATGATGGCGTACTTCATCGCTATAAACAACTGTATGACTTTGTTTCTCCGCCGATCCAGGATTCATGGATTGATGATCAATTTGGTGAAGTTTGACGAGAGACTCCTCCGACACGACATCGTTATCGACTCGTACGATTTTCGCAAGAACGTCACAAGACAGATGTTCGTCTTCTGGCTCGTCATCGTCGTACTTTTCGTTCGTAGCAACCAATTGAATTCGCCCCACAAGAGCGTATATGGTTTGATGAGGAATTTCCTATTAGTGTATATGCCAAGCTGTCAATTCTTGGTTCATCAGCAAATTTTCAACATCCTGCAGCACCTAAACTTGAGATTAGTCTGTCTGAACAAAGATATAGTTCGATATGCGCCGAAAGGTTTTGGATTTGCGCAGGTAAAACGGTGTAAACTGTGGACATCTCTCTACCTGGATCTTTACAATGTCATTGTGACCGTGAACAACATCTTTGGAAGTGTAATCTTATTCAACATACCGTACACTATGTTAGACGTAGTATTCGTCATATTCCTTTTCGCGGAGAACGTTGTAACGGACCTATTACCCTTGGATGACCTCAATGAATTTACCTTGTTAATATTGTGGTTTTTCTTGGAAACGTTCGCAGTGTTGCTCAGTGTGGTGTCGTGTCAGTCAGCTTCTGATAAGGTGAATTGGGTATGCTTAACATTTATATTGGTTTGTATATATGTTTTAGTACTTGAGACAAATTAACACCCTGACATAACAACCTTTCTATAGTAAACGTTTGTTTTTACGAACGTTGTTGAATCCGCGGGAAAGCTATCCTCATATAAGAATGTGAATGCAAAAATATTTCTCATTCCTGTTAAATGAATAGTCCATTTACGGTAAAATGTAGTTAAACACAGAAACTCTATAAAGATTCATCATTTTCTTAATGGTATCAACGAACTTACGTGCTCGTCATGTTATTTTTAGAGAGATTAATAAAAAGTGATTACGAAATGAAGTAGAGAGTTTTATGGAATTTCGAAATTTCCAATATTATACGCATTTCCATTCGGAAATAAGCATATAGTTTACCGAACTAACATTTAACGTTTATATATATATATATATTATAATGTTATGTTATATATAACATAATGTTCTGAAATAGTAATTTTTCACTTAGAAATATATAAATGTACTTATAACACATTCTGTATTTGATTCTAAAATCGAGGACATAATTTATCAAGTAGGTATATAAATCTTATACAGTGTATAGTTCGGCAATTTGTGCATAAGAATTTCTACATATATTCTAAATATTGTGAAGTATATATGCCGTCATTCACGAGGGAAAAAGATTTGCTGTCGTGTTCGGAACCAGAAAATTTGGAACACGAATGATTAAATCTCCAAATAATATCTTCGGGAAATTTTACTCGTAGAACAAAACTAAGAAAACATAATCATACCAAACCTGATCTTAGTGTTGTATCAGTTTGCCACCTATCTCGATCCCTAAAATAACGTTTTCGTTATCAGTAGAAAAAATTACTACCTGTTGAAGACTATCAAATCGTCACAAATAAGTAGCCGATTTAATATGCAAATAGGACAAAACTATCGGAGCAGATGTACTCGTAAAGGAATTCGGTGGTAACATTCGTGGTTACAGGTTTTTCGCTTATATATGCGGCACGATCGGTAGATCGGGGGGTACTTAAAGAATAAGTAACGGAAATTGATTGTTATTTAAGAGGGAAAACAGTTTTCTATTTCGTTTTGATTCCCAAAATGAACAGTAATGGATATAAAATCGACTTTTTCCGGTCATCGGGTCATCTCCCATTCTCGCAGACTTTCATTCTCAGGTTCCCCTAAAAAATGAGCCATCTGTCTTAGCGAGTTATGTGTAAAAATCTTACGTAAAGAATGAATATTTATTTGTTAAACGTTACGTTAGCCAACTTTTATGTGGCGATAACTATTTTAACTTTCTAGAACATACTATTATGTGCATTTTATATTTTCACGTATCAGCGGCTATAAAACTTTTTTTCATTAAATGATTTTATAAGTTTTATTTTTCTGTTTTAGTCAAAAGCAAAAGACTTTCTCAGCTTACTGAGATATTATCTACTCAAAATATTTTAAAAACTTCAGCAATTTGAATTCTCACTAATATGTGGACCGATTCGACGTGTGGTAGTAAATAAACCGCAGCAAAGAAAATATTGTTATTTTCGGCGTTCGTTGTACCAAGTGTCGAACACATACGATAATTCTAACTAATTTAAAAATGCAAATGACTAATGTGCTACACTCACACCCACGTTAATCAAATGGCGGAAATTAACGCCCCTAGAATTAATCTTGTCTTTAATGCGGGCGGTGGGCTGGTTTAGCTTTAATAAGGTTAAGGCCAAGTAATTCCTGAAAGTTTGATCGAAGCAGTTTTCTCACCCCTCTCCATTTTATTCTGGAATCGCACCGCACAAATTCCATAAATATGCCACCAAATTTTCTCTCTAGGCACCATTAACTCTTCAGTTAGATATATCTGAACATATCTATTCTCATTTGTCTTCGCTGAAACAAAAAATTCCAAGATTACTATCCTGAAAATTATGACTTGTACAATTGGATCCGTAATCCATTTGCATCCAATTTAAAAACAAAACATTTATCAATTAAATCACAAGAAGATTTGATTGATATTTATTCAGATGGAGCACTTAAGTTGAAAGTCGAAAATACACTGCTGACAGACTTCTGGATTCAAATTCAAAAGGAATATCCTGAATCATCAAACATTGCACTAAAAATGTTGATGCCATATTCATCTTCGTATTTGTGCGAAACCGGATTTTCGGCTTTAGTAGCAATGAAAACTAAGTATAGGAGTCGACTAGATATAACGTCAGACATTCGATTGAAGCTAAAAAAAAACGTAGACCCAAATTAAAAGAACTTTGTAAAAGAAAACAGGCACAACCATCACATTAAATATTTTTGAAGCCTTTTTTATTTCTATTTTTTCAATAAAAAATATAACAACACATACATTTTGCTTTCTTTTAAAAGTACCCTTACCATTCGTACGTTATTACCTTAATCGATTGTGCAAACCATTCAGATTGTATCAGCCGACAATGTATGGGAACAAATATAGTTCCATTTATTTCCACTTTAAAAAATGCATTAGGTTTCACCCAGCGATAATGGGGGCTACTAAAAATATATAGGGTTCATTATTCAGACGTCCTTGCTTGAGTGCGTTGCGTAAGAAGGTTAGATATGATCACAGGCAGCCACCTCAAATATTTCCAAATATTCTTCAATTACGTAAGCGAGATGGAGACACATAGTAGACCAGGGGTCGGCAACCTTTTTGACAAGAAGAGCCATTTTTTCAAAATGTGTATAGAATCCAAGATAAGATGAGCTGCAGAGCATGTATAATGAAAAAATACGTAATAATGCCATCAGGCCATATTTAATGACATCTATTTATTTAAATGCTTCACGCACGCATTTCTAAAGAAAACTTTACATTTTCCCCTACTCAGAGCAAGATATACCTTTCACGATGTTAATAATTCTGATCCATTCAGAATATCGACGATGTGCTACTTCGTTTATATTTGTCGATAATATAATCTTTGGATTAGGAACAAATTGGACTTTTATATGTATGGCCTACAACGCTTAAACAAATAAAGAAAACGAGAAGAAAAAGTGACTTGGGACCTAGGAAACTGAAAGAAAGGATGCATTCAGCATCTGGAAATTTGGAAAATATACCGAAGACCGTAGAAAAGGAATGGGAGGAAATTAAAGACAATATCAAAGTTACCTTGAAAAATAGGTTGGAAAAGAAGTGAAGAAAATCAGAGAGAGAAAATGGATGAGAGAAGAAAATGGAAAAACGTTAACAGCATGTGTCTGTGCCATTCGTAAATCATCAGAAAAGAAACTTAAGAGTTTCAGTTTTTGGGAGCAGTTTCATGTCGATTGGGAGAGTTGCTCTGCCATATATAATTCAAATAAGCCCACAGGATTCGGCTCACAGTGGCCACGGAACGTTCGGTCAAAATTTCGGTTTCTTGAAAATATCTCAGCAACCAATTTATCGATTTTGATGAATCCTCCGCCAATGCCGTATAATCTTATCCAACATAGCATACGTTCCGTTAGACATAGTTATGGTCCTAATCCTTTTAGTGGTTACAATTGCAACGGAATTTCTATCCTTATATGAGCTCGCTGGATGTGTATTGACATAATTTGTGTTTTCTTCGAAAGGTTCGGTGTTATTCTCAGTGTGGTGTCGTGTCAGTCAGCCTCTGATAAGGCGAATTAGGTATGCTTTACATTTATGTTTGTTTGTTTATTAACTGTTAGCGCGCTAGACATATTAACGCCCTGGCACAACAACCATTCTATAATTAACGTTTTTATTAGCAAAATTTCTTTAAAAAAATATCGTATAATTTTAACTATGTTTGTCGATTGTATATCTGTATGGATATATCACGGAAATGATGTTTTAAATTTCCGCCCCCTAAACCTATTATAGAAATTCATTATATTGGACATTTAGAAAAATGTTAAATTACCTTGGGAAGACACCGAATTTTAACCTTATCAATTTATCGGTGTGGCTACCCTACTGGGAAACATTAAAACCAAATTTCCAATTTCTGTAAATTTCGAGTGAAGGGCTAAAGCTATGATTAAATTCTTGTTATAATTTCCAATGCTGAAGTATATTTACGTGAAAAGAACAATATTTACTTACCCCGTCATATTTTGACAAACTTCATTTAATCGAACTCTTTGAGTAAAATAGTGATTTTGAGAAGTTTGAAAAGCAAAGTAGTTTCTTATTAGAAAATTGGAGGTATAGATAGATAGATAGATACAAATGTTATTATTCCGAGACAGGGTCCTAAAGAACATGATACAAGGTACATTAAATATAGCAAGATAACAGGTAACTCAGTATTCGGACAAAACTAATAAAACTTAAACAAAACTGCTGTTTATGTTGGGTGTATTTACCAGCTATCTCGATCTCCAAAGAAAGGGTTTCGTCGGATGTTATCAGTAGAAAAAATAACAACCCTTTGAAGACCATCATCTCCTCACCGATTTAAAAGGAATATATGACAAAACCAACGGTGTAGGTGTACTCGCAAACAAAGTTGGGGCTAACATTCTGGGTTACAGGATTTTCACTGATATCTGCAGCACTAATGGTAGATTGTGGGGCTCTTGAAAATAATGGATGGAAGTCGATTCTTATGTAAAAGGGTAAACATTTTTGCTGTCGCGGAATTAATTCGATTTCGGCAATTAAGAGTAATGGATATAAAATCGACTTGTTCCGGTCATAGCGCTGGGATGATAAAGGTGTATACGCGCTGAAAAAGGATTATTTGCCTGCGAAATCGAGTTTCTTTTTTGATCAAAAAGGGAGAATTTCAATCTTCTTTGAAGTTACTCCATTCAATTTCAAGGATAGAGGGACCAATTTCTTCGAAATAACTGGGAATTGGTTAAATTTTTCATAGAGGAAGAATAGAAAATAAAATGTACAAGCTCGGAACACATCGAAAATTCTAATATTTTGTGAGAAAAATATGAAAATTTAATGTTTCTTTTAGGTAAACACTGTCCTTTCAATTGAAGGTGATTTGTTAACGCTTCAGATCATATATGAAGGTTATAGACGTGTTCATTCAGTGTTCATACCTACCCTGTGAAGTGTAGGGACATTAATATCCTCTCCACTTAAAATTTAACACAGTTATACCTGCTAACGAAGATTTTTTTCATAAATTCACTTGTAACACATAATTACAGGGTTGATGAACAAGATCGAAATAGTAACATGGATCTACAGAGGAGACTGAAGAACACATCTGTAAAAATCGCGGATCGAGACCGATCGAAATTGCGTGAAAAGGATGTGTTCTGGACGTTAGCCCCTCTGCTGAAAGTCTCCAGGATTTTCGGATTCGCACCCTTCCCATTAGAACGTCCTCGCGACGCTGAAAGCGTCGACTACAAACCTGTTGTCAGGTACAGCGTCGCCGTTTACTTAGTGGTTACTTTAGTTGTCATTTTGGACTTGAATTATGCTATTGCAGATATGAATAATGTCGACCTATCAAGGGCAGTGATGATTTATCGGAAAACAGTGGTTTACTTCACCCTAATGAATAACTGTTTCGTTTTATTTACCCGCCGAGCCATGTTACATGGGGTACTGATGGATTTGGTCAAGTTTGACGAGAGGCTCGAGAGACTAAAGATTTGCAAAGAATCGTATAGATTTCGAAAGAACGTAAGAAGACAGTTGTTCGTTTGCTGGCTTGCCGTATTTGTAAATGCTGCCCTTTACATTCCTATTTATTCGAAGTACACGTACGGAAAAATAATCACTAAATGTTTCAACCTTCTTTACACGGGCTCCAGTCTGTTATTGACTCGACTGCAGCAGTATAATATCTTGCGGCATGTGTTGTTGAGGATGTCGTGCTTGAATAAAGAAATACGTCGGGTCGCAACAATAAGTTTCATAGAGCGCACGCCGTCGCAAGGACCTGAAGTTGTTTTCTCGAATCGATGTAAACTGTGGAAGTCTCTCTATCTGGATCTCTACAAGGTCAGCCTTACCGTGAACAAGATCTTCGGAGGCGTAATCTTGCTGATCGCGGCGTACTCTTTGGTGGACATTGTGGTAGTGCTATTCCTGCTGGTGGTGGCCTTGACGTCTGACGTTGTAACTTACAGCTTCGTTCGAATAATGCCGGCCATATTTTGGACTGTCTTAGAAGCGTATGGAATTTTTCTCGTCGTGCTAACCTGCCAATCCGCTTCTGATGAGGTGAATATAGAACATATTTAAATATTTTTATTCTGTGAAAACATTTATAGGAATAGTTAAGATTGTTTCCTTTGGTAATGTGAATGCATCACAGATCAGTAATGTAAAAAATTTTTTTCTATGATTTTATGTGCATCATAATATCAGTGTGCGGAATACATCGAACAATTCGTTTAAACTATCTTGAGCTCTATATCCCTCATATTCCAAAGCAATCAATTCCATAAATCATGGGTTCAAAAGATTTTCTAAGTATACTTAGTTAACGATAGAATTACGTAATTCTTAGACGAAAATTCGTTGTTGTAGGCGTTACTTTGTGGAATATATCCATTTTTGGAGGATAAATAACTGTAGCACTAGTACTTTTTAATTAGTGGAAAAAGTACTAGTGCTACAGGTATTTATCCTCAAGATCTTAGAAGAAACATTTCGATAATTGTAATTTCCGAAATGTTTTTTGAAGACGGTTAGAAAGAAGAAGTTTCAATGCAGACCATTCTCGAAAAATGAGTCGAAGTGGAGATAGTAGTGATTCCCAAGATACGGTCTACGTGTCTTATCCCGCTCGCAGTTTTCATCCGAACCGGCATCAGTTAAACTTTAATGTTTTATGTATGCAGTGCTAATTAAAATGGGAATGGAAAATTACGAAAACAATATTTGTATTTCGTATTATATTACCCATCCCCATAACAGATAAATTCATGTTTAATAATACTGTAAAACTGATCTGCAATTTATTTCTATTTGCACTCTTAAATCATTATTATAGGCTGTTTTCCTCCCGCAATATGTACGATATTAGTCGATATAGACCTATAGTCAAAATGGTTGGGAACCATTGACACAGATAAATTTATAGACGACTCCGAGACTACGTGGAATTCCATCATGATAGGATGGGATGTATTGTTAATACGAATAATAGTTATAACAGCATAACTTTACTGAGACTTCTACAGATTCCACATATTTAAAAAAACAAAATTTTGTCGTTTTCAGTGAATGATCACCATCATCAGTTACCAAGTAACTGATAGGGAGGGTGGGATGAAAAAGGGAGGTTAGCAATTTTGTAGCTTATATGTTTTTTCGAATATGTGAAATCTGTAGAAGTATCAATAAAATATGTGCTGTTACACGCATTTTTCGTATTAACAATATATCCCATCCTTTTAGAGACAATAACTTTAATTATTTATTTTATTTGTCCGATATTGGCATTATAAATGTACAGAACCTCGTATGAAGTATTTAAAGATGAATACGCATAGAATGAATCATTAAAGAAGATAAGTACTTCACGATCTGGATAAAGCGCACTAATTCGTTGGAATAATACTTCGAATTGAATTCAATGTCGTTGTTGCGCAACAGCAAATTCTAATTCACCAGACAATTATCGGGTTCGTTTTAAGGCTGAAAACAAATTCCAGAAAAGGTGATTAAGTATCAAACATTGAAAATGAAATTCTTGTCTAAGGTATCTCCAACAGCCTCGTTATGACTATCAGAGATACCTAATTTTTCAATTATTTTTAGTACTTAATCTCTTATTAAGGAAGCCATTGTAAAGCCTATGTCACATCGTTTCTTTTAAAAATGAGTTTTAGAAATTCTTTCGCCCATTTAAACTTTCGCACTTATCGCCAAAAGCATTATTCCTTTTCTAAAGTTTCAAAAGGTAAACCTTGTTTGGCATTGTCTTTGTCTACCCGGCAAGTGGGAGACCCGGGTCCGATTTCCGGCCAAGTTCCTTCTTTAACTACACATATGTCACACCTATGCACTCACGCATAAAATCTACTTTCCATCTTGTTATTATTGAAAGTGTTTAAGAATTATTCACAATTGTATTTGCCTATAATTATTCTTGAGGACACTGATGTCGAGAGGTATTATACTCATTACACTGTACATTAGATATTTATTTTATGATAAATAATTGTAGGTGTTAAACAGGCGGAGAAATTACTTCCTGGTATTTATTGCTATGGAAGTAATAAAAATGCTACTGGAAGACAGTAATCTTACTATATTCCATTCTACTAAGGTTAATATTACTCAATTCTTAAATTCACAAATGTTTTAAAATGATGCTTTCACATTCCTTATTCCTTGATTGCATAACTGTATGATGACAGACAGACAGACAGACAAACGACTTTATTTAGGGCGAAATTGAGACTGTGCAGTCCCTTCTTACATTTAACCCTTTCGTCAGGATTGAGAATTATATACAATTTAAATTACAGACTTTAACATACATATTGACTACAAATTTTGTTAGTTGACAAAGAGAATTACCATAGAATCATGTTAGTTTTGTGGGTTGGAAAAAAACTGTGTAATCACTTCTTTTAGCACAGAAAAAATGTCCCACTGCGGAAAAACACCTACGAAGAGGAGGGAGGTGATGAGAGGGGAAGGGAGAGAGAACAGGTGAATTGGAAAAGAGAGAAGGATTATAGGAAGGGAGAAACATTGAAAGGGAAGTTTAAACGTCATTCTCTGTTTTTATTAGTTTTTCTGCGTTTTTGGTATACTTACTTGTCGACGATATAGGAAAATCCCGTAGTCGTAAAACATTTCAGTAAATCAGATCAACATCTTACTCGTCCGTCGTCTGTATATCATTTATGTCGTTATAAAACTTTCTTTTAATGGTATTTAAAAAATTATACTTCCTTAATATTAAAAGCCGAGGTATATATTTAGCAATTTGCTTCAGATAACGATTGTGCAGTATCGCCGAGACTGTATTTATATTCATGTTGACCTCTGCCATTCCGCTAGTTAAAGTAAGTACGTTTATTTACTTAAACACGTTTGCTACAGTATATTACTATTTTCACCGCGCCATTAAACCAGACAAATACCATAAATATTTCACCAATTTTTTTCTCCTGGTCAACGACTGAACTGAATCGATTGCGCAAGCTATCAAGACAGATAAATTGTATGGTGTCATCAGTCGAGAATTCGTTGGCTCAATTACCTTTTCTTTCGCGTTCCTCGTAATCCATACTTTGAAAAATGCATAAGGTGTCAGTCAGCTGTGGAGGTCACAGAAAATACAGAAATTCCTTGTATCCCGTCTTCGCTCTAGTGCGTGGCCGAAGGAAGCTGAAAATGACTGCAGGAAGGCACGTTAAAAGTTTCGGTTTCGGCAGTACAGCTATTCTTCCATTACGTAAGAAATCTGAAAACATATACTGGACCCTTAAACCGCTCCTTCTGTTCAGCAGGATAATAGGCATGGCGCCGTATCCTATCAGTAGACAAGATGGCGACGACTGGAGCAGCAACAATCGGGAAACCTTGTACAGCGCCTCGGTGTTTATCACGGCTTCTTCATTCGCTGCCTCCATCATCTACAAGACGCTAAGTAACATTAATATAGAGGAAATTAGGTCGACGATCTCAGAGTCTTTAGAGAAGTTTTGGGTCACCGTCATGCACCTGATGATGTTTGGCACTCTTCTCACATTCATGGCTAGGGGATCAAAAATTCACGAAGCCTTGCTTTATTTGGATAGGTTAGACCAGTGGTCTTCAAGGTGGGCGATAGCGCCCACCAGTGGGCGTTTTTGGATTTTTGGTGGGCGCTAAAGAACTCAACAAATGCTATTCTAATTTTTACACTGAAAAATAAAATTCTACAAAAAAGCTTAATGATACGCACACATATTCTGTACAACTATTACAGTTCGTTTGTCGTTAACTATAGTATCATATCATACTATACTAGCGACAATGTATCCATGCTGCGGTAAAATCGAAAGGCCCATGAGGGTGGTTGGTGTCTCTCGCAGAAGCAGCGAAGCGTTTAAGTTTAATTTTATCAAATATATAAAATCATAAATTTTTAAACACTGTTATTACCGTATTCGGTAATCTCATCTAATGACAATCCCACTAGTATTAGGGTTACCATACCTCCGTAAATCGCTTTGCTACTGGGGGTGCAAAATTATTCTTTGCCCCGGGCGCCAGAAACCCTCACTACGCCACTGGGTGGGCGGTGAACTTATTTCAAAGGTAAAAGTGGGCGGTGACTCAAAAAAGGTTGAAGACCACTGGGTTAGACGAAGACATGGAGGTTTTCACAAACAAGATGGATGTTGGTGGAGCCCGAAAGCGCGTAGAAAGGGAGATGTGGGGTGTTGCGTTGTGCGCCGTCATCATCGCCTTGTTGGGAAACCCTTACTTTTCCGATTACAGTGGGCAAGGGGGAGACTTGCAGTTTGTCATTGTGAACTACATTTCCTTCACCACCATTTCGATGCAGTTGCAGCTAAGAAACCTCGTCTCGAACCTCAAACAACGCTTTACCCGCCTTTTCGCTGAGATTCGACTGCAGTGCCAGCTGTATTTTCCGAGCAAAAAGGAACGTCGTCGTGAGCTGTTAGGTTCGGAAAGACGCTTTATCTCCCGTTTAGGACCTGTTTCCTTCGCGAGCCGTGTCGAGTCGTGGAGGCACCTTCACCATTCCATGTTTCGCCTAAGTCGAATCCTGAATGATATTTTGGGCCCTCTGATGCTGTCTTACAGCATATACTGTATAATGGAAGCCATCATCGTCTCATATAACTCCGTGAATCTGCACCTCGTGGAACTCGACAACCTCACCGGCCACCAGGGAGAGATTGTCATGTGTTGGTGGATCACCTTCGACGCTACCTTGTTTTTCCTCCTAGTGGAATCCTGTCGCACGGCAGCTAAAGAGGTACACGTTAAAAATCTTCGATACGCGTGAGTGAATAACCACGGGATGAACTTGTGTATATGAGGAGACGGAAATTTCCATCTATTGTTCTTATTCAATTTCTAAAGTTTAATTTTTCTATCGTTTGTTATAGCATTGGGGTCATAGCCATACCATAATGCATATGTATTTTAATTTTGTGTTTAAGTGACAGTTATCCCGCTCTTGTCAACATGCTTAAAGCTTTATTGTTTTTAACCCCCGATTCCTTCGTATTACCTGCGCAATATTAGTTCAAGTAGGATTTATGGTTGGAAGTTAGTAAGGGTGACTTATACTCATCCATTTCATTTTTCCAGCATCTATCCTGAAATATAATCACTGATAGAGTATTTGAGTGCACGTATAATAGGTAGGGTATGAATTTTTCGCGTTTTACCCCATTTTTACCCTCCGAATGCCTTTTTTCAAATTCGGATAAAACCCGAAAAAACCTGAAATCACTACTACTGTAATAGCACGCAAATGTTTTAGTTTTGGACTAACGTTTGTGTGCTATTAGAGTAGTAGTGATTTCAGGTTTTTTCTGGTTTTACCCGAATTTGAAAGAATGCATTAGGAGGGTAAAATCGGGTAAAACCCGAAAATTCATACCCTAATAATAGGGTGTAAATTTCGAGAGGGGGACCTACTTAATTTGGCGACCTTCAAAACTCCAATGTCAAAGAGACTTGGTAAAAACCAATTCATCTGTTTTGTATCCCAATGGGATTACCAATAGAATGATATATCCACCACCAAAGCTGGGAGATAAAAAAATCGACAGTACTACAGTTACCTTCCTTCATCCCATCTATGATGAGAGGGAAACAAGGAAAATTAATGGTAGTCGGGGTATAATTTTGTGCAACAGACGTTTTTAATGATTACGAAGTAGAACATAGGTAATACTAAACGGGTGAAAACTTAAGTATTTGCTTACGATATTTTCATCTGGATTAAGTTGGATGAAGAAAATTTACGAATAACCTTTCAAATTTGTTCTGTAATATTTTCACAAATAATCACTGTTTATAGACAAAAATTTAGACAGTAGATTCTAATATAAACCTCTACTTAATTTTTTTTAAAACATGTATAATAGCCAAGAATAACGGAAGGAAATTTGAAATGGATTTTTCTGCTATTATATTATTATTACTATAGCTGAACAGAATATATATTTTTTCCAAGCAAGCAACAGTTTTTCTTGTTTATTGGTTAATTATCATTTTTTGTGTTATGCAGGCCAAACTAGTTGTCAAGAATGTATGCCAATAATATTTGTGTATCGGCATCGTTACTTTAAAAGTCTAAATATTCGTGCTGTTGATTCATATTACTAATTGATTGGCAACAAAAAATATTTAAATTTTGATGGATTTAATTTCGATTCCGACAATTTGAAATTTTCGTATACAATTGTACAGTCGATTTATTCCACATGAGAGCCATAAAAATGGCATTTCTCGGCGCGCTACAACACTACAGTGCCGTATTTCTCGTGTAGTTCATTCGCCATATGTGTAAGCGAAAATAATAAAAATTTGAGCTTGAAGAGCGGAAGACGTGTATTGTTCTCAATGAGTCTTTTCGAGTGAATTTACTAAAGGAGATGACCAGCTAATCCATAAAGGTCTCTCACGAGATATTTTTGTTGGTGAGATATTTTCTTCGAATGAAAGAATTAGTAACCTTCCAATCGATTGTATGAGAATTGCGAAAATAAGTTTGAAATTATTCAGTCGGCCTACCGCCTTTCCCAGAATGCATTGCGCGTATAGACGATAAATATCCAACGTGAGAAACGTTAAACGGACTGGATTCAGAACACGCGATACCATTCTGGAAGAGAATAGGAATGAAGACATCTATGGGACTCTGAGACCACTCCTTTTGTTCATCAGAATCTTGGGTCTTACTGCATATCCTATAACAACGCACGATGTCGGCCAACGCCACGTTTCATTCCGCGTCTTAATTTACAGTGCTCGATATTTCTGACAGTATGGTGCCTGTGGGCAACCACGATCTATATAATCTTGGCAAATGTTGAATCCCCTCCGAATTGGACGCAGATCGACAAGATGGCTGCAAAATTTTGGGCCATTGGCATGTACGCTCCGGTTTTTGCCAGTGCCTTCGTAATCTTGGCAAAGCGTTCCAAATCCACGAAGCTCTCCTCCAGTTCGTCAATCTTGACAAAGACATGGGGTGTTTCTACACAAAATACGTCGCGGTTAGGTTTAGGAAGCAACTGCGGTGGCAGGCTTGCGTGATAACAATTTGGTCGGTCGCTTTCGTGATTCTTAAAAACTTTTTGAGTCTCGACTATTACTTAGATTGTGGGGACTTGTTCTTCGTAGTCGCTATGTACGTATCGTTGGTTTCAGCGCAACCTCACTTGGTGCCTCAAACATAAGCTTTCCCTATTAAAATCCGAAATGAGGTTGAGCTGCAAATCTACGATATGTGTTGTTGCGGGATATCTCTTCAGCAAACGAGAGCGTTCTGCCTTTTCGAGGCGCATACAGGATTGGAGGATTCTTCACTTTTCCATCTATCATCTCTGCTGTACCTTATACGACGTATTGGGAATGACGTCGCTCTTTCAAGGGATCTGCTGTTTGTAGGAAACGATCATAGTGTTAATGTACGGCGTGGACCTGTTCATCGGAGAAACTATAACCTTGAATGAGTATTACGAAGAAATTAATACCCTTATATTAGTCGCCTTCGACCATATGGTGTATTTTCTCGTCCTGATATCCTGTAATTCAGCATCGAAAGAAGTAAACTATAGTTAATGATACTTCGATTTTTATTTTTATATTTCATGTGTCTCAGAATCGGTGTCGCAATTTTGAAATTAGAAAATACACGAGTAAGACCATGATTATCTTTCATATGCCTACTGAAAATGCGTGCGTTTGAAACGAATGACGACACGGAGAAGTGACATTTTTTTCCACAATCTATTTGCTTTATGAAGTATTGGGAATGAGGATTGCACTAGATGAGAGCCTAGGACGAAATATTGGTATTTCGAATAGAAATAAGGAAAAGGGGATAACTTGTATTAAGGCAGAAAGAAAGCCATTTATATCACGGTAAATGTGTTTTTAAAATGGATTTTTCAGGAATAGAACGGAAAAGATAGAATGTCACTATAAAAAAATAGGCGTGTTAGTGACTGATGTTTCTACCAATGGTCACAGAATCGAGACAGAAATGTAGTATCTGAAGGTCGTTACATAAAAAAGGAAGGATCACCGAATCTGAAAAGGTATACTGCAGTAAATTTTCCGCTGCTGATTATGTTCATATCTGTTTTTGATCCTAAGAAAACTGTCGTAAAATGTTTGATCTTTAATGTAAACGTAGATTCCAGATTATGAACAGTGGGCCAGAAGTGTGAATAAGGTGGATCAATTTTTTAATTATTTCATATGGTGATTGTCATCAGAATCATCTCATCTAATGGAGGATACGAGAAAATCAAACTTCGTTACCATATTTCAGCGGGGAAACAGTTTCAAAGAACAAAGAATAGCTCATATCCGAAAATATTCTTTTTATATGTAAAAATTAGATTATGCCAGATAAAATGTATGGTTAAAAATGTATAACAGAAGTAGTAAAAAGAAAATCCCACTGCCATTAAACAGTGAATTAATCAATGGAATCGTTTTAAGATAAGATGTTTGATTCTATAGGAACCATGAAAGATTATCTTTGATGGAAATACTATTACTATTAGTCCTGCTGACAAAGTTTGTAAATACTATTCCTCATATGCTGACATTTATGTAAATGATAATTCAAAAGGAATTTGTTGGGCGTTTTGAAAAACTTATCGCCTGTTGATTTCAATCGATCGCTATAGACGGAGAGAATAATACTAAGCAAAGATGCGTTTCCGGAAATTCGCTGTTGTCGTTCTCTTCCAGAATTATCAATAATGCAAAGGCTTTCATTCAATGCTGGTGTAATTAGAGCATTAATTTTTATTTAGGTTTATTTTGTTTCCTCAAATTCATCGATAACAGTAAAGGAACAGGGAAACGGTTGATTCTACACGTGGACATTCTGTCTAAAATTACGATCGCTGCCTCTTTCCGATGAAGAAGGCCGAAAAAGACGTTTGCTGGAGTCTCAAACCACTCCTCGCTTGTAGCAGGATCTTAGGCCTTGCACCGTTTCCAATTGAAAGACAAAATGGCGCCGACGGGAGCTCATCCAACTTTGCCTTTCTATACAGCATCTCGGTGCACGTAATTTGGCCATCATTCACGCTGGTTACTATAAACATGTCGGTGGTGCATGAATTTACAAATCTGAACTGGAATCCGGTAGATTCGTCGGTGAAAAAGTTTTGGGTCCCCACCATCCACTTTATAGTTTTCGCCAACGCCTTCTTCATCTTCCTTGCTAAGAGATCCGACATCCATAGTGCCTTCGTGGAATTCGTCAAGTTGGACGAAGCGACGGAGAGCTTCGGGTCCGAAAGCGAGGCGACTCGAATGAGGATGTTCGTTAAGAAGGAGATGTACTTTGTTGGGGTATGGACTGTCGTTTATGTCAAAATTTCCAACCCTTGGCGGTTCGACTACAGTGGAGATGGCGCATACTTGCACTTCTTCGTTTCGTCCTATATGGCCGTTATGATCGCGTTCACACAGCTACAGCAGCATAACCTAGCGCGATATCTCAAGTTGAAAATATCCCGCTTGAATGCCGAAATGAGGCTCAACTTACACTCGAACCCTACCGATGGAGAAAATCCTTGTGTTGGTGCGACTCCGGAGGGTCTTTCACGACGTTCTTCTCTCGCCAGAAGAGTTAGATGTTTTAGATCTCTTCATATCTCTATGTTTCGCCTCAGCCGAAAATTGAGCAGAATCATCGGATCTTTAATGACACTTCAAGTGTTGTACTCAATCTTGAAAGTCATCGTGGTCTGCTATTTCACCGTCGATAGAACACATGATGGAAAGCCATTAAGTATTTCTAGAAGGCTGGCATCGGCTTATTGCTGGAGTGGACTCGTCCTTTATTTGCTTTTCCTCGTCGTAGGTTCCTGCCATTCAGCAGCGGAGGAGGTAATTAACAGACTGATTTCTTTTTAACGCATTAACTTTTGTAACTTTGGAATTGACGTTTTTACAGTTCGGTTGGCTTTAGATTATTTTACAATTAGGGAAACTTAGAAATATTTATGAAAATGGGAACTTTTAAACAAATTTTAAATATGGTAAACATTTACGAGAAATTTTGACTTTTTGGTAGCCATTTCATTACGATAAAAATGAACGGATAATCATATTAAACTTCACCACTTAGGTAATGTTTTTGTTTAAGTTGTGAATTTATGAGTTTTGAGAAACTGCAGTCCTTTTCTACATGGTTTGCTTCAAAATGATAAATCTTTTAAATTTTTAAACTTTGTGAAACTGTTTGCTTTATTAAAGTTTTTAAAGCAAATAGTTGATTTCAGCCGTCATGTGAGCATTATTTCTGTAAGGTGTTGGATTTAACCCTCGAGAGGGCGCGTGTGTGACAGTTACGTCTTTGGGCGCGTGGGTGACACCTGTCCCCCAACACTTTATTTCCATTTTTGGACTTATTTCTCACTTTCATTCAACGGTTATTGATTTTTTCGGGATATTTGGGGTCCTGTATTAAAACAAGCAATAGCTTTAATCAAAAATAAAAATTCAAAATCTGAGATTAGTTCAACTCGACTTAATTAATCAAGCTATTTACACAAACTTCTCTTAAATGATCATTGCATGTCCATTTATGGCATATGATACACCATTTTCGCGTTGTTTTGTCTCTACTTCGACCACATTCGTAACATCGACCTCTTGATCCTTATCGTTTTGGTGGTGTAACGGCTGATCTTTCTTCTACTCTTCTACTCTTGCACGCTGCCGAAGTTGTCCTGGGATTTGAGGGATTGTACTTTTCCGCATTATTTGTGGTTTTATACATTCCCAAGCAATCTTTTCAAGAATTCTGTCTTCAAAACTTTTTTTTGGCTATTACCTATTAGATTTATAAATACATAAAGCATTCATGGCCGATATATTCTAAAAATTCGTCGTATCTTCTGTAAAAGCAAAATAACTGATTGCCAAAAATGCCTGCATATGAACTAAAAAGAGTACTATGAATTTACAAAAAATTAAATGAAATTAAAATGAAAAAGATCACGAAAAAGGAGTTGCGCGGCGTACCAAAATCAGTAACACGACAAGGCGCGTGGGTGACAGATGTTCCCAGCAAAACTTATCTGTTGCTCACGTCGAATCTCAGGAAGGCACAAAGAAACTGATTCATGCATAGCAAAGAGGGGTCTCTCAAGGCCAGCTACTGAGATCTGCGCATGCGTCACTCCTCCACTGTCATAGACACACTACTAGGTACTAGTCGGATTCAAAATGATGTGCCCCTGGACTTTATTAATTTACCACAGCGTCTGCCTGCGTCTTACGATAATGCATTATACATTGAATTAAAGATAATTTTATAAACCTTCTTTGCATATTTTTTTCATTTACGAAGAATAAAATCTTGATGAACTGTGAAGAAATATTTAAACCAATGTACCGTAAAATCGACACTTTCTGCAAATTGCCAATCTTTAAAATTTAATTTAAAAGAAACGACGCAAAATACGACAACACAATTTTCACTGAGATTGCAGTTATACTGTTTAGATGGAATGATTATATTAAAAAATGCAAAACTCAATTATGTTGTTTCTAATTAGCGTAAAACTTTGAACATTATCTAGTCCGTGAGTTTTTAACGTAAGAAAAAATAAAAAGCACCATCATGTTCTACAATTTTTTAGAAAATTTCCTATGATCCCAAAAGTTTAAAAACACTATTTCCTCAGATATCGACGAATTTTGTTAATGCGGCGTTGCCAAGCGCCCTGCATCATCCGCCGCGGCGGCCCTGAAGTACGTCTCTCCCAACTTACAATCACTCGCGCTTATGACGGCAGTCCTTTATGACCTCCTCTTTGTCTAATTATCGCTTGGAAATGGAATAACTACAATAAAAACTTCAATTACTTACCCGTATGGTATTATTCATCCTCATTGTCGCTGCTGGTGCTGCTTGAATCGTAAACCTATCCCTTTGATTCTTGGAAACATATCCGCGTCCATTCCCCAATTCTAATGAAATGGGTAAAACCTTCCCCTAATTCCTTCTTGGAAATGTTGCACTTTCACTTTCTCAGTGCAACATCTCATATTTTGCATTAATCAAGTTCGATGTAGCGCCCGCTAATATTTCGAAACGAGTCACTTCGCGCGCTGCATGTGGGAGACATGGCAACACTGTCGCTGGCCCCTTCGGACGTAATAACAAATTTCCCGATTAAGTATGTTTATATGAAAAAATTGCGTAATTTCGAATCATAGGAAATTTTTAAAAACATTGTAGAACATGATGGTGCTTTTTATTTTTTCTTACGTTAAAAACTCACGGACTAGATAATGTTCAAAGTTTTACGCTAATTAGAAACAACATAATTGAGTTTTACATTTTTTAACATAATCATTCCATCTAAACAGTATAACTGCAATCTCAGTGAAAATTGTGTTGTCGTATGTTGCGTCGTTTCTTTTAAATTAAATTTTAAAGATCGGCAATTTGCAGAAAGTGTCGATTTTACGGTACATTGGTTTAAATATTTCTTCACAGTTCATCAAGATTTTATTCTTCGTAAATGAAAAAAATATGCAAAGAAGGTTTATAAAATTATCTTTAATTCAATGTATAATGCATTATCGTAAGACGCAGGCAGACGCTGTGGTAAATTAATAAAGTCCAGGGGCACATCAGTGGGGGACAACTGTCACCCACGCGCCCACTCGAGGGTTAAGAGTTAATCCTATACCGATAATTGGTTACATTGAGTCAATTGAGGCATACTTCAATGAATGATAGCAAATTATAGTTATAGTTTTTAGGTGAGGTTAGCCACGGCTATAAACTTGAATTGTGTGATGTAGGTACATCCAATACCTACAAAATTGAATGCTATCTGAATTTCAAATGAAAAACCTATGAAAAACATCAAGGTTTCATCGTGGGAGTAGAATAACAAAATTCCGTTTTACTGAATACGGACGAATTTTTATCACTCGACAAGACGTACCGTTTTTATTCTCTCAAAATTAATTTTTACAAAGGATCGGCAATTTTCGGGGTTGAAATGCCTTTCTGTGTTTTAGTTAGTCATTGAATAATACAAAATAAATATTTTATTCTTTCGATCTCCTGTCAGAACGTCAAAAGGAATGAATTCCATTTATACTTTGGGGTGTAACAGTTCTCCGGATCGAAATGTTATGTGTATTTCATAAGTTCCTGTTGCATGAATCCCAAGAATTCAAACCTATAATTTTTCATGGATTTCAAAGATCGTTGTACGTAATACTTCCATCGACCGATACGGGATACAACAACATCTGTAATTCGGATTGGAAACATGCATCGTGTGGAAGCAAATGGAACACCGTAATCTAAATTCCAGATTAGATCTGTTTCTGTGCCAAAAGGCATGGACAGGACGTGTTCTGAATGTCCGCGCCCTTACCGAAAGTCTGCAGAGTTTTCGGACTCGTACGTTCCTATTGGCCGGGAGTGAAAGCTCCAAACGTAGCGGTCTATATGACGGCCATTTGCGCTATGATATTGGAGGTGATGAACATGTTCTCAATTTGGAATGAAATCGACAATCATCTGGCCGTGATTATTTATTGGGCAACTACCGGTACATAATCATCATCAACAACTGCTTGATTTTGTTTCTCCGGCGATCAAAAATACACGACTCTATGATGGATTTTGCGAAGTTGGAGGAGTAGCCTGCCGAACTCGAAATCGGAATCGACTCCAACAGTTTTCGCATTACTATCAGAATGCATGTGGCTGGTTTCTGGTTGGCTTTTTTGGTACTTATTCTTCTGATTGACCCTATTTATTACTTGCGTTGCAACGGAACGCATTTAATAAATGGTTCGTTCACCTTTGCTCTTCCGGATGTATAGCCTTGATCCTTACCTTGAGAATGGCCTGCCTGAATGAAGAAATACGCCGGAATGCGCCAAAAATATTTCACAGGAATACAATTTAAAAATAGCGCTGGTAAAACGGTGGAGACTGTGGATGACTCTCCACTTAGATATCTACAAATTCAGCGTGACTGTGAATAAATTGTTCGGAAGTGTAATTTTATTCAACGTTAGTAAGACTTATTATACACTTTATAAAATTTGGTTACAGTTTTGTTTTTTCGAGCTCTTCGAAACTAATAACGGTCAACCTAAGGTTCAGCTGAAGGGCCATGACTGTACCAAGTCATAGGTGATCGTATGCAAATTGGCGGCTTTTAGGCTGCCTCTACTCTTTACGCTCTGAATGTAATATCTTAATCACCCTCTTCCCCAAAAATGTGTGCACCCTATCGCGTTGCATTAGCCGAGCAGAATTTTCGCCCAAGTTGTCGATAAAAAGTAATAGTTGAGGAGGCTTTTATTGATTTTGTTGCAGTCAAATCGAAAAGGGAGGCGAAATCAGGTCAGAAATAATCCAAAAGTTGGAACAGAATTTACTAGATTTACAAAATATGATTACTCAGTCTTATGAAAATGCTCCTAACATGACAGGTAAATTAAACGGTTGCAAACATAACCCTCTTGCACGTTTCATACCACGTAGAGAGCATTCCCTTAATTTAGCTTGTTATGATTCTACTGAAAAAACTAACCGACATTTTAGGGAATTCTTTTCCTAAGGTATAGAAACTATTCCTTTATTTTGCTGTTTCCACATCGAGACGGGTTGTAATAATAGAGGTCTTAAAGGTGATGTTGGAAAAACATGGCACAAGACGATGGTCATCAAGAGAGAATTCTGTGAATTCATTGGGGTTACAATTGAAGGAAGTTTATACGATGGTAATAAAATTAAAGAATGAACGTAATGCAGATATGCTGAAAGTTTGCTAAAACAGATATTTATATATTTCTTGTTATTTTTGGACTATTGTCCCCAGAAGATCTCTTCAGGGTGCCGATGTAACTGTGGATAGAGCCGATGACATGATCTGCGATATGGTACCAGACATAAATAGTTCGTCATGACTAGAAGAGTATATGGAGGAGGCAAAGAAATTTTGCGATGAAAAAGGAATACCTGATGTGAACTCGAAAATAAGAAATAGAAAAAGGAAATTTCATGACACGATGGAAACTGAAGCACCTTCAATACCTGAAACAACAGAACATTTTAAGCTGTGCTTTATATAATACTAGCTGATCCCGCTCGAAGATTGCGCTGCGAATTTTAAAATGATTTATAAAAAATCTGATGTGGCCAACAAATGACTTTCTCCACATTTGGGGTATATATATTTAAATTATTATGAATAGCATTATAAGGCAAGATTATTATTTCGTATAGTAAAAGAATACAGTCGTCCTTATTGCCGTAAATTAGGTATATTTTGAATATGTTTACAGAATTCACCGCTACATGGTGGTGGCGCTGTATACTGAAAATTAAGAAAAAGTTAAATATCTCCGAAATGGATGGTTCGGCGAAAATTTATTTCAAATAAAACTTGGAAGAAATATTTTTCTCTACAACTTTGGTCCTGACGAAGATTACAAATGACGTTTTTAAGGAGATATTTGACGGAAACCGAAAAACCGATTATTTATAAATAATTCCTAAACAACTGCTATGGAAAATTGTTTGAAATAAAAGATGCAGGAAATTATATTTTCTACATTTTTTGTGATGGTCAATGTGTAAAATAATCACGTATTATCGGGAAATATCGCAAAAACCGAATCGGGTTTCGAATAAACCTCGACTTCCGGTTAACCGTTATTGTCAAAAAACTAATCAGTTCTTTGTGCTCATGGTAAAGTGTATATATGAAATTTGACAACCATATGGCATGTACTTTTTGAGTTATAGCGCCCACAATCACATACACACGCACGCACACAGAGACGTCATTCCGAAAATAGTCTAAACGTGCTCTAGGGACCTCAAAACGTGTATTTCCTTTGAAATCTCAAAGTCGATTATTTTCGTGATCACAATAATTTCCCATGCTACGTATGGAGAAAGTAAAAAGGATGAAGTATGTAAAATACGTTGATCTCAGTAACTCTAAAAATGCATTTCCTTACACAGTAATTGATCGCGAACTTTTATGTGTTTCTTTTTATTCAAATATATGTCCTTTCTTTTTTATATGACAATGAATGCAACCGTTTATGCAGATTATCAATGAAGAGAAGATAACATGTAGTGTGTTTAAAAAAATAACGTGTGTCCCTATTCTTATTTAATGTAAAATTAATGCGTTAGCCTATTTGCTTTAATAAACGTTATGGATGTATAATATAATGGTTCTACTTACAAAGAAATAAGATTCCAGCATTCAAACGATGATAGGAAGATTCAACTGCGTTGATTGAATAGATAGAAACGCTTCCCATATGCAGTTAACTGAATAATTATCCGTAAATATTTATGTAGCTATGTATAAATGTTGGCAATGCTACAGCAATAATTTCGATGCTTAAACAATGTGCGAACCGAATAACGCTATTCTTTCACCTATTTGAAGGTTTAATTGGCATTAATTGAATCGGAGGCAACAATGACGGTCGCTTTGACAACGTCCGGAAAGAGTACGAAATATCCGTAAAATTTCGAAAACAATTGCGAATTTCAGAATAATTCCACCGTGTAACATGTAAACCTTGCAAGAATAAGATAGTATAGAGTTTTAACCGACGAGTAAACAAAAACGAAGTTTACCCCATATCTCTTCGACGAAAGGCTTTTGAGATACATGGTGGGAAGGACGGACAGACGGTCGGCTATTATAGATGTAGATGACCGAAGATAAAATGATAAATTCCTGTGAAAATTTCTTTTAAAAATATCGTATAATTTTAACTTTGTTTGTCGATAGTCCATCTGTATCGATATATCACGGAAATGTGTTAAATTTCGCCTCCTAATCCTACTATAAAAAATTCATTAAATTGGACATTTGGAAAAATGTTAAATTACCTTGGGAAGACACCGAATTTTAACCTTATCACTTTATCGGTGTGGCTACCCTACTGGAAAACATTAACACCAAATTTCCAATTTCTGTAAATTTCGAGTGAAGGGCTAAAGCTATGTTTAAATTCTTGTTATAATTTCCAATGCTGAAGTATATTTACGTGAAAAGAACAATTTTACTTACCCCGTCATATTTTGACAAACTTCATTTAATGGAACTATTTGAGTAAAATAGTGACTTTTGAGAAGTTAGAAAAGCAAAGTAGTTTCTTATTAGAAAATTGGAGGTATAGATAGATAGATAGACACAAATGTTATTATTCCGGGACAGGGTCCTACAGAACATGATACAAGGTACATTAAATATAGCAACATAACATACATATTCGGACAAAACTAATAAAACTTAAAATAACTGCTGTTTGTGTGGGGTGTATTTGCCAGCTATCTCGATTTCCAAAGAAAAAGTTTCGTCGGTTGCTATCAGTAGAAAAAAATAACAACTCATTGAGGACCGTCAAATCGTCACCAATTTAAAAGGAATATGTGACAAAACCAACTGTGTAGGTGTATTCGCAAACGAAGTTGGGGGTAACATTCGCGGTTACAGTATTTTCGCTGATATCGGCAGCACTAATGGTAGATTGTAGGGCACTTTAAAAATAATGGACGGAAGTCGATTCTTATATAAGAGTGTAAACATTCTCGCTGTCGTGGAATAAATTCGATTCAGGCAATAAGAGTAATGGATATAAAGTCGACTTTTTCTGGTTATAGCGTTGGGATGATAAAGGTGCATACGCGCTAAAAAAGGATTATTTACCTGCGAAATCGAATTTCTTTTTCGATCAAAAAGGAGAATTTCAATCCTCTTCGGAGTTACTCAATTCAATTTGAATGATAGAGGGACCAATTTCTTCGTAATAACTGGGAATTGGTTAAATTTTTGATGGAGTCAGAATAGAAAATAAAATCTACGAGCTCGAAAAACATCGAAAATTCAAATAATTTATGAGTAAAATATGAAAATTTAATGAGTTCCTTTTTGGTAAACACTGTCCTTTCAATTGAAGGTGATTTGATAACGCTTCAGATCAAACATGAAGGTTATAGACGTTTTCATCCAGTGTTGATACCTACCTTGTGAATTGTAGAGACTTGAAAATCCTCTCCACTTAAAATTTAACTCATAGTCAGTTATAATTGCTAACGAAGATTTTTTTCATAAATATACTTATAAAACGTAATTACAGGGTTGATGAACAAATTCGAAATAGCAACATGGATCTACAGAGGAGACTGAAGAACAAGTCTGTAAAAATGGCGGATCGAGACCGATCGAAATTGCGTGAAAAGGATGTGTTCTGGACGTTAGCCCCTCTGCTGAAAGTATCCAGGTTTTTGGGATTAGCACCCTTCCCATTAGAACGTCCTCGCGACGCTGAAAGCGTCGACTACAAACCTGTTGTCAGGTACAGCGTCGCCGTTTACTTAGTGGTTACTTTAGTTGTCATTTTGGACTTGAATTATGCTATTGCAGCTATGAATAATGTCGACCTATCAAGGGCAGTGATGATTTATCGGAAAACAGTGGTTTACTTCACCATAATGAATAACTGTTTGGTTTTATTTATCCACCGAGCCATGTCACATGGGGTATTGATAGATTTGGTCAAGTATGATGAGAGGCTCGAGAGACTAAAGATTTACATAGAATCGTATAGATTTCGCAAGGACGTAAGAAGACAATTGTTCGTTTGCTGGCTTGTCGTATTCGTATATGCCGTCCTTTACATCCCTCTTTATTCGAAGTACACGTATGGAAATATAATCACTAAATGTTTCAACCTTCTTTACACTGGCTCCAGTCTGTTCTTGACCCGACTGCAGCAGTACAATATCTTGCGGCATCTGTTATTGAGGATGTCGTGTTTGAATAAAGAAATACGTCGGGTCGCAACAATAAGTTTCATAGAGCGCACGCCGTCGCAAGGACCTGAAGTTGTTTTCTCGAATCGATGTAAAGTGTGGAAGTCTCTATATCTTGATCTCTACAAGGTCTGCCTTACCGTGAACAAGATCTTCGGAGGCGTAATCTTGCTGAACGCGGCGTACTTTTTGATGGACATTGTGGTAGTGCTATTCCTGCTGGTGGGGGCCTTGACGTCTGACGTTGTAACTTACAACTTCGTTCTAACATTGCCAGCCATATTTTGGACTGTCTTAGATGCGTATGGAATTTTTCTCATCGTGCTAACCTGCCAATCCGCTTCTGATGAGGTGAATATAGAACAATTTAAATATTTTTATTCTGTGTAAACATTAATAGTGAGAGTGAAGATTGCAATTTATTTGTATTTGTATCCTTAAATCATTATTTTATGCTATTTCTCTCCCAATGAGAACGATATCGGGCGATGTAGTCGTATATTCGAAAAAGTTGGGAACCACTGATAAAGATAATAATAAAAAAAATTAATAGACTTGTCCGTGACTACGTAGAATTCCATCATAAAGGGGTGGGATGTATTGTTAATACGAATGATAGGTATAACTGCACAACTTTATTGAGACAGCTACAGATTCCACATATTTGAAAAAACTTAAAATTTTGTCGTTTTCGGTGAATGATCACGATCGTCAGTTACCAAGTAATTATCATGAAGGCTTATATGCTGATAGGGAGGGTGAGAGGCAGGAGGGAGGTTAGCAATTTTGTAGCTTATATGTTTTTTCGAATATGTGAAATCTATAGATGTATCAATATATGTAGGCTGTTATAGGAATTTTTAGTACTAACAATATATGCCATCCTTTTATAGATAATAACGTTAATTTTTATTAAAATAAATTTGAGTGATATTATCATTATAAATGTACAGAACCTTGTTTAAAGCAATTAAAGATGAATACGCGTAGAAGAAATCCTTAAAGAAGATAGGTACTTCAGGATCTGGATAAAACGCGCTAAATCCTTTGAATAATACTTCGAATTGAATTCATTGTTGTTCAACAGCAAGTTATAATTCATCAGGTACAATTATCGAGTTCGTTTAACGCTGAAAACAAATTCCAGAAAGAGTGATTAATTATCAAACATTGAAAAATGAAATTCTTGTCTAATGTATCTCCAACAGCCTCGTTATGACTATAGGAGATACCTGAAACGGATATTTAATTTTTCGATTATTTTTATTACTTAATTTCTTATTATGGAAGACATTGTAAAGCCTATGTCACATCAGTTCTTTAAAAAATAGGTTTTAGAAATTCTTTCGCACTTTTAAAATTTCGTACTTAACGCACAAAAGCATTATTCCTTTACTAAAGTTTCAAAAGGTAAACTTTGTTTGGCATTTTCTTTGGATACCCGGCAGGTGGGAGACCCGGGTCCGATTTCCGGCCAAGTTCCTTGTCTAACTTCACGTTTGTCACACCTATGCACTCACTCATAAAAGCTACTATCCATCTTGTTTTTATTGAAAGTTTTTAAGAATTATTCACAGTTGTATTTGCCGATAATTATTCTTGTACATCAGATTTTTATATTATGATAAATAATTGTAGGTGTTAAACAGGAACAAAAAATACTTCCTGGTTTTTAATGCTTTGTAATTAATAAAAATGCTACTGGAAGACAAGGCTTTTACTGTTTTTCATTCTGTTAAGCTTAATATTACTCAAATCTTTAATTCACAGATGTCTTAAAATGATACTTTCGCATTCCTTATTCCTTGATGGCATAACTGCATGGTGGGAGGGGAAGGGAGAGAGAGAACAGGTGATTTGGAGAAAGACAGAAGGAGAATAGGAAGGGAGAAATATAGGAAGTGAATTTAAACGTCATTCTCTGTTTTTATCAGTGTTTCTGCGTTTTTGGTGTACTTACTTGGCGACGATATAGGAAAATCTCGCAGTCGTATAAAATTTCAGTAAATCAGATCAACATCTCACTCGTCTATCGTCTGTATATCATTTATCTCGTTATGAAACTTTCTTTTAATGGCATTACACTTAGACAAGTGGATCGTCATATGGAAGTGCACATAAGGCAACAAAGACTTTGAAACTGCGTGCTCATTCTATACACCTCACGAACTTTCGCCATCAGACAAAGTGTTTTCTAGAATTTCGTGACCACATTATTTCCTGAAGTTTGTGGACTCCATTATTTCGGATCCATCGCTACCTTACTTTATCTTCAAGTTTTTTAAGGAAAAGTCATCACACGTTACAAGAACGGCAAAAATATTGGGTCGTGTATTTCAAATATACCATAAAAAACGTTTCAAAGTTTCTTCGGGCATGCTAAAAATAGTTGATGGATGTTTCAATAAAGTTAGTGACCATTTTCAATGTGTTATCGAAGTTAGTGTTTTTAAATATTAATTTGTAATTCTTAACGAATAAAACATCTCTAATAGGTGGCGTGGATTTTCGGTCACTTTATATATAAAACATAATATGCTGAGGGCATTTTTTATGGAGTATCTCAAATAATAATAAATTTCACAGCATATAATTTTGGAAGCACGTTGAAAATATTTATAATCTGGGATGGAAAACCTAATGAAAATTTAATACAAATGGATCGCCGGTCGAACACGTTCATCTTGAAGCAACCCGATCCTTTCAATTTAGTTCCCTCCGCTTTACAAGTAACCCAAATGATTCCTGCCCATGTACCTTGAAATTTGTAAGGAGACCCTGGTCAGATTCATTTCTAACAGACCCATGATAGACTAGAATTGAACATAGAATATTTCGAGAGGACTATAGAACACTTTGCAAGTGATCGCTTTTCCTGACTCCTCGCAAGAGTTTTCTGGACGTTAGCACCATTGCTGAAAGTCCTGCAAATTTTTCGGACTCGCACCTTTTCCATTGGAACGTCCACGAGACATTTACGGTGAAAATTCCAAGGGGTTTGTCAGATACAGCGCTGCGCTTAAATTGGCGTTTACCGTCGCTGTGTTGTGGGACGTGTCAAACACTGTCACAGCTATGGAAAATATATTCCTAAAAGTTCTCCTGCTTTTATGCTGGACAACGGCGTTGCATTTCGCTGCAATGTACAACGGCTTGGTTTTATTTATACGCCGATGGATGATAGTCGGTATGCTGGAAGATTTGGCCAATTTTGACGATAAGATTTCCAGTCTGAATATCTGTATCGACTCGGATAACTTTCGCAAGAACGTCAGAAGACAAATGTTCGGTCTTTGGATTTTTATATACTGATGTTTATTTTTCTGACTTGGTGTCTGTTTTGGGAGAGCATCAGCCAATACATCAAGTCATCATCATAGGTAGTCTGTCCGTTGATTATTCATGGTTAAACTTGGTTCTCCATATACTGCTATTTCTGCTTTTATTTATGAGACAGTCCGTCTGTTTTTGATCCAGCTGCATCACTACAATGTCTTGAGGCATCTTAACCCTTAACTGGGCGCGTCAAAAAATGTCACGCAACTGGTCGCGTGGCGTACTGAGTGCGCCGCTACATTGTGTGGAAAATACGAACGTAAACAGTAACAATAACGATAAATTAATTCTAAATTTTGTTTATTTAGCCTTTTAATGCATGTTATGATTTATAATTCTCATTGTTGAAGTTATTGTTAGGATTTTCTACATTATATACGAACTAAATTTTCAAGATATATTAAGTACCATATGAGATTATATCGTTAAAATTTTTTATCATAATATATTTACATAAGTGTCATTTTAAGCACAAAGATGTAAAAATAGAAGAAATAATGCTTAAAAAAATTACGTTGTAGAAATATTTAAACTTTTACAGGCAAATCGCGATGCGTGTTTAACACAGCGGAAGGGACGCACATAGTTTTGCGTCTGTTTTACTCCTCAAGGACAATAGTTAAAAGTTTGATAACAACTTGTTCGATTAGTCAGGCAATAAAGATAGGATAGATAAGAGAACAATGTATAGGAAGCATTTTTTACGAATTGACAGCATTTTAAAAATATTTGGCGTACTCCGTTAAGGATTAAATTGGGAGTGTCCTCCTCGAATGAAGATATTTAATCTCTACAAGATCAGCCTCGCCGTGAACAAGGTCTTTGGAAGTGTATTCTTGATAAACTCGTCGTGCACTTTGGTGGTCATAGTGACGGTTCTTTTTATTTTCTCCATACGTAGTACAGGGAAAGTATTATGAATACGAAAAAAATCGACTTCGAGATTTCAACGGAAATACACGGTTTGAGGTCCCTAGAACACGTTTAGACTATTTTCGGAATGATGTCTGTGCGTGTGTGTGTGTATGTGATTGTGGGCGGTCTAACTCAAAAAGTACTTGCCATATCGTTTATATCGTTTTATATATCATATCAGCGTAAATATATGTCTGAAATCATAAAAAAAACATGATAATTTCAGATTTTCAGCTATGAGAAAATACTACATACATACTCCAATTGTCGCTGCATTTGAGACTTCAGTTATTTCATCTCCTATCATCAGCAGTTGATGATAAGAGCACTGCTATCGAAAAACGTGTCTAGTGTCCCACTGAATATATAGAGATTCCCATTTGTTACTTGAGTGCGTGTGTGAGTGAGTGTTCTTCTGACAAGGTTAGCTCTTGTGTGAGTGAGTGAGTGTATGAGCGATTTGTATCAGGTCACTAGCGAGGATTTATCCCCGTAAACCTGTAAGTGTAACTTCTTTTTTGTTTTTATTTTTTCTTTCATTACACTTTTTAACTTTTACTGGATGTGTTGTGTCTAAATTTTCTGCTGCGTACGGATGAAGTGTTTTTCTTAATTTTGAAAGAAGGTTAAAAATTCGTACAAGTGTAGTTTTGATCACAACCAATGGAATAATTCTGAAATTGTTGAAATTCTAACTTTTAAAGGCTTTTTTTGCCTCATACAACGATAAAAATTATCGCATTTCCAGATAAGTTAAGAGACTTGAAATTTGGCACAGTTATAGGTTTTCGGTCAAAACCAATGCGAAAAAAGTCCGATTTGGCCAATACCTGACTTTTTCCATATTTGGGTTATAGAGATTTAAATTATTACGAACTAGCAGAACTGCCCGTTGAATTTCAACAGATTTAATGAATGTAAAACTTCGACCGTGTAAACATCGTTAGAATAAAATAGTTCCCAGTTTTAACCGTCAAATAAATCAACAATGAAGAAAACCTGTTCGCAATTACCTATTTACATGAATGAAAAAAAACCTTGCTCTCTGAAAAAACGAAAATTACCTGTAAACTTATGGGAAAATAATTATTGAATTAAGCACCCCCCCCCCCCCCCCCCAATTTTTTGTCGCCATATAGCCTATGTTATCCGCAGGATAAAATTATTTACCTATGCGAGGTTTTGTGTTGATATCATCATAGTTTTGACAATCAAAGTTTGTGGAAAATGTACGTCTAATTAATTATCTAATTGTAAGTTACTTACGTAGTTTTAAATACAGTTGGCTTTGGAGAAATCTATGCCACACTTTGTGTTCCTTTTTTCTCTACTTTAGTTTATATTAGCTTTGTATTATTTCTTTTAGTTTATATTAGGTATATATTATTTCTTTTAGTTAGCATTACGTATTTTTTATAAGGGTTGTCACGTAAATTGTTAATCAAACAATACGCTCATTCCCGTGTTATATAAATGGGAAAATATGAAAGAGAAACACATTTTTTAATATAAAAACTGTAGTACAAATCTTTTGGAAAACCCTCCCATTTTGCTTATCGTTTTATTGCGGTTAAAATGGCACCTTCTTCTTGCTTCTATGTTTTGTAGTTGTTGCGCTATAAATGCACAAACACACACAAACACACATCTATCAAAATATTTA
The DNA here is from genome assembly GCA_036926305.1 of Uropetala carovei. Classification (NCBI taxonomy): domain Eukaryota; kingdom Metazoa; phylum Arthropoda; class Insecta; order Odonata; family Petaluridae; genus Uropetala; species Uropetala carovei. The sequence continues at coordinate 1,196,884 of JAXCHB010000003.1, forward strand.
TAGTAGAGATAATAGGCAAAATTATTATTTCGTGTCGTAAAAGAATACAGTCGTCCTTATTGTCATAAACTACATTTTATTTATTTATTAATTAACAAAATGAATAATTAAGTGGATTCGAGAAGAGGAGAGGAACGGGCAATTATACAGACTGTCAGAAAGACGTAGGCGAACTAGATTGGACACGTATCGAGGAGAGAGAAAGCATGATTAAAGAAGTGCAAGAAGGAAAACTGGATGGAAAAAGAGAAAGAGGTAGGAAAAGTGTCAGCTGATAGACGACTTGAAAGGGAAAGACATGAAGAAGACTGCGGAATATACGAGTATGTAGAGAACCAGTTTTAACCATGAATAATCTACGGAGAGACTACTTGTGATGATGATATATTGTCGTAAAAAATTAACAAAATGAATAAATAAGTGGATTCGATCGTCCGCTAAACAAACATGTTCTGAAAGAGACACAAACTCGCCAGGGCAAAAAGAATTGAACGCTGACGCCGAACAAATGGAAAGTGGGACGTATACGTATTTCAAGTCTTACGAGCATTGGTGAAATGTAATCTATGCTTTTTAGGAATATTTAGTTCACTATTTCATTTGTTACACTACGAAGAATCGCATTGATTTAAGAGTGTAAATTTTATCATCGAAACCTGCATTACACAGAAATGCATAGAAACGCCCATGAAGAAAGATCGCGTATATACCGCTCCAAAGGACGGGAAAATGACGTTTTCTGGGCTTCCGCACCGTTGCTGAAGGTCTGCAGGGTTTTCGGACTCGCCCCTTTTCCTTTAGAGCGTTTTTCCGGAAGTGGCGCCTCCAAACGAGTTGTCATGTACAGCGCAGTGATGTACTTGGTGTTACTATCCGCTATGACGTGGGAGGCAATCATTACTCTCTCTAACGGTAGGATGCATCTAAGAGGTGCTGTGGCGATTTGTTGGACAATGATGGCGTACTTCATCGCTATAAACAACTGTATGACTTTGTTTCTCCGCCGATCCAGGATTCATGGATTGATGATCAATTTGGTGAAGTTTGACGAGAGACTCCTCCGACACGACATCGTTATCGACTCGTACGATTTTCGCAAGAACGTCACAAGACAGATGTTCGTCTTCTGGCTCGTCATCGTCGTACTTTTCGTTCGTAGCAACCAATTGAATTCGCACCACAAGAGCGTATATGGTATGATGAGGAATTTCTTATTAGTGTATATGCCAAGCTGTCAATTCTTGGTTCATCAGCAACTTTACAACATCCTGCAGCACCTAAACTTGAGATTAGCCTGTCTGAACAAAGATATAGTTCGATATGGGCCGAAAAGTTTTGGATTTGCGCAGGTGAAACGGTGTAAACTGTGGACATCTCTCTACCTGGATCTTTACAATGTCAGTGTGACCGTGAACAACATCTTTGGAAGTGTAATCTTATTCAACATACCGTACACTATGTTAGACGTAGTATTCGTCATATTCCTTTTCGCGGCGAACGTTGCAACGGATCTTTTACCCTTGGATGACCTCAATGAATTTACCTTGGTAATATTGTGGTTTTTCTTGGAAACGTTCGCAGTGTTGCTCAGTGTGGTGTCGTGTCAGTCAGCTTCTGATAAGGTGAATTGGGTATGCTTAACATTTATATTGGTTTGTATATATGTTTTAGTACTTGAGACAAATTAACACCCTGACATAACAACCTTTCTATAGTAAACGTTTGTTTTTACGAACGTTGAATCCGCGGGAAAGCTATCCTCATATAAGAATGTGAATGCAAAAATATTTCTCATTCCTCTTAAATGAATAGTCCATTTACGGTAAAATGTAGTTAAACACAGATACTCCAGTAAGATTCAACATTTTCTTAATGGTGTCAACGATCTGACGTGCTCGTCATATTACTTTAAAAATATATATAATTTTAACTTTGTTTGTCGATTGTCCATCTATATCGATATATCACGGAAATGTATTAAATTTCGCCTCCTAATCCTACTATAAAAAATTCATTAAATTGGACATTTGGAAAAATGTTAAATTACCTTGGGAAGACACCTAATTTTAACCTTATCACTTTATCGGTGTGGCTACCCTAATGGAAAACATTAACACCAAATTTCCAATTTCTGTAAATTTCGAGTGAAGGGCTAAAGCTATGATTAAATTCTTGTTATAATTTCCAATGTTGAAGTACATTTACGTGAAAATAACAACATTTACTTACCCCGTCATATTTTGACAAACTTCATTTAATCGAACTATTTGAGTAAAATAGTGACTTTTGAGAAGTTTGATAAGCAAAGTAGTTTCTTATTAGAAAATTGGAGGTATAGATAGATAGATACAAATTTTATTGTTCCGGGACAGGGTCCTAAAGAACATGATACAAGGTACATTAAATATAGCAACATAACAGGTAACTCAGTACATATTCGGACAAAACTAATAAAACTTAAACAAAACTGCTGTTTATGTTGGGTGTATTTACCAGCTATCTCGATCTCCAAAGAAAGGGTTTCGTCGGATGCTATCAGTAGAAAAAAATAACTACTCGTTGAAGACCGTCAAATCGTCACCAATTTAAAAGGAATATATGAGAAAACCAACGGTGTAGGTGTATTCGCAAACGAAGTTGGGGGTAACATTCGCGGTTACAGTATTTTCGCTGATATCGGCAGCACTAATGGTAGATTGTAGGGCACTTTAAAAATAATGGACGGAAGTCGATTCTTATATAAGAGTGTAAACATTCTCGCTGTCGTGGAATAAATTCGATTGTGGCAATAAGAGAAATGGATATAAAGTCGACTTTTTCTGGTTATAGCGTTGGGATGATAAAGTTGCATACGCGCTAAAAAAGGATTATTTACCTGCGAAATCGAATTTCTTTTTCGATCAAAAAGGGAGAATTTCAATCTTCTTTGAAGTTACTCCATTCAATTTCAATGATAGAGGGACCAATTTCTTCGAAATAACTGGGAATTGGTTAAATTTTTCATAGAGGAAGAATAGAAAATAAAATGTACAAGCTCGGAACACATCGAAAATTCTAATATTTTGTGAGAAAAATATGAAAATTTAATGTTTCTTTTAGGTAAACACTGTCCTTTCAATTGAAGGTGATTTGTTAACGCTTCAGATCATATATGAAGGTTATAGACGTGTTCATTCAGTGTTCATACCTACCCTGTGAAGTGTAGGGACATTAATATCCTCTCCACTGAAAATTTAACTCAGTTATACTTGCTAACGAAGATTTTTTTTTCATAAATACACTTGTAATACGTAATTACATGGTTGATGAACAAATTCGAAATAGCAACACGGATCTACAGAGGAGACTGAAGAACAAGTCTGTAAAAATCGCGGATCGAGACCGATCGAAAATGCGTGAAAAGGATGTGTTCTGGACGTTAGCCCTTCTGCTGAAAGTATCCAGGTTTTTGGGATTAGCACCCTTCCCATTAGAACGTCCTCGCGACCTGCTGTCAGGTACAGCGTCGCTGTTTACTTAGTGATTACATTAGTTGTTATTTTGGAATTGAATTATGCTATTGCAGCTATGAATAATGTCGACCTATCAAGGGCAGTGATGATTTATCGGAAAACAGTGGTTTACCCTCACCATAATGAATAACTGTTTGGTTTTATTTATCCACCGAGCCATGTTACATGGGGTATTGATAGATTTGGTCAAGTATGATGAGAGGCTCGAGAGACTAAAGATTTGCATCGAATCGTATAGATTTCGCAAGGACGTAAGAGGACAATTGGCTTGCATTATTCGTAAATGCCGTCCTTTACATCCCTATTTATTCGAAGTACACGTATGGAAATATAATCAGTAAATGTTTCAACCTTCTTTACACTGGCTCCAGTCTGTTCTTGACCCGACTGCAGCAGTACAATATCTTGCGGCATCTGTTATTGAGGATGTCGTGTTTGAATAAAGAAGTACGTCGGGTCGCAATAATAAGTTTCATAGAGCGCACGCCGTCGCAAGGACCTGAAGCTGTTTTCTCGAATCGATGTAAACTGTGGAAGTCTCTATATCTTGATCTTTACAAGGTCTGCCTTATCGTGAACAAGATCTTCGGAAGCGTAATCTTGCTGAACGCGGCGTACTCTTTGATGGACATTGTGGTAGTGCTATTCCTGCTGGTGGGGGCCTTGGCGTCTGACGTTGTAACTTACAGCTTCGTTCTAATAATGCCAGCCATATTTTGGACTGTCTTAGAAGCGTATGGAATTTTTCTCATCGTGCTAACCTGCCAATCCGCTTCTGATGAGGTGAATATAGAACATATTTAAATATTTTTATTCTGTGTAAACATTAATGGTAAGAGTGAAGATTGCAATTTATTTGTATTTGTATCCTTAAATCATTATTATAGGCTGTTTATCTCTCCCAATGTAAACGATATTGGGCGATGTAGTCGTATATTGGAAAAGGTTGGGAACCACTGATAAAGATAATAATAAAAAAAATTAATAGACGTGTCCGTGACTACGTAGAATTCCATCATAAAAGGGTGGGATGTATTGTTAATACGAATGATAGGTATAACAGCACAACTTTATTGAGACATCTACAGATTCCACATATTTGAAAAAACTTAAAATTTTGTTGTTTTCGGTGAATGATCACGATCGTCTGTTACCAAGTAATTATTATAAAGGCTTATGTACCTATAGGGAGGGTGAGTTAATGTATTAGTAATATTTAAAGAGTATTCTTTCGCCCATGAGATCTCATAGGAATAGAGGTAGCTATATAGTCGAATTGATATTATTCGATTAAGGCTACTATTTCGCAAATGTCTAGGGCCGATTAAATACGATACATGATAAAAAAGCGACGACATTGCTATATCCCTAACTGATGTCGAGTGGTGGCATTCGTGTTTACTAAACTATGGTGTGGGCACGAGAAGAGACGACAATTCTCGATAATTATCTTTTGGAGAAAAGCTTGAGCGGACCTAAACTAGAGTCGATTCGATTACCGATAGGTAATGAATATTAAATAGGCTTTTTCCGAGCACAGCCCTAACAAAAGAAAGGCGTATGCACGCGAAGAAAAATTCAATGCAGGCAGAAGCAGTTTTTTTTCCCGCGAATGAAAGAATGTTTTCAATCGCGATTGTAAACTTTATAGGAGTGAAAGTACCAATAAAATTGTAAAATTCTTAAAGATTTCAAAGCTTTTATATTATTAATATAATATTCGAACTTCGTACACGTAGAAAATTTTTATAATTCGGAAAGGGAAAAGTTTGAAAACTTAATACGATTCGATTGCCTGTCGAACACATTACTCTTGAAGCAGCAAGTGCTCTCAATTTGTCTTTTCACTTTACAAGTCATCCAAATAATTTCTGTTATTTAGCATTGAGGCTTTTATGAATTTTCTCCTGAAATTCACTCCTAGCAAGTCCATAGGTTAGACTGAAATTCAGCGTAGAAACATGAAGTTGTCGAGAGGACTAGAGAACGCCTTACGAGAAAACAGATTTCCTGACTCCTCGAATGTGTTCTGGACGTTAGCACCCTTGCTGAAAGCTTGCAGGTTTTTCGGACTCGCAACATTTCCATTGGAGCGTCCACGTGACATTTACGGTGACAATTCCAAAGTGGTTGTCAGATACAGCGTCGCGCTTTATTTGATGATTACCTGCGCTATGGTGTGGGATTTGATATACACTGCCGCAAAAATAAGAAGAGCTGCATTAGAAAAGACCTTGATCATGTGCTGGTTGACGGTGATGTATTTTGTTGTAATGTGCAACTGTTTGTTTTTATTTATACGCCGATCGTTGGTACACGGGGTGTTGGTAGATTTGGTCAAGTTTGACGATAAGATTGCCAATCTGAATATCTGCATCGACTCGTATAGCTTTTACAAGAACGTCAGATGGCAAATGATTGCTTTCTGGCTTGTTTTACTGATGTTTACTCTTCTGACTATAGTTTCGTTTTGGATGTCTGGAGATGTATTCATCAAGTCTTTTGCTGTTGTTTACACGATCATCAGTCCGATCTTGATTCAAATGCAGCATTTCAATATATTGAGGCAGCTGAAAATGAGGCTTTCCTGCTTGAATGGAGAAATACGCCGGGTATCGTCAATTTGTGCCTTCGCACGCATGCCGTCGCATGGATACAGAATCGTGTCTCCAAAGCGATGTAAACTTTGGAAGTCGCTCTACATTGATCTTTACAAGATCAGCCTTGCCGTCGACAAGATCTTTGGAAGTGTAATCTTGCTAAACTCGATGAACGCTTTGGTGATCACAGTGTTGGCGCTCTTCTTCTTCGTGTCCACCTTTTTGACGGGCGTTGAATACTTTAGAACCCTCTCTGTAAAGATGTCGGTCATATCTTGGGCTACCCTCGAAACGACCGGAGTGGCTCTCATCGTGTTCTGCTGCCAATGTACATCTGAGGAGGTGAATTACATACAGGGAGTTTTTTTATCTTAGTGTAAAAGTAAATATGTTAATGATAATTGCTTTTACTTGTTTTGAGACATAAGATAGAGCGTATAAAGATCAGAATTCTGTATTGGTTGTTATGCATCTTATAATACAAATGTTATGAAATCGTATCAGTATTAATTTCGAGCTCTCTTATGCTCGATATCGCTCATATAAAAACAAAATGAATTTTTCCTGTTTTTCTTCGTAGAAATTATTAATTCAAATGTTTTAAATGCTACTGCAGTACCGTACATTGCCTCAGTTTACAATCGACATTTCAACGTGCTGTAGCTTCATTACTTGCGGGCGTTGGATGGAAATGAGACTGGGTATAACTCAGCATGGATCAGTTAGCATGACCGAATACCTCATTATGTTATTTATTGAAAGGAATAATTTCTTAATTAACATTCTGTAGAATTTAATGATAAAATGTTTTTATGTAAAGAGGGACTGAAATAACACAAAGAATGTAGGTGAGGTTGGGAAGGTCCGTGTTGCAGACGAAAATGTAGCTATTTCCTTGGTACAGGGGTGGGGAAACTTTAGACGCCGCACAGTGGGGTATTTTCGGAAAAACACGGCCATAATATAACACGACTAATTACAGCATTTTTTTTAGTCAAAACATCTTTACATAATTTATATATAACATATATAACAGATTGTTAGTCGTAAAGCTTAAGTTATATACACATATTAATTTAATTATCTTATATAATAAAATTGAATGTCCATCCGTGTGTTCCTTATACATTCCCACGCCCTTTGAGCTATCGGGACCAAACTTTGCAAATTGACTTCATATGACTCTACGAGTAACATAGGGTACCTGGGATTTTCCAAATTGATCCGGGTTCGATTCCAAGGAACAATTTTATTTTCCCATAAGTTTACACGGGATTTTCGATTTTTCAGAGTGCAAGGTTTTTTTCCTTCGTTAATTAAAACACGTAAATATGGACCGATTTTCTTCGTTTTTGCTTTATTCGACGTCTAAAACTCTATACTATCTTATTCTTGCGATGTTTACATGTTACACAGTCGAATCATTCAGAAATACACAATTGTTTTCGAAATTTTGCGGATATTTCGTACTCTATCCGGACGTTGTCAAGGCGACCGTAATTGTTGCTCCGATTCAATTAATGCCAATTAAACCTTCAAATAAGTGAAAGTATAGCGTTATTCGCTTCGAACTGTTGTTTAAGCATCGAAATTAATGATGTATAGCAACGTACATAGTTAAGGATAATTATTCTGTTGACCGCGTATGGGAAGCGTTTATAACGACAATTCATCGTGTGTATGCTGGAATCTTACCTTTTAGTAAGTAAAACCTTTATATTATACATCTGTAACGCTTACTAACGAACACTTATAATACTATACATCGAAGTCACTCGACATAAGTTTGTGGTTGTGAATAAAACGCCTAATCTATACAAGTTTTTCTAGGACGCCAACATTTCCCTAGAAAGTGACAAATGCTTCTTTGGTTCGTAAATGACGCACATACCGCACAGCAATATATGGGGCATTTGCTATAATTAGAAGGTAAGTTTGCTTTATTAAAGATTCGATCCCATTTTGAATGTTCTTACAAGTCAAAATTTTTAAGATTTATGGATTAGTACAGTGCAAAGGCGACTTTCTCTTGGTCACGTGTCTGGCATAACTCGGGCATCGCCGAGTACTTTCAGCTAGTATTTTATGAAAACTAAATTTAGAAGTTTTAATGAAGGAACACTTTCTAACATTTAATAATCTAATTAATCTGAGGAGGAATATTCCTCCGAGTCACTTGACGACTCTGTCTGTTAAGCTCGGTCTACACGCGGCTAGTTGTTTAGTCGAGTAGAGTAGTTTAGTTGAGTGAGAGTTGTTTAGTATCCGTTTACATGTAGCCAGTAGTTTGGTCGAGGGCAGTAAGGGGCCGTCCATAAAAGACGTCCGCAGTTTTAGGCCACTTTTTGACCCCCCCCCCTTAAAAAGACGTCCAAAATTTCGACAATCCCCCCTCCAAAAAACAGTAAAATTTGATAAAATTTGCTATTTTTAAAAGAAAATTTATTTTTATTTTCTCTTCCTATTTCAATTTAGTAACAGCATTAGACGCCACGGGTCATAATTTAATGATATGATAGGTTTAGTGAGAAAACAGAGCCAAGTTCAGCATGTGGGTTTTCCATTCGTGTTCGAAATTATAAAGGTTTTTTCTAAATGTCACAACAAGAGTAAAAAAAGGCCTAAAATTATTGTCTTTATTCAAGAGATTGAACATGCATATTTCTCTCAATGACTAGTACTTCACTAGGCAAACATTCAGACTGGCTTTATTATTATAGACTATTTAGCAAATGCAAGTTTGTATTATTACAAAAAATAATTTAAAAAACTGGCAGTTCAGTCTGTATAGTGACAACAATAATAAACAACAATATCTAAAAAAAACCGGTTCTTCAGTCTCTTTAGTGGTGATATTAATAAAAAAATGCAAGTAAAGTATTTTTAGCAAAAATACTTTTAAAAAAACGATTTTCACTCAACCTTTAATTATTTTAGCTTGTGACTAGTCAATGTGAGTGAAAGGGTTTTTGATCCAATGCTCAACGAGGTTAATTAGAGGAATAGAATCCAAAGTATCATCTTCCAAGTCCAGTCCAGTGTAACCACCCTCCACATCATCCTGATGGGCCCACTCAGCGTCCTGTGATCCCGTCACAGGATCCTGCACAACGCAGAGCACCTCTTCGTCACGCTTAGCAGTGACCTTTGCTGGCTTGATTTGGCGGCTTCTCGTGCCTTTCTTATAGACGTTCTTGTAATGGGCGTCCGCTGACTTAAGAGAAGCATGGTACAGCCCACACTCGTTACAGGTTCTGTCTGTGAGTGAGGACTGCACTGAGGGACAGTAGAAGTCATGAGGAAGTACACTGAAGTTTGCATGTTCAGGCTCCAGCTTCACAGCAAGACGGTACAGAAGGGGAGCAAACTTGGTGACGTCCTCGGAGGGGGGCGGTACACGAAGGCCGAGAGGGCCCTGCTGGATTGGAATAGGAGGTGGCAAGAATCCAGTGGTCAGGAGGCGCCGCAGACTGCTCCGACTTGGCCTACAACAGCTGCTGTCGCTGCACTTCACTATTTGGAGGCAGTACTGAGACCCCCTCACGTGAATTGAATACCACTCGTCAATGGGTGGAACAAGATTCTCTGGAACCACGTACTCTGCAACAACTGGATGGTTGCCGATGACCATTTCATTCCAGACCTCGGCAAGCACCTCGCCTGCGTGCGAGAAGTTTCTTAGTTCCAATTCTGGATCCACAGTTTTATTATTGGAGTCAAGATGGGTCCCAAAGTGCTCATAGGGCAGAATAACTCCCGATAGCTGGCTACTCAATGGAGCCATTCTTCTCTCAACCCTGTTGTAGGCACTTCGGCCAGGTGCATTTGTGGCAATGAAGATTGCGTCCAAATTGAAATGTCGGAAGTGTTTTATTGCAGATGCAATAACTCGAGGAAATATTGGATTTTCATCCGGACCGCCATCTACTGTCAGAATTATTACAGGTTTGACAGCACCGTCCAAGGTTTTCACCAGGGGTTGGAAATTTTCCATATCCATGATCCGCTCCAAATCACGTGCATGAGTCTCTGCTGTGGAGGAGCAGTGTTTTCCACTGCGAACTGCAATGTAGGTAGGTCCTGAATAGGAGACAGATTCTGGACGCCCTTCATCATCACGGTGAATGACAATTCTCGCGTACACAGACGGTATCAGTTTGTGACGTTCCGCCACCATCCAGTCATGATCCGGCAGGGACACTCTGTACTCGAGGTGCATAAGAATGGGGGCCTGTTTTTTTACCGCAGTGATACCGAGCGGCACCCTAGCCTTGTCATCTTGTGACAGAAAGAACACTGCATCAGGGCCAAGAACAGCGGCCACTGTTTCCAGGTAGCTGATAGTAGCACGGCAGAAATACCCATCAGGATGCTTGGAGTGCTGGTCAGCCTCCGGCCTGCTCAGTTTGACGGGGACGGTCTTGACATGACGTTTTCCTTCCTCAGTGTTCCAACGTTTAGGGATGAGCCACAAATACGTAGCGCTGCGACTGACGTCGAAGCCGTCGCCGTACGATTTAAGAGCATCAGTCAGATCACTCAAAGTGTTGCAACCCCTAATCACTGTAAACAGGAAAAAGCACGTAAATTTATACTGTGTAAATTGCCGGGCTATCTATAATATAATAAAAGGCAAGTGTCACACACTCTTATGCGACTACGATTTACGGCTAATATTTCGAAAACTAATGGTACGATATCCCAGATTTTCTAGATCCCCGAGCGGGAGTACGCCCGAGCAGCCATCCCGCCACCACGCCGACTCACACCGCGAGCAGACGACGCGCGCGCCGACTACTGGTCATCGAATGATAATGTAATGAAAATGAAATTCAATACTTACGTTCACTTCTCCGACGGGAGTCTGCAGCACAACCGTAGGTGGCGATATCGATGATTGCGGAGAGTAGACCAGGGCGAAACCTGTACGTAAGGGAAATAGCGTTTTAAAGTTCTTCTCTTCGTCATAAATAATCCATTTTCTTCCTATTTAATAATATTACATGCACACGTAAGGAAATTAAACGTTTGTTTGTGAGATTTATGTTTGCAGCAATGAAGACGTAACCATGCAAGAAATTTTCAACTCGATTTAAGACGCTTTTGTTTGATTTTCTCGATATCGGCTACTCCTACGATAAAAATGTATAAGAAAGCAAATACTCTTCTTTACCAGTTCTACAACTTTTATTTGAAAAATATTTTGATATGAGCAATACTTTACGAGATATGACGAAAATTTCATTTTTGTCACCAGTAAAGTCGTACCCCTGATTGGCGTACGAGATTCATTTTTTCGATTTTCTTCTTATATTTGATTGAAAGTCCTTAATATCAAATTTCATGAAAATCCGTTCCGTAGAAGCCGAGAACGAACATGCGGACGGACGGACGGACCGACCAACGATAATAGGCGCTCACGCTGTAAGCGAAACGCGCCTAAAGATGTTCCCCTTACGGTCAGGTACTCTTTGTCTGACCTTCTCAATGTTTCATATCTGAAACCACTGGGTGGATTTTCATGAAATATCAAAACTTTAGGGCAAAGAAATTAAGAAAATGATATAAATAAGATATAAAACCGAATCATTGATACCACTTTACTATAAACAAAAATGAACTTTCCGTGATATCTTGTTAAATGTTATTCATTCCAAATATCTTCAAACAGAATTTATAGAAGTAGTAAAATAAAATATTTCTTGCCAGATACGACTCAATGAGAGACAAAATGTTAACAAAATTCTAAGCTTGACTTAGAGGTTTGATGTTTGGCACAAACGTAGACCTTCGTGCACAGTTAACGGGAACAATACGAAAACCCATAATTTTTTGGTTTAAGTACCGAAATAAATTGAAATAGTAGAAACCGGTTTTTTGCCTATAGCTCAAGAACCATTTGTCCTAGCGTATTGCGGTTTTTGTAGTTAGGTAGATCGTGAAAAATGTAAAATTTGCCTCTCATGCTATGCGGCTGCGTCGTTAATAGTTTTTTTTAGATATTTTAATCTGCACTTAAAATATGAATGGGCACTTTTTGAAAACTCGTAGAATCTCGACGATTCTACGTGGGAAAAAAAATTTACTGTCCGCTGTATATATTCTATCGAATAAAAAACGTCCCATTCAAATTGAACCACTGATTGTTGACATATAAGGTGAAGAGTGGAAAAAGTGCCCGCACGTAAAATGACTGGGCTTTTCGCTAATCTTTCGTTATGTGCGCTGTTCCTAAATTAAGTAGAGTTGGGTTGGAAAATTGTTTTCAGGAAAATGCTTGAGTTGGGAGAAGGTTTTCAGAAAAATGGTTGAGGAGGGTTGGTTGGAAGAAGAGTTTCAAAAAATGGTTGGGTTGATTGGAAGAAGGGTTTACAAAAATTGTTTTTGTTTCAGCGCTCCGGGAGGTTGGCGAACGAAGCAAGCAGGGGCGGTGCCCTTAGTTTGATAAAAAGCAATGTGATCGTTACACCGCAACAAATGTCGGATGGTTGCATTAATGTTTAATAAACTGTTGTTGATACGAAACATAATGAATGTAGGGAGATTAGACTGGAATAGGAATGCCGACTGCTATTCATCCGCGCACTAAACGGTGATGAATATTAAATAGATATGTCGATCACATCACTGAAAGTATAAAGGTGTATGCGTGTGGAGAAGATATTCAATGCGGTCAAATAAAGGCTTTTATTCCTACAAATAAAATAATGATATTACCTTTTCTGGCTATTTCCAGGTCCATTATCAGGTTGAAAGGAGAAAAATTCCCAATAAAATTGTATAAGCTTGAAGACTACAAAGCGATAAAAATTATAGCATAATTCTCGAGTTCCTAACACGGTGAAATTTTTTATATTTTATAGTTAAAAATTTAACACCTATCGATCGCGGTACGAAAACGTTCCTCCTGAGGTAGTACGATCCTATCAACTTAAGTCTCGTTTTAGAAGTCATCCAAATTATACCTGCTCATGAGGCTTGAGCCATTTTAGAATCTTTTGCTCAAATTTACTCTTAGCAAGTCCATAGAGATCGGATATATCGGAATTCAGCGTAGAAGCATGGAGTTCTCGAGAGGAATTAAGAATACCTTGCAAGAGAACGCATTTCGTGACTCCTCGAAAGTGTTCTGGACGTTAACACCCTTGCTGAAAGTCTGCAGGTCCGTAGGACTCGCACCTTTCCGGTTGGAACGTCGGAGCGACAACTCGAAAGGTGTTTCCAAACGCAGAGTCGCGCTTTACTTTGTGCTTGCCGGCTCTATGTTGTGGGAAATGGGTGACGTTGTCGCATCTGGTGAAAAAGTTGACCTTAAAACGGCCTTGCTAAATTACTGGGCTATAGTGATCTACTTCGTTGCAATGTGGAACTGCTTGGTTTTATTTTTACGGCGATCTTTGTTACATGAAGTGTTGATAGATTTGGTTAAGTTTGACGGGAAGCTTGCCATACTGAAGTCCCGCATCGACTCTTGTAACTTTCGCAAGAACCTCAAGAGACAAATGATCGGTTTGTGGCTGGTTTTAACAATACTTATTCTTCTAAGAATACCTACGTTTTTGACGAGCGGAAACGGGTTTATCCAGACTTCTATTCTTAACTACATGATCGTCTGTTTGTTCTTGATAAAGATGCTGCACTATAATATCTTGAAGCATCTGAAGTTGAGAATGTCTTGCTTGAATGAAGAAATAGGTCGGAGAGGGTCAATTTATACCTTCACACGATTGCCGTTAAAGGAATCCGAAATTCTCTCTCCAAAACTATGTAAACTGTGGAAGTCGCTCTACCTTGATCTCTACAAGATCAGTCATGCCGTGAACAAGATCTTCGGAAGTGTAATTTTGCTATACGCGACGAAATCTTTGGTGGACGTGGTGGTGGTGATTTTCTTCCTTTTGGTGGAATTTTTGACGAGTTTCCATTTTTTTCCAGCCCTTACCATAAAGACTTCCGTCATAATTTGGATTTACTTTGACGCGATGGGAGTGGCTGTCGTTGTGCTGTGCTGCCAAAACACATCTGACGAGGTGAATTACATAGTGGGAGTTTTTAAAAATGTCCATGTAATATTGAAACTGTTAATGACATTCGTTGAAACTTGTTTCGCAGGGATGTTATGAGATGACAGGTAGAATGATGAAGCTCAAGTATGCTCTAACGATTGATATAGAGCGTATAACAAGAAATTTTTGAAATATTTACCGCCATTCAGTTAGAGAAGACATGTCAAACTGGCGTCACTTTCTGTGCCTAACCGCGCCCCGAATGCTCATTTATGTCCTAACAAAATTACTCGAGATTATATATAAATGCTTTTTTATGAAAAGGACAATTAAAGTTAATTATCGATAGGAATAAATTCTGAATTGCTATTCCGTTGATATTAATGGTCAAAAATTTTCTTCTGAAGCACTGAAATAAGATGAGGAATTTGTCTGATCTTCGAAAAGGTCATATTGAAGAAGAAAGTTATATATATTGTCTGATTTGAATTGCCATTCTCAATAACTAGTGCTTCGAGCATGATATTCATTCATGAATATTCGTTTATTGCGTTCCTTTGTAGAGGCTAACTATAAGTCAATATTACGAAAATTCGATAGATCGTCGGAAAAATGTTTCATATCGAATTGAAGGTAGCATAACAGTAATTGGGAAGTTGATGACACATCTTTCGAACGATATATGTATACGGGTTTTGAGATATTTTTAGGAAATTTAATCTTCACGCTAATGGAAAGAAACGATATACCAATTTAAATCAAAATTACTTTATCAAGAAATTGCAAAATAAATAGTGTTTTTATTTCTGTCATCTTGATGATTACATAATAAGCATTCCTCCGTCCGATCCTGAAGTGTTTCTTGTCCAAAAGATAAGCCGTTTACTCACCTAGAAGAATTCGAGTATCCAACCCTAATTCCGAAAATTTTTATGTTTAGTGGCAGAGGTAACATGAGAACATCATATCAAATATAGGAAGTTATTCGACCTACAGGTCGCAAAGCGAAGACTTCCGACAAGAATGCGAGAACCGTACAGACCCTTGCGCCTTCCTTCAGATATGCAAAATCAGAATTTGAGTCAGAGCTCTATAAAAAAGGATGTGGGACTTCTCCTACGTTCTTTGACAAATATACAGGGAGAAAAAACCAAAGGTAAATTCAGTTTTTAGAGTAATACTATTTTTGTTTCATCTTGATTACACATCGTAAAGTACCGATAAAGATGAAACCTAAGTGAAATATTTTCGAGAAATAGCAGAATTTTACAAAGAGTTTTTATTTGAATCGTCGTAAATCCGATTCTTAAATGATCACAGTCTATATTATTTATAACCGTAAATATTTGTTTCTTAACTTATTTTGTGCCCATGAAAATATAATTCCACGGAACTAATATTTGTCGATGCTAATCTGCTTTAGGAAATCTAATAGAATAATCTCCATTTCCCAAGACATTAGAACTAGACATATATCTCAACAAACTTCGATGAGTTTTTCTTGCAGTTATTTTTATAAATCCCGCCGTTCTCTCTCCGTCTTTCGCACCCTGAGTTGTTTCCTCCCTCTCCTTCCTTTCTTTATCTCCCTCCTCCCAACTTCTTTCACTCTATGGCTCGCCCCTCACTCCCATTCCAAATCCCTGCGTTAGCAATTTGGGCCGGGAAAGGAAGAAATGGTAAATTGAAAGTAAACCTATTTTTAGTATTATCTCTATAGGGAAGGGAATCTCTGAAACCCGTTCAAGTCAGTAGTACGGTAATCAACTATAATAAAAGGCAATGTCTGCGTGTCTGTCAGCAAGATGGCCGCCAGCGAAACACTATGAGAAATTACGACGAACAGCGTACTCTATGTTTATTACGAATTATTATTATTTGGTTCATTCCGAAAGAAACACACCGACTCAGTACTTTTAATATACGAGAGGTGGAAGGATAGGTATTATTTTCATTGCAGTTAACGTAAATGATTTTTATACGGAAAGTTAGCAAATATAATAGTAATTATTATTTGGTTCATTCCTAAAGAAACACTCCGACACAATACTTTTAATATAGGAGAGGCGGAAGGATAGGTATTATTTTCATTGCAGTTATCGTAAATGACTTTTATTCTGAAAGTTAGCAAATATAATCTATTTTTGTATCTGACCTTACACCCATAAGCCTGATTTAAATATTTTCATTACGTGAGAGAGGAGAGGTAATTGAATTACATAGCAACCGAAGTCAACAACATTCGTACGTTATTATTATTTTGAAAGAATGCTAATCAAAATGTATTTTATACTCAGAGTGAAAAAGAGTAGTTTATTAAACTGTTTATTTCAATATTTACTTAGGATAATTAGTGACAGTGAAGAAACACTTGAAGAGAAATATAATATATTGAAAAACTTGGATTATTCATGAAATACATCATATTGAAGTGAGTTAAAGTACCATAATATATGAACCATTTCTTGAGAATAGATTAACTTCAGTGTTTATAAACTTTATATAAATAGTTTTATTTGTTTAACGAATTTAGAATTTTAACTTAATTATACCGTTGCTAAAGAAGACATTGTTTGCAATATTAGAGTTTAAAACTTTTAAGTTTAAGTTGAAAAGGTTAAATAGTACAAAAAAGCCAGCGGAGAACGATTATTCATGCGTTTATTTCTTACATATATCAATTAAGATATGTGTTTATATTGTATATTCTTCTAATATTCTATTTTTAAAACGTAATAAATTTATTTTTCGTTCTTTTTACTTTCTCCATACGTAGTAATGGGAAAGTATTGTGATCACGAAAAAAATCGACTTCGAGATTTCAACGGAAATACAGGTTTTGAGGTCCCTAGAACAGGTTTAGACTATTTTCGGAATGATATCTGTGTGTGCGTGTGTGTGTGTATGTTATTGTGGGCGCTCTACCTGAAAATGTACTTGTCATATCCTTACCAAACTTCATGTATAACACTTTAGCATGAGCACAAAGAACTGATTTGTTTTTTGCGACAATAACGGTTAACCGGAAGTCGAGGTTTATTCGAAACCCGATTAGGTTTTTTCGGTATTTCCCCGTTAAAACATCATCATTGTATATCAAATTCTGTACAGAGGTTATAGAGAATGTAATTTCCTACAACTTTCATTTGAAACAATTTTCTATAGCCGTTATTGTTTAGGAATTATTTATAAATAATCGGTTTTTTCGGTTTCCGTCAAATATCTCCTTTAAAACATCGTTATTGGTAATCTTCGTGAGGACCAAAGTTGTAGAGAATAATATTTCTTCCACGTTTTGTTTGAAACAAATTTTCGTAGGACCATCCATTTCGGAGATATTCAACTTTTTTCGTAATTTTCAGTATACAGCGCCAATACCATATAGCGGTGAATTTTGTAAACACATTCAAAATATACGTAATTTACGGCACTAAGGACGAATCTTCTGTTACGATACGAAATAATATTTTTGCCTTATAATGCTATTCATAATAATTTAAATATCTATACCCCAAATATGGAGAAAGTCATCTGTTGGCCACATCAGATTTTTTTTCTTTTATTTTCTCATATACGAAGTATATTGAGAAAGTATTGTAATCGCGAATAAAATCGATCTCGAGATTTTGATGGAAATATACGTTTTAGGTGTACCTGAGTCCGAAAATGTGGTTTTCACAATGCCGTCTGTCTGTTCGTCTTTTTTTTCGCGGCTCTAGAGCCTAAACATTTTAAATCAGTATGACGTTCATTTGGTTTAATTTGTGATCAGTCTTACTATTACAAAAGCATAGTGGTGCTCACTGTGTGCTCTGGAATGTAAATTGGTGCTCGCTACATCGGAAATGTTGCGGACCTCTGCGGTAGAGCGAAAGTGAATGAAATCTCGCTCTTAGGCATTTTATCATACGGAGTAGAAGCTATGAAGAAATGGTTGGCATTGCTCAGTAATTAAGGGACGCATTGTTAACGCATTTTTAACCGCAATTTGGTTTTCCCAAAAACTGCTGTAACAATTTTGATCAAATTCGTGCAGTTACTTGAGTTTACGGCCTCAATAATACTGTATCATTCATATTTATCAAATAATATAAGGCTAGTTTAATCTAGACATCTTTAACAACAGTGTGGTTTTCTTAAAAACGGGTACAACGACTTTGATAAAATTTCGTACAGTTACTTCAATTTACGTCTGAAATAATACTACATATTTCATTTTTCTCAAAAAGTGAACATAAGGCTAGTTTATTCTTGGGCAACTTTAATAACAATTGGATTTCCTAAAAAAACGGCTCATACAATTTTCATCAAATTTCGTATAGTAATTTAAGTTGATGTTTATAATAATTCTACATAGTTCGTATTCTTCTATAGATAACTAAACGACGCATTAGTATATGAGAAATTGTGTACAATGTATGTTGTACCGATTTTTATTTTCTCATATACTGGCAGTCCCCGCTTATACGTCAGGTTACATACCTGAAAAGTGCGACGAAAAGCGGATTGACGAAAAGCGATCACTCTTTTCCATAGATACAACATTAAATTGACGGATAAAGTTCACTGTTCCTGGGGTAACGATGTGAAATATTTCCATTTAAAAATATACCATGAAATTATAATTGTAATTTTCCACGTAAAACTTTTAATAATTTCAAAATACGCATATCGATGCAATGCATCATAATCATATATAAAAAGCAAATTACGCATTTTTTATGACATCGTCATCACATCTTTTCCCTCTTGTAGGACCATTCAGTTTGATCTACGTACGTTGCATCACCTCTATGACACTGCTCGATGCATGCCCCATTTTTTTAAATGAGCATTTAAGTACCTGATCAAGAACACTAGAGACAAAGATTCCCGGAAATACCCATTTAAAATACTATTGCCTTTTAAGTTAGGATTTTAAAAACTGACAGGATAAACTTCCAGTGATAGGCGAAACACGAAATTTTCAATAAAAAGTTCATAATTTGGCCGCTAGACACTAGATGGTGTCACCAAAAATTTGTCCGATAGATAAATCGGAATGCGAAATCTCAAACAATTGAGTAATTTGGGCATACATAGTAAACAGATCCCATGGATGG
Organism: Uropetala carovei; assembly: GCA_036926305.1. Taxonomy (NCBI): domain Eukaryota; kingdom Metazoa; phylum Arthropoda; class Insecta; order Odonata; family Petaluridae; genus Uropetala; species Uropetala carovei. The sequence goes on from JAXCHB010000003.1 coordinate 1,216,104, forward strand.
AAATCAAATGAAACAATATTTTCATTTAGGCACTTTCATTTGAATCGTAACAAAAAAAAATGCGGATGACGAAAATATTAATGCGACGAATAAGCGGATCACAAGGACGGAAGAATGAATCAGTAGTGTCATATTGCACCTGACGTATGAGTGAAACGACGAAAAGCGGGGACTACCAGTACAAAGTATATTGAGAAAGTAATGTAATCGCGAAGAAATTCGGCCACGATATTTTGACGGAAATGTACGTTTTAGGTGTAACCGAGTCCGAAAAAGTGGTTTTCGCAATGCCGTCTGTCTGTCTGTTACAGGCTCATACGATTTTCATTTTCTAAAGAGAAGTAAACGACGCATTAGTATATGAGAAAGTTTGTACACTGTATGTTGTACCGATATTTAATTGCTTGATTTCGACACCCTCGCTTCGATTGACGCGAGGAGTGGTTGTTGCCATCCGGCACTGGTGGATTCTAAGCAGCTACGCTGTTTGCTTTAATATACCCCTATAAGGTGTGTGTGGTCTCACTTCGGCGCGGTAGAGGTGAATTTCCGTCTTGAATGAGATACACCAGCTGCGAAGGAGCGGGGCAAAGCGGATTTTAGAGCCAACCGCACGATGGAGGACCTGGGACGCGTGTTTTTGGAAGCGAAGTTTCCGGTCGATAGTCATTCCTATGTGATCTCTTCTTTCTACTCCGCTTCCTCCACACCGATGATTATACCATCAGGGTCAGGCGACCTGCCGGAGGAGAAGATGATGGTCTGCGTCTTCCGAGGATTCACCTGAAGCTTCCACGCCTCAAACCAATTGAGGAGAATGTCTCTGGCCCCCTGAAGGTAAGATGCCGCTTTCGCCTCCTTCGAAGACCTGCACAGCAGAGTTGCACAGTGGTCTTTCCTAGGCTATTTTTGGTGTCGAATTTTGTATCCAGATGCAGAATCAGTAACCATGTAATCGATGGTAAATGAGGAAACAGATGAAAAAGTCTGCCATGACCGGGAATCGAACCCGGGCGGATATTCTCGGTCCCAAACTAATAAATTATTCCAGTTCTGAAACAGGACAATTAGTCTGCCGCGGTAGTTCATTGGCAGAATATCCGCCCGGCAAGTGGAAGATCCGGGTTCTGATTCCCGGTCATGACAGATTTTTTCACCTGTTTCCTCATTTCCCATCATATCAGCTTATGTCTGTCGCATAAGGAGCTTCGGATCACCTTTTCCATCTCCTTGTAATCGATAATTGAATATTGAAGATTAAAATCATTGAGTCAGTATACGACCTTGCCTGAAAAGCGCTGCACGTCTAGACGAGAATTGTTCACCGCGAGATACAATAAACGAGTTCGATTCAGGAATCGCGATACCATTCCGAAAGAGACGACACATGAGGATATCTATTGGACCCTATGGCCACTTCTTTCGTTCATCAGAATCTTGGGTCTGCCTTCGTATCCCATAACAACGCAGAATGGCGAAAAACGTCAATCCTGCTTCCGAGTCTTAATTTATAGCGCTTCGATATTCGTGACGGTATCATGTCATTAAAATCCTGACGAGCATGGAATCGCTCCCACACTGGACTCGGATCGACACGATCGTCGCGGTGAAATTTTGGATCGTCTGCATGCACTCTTTGGTTCTCGCCTTTGACCACGAGGCGTATTTGCTTCTACGGAAATTCTGCAGCTTGGCTTCGAAAGGGATAAATTAATGGCTGGTCCGATATTTTCATGTAATAAATCGAAATCGTTATTTTTAAATTAGAAAACATACACGAGTAAGAGGTAAGCGTAATCGGTGACAATGAATAACATTTGTGCGTGTGCTTATATTCCGTGAATTTTAAATGCGGTGTAAATATGGTGTAACTGAAGTCTTCTTCTACAAATTATTTTCAAGATTCTTTCATATTCCACGAAATAATTATATGATAATTATTTTCTCTTTATGCATATATTTTTTCCAGGTTTTGAAAAGTGGGTCATAAATGAATGTGAGGAATCAATTTTGTACTAATATCAAATGTCATGTTTTTATAATCCGCTCAGGATATACATAAATATTTTCGAATCTTTGCGTCCCACCTATACGACTTTAGCGTCCCACTGGTTGAGAGACTCGGTGTTAAAAAATAGTGAGTATTATCTCTGTCCGTCCGTCTGTTTATCTGTCCGTCCATCCGCCTGCCTGTCTGTCTGTACGTCCGTCCGCATGCTCGTTCTCGGCTTCTACCAAACGGATTTTCATGAGATTTGATATTAAGAACTTACAATCACAGATAATAAGAAAATCACATAAATGAATCAAGTAAGCCAGTAAGGGGTACCACTTTACTGGTGATAAAAATGAACTTTCTGTCATATCTCGTAAAGTATTGATCATATCAAAACATTTTTCAAATAAAACTTGTAGAAGTAGTAAAGAAGAGTATTTGTTTTCCTATGCATTTTTAACGTCGGAGTAGCCGTTATCAAGAAAATCAAACAAGAATTCGAGTTGACAACTTTCTTGCATTGTTACTTCTTCATTGTTGCTAACATAAACAATCTCACAAAATACTTTTAATTTCCTTACTTTGGCATGCAATATTTTTAAATAGGAAGAAAATTGATTATTTATGACGAAGAGAAGAACTTGAAAACCATATTCCCCTTACGTACAGGTACATCATTTCCTTCTAATACTCCATTGCACGAAACTCGCCCATTTGTGATACACTGTACACTTTCCTAACTTGTTTACTGATATACTATGTGGCACAAGTGACTGTCAATATGACACTTCAAGGCAATTAAGAGGAAAAAGGTTTTTCTGCTGTGGAATAAATACAATTCCTACAATTAAGAATAATGTCTATAAAATCGATTTTTTTCAGTCTTTGAACTTGAAGGGTAAATTCATGCACTCGTTAAAAAAGAATTGTTTATTGACAAAATCGAGTTCTTTCTCACACACAATGAAAAACTTTTGGGTTATTGCATCAATTCTTCACGACCGATTTCCATGAAAAAAACTGGTAATGGGTTCAAATTGTCAACGGAAAAAATTAAATTATAATCTTTTAATCACGATCACTTCGGAAATTCTTATAGTTTGTATAAAAGCATGAAAATTTAATACAATTCTCTCACCGGTCGGGCGAGTGTCTCTTGAATAAACTCGATTATTTCATTTTCTTGCGATTTAATAATGCTTCTGATCGATTAGAAGGATTATAGTGTTTTTCATTCAGTTTCCTTCCTACTCTGCCAAGTGAAGAGACATACATTCCCTCCAATTGAAAATTACACAAAATTATTTCAGCTCAAGAACTACATACTTTGAAGAATTATCTACATAAATTCACACGTAACACGCCGACAGGAGTGAAATAAGCAAATCAGCGTAGAAACATGGATATATCGGACGGACTGAAGAACACCTCGGCAGAAATTGCTCATCTTGATAGTTCGAAAGTGTGTCATAAGGACGTGTTCTGGACGTTAGATGTCTTGATGAAAGTGTCCAGGTTTTTCGGACTCGCGGCTTTCCCAATGGAACGCCATCGCGACTCTGAAAAGGGCGACTCCAATCGCGTGGTCAGGTACAGCGTCGCCCTTTACTTTGTGGTTCCTCTAGTTTTTTTGTGGGACTTGAGAAATTCCTTCGCACTTATGAAAAAACGTGACTTAACTACGGCAATGATAAATTATCGGAAAATTCTGGTTTATTTCACGGTAATGAACAACTGCTTGTTTCTGTTTATCCGCCGATCAATGACTCATCGGGTGTTGATAGATTTGTCCAAGATTGACGAGAGGCTTGCAAAGCTGAAGATATCTATCGAATCATATAGCTTTCGTAGGAACGTCAGAACACAAATGTTTGTTAACGGGCTTACTTTACTCATAATTATTTTCCTTCACATCCCTGTTTTTTCGATTTACACGGGGGGAAAAATGATCACTAGAATTGTCTCTCTCCTTTTTACGTGCTCCAGTCTGTTCTTGGTCCGACTGCAACAGTACAATATCTTAAGGCATCTGTCATTGAGAATGGCGTGCTTGAATAAAGAAATACGTCGGAATGGATCTATACATCCCTTCGCACGCATTCCGTCGCATGGACCGGAAATTGTTTTCGCGTATCGATGTAAACTGTGGAAGTCCATCAATCTTGATCTATACAAGGTCAGTCTTGCCGTGAACAAGATCTTCGGAGGTGTAATCCTGCTCACCGTGGCGCATATTTTGGTGGACACTGTGGCAGTGCTATTCCTGCTGGTGTTGTCCTTGTCATCGCATCTTGTAACTTACAGCCTCACTCCATTTGACTCAGCCATATTTTGGACTGCCGTAGAAGCGTATGGAATGTTTCTCATCTTGCTAACGTGCCAATTCGCATCTGATGAGGTGACTACAGAAAATCTTTATATATTTTTATTTTGTGAAGATACTATTTGTTAAAGTTTGGGTTCTTTTGTGAATGTGGATAGAGAACAAATTAAATGTCCTCGTGAGAATAAAATGTTTCACATGATATTATTTGCATCATATAGTCAGTGTGTTTAATACACATAACAATTTATTTAGAACTAACTTGTGCACTATAACCCTCATATCCAAATGAACTTAACTTTCTATATGTATCATTCTGTAAATGACTGAATCAGATGATTATCTGATCATGCTTAATAACGATAGCATTTATTGAAAAAAACATTGCGTTAACCGTAAATGTTAAAATATTATTTGAATAGGAAATTTAAAAAGAAGTTTAATATACTTGAGTCTCGGGAACAGTGTCAAAATGTTGATAATTTAGATACTTATCATTCCTCCAATACGACCCGCGAGCCACACCCGCCCCTTGTTTTAATCCGGCCCTCCATCAGTTAAACCTTAACCTTTAATGGATTTCGTGTAACTTAACCTTTAAACGTCGATATTTGATCCATCAAATATAATCGTTCGCTGCGAAACGGACAAAATCTGGCACACTTAGTCCGAGACCGCTTACAAATGCTGTATTTGACCTGGAAAACGGAGCTTGTGTAGGGAGCACCCCATAATCATGATATCACGCCAAGCAGTGTTAAAAAAGTAGCCGAAGGTGAAATGCTTAGGGGAAGGTAGACCTAACAATAAGACCTAAAGAGTTATTTAAAATAAGGGTAAGGCGCCATATAACTTTTACAAAAGTTCCCATTGACGTTTAGTAAATCAAAATCGTTGAGCAAGAAGGAATTTATTCCACTGAAACTCTTGTAAATTTTTTCATCCTCACCAGCAGAACTCACGATCAATAAATAAATCAGAATCTATTTTTTCCTTCTTAGTGCATAATATAAAAGTTATTTTAAAATATTTTTTAAATTAATTTATTATAGCTGCCTCGCTTTCAGACAAACTGGACAGTGAATCCCCCAAACGACTTTGCAGTCTAATATCACTGCTCACAGAGGATTCACTTTTTCTTCTTTTTACTTTATTTTTTAGTCGCTGGCGAATCTTCCTTTGATCTTTTTCTTGCTGGCATTCTCCCCCTTGTAAGTAGTTCTTGATTTACTTGCCTCTTGAATTTCAGGAGAGATAGCTTAGCACCATCCTCTTATGCTAATCTGGATGTCTAAATTTTTGGAAATTCTCGTTCAATGCAGAAACTAGTGGCCGCGACTTGTACATCTTGTCTTTTTTGCCCTTAGGCATGAAGTCTTGTTAGTTCAGAATCGAAGAATAAGAGATAAGAGGAAATATAAGTGTGACTTCTAAGTCCCGACAGGCCATAATGGGTTAAACGACATATTGGGAATCACGGCGCTCTGTCAAGGGACCTAATGCATGTTGGAAACGATTATAGCGTCCATGTACTGCGTGTATTTATTCATAAAAAACCGTAGCCTAGAGGATGTATTACGAAGTAATGATGGCACTTATAATTGTCGACTTTGACCTCGAGGCGTATTTGCTCCTCCTGAAATCATGCAGCTTGGCTTCGAAAGAGGTAAATTAATGACAGGTGACAATATTTTAATTTAATAAATAGGCATCGCTATTTTAAAATTAGAATAAGTAAGAGGTAATCGTATTCGGTGATCATGAATTACATTCGTGCGTGTGCTGATACGAAGTTTCTCACAATAAACCGTACATTCGTGTTTGTTATGCAGAAAGAAGAATTTATCCCTCTGACTGAGACTGGCTTTACGCGATAATTTATCCCAAATTGACATATCGTATGCAAAAAGCACGAAAAATTGAACTAATTTGCATGCATGAGTTTATAATTCCGAGGGATACCCATAGCGGTGGTGATTTAGCCAATTGCTTTCCACTTCTACTGGTACATAATTCAACGCCAAATTGACACCATACCCGGACTGATCTAGGTTTGAAATGAAATTACATAAAGTCATTCTCTGCATTCTATGTATAGAAGGCGAAATACACGAAAATATGTGCAAACTTTGAGGAGAATGTAACAGCTGATTGAGAGTCACACGGAGACACCAAACACCGCTAAAGTTTACACTCCTCTAAGTTTCGTAATTAAAAATAGCAGAATCTCCCCTTGTGTGGTAAATACCGGAGACCCGAAAGAACGAACTGCTGGTAAGAGTGATAGGTTATGTCGTTCTCACTTTTGGCCTAACGAATAGAAAAACGTCGCCCCATTTTCCAAAGATAATATCGTGCCAGCCTTCTAATCACTCCAAATGAAGTTGGTCGTAAGCGCTACGATTTAAGCGTGCGGTTACATGTTTCATACCATTGCAGGTATTTTATAATTTGGCTTATTTGTTGTCTTCCAGTATTAAATTCATCTTGAATAATAACATTTAATTTCCCATGCTCCTTATAGGTCAGAGAAAATGCTATTCAGATTGTCTCTAGGAGTATGCAACCATGCTCAAAGACGCTCGCGGGAGGAAAATAATTGCGATAAACCAAGCCAGTTGGTCAGGATCCACTCCTGTATGTGAGTCATTCTTCCACAAAGACAGGGATATGCCAGCCGTTATTGAATAAAAGTAGGAAGAAAGGCATCATATATTACGGAAGAAAGTAATGCATTATTGTTATGTTAGATCCGAGGTTCCCAAACCTTGGGTCGCGACTAGGGTTACCAACAGGCACATTTTGACCCGGGGACTCCGGGTGAGGCAATTTTTCTCCGGGCTCAGGGTTTTACAACAATTTCTCCGGGTCAGCGTCAGTAGTGGAACTACAAATTTTGTAATGGTTCTCCTTACACAAACATACCAAAAGTCACTGTGCATTTGCTTAGAAAATGTTGATTTTAATGAAGAAAAGCACTTTTTACGTGTTTTTTCTTTGAAATGAACAAAATATGATATCTTTGACGTAATAGTTTATCAATCGCATTTCCTAGAATTTCGAGTAAATAATGTTATTTTTACAGTTTTAAATAAATATAACTTAATGCAAATTTTACCCCCTGAAAAAATTCTCCTAGATAATTATTTTTATACATTTTGATCTCGCAAAGAGGTGACAAAAACGCATTTACTTAAACTGCTTATCCATAGCGAAATAAATTATATTTCAATTGATAAATGAAAATGTATTGATATAATTTACAATACATTTTAATTAGCAACTCTTTAATAACAGAAAAAGCGAAAAAACAGGGTTTACTCCGAATCTCCAGGTTTCAGACTAAAATCTCCGGGTCATGAAGGTCTTACAGTTGGCAAGCCTAGTCGCGACCCAAGTTTGCGTAGCGGTGGGTTTCTGATGGGTCGCGGAAGGCCCTTGACCAAAAAAATTGAAAAATGAATTTCATTTTCTTCGTTACGTGCCTAGTTAAAAAAATTCAACGTATCTCTTATATATTTATGAAAGTTTGTTTGTTTTGTTTGTTTATGTGCATCTATACATTTCCACACCTTTAAAACTAGAGTAATCAAACTTTCAACAGATACTTTCTTCACAAATAGGAAGGCCGTAGGCTACTCTTTAATCCCAAATGTTTTATATTAATTGTACAAAAGCAAAATAACTTTGTATGCTAATGGCAAAGAGTGAATGCTAGAGATGGGTCAGAAAGAGCGGATGCATAAACTGTTCAGTAAAATAACTGTTCCCTTAAACTTCCTGTTCTCAAAGAAAAGGCAACTCTACATCTTATACACAGTGAGAAAGGTGGGAAACGACTACTTCCTTATCCGCAAAATTTCAGAAAAAATTGCGTATTTCTGAAAACTTCGACCGTGTAACATGAAAAACACACCTGTAATGAGAAAGAACACATTTTAAACCGTCGAATAAAGAAAAAACGAAGAAAATCGGTACGGGGGCTTGATTTCTATTCTATTACTGACACACGGGCAAAACGAACTTAATATACAAGTTGTTATCTATCTCTTTAATACATTTTAAAAACATCATGTTATAATGTTGAACAGTAATTTAATTCTATTTGCTCCATTTAACCGTTCTTTTTGACCGCTTATATATAAATATTTCACTAAATTTATCTTCCTGGGCACAAACTGAACTTAATCGATGCGCAAACTACCAACATAAATAAATTGTCATCAGTCGACAATATGTTGGCTCAAATATATTTTCTTTCAATCTCCTTGCAATCCATGCTTTTAGAATTGCATAAGGCGTCACGCAGATGTGGAGGTAACAGAAAATACAGTAACTCCTTACACTCCAGCCACCGCTCAGTTGAGTGGCCTAAAAGGAGTCTGGAGATAACCGCAGCAAGGCAGCCCAAATGTTTCCATTTCGGCAATCCGGATCTTCTTCCATTAGGAAGGCGACCTGAAGGCATAACCTATTTACTCTTATATTTGTCCTTTTTCTCACGATTTAAAGCACTACAAGTGCGGGACACACACGCGGTTTTCCTTTTATCGTATAAATTGGACACATCAGAAAAAATTAATCTTTTATTTCCTCTTCATAATTCAGGTGGAGCAATTAGGAGATGGAGGCATTAACGCGAGTAAATACGGTATACTTGACCCTTGAACCGCTTCTTCTGTTCAGCGGGATGATGGACACGGCACCATTCGTATCAAATTAAGATGGCGGCGACGGGAGTAACGACAGCGCATCGACGTGTATTGAGGCGTCTTCATTAGCCAATGTGGAATATCTGGTTAACCGCCATGCACGTGGTGATGTTCGTCAATCTTCTCAATTTTCTGGTAAGTCGCTCAAAAATTCACGAAGCATTACTGGAGTTGGATAGATTAGTGCAGGGGCCTCCATTCTTTCGGCACCCAAGACCTACTATTCATTTGTAAATTTACCGAGGATCGACCCATCGGATTGAGCCTTGATACGAGATGTACCGTTAAGGGGGGGGGGTGAAGGTGGAGGGGGATTCCCGCAAATTTCTCCCAAATTTTAAGAAACCAGCATCATAACATGAAATGTCCTGCTTAACACGTCAATCAAATGTAATCGCAAACAACTTTTTGAGTTAAAAAAAGCTCGAATAAAGTTGTATTCGAGTTTTCGTTCTGTGCAAGATAATATTTTAGGTCAAATAAAATTTCGCTAAAATTTTATCCAGCAGGATAATTGAATGTAATACTAACTTTTAAGCTATTAAATGTTGAAGAAAATGGCTATTAAATAAATATACAGACGGAAGAAATCTACCAAAACATAACTTAAATTATTTAATCAAGTTACACATAAAGTCGCAGTTAGCCTCAAACTTTTGTCTTCTGCAATAATTCACCATTGGAGCATCGAGCTACACTTAAGCATACTCAGGGTTGATTAACATTGATACACTCATGTCTCATTGCGAGAGATATCTGTATTATTTTATTTACGTATTCCACTTGCTCTGAATTTTTGAAGGATTATAAAATCACCTGCATAGTTCGATAAAAAAAGTTCCAACTGTAAGTTCAAAATCTACATCGGCTCAACATTTCTCACTCAATTCAATAAAAAGTACCGTATTTACTTTTTCACAAGAGATTTTAATTTAAACATGGGTCGGGCAATTACGCGGTTTTCTACTCCATAGTAAGGAAATGGTATTTTCAGAATGATATATATATATATATATATATATATATATATATAGATAATTCAATTCAAGGCATTTACTGGCATTTGTCTCCCCGTGAACTGGTTCACAAGTACACTGTTTATTTTGTTGCAACCTAACTTTAAAATATCTTAGAGAGTCACGAAGCTTAAAAAACGATAAATCCTCCAAGCAAAGGAGGGGCGTTTTTATTTGTGATTTAAATGCTCTTTCTGCCTAGTGAGATTAAGGCTATCATTTTTAGGCGCGTTTCGCTTCGAGTGTGAGCGCTATTAGCGTCGGTCTGTCCGTCCGTCCGCATGTCGTCCTCGGCTTCTACAGAACGTATTTTCATGAAAATTGATATTAAAGACTTACAGTCAAAGATAATAAGTAAATCACGTACGACTATCAGGGATACCACTTTATTGGTGACGAAAAACGAACTTTCCGTTATATCTCATAAAATATTAGCCATATCAAAATAGTCTTCAGATAAAACTTATAGAAATAGTAGTGTAGAGTATTTTTTCCTATACATTTTTATCGTAGGAGTCGCCGTTATCAAGAAAATCAAACAAGAATGTCTTAATTCGAATTGATAATTTCTTGCATGGCTACTTCTTCATTCTTGCTAACATAAGCAATCTCACAAAAATATGTTTAATTTCCTTCTGTTTGTATGTAATATTTTTAAATAGGAAGAAAATGGATTATTTATGAGGGAGAAAAAAATTTAAAACGTTCTTTCCCTTTCGTACACGTATATAATTTCTTCCAAATACTCCATTGCACGAAACACGCCCTTTTCTGATACGCTGTACACTTTCCTAACTTGTTAAGTTTGTTTAAAGCGATACACAAACTCGACCTTTGGATGTATGTGCAGCCAAAAGAAACGTGTCAAAGAAAAAGAGAATATTTTTCGGCGCAGGAAAATTAATCTTTAACTTCCTACTCATAATTCGGGCGGGGCAATAATGCAATGGAGGCAATTACCTGAATAAATACGTTAATAGCACTGAGGCAAGATTCAGCGATCGACTTTAAAAGGGCCAATAATCTACCGGTCGACCGCGATCGACTGGTTGGAGACCCCTGCATTAGTGGATACTCTGGATGTTTTCATCAACAGGACGTTTGTCTGTGGAACCAGTAGTAAGGGACATGTGGGGTGTTGCGCTTTCCACGGTCATCATCTCCTTGTAGGCTACCCTCACATGGTCTTTTACAGTGGGCAAAATGAGATTTGCAGTTTGTCGTTGTGAACTATCTCTCGTTTACCACCATTTTGTTGTAACTTCAGAAAAGACTTTTCGTTTCGGATATCAAATAAAGGTTCCTCATGATCATCGATATTCGACTGCAGTGCGTGTTGTACTTTCCTAGTAACAGGGGTCGTCGCAGAGAGCTGTTAGTTGTTCTGATCCCTCGTTTACGATCTGCTTCCTTCGCTATCTACGTATGTCGAGTGGTGGAGGCACCTCCACCACTTCATCTTTCGCCTCAGCTGAATCTTGAACAGCAGTTTTGGTCCTCCGATGCTGTCTTAAAGCATATACTGTAAAACCTTCACCAACTTCTCCGGAAAGATTACCTTCGGCGCCACCTTACTCTTCATAGGTAGCCAAAGAGATAGACGGTGAACATTTCCTATTCGTCCACTTAATGGTTAATCATGAAATGAACTTGTGTATATGCGAAACTGGCTCAAAGGATATTGTTCAATTGCTAAATATTAATTATTCTTTCGTTTGTGTGTGTGCGTATGTGTGTATATTAGGGCTGTCAATTTTTTTCGATTTTTTTCGAAAATCGGTAACTCGACCGTCGAAAATCGAAAAGTCGGTAAGTCAAAGTCGAAAACCGAAAAATCAAAATCGATTTTTACCGAAAAGTCGAAATCGATTTTTTTTACCGAAATGTCGAAATCGGTTTTTTTACCGAAAAGTCGAAATCGATTTTTTTTACCGAAAAGTCGAAATCGATTTTTTTACTGAAATGTTGAAATAGATTTCTACTGAACTATTGAAGTCGGTCTTCTGGATGTCTACATCGATTTTCTCAAAAAAGCCTACAGTATGTGATCGTGGAACGAAGTGACACCGCATCGTGTCCGTTGTCTATGGTAACCCGATGTGCTACGGATCTGAAATTTGGAATGTAGGTAGAACTCCGGGTGAAACAAGTTCGAAAAATAAAATTCTGAAATTCATACTCCAGAACAGACATATAATGTAATGGTGACGGCTCACTTATAAATAAGGAGTCGAAATCGATTTTTTTTGTGAACTAGGGAAGTCAGTCTTTTGGATGTCTATGTCGTTTTTCTCGATTTAAAATGATTAAAAAACACTATTTTTTTCGATTTATAATAATTAAAAAACATACTATTATGGAAATCATTCGATTATGGCAATCTCTACACAAAGGATGCATAGAGGTTTGCATTTCTTCCATTTTCCTTTCTTTCATTTTCTCATTCCACAAAAACAATCAAGGCGGTGTGACGCTGATACCCCACTGCCCTTTGGTCTGACAAATACCATTATAAATAAAAAATAAAGGATAATTAAAGCGGACAATTGCAGATGGACCCGTGGATATTCAAGGCTATTTCGGACCTTACCGTTTCCCAGCAGGCGACGTTTTCATCTTGGCGGTGAAATAAGAAACGGCAAATTCTTCTAGGGTTTGAAAAAGAAGCACTTTACAGTAATCCTTGTTCGTAAGCTGCATTTTATGATTACAGCAGTAATATTTTCATAATAGGATGAAAAACACAGAAGATGATTTACATTTACTGCTACAATCATACATATACATTACTTAATTTTACTTAATTATAACTTAATCATTACTTAATCTTACTCCAAATAAAATAAAATAGTAGGAGCAGTATTTATAAGTGAGCCGTCACCATTACATTATATGTCTGTTCTGGAGTATGAATTTCAGAATTTTATTTTTCGAACTTGTTTCACCCGGAGTTCTACCTACATTCCAAATTTCAGATCCGTAGCACATCGGGTTACCATAGACAACGGACACGATGCGGTGTCACTTCGTTCCACGATCACATACTGTAGGCTTTTTTGAGAAAATCGATGTAGACATCCAGAAGACCGACTTCAATAGTTCAGTAGAAATCTATTTCAACATTTCAGTAAAAAAATCGATTTCGACTTTTCGGTAAAAAAAATCGATTTCGACTTTTCGGTAAAAAAATCGATTTCGGCTTTTCGGTAAAAAAACCGATTTCGACATTTCGGTAAAAAAAATCGATTTCGACTTTTCGGTAAAAATCGATTTCGATTTTTCGGTTTTCGACTTTTAAAACGGCGGTCGAAAATCGGTAAGTAGAATCGGTTTTCGAAAATCGATTATTGACAGCTCTAGTGTATATATAAATACTTGCGGAAGAGCAAAGGTAAAAAAAGGATATTGAGGACAACTAGGTGTTGGAGGAAAGCCAGTGGAGAGACTCTGGAGTGTCGGAGATTGTAGACGTAGATGATGGAGCTTTCGGGATGATCCCTTCGTTAGCATTATATATATATCATCATCATCATCATAGGTAGTCTGTCCGTTGACAGGTCCGTGATTATTCATGGTTAAACTTGGTCCTCCATATACTCCTATTTTCCGCAGTTTTCTTCATGTATTGATAGCTCTCTTTCCCTTTCAAGTCGTCTACTAGCTGAAACCTTTTCCTACCTCTCTCTCTCTCTCTCTATATATATATATATGTATATATATATATATATGATGCAAACATGCCCACCGAAGAGGTCCCAGGTATCCTTCCGGAAGAGGTGAGACACGCAATCAGAAGTATGAAGAATGGAAAAGCATCTGGAATGGATGGTATCACAGCGGAAGTATTCAAAGCAATGGGGAATCATACGGAAACAATTCTCGCTAAGATTTTTAATTCCTGTCTGAGGAAGAAAAAGATACCAGAAACATGGAACCACGCATGTATTATCCTTCTGCACAAGAAAGGTTCCAAAGAAGACTTGAATAACTACAGACCGATCAGCCTACTCCCAACAGTCTACAAAATATTCACCAAAATACTCACTATGCGCCTTCAAAACCATCTTGATTCTGCCCAACCCAGAGAGCAAGCTGGATTTCGCAGTGGGTATAGCACGATGGACCACATCCAAGTCGTGAGAGAGGTAATCAGTCGGACCAACGAGTATGAATTACCTCTATGTATGTGCTTTATCGACTACGAGAAAGCATTCGACTCTGTCCGAACTTCGTCGGTGTTACGTGCACTAAAGAAACAAGGAGTAGAAGAAACGTACATAACCTTGATCAAGAATATCTACGAAAATGCGACAACATCTGTCCAGCTGCATGAAGAGACGAGTGCCTTTAAGGCCGAAAAGGGAGTGAGACAAGGAGATACTATGTCCCCTAAGTTATTTACAGCAGCTCTAGAGGAGGTATTCAAAAGGCTAGACTGGGAGGAAAAAGGCATAAAGGTAAATGGAGAATATCTGAGTCACCTGCGCTTTGCAGATGATATCATACTGTTCGCAGGAAGCCCAGAAGAGCTCCTTAGAAGAACTGAAGAGCTTGAGCAAGCAAGCCGAGAAGCTGGACTTAAGATGAATCTTAATAAAACAAAGGTTATGTACAACTCCTTCACAAATTCTGAGAAGATACATATCAACGGAGCAGAACTTGGAGAAGTAACCAGCTATGTTTACTTAGGTCAACTAATCACTACTGATGGTTCGCTTCTTGGAGAAATCAACCGGAGAGTGAAGATGGCATGGAGTGCTTTTGGCAAGAATGCGAACATCCTTAAATCAAATATTCCAGTCTTCCTAAAAAGGAGACTGTATGACCAATGTGTTCTGCCTGTTCTGACATATGGTTGTGAAACATGGACCATGAATGCCAGAATGATACAGCGCCTGCAAACAACACAGAGGGGCATGGAGAGATGCATGTTAGGGATCACCCGAAGAGACCGCAAGAGGAACGACTGGGTAAGAAAGAAGACGGGAGTCTGTGACGTGATTAGAAGAGTGAAGGTGTTAAAATGGCAGTGGGCGGGCCACATTGCTAGAAGAAATGACCAGCGTTGGACGTCCAGTATCATCGAATGGATCCCAAGAAACATCAAGAGACCAAAAAGAAGACCGAAAGACAGGTGGGACAGAGAGCTTGTTAAGTTCTTGGGGCAAACTTGGAGGAGAGAGGCAGTTGACAGGGAAAACTGGAAGAGTCTGGGGGAGGCCTTCGTCCGTCAGTGGACTGAAAAAGGCTGATGATGATGATGATGATGATATATATACACACATACATACATACATACATATACACAGGCTGTTTCAGATCTTATGTTACAAACATCTAGGGCAAGTAGGGGAGCCAAAGACAAGCATTTTTTAATAAGCAATGCATAGGCCCTGGTGAGTCGTTACTGCGCTACAGGCCGTTGAAGTCATCGGGAGGGCGCCTGCAGGTAGGCAGCCAATGAGGCGAGGTTCACTGCCATGAAAGGGTAGCGAACCCTTAACCCATAACAACACAAGGTTCGCTGCAACGCGTAGGCAACGCATGGTTCCCTGCCGCGTGATCGCTCCGTTACTGGTGCGTTTGATTGTAAGGGGTTCGGAGGATTCCAACCCAACTGACGCGTTCCTGGCGCACTCACTACGCATTCGTTAGTTGCCTACCGAAGTAGTTATGGAGAGGTAGAGTTTCGCGGAGTGAGCTGACATGCATCTGATTTACGGTGCTACCAATGGTATTGGGAGAGAAGCTGTAAGGCTGTACTCGTAGAGATTTCCACAACGTCGGCAACCAGCCCACACGATATTCAGGCGTCTCGACCAAAGACTTCGTGAGACTGGCTCACTGCACCCAAACATGTATGTCACCGGTCGACGGAGGACAGCTATAACAGCAGATGTTGAAGAAGACATACTTGATGTCGTAGCGGACGAGCCTTCCACAAGCACACGTGCCATTGCACTGAACATTCCGGCGAGTCATAGCTCGGTCTGGCGCGTACTGCATGAGCAGCAGTTATACCCCTACCACCTACAACGTATTCAAGCGTTAAGCCTTCAGGATTATCCTCGAAGACGAGAGTCCTGCTAATTGTTTTTGAAGCAAAGTGCAGTGATGCCAAATTTTGCGAGTTCTGTGCTATTTACAGATGAGGCAACTTTCACGCGGGACGGGGTTTTCAATAGTCAAAACGTACACATGTTGGCTGAGGGAAATCCCCATGCCACTTCCGTCCGCGCACATCAGGAGCCTTTTATTTCTAATCGAGTTATTCACAAAATTATAGCGTTACGCATGACAATTACGATTTTATAATATAGAGAGATAGGAAAAATGCAATAAAATATTTAAATAATTGCACAAATAAACACTGCTGTACAGACAAAAATGGCGACGCTGCGAAACTGTTGGCTGGTAGGCAGCATCACCACGCGACAACTCGAAATTTTCGTTCGTCATTTCGCTGACGTACGAAAGTCCGAATTCGGGTACGAAAGGCAGTTTAGGAGTGAGAATGTATAATGTACATAAGTGCGACTTGTACGAAAGTCGAGGACCGCCTGTATAGGATTACTGATTTGTAAAACAAATGTACAATCCTATACATAAACGATGCTCTAGTCAGGGCCGGCGCCAGGGGTGAGCCGGAGAGGCGACGGCTTCAGGCGGCATTTCTCTAGGGCGGCATTTTTCGCTTTTTTTCCCTTTCTTACTATTATTGGGGGCGGCTATTCTTTCGCTCGCCTGAAGCGCCATTTTTCATCGCGCGCCGGTCCTGGCTCTAGTGACCGAATATGAGGCGGTATAAGCACATGGAAAATATTCACGGATGACACTCTACTTGTTAAATAATATTTCCGTCCACTTAACGGATTTGATGATAACGCCGTGAAGACCAACTATAAGATTATGCGTGGCATACCGAAATTTTATACATAATTTTCGAAGATAGTTGGCTGGAGTATATTTATGGATGAGAACACTTTAAATACATAATAGCTCTGCTGACTTTTACAAGAAAAAATTGTTAAACACTACAGAGTTCGAAGAGAGATTGTCTTCATCAGATGAAAAGTACTGTATCTATATCTATCTATATAAAAGTGAAATTAAGATGTTGCTCTTTTTTACAAATTCACACATTTGAAGTTATCGTTACGATACTTCGCATAGGTATATAATTTTCACCCTGCGGGTAACATAGGCAATATAACGATTAGAAAATTTGTGGGGGAAGGGGTGCCTAATTCTGTAATTATTTTCCCGTAAGTTTACACATAATTTTCAAGTTTTCAAGGTCCAAAATTTTCTCCCTTTATTCATCTAAATAGGTTAATATAGACTGTTTTTCTTCGTTTTTGCATTATTCGACGATCACAACTGTGTGTTATATTATTCTTGCGATGTTTACTTGTTACACGGTCGAAGTTTTCAGAAATAAGCAATGTTTCGAAATTTTTCGGAGTTATCGCACTCTTTCCGGGCGTTGCCAAGGCGAACATTATTCTCATCTCCGATTCAGTTAGCGTCAATGAAGCTTTCAAATAGACTAAGGAATAGCGTTGTTCGCTCTGCACTTTTGTGTAAGCAACGAAATTATCGTTGTAGCAAAACCATGGACAACTATACATTGCCTTTTGCCGGGTTTCTTTCTTACAAGACATAAAAGTAGACATTTCAGAAAGGCATAATTACGCAAGAAATGAATCCGGATTTGACGAACGGGATATGATAGGATGTAAAATTATCGTAATATTTGAATGCAACACGCTCGGAAATGTTTTTTTTATAAACAAATTTAGTAAATTGCTAAGTAAAGGTAAGTGAAAAATATTCTTTACAATTTATTTTCAGTTTTTCGTAGACTAAAACGTTTTCGTATATCCCGCATACGCCCTAGAATTGGCAGCGAAGGTATATTCTCTATATTCGTTGAAATTCAACGGGCACTTACACTAGCATATATATATATATATATATATATATATATATATATATATATATATATATATATATATAATGGTGGGAAGGAGGAGGGTTGGAGGGAATGGTACTTTATGGCTTCCGAAGTACAGAGAAGGGGGTATCAATGTTATTTTAATTGAATAGATAGAGACAAAACGAGAATTGGGACTTGAACCCCTTACTCTCCACTTATAAACGGCCACTTTATCAACACTTTAAATAGTAAGGCTAATCATACATACTTTCATTATCAAATTAATGGAGCGACGGAATTTTTTAGACAAAGGAAAAACGATTTTTTTTCACCTTTATTTGGATAAAAAGTTAATTTGAATAAAAAGGTAATTTAATTATAGAGCGCGGCAAATATTTCTCATTTGCTTTCTCGGAACGTTTCCTGCGGAAGACAAATAATTGGTCTTTTCTTTAATAGATCCTACAACTTTTCGCGGTGATTCGTCATATTCCTCTCTAAAACATATTTCTAAAATGTAAACTAATCGTAAATTATCGCTCGATTTACATGCATTGTCAACAAAGGAGATAAAAAATAAAGTAAGACGTAAATGTTTCTTGGATGAGCTGTGGTCACATGCCGAGATATGATCAAAATGGCGACCATCGAGGATATGGTTTAATGCGTAAAACCCCAAATATAAACAGGACCCGTCACACCAATGTACTATGTACGTTTTCGATGAGATTTTTAGTCATGGGAAGATAAGCGGAGAGGTTGGAAGTGTGAGTAAAGAGGAAACAAGGAAGGACGGACTAGGAGAAGCGAAGGTCGTGTTGAGGTTTTTGCGAAATGATGCGCTTGTGAAAAAGAATGATAAAGGCCTAAAGGATAGACAACGACATGACGTGGTCCAGTGATATTAATTCTCAGCGGAAACATGCGAGAAGGAGTGTATGAAATCGACGCTTCTGTCGAATATGTTTCATGGAAAGGGTTTCGAAACTTCTCAATGTGACGAGCACCAAGATATTTTTTTAGGAATATCTCGCGAGAACATCTACATTTTTGCGAACATTATGAAAAATTTTACTGTCCAATGAAGTGCGTTTAGAAAGAAATATAATCCGAAGGTCAGTGTCTCCGTGCACGCGAATGTGATTTCCCATACGAGGGGAACGTTTGTTTTCCCGAGAGAACAGCTATGCTCGCAAGCAACAGATTGGGAACGGCTATTGCGTTTGGTTTGCCCGTCTTATCTATACGGGTGTGTTAGGGTTTCTACCGGTCAATAAATTTAGATATAATGTATAGGATTTTAATTCAAGAAGAAAACGAACAATCACTCACTCTCTACTGAATAGGTGTGCTTCAGTTCGTGAAATAGTCATGCTAGACTATAAATTCTTTTCAGAAATTTAAAACTAAACATAAGAAGTGATAATAATAATAGAAAACCTAATTTTGGGGGAAAATGCCCATTGTAAATTTTCAGGTGAACATATTCTCCATGAGGTCGAATTTACATTAGTGTCTTTCGTAAGAAAATTTTATTGAAACATAAAGCCTCGCCCGCACTATCGTGACCTAGGGCGAACGAACATCCCGAGAAAGTGCATTTTCTATAGTGTGGACGGCACAGGAGAATGTGTTCGCTCGCTGAGTCGAACTCATTCGTCTGTGCTCGGTTCAGTTGGGAAGATAAATTAGTTGTTCGCTCGTGCTCGTTCTGTTCGTTCCATTCTGGCTTTTCTTAATCTGGCGTCCAAACGACGTAGCCAACTAATAGAAGAATACCGTAATCGGAGCGTGCTGTGGGATACCACGGACAAATTTTACAATATCGACCTCCTTAAAATATATGCTTGCGCAGAGTTAGCAGTAATTTTTAGAGCGACATTCTTTTGTTAAAGAAATGCATTAAGTAATGAATGAGACACGATCAACGCTGCACTCGGAATTACTAGATTTTGAGTGTTCGTGTCCATCACGCTCGCAGAAAATAATGAGCTTTCGAACACATAGTGTGGACGGCGGAGCGAACGAGCATGGACGAATGTTCGTTCGCTCTAAGAGTGGTTTAAGACAAACTAAAACATAATTGGAACATGTGTCTTGGTCAAAATTACCAATTTTTAAGTATATTATAGTTGTGGGTGAAAATAGTATACTCGAGTGGCTAGTGAACTTGGAGTTACACATTGCTAGGAGAAGCATAAGGATCTCACTCTATAACCGTACAATAGACTTTTAAAATAATCTGATGTGTCCAGCACATGACTTTCTCCACACAGTAATGAATATGAATGGTCTCGATATCAGCGTCATCCAGAATAATTATCGGTAATTACTCCATTTAGATATGTCATCGTCTTCCATAAGATCATAAGTTCAATTCCAGGAGGGTTTTTCCATTTGATTAATATGGGTAATATTGTAGCATATTAATGTTTTACATTTTAAAATTTCTTTGAAGCATGATACTAACTCATGATTTTTGGAAGGTTCTATGCGTGAAGGAAGAAAATTTACTTTTTAAAAGAGCGAATTCAAATCCGTGTCGAGTTAGGGTGAAAGTGTTTACAGAATCAGAAAAAAACGATGTTTTTAGGTTTTTAACTATGAACAATGTAACAACTCCCATTATTATTGCCTTTGAATATCCAATACCATCCTACGGGGAATAGTTTAACACAATTTATGCTAACTTTGTGCGTTTCATTTTCATTGTTTTTAAAAATTCTATTCTGTGTGATAGTTATTATATGTATCGCGTGGAAAATATGATAAAACTTAGTGTGGTTGCTTTACCCATAACATTCTTGTGACTTGTCGCTGATGTTGCATTACAAAGAGAGTATGGAGACGAGACGATGATTGTCGGCACCTTCTTTAGTTGTCATGGAGTAAAGACGATTCGCTGATACAACGGTAATGAATATTAAATTTGCACTAGTCGCAAAGCTATGAACGAAGAAGGGGAAGGAATACCCATTTCAGGGAATATAATGCTTTTAAGCAAATTAAATAACGTCAGCATTCCTTCGGAGTTATTCAAGCGACATTTCAAAGTTTATAGAAAAACATTTTCAAAGGCTAAAATATTGGCATTTGCAAAGAAAAGCATTTAGAAATTTAATACGAATCGATCGCCTCTGTAACGCATTCATTTCGCAGCTACGTTATACATTCAGTTGGAATTCCCTGCGAAGTAAAAGTCATCCAAACGTCTCCTTGAATTTCTTTCACATTTGATTACTCTAATTCACGTCTAGCAAGTCCGATCGGATCGCATAGGCTGTAATTCAGCGTATAAGCATGTCGAGAGTACGAAATTACACTTCGAAAGGAAAGGATCTTCCTGAATGCTCGAATGTGTTCTGGACGTTAGCACCGTTGCTGAAAGTGTGCAGGTTATTTGGACTCGCACCTTTCCCATTGGAACGTGGCTGCCACAGCGTCGGCGAACTCTCCAAATGGATTGCCAGATACAGCGTCGCTGTTTACTCGGTGTTTATCTGCACTATGCTGTGGAACATGAAGATCACCGTCACAATATTGGGGGAAATTGACCTAAAATCGGCCTTGATCGTATTCTGGACAACGGTGATGTATTTCGTTGCGATATGCAACTGTTTCATTGTATTTATCCGCCGATCTATGGTACACGGATTGTTGGAAGATTTAACCAAGTTTGACAATGTGGTTTCTAATCTTAATATTGGAATTGACTCATATAGCTTCCGTAAAAACATAAGATGACAAATGTTTATTTTCTGTCTTGGTTTACCGGTAAATACTCTTCTCAGCATGGATTCATTTTCGCTGGACGTAAACCTAGTTATCAGGTATTTTTCTATACTTTACACAACCGCCAGCCTGGTCTTGATCCAGCTGTATCACTACAGTATCTTGAGGCATCTGAAATTGAGAGTATCCTGTTTGAACGAAGATATTCTTCAGATGATGTCCAAAAGATACTTCACCGGCTCGCCGTCGAATTACGTCGGAATTTCACAGACGAAGCGATGTAAACTGTGGAGGTCTATCTACCTTGAACTTTACAAGATTACACTCTCCGTGAACAAGATCTTCGGAAGTGTAATCTTGCTAAATGCAACGTGCATGTTGGTGGTCGTAGTGATGGGGCTTTTTTTCTTCTTGATGTTGTTTTTGACGGGCGCTCAATACTTTCCAAACGTCACTGTGAAGATATCGGATATATGTTGGATTATCTTCGGCACGCTTGGAGTTGTTAACATCGTGCTATGCTGCCAAAACGCATCTGAAGAGGTGAATTGCAATTCCTAGTTCTTAGAATTACTTCAATAATAGCGTAATTCCGTTTGGCTGGAACGACGTTTGGAATCATATTGGGGTATATAGAAACATTTGTGAGTCGATAACAGTATTTCCACTTCGGAACGTTCTTTCAGGATTTACTTGGCATTACTGATTTTAAATAGACAGATAATTGTCTTTATTATGAGGGCGAAATTGAGACAATAAGCGAGGAAGCGAGTGTGGGGGAGAGAAAGGTTTATATATAAATATTGCCATTGTGAGTTAAAACTGACTCACCTATTTTTACTTTCTCCATACGTAGTATTGGGAAAGTATTGTGATCATGAAAAAAATCGACTTCGAGATTTAAACAGAAATACACGTTTTGAGGACCCTAGAACACGTTTAAACTATTTTCGAAATGATGTCTGTTTGGGTATGTGCGTGTGTTTATGTGATTGTGATTGTGGACGCTCTAACTGAAATAGTACTTGTCGTAACCAAATTTTATGTATAACACTCTAGCATGAGCACAAAGAACCGATTAGTTTTTGGACAATACCGGTTAACCAGAAGTAGAGGTTTATTCGTAACTCGATTCGGTTTTTTCGATATTTCTACGTTAAAACATCGCTATTGTATATACAGTTCTTTACAAATGCTGTAGAATATGTAATTTCCTACACCTTTCATTTGGAATAATTTTCCTTAGCAGTTATTGTTTAGGAATTATTTAGAAATAATCGGTTTTTTCGGTTTCCGTCAAATATCTCATTAAAAACGTCGTTATTGGTAATGTTCGTGAGGATCAACGTTGTAGAGAGTAATATTTCTTCCAGGTTTAGTTTGAAACAAATTTTCGTATAACCATCCATTCGGAGATATTCAACTTTTTTCGTAATTTCCAGTATACAGCTCCACCACCATGTAGCGGTGAATTCTATAAACATATTCAGAATATACCTAATTTACGGCAATAAGGACGATTGTATTCTTTTACGATACGAAATAATAAAGTTGCCTCTGTATTCTTTTACGATACGAAGTAATAAATTTGCCTCATAATGCTATTCATAGTAATTTAAATATCTATACCCAAATATGGAGAAAGTCATGCGTTTCTTATTATAATTGACATAATAGTTTCTCCCTGAGCATCGTAATGTGGTTGCAATTTAGAGAAATTCCCAATTTCACTGGATTATCCTTGGTCGGTGTTATTCAACTTTTTTTGTAATTTCCAGTAACCACCATGTAGCGGTGAATTCTATAAACATATTCAAAATGTACCTAATTTACGGCAATAAGGACGACTGTATTCTTTTACTATATGAAATAATAATTTTGCCTCATACTGCTATTCATAATAATGTAAATATCTATACCCCAAATATGGAGAAAGTCATGTGTTGGAAACATCAGATTTTCTATGATTAAAATTCAGTATTTACTTTGACAGTTAATTATGCTTGTTACTTCCTCCGTACGTAGTAATGGGAATGTATTGTTATCACGAAAAAAATCGACTTCGAGTTTTCAACGGAATATTGAAGGAATCTTACATTTTTTGTAAGTAAAATAACTACATTCTACATTATAATGTTTATTAACGTAATTAGGCTCACGTATCTGGTGTATATTTAACAGTCAGTGTTCAGTCATGGACAACTGTTTGTTGCTTTTTCACGGGTTTCTTGCTTACAAGATGTAAATGTAAACGTTTCATAGGCATAATTACACAAGAAATGAAGCTGGATTTGGCGAAAGTGATATGATAGGAAATAACAATTATCGTTATATTTGAATGAAAAACTTTCGGAAACGGATTGTTACAAGCAAATATGATTAATTGTTATGAAAATCTAATTGTAATTTAAAAAGTATCTACTATATATTTTAAAGAGTTTGTATGTTGTGCTGTAGTAGCTTCACTAAATCCGTTGAAATTCAACGGGAAATTCTGCTAGTACTATATATTGAAAGAACGGAGTGAGGGGGGAAGAAAAGTAAATAAAGTGGAGCAAGAAATAGATATAATATAGTGATGGGGAAGTTAGGAAGTTCTTTGGAATGACCGTTACTCAAAAGAGAAAGCAAAGTAGTGTTTCCTATAAAACCCGTGTCTTGATTAAAGATAATATCTTAGTATTGAAGAATGGCTAATCTTTCGGCCGCGTCTAGAAGGTAGTGACTGGAAATAGGTTTAAATAGTTGAAGGTTTTTTAAGAAAAAGTGTGTTTGGTTTGAAGAATGTGAGTTGCTACGCTGGATTTACGTAAATTTTCATTTAAAAAATGTGATGTGTTCTTCGAACTTAGTAATTATTCTTATATTTGTTAGACCAATATAATTTTTTTCGCATTTATCTCAAATAATTTTGTAAATTCCGGTATTTTCAAGAATTAAAGTTATAAAGCGGGCAGGCTTGGTTAAACGTGGGTATCCATTCTATCATCTCGATGGCTAGATAATATACGTATAGCGTCAGAATTCGCGCCGTAGATTCGAATACATGATCTTCAGCGCGACCACGATGAGTCATTCGTCCGAAAGCTAAAACATTTTCGTACCTGTGCGCTTTCAATAGGCCAATCGAAATTACGAAAACTGAAAGCTACTGGTCAGAGTAAAATTTGCGTATTAATAATTAATAATAATGAAAGAAATGGCCCGATGGCCACCTTGCAACGAAAAGAGCCACGGAAAGAATAGAAGATGCGGGTTATAAGATTTTGGAGAATAAAAGTTGGCCATCTTTTCCACATTTAACTATGGCGTGAAATCCATCCCTATCAGTGTGATTAGAAACTACTAGGTACTTCGTCATATTCCGTGTACCTGAATTCCTTACTACCTTAACAAAATGCTAGACATTTCTTAGCCTCCAGACAAATGACTTGGATCATAATGTGAGTACGAAATTCTTTTATTATCATTTTTAACAATTGATGTAAGCTAGATTTGTGTCTGGAATCCGCACCATGTTCTACCAAAACTTTCTGGAAATTGTGTGGCCTTACTTATCCATGTAAATGTTAAACTCTATAACTGTGGTCATATTTTCCGGTTTCTGAAAAAACTTCCTGTCCCGTATGCTGAAAAAATATTTTTTCAAATGTGCTAAATAGGCTTTTCGACCACATTATTTTAAATTTCTTTAACAACAATGCAGCATTACTTTTTCTCATAACAATAAGCCTATCGTTAGCTTTCTATAATTGTCAAAATCGTCTTACGGCTAAGATTAAACCGCGAAGAATCATAAATTTCCAAACCCTATAAAATCGTTGTGAAAACCAAATGTGCATCCCGGCTAAATGATAGCCGTTATCAGTGGTGAGTGTTAGGACTAAACTAATTTGGTTTTCACGACCATTCTATATGTTTATATCTTTATCTACTCGGCGTTCATGTATGTATGTACGAATTTAAATTCATTACCGATGGAAGGCACAGGAAATACGCATCTGATCAAATTCAAATACAGTCATGACAGGTTTTATCGGGCGGAACAGTCAATTGGTAGAAATGCTATCGCAGTAAGTTAAAGATTCACACAATGAATTATTTCTTATCGATGAAAAGTCGTTTTTGAGTTGATGAATTACACTGGGAGCTGATCCTGATGAAAGGGTGCATTTTTAGTTTAGACGCGTTCCTTATGCATTTCACAGGTTGTAGTCGCTTCAAACTACTTCCATTCGGATTATTATTCAAGGAAGTTTTTTTTCATTGAATAAAAAATGAAATTATTTCATGGAATTTACGCGTCCCTCTTATCGATCAAGAGGGCAAGTCTATACGCGACGATGACAAAAATTTTTCCATCCCGTTGAAAAAGATAATACCTTTTGTAGTTAAGAATGGCAGTCTTCGGTCTATGAATGCATCAAGACTCGCTTGAGTTAAGCAAAAATAAACAAAATGAAATTTTGATGCGGTGTCCAAACAATTTAATAATTCTACGAATCATATAGAAGCAGGCTGACATATGTGTTTTCGCCATAAGTCCGTCTTTAGAGCCGCAAAGCCGCGAGGGACTTGTTTAAATCCATCAGAATCGAGTAACTTTAATATTTTCCTCGTACCTGTGTTCGTGGTTTTGTGGTTGAGAGCATGTAAAATACTACGCTACAAAACAAGAATTCATTATTTCCTCGTCGTCAAATACTCTCTGACTGTACACTACACGGTACAGAAGAATGAATTACTGGAGGCGACGTAAAAATTACTCGGAGGAAATCGCGAGACGAAATTACTTGGAAGAGCGTAAAGAAGACTTGTTTTTGGCCTCCGAACCGTTGCTGAAGTTATACAGGATTTTCGGACTAGCACCTTTCCCATTAGAACGTAGTGATCACGGCGATAACGATGTCTCCAAACTCGTTGTCAAGTACAGTATCGCTGTTTACTTGGTGGTTATTTCCGCGATGATATGGGATATGATCGACGTGACTAAAGACAATGAAGAACGGGACCTAGTAGTAGTCATTCCGAAATATTGGTTAATGACCGCTTATATCATCTTAATTAACAACTGCTTAACCCTGTTTCATCGTCGAGTCAAAGTACACCGCATGATGACAGATATTGTAAAATTTGACGAGAGTCTCGCCGAACTCGATATCCGACTCGACTGGAATAAGTATCGCAAGGACGTCAGGATTCAAATTTTCGGCTTCATGATCGTCACTGTGTTGCTCTGCTGCCTGACTTACACTTCCCACCCTATGCATGAGAAGAGGAACGGAATTCATCAGTTTATCGGTGTTTTTTACACGACCAGCGGTACAGTCTTGCACCAGTTACAATACTACAATATCCTACGACAAATTAACTTGAGGATCGCTTGTTTGAACGATGATATCCATCGTAGCGTCTCGAGTGGATCATTCTGTGGTATGCCGCCTAGTGGAATTTCGTCGGCGAAGCGATGTAAACTGTGGGCGTCCCTCAACGTAGACATATACAAGTTCAGCGTGGCAATGAACAAGATCTTCGGAAGAATAATCTTGTTCAACGATATGTTCACTTCAGTCGACTCAGTTATTGTGCTTTTCTTTTATGTCTGTACTTTTATACTTGGTGCTGAAGGAAATACCAAATTTTTTGAAGTGGTCATGCCCCTATTTTGGTTTCTCATCGAAAATGTCGGTGTGATATTAATCACGCAGTCGTGCCAGTCGGCATCTGATAAGGTGAATGCAGTATGTTGTGTATTTAGAAAGTTAATTTTACTTCATTATCCTTGAACTAATTTAACATTTATTGAAATTCAGTTGAACAAGGTCTACGATTTGATAAGATAATACAAGTCATTATAATTTTATTATGATCTAGCTTGGGAAATTTTGAAACAGGTAAATAAATCGAATATTTTCTTATGTTGGGACCAAACTAAGAAAATTTTCCAGCTCTGAAACAGGAGAATTTCTCTGCTACGGTAGGTCAGTGGTCCTAACCTAAAAATATTCCCGTTCTGAAAAAGGGGAATTTGTCTGGTAAGGTAGCTCAGTGGTAGAACAACTGCCCGGTAAGTGGAAGGTCCAGGTTTGATTTCCGGTCATAGCAGATTTTTCACCTGTTTCCACAGGTAATGCTTCTCACGTAAGCCCCTCGGATCATTATTTCCATCAATTCTGGATGTAGCATGTAAAATAGTGTCAAGGGTATATTTTAATCGACGTAGATATTTTTGACATTATATAACATGGATGGCCAAACCTATTGAACCTGGGAGCCGCACACGACAATATTCACAAGTTCGGGAGCCGTAATCAGGCGAGTACTAGTTAACGTAACGCTATATCAGGTGTTGAATAATATGCTAAGTATGGACAATTGAGAAAAGTGGATAGCAAAATATCATTTTCTAATAATATTATTTATCTCAAACGTTAAGTTCCCTATATAATACAAAAAAATCTGTTGTGGCCTACACATGACTTTCTCCATATTTGGGGTATACATTTTAAAATAATTATGGATAGCATTATGAGGCAAAATTATCATTTCGTATCGTAAAAGAATACAGTCATCATTATTTCCGTAAATTAGATATACAGGCAGTCCCCGTTTTTCGTCGGTCCGCTTTTCGTCGTTTCACTCATACATCAGGTGCAATATGACACCACTGATTCATTCTTCCATCCTTGTGACCCGCTTATTCGTCGCATTAATGTTTTCGTCATCCGCATTTTTTTGTTACGATTCAAATGAAAGTGCCTAAATGAAAATATTGTTTCATTTGATTTCAATCCTTGGGATCTGTTTACTATGTATGCCCAAATTACTCAATTGTTTGAGATATCGTCACTCTGATTTATCTATCGTACAAATTTTTGGTGACATCATCTAGCGTCTAGCTGCCAAATTATGAACTTTTTATTGAAAATTTCGTGTTCGCCTATCACTGGAAGTTTATCCTGTCAGTTTTTAAAATCCTAACTTAAAATGCAATAGTATTTTACATTGGTATTTTCCGGAATCTTTGTCTCTAGTGTTCTTGATCAGGTACTAAAATGCTCATTTAAAGAAATGGGGCATGCATCGAGCAGTGTGATAGCAGTGCTGCAACGTACGTCTGTAGATGAAAGTGAATGATCCTACAAGTGGAGGGAAAGTATGTGATGACGATGTCATAAGAATTATTTGAACAATTTATATAATAACAAGTAATGGGTATAAAAATAATTTTTTATAAATAACTTTTATATTTTGACATTTATTTTACTCGTTACTTCAAATTTGGTGAAATTACCTGCGTAAGTTACCTTTTACTGGAGGAGGCGGTGTTATATTCAATTAATCTGGATATCAAGGCTGTAGACATTTCTTGTCGTATACAAATGAACGAAGCGCAACACGAGTAATATCAAAGGTAAGTAATCGGTACTATTACACAATCATTAAGGGCGTAAACTTGCTTTGATTGCTTTTAATACGAGAGAGAGAGAGAGGGAGGGAGAGGGAGAGGACAATGGAAGGGAGGGTGAGAGAAGGAAATGACTTTCAATACAGTTAATGTTTCTGATGACAATTTAATCTCCATAAATATCTGGAACGATCGAATCTTTACTCCCACTGATATTTCAATGGGCATTACGCTAGTAATGTTTTAAAGTAGAAATATAAGGCTCTGTTTCCCGTTAAAATCTTACCCATATGAAAGCATTAAGCTTATTGCCTAGGTAGCTGATTGTTGGACCCAGAAAAAGTACCACATTTTTCAGATAAAAACTATAAATTTACGGTAATTCTACTCGGATTGAAATTCTGTCTTCAAAAATAAGAAACTACAATTTAAATCCTATCCGATAGTTTAAGTCTCGAGTTCGTATCCTTACGGGAAATAATTTTAAAGTGCAAATTTAAAACCTCTACACCTACTTACATGTTTTCTTAAGGTCCAAAAATGGGGAAAAAGGGGCGAAAATAGTCCCTCAAAGTGGGGATTTCGAAAGTTTGTTTCTTCGGCTGTGACCAAAAACTATAATCCTACCAAATTTCAAGTTTCTAGCACATCTGCAAGTGCCTCAGTTTTGTATCTTGCCAAAGTGGTTACAAACCGCTATATATATCGAGTGAGGTTAATATAAAAGTTGTTAAATACCGACAACAATAAAGGATATCCGTCCGCATTATCGGACAATACATAATTCTATTTGCGAATATATGTTTACTATAGATTTGTTATATTAATCGGGTTGCACCGAAGATGTTCACCCTTGGCAACAGGGAACAATTTTTTTTAACGATTGTTTACTTAGTAACTGAATGCTTAGATTCAATGTTTAGTTGCAGAATTTCTTCTGCTCTATTTAGCCGCCTAGGTTCGCCGATTTCTTGTGGTTTTGTTCGTTATTTACGCTTCTCCGTTCGTTGTCATTTTCTTAGCTAATATCTTCCACCTTTGGATGTCGGTTAGTTGTCCTTAGTGTTTGATTTTTTTGTTCGTTCTCCTTTGTTTTTACTTTTCTTTGCTGTTTTCAACCGCCATTTTTATAAGTGGTCGTTTTTTCTTTTCTTATCGATCATTCTTTGCTGATATATTCCACCGTTGGATGTTGGTTATTGTTTATATAACAGTTACACATTCCCAGTATAGGAAGATGACCAAATTCAAAATGAGGAAATCTCTTGCTTACATAGGTAGATAATACTAGTAATACAACTACGTGCCTAAGGGAACCTGCTGAGAATTATTCGATGAATTTAAAAAAACGTATACCTTCAAGGGTTTATTATGTATTTAAAGAGAGAAAACGCTTTAATTCATTAGAGCAACAATCGATTTCATTGCCACACGAATACCCAAAAATATTAAAGCTATAACAATCGGTTATGTTCTTCATCCATAGATGGCGTTAAAATACTACGGAATTACACGGCGATATTCAATACATATAATATGGCGCATAAAAATAATTTTCCTATTTTTTTGGAAACCAAGGAAAATATCTGTGCATTCTGTTTCTAACGCAGAGAAGCGAATGTTTCTTAGGTTTTGTTACCTTTAAATATAAATTGGAAATCAAACCACTTCCCGATGATAAGAGAACTATCGCAGTGGGAACAGGTTTACTATCGTACTACCCAAACTATTTTTTTAAAATATTAGTTGGATTTTTTCAAGAAAACATTGTTGAATAAATGTAAACAAGGATGTGGAATTGAGTATAATAAAAACTATTCGGAAGAAGTTTAGAATAGCTGTCGAATCTAGTAACTAAGAATATTGGCTGTCGTAATACCATCGTATGGGGAATAGTTTAACATTCTTTATGCTTACTTTGTGCGTTTCATTTTCGCTGTTTTTAAAAATTCCATTCTGTGTGTAAGTTATTATGTGTATCGCGTCGAAAATACGATAAAACTTGGTGTGGTTGCTTTACCCATAACATTCTTGTGACTTGTCGCTGATGTTGCATGACAAAGAGAGTATGGAGACGAGACGATGATTGTCGGCACCTTCTTTGGTTGTCATGGAGTAAAGACGATTCGCTGACACACGGTAACGAATATTAAATTTGCACTGGTCGCACAGTTCTAAAGAAGAAGGGGAAGGAATACCCATTTCAGGGAATATAATGCTTTTAAGCAAATTAAATAACGTCAGCATTCCTTCGGAGTTATTCAAGCGACATTTCAAAGTTTATAGAAAAACATTTTCAAAGGCTAAAATATTGGCATTTGCAAAGAAAAGCATTTAGAAATTTAATACGAATCGATCGCCTCTGTAACGCATTCATTTCGAAGATACGTTATACATTCAGTTGGAATTCCCTGCGATGTAAAAGTCATACTAACGTCTCCTTGAATTTCTTTCACATTTGATTACTCTAATTCACGTCTAGCAAGTCCGATCGGATCGCATAGGCTGTAATTCAGCGTATAAGCATGAAGTTGTCGAGAGTACGAAATTACACTTCGAAAGGAAAGAATCTTCCTGAATGCTCGAATGTGTACTGGACGTTAGCACCGTTGCTGAAAGTGTGCAGGTTCTTTGGACTCGCACCTTTCCCATTGGAACGTGGCTGCCACAGCGTCGGCGAACTCTCCAAATGGATTGCCAGATACAGCGTCGCTGTTTACTCGGTGTTTATCTGCGCTATGCTGTGGGAATTGAAGATCACCGTCACAATATTGGGGGAAATTGACCTAAAAACGGCCTTGATCGTATTCTGGACAACGGTGATGTATTTCGTTGCGATATGCAACTGCTTCATTGTATTTATCCGCCGATCTATGTTACACGGATTGTTGGAAGATTTAAACAAGTTTGACAATGTGATTTCTAATCTTAATATTGGAATCGACTCATATAGCTTCCGTAAAAACATAAGGTGACAAATGTTTCTTTTCTGTCTTGGTTTACCGGTAAATACTCTTCTGAGCATGGATTCGTTTTCGCTGGACTTAAACCTAGTTATCAGGTATTTTTCTATACTTTGCACAACCGCCAGCCTGGTCTTGATCCAGCTGCATCACTACAATGTCTTGAGGCATCTGAAATTGAGAGTGTCCAGTTTGAACGAAGATATTGTGCAGATGATGTCCGAAAGTTACTTCACCGGCTCGCCGTCGAATTACGTCGGAATTTCACAGACGAAGCGATTTAAACTATGGAGGTCTCTCTACCTTGAACTTTACAAGATTACACTCTCCGTGAACAAGATCTTCGGAAGTGTAATCTTGCTAAATGCAACGTGCATGTTGATGGTCGTAGTGGTGGGGCTTTTTTTCTTCTTGATGTCTTTTTTGACGGGCGCTCAGCACTTTCCAAACGTCACCGTCAAGATATCGGTTATATGTTGGATTATCTTCGGCACGCTTGGAGTGGTTAACATCGTGCTATGCTGCCAAAACTCATCTGAAGAGGTGAATTGAAATTCCTAGTTCTTAAAATTACTTCTATAATAGCGTAATTCCGTTTGGCTGGAACGACGTTTGGAATCAAAATGGGGTATATAGAAACATTTCTGAGTCGATAACAGTATTTCCACTTCGGAACGTTCTTTCAGGATTTACTTGGCATTACTGATTTTAAATAGACAGATAATTGTCTTTATTATGAGGGAGAAATTGAGACCATAAGGTAGGAAGCGTGTGTGGGGGAGAGAAATGTTTATATATAAACATTGGCATTGTGAGTTAAAACCGATTCACCTATTTTTACTTTCTCCATACGTAGTAATGGGAAAGTATTGTGATCATGAAAAAAATCGACTTCGAGATTTAAACGGAAATACACGTTTTGAGGACCCTAGAACACGTTTAAACTATTTTCGAAATGATGTCTGTGTGGGTGTGTGCGTGTGTTTATGTGATTGTGATTGTGGACGCTCTAACTGAAATAGTACTTGCCATGTCGTTACCAAATTTTATGTATAACACTTTAGCATGAGCACAAAGAACTGATTAGTTTTCGGACAATACCGGTTAACCAGAAGTAGAGGTTTATTCGTAACTCGATTCGGTTTTTTCGATATTTCTACATTAAAACATCGCTATTGTATATATAGTTCTTTACAAATGCTATAGAGAATGTAATCTCCTACACCTTTCATTTGGAATAATTTTCCTTAGCAGTTATTGTTTAGGAATTATTTAGAAATAATCGGTTTTTTCGGTTTCCGTCAAATATCTCCTTAAAAACGTCGTTATTGGTAATGTTCGTGAGGATCAACGTTGTAGAGAGTAATATTTCTTCCAGGTATTGTTTAAAACAAATTTTCGTAGAACCATCCATTTCTGAAATTTTCAACTTTTTTCGTAATTTCCAGTATACAGCTCCACCACCATGTAGCGGTGAATTCTATAAACATATTCAGAATATACCTAATTTACGACAATAAGGACGACTGTATTCTTTTACCATATGAAATAATAAAATTTCCTCATAATGCTATTCGTAGTAATTTAAATATCTATACCCAAATATGGAGAAAGTCATGCGTTTCTTATTATAATTGACATAATAGTTTCTCCCTGAGCATCGTTATGTGGTTGCAATTTAGAGAAATTCCCAATTTCACTGGATTATCCTTGATCGGTGATATGTTACATTTCTTAAGTTCAAATATTGACATAGGTCGCACTACTACTGAAGGACGTAACTGCAAAAAACACTTATATTTCCCATATATATTTTTTTCATCAAACTCTTTAAGTCTTTCAGGTTAATAACTTTTCGGTTGTTTATAAAATAAGACAAATTAAAATATCCGAATATGTACAGTCGATTAAATACGAAAATTATAAGATCTGATGGAGTTGGCATAATCATAATCGATATGAGATTAGAGCATTTCTGTTTGTTAAACTACGACAGATATTGCAGCACAAAAATATTATGAAGACGATACTAGACAACTATTATCGAATATAATATTTTAGAAAATTTTTCTTACTGACGTGGATTAACGACCTTAAAGTTAAAGGATTTATGAATCAACTTTTGCCTAGCATAATACTGAAAGGAGAAATGTGTATGCAATGCGGAGAGATTAAATTTTTTTTCAGCTTAACAATCATTCGCCCTTATTCCAGCGACTTTCGAAAGTTTAGAGGAAAAAATTCTTATTAAAAATAGATAAAACGAAAACACTCCACTATTCCGTTACTTATACTCGAATTCAGAAGACGATGAAAATAATTATTGTTTGGAAAGGACAAACACTTGAAAATTTAATACGATTCGACGAACATGCTCTTCCTAAAGCACCGATATTATCAAGTTAAGTTCTTCCCCCTTGCATATCCAAATTATTGTTACTCATGAACTTTGAGAAATATAAGAAATTTTATAGCAATTATTATCTATCATCTCCATACGCAAAGGATATACTAAAATTAAGGCTAGGAACATGAAGTTGTCTAGAGGGCTTAAGAATACCTCAAAAGTTTTCTGGACGCTAGGAACCATCGCTTCAATTCTGCAGGGTTTTCGGACTAGCACCTTTCCCTTTAGAACACCCTCGCTGCACGGACAGCGACGACTCCAATGGGATTGCCAGATACAGCGTCGCGGTTAACTTGGTGATTACCTGCGCTCTATTGTGGGCCTCAGATACATTTTCGCAGCTAAACAAAAAATTGATATACAAAAGGCCACGTTTATATGCTGGACAACGGTGATGTATTCCATTTCAATATGCAACTCCTTTGTTTTAATTAGACGTCGTTCGATGGTTTACGGGTTGTTGGTAGATTTGGTTAAGGTTGACGATAGGCTTGCCAAGCTGAAGATCGGCATCAATTCATGTAGCTTCCGCAAGAACGTTAAAAGGTAAATGTTCGCCTTATGTGTTGCTATACTGATACTAAGTCTTCCGTGTATGCCTTCGTTTCACAGCAGCGGAAATGTATTAATGAAGAATTTTGCTGTCTTTTAGTTGACTGTCAGTCTGTTATTGATCCATATGCAGCACTAGAATATCATGAGGCTTCTGAAAGTGGGGATGCCTTGTTTAAACGAAGAAATACGTCGGAGAGCGTCAATTTGTACCTGGGCACGCTCACCGTTAAAAGGATCCGGAATTGTTTCTTCAAACGATGTAAACTCTGGAAGTCTCTCTACCATGATCTATACAAGATCAGCCTTACCCTGAACAATATCTGCGGGAGCGTAATCTTGCTAAATGCTACGTCACTCTCCTGGACGTAGTGGTGGTGCTTTTATTCTTCGTGGTGTCCTTTTCAACGAGTGTTCAATACTTGCCGACACTCCCTGCCTAGATGTTCGCTATAATTTGGTTCAGCTCGGAATTGATTGGAGTGGGTCTCGTCGTGTGGTCATATCAATTATTATCTGATGAGGTGAATCGCAAATAGTGATTGAGTTTTAATTCTTCATATATTAATCACGGTGGCGGTGATAATTTGTGTATTTCTTTAGCATGCAAGACTTTAAACGTCAGCTAAATTAATAAAGGTAAATAATTAGGGTGTATTGATGTTCATCGCATAATAAGAAAGTTTTGAAATTCAGAGATTATTGTTTGCTTTGTGTCGCTCATGAAAAGTAACATTTGTTTTCTGTTTTTTTGTTCCTTTATACGGCGATAGCATTGATTACATAACCTTCGAGCTCAAAATCCGTTGCAAATTTTAGGTTTCATAAAAAAAATTGAAATTTTAGTATTAATCTTTCAACAGCCGATCACGTCGAAGCAGCACGATACTTTCAATTTAGAAGACAGATGTTCGTTTTCTGGATTACTTTACTGCTATTCGTTATTCTGTATTAGACTTCATTTTGTACAAGCAGATACGCATTCATCAACACTATTTCGGTTATTTATTTGATTGCCATTCCGTTCTTGATCCATGTTCAGCACTACAACATCTTTAGGAATATGAAAGTGAGAATGTTTTGCAAAGATTTTGGTCATATCTTCGGTTATCATGGAAACGCTTGAAGTGACTCTGATCATGATCGTGTTCTGCTGCCAACATGCATCTAACGAGACGAATTGCGTTGTGGGTGTTTTTAAGAATTTCCATGTAATATTGACAGCGTAAATGACAATTGTTGAGACTTTTTTCTTTGTGAAGATATTAGACGACATCATCATCATCATAGGTAGTCTGTCATTTGACAGATCCGTGATTATTGTAGGTTTAACTTGGTTCTCGATATACTCCTATTTTCCGCTGTTTTCTTCATGACTTGATAGCTCTCTTTCCCTTTCAAGTCGTCTACTAGCTGAAACCTTTTCCTACCTCTTTATCTTTTTCCATCCAGTTTTCCTTCTAGCACTTCTTTAATCATGCATTCTCTCCTCAGGTAATGCCCAATCCAGTTCGCCTTCCTCTTTCTGATAGTCTGTATAATCGTTCGCTTCTCTCCTATTCTTCGTAGTACTTCCGCATTTTTCACCCTATCTGTCCATTTTATCTTCAGCATTCTTCTCCATGTCCACATTTCGATGCTTTCCAAGTATTTAATATCATTTTCCCTTAGCGTCCATGTTTCTGCTCCGTACAAAGCTATACTCCATACATAGCATTTTATCAACCTCTTGCGGCTTTCCTGCTTTATATATCCCGTTAGCAGGAGTTTCTTTCTTCTGAAAGCGGCTTTTGCTTTTGTTATTCTAGTCCTGATTTCATCTGTGCATTTTGCTTCTCTCGTTATGATGCTTCCAAGGTATTTATAATCTGAAACTTGTTCTAATGGCTTTTCTCCAATGCTTATGTTCAAATTTTCTTCTTCTTTACTTGATATTCGCATAACCTTGGATTTTTCAGTATTAATTTCCATACCGTATTTTCTACCTGTTATCACTAGTCTATTTATCATTTTCTGGAGTTCCTTTTCCTTTCTTGCTAGAAGTACTTGATCATCCGCGTATTTTACTGTTCTTATAATCCTTCCTCCGATTTCCTCCATATATATTGAATAGGATCGGCGATAGACAGCAGCCCTGTCTTACTCCTCTACCGATATGTACCTCGCTGGTGTCCGCATTCTCCAACCTGACCTTTTCAACTTGATTCACATATAGATTCCTGATCAGTCTCCTGTCTTTCCAGTCTACACCTATATCCTTTAATATCCTCATCAGCAGTACCCAATTTACTCTTTCAAAGGCCTTCTGCCAGTCGACGAAACATACGAAGCAATCTTGACTGTACTCTATTGCCCTTTCTTATATGATTCTCACTACACCGATAGCATCTCTGGTTCGTCGTCCTTTTCTGAAGCCGAATTGATCTTCCCCTAGCATTTCTTCGGACTTTTTCTCTAGTCTTTTATTAAGAATCCTCGAGATGATCTTGGAAGTGTGTG
This sequence comes from Uropetala carovei, assembly GCA_036926305.1. Taxonomy (NCBI): domain Eukaryota; kingdom Metazoa; phylum Arthropoda; class Insecta; order Odonata; family Petaluridae; genus Uropetala; species Uropetala carovei. Next base: position 1,253,651 of record JAXCHB010000003.1, read on the forward strand.
ACAGTAGGGATATCGTTCTGTAGTCCCTACACTGCATTGCCTTTGGCTTCTTCTTTAGAGGGATCATTGTTGATCATTGTTGTTGACGCCACTCTCCCGAGTCGTAAATCTTGTTAGACGACATGTAGAATTGTAAATGTAGAGCATGTTCTACAGATTAATATATTTCGTATGACAAGGTTATGAAGCGTTAATCAGTATTTATTTACAGCTTTCTTGTGCTCGGCATCTTTATTGTAATTCATTTTCTCTATTTTAATTTCGAGAAATTATTAAGTCATACTTTTTACGTTCAGTGATTGTGGCTTTCTTTGTTTCGGTCCTACTGAGCAGTTCAGCGTTCTGTATTGTCTCATAAATTGGTGGCATTTAAATTCTATGAATGCTGATTGTGAGAATAACTCAGCACGTAGTAGTTACCATGGTTAAGAAACTTTATAAGGAAAGAAGATTAACTTTCCGGAAAACATGCTTTTGAAATTCATCGTCAAGGTAGACAAATCCTATATTATAATTTGCTTAGTAATGTTTAAAGTGTAATGCCGCGTGGCCTATCAAGGTGTATGCCATACCGGCGGTATAAGATACCAGGATATGGCCTTCCTCTATAGTGTAGAAAGAGAGAGAAAGGTAGAATGGGAGGGAGAGAGGGAAAAGAACAGGAATGAGGAAGCAAATGATTGAGGAATAATGGAAAGAGTTTTAATTTAATTCCTTAGTCATGTCTACATGTCATTTCTGACGGGCATTTCAACTAGTAAAGTTGTAATGCGGATAGGCTTGGTTATCCATTATATCATCTCGGTGACTAGATAATATAGATCCAAACGAACTATTAAAATAAAAATCTTTTAAGGTATCACCTTTTATGATTGACAAATATCTGGTGAAGATAACGCTAAGCGTCAGAATTCGTTGACTAAAATGTTTTTGTATATCCCGCATACGCCTTAAAATTGGCAGGGAATATAGAAGTTATTAATAAACGGAAATAAACTTTCATTTTTGCTTTATTTATCAGTTTGGGTTATAGGACTTCTGGTTTAATCTATTTCTTTATATCTAAAATTCTGTTTTTGTTTTTCCGTTATACAAATCCACACATTTAAAGATATCGTCATGAAACTTCGCATAGGTAAATAATTTCACCATGCGAGTAACATAGGCTATATGGCGATTAAAATTTGAGGTAAGGTTTTTTCCCTTCATTCATCAAAGTACCTAAATATGAACCGATTTTGTTCGTTTTTTCTTTATTCGACGGTTAAACTGCGCACTACTATCTTATTCTTGCGAGCTTACATGTTAATTCGGTCGAAGCTTTAGATTCACTGAATCTTTTTAAATTCAACGGGCACTTCTGCTAGTCTCTCTATATTATCTCTCTATATTATCTCTTCTCTCTATATTATAATCTTCTAAAGTCGTAACTGAGTGACGAGTGATCGGAAAATAACCTTCGTAGGCAGGCGCGTAGTTGCCTAGCGAATGATTCGAAAATGACCGTTGTGCGCAGGCGCAGTTATCCCAGCTCTGCCAGGCGAGAGGCCCGAGAGGCAGCCGAAGTTTCCCGCCAGTCGCGATCTGACTATAATGGTGATTGTCACTATTTTCTTTATCTGCACATGCAAAACTTCACATGCACAACTCTCTCTTATAATTCACCGCCCTTATCAGGGCCAATCCCTCTTCTACTTCGCGGTCAGGGTCATTTGTGTATCACATCATTGGAGATGGAAATAGTCTTTTTCGCGCGTTATTTTACGGCTTATATGGACTCCAGGAAGAGCCTGCGTTAGTATGCAATCGAATAGTAACCCACGTTGCTAAAAACTGGACATATTACAGCAGTTTCGTTATTGGCGGTACATCGTACGGTGTCTCAATAAAATCAGTAAATGGTTATACAAATCACATGAGTAAGAATGGGATTCACGGTGGCCATTTGGAATTGACAGTTGCTTAAATGTCGTTACCATACCCCGAATCTCTTTAAATACTCGAGATAATCATGAGTTACCTGTTATTCTTAACAGGAAACAATACCCGTACGGTTAGCCTTTGCTATGACAATTAATAAAACTCAAGGCCAAACATTTAACCGATTGGGCATTCACATCGATCAGAGTAAGCCAATACTTGTTCACGGCCAGCTAAACATGGTCCTGTCTCGGTGTCGATCCATGGCCAGTCTCAAAATCAAAATTACAGGAGCTAAAAACGACAGGGAAACTCGGACGATTAAAATTTTTGTGTACGGTGAAGTATTAGGAAATCAATATATAGTAGGTATGTACCGAATATCGAAAACTATGCGGTATTCGGCCATTTTTCCATTATTCGGACTTCGGTAGTACTCAGAATTTGACAAAATGGATATTCGGTTTAGTATTCGAATTCGGTTAAAATTTACCAAATATCAAATCGAATGATGAGCAGCAAAAATTGGAAATGAAATCATAAAATTAGTAAACTTCTAAAAATATTCAACTTTAATAACGATACAGACTGAAAAACACAAAATATTAAAAACGAGAAAGAATAAAAAAAAGTACACGGGAAAGGGAGGTAAATTTGATAACGAGCTTGAAAGCGAAATAAAATTCCATGAACCAACACTCAAACACGAGTATTTATTACTGAAGTGAAATGTTTTCCATCACATAGTAACCACACATTATAATGATCACACAAAAATTAAAATTAAATATTTTTTCTATAATTAGGACACAATAAGGCACAGTAAAGTTTCTAATTTCCAAACAACGAAGGTTCTTTGTGGTATTGATTTACTAGGTATTTTATAAACTTCCAATACTAATGATTTTACTGGAATCAATTTTACAAGTAGGTTTCTTTTATGTGAGTATTCGGTGGTTGAATATTCGGTATTCAGCAGTACAAGTATTCGGTTATTTATTCGGTATTTTTTATTCGTCTGTAACAGAATTCGTTTACTTATTCGTTATTCGGCAATTTTGATATTCGGTGCATCCCTAATAGAGAGAGATATTTTCACCTCAGTGATGGAAGAGGATGGGCAACGAGGTCACGAGGGATTGGCCCATATATACAAATAGGATGAAAAACTGTAATAATTTTATAACTTAAATAATGGTGACTTTTGTACGTTGGCGTAGATAACATTTACATTTACATCAATACTCTGCAAGCCCCCAGAAGCGTTTGGCAGGAGGTGTCACAACACCAAGTGAACTCTTAACTAATTCCTCTGTTGTAGTGTCTTATCGCTTCTGGGAAAAAGTATCTGTAGTATTTCTCTGTTCTAGCAATTGTTTCGACATATTTTCTCCTGCACTCTGATCTAACATTACGTTCACTAACACCGATTGGCGGAGTAATAGCAATATATTGTGCAGGGGCGGAGTCCCTAGTCTACTATAGTATATTTTGAAGCGTGTGTTTGTTGGTTTGTGTGTTTGTTCATGGAACTCCTCCTAAACGATAAAAGCTAGAATAACCAAATTTTGTACGATTATTCCTTACATCCTAACTTACTGAATGTTTGGTCAACCGGGGTTAATCAATGCTGCCAATATAGGGGATTAACATTTTTCCATAAGTTAACACGTATGAATCCATTTCTTGACTTGCAAGGTATTGTTCCTTCAAGCATTAAAATACGTAAATATGGACCGATTTTTTCCGTTTTTGCTTTATTCGACGAATAAAATTCTATACTATCTTATTCCTTCGAAGTTTACATGTTACACATTCGAAGTTTTCAGAAATACGCCTTTTGTGTCGAAATTTTGTGGATTTTTCGTACTCTTTCCGGGGGTTACCAAGGCGGCTGTCATTGTTACCTCCGATTCAGTTAGCTTCAATGAAGCATACAAATAGAAGAAAGTTTAGCGTTATTCGCTTCGCACTTTTGTTTAAGCAACGAAACGATCGATGTTTTAGGATAGTTACGTAAATAGATACTGATTATTATTCAGGAAGCGTTTATTGATGAAAGTAATTGAACCATCTTTCGTCTATTGAATACTGGAATCTTAAATTTTTTGTAAGTAAAATCATTCTACTCACATTATAATGTTTATTAACGTAAATAGGCTCACGTATCTGGTGTATATTTAACAGTCAGTGTTCAGTCATGGACAGCTGTGGGTTGCTTTTTCACTGGTTTCTTGCTTACAAGATGTAAATGTAAACGTTTCACAGGCATAATTACACAAGAAATGAAGCTGGATTTGGCGAAAGTGATATGATAGGAAATAACAATTATCGTTATATTTGAATGCAAAACGTTCGGAATCGGATTGTTACAAGCAAATATGATTAATTGTTATGAAAATCTAATTGTAATTTAAAAAGTATCTACTATATATTTTAAAGAGTTTGTATGTTGTGCTGTAGTAGCTTCATTAAATCCGTTGAAATTTAACGGGAAATTCTGCTAGTACTATATATTGAAAGAACGGAGTGAGGGGGGAAGAAAAGTAAATAAAGTGGAGCAAGAAATAGATATAATGTAGTGATGGGGAAGTTAGGAAGTTCTTTGGAATGACCGTTACTCAAAAGAGAAAGCAAAGTAGTGTTTCCTATAAAACCCGTGTCTTGATTAAAGATAATATCTTAGTATTGAAGAATGGCTAATCTTTCGGCCGCGTCTAGAAGGTAGTGACTGGAAATAGGTTTAAATAGTTGAAGGTTTTTTAAGAAAAAGTGTGTTGGGTTTGAAGAATGTGAGTTGCTACGCTGGATTTACGTAAATTTTCATTTAAAAAATGTGATGTGTTCTTCGAACTTAGTAATTATTTTTATATTTGTTAGACCAATAAAATTTTTTTCGCATTTATCGCACATAATTTTGTAAATTCCGGTATTTTCAAGAATTAAAGTTATTAAGAGGGCAGGTTTGGTTAAACGGTGGTATCCATTGTGCCATCTCAGTGACTAAGTAATATACGTATAGCGTCAGAATTCAGGCCATAGATTCCAATACATGATCTTCAACACGGCCACGATGAGCTAATCTTCCGAAAGCTAAAACATTGTCGCGCCTGTACGCTTTTAATAATCCAATCGAAATTACGAAAACTGAAAGCTACCTTGCAACGAAAAGAGCCACGGAAAGATTAGGAGAAGCGGGTGATAATATTTCGGAGAAGATAAGTTGGTACCACACACCATTGGCCATCTTTTTCACATTGAAGTATGGCGTGAATCCCATCCCTATCAATGTGATTAGATACTACTACTTCGTCATATTCCGAGTACCTGAATTCCTTCCTAGGCTAACCAAATGCTAGGCATCTCTTAGCCTCCAGGCAATTGACTTACCGTCATAACGTGAGTACGAAATTCTTTTTTTATAATCAAAGTTTTCTTTTACAATTGAGGTAAGGTAGATTTTTGTCTGGAATCCGCATCATGTTCTGCCAAAACTTTCTGGAAATTGGTGTGACCTTACATATTCGTGTTAATGTTAAACTGTATAGCTGTGGATATATATTCCGGTTTCTGAAAAACTTCCTGTCCCGTATGATGAAAAAATATTTTTTCAAATGTGTTAACTTGTTTGATAGAAGAAATAGGTTTTTCGACCACATTATTTTAAATTTCTGTAACAACAATGCAGCATTACTTTTTCTCATAACAAATAAGCCTATCGTTAGCTTTCTATAATTGTCAAATTCGTCTTACGGCTAAGATTAAACCGCGAAGAATCAGAAATTTCCAAACCCTATAAAATCGTTGTGAAAACCAAATGCGCACCCTCGCTAAAGGATAGCCGTTATCAGTGGTGAGTGCTAGGACTAAACTAATTTGGTTTTCACGACCATTCTATAGGTTTCTATCTTTATCTACTCGGCGTTCATGTATGTATGTACGAATTTTAAATCATCACCGAAATACGCCTCTGATAAAATTCAAATACGGTTATGTCAGGTTTTATCGGGCGGAATAGTCAATTTGCAGAAATGCTATCGCAGTAAATTAAAGATTCATAGAATGAATTAGTTTTTATCGATGAAAAGTCGTTTTTGAATTGATGAATGTCACTGGGAGCTTATCCTGATGAAAGGGTACATTTTTAGTTTAGACGCGTTCCTTATGCATTTCACAGGTTGTAGTCGCTTCAAATTACTTCCATTCGGATTATTATTCAAGGAAGATTTCTTCCATGGAATGCAACATTAAATTATTTCATGGAATTTACGCGTCCCTCTTATCGATGGAGAAGGCAAGTTGCTATACGCGACGATGACATAAAATTTTCCGTCCCTTTAAAATAATAATACCTTTTGTAGTTCAGAACGGTAGTCTTCGGTCTTAGGACTCGCTTGAGTTAAACAAAAATAAACAAAATGAAAATTTGATGCGGCGTCCAACAATTTAATAGTACTATGAATCATATAGATGCAGGCTGACATATGTGTTTTCGCCATAAGTCCGTCATTAGAGCCGCAAAGTCGCGAGGAATTTCTTTACCCCCCAAAGTCGAGTCACATTAATATTTTCCTCGTACCTGTGTTCGTCGTTTTGTGGTTCAGAGCATGTAAAATACTCGTCGTCAAATACTCTCTGACTGTGTACTAAACGGTACAGAAGAATGAATTACTCGAGGCGACGTAAAAATTACTCGGAGGAAATCGCTAGTCGAAATTACTCGGAAGAGCGTCAAGAAGACTTGTTTTTAGCTTCCGTACCTTTGCTGAAATTATACAGGATTTTCGGACTAGCACCTTTTCCACTGGAACGAAGTCATGACGGCGATAACGATGCCTCCAAAGTCGTTGTCAGACACAGTATCGCGGTTTACTTGATGGTTATATTTGCTATGATATGGGACATGAGCGACATGATTGAAGACAATGAAAAAAGGGGCCTAATAGTATTCGTTCAGAAATATTGGACAATGACCGCATATATCATCTTAATTAAAAACTGTTTAACTCTATTTCATCGTCGACTCAAAGTACACCGCATGATGACAGATGTAAAATTTGACGAGAGGCTCGCCGAGCTCGATATCCGAATCGACTGGAATACGTATCGCAAGGACGTCAGGATTCAAATTTTCGGCTTCATAATCGTCACTGTGTTGCCTTTCTGTCTGACTTACACTTCCCACCCTATGCATGAGAAGAGGAACGGAATTCATCAGTTTATCGGTGTTTTTTACACGACCAGCGGTACAGTCTTGCACCAGTTACAATACTACAATATCCTACGACAAATTAACTTGAGGATCGCTTGTTTGAACGATGATATCCATCGTAGCGTCTCGAGTGGATCATTCTGTGGTATGCCGCCTAGTGGAATTTCGTCGGCGAAGCGATGTAAACTGTGGGCGTCCCTCAACGTAGACATATACAAGTTCAGCGTGGCAATGAACAAGATCTTCGGAAGAATAATCTTGTTCTACGAGATGTTCGCTTCAGTCGACTCAGTTTTAGTGCTTTTCTTTTATGTCTGTACCTTTATAGTCGGTGCTGAAGGAAATACCGAACGTTTTGAAGTGGTCATGCCCCTATTTTGGTTATTCATCGAAACTGTCGGTGTGGTATTAATTACGCAGTCGTGCCAACCGGCATCTGATAAGGTGAATGCAGTATGTTGTATATTTAGAAAGTTAATTTGACGTCATTATCCTTGATCTAATTTAACAGTTATTGAAATGCAGTTTATCATATTCTGAGATTTGAAAGGATAATAATAGTTATTATAATTTTATTATGATTTAGCTTTGGAAATGTGACAACAGGTGAAGAAATCGAATATTTTCTTATTTTGGGACCAAACTAAGAAAATGTTCCAGCTCTGAAACAGGAGAATTCCTCTGCTACGGTAGGTCAGTGGTCCTAACCTAAGGAAATATTCGCGTTCTGAAACAGGGAAATTTATCTGCTAAGGTAGTTCAGTGGTAGAATATCTGCCCAGTAAGTGGAAGACCCGGGTTTGATTTACGGTCATAGCTGATTTTTCACATGTTTCCACAGGTAATGCTTCTCACGTAAGGCCCTCGGATCATTATTTCCATCAATTCTGGATGTAGCATGTAAAATAGTGTAAAGGGTATATTTTAATCGACGTAGATATTTTTGACATTATATAACATGGATGGCCAAACCTATTGAACCTGGGAGCCGCACACGACAATATTCACAAGTTCGGGAGCCGTAATCAGGCGAGTACTAGTTAACGTAACGCTATATCAGGTGTTGAATAATATGCTAAGTATGGACAATTGAGAAAAGTGGATAGCAAAATATCATTTTCTAATAATATTATTTATCTCAAACGTTAAGTTCCCTATATAATACAAAAAAATCTGTTGTGGCCTACACATGACTTTCTCCATATTTGGGGTATACATTTTAAAATAATTATGGATAGCATTATGAGGCAAAATTATTATTTCGTATCGTAAAAGAATACAGTCATCATTATTTCCGTAAATTAGATATACAGGCAGTCCCCGTGTTTCGTCTGTCCGCCTTTCGTCGTTTCACTCATACATCAGGTGCAATATGACACCACTGATTCATTCTTCCGTCCTTGTGACCCGCTTATTCGTCGCATTAATGTTTTCGTCATCCGCATTTTTTTGTTACGATTCAAATGAAAGTGCCTAAATGAAAATATTGTTTCATTTGATTTCCATCCTTGGGATCTGTTTACTATGTATGCCCAAATTACTCAATTGTTTGAGATATCGTCATTCTGATTTATCTATCGTACAAATTTTTGGTGACATCATCTAGCGTCTAGCGGCCAAATTATGAACTTTTTATTGAAAATTTCGTGTTCGCCTATCACTGGAAGTTTATCCTGTCAGTTTTTAAAATCCTAACTTAAAATGCAATAGTATTTTAAATGGGTATTTTCCGGAATCTTTGTCTCTAGTGTTCTTGATCAGGTACTAAAATGCTCATTTAAAGAAATGGGGCATGCATCGAGCAGTGTGATAGCAGTGCTGCAACGTACGTCTGTAGATGAAAGTGAATGATCCTACAAGTGGAGGGAAAGGATGTGATGACGATGTCATAAGAATTATTTGAACAATTTATATAATAACAAGTAATGGGTATAAAAATAATTTTTTATAAATAACTTTTATATTTTGACATTTATTTTACTCGTTACTTCAAATTTGGTGAAATTACCTGCGTAAGTTACCTTTTACTGGAGGAGGCGGTGTTATATTCAATTAATCTGGATATCAAGGCTGTAGACATTTCTTGTCGTATACAAATGAACGAAGCGCAACACGAGTAATATCAAAGGTAAGTAATCGGTACTATTACACAATCATTAAGGGCGTAAACTTGCTTTGATTGCTTTTAATACGAGAGAGGGAGGGAGAGGGAGAGGACAAAGGAAGGGAGGGTGAGAGAAGGAAATGACTTTCAATACAGTTAATGTTTCTGATGACAATTTAATCTCCATAAATATCTGGAACGATCGAATCTTTACTCCCACTGATATTTCAATGGGCATTACGCTAGTAATGTTTTAAAGGAGAAATATAAGGCTCTGTTTCCCGTTAAAAACTTACCCATATGAAAGCATTAAGCCTGTTGCCTAGGTAGCTGATTGTTGGACCCAGAAAAAGTACCACATTTTTCAGATAAAAACTATAAATTTACGGTAATTCTACTCGGATTGAAATTCTGTCTTCAAAAATAAGAAACCACAATTTATATCCTATCCGATAGTTTACCCCCTTAATCGCTCAGGACATTAAATATAATACGTCACGCAGGTCTGAAAAGATTTCGGGAAATACGCAGTTTTTGCGCGAAATCATATAAAAATTCGTCACTTATTAGATATTTAAGGAATTTGACTAAAATCTTTTGAGGTTTTACATAAAACTATGTATATTAACCTATGTTTTTCACACCATCTTTTTTATTATTATTCTCGTGATATACCTCGATGAATTCTTTCACTCAATCACGGAGGTCATTTACTCAGTTTTTCTTTATTCAAAGTTTACGGAGTACTTCACATCTACTGTTTTATCTTTTTCAGAAAAAAAACCTTCAAATAAGGCTTCTAACCCCTCAGCGCCATCCTGTGTACTGGGTACGCCGCGGAGATTGCTAGCTTTCTTTATTTTTTTGACACAGTAGATTTTCTTAAATATGGGTAACCTTAATAATTTTAAAAGAGGAACCTTTGGCCTACCTATTTATCGTCATTCTGTGATCTTTTTATCTTTTTTATTACACTGAATGTTCATTAAATTTTGTGATTGATTTTTCGCGAATTGGGGAATCTCATCTTCTAAAAATCCCCTATCCAATGCTGAGAGGCACCGTATGTCGACACGAATGCTACTGAAAAGTGAAACAAGATCCATACTTATCTGCCGACAAACTTATATTTCTCTTTCGTTTTTCCTATGAGTCAGAGGTTGAGATGTATAAGAGCTCGAAGGTCTTGATTCCGAACTTGGAGGACTTCAGAGGGAGATATTGCTTGAAAGAAAGGCGACCCTTCCACAATGTTAGGGACTCGTCTATTGAAATTTCCCTTTTTGGTAAAAAAAATTCCTTGAATTTTTCGTTCAGATGTTCAATAATCGGAAATATTTTTTGTAGTTTTGGAGGACCACGGTAATTATTCTTTTCTTCGTTATTACTGAAATGCAAAAATTTGCAAATAAGCTCAAGTCGATCCCTAGTGATGACATCGCCGAAGCCTGGTGTGGATAGAACTCTTTTCGTCGAAAAATAGGAAAGAAGCGTGGGCTTCTGCACAATTCCCATCAACATAAAAATTCCCAAAACAGTGTACATTTCCTACACGGTAACTGGTTTCCACGATAAAACTCTTGATTTCATAGAAAATGTACGCTCACTTGCTTTTATGTATTGGTCAGCATATCGGTTGGTTTCATTTACTATGGCACTAACAAATTCCTCATCGAAAAACAATTGAAAAGTACCTACAAAGTCAAACCCTTAGCTGCCTTTTGAGGGCCGTAACCACCAATGAAATTCTCCTTTCGTCCTACGTAATTCTCCATGCCCTCCCAGAAGTAGTTTTCTACATTATCCTCCTCATGATCACTATCATTATGTGTCAGTGAATCAATTTGAGTACGTTCATCCAAATCATTCTCACTATCACTGTCCGAACTCACGCTTTCTTCCGAGTCACTTCCGAGTAGGACTTCCATCTCCTTGTCAGCACTCGGTATTGCTTGACTATTTTCACTGGTTGAGCACATGATTACTTCTAGTATTTTGAAAATAAGTAAGCAAGTAAACGTATAATTTACCACAGTAAGGAAAGGCGAACGAAACCTGCCTCCGCACAGTACAAGGTTTCACTCAGACTGATTTTTTCAGAGCGACGAGAGAACATTTTACACGCGGTACGAGCGTCAGCATATTTCCCACGCTTTCCATATCGCAAATATCTTGGAAATACAAAAGATAAATACAAAATATGATCCTCTAGTCTGTCTCACTCTAGCTATATTCCCTCATGAAATACTAAACCAAGCACATGGCCCAGACCTCCTCCTCTCTCTCCCTCTCAAAGTGATGACACAATATAAAAACATGTCTCAAGAGCGGGATAGATGTCTGATAGCAGACAAATGGGGCCTATATCCTCTTCTTACATCTAACAGCTGCTTTTGTGCAAAGATTTCGTTGAATAGGGGCTTTTTTAGAAGCCAAAATGCCCCAATTCTCCTATCTACGTGAAAATTTAATCACAAAACTTAACGTATAATAAAAGTAAAAAGAAGGAGAGTAAAAATTACAGAATTAAGCACAATAGTAGGGCCAAAGGTTCCTCTTTTAAAATATATGAAGATTATCCATATGTAAGAAAATTTACTGTGTCAGAAAAATAAAGAAAGCTAGCGACCTCTGCGACGTTCCCAGTACGCATGACGACCGCATGTGGAGTTTCCGTCCGACGTTCCCAGTACGCATGACGACGCTCACGGGTTAAGTCTCGAGTTCGTATCTTGACGGGAAATAATTTTAAAGTGCAAATATAGAAACCTGTACACCAATTTACATGTTTTCTTATGGGCCAAAAATGGGAAAAAAGGGGTGAAAAAAGCCCCTCAAAGTGGGAATTTCGAAAGTTTCGGATTCGTTTCTTCGGCTGTGACCAAAAACCTATAATCCTACCAAATTTCAAGTGTCTAGCACATCTGGAGGTGCATCAATTTTGTATCTTGCCAAAGTGGTTACAAACCGCTATATATATATATATATATATATATATATATATATATCTCCAGTGAGGTTAATATAAAAGTTATTAAGTACCTACAACAATAAAGGATATCCGTCCGCATTATCGGACAATACATAATTCTATTTGCGAATATATGTTTACGAAGGATTTGTTATTTTAATCGGTTTGCGCCGAAAATGTTCACCCTTGGCAACAGGAAACAATTTTGTTTAACGATTGTTTACTTAGTAACTGAATGCTTAGATTCAATGTTTAGTTGAAGAATTCTGCTCTATTTAGCCGCCTAGGTTCGCCGATTTCTTGTGGTTTTGTTCTTTATTTACGCTTCTCCGTTCGTTGTCATTTTCTTAGCTAATATCTTCCACCTTTGGATGTCGGTTAGTTGTCCTTAGTGCGTGCCTAAGGGAACCTGCTGAGTATTAATCGATGAATTAAAAAAAACGTATACCTTCAAGGGTTTATTATGTATTTAAAGAGAGAAAACGCGTTAATTCATTAGAGCAACAATAAAATCGATTTCGCTGGCACACGAATAATCAAAAATATTAAAGCTATAATATTCGGTTATGTTCTTTATCGATAGATGGCGTTAAAATGCTACCGAATTACACGCCGATATTCACTACATATAATACTGCGTATAAAACTAATTTTCCTATTTTTATTAGAAATCAAAGAAAATATCTGTGCATTCTGTGTCTAACGCAGAGAAGCGAATGTTTCTTAGGTTTTGTTATGTTTAAATATAAATTGAAAATCAAACCACTTCCCGTTAATAAAGGAACTAAGGCAATGGGAACAGGTTTACTATAGTACTCCCCAAACTATTTTGAAAACATATTAGTTGTATTTTTTCAAGAAAACATTGTTGAATAAATGTAAAGAAGGATGTGGAAGTGAATATAATAAAAACTATTCGGATGAAGTTTAGAATAGCTGTCGTATCTAGTAACTAAGAATATTGGCTGTCGCAATACCATCATATGGGGAATAGTTTAACATAATTTATGCTTACTTTGTGCGTTTCATTTCCGTTGGTCGTATGTTTTAAAAAATGCCATTCTTTTTGTAAGTTATTATATATATATCGCGTGGAAAATATGATAAAACCTCGTGACCTTGCTATACCCATAACATGCGTGTGACTTCTCGCTGATGTTGCATGACAAAGAGAGTATGGAGACGAGACGATGATTGTCGGCACCTTCTTTAGTTGTCATGGAGTAAAGACGATTCGCTGACACAACGGTAATGAATATTATATTTGCACTGGTCGCACAGTTCTGAAAGAAGGCTAAGGAATACCCATTTCAGGCAATATAATGCTTTTAAGCAAATTAAAGAACGTCAGCATTCCTTCGGAGTTATTCCTACGACATTTCAAAGTTTATAGAAAAACATTTTCAAAGGCTGAAATATTGGCATTTGCAAAGAAAAGCATTTAAAAATTTAATACGATTCGATCGCTACTGTAACGCATTCATTTCGAAGCTAAGATATACATTCAGTTGGAATTCCCTTCGATGTAAAAGTTATCCAAACGTCTCCTTGAATTTCTTTCACATTTGTATACTCTAATTCACGTCTAGCAAGTCCGATCGGATCGGATAGACTGTAATTCAGCGTATAAGCATGAAGTTCTCGAGAGTACGAAATTACACTTCGAAAGGAAAGAATCTTCCTGAATACTCGAAAGTGTTCTGGACGTTAGCACCCTTGCTGAAAGTGTGCAGGTTCTTTGGACTCGCACCTTTCCCATTGGAACGTGGCTGCCACAGTGTCGTCGAACTCTCCAAATGGATTGCCAGATACAGCGTCGCTGTTTTCTCGGTGGTTATCTGCGCTATGCTGTGGGAATTGAAGATCACCGTTACAATATTGGGGGAAATTGACCTAAAAATGGCCTTGATCGTATTCTGGATGACGGTGATGTATTTCGTTGCGATATGCACCAGCTTCGTTTTTTTTATCCGCCGAACGATGGTACACGGATTGTTGGAAGATTTAGCCAAGTTTGACAATGTGGTTTCTAATCTTAATATTGGAATTGACTCATATAGCTTCCGTAAAAACATAAGGTGGCAAATGTTTATTTTCTGTCTTGTTTTACCGCTATATAGTCTTCTAGGCATTAATTCATATTCGCTGGACGTAAACCTAGTTATCAATTATTTTTCTAATCTTTACACAACCGCCAGCGTGGTCTTGATCGAGCTGCATCACTACAATATCTTGAGGCATCTGAAATTGAGAGTGTCCTGTTTGAACGAAGATATTGTGCAGATGATGTCCGAAAGTTACTTCACCGGCTCGCCGTCGAATTACGTCGGAATTTCACAGAAGAAGCGATGTAAACTGTGGAGGTCTCTCTACCTTGACCTGTACAAGATAAAACTCTCCGTGAACAAGATCTTCGGTAGCGTATTCTTGCTAAATGCAACGTGCATGTTGGTGTTCGTAGTGGTGGGGCTTTTTTTCTTCTTGATGTTGTTTTTGACTGGCGCTGAGTACTATCTAAACGTCACTGCGAAGATATCGGTTATATGTTGGATTATCTTCGGCACGCTTGGAGTGGTTAACATCGTGCTATGCTGCCAATACGCATCTGAAGAGGTGAACTGAAATTGGTAGTCCTTAAAATTACATCAATAATAGCGTAATTCCGTTTGTCTGGAACGATGTATGGAATCAAATAGGGGTGCATAGAAACGTTTCTGAGTCGATAACAGTATTTCCACTTTGGATCATTCTTTCAGGATTTACTTGGCGTTACTTCTTTTAAATAGACAGATAATCCACTTTATTATGAGGGCGAAATTGAGACCATAAGGGAGGAAGCGATTGGGAGGGAGGGAAATCTTTATACAAAAACTTTGCTATTGTAAGTTAAAACTGACTCACCTATTTTTTATGATTAAAATCCGGTATTTAATTTGACTGTTAATTACACTAATCTTAATATAATTACCATATTAGTCCTCCTTAAGCATGGTTATATGTTTGCAATTCAGGGAAAATGCATAATTTCATTGGCTTATCCTTGGATCGGTGATATGTCACTTTTCTAAAGTTCAAATATTGACATAGGTCGCACTACTACTGAAGGACGTAACTGCAAAAAACACTTATATTTCGCATATATTTTTTTTTCATCAAACTCTTTAAGTCAGTCAGATTAATAGTTTTTCGGTTGTTTGTAACATAAGAGAAAATAACAATCACCGAATGTGTGCAGTCGATTAAATACGAAAATTATAAGATCTTATGAGGTTGGCATAATCATAATTGATATGAGATTAGAGCATTTCTGTTTGTTAAACTATGACAGATATTGCAGCACAAAAATATTATGAAGACGATACTAGACAGCTATTATCGAATATAATATATTAGAAAATTTTTCTTACTGACGTGGATTAAGGACCTTAAAATTAAAGAAATTATAAATCAACTTTTGCCTAGCATAATACTGAAAGGAGAAATATGTATGTAATGCAGACACAGTCAAATTTTTTTTCAGCCAAACAATCATTGGCCCTTATTTTAGCGACTTTCGAAATTTTAGAGGAATAAATTTCTTATTAAAAATCGATAAAGCGAAAACACTCCACTATTCCGTTACTGATACTCGAATTCAGAACACGATGAAAATTTTCATTGTTTGGAAAGGAAAAACAGTTGAAAATTTAATACGATTCGACGAACATGCTCTTCCTAAAGCACCCGATCTTATCAAATTAAATACTTCCCCCTTGCATGTCCAAATTATTGTTACTCATGAACTTTGAGAAATATAAGAAGTTTTATAGCAATTACTATCTATCATCTCCATACGCAAAGGATATACTAAAATTAAGGCTAGGAACATGAAACTGTCTTCGGTCTAAAAATGCATCAAGACTCGCTTGAATTAAGCAAAAATAAACAAAATGAAATTTTAATGCGGCGTCCAAACAATTTAATAATACAACGATCATATAGAAGCAGGCTGACATGTGTTTTCGCCATTAGTCCGTCTTTAGAGCGAGGGACTTGTTTAAACCCATCAAAACCGAGTCACATTAATATTTGCCTCGTACCTGTGTTCGTCGTTTTGTGGTTCAGAGCATGTAAAATACTCGTCGTCAAATACTCTCTGACTGTATACTACACGGTACGGAAGAATGAATTACTCGAGGCGACGTAAAAATTACTCGGAAGAAATCGCGAGTCGAAATTACTCGGAAGAGCGTCAAGAAGACTTGTTTTTAGCTTCCGTACCTTTGCTGAAGTTATACAGGATTTTCGGACTAGCACCTTTCCCACTGGAACGAAGTCATGACGGCGATAACGATGCCTCCAAAGTCGTTGTCAGATACAGTATCGCGGTTTCCTTGGTGGTTATTTTTGCTATGATATGGGACTTGAGCGACATGATTGAAGACAATGAAAAAAGGGGCCTAAGAGTATTCATTCAGAAATATTGGACAATGACCGCATATATCATCTTAATTAACAACTGCTTAACGCTGTTCCATCGTCGAGTCAAATTATACCGCATGATGACAGATGTTGTAAAATTTGACGAGAGGCTCGCCGAACTCGATATCCGAATCGACTGGAATACGTATCGCAAGGACGTCAGGATTCAAATTTTCGGCTTCATGATCGTCACTGTGTTACTTTCCTGTCTGACTTAGAGTTCCCACCCCATTCATCAGTTTATCGGTTTTTTTTACACGACCAGCGGTACAGTCTTGCAGCAGTTACAAAACTACAATATCCTACGACAAATTAATTTGAGGATCGCTTGTTTGAACGATGATATCCATCGTAGCGTCTCGAGTGGATCATTCTGTGGTATGCCGCCTAGTGGAATTTCGTCGGCGAAGCGATGTAAACTGTGGGCTTCCCTCAACGTAGACATATACAAGTTCAGCGTGGCAATGAACAAGATCTTCGGAAGTATAATCTTGTACAACGATATGTTTGCTTCAGTCGACTCAGTTATTGTGCTTTTCTTTTATGTCTGTACCTTTATAGTCGGTGCTGAAGGAAATACCGAACTTTTTGAAGTGGTCTTGATCCTATTTTGGTTATTCATCGAAAATGTCGGTGTGGTATTAATCACGCAGTCGTGCCAGGCAGCATCTGATGAGGTGAATGCAGTTTGTTATATATTTAGGAAGTTAATTTTACGTCATTATCCTTGATGTAATTTAACAGTTATTGAAATGCAGTTTATTATATTCTGAGATTTGAAAAAATAATAATAGTTATTATAATTTTATTATGATATAGCTTTGAAAATGTGACAACAGGTGAAGAAATCGAATATTTTCTTATGTTGGGACCAAACTAAGAAAAATTTCCAGCTCTGAAACAGGAGAACTTTTCTGCTACTGTAGGTCACTGGTTCTAACCTAAGAAAATATTCGCGTTCTGAAATGGAAGTTTATCTGCTAAGGTAGTTCAGTGGTACAATATCTGCCCGATAAGTGGAAGATTCGGGTTTGATTTCCGGTCATAACCGATTTTTTCACCTGTTTCCATAGGTAATGCCTCTCACATAAGGCCCGGGTCATTAATTCCATCAATTCAGGATGTAGCACGTAAATAGTGTCAAGGGTATATTTTAATCGACGTGATATTTTTGACATTATAAACATGGATGGCCAAACTAATTGAACCTGGGAGCTGCACATGACCATCTTCACAAGTTCGGGAGCCGTAATCAGGCGAGTACTAGTAAATGTTACGCTGATCAGGTGCAGAATATGCTAACTATGGACAATTCCGAAAAGTTAATGGCAATATATCATTTTATAATAATATTATTCACCTCAAACTATAAGTTCCCTATATAATGCAAAAAAATCTGATGTGGCCAACACATGACTTCCTCCATATTTGGGTATAGATATTTGAATTATTATAAATAGCATTATGAGGCAAAATTATTATTTCCTATCGTAAAAGAAAACAGTCGTCCTTATTGCCTTAAATTAGATATATTTTGAATGTTTACAGAATTCACCGCTATATGGTGCTTACTCTGTATACTGGTATTAAGAAAAAGCAAAATATCTCCCAAATGGATGGTTCTACGAAAATTTGTTTCAAACAAAACTGGGAAGAAATATTATTCTCTACAACTTTGATCCTCACGAAGATTACCAGCAACTACGTTTTTAAGGAGATATTTGAAGGAAACCGAAAAACCGGTTATTTATAAATAATTCCCAGCAAGTACTTTTTGAGTTTGAGCGCCCACAATCACATACACCCGAACACACCTCCACAAATACGCACACATCCACGCACAAACACACAGACATCATTCCGAAAATAGTCTAAACGTGTATTTCCGTTGAAATCTCGAAGTCGATTTGTTGCATGATCACAATACTTTCCCATTACTACGTATGGACAAAAGTAAAAATCTGTGGCGGCCAACACATGACTTTCTTCATATTTGAGGTATAGATATTTAAATTGTTACGAATAACATTATACGACAAAATTATTATTTCGTATTGTAAAAGAACACAGTCGTCGTTATTGCCGTTAATTAGGTATATTTGGAATATATTTACAGAATTCTCCGCTATGTGGTTGTGGCGCTGTATGCTGGATATTACGAAAAAGTTCAATATCTCCGAAATGTACGGTTCTACGAAAAATTGTTTCGAACGAAATTTGGAAAAAATGTTATTCTCTGCAACTTTGGTCCTCACGAAGATCACCAATAACAACGTTTTTAAGGAGATATTTGACGGGAACCGAAAAAACCGATTATCGTATATAATAAAAAGCAACTCTCTGTCTATAACGCTAACTTTTCTCTGTCTATAACGCTAACGTTTCTCTGTCTGTAACGCTAACTTAAACGCTATTAACTCGAGAAGTAATGAAGATAGAAACTCGAAACTTGGCGAGGATGCTTGATTAACACATTTTCAAGTGATGACGAATTTAAATCGCGAAAAAATTATTTGGTGCTACTCCAATGGAGGCATTTACATTTCCCATTACTTAACATGTAAAACGCGATTTTTCGACGTGCAGGCTTTTATTCATTAGGAAATTAAAATTAGAAGGAATTAACGTACGACCTTCGGATTTGAACCATTTTGAAGAAAAAATTATAAAGTTTCTTATTCTGGTCATCTTTTTTCGCCCACAGTTCGAAATATCCCATGTCAAACGTTTAGTTTACATATTTTATGGAAATCTTGCCATTTTAACGGAATGTTTGCCATTGGGACAAATGGTATTGTTAGACCTCAAAATCCTATTTAATTAAATTTTTTTTAATGATTTCGGCAGATGTTTTCTTTATTTAGTTGTTTCAAACTTTTTCAAAAATTTTACCCTTAGAAGAAAGAAAATATTAAGGTTGGAGAGCTGTAATTTTCAGAAGTTGTAGATAGCATGGCCAGAAAAATCAAAAAAGCATTTAAAATCAGCAAAATCGCACGGACTCTTTACTTCGCCGCGGAGAAACATGCGCGTAGGAAGTTGCCCTTTCTTGCGATTTATTGTTGGTTATAGGGGGGAGAGAGGAGAGTGAGAGGCAGACAGATGAAGGAGGCGACAATATAACCTTAATTAAAGATTGCCTGTATAATTGATGGGCGTTTATACTATTTATATTACTACGTCTTAATGATATTTTTGTATGGCGTTGTATTCTATATAGCAAACCGTTTTTAAAACAACGTAAATAACTCAAATAATTACATTTATATTGCCCACAAATTGTGATTGGATCAATCGTTTCATTAATCTTATATAATAAAATTGAATGTCTGTCCATCCGTTTGTTCCTTATACATTCCCACGCCCTTTGAGCTATCGGGACCAAACTTTGCAAATTGACTTCATATGACTCTACGAGTAACATAGGGTACCTGGGATTTCCAAAATCGACCCGGGTTTGATTCCAGGAGACAATTTTATTTTCCCATATGTTTACACGGGATTTTCGATTTTTCAGAGTGCAAAGTTTTTTTCCTTCGTTCATTAAAACACGTAAATATGGACCGATTTTCTTCGTTTTTGCTTTATTCGACGGCTAAAACTCTATACTATCTTATTCTTGCGATGTTTACATGTTACACAGTCGAATCATTCAGAAATACACAATTGTTTTCGAAATTTTGCGGATATTTCGTACTCTATCCGGACGTTGTCAAGGCGACCGTAATTGTTGCTCCGATTCAATTAATGCCAATTAAACCTTCAAATAAGTGAAAGTATAGCGTTATTCGCTTCGAACTGTTGTTTAAGCATCGAAATTAATGATGTATAGCAACGTACATAGTTAAGGATAATTATTCTGTTGACCGCGTATGGGAAGCGTTTATAACGACAATTCATCGTGTGTATGCTGGAATCTTACCTTTTAGTAAGTAAAACCTTTATATTATACATCTGTAACGCTTACTAACGAACACTTATAATACTATACATCGAAGTCACTCGACATAAGTTTGTGGTTGTGAATAAAACGTCTAATCTATACAAGTTTTTCTAGGACGCCAACATTTCCCCAGAAAGTGACAAATGCTTCTTTGGTTCGTAAATGACACACATACCGCACAGCAATATATGGGGCATTTGTTGTCATTAGAAGGTAAGTATGCTTTATTAAAAATTCGATCCCATTTTGAATGTTCTTACAAGTTAAAATTCTTAAGATTTATGGATTACAGTGTAAAGGCGACTTTCTCTTGGTTACGTGTTTGGTAAACCCGGGCATCGCCGGGTACATTCAGCTAGTTCCAAATATTTCTTAAACGTTATGTATTTACGTTTTTGTCTTCCGTTAAATTAATTAACTTATTTTGTTCATTCATTTTGTGTTAATCATTATGTTCTTGAGGGTTTTAATTACATTTATAATTTTGAAGATATTATTTATAGGAGTGCACTGTTTTATTCTTGCGATGTCTGCATATTGCACGGACGACATTTTAGATTCACTAAGCCCGTTGAAATTCAACGGGCACTTATTTAATAAATTTGTAACTTAAAAGTTGTAAATAAAATATATTAAAAAGTACTTTAAAAGAAAAAAAATTTAATTTTATGTAATGAGGATCGACTAACCAGCTTAAAACAAGCTATGTAAGTATGGAATAATGGGCAGTAAACAAGCTCCATAGAAAAATCTACATAAACAGGAAATTTTTTTCGACAAATTCACAAAATGGCAAGTATCATTTAAAAAATAAACATTAGACCGTTGAGAACTGAATCAATTTGTCCAAAAATTTTCCTGATTATGTAGATTTTTTTATGGAGCTTGTTTACTGCCCATTAGTCCATACTTACATAGCTTGTTTTAAGCTGGTTAGTCGAACCTCATTACATAAAATTAAACTTTTTTTTCTTTTAAAGAACTTTTGAAAATATTTTATTAAATCAATCCTTATGGGTGTAAGCGTGCTTTGAATGTTTTTAATAAGAGATAGGGAGGGAGAGAGAGGGATTTTAACGGAGGGGGAGGGAGACAGGGAGGGAGGGAGAGGGAGGGAGAGAGAGGGAGGGAGGTAAGGTTAACCAAAGATATCCCGTCATATTGACGGGCAATTACGCTATTTATAAATAATCGGTGTTTTCGGTTTCCACAAATATCTCCTTAAAAACGTCGTTATTGGTAGTCTTCGTAAGGACCAAAGTTGTAGAGAATAATATTTCTTCCAAGTTTTGGTTGAAACAAATTTTCGTAGAACCATCCATTTCGGAGATATTTTGCTTTTTCTAGTATACTGCGCCACCACCATGTAGCGGTGAATTCTGTAAACATATTCCAAATATACGTAATTTACGGCAATAAGGACGACTGTATTCTTTTACGATACGAAATATTAATTTGGCCGTTTATTGCTATTCATAATAATTAAAATAACTATACCCCAAATATGGGTGTCAAATTTTATGGATATAATTTTCTCGGGTTTCTAGCCGGGTTACAGCGCATCTAATGGCCGACGTTTCGGCGACTATCTCCGTCGCCATCATCAGGGAAACTGAAGCAACATTATCCTTTCAGTTTAAGTCTTTCCACCCTACAAGTCGTCCTAGTGTTGTGTGTACAGATAGATCTCCCCCTTCCGTTACCATCCATCTCTCTCCCTCCCTATCTCGTATTAAAAGCATTCAAAGCGAACAAACTTACAAACATTCTCCATTATAGGTTAGATTAGAAGATAATTCAATTAAAAACAACAAATATTTCAATGAAATGAACAATTTAAACAACAATTCAACAATTTTTACGTAAGATGTGGGATGTTAGTAAATTTCTATACTTCAATAATGCCAGAAATACGAAAATTATGTTTTACAGAAATAACTGATGAAAAATTTATATTTTTAAACCTATTTCAATTCGTTGCTGAGTTATACTAAAAAAACCAAAATTTGAACCGGCCATTACATGAAGACCTTTCGACCCAGTGGACTGATTTTGTCGATTTTCAGCTAGAAAGTGTATATCATCAAAACATTGATATTATGCTAATTCGATCAGGATTTGGATTCTATCTTCAATAACAATAAACTTTGTTCCTTTCTTCATAGAACCATTCAAATCTCAAGTTCGCACCATGTGTCTGAGTAATTTAAATATTCAAATGATAAATGTGCTGCACTCGTCCCTATGTTATTCAAATGAAAAAATAAAATATTTTTTAAAATTAGAAAGGTCAATCAAATCGATATAAAAACTTTACTACACCACTGTACTCGTTATTCCCGTTAAAATGATACATTTCTCTTGTTTCTACGTGCTGTAGTTACTGCGCTATAAAATTAAATACAAACACTTTATTTTATAGATACAATATAGATACATACTATTCACCATGGAAAACATTGATTCAGGTATGAATTTTATTTATACATTTTTTAGTATGAAGGCAAATATATTGTAATGTTATTACATTTTTTATGTAGACCTAAAAAAAAGTACTTCAAAGTGGTGTCGCCAATTTATGCACATTATGTGCGGTTTTTATGTTTTTTAATTGACGTATTTTGCGAACGGAAAATATATTAACATTTGGAGCATCGGTCCAAGTGATAAATCGTACAGTGGACTATATAAAAAATAAAATGAAGAAAGAAAACTATGATTTTAACCAAAAAGTGGCCTCAAAACAAAAATTAAACTCCTTTTGTGTGATATTTTGAGACGTTGGAAGCAATGCGATTTTAAAGAAACAAGGTTTCGTGTAAAACATCGTGAATGGCTGAATGGGGTATTTCTGCACCCAGAAGATGTGCCTGAGTCATTAGACCCAGAACCATCTACATCAGCAGCAGTGAGACCCGGACGACCGAAAGCTGTCTTTTCTGAATCCAGTCAGAAAACAAAAAGGAAAACTTAGAATCACTTTTACATTCAAAGTCTCCCGAAGAATTACCTTTGGCGACTCAAATGGCTTATGGGTCAAAATGGAGAAGAAATGTCTCACAAGTCATCAAAAAAATCAGTCAGTAGTCCTCTATCAGTGAAACGTATCAAAAGGGCGTGTGAAACTTCGTCCAGCTCTACGAGTACTACGATGAAAAGTTATACTCCGGAAGAAGCTTTAGCTTTAATAGTGGACTTAAAGCTTACAAAGAAACAGTATATCCTGTTACAGAAAGGGGCTAAAGAGAGGAATATAAACCTTTATCCACCGTATTACACTGTGTTAAAAGCGAAAGAAGATTGTTATCCAAACAAAGAGACTATAACTGTTACGGAATCTATGGCTAAAGTAAAGTTACAAAGTCTTTTAGATCTAACCAGAGAACGTTTAGGAAATGTACAAAAAGAAGTAATTATGCAAACGTTAAGCGTTTCTGATTATACTTACTGTCTTAACATGACATACAAATGGGGACAGTACTGACGCAGATATCTTACAAACATCTCTGGTACCAATACAACTCAACTATGAAGATGAAACTACTAAACAAAAGATTGTGCTTTGGCAAAATCCACCAACGTCATCCACACGTTTCTGTAGACCAATTAGCTTCCAGTTCGTCAAAGAAACTACAAAAAAATAAAAGGAATTTATGCATATAGAAAATCAAATTTCTAAATTAACTCCTACCATATTGACAATAGACGATAGGCATATTTCCGCAAAACATAGCTTGTTTAAAACAATGGTTGATGGCAAGTTGTGTTACTTTCTTACAGACAATTCATCAGCACAAGTGTGTTATGTACGTGGCGCTTCTCCTAAGTGCATGAATGATTTGGAAGAAGTGGTGAAACGAATTTGTAACATCTCAGCCTTTGATTTCGGATTATCTACACTGCACGCACACAAGATTTTTTCATTGTTTACTCCACATATCCTATAGGCTGGAGACAAAGAAATGGAAGGTTCGCAAAGAAGCCCTAGAACCAGAAAAAAATCATAGTGGATAGATTTAGGTCTGAAATTGGGCTGCTAGTGGATGTTGTAAAGCAAGGAAAGGGAAGCACAACTTATGGAAATACCTCTCGTCGCTTTTCTGAGAACCCTAAGAAAGCTGCAGAAATAACTGGAATAGACGAAAATCTCATCAAACGTTTTTCTGTAATATTGCAAGCTCCCTCAAGTGGTTACTCTCTTGACACAGAAGCGTTTCGAGAGTATTGTATATTTCGTTATACAAAAGGTTTTATACGCCCACAAGCATACATAAAATTGTAATACATGGACGTCACATCATCGATTCTATGATCTTGCCTATTGGACAACTGACCGAGGATTTACTAGAAGCAAGGCACAAAGAGGATAGAAGCTACAGAGAACACAATACTTTCAAATCGTCAAGAGGCGCAACAAATGAAGACCTTCTCCATAGACTCTTAATTTCTTTCGATCCGCTTATTAGCAGCACTAGACCATTACCAAAAAAACCGAAGTCGTTATCACAGGAAGTTCTATCTTTATTTAAAGTACCGGAATTTATTAGTTATATAAGCGATTTTGTAGAAAATATTTCCGGATCAGACGATGAAAAGGATTAATGTAAATAAATGTAATTGTGACTAGCTTCTATAAAATAATATTAAATGTATTTGACTGTTTTTAGTTTTCGTAGTTTAAGTTTTATACCTAAGTAATTGTTTCCCTCTAATTCGGGAATTTTCACCACAGTGCGCTGGTATGTGGTATACGAAGTGATGGTAGAATTGCAACATATTGATGATAGGGTTGCTAGATTGAAGAAGTGCATCCACTCAAATGGATTTCGTAGGCGCGTATGTAGACAAATGGTCGCTTTCTGGCTTGTTTTACTAATATTCACCCTTTTGAATATACTGTCGTCTTTGGTGACGGAAACGTACTCATCCAGACTTTTACTACTATTTACGTTACCGTCAGTCCGGCCTTGATCCAGCTTCAGCAATACAACATCTTGAGGCTTCTGAAAATAAGGATGCACTGCTTGAATGAAGAAATACGTCGAAACGGGTCAATTTGTACCTTCACACAAATTCCGTTAAAAGAATGCGAAATAATATCCCCTAAACGATGTAAATTGTGGAAATCTTTATACATTGATCTCTACAAGATCAGCTTAGCCGTGAACAAGATCTTCGGAAGTATCATTTTTCTCAACACCATGTGCACTTTAGTGGACGCAGTGATGGTTCTTTTCTTTCTCTTAGCGGCATTTTTGACGGGTGTTCAATACATTCCTTCTCTTCCTACAAAGATGGCTGTCATCTTTTGGCTTACCTTGGAAATTGTCGGAGTGACTCTATCCATCCATTCCTGTCAAATCGCATCTGACGAGGTGAATTGCATAAATATAATTTAATAAAATATTCGTGTAATTAATACAATTTTTATATTTGTTGATACATATTTCTTATGAAAATATATTAGACGCTAGGTAGAAGGATAAAGATAGAGAATATTCTATTGGTTGATTTACATCCTATGCTGATACTGTTTCGAAGTACTAATTACTTTTTTGTTCGAAATTTCTAATTTGATAACGCAATTCATTGTTCTCTTTTTCACCCTAGAAATTATTAATTCATACGTTACGTGCAGTGATGTTCAATTTAGATTACACTGGATTTAATGTGCAGTTGTTTGGATTAGAACCTGGTAAGAGGAACTGACTATCCTGAACATTTTTAATGATTTTAGAAGGACAATATTATTGACCGTATTTACACTGAATTGCAGTCGTATTAGTTAAGAATGAATATTTCTATCATTTGATAAGATTGGTTTTCTTCTCTCAATGACTAGCACTAGATTTCAACAGAAGGCTTTTCAATTTAAATAATTATCCATTTGACTAAAGGATCGTATTTAGTGAAATATATTTTACCGCAAACATGGTAAACCTACCTTTTGGTAGGTTTTAGGCACACGCAGTAACAAATCTTGGCTATGCAAAGAATTTCTGTTTAAAGTTCTCATACCCAGTTTCGGCATTCAATGCATTTAATATACCTTTCTTCTGCCCATCCCTTTGCCTTTTCAATATTCATTCTATTAATTCATTCAATAAATAGTTTCTTAAAATTTTCATAAACCCATTTCGTCTGTTGTCCTTTTATTACTTTATTTAATTTCCCCTCATTCACTACCTTATATATATATATATATATATATATATATATATATATATATATATATATATATCATCATCATCATCATCATCATCAGCCTTTTTCAGTCCACTGACGGACGAAGGCCTCCCCCAGACTCTTCCAGTTTTCCCTGTCAACTGCCTCCCTCCTCCAAGTTTGCCCCAAGAACTTAACAAGCTCTCTGTCCCACCTGTCTTTCGGTCTTCTTTTTGGTCTCTTGATGTTTCTTGGGATCCATTCGATGACACTGGACGTCCAACGCTGGTCATTTCTTCTAGCAATGTGGCCTGCCCACTGCCATTTTAACACCTTCACTCTTCTAATCACGTCACAGACTCCCGTCTTCTTTCTTACCCAGTCGTTCCTCTTGCGGTCTCTTCGGGTGATCCCTAACATGCATCTCTCCATGCCCCTCTGTGTTGTTTGCAGGCGCTGTATCATTCTGGCATTCATGGTCCATGTTTCACAACCATATGTCAGAACAGGCAGAACACATTGGTCATACAGTCTCCTTTTTAGGAAGACTGGAATATTTGATTTAAAGATGTTCGCATTCTTGCCAAAAGCACTCCATGCCAGCTTCACTCTCCGGTTGATTTCTCCAAGAAGCGAACCATCAGTAGTGATGAGTTGACCTAAGTAAACATAGCTGGTTACTTCTCCAAGTTCTGCTCCGTTGATATGTATCTTCTCAGAATTTGTGAAGGAGTTGTACATAACCTTTGTTTTATTAAGATTCATCTTAAGTCCAGCTTCTTGGCTTGCTTGCTCAAGCTCTTCAGTTCTTCTAAGGAGCTCTTCTGGGCTTCCTGCGAACAGTATGATATCATCTGCAAAGCGCAGGTGACTCAGATATTCTCCATTTACCTTTATGCCTTTTTCCTCCCAGTCTAGACTTTTGAATACTTCCTCTAGAGCTGCTGTAAATAACTTAGGGGACATAGTATCTCCTTGTCTCACTCCCTTTTCGGCCTTAAAGGCACTCGTCTCTTCATGCAGCTGGACAGATGTTGTCGCATTTTCGTAGATATTCTTGATCAAGGTTATGTACGTTTCATCTACTCCTTGTTTCTTTAGTGCACGTAACACCGACGATGTTCGGACAGAGTCGAATGCTTTCTCGTAGTCGATAAAGCACATACATAGAGGTAATTCATACTCGTTGGTCCGACTGATTACCTCTCTCACGACTTGGATGTGGTCCATCGTGCTATACCCACTGCGAAATCCAGCTTGCTCTCTGGGTTGGGCAGCATCAAGATGGTTTTGAAGGCGCATAGTGAGTATTTTGGTGAATATTTTGTAGACTGTTGGGAGTAGGCTGATCGGTCTGTAGTTATTCAAGTCTTCTTTGGAACCTTTCTTGTGCAGAAGGATAATACATGCGTGGTTCCATGTTTCTGGTATCTTTTTCTTCCTCAGACAGGAATTAAAAATCTTAGCGAGAATTGTTTCCGTATGATTCCCCATTGCTTTGAATACTTCCGCTGTGATACCATCCATTCCACATGCTTTTCCATTCTTCATACTTCTGATTGCGTGTCTCACCTCTTCCGGTAGGATACCTGGGACCTCTTCGGTGGGCATGTTTGCATCATCATTTACTTCATCATTTCCTAGAGGATCCTCATACAGCTTGGTGTAAAATTCTTGTACCCGTTTCAGGATCAGTTTCCTACTATGGGTTATGGAGCCGTCTTCTAGCATCAAGGCCACCAGCTGTCTCTTTCCGATCGAGAGATGTTGCTTCATTTTCTTGTAACTTCTATTGTTTTCTATGACTTTCTCGATTAGTTCATAATTATATTTTTTCACATCTTCCTTGATGCACTTCCTTATAGTTTTGTTTAGTTCTGCAAAATGGATCATTTCTTTAGGATCATTAGTAATTAACATTTTCCTTCTTTTTTCCATCAGCAGTCTTGTTTTTTCAGTCAACTTTTTCTCTGGCTTTGTTTTAACTGTTCCGCCTATTTCTTCAGCAGTTTCCTTGAGTATCTCTATAAATTGGGATTCAACTTCTGGGTCTTCCAGTGCACTGAATCGATTTTTCAGTTGGAGCTGAAATTCTTCTTTCCGTTCTTTTAGCACCTGCGTGTTGATAATAGACTTAGGCTTCTTCTTTATAAGCTTCTGTCTTTCTAACTTTGAGTTGAATTTTATTCTGCATCTTACCAAGCGATGGTCGCTTCCAGTTTTAAACTGGTTGAGGACGGAACAGTCTTCAGCCAATTGCTTCTTATTTACTAGTATGTAGTCAATTTCGTTTTTGGTACCATTGGGTCCTTTCCAGGTCCATTTTCTATTGGGATTCTTTTTGAAGAAAGTGTTCATTATATATAGACTAGTACATTCAGCAAAGTCTACAAGGCGGTCCCCTCGTTCATTTCTGTCTCCATAGCCCCATTTTCCAACTGCGCTGTCGTCTTCCTTTTGTTCTCCTACCTTGGCATTGAAATCACCCATGACCACTTTTAGATGGCAGCTTCCTTTGTCGTGCAGTTCTCCAACTTCTTGGTAAAAATCTTCCACGTCCTCATCCGAGTATGATGACGTTGGCGCATAAACTTGGACTATTTGAAGTTGATATCTTTTGTTTATTTGAAGCACTAGTCTAGCTGCCCGCTCGGATGAACTTTCCATTTCCACGATATTATTCTTCAATTTTTTGTTGATGATGAATCCAACACCTCCTGTTCTTCCTGTGTCAGTTCCCCTGTAATAAAAAATATCTCCACTCTTCAACTCCAATAGGCCTTCACCTTTTCTTCTCACCTCACTAAGTCCTAAAATGTCCCACTTGATCTTCTCCAGTTGTTCTTGGAGCTCTTGAAGTTTATCTTCACTGGACAAAGTCCGGCAGTTAAAGGTAGTTAGGTTGAGGTTAAAGGAATTGGGTAAGGATGAGAAAGAGTGGCAGTGGGCGTTTAACTTCCGGGGATTCTTAGCACCCTCTGCCTTCCTGCCTTGTTCCTGACCACTGCCACGGTCAGAGGCACTCCAGCCTCCGGAGAATGAGGGCCGTTTTTTATGGGTGTACATGTCATGGGGGGATTGTGGGCCTTAAAACACCACGCTGGCCCAGAGCGGGTTGGTGAGTACCTCTTTCACTTTGGCCGGAGATATTGCAGAAAGACTTCACAGCATGGTTGAACCTACCGGTGTCCGAGGACACCACTGTTCTTCGCCCTTTAGCCTCCGTTTACACCCTTCCGCCGACTTTGAGGCAGTGAACTGAGGCAGTTGGAAGGGATATATATATATATATATATATATATATATATATATACACTGTATATATATATATATATATATATATATATATATATATACACTGTAATATATTTTGAAGCGTGCGTTTGTTGGTTTGTGTGTTTAATGTTTTAATCGGCCGCTGTTTTGAATCAGACGGACATACGGATAGTAAAGTCCCATGTTGATCTTCCCTTTAGTACCCCCTACAATCGTGTCAAATTTGGACGGAATCGGCTGAGAAATGTGGACCTGCATAAAGCAAGAGACAGACAATTGGCCGACATTTGGAATCAGGCGGACAGACGGACACTAATGCCCGCATAGACTATCCCCTTAATACTCCTTAAAATCGTGCCAAATTTGGTCGGAATCGGTTGAGAAATGTGGGCGTGCGTAAGTCCAACTCAGACAACTTGTACATTTCTTAATTTGCCTACAAACTCCCAGGCATTCTATACAGAGCCTAAGCATTCTATACATTGCCTAGGTATTGTATAGAATGCCTGGATTATACACTTTACCTGTAACATCTATATATTAAAAGGCTTAGGTATGTTTCCGCGAAAGAGATACTAGGTACGTGTGTCGGTTTAACACACGGAAGTTTAGGTACTTCTAAAAATGCTAGAAACTTGAAATTTGGGGAGATGATCAGTGATGGGTCACAACCAATAGGAAAAATCGAAAATCCGAACATTTTCCATTTTGAGGGGGTCTTTTGACCCCAAACTTTCATTTCATAACCCCTTAAGAAAAGCATTGAAATCGGTGCAAGCCATTTTTTAATTGCATCTTAAAATTACTTAAAATTATGATAGAAACTCCGGACTTGAAGTATTAAACGGAAAAAAAAGTGAAAATTATTATTTTTTAAATGAGAATACAAATTCATGACGAATTAGCTTAAATATTTGATTTTAACTGCATAAAAAGGAGAAATTTAAAAATTCGTAACAGTGGGAAATTTTATCTACCATGGAAACGCTACAATGCGTTTATTTGGGATTATTGCCTTTTAACAGTATGAACATCTACATAGCTTACGAGGGTAAAAAAATAACGTGTTTTATAAGCAATTTAAATGAAGAGAGGTTAAGGGGAAAAGGAGAGGGAGGAGCGAAAGGAAAAGAGGTGAAAGGGAGGTAGGGTAAGAGGGGGAGGGAGAAGCAGGAGAGAGGGGGAGAGGGAGGGGAAAGAGAGGGAGGAGGGAAATAAGGGAGTAGAAGGGTTATGCAGGAATGTAGTAATAAAGAGGGTAATGGGAGAAGGAGACAGGGTGAGGGTGGGTGGGGGAAGGAGAGAGAGGGAAAGAGAGAGGCGGAAGGGAGAGAGGGGAGAGGCAAAGAGGGAAGAGGGGGATAGGGAGAGAGAGGGGCATGTATCAATAATGAAATGCAATGCAAAATACGTCTTTAATAGAATAGTTTTCTACGGGGATGTAATTTGCACCATTAATTGTTTCACATTATTATCAATAAATTAATTGAAAGAAATCCGCGTAAACATTACATGGGTACAGCCGGAATGCCTCCTCATGAACTAAAGCCGTTATCATGCTCTTAAAAACCTAATGCCATTGAGGGGACTATGTAGTGGTACAAGACACTGTTACTCGAATACAAACACAAATGATCAAACCAAAATGATCGGTGCAGCAAACTCAGACACGGTACTTATTCCAAGAATCTCACTCATTCCATCAAATACAAATGTACCATTCAGTTACAAACGAAAACAATTCCCATACGATTCGCCTTTTCAATGACAATCATTAAGTGACAAGGCCAAATATTTGATAAAATGACTTTACCTACCTAAGCCTGTTTTTAGTCATGGACAATTATATGTTGCTCTATCAAGAGTCGGATCGTTTGATGCACTTACTGTAATGTCAGGGAAGAACCAAGAAATTGATAATTGTGTCTTTAGAGAAATCTTTGATTAAAAAATATAAGTTCAAAGAAAAAAATGCCTGAATGTTTAATTAAGAACCTTTAAGATCCACTAGATCGGCGTATGCTACGCCGGGTAAAACTACTAGTATATATTAAAATTCCTTATCCGTTCTCATCTCTGTCCCACTGATTTCCTCTAATCTACTCGATACCCACACCTCAAACGTTTTAATCTCTTAACAACTTCTTTTGTCATTCTACATATCTCGCACCTATGTAATTCTGCACGCCATATCAGAGTTTTCAATAAACGTTTTTTAATATCTTTATCCAAACTGAAGGTCAACAACTTCATCGAGTTATAAATGCCTTCTTCGCTCCTGCTATTCTTGTCCTGATCTCTTTCGTACTTTTTCCATCTTGTGACATACTGTCTAAATAAGTAGAAAACTCAACCTGTTCCAGCCTTTAGTCATTCATGGTTACATTGACCGGGGAAAAGACACTCTTGGAAGATCTCATGAATTTCGTTTTCCTCTTATTTACTTTAATCCCGGATACCTTTGCCTTTTCATTTAAGGAATAACTAACATCTGAAGGTCATTTTCAGAATGCTTTGTTAACTGCATAACCAAACGATTTAATGAGACTCCCAACTTCCTTTATTCTCCTCTCTTGTTCTCTAAACACGCAAATAGGGGGCCGCTAACCCTCTGAAAAAATCCTACAAAGCTAAGCGTAGCAGGCCAACGCTCTCGCCACTACGCCACGGCACCCCCGGCTAATCTGTTAAACAGTGCCGGTGAGTGTGGGAAGCCCGGCCTCACGCCTCTTCCTAGTGTTGCCTAATGTTATTCTCCCACTGCTACGCTCACTTACGTAGTCCATCTGAAGCTTTCTAATTAAACGCCTATCCCTCCATTCACCCTTATATTACTCAACGCCTCCATCAGCTTATGCCATAAAGCTTTATCTAAGGACATGCCGAAATATACAAAGCCCAAAAATACGTTTTGGTTGTATTCAATGTTTCTTTCCACCATTGTCCTCATCACCCCTATTGCATCCATAGTGCCACCAGTTTTCCAAAACCCGACTTATATAGTTACTAGCATATAGGTCCTTCAATACGACGGGAAGAAATACATTATTTAAATTAAAATCTCGCACTTATTATTCATAGAAACAATTTATTCATACCTGTCAAATATCAAAAATGTATTGAAATTCGAGCTGCAAATATCGTCGAATTACATCATAGCATATATTATATTATTTCGCGTTTATCTTACTCCTTAGAAATGGCGCTTCAGTCTAGCGTCACTAACGTAAGTGATGTCCCGAACCCTGAATGTCTTGCTATTCGACTAAAAAATCCCGACTGAGCATTACACCATCACGCATATATAAGCAAATTATATAGAGGGGTTCATACTCTATTACACTAAATGCGCCCATAGGTGATACGCTGTAGACTTTCCTAACTTGTTATCAATTTGGCGAAAGGATCTAGTGTAAGATATATTGCTATAATGACATCTATTATATCTAGAAAGTTATTTTGAATACTAGTGAAAGTTAATTATTACTAAGCGTGGCATTATATTGTAATTTTATATTACAGTATGAATTCATTCATATTATAATGTTCAAAAAATTGACCCTTCTATTAAATTTCATAGTGTTCTCAGTTCGATGTCTTTGTTGAATGATTTCATATTTCATGCGCACGTAAATTGGAAAGAGTCATTACGTAATGAACATTATATTTACTCCGTGGAAGGAACCTGATATCACATACATCAGGTAACTTCCCGTAAACCTGATGTTATTTCGTTTCTTACCCCTTTTCCTTTTTCCCTATTTGTGCGAGCGTTGTGGTCGCGATCGTACAGTTTCACAAACCTACCACCAACGGTGTAAGGGTCCCTGACGCAGGTTAACACCTCGTAAACCCTTTCCTTTTATCCTTTCCACCTTAGGATTAGTTCTTGTGTGAGTCTATGAGCGATTGACAACAGGCGTGCAAACCTGTAAGTGTACCTACCTTTTTTGTTACTTTTTTCCTCTTGCCCACTTTTACTTGTTGCTTGACACGCATGCCTGTTAAACGGTTCGGAATAGCTTTGGCGAAGTGCTGTAAACTGTGGATGCCCCTCCATTTAGATCTCTAGAAATTCAGCTTGCTTGTGAACAAAATGCTTGGAAGAATAATCTTATTCAACGCGACGTACGCTATAGTGTACGTTGTCGCCATGATCTTCTTGTTCGTCGGTACGTTGACGACGGGCGACCCTCAGAATTTTCATTACTCATCCCAGATGTTCAGTTTCTTGCGGGTTATCTTCGAAATTTTCTGAGCAGCACCTATCCTGCAGTTGTGCCAATCCGCATCTGATGAGGTGAACTTTTTCATCCCTTCTTGTCTAATATTAAATTTGTTTGTAAATAGTGAAATAACTACACCAAATTTGCTTTTATATAAAAAATGTTTCTTATACCGAATAGGAATGGCTCCTTTTAGAATAACGTTAATTACGCTTTATTCAATTAATGTCTTAGTTTCAGTACTTCCAAATTCGATTGACTTTTTCCTATATTTTTTACTTTCTCCATACATAGTAGGTATAGGAAATGTATTGTTTTCATGAAAAAAAACTCAGTTTTGATATTTGTACTGAAATACACGTTTTGAGGTCCACAGAACACGTTTTGACAATTTTCTAGATGATGTCTGTGTGTGTCCCTATGTGATAGGAATTCTGTGGGCGCTATAAATCCAAAAGTATTTGCCATTTCAGTACCAAATTCCAGATATAATATTTTCTTCACAGTGACAAGAGCTGTTTAGTTTTGGGAGAGTAAAGTTCAACCGAAGTGGAGGTTTATTCTCGTCACCCTCCGGATTTAGAGAAATATCGCCGTTAAAATGCCGTTTTTGTATAAATTGGCAAGTAAAGTAGTTATAGAAAATTTTATTTTCTACAACTACTGTTAGCAAACATTTTCCCTGTGATGTATCATTTAGGAGATATTTAATTAATTCTAAATTTATCACTGCTCACATACACCATCTATCGAAGAATTATTTGAACAATTTATGTAATAAATACCGACAACAATGAAGGATATCCATCCGCATTATCGGACAATACATACAGTAAAACTCGTTTAATACGTATTTGAGGGAACCGACTCATTGCTTCATTATAAGCGTGACTACGTTATATACGAGAAACATGGTTTTTGGCCTATACATCCCATATAACACGTATACACATACAGTGAAAGCTGTGCTATACTGCTATTTAGAACCGGCCAGCCTTAGATACCGGCAATTACACAAATACAATTCATTTTGTATTTCTTTTTATTTTTTTATGAATTTTTGTGTGAATTGTATATGTGTAATACCACAACTTCCACTTTAAAATATCGTAAAATATAAGATGTATATATTACATATTTACTCCGTATACTTCTGTGGCTGCCGAGTAAGCATGGCGTTTTTGGTTACGTAAGCCATTTGCATTGTCTAGATATTTTGGTGTATTTCTACAATTTCCAGTTTTATCGCTTTATATTATTTAAAAAATTACCCATCCATTGAATATGGCATCATAATAAATACCTATAAGCAAGGAACAAGAGAGAAAAGTTTGGTTTAACGCTAACAGAAAAGCTGGAGCTGATCAAACGAATTGAAAAAGGAAAAAATAGAGCAGCCATAGCAAAAGAATTCAACATCGGATCTTCCACGCTGTACGATATCAAGGCTCATGATGCTAAATTAATGAAATTTGTGTCATCTTCTGAGACGAGTAAATCAATTAATAAACATCATACGATTCATAAGCCAAAAATTAAGGAACTGGATAAAATATTATGACTGGTTTTCACAGAAATGTTCAGAAGAATTAAATAATTTCGTCCTTTTCTAATAGAGTAAATAAAGATAAATAGGAAAGATATAATCCAATAAATTTAATTTTGGGAACAGGTTCACTGCCGTAATCCCCAAACTTTCCGGACGCCCTGAACTTTTCAATAGTCTTTTTGTTTTGCATGTCAGCGTAGCAACGTATTAAATAAGAATAACCGGAGATTTCTCCTAATCGGCTTTCCACAATCCCCAAGGTAGCCGGATAACACAGCTTTTACTGTTTTTGCAGTGAGTCGACTTCAATGCCGTACTTACATATACAAAGAGATGCTTATCAACTTCGCGGCATGTAAAATGTTCGATTACTATTACGTCCAATTTTTGAAATGGTCAATTAATATTATTATTATGGTCATTAATTTACATAAACATTTCACAATTTTAATATCAGTTTCAAAAGAAAGGGAGCGTGGAAATTCGTATGGAAGTGGTAGATGGAGGAAGGGGACCTCTACGAACAACTGCGCGGTAAACCTGCGGAAACTATTCATTATTTATCGCTCTGCTCGCCAAAATTCGTTAAATATGGGACATTTTATGCCACGGGACCAAACATTTGTTCGTTACAGCCGAGAATTCGTAAAATGCGTGTTCGTTACATCCGAGAAATTTAACCGATGCCCTTATGGAGAAGCTCAAGGGACCGAGACATTTCTTTGTTATAGCCGAGATTTCGATTTATGCGTGATCGTTATAAACGAGTTTTACTGTAATTCTATTTGCGAATATATGTTTACGAAGAATCTGTTATTTTAATCGGTTTGCACCGAAAATGTTCACCCTTGGCAACAGGAAACAATTTTGTTTAACGATTGTTTACTTAGTAACTGAATGCTTAGATTCAGCGTTTAGTTGAAGAATTTCTTCTGCTCTATTTAGCCGCCTAGGTTCGCCGATTTCTTGTGGTTTTGTTCTTTATTTACGCTTCTCCGTTCGTTGTCATTTTCTTAGCTAATATCTTCCACCTTTGGATGTCGGTTAGTTGTCCTTAGTGTTTGATTTTTTTTTCGTTCTCCTTTGTTTTTACTTTTCTTTGCTGTTTTCAACCGCCATTTTTATTTGTGGTTGTTTTTTCTTTTCTTATTGATCTTTCTTTGCTGATATATTCCACGGTTGGATGTTGGTTATTGTTTATATAACAGTTACACACTCCCAGTATAGGAAGATGACCAAATTCAAAATGAGGAAATCTCTCGCTTACATAGGTAGATAATACTAGTAATAAAACTACGTGCCTAAGGGAACCTGCTGAGTATTAATCGATGAATTAAAAAAAACGTATACCTTCAAGGGTTTATTATGTATTTAAAGAGAGAAAACGCTTCAATTCATTAGAGCAACAATAAAATCGATTTCGGTGGCAGAGGAATAATCAAAAATATTAAAGCTATATAAGATTCGGTTATGTTCATTATCCATAGATGGCGTTAAAATACTACGGAATTACACGGCGGTATTCAATACATATAATACTGCGTATAAAAGTAATTTTCCTATTTTTATAGGAAACCAAGGAAGATATCTGTGCATTCTGTTTCTAACGCAGAGAAGCGAATGTTTCTTAGGTTTTGTTATGTTTAAATATAAATTGGAAGTCAAACCACTTCCCGATAATAAAGGAACTAAGGCAGGGGTCGGCAACCTGCGACTCCTGAGCCGCAAGTGGCTCTTTAAGGATTTGCGTGCGACTCCCAACAGCAACTCACCCTGATAAAACCTCCAAGAAAGAAATTGACTTCGTAAATTATTTGAATAGAAATTGCAGAAAACTAAAATGATATGAACGCAATCCGTAGAATAAACGTTTGGTTTACATAAATAATTCCAAAAAGTAAAACAACGGCAAGGTTAAGGAAGTGAGAATCACTCCCCCCCCGTCAAAGACTGCGGCTCTTCTTATGTTGCATTTTATACATAATTTGAAAAAGTGGCTCTTCTTAAGAAAAAGGTTGCCGCCCCTGAATGGGAATGGGAATGGGAACAGGTTTACTATCATACTCCCCAAACTATTTCGAAAAAATATTAGTTGTATTTTTTCAAGAAAACATTGTTGAATAAACGTAAACAAAGATGTGGAAGTGAATGTAATAAAAACTATTCGGATGAAGTTTAGAATAGCTGTCGTATCTAGTAACTAAGAATATTGGCTGTCGCAATACCATCATATGGGGAATAGTTTAACATAATTTATGCTTACTTTGTGCATTCATTTCCGTTGGTCGTATGTTTTTAAAAATGACATTCTTTTTGTAAGTTATTATATATATATCGCGTGGAAAATATGATAAAACCTGGTGACCTTGCTATACCCATAACATGCGTGTGACTTCTCGCTGATGTTGCATGACAAAGAGAGTATGGAGACGAGACGATGATTGTCGGCACCTTCTTTAGTTGTCATGGAGTAAAGACGATTCGCTGACACAACGGTAATGAATATTATATTTGCACTGGTCGCACAGTTCTGAAAGAAGGCTAAGGAATACCCATTTCAGGCAATATAATGCTTTTAAGCAAATTAAAGAACGTCAGAATTCCTTCGGAGTTATTCAAGCGACATTTCAAAGTTTATAGAAAAACATTTTCAAGGGCTGAAATATTGGCATTTGCAAAGAAGAGCATTTAAAAATTTAATACGATTCGATCGCTACTGTAACGCATTCATTTCGAAGCTAAGATATACATTCAGTTGGAATTCCCTTCGATGTAAAAGTTATCCTTGAATTTCTTTCACATTTGTATACTCTAATTCACGTCTAGCAAGTCCGATCGGATCGGATAGACTGTAATTCAGCGTATAAGCATGAAGTTCTCGAGAGTACGATATTACACTTCGAAAGGAAAGAATCTTCCTGAATACTCGAAAGTGTTCTGGACGTTAGCACCGTTGCTGAAAGTTTGCAGGTTCTTTGGACTCGCACCTTTCCCATTGGAACGTGGCTGCCACAGTGTCGTAGAGCTCTCCAAATGGATTGCCAGATACAGCGTCGCTGTTTTCTCGGTGGTTATCTGCGCTATGCTGTGGAACATGAAGATCACCGTTACAATATTGGGGGAAATTGGCCTAAAAACGGCCTTGGTCCTATTCTGGATGACGGTGATGTATTTCGTTGCGATATGCACCAGCTTCGTTTTTTTTATCCGCCGATCGATGGTACACGGATTGTTGGAAGATTTAACCAAGTTTGACAATGTGGTTTCTAATCTTAATATTGGAATTGACTCATATAGCTTCCGTAAAGACATAAGGTGACAAATGTTTATTTTCTGTCTTGTTTTACCGGTACATAGTCTTCTAGGCATGGATTCATATTCGCTGGACGTAAACATAGTTATCAAGTATTTTTCTAATCTTTACACAACCGCCAGCGTGGTCTTGATCGAGCTGCATCACTACAACATCTTGAGACATCTGAAATTGAGAGTGTCCTGTTTGAACGAAGATATTGTGCAGATGATGTCCGAAAGTTACTTCACCGGCTCGCCGTCGAATTACGTCGGAATTTCACAGAAGAAGCGATGTAAACTGTGGAGGTCTCTCTACCTTGACCTGTACAAGATTAAACTCTCCGTGAACAAGATCTTCGGTAGCGTATTCTTGCTAAATGCAACGTGCATGTTGGTGTTCGTAGTGGTGGGGCTTTTTTTCTTCTTGATGTCGTTTTTGACTGGCGCTGAGTACTATCCAAACGTCACTGAGAAGATATCGGTTATATGTTGGATTACCATCGGCACGCTTGGAGTGGCTAACATCGTGCTATGCTGTCAAAAAGTATCTGAAGAGGTGAACTGAAATTGGTAGTCCTTAAAATTACTTCAATAATAGCGTAATTCCGTTTGTCTGGAACGATGTATGGAATCAAATAGGGGTGCATAGAAACGTTTCTGAGTCGATAACAGTATTTCCACTTTGGATCATTCTTTTAGGATTTACTTGGCGTTACTACTTTTAAATAGACAGATAATCCACTTTATTATGAGGGCGAAATTGAGACCATAAGGGAGGAAGCGATTGGGAGGGAGGGAAATCTTTATACAAAAACTTTGCTATTGTAAGTTAAAACTGACTCACCTATTTTTTATGATTAAAATCCGGTATTTAATTTGACTGTTAATTACACTAATCTTATATAATTACCATAATAGTCCTCCTTAAGCATGGTTATATGTTTGCAATTGAGGGAAAATGCCTAATTTCATTGGCTTATCCTTGGATCGGTGATATGTCACTTTTCTAAAGTTCAAATATTGACATAGGTCGCACTACTAGTAAAGGAGGCAACGGCAAAAACAGTTATTTTTCGCACATAAATTGTTTTTTCATCAAACTCTTTAAGTCAGTCAGATTAATAGTTTTTCGGTTGTTTATAACATAAGAGAAAATAACAATCACCGAATGTGTGCAGTCGATTAAATACGAAAATTATAAGATCTAATGGAGTAGGCATAATCATGATTGATATGAGATTAGAGCATTTCTGTTTGTTAAACTATGACAGATATTGCAGCACAAAAATATTATGAAGACGATACTAGACAGCTATTATCGAATATAATATATTAGAAAATTTTTCTTACTGACGTGGATTAAGGACCTTAAAATTAAAGAAATTATAAATTAACTTTTGCCTAGCATAATACTGAAAGGAGAAATATGTATGCAATGCAGACACAGTCAAATTTTTTTCAGCTAAACAATCATTGGCCCTTATTTTAGCGACTTTCGAAATTTTAGAGGAATAAATTTCTTATTAAAAATCGATAAAGCGAAAACACTCCACTATTCCGTTACTGATACTCGAAATCAGAACACGATGAAAATTTTCATTGTTTGGAAAGGAAAAACAGTTGAAAATTTAATACGATTCGACGAACATGCTCTTCCTAAAGCACCCGATCTTATCAAGTTAAGTACTTCCCCCTTGCATGTCCAAATTATTGTTACTCATGAACTTTGAGAAATATAAGAAGTTTTATAGCAATTACTATCTATCATCTCCATACGCAATGGATATGCTACAATTAAGGTTAGGAACATGAAGCTGTCTTCGGTCTAAAAATGCATCAAGACTCGCTTGAGTTAAGCAAAAATAAACAAAATGAAATATTAATGCGGCGTCCAAACAATTTAATGATACAACGATCATATAGAAGCAGGCTGACATGTGTTTTTGCCGTTAGTCCGTCTTTAGAGAGAGGGACTTGTTTAAACCCATCAAAACCGCGTCACATTAATATTTTCCTCGTACCTGTGTTCGTCGTTTTGTGGTTCAGAGCATGTAAAATACTCGTCGTCAAATACTCTCTGACTGTATACTAAACGGTACGGAAGAATGAATTACTCGAGGCGACGTAAAAATTACTCGGAGGAAATCGCGAGTCGAAATTACTCGGAAGAGCGTCAAGAAGACTTGTTTTTAGCTTCCGTACCTTTGCTGAAGTTATACAGGATTTTCGGACTAGCACCTTTCCCACTGGAACGAAGTCATGACGGCGATAACGATGCCTCCAAAGTCGTTGTCAGATACAGTATCGCGGTTTCCTTGGTGGTTATTTTTGCTATGATATGGGACTTGAGCGACATGATTGAAGACAATGAAAAAAGGGGCCTAAGAGTATTCATTCAGAAATATTGGACAATGACCGCATATATCATCTTAATTAACAACTGCTTAACGCTGTTCCATCGTCGAGTCAAATTATACCGCATGATGACAGATGTTGTAAAATTTGACGAGAGGCTCGCCGAACTCGATATCCGAATCGACTGGAATACGTATCGCAAGGACGTCAGGATTCAAATTTTCGGCTTCATGATCGTCACTGTGTTACTTTCCTGTCTGACTTAGAGTTCCCACCCCATTCATCAGTTTATCGGTTTTTTTTACACGACCAGCGGTACAGTCTTGCAGCAGTTACAAAACTACAATATCCTACGACAAATTAATTTGAGGATCGCTTGTTTGAACGATGATATCCATCGTAGCGTCTCGAGTGGATCATTCTGTGGTATGCCGCCTAGTGGAATTTCGTCGGCGAAGCGATGTAAACTGTGGGCTTCCCTCAACGTAGACATATACAAGTTCAGCGTGGCAATGAACAAGATCTTCGGAAGTATAATCTTGTACAACGATATGTTTGCTTCAGTCGACTCAGTTATTGTGCTTTTCTTTTATGTCTGTACCTTTATAGTCGGTGCTGAAGGAAATACCGAACTTTTTGAAGTGGTCTTGATCCTATTTTGGTTATTCATCGAAAATGTCGGTGTGGTATTAATCACGCAGTCGTGCCAGGCAGCATCTGATGAGGTGAATGCAGTTTGTTATATATTTAGGAAGTTAATTTTACGTCATTATCCTTGATGTAATTTAACAGTTATTGAAATGCAGTTTATTATATTCTGAGATTTGAAAAAATAATAATAGTTATTATAATTTTATTATGATTTAGCTTTGAAAATGTGACAACAGGTGAAGAAATCGAATATTTTCTTATGTTGGGACCAAACTAAGAAAATTTTCCAGCTCTGAAACAGGAGAACTTTTCTGCTACTGTAGGTCACTGGTTCTAACCTAAGAAAATATTCGCGTTCTGAAACGGAAATTTATCTGCTAAGGTAGTTCAGTGGTACAATATCTGCCCGATAAGTGGAAGATTCGGGTTTGATTTCCGGTCATAACCGATTTTTTCACCTGTTTCCATAGGTAATGCCTCTCACATAAGATCCTCGGGTCATTAATTCCATCAATTCAGGATGTAGCACGTAAATAGTGTCAAGGGTATATTTTAATCGACGTGATATTTTTGACATTATAAACATGGATGGCCAAACTAATTGAACCTGGGAGCTGCACACGACCATCTTCACAAGTTCGGGAGCCGTAATCAGGCGAGTACTAGTAAATGTTACGCTGATCAGGTGCAGAATATGCTAACTATGGACAATTCCGAAAAGTTAATAGCAATATATCATTTTCTAATAATATTATTCACCTCAAACAATAAGTTCCCTATATAATGCAAAAAAATCTGATGTGGCCAACACATGACTTTCTCCATATTTGGGGTATAGATATTTGAATTATTATAAATAGCATTATGAGGCAAAATTATTATTTCCTATCGTAAAAGAAAACAGTCGTCCTTATTGCCTTAAATTAGATATATTTTGAATGTTTACAGAATTCACCGCTATATGGTGCTTTGTATACTGGTATTAAGAAAAAGCAAAATATCTCCCAAATGGATGGTTCTACGAAAATTTGTTTCAAACAAAACTGGGAAGAAATATTATTCTCTACAACTTTGATCCTCACGAAGATTACCAACAACGACGTTTTTAAGGAGATATTTGAAGGAAACCGAAAAACCGGTTATTTATAAATAATTCCCAGCAAGTACTTTTTGAGTTTGAGCGCCCACAATCACATACACCCGAACACACCTCCACACACACGCACACATCCACGCACAAACACACAGACATCATTCCGAAAATAGTCTAAACGTGTATTTCCGTTGAAATCTCGAAGTCGATTTGTTGCATGATCACAATACTTTCCCATTACTACGTATGGACAAAAGTAAAAATCTGTGGCGGCCAACACATGACTTTCTTCATATTTGAGGTATAGATATTTAAATTGTTACGAATAGCATTATACGACAAAATTATTATTTCGTATTGTAAAAGAACACAGTCGTCGTTATTGCCGTTAATTAGGTATATTTGGAATATATTTACAGAATTCACCGCTA
Source organism: Uropetala carovei (assembly GCA_036926305.1). Classification (NCBI taxonomy): domain Eukaryota; kingdom Metazoa; phylum Arthropoda; class Insecta; order Odonata; family Petaluridae; genus Uropetala; species Uropetala carovei. The sequence continues at coordinate 1,297,302 of JAXCHB010000003.1, forward strand.
TGTGGTTGTGGCGCTGTATGCTGGATATTACGAAAAAGTTCAATATCTCCGAAATGTACGGTTCTACGAAAAATTGTTTCGAACGAAATTTGGAAAAAATGTTATTCTCTGCAACTTTGGTCCTCACGAAGATCACCAATAACAACGTTTTTAAGGAGATATTTGACGGGAACCGAAAAAACCGATTATCGTATATAATAAAAAGCAACTCTCTGTCTATAACGCTAACTTTTCTCTGTCTATAACGCTAACGTTTCTCTGTCTGTAACGCTAACTTAAACGCTATTAACTCGAGAAGTAATGAAGATAGAAACTCGAAACTTGGCGAGGATGCTTGATTAACACATTTTCAAGTGATGACGAATTTAAATCGCGAAAAAATTATTTGGTGCTACTCCAATGGAGGCATTTACATTTCCCATTACTTAACATGTAAAACGCGATTTTTCGACGTGCAGGCTTTTATTCATTAGGAAATTAAAATTAGAAGGAATTAACGTACGACCTTCGGATTTGAACCATTTTGAAGAAAAAATTATAAAGTTTCTTATTCTGGTCATCTTTTTTCGCCCACAGTTCGAAATATCCCATGTCAAACGTTTAGTTTACATATTTTATGGAAATCTTGCCATTTTAACGGAATGTTTGCCATTGGGACAAATGGTATTGTTAGACCTCAAAATCCTATTTAATTAAATTTTTTTTAATGATTTCGGCAGATGTTTTCTTTATTTAGTTGTTTCAAACTTTTTCAAAAATTTTACCCTTAGAAGAAAGAAAATATTAAGGTTGGAGAGCTGTAATTTTCAGAAGTTGTAGATAGCATGGCCAGAAAAATCAAAAAAGCATTTAAAATCAGCAAAATCGCACGGACTCTTTACTTCGCCGCGGAGAAACATGCGCGTAGGAAGTTGCCCTTTCTTGCGATTTATTGTTGCTTATAGGGGGGAGAGAGGAGAGTGAGAGGCAGACAGATGGAGGAGGCGACAATATAACCTTAATTAAAGATTGCCTGTATTATTGATGGGCGTTTATACTATTTATATTACTACGTCTTAATGATATTTTTGTATGGCGTTGTATTCTATATAGCAAACCGTTTTTAAAACAACGTAAATAACTCAAATAATTACATTTATATTGCCCACAAATTGTGATTGGATCAATCGTTTCATTAATCTTATATAATAAAATTGAATGTCCATCCGTGTGTTCCTTATACATTCCCACGCCCTTTGAGCTATCGGGACCAAACTTTGCAAATTGACTTCATATGACTCTACGAGTAACATAGGGTACCTGGGATTTTCCAAATTGATCCGGGTTCGATTCCAAGGGACAATTTTATTTTCCCATAAGTTTACACGGGATTTTCGATTTTTCAGAGTGCAAGGTTTTTTTCCTTCGTTCATTAAAACACGTAAATATGGACCGATTTTCCTCCTTTTTGCTTTATTCGACGACTAAAACTCTATACTATCTTATTCTTGCGATGTTTACATGTTACACAGTCGAATCATTCAGAAATACACAGTTGTTTTCGAAATTTTGCGGATATTTCGTACTCTATCCGGACGTTGTCAAGGCGGCCGTAATTGTTGCTCCGATTCAATTAATGGCAATTAAACCTTCAAATAAGTGAAAGTATAGCGTTATTCGCTTCGAACTGTTGTTTAAGCATCGAAATTAATGATGTGTAGCAACGTACATAGTTAAGGATAATTATTCTGTTGACCGCGTATGGGAAGCGTTTATAACAATTCATCGTGTGTATGCTGGAATCTTACCTTTTAGTAAGTAAATCCTTATACATCTGTAATGTTTACTACCACCCATTTATAATACTCTCCATAGAAGTCACTCGACATAAGTTTGTGGTTGTGAATAAAACGTCTAATCTATACAAGTTTTTCTAGGACGCCAACATTTCCCCAGAAAGTGACAAATGCTTCTTTGGTTCGTAAATGACACACATACCGCACAGCAATATATGGGGCATTTGTTGTCATTAGAAGGTAAGTATGCTTTATTAAAGATTCGATCCCATTTTGAATGTTCTTACAAGTTAAAATTCTTAAGATTTATGGATTACAGTGTAAAGGCGACTTTCTCTTGGTTACGTGTTTGGCATAACCCGGGCATCGCCGGGTACATTCAGCTAGTTCCAAATATTTCTTAAACGTTATGTATTTACGTTTTTGTCTTCCGTTAAATTAATTAACTTATTTTGTTCATTCATTTTGTGTTAATCATTATGTTCTTGAGGGTTTTAATTACATTTATAATTTTGAAGATATTATTTATAGGAGTGCACTGTTTTATTCTTGCGATGTCTGCATATTGCACGGACGACATTTTAGATTCACTAAGCCCGTTGAAATTCAACGGGCACTTATTTAATAAATTTGTAACTTAAAAGTTGTAAATAAAATATATTAAAAAGTACTTTAAAAGAAAAAAATTTTAATTTTATGTAATGAGGATCGACTAACCAGCTTAAAACAAGCTATGTAAGTATGGACTAATGGGCAGTAAACAAGCTCCATAGAAAAATCTACATAAACAGGAAATTTTTTTCGACAAATTCACAAAATGGCAAGTATCATTTAAAAAATAATCATTAGACCGTTGAGAACTGAATCAATTTGTCCAAAAATTTTCCTGATTATGTTGATTTTTTTATGGAGCTTGTTTACTGCCCATTAGTCCATACTTACATAGCTTGTTTTAAGCTGGTTAGTCGAACCTCATTACATAAAATTAAATTTTTTTTTCTTTTAAAGAACTTTTGAAAATATTTTATTAAATCAATCCTTATGGGTGTAAGCGTGCTTTGAATGTTTTTAATAAGAGATAGGGAGGGAGAGAGAGGGATTTTAACGGAGGGGGAGGGAGACAGGGAGGGAGGGAGAGGAAGGGAGAGAGAGGGAGGGAGGGAGAGGGAGGGAGGGAGGCAAGGTTAACCAAAGATATCCCGTCATATTGACGGGCAATTACGCTATTTATAAATAATCGGTGTTTTCGGTTTCCATCAAATATCTCCTTAAAAACGTCGTTATTGGTAGTCTTCGTAAGGACCAAAGTTGTAGAGAATAATATTTCTTCCAAGTTTTGGTTGAAACAAATTTTCGTAGAACCATCCATTTCGGAGATATTTTGCTTTTACTAGTATACTGCGCCACCACCATGTAGCGGTGAATTCTGTAAACATATTCCAAATATACGTAATTTACGGCAATAAGGACGACTGTATTCTTTTACGATACGAAATATTAATTTGGCCGTATATTGCTATTCATAATAATTAAAATAACTATACCCCAAATATGGGTGTCAGATTTTATGGATATAATTTTCTCGGGTTTCTAGCCGGGTTACAGCGCATCTAATGGCCGACGTTTCGGCGACTATCTCCGTCGCCATCATCAGGGAAACTGTAGCAACATTATCCTTTCAGTTTAAGCCTTTCCACCCTACAAGTCGTCCTAGTGTTGTGTGTACAGATAGGATAGACTGTAAATACAGCATAGAGTTATAAAACGCACGAAAGAGCCAAAGAAAACCTTACAAGAAAAATTATTTCCAAGAATATCGAAAGTGTTTTGGACGTTAGAACCCTTGGTGAGAGTCTGCAGGATATTTGGGCTTGCACCTTTTCCTTTGAAACGTCTACGCGGCAATGACGTTGATAACTCCATAGGGGCGTTCAGATACAGCATCGCAGTTTAAACGCTGTTTACCTGTGCTATATTGTGGGACGTTAAATACACTCTCACAGCTATGGAAAATTTTGATTTAGGAAGTACCTTGATCGCATGTGGAAGACCAGTGGTGTATTTCGTCACAATATGCATCTTCTTGGCATTATTCATACGCCACACTGTGGTCAATAGTGTCGAATTAGCGGGAAACAATTCCAAAAAAATTTGTTCTTAAAATTATTCATTTTGTAACTAAACTAAAGCCAAGTAACCAGCCCATCCTTATCACCCAGAAAAATCACTCTACGGGATCATGAAGGGGCGTGGCAACACCGCGAAGTGGGGTAAGCGGTTTGCTGTGTTCAGTTTCGCTTCGACGCACAGTGGGGAATTTTCCCGAAAAGCTGGCCAAAAGTCTAAAAAGCCTAAAAATTTGAGTTGTTTTTTTTGAAAACTCTCCTGTATTTCAAAGCTCGATTTGGCGTTGAAAATGCGATGTCTTTTACAATTCCAAAGGACACGCTTCAGATCGCAGCTTCTCAATTTTCCTTAGTTTGGATCTATCGCTACTCTAATGAAACTCGGCCGCAGGGCGATGAAAAGACCGGAAACATGAGGTCTGCCTTCGACCATTGCTCGTTTTAATTGAGAAATCTATCCAATTTCCGCTGTAATGATAGCCATCTTGCTTTAAAATCGCATGTAAATCGACTTAATATTCGTGAGATCGTCCTTGAAGATTCGCCTTGGCAATTTGTCAATTTAAGCATGCGAGTTTTCAAATGTTTACATTGAAATTATAAATCTTGCCCATGCTCTTCTTGCATTATGTCAAATAACCTTTTCCTGGATAAAATAAAGTGTTCGTCACAAGATCCTGAAAGAAATAAATTATATTCAATACACTAAACTATTTAACAAGTTGCGAAGACCAAAGGTAGCCTGAAAAAAATAGATGTTTTTCTTCAAGAAATCGTTTTTAAAAAAAGGCGCAAATATGCGCACGTTTTTTTTAATAATTCAAAAAATAGATGAAATAAGCTACGGATTCTAATAAAAAGAAACGCCGGATCTCAATCGGCACCTAACTAAAAGTCTAAGTGAATGTGACGAAGTTTTTTTTTCATACATCTTACGAACATAAGTTTGACAGCTTCCAAAACAAATACGAAGGTAAATGGCATAAAATTAAGTATCGTGTAATATTATACATACCTCCTGGTAATTGTTCCATAGCGGCACAATTTAAAATAACGTTTATTTCACTTAAATTTTTCTCATATAACTTCGAGCACTAAACACGCACAGAGCTTGCTGTAGCAATGTCACACCAACAAAGATCGACTTCGGACTGGCACAGAGTCGCAAGTAATCAAAATAGGAATGCAAACAGACCGCTATTAAATGGCCTTGGCATCCATTTAAACAATAGAAGAGTAAAAAAAGTACAAACTTTAACTTTATAATTTTACTTTTGGCCAGGAATTTCAACATTTTACCCTTAGTGCGACGTTGCGTAAAATAAGTTGTCTCTCGTGTGTGAAACGCAACCAGTGATATATTTTATTTAATACTAGCAGAACTGCCCGTGGAATTTCAACGGATTTATTGAATCTAAAACTTCGACCGTGTTACATGTAAACATCGTAAGAATATGATAGTACACAATTTTAACCGTCGAATAAAGCAAGAATGAAGAAAACTTGTTCGCAGTTACCTATTTAGGTGTATGAAAGAAGAAAATCTTGCACTCTAAAATATCGAAAATTACATGTAAACTTATGGGAAAATAATTATTAAGTTAGGCACCCCCTCCCCACCAAATTTTTTATCGCCATATAGTCTATGTTATATAACTATTTACCTATGCGAAGTTTTGTGACGATATCTTCAAAGGTTTGAAAATCATATTTTGTGGAAAATCTACATCTAATTATTTAAGTTACTTACGTGGTTTTAAAAACAGTTTGCTTTGGAGAACTCTATGCCACACTTTGTGTTTCTTTCTTCGCAATTTTTATCGCCATCTAGCCTATGTTACCTGCAGGGTAAAATTATATACCTAATAGCAGGAGTGCCCGTTGAATTTCAACGGATTTAGTGAATCTAAAACTTCGACCGTGTAACATGTAATAAGAATAACATAGTACACAGTTATAACGTTCGTATACAGCAAAAATGAAGAAAACGGCTCCGCATTTTCCTATTTAGATGAACGGAGGAAGAAAATCTTAGGAAAATAACGTATAAACTCCCTCCCCCTCCCTTCCACCCTCTCTTTCCCTTCTCCCCTCCCTCCCTCCCCCTCCATCTCTCCCTCTCCACCCCTTCCCTCTGATTCCCTCTCTCCATCTCCCCCTTCCGTTACCATCCATCTCTCTCCCTCCCTATCTCGTATTAAAAGCATTCAAAGCGAACAAACTTACAAACATTCTCCATTATAGGTTAGATTAGAAGATAATTCAATTAAAAACAACAAATATTTCAATGAAATGAACAATTTAAACAACAATTCAACAATTTTTACGTAAGATGTGGGATGTTAGTAAATTTCTATACTTCAATAATGCCAGAAATACGAAAATTATGTTTTACAGAAATAACTGATGAAAAATTTATATTTTTAAACCTATTTCAATTCGTTGCTGAGTTATACTAAAAAAACCAAAATTTGAACCGGCCATTACATGAAGACCTTTCGACCCAGTGGACTGATTTTGTCGATTTTCAGCTAGAAAGTGTATATCATCAAAACATTGATATTATGCTAATTCGATCAGGATTTGGATTCTATCTTCAATAACAATAAACTTTGTTCCTTTCTTCATAGAACCATTCAAATCTCAAGTTCGCACCATGTGTCTGAGTAATTTAAATATTCAAATGATAAATGTGCTGCACTCGTCCCTATGTTATTCAAATGAAAAAATAAAATATTTTTTAAAATTAGAAAGGTCAATCAAATCGATATAAAAACTTTACTACACCACTGTACTCGTTATTCCCGTTAAAATGATACATTTCTCTTGTTTCTACGTGCTGTAGTTACGGCGCTATAAAATTACATACAAACACTTTATTTTATAGATACAATATAGATACATACTATTCACCATGGAAAACATTGATTCAGGTATGAATTTTATTTATACATTTTTTAGTATGAAGGCAAATATATTGTAATGTTATTACATTTTTTATGTAGACCTAAAAAAAAGTTCTTCAAAGTGGTGTCGCCAATTTATGCACATTATGTGCGGTTTTTATGTTTTTTAATTGACGTATTTTGCGAACGGAAAATATATTAACATTTGGAGCATCGGTCCAAGTGATAAATCGTACAGTGGACTATATAAAAAATAAAATGAAGAAAGAAAACTATGATTTTAACCAAAAAGTGGCCTCAAAACAAAAATTAAACTCCTTTTGTGTGATATTTTGAGACGTTGGAAGCAATGGGATTTTAAAGAAACAAGGTTTCGTGTAAAACATCGTGAATGGCTGAATGGGGTATTTCTGCACCCAGAAGATGTGCCTGAGTCATTAGACCCAGAACCATCTACATCAGCAGCAGTGAGACCCGGACGACCGAAAGCTGTCTTTTCTGAATCCAGTCAGAAAACAAAAAGGAAAACTGTAGAATCACTTTTACATTCAAAGTCTCCCGAAGAATTACCTTTGGCGACTCAAATGGCTTATGGGTCAAAATGGAGAAGAAATGTCTCACAAGTCATCAAAAAAATCAGTCAGTAGTCCTCTATCAGTGAAACGTATCAAAAGGGCGTGTGAAACTTCGTCCAGCTCTACGAGTACTACGATGAAAAGTTATACTCCGGAAGAAGCTTTAGCTTTAATAGTGGACTTAAAGCTTACAAAGAAACAGTATATCCTGTTACAGAAAGGGGCTAAAGAGAGGAATATAAACCTTTATCCACCGTATTACACTGTGTTAAAAGCGAAAGAAGATTGTTATCCAAACAAAGAGACTATAACTGTTACGGAATCTATGGCTAAAGTAAAGTTACAAAGTCTTTTAGATCTAACCAGAGAACGTTTAGCAAATGTACAAAAAGAAGTAATTATGCAAACGTTAAGCGTTTCTGATTATACTTACTGTCTTAACATGACATACAAATGGGGACAGTACTGACGCAGATATCTTACAAACATCCCTGGTACCAATACAACTCAACTATGAAGATGAAACTACTAAACAAAAGATTGTGCTTTGGCAAAATCCACCAACGTCATCCACACGTTTCTGTAGACCAATTAGCTTCCAGTTCGTCAAAGAAACTACAAAAAAATAAAAGGAATTTATGCATATAGAAAATCAAATTTCTAAATTAACTCCTACCATATTGACAATAGACGATAGGCATATTTCCGCAAAACATAGCTTGTTTAAAACAATGGTTGATGGCAAGTTGTGTTACTTTCTTACAGACAATTCATCAGCACAAGTGTGTTATGTACGTGGCGCTTCTCCTAAGTGCATGAATGATTTGGAAGAAGTGGTGAAACGAATTTGTAACATCTCAGCCTTTGATTTCGGATTATCTACACTGCACGCACACAAGATTTTTTCATTGTTTACTCCACATATCCTATAGGCTGGAGACAAAGAAATGGAAGGTTCGCAAAGAAGCCCTAGAACCAGAAAAAAATCATAGTGGATAGATTTAGGTCTGAAATTGGGCTGCTAGTGGATGTTGTAAAGCAAGGAAAGGGAAGCACAACTTATGGAAATACCTCTCGTCGCTTTTCTGAGAACCCTAAGAAAGCTGCAGAAATAACTGGAATAGACGAAAATCTCATCAAACGTTTTTCTGTAATATTTCAAGCTCCCTCAAGTGGTTACTCTCTTGACACAGAAGCGTTTCGAGAGTATTGTATATTTCGTTATACAAAAGGTTTTATATGCCCACAAGCATACATTAAATTGTAATACATGGACGTCACATCATCGATTCTATGATCTTGCCTATTGGACAACTGACCGAGGATTTACTAGAAGCAAGGCACAAAGAGGATAGAAGCTACAGAGAACACAACACTTTCAAATCGTCAAGAGGCGCAACAAATGAAGACCTTCTCCATAGACTCTTAATTTCTTTCGATCCGCTTATTAGCAGCACTAGACCATTACCAAAAAAACCGAAGTCGTTATCACAGGAAGTTCTATCTTTATTTAAAGTACCGGAATTTATTAGTTATATAAGCGATTTTGTAGAAAATATTTCCGGATCAGACGATGAAAAGGATTAATGTAAATAAATGTAATTGTGACTAGCTTCTATAAAATAATATTAAATGTATTTGACTGTTTTTAGTTTTCGTAGTTTAAGTTTTATACCTAAGTAATTGTTTCCCTCTAATTCGGGAATTTTCACCACAGTGCGCTGGTATGTGGTATACGAAGTGATGGTAGAATTGCAACATATTGATGATAGGGTTGCTAGATTGAAGAAGTGCATCCACTCAAATGGATTTCGTAGGCGCGTATGTAGACAAATGGTCGCTTTCTGGCTTGTTTTACTAATATTCACCCTTTTGAATATACTGTCGTCTTTGGTGACGGAAACGTACTCATCCAGACTTTTACTACTATTTACGTTATCGTCAGTCCGGCCTTGATCCAGCTTCAGCAATACAACATCTTGAGGCTTCTGAAAATAAGGATGCACTGCTTGAATGAAGAAATACGTCGAAACGGGTCAATTTGTACCTTCACACAAATTCCGTTAAAGGAATGCGAAATAATATCCCCTAAACGATGTAAATTGTGGAAATCTTTATACATTGATCTCTACAAGATCAGCTTAGCCGTGAACAAGATCTTCGGAAGTATCATTTTTCTCAACACCATGTGCACTTTAGTGGACGCAGTGATGGTTCTTTTCTTTCTCTTAGCGGCAGTTTTGACGGGTGTTCAATACATTCCTTCTCTTCCTACAAAGATGGCTGTCATCTTTTGGCTTACCTTGGAAATTGTCGGAGTGACTCTATCCATCCATTCCTGTCAAATCGCATCTGACGAGGTGAATTGCATAAATATAATTTAATAAAATATTCGTGTAATTAATACAATTTTTATATTTGTTGATACATATTTCTTATGAAAATATATTAGACGCTAGGTAGAAGGATAAAGATAGAGAATATTCTATTGGTTGATTTACATCCTATGCTGATACTGTTTCGAAGTACTAATTACTTTTTTGTTCGAAATTTCTAATTTGATAACGCAATTCATTGTTCTCTTTTTCACCCTAGAAATTATTAATTCATACGTTACGTGCAGTGATGTTCAATTTAGATTACACTGGAGTTAATGTGCAGTTGTTTGGATTAGAACCTGGTAAGAGGAACTGACTATCCTGAACATTTTTAATGATTTTAGAAGGACAATATTATTGACCGTATTTACACCGAATTGCAGTCGTATTAGTTAAGAATGAATATTTCTATCATTTGATAAGATTGGTTTTCTTCTCTCAATGACTAGCATTAGATTTCAACAGAAGGCTTTTCAATTTAAATAATTATCCATTTGACTAAAGGATCGTATTTAGTGAAATATATTTTACCGCAAACATGGTAAACCTACCTTTTGGTAGGTTTTAGGCACACGCAGTAACAAATCTTGGCTATGCAAAGAATTTCTGTTTAAAGTTCTCATACCCAGTTTCGGCATTCAATGCATTTAATATACCTTTCTTCTGCCCATCCCTTTGCCTTTTCAATATTCATTCTATTAATTCATTCAATAAATAGTTTCTTAAAATTTTCATAAACCCATTTCGTCTGTTGTCCTTTTATTACTTTATTTAATTTCCCCTCATTCACTACCTTATATAGATATATATATATATATATATATATATATATATACACTGTAATATATTTTGAAGCGTGCGTTTGTTGGTTTGTGTGTTTAATGTTTTAATCGGCCGCTGTTTTGAATCAGACGGACATACGGATAGTAAAGTCCCATGTTGATCTTCCCTTTAGTACCCCCTACAATCGTGTCAAATTTGGACGGAATCGGCTGAGAAATGTGGACCTGCATAAAGCAAGAGACAGACAATTGGCCGACATTTGGAATCAGGCGGACAGACGGACACTAATGCCCGCATAGACTATCCCCTTAATACTCCTTAAAATCGTGCCAAATTTGGTCGGAATCGGTTGAGAAATGTGGGCGTGCGTAAGTCCAACTCAGACAACTTGTACATTTCTTAATTTGCCTACAAACTCCCAGGCATTCTATACAGAGCCTAAGCATTCTATACATTGCCTAGGTATTGTATAGAATGCCTGGATTATACACTTTACCTGTAACATCTATATATTGAAAGGCTTAGGTATGTTTCCGCGAAAGAGATACTAGGTACGTGTGTCGGTTTAACACACGGAAGTTTTGGTACTTCTAAAAATGCTAGAAACTTGAAATTTGGGGAGATGATCAGTGATGGGTCACAACCAATAGGAAAAATCGAAAATCCGAACATTTTCCATTTTGAAGGGGTCTTTTGACCCCAAACTTTCATTTCATAACCCCTTAAGAAAAGCATTGAAATCGGTGCAAGCCATTTTTTAATTGCATCTTAAAATTACTTAAAATTATGACAGACACTCCGGACTTGAAGTATTAAACGGAAAAAAGAGTGAAAATTTATATTTTTAAATGAGAATACAAATTCATGACGAATTAGCTTAAATATTTGATTTTAACTGCATAAAAAGGAGAAATTTAAAAATTTGTAACAGTGGGAAATTTTATCTACCATGGAAACGCTACAATGCGTTTATTTGGGATTATTGCCTTTTAACAGTATGAACATCTACATAGCTTACGAGGGTAAAAAAATAACGTGTTTTATAAGCAATTTAAATGAAGAGAGGTTAAGGGGAAAAGGAGAGGGAGGAGCGAAAGGAAAAGAGGTGAAAGGGAGGTAGGGTAAGAGGGGGAGGGAGAAGCAGGAGAGAGGGGGAGAGGGAGGGGAAAGAGAGGGAGGAGGGAAATAAGGTAGTAGAAGGGTTATGCAGGAATGTAGTAATAAAGAGGGTAATGGGAAAAGGAGACAGGATGAGGGGGGGTGGGGGAAGGAGAGAGAGGGAAAGAGAGAGGCGGAAGGGAGAGAGGGGAGAGGCAAAGAGGGAAGAGGGGGATAGGGAGAGAGAGGGGCATGTATCAATAATGAAATGCAATGCAAAATACGTCTTTAATAGAATAGTTTTCTACGGGGATGTAATTTGCACCATTAATTGTTTCACATTATTATCAATAAATTAATTGAAAGAAATCCGCGTAAACATTACATGGGTACAGCCGGAATGCCTCCTCATGAACTAAAGCCGTTATCATGCTCTTAAAAACCTAATGCCATTGAGGGGACTATGTAGTGGTACAAGACACTGTTACTCGAATACAAACACAAATGATCAAACCAAAATGATCGGTGCAGCAAACTCAGACACGGTACTTATTCCAAGAATCTCACTCATTCCATCAAATACAAATGTACCATTCAGTTACAAACGAAAACAATTCCCATACGATTCGCCTTTTCAATGACAATCATTAAGTGACAAGGCCAAACATTTGATAAAATGACTTTACCTACCTAAGCCTGTTTTTAGTCATGGACAATTATATGTTGCTCTATCAAGAGTCGGATCGTTTGATGCACTTACTGTAATGTCAGGGAAGAACCAAGAAATTGATAATTGTGTCTTTAGAGAAATCTTTGATTAAAAAATATAAGTTCAAAGAAAACAATGCCTGAATGTTTAATTAAGAACCTTTAAGATCCACTGGATCGGCGTATGCTACGCCGGGTAAAACTACTAGTATATACTAAAATTCCTTATCCGTTCTCATCTCTGTCCCACTGATTTCCTCTAATCTACTCGATACCCACACCTCAAACGTTTTAATCTCTACACAACTTCTTTTGTCATTCTACATATCTCGCACCTATATAATTCTGCACTCCATATCAGGGTTTTCAATAAACGTTTTTTAATATCTTTATCCAAACTGAAGGTCAACAACTTCATCGAGTTATAAATGCCTTCTTCGCTCCTGCTATTCTTGTCCTGATCTCTTTCGTACTTTTTCCATCTTGTGACATACTATCTAAATAAGTAGAAAACTCAACCTGTTCCAGCCTTTAATGATTCATGGTTACATTGACCGGGGAAAAGGCCCCCTTGGAAGATCTCATGAATTTCGTTTTCCTCTTATTAACTTTAATCCCGGATACCTTTGCCTTTTCATTTAACGAATAGCTAACATCTGAAGGTCATTTTCAGAATGCTTTGTTAACTGCATAACCAAACGATTTAATGAGACTCCCTACTTCCTTTATTCTCCTCTCTTGTTCTCTAAACACGCAAATAGGGGACCGCTAACCCTCTGAAAAAATCCTACTAAGCTAAGCGTAACAGGCCAACCCTCTCGCCACTACGCCACGGCACCCCCGGCTTATCTGTTAAACAATGCCGGTGAGAGTGGGAAGCCCGGCCTCAGGCCTCTTCCTAGTTTTGCCTAATGTTATTCTCCCACTGCTACGCTCACTTACGTAGTTCATTTGCAGATTTCTAATTAAACGCCTATCCCTCCATTCACCCTTATATTCCTCAACGCCTCCATCAGCTTATGCCATAAAGCTCTATCTAAGGACATGTCGAAATATATAAAGCCCAAAAATACGTTTTGGTTGTATTCAATGTTTCTTTCCACCATTGTCCACATCACCCCTATTGCATCCATAGTGCCACCAGTTTTCCAAAACCCGACTTATATAGTTACTAGCATATAGGTCCTTCAATACGACGGGAAGGAATACATTATTTAAATTAAAATCTCGCACTTATTATTCATAGAAACAATTTATTCATGCCTGTCAAATATCATAAATGTATTGAAATTCGAGCTGCAAATATCTTCGAATTATATCATAGCATATATTATATTATTTCGCGTTTATCTTACTCCTTAGAAATGGCGCTTCAGTCTAGCGTCACTAACGTAAGTGATGTCCCGAACCCTGAATGTCTTGCTATTCGACTAAAAAATCCCGACTGAGACTTACACCATCACGCATATATAAGCAAATTATATAGAGGGGTTCATACTCTATTACACTAAATGCGCTCATAGGGGATACGCTGTAGACTTTCCTAACTTGTTATCAATTTGGCGAAAGGATCTAGTGTAAGATATATTGCTATAATGACATCTATTATATCTAGAAAGTTATTTTGAATACTAGTGAAAGTTAATTATTACTAAGCGTGGCATTATATTGTAATTTTATATTACAGTTTGAATTCATTCATATTATAATGTTAAAAAAATTGACCCTTCTATTAAATTTCATAGTGTTCTCAGTTCGATGTCTTTGTTGAATGATTTCATATTTCATGCGCACGTAAATTGGAAAGAGTCATTACGTAATGAACATTATATTTACTCCGTGGAAGGAACCTGATATCACATACATCAGGTAACTTCCCGTAAACCTGATGTTATTTCGTTTCTTACCCCTTTTCCTTTTTCCCTATTTGTGCGAGCGTTGTGGTCGCGATCGTACAGTTTCACAAACCTACCACCAACGGTGTAAGGGTCCCTGACGCAGGTTAACACCTCGTAAACCCTTTCCTTTTATCCTTTCCACCTTAGGATTAGTTCTTGTGTGAGTCTATGAGCGATTGACAACAGGCGTGCAAACCTGTAAGTGTACCTACCTTTTTTGTTACTTTTTTCCTCTTGCCCACTTTTACTTGTTGCTTGACACGCATGCCTGTTAAACGGTTCGGAATAGCTTTGGCGAAGTGCTGTAAACTGTGGATGCCCCTCCATTTAGATCTCTAGAAATTCAGCTTGCTTGTGAACAAAATGCTTGGAAGAATAATCTTATTCAACGCGACGTACGCTATAGTGTACGTTGTCGCCATGATCTTCTTGTTCGTCGGTACGTTGACGACGGGCGACCCTCAGAATTTTCATTACTCATCGAAGATGTTCAGTTTCTTGCGGGTTATCTTCGAAATTTTCTGAGCAGCACCTATCCTGCAGTTGTGCCAATCCGCATCTGATGAGGTGAACTGAATATGAATCTTTTTCATCCCTTCTTGTCTAATATTAAATTAGTTTGTAAATAGTGAAATAACTACAAATTTGCTTTTATATAAAAAATGTTTCTTATACCGAATAGGAATGGCTCCTTTTAGAATAACGTTAATTACGCTTCATTCAATTAATGTCTTAGTTTTAGTACTTCCAAATTCGATTGACTTTTTCCTATATTTTTTACTTTCTCCATACATAGTAGGTATAGGAAATGTATTGTTTTCATGAAAAAAAACTCAGTTTTGATATTTCTACTGAAATACACGTTTTGAGGTCCACAGAACACGTTTTGACTATTTTCTAGATGATGTCTGTGTGTGTCCCTATGTGATAGGAATTCTGTGGGCGCTATAAATCCAAAAATATTTGCCATTTCAATACCAAATTTCAGATATAATATTTTCTTCACAGTGACAAGAGCTGTTTAGTTTTGGGAGAGTAAAGTTCAACCGAAGTGGAGGTTTATTCTCGTCACCCTCCGGATTTAGAGAAATATCGCCGTTAAAATGCCGTTTTTGTATAAATTGGCAAGTAAAGTAGTTATAGAAAATTTTATTTTCTACAACTACTGTTAGCAAACTTTTTCCCTGAAATGTATCATTTAGGAGATATTTAATTAATTCTAAATTTATCACTGCTCACGTACACCATCTATCGAAGAATTATTTGAACAATTTATGTAATAAATACCGACAACAATAAAGGATATCCATCCGCATTATCGGACAATACATACAGTAAAACTCGTTTAATACGTATTTGAGGGAACCGACTCATTGCTTCATTATAAGCGTGACTACGTTATATACGAGAAACATGGTTTTTGGCCTATACATCCCATATAACACGTATACACATACAGTGAAAACTGTGCTATACTGCTATTTAGAACCGGCCAGCCTTAGATACCGGCAATTACACAAATGCAATTCATTTTGTATTTCTTTTTCTTTTTTTATGAATTTTTGTGTGAATTGTATATGTGTAATACCACAACTTCCACTTTAAAATATCTTAAAATATAAGATGTATATATTACATATTTACTCCGTATACTTCTGTGGCTGTCGAGTAAGCATGGCGTTTTTGGTTACGTAAGCCATTTGCATTGTCTAGATATTTTGGTGTATTTCTACAATTTCCAGTTTTATCGCTTTATATTATTTAAAAAATTACCCATCCATTGAATATGGCATCATAATAAATACCTATAAGCAAGGAACAAGAGAGAAAAGGTTGGTTTAACGCTAACACAAAAGCTGGAGCTGATCAAACGAATTGAAAGAGGAAAAAATAGAGCAGCCATAGCAAGAGAATTCAACATCGGATCTTCCACGCTGTACGATATCAAGGCTCATAATGCTAAATTAAGGAAATTTGTGTCATCTTCTGAGACGAGTAAATCAATTAATAAACATCATACGCTTCATAAGCCAAAAATTAAGGAACTGGATAAAATATTATATGACTGGTTTTCACAGAAATGTTCAGAAGAATTAAATAATTTCGTCCTTTTCTAATAGAGTAAATAAAGATAAATAAGAAAGATATAATTCAATAAATTTAATTTTGGGAACAGGTTCACTGCCGTAATCCCCAAACTTTCCGGACGCCCTGAACTTTTCAATAGTCTTTTTGTTTTGCATGTAAGCGTAGCAACGTATTAAATAAGAATAACCGGAGATTTCTCCTAATCGGCTTTCCACAATCCCCAAGGTAGCCGGATAACACAGCTTTTACTGTATTTGCAGTGAGTCGACTTCAATGCCGTACTTACATATACAAAGAGATGCTTATCAACTTCGCGGCATGTAAAATGTTCGACTACTTTTACGTCCAATTTTTGAAATGGTCAATTAATATTATTATTATGGTCATTAATTTACATAAACATTTCACAATTTTAATATCAGTTTCAAAAGAAAGGGAGTGTGGAAATTCGTATGGAAGTGGTAGATGGAGGAAGGGGACCTCTACGAACAACTGCGCGGTAAACCTGCGGAAACTATTCATTATTTATCGCTCTGCTCGCCAAAATTCGTTAAATGTGGGACATTTTATGCCACGGGACCAAACATTTGTTCGTTACAGCCGAGAATTCGTAAAATGCGTGTTCGTTACATCCGAGAAATTTAACCAATGCCCTTATGGAGAAGCTCAAGGGACCGAGACATTTCTTTGTTATAGCCGAGATTTCGATTTATGCGTGATCGTTATAAACGAGTTTTACTGTAATTCTATTTGCGAATATATGTTTACGAAGAATCTGTTATTTTAATCGGTTTGCACCGAAAATGTTCACCCTTGGCAACAGGAAACAATTTGGTTTAACGATTGTTTACTTAGTAACTGAATGCTTAGATTCAGTGTTTAGTTGAAGAATTTCTTCTGCTCTATTTAGCCGCCTAGGTTCGCCGATTTCTTGTGGTTTTGTTCTTTATTTACGCTTCTCCGTTCGTTGTCATTTTCTTAGCTAATATCTTCCACCTTTGGATGTCGGTTAGTTGTCCTTAGTGTTTGATTTTTTTTTCGTTCTCCTTTGTTTTTACTTTTCTTTGCTGTTTTCAACCGCCATTTTTATTTGTGGTTGTTTTTTCTTTTCTTATTGATCTTTCTTTGCTGATATATTCCACGGTTGGATGTTGGTTATTGTTTATATAACAGTTACACACTCCCAGTATAGGAAGATGACCAAATTCAAAATGAGGAAATCTCTCGCTTACATAGGTAGATAATACTAGTAATACAACTACGTGCCTAAGGGAACCTGCTGAGTGTTAATCGATGAATTAAAAAAAACGTATACCTTCAAGGGTTTATTATATATTTAAAGAGAGAAAACGCGTTAATTCATTAGAGCAACAATAAAATCGATTTCGCTGGCACACGAATAATCAAAAATATTAAAGCTGTAATATTCGGTTATGTTCAATATCGATTGATGGCGTTAAAATACTACGGAATTACACGGCGGTATTCAATACATATAATACTGCGTATAAAAGTAATTTTCCTATTTTTATTGGAAACCAAGGAAAATATCTGTGCATTCTGTTTCTAACGCGGAGAAGCGAATGTTTCTTAGGTTTTGTTATGTTTCAATATAAATTCACTTCCCGATAATAAAGGAACTAAGGCAGGGGTCGGCAACCTGCGACTCCTGAGCCGCAAGTGGCTCTTTAAGGATTTGCGTGCGACTCCCAACAGCAACTCACCCTGATAAAACCTCCAAGAAAGAAATTGGCTTCGTAAATTATTTGAATAGAAATTGCAGAAAACTAAAATGATATGAACGCAATCCGTAGAATAAACGTTTGGTTTACATAAATAATTCCAAAAAGTAAAACAACGGCAAGGTTAAGGAAGTGAGAATCGCTCCCCCCCCGTCAAAGACTGCGGCTCTTCTTATGTTGCATTTTATACATAATTTGAAAAAGTGGCTCTTCTTAAGAAAAAGGTTGCCGCCCCTGAACTAAGGTAATGGGAACAGGTTTACTATCATACTCCCCAAACTATTTCGAAAAAATATTAGTTGCATTTTTTCAAGAAAACATTGTTGAATAAACGTAAACAAAGATGTGGAAGTGAATGTAATAAAAACTATTCGGATGAAGTTTAGAATAGCTGTCGTATCTAGTAACTAAGAATATTGGCTGTCGTAATACCATCATATGGGGAATAGTTTAACATAATTTATGCTTACTTTGTGCGTTTCATTTCCGTTGGTCGTATGTTTTTAAAATTGCCATTCTTTTTCTTATATATATATCGCGTGTAAATATGATAAAACCTGGTGACCTTGCTATACCCATAACATTCGTGTGACTTCTCGCTGATATTGCATGACAAAGAGAGTATGGAGACGAGACGATGATTGTCGGCACCTTCTTTAGTTGTCATGGAGTAAAGACGATTCGCTGACACAACGGTAATAAATATTAAATTTGCGCTGCTCGCACAGTTCTGAAATAAGAAAGCGAAGGAATACACATTTGAGGGAATATAATGCTTTTAGGCAAATTAAAGAAGGTCAGCATTCCTTCGGTGTTATTCAAGCGACATTTCAAAGTTATAGGAAAACATTTTCAAAGGCTGAAATATTGGCATTTGCAAAGAAAGGCATTTAAAAATGTAATACGATTCGATCGCCGCTGTAACGCATTCATTTCGAAGCTAAGTTATACATTCAGTTGGAATTCCCTGCGATGTAAAAGTCTTACTAACATCTCCTTGAATTTCTTTCACATTTGATTACTCTAATTCACGCCTAGCAAGTCCGATCGGATCGCATAGGCTGTAATTCAGCGTATAAGCATGAAGTTGTACGAAAGAGTACGAAATTACACTTCGAAAGGAAAGGATCTTCCTGAATGCTCGAATGTGTTCTGGACGTTAGCACCGTTGCTGAAGGTGTGCAGGTTATTTGGACTCGCACCTTTCCCATTGGAACGTGGCCGCGACAGCGTCGGCGAACTCTCCAAATGGATTGCCAGATACAGCGTCGCTGTTTACTCGGTGTTTATCTGCGCTATGCTGTGGGAATTGAAGATCACCGTCAAAATATTGAGGGAAATTGGCCTAGAAACGGCCTTGATCGTATTCTGGACAACGGTGATGTATTTCGTTGCGATATGCAACTGCTTCATTTTATTTATCCGCCGATCGATGGTACACGGATTGTTGGAAGATTTAGCCAAGTTTGACAATGTGGTTTCTAATCTTAATATTGGAATTGACTCATATAGCTTCCGTAAAAACATAAGGTGACAAATGTTTATTTTCTGTCTTGTTTTACCGGTACATAGTCTTCTGGGCATGGATTCATTTTCGCTGGACGTAAACCTAGTTATCAAGTATTTTTCTTATCTTTACACAACCGCCAGCCTGGTGTTGATCGAGCTGCATCACTACAATATCTTGAGGCATCTGAAATTGAGAGTGTCCTGTTTGAACGAAGATATTTTGCAGATGATGTCCGAATGGTACTTCACCGGCTCGCCGTCGAATTACGTCCGAATTTCACAGAAGAAGCGATGTAAACTGTGGAGGTCTCTCTACCTTGACCTGTACAAAATTACACGCTCCGTGAACAAGATCTTCGGTAGCGTATTCTTGCTAAATGCAACGTGCATGTTGGTGATCGTAGTGGTGGGGCTTTTTTTCTTGATATCGTTTTTGACTGGCGCTGAGTACTATCAAAACGTCACTGTGAAGATATCGGTTATATGTTGGATTACCATCGGCACGCTTGGACTGGCTAACATCGTGCTATGCTGTAAAAATATTTCTGAAGAGGTGAACTGAAATTGGTCGTTCTTAAAATTACTTCAATAATAGCGTAATTCCGTTTGTCTGGAACGATGTATGGAATCAAATAGGGGTGCATAGAAATGTTTCTGAGTCGATAACAGTATTTCCACTTTGGTTCATTCTTTCAGGATTTACTTGGCGTTACTACTTTTAAATAGACAGATAATGCTATTTATTATGAGGGCGAAATTGAGACCATAAGGGAGGAAGCGATAGGGAGGGAGAGAAATCTTTATACAAAAACATTGCTATTGTAAGTTAAAACTGACTCACCTATTTTTTATGATTAAAATCCGGTATTTACTTTGACTGTTAATTACACTAATCTTAATATAATTACCATAATAGTCCTCCTTAAGCATGGTTATATGTTTGCAATTGAGGGAAAATGCCTAATTTCATTGGCTTATCCTTGGATCAGTGAAGTTCACATATTGACATAGGTTGCACTACTGCTACTGTAGGAGGCAACGGCAAAAACAGTTATTTTTCCCAAATAAGTTGTTTTTTCATCAAACTCTTTAAGTCTGTGAGATTAATAGTTTTTCGGTTGTTTATAACATAAGAAAGAAAGAAAGAAAATAACAATATCCGAATGTGAACAGTCGATTAAATACGAAAATTATAAGATCTTATGGAGTTGGCATACCCATAATCGATATGAGATTAGAGCATTTCTGTTTGCTAAACTATGACAGATATTGCAGCACAAAAATATTATGAAGACGATACTAGACAGCTATTATCGAATATAATATTTTAGAAAATTTTTCTTACTGACGTGGATTAAGGACCTTAAAGTTAAAGGAATTGTAAATCAACTTTTGCCAGCATAATGCTGAAAGGAGAAATGTGTATGCAATGCAGACACATTCAAATTTTTTTTCAGCTTAACAATCATTCGCCCTTATTCCAGCGACTTTCGAAATTTTAGAGGAATATATTTCTTATTAAAAATCGATAAAGCGAAAACACTCCACTATTCCTTTACTAATACTCGAATTCAGAAGACGATGAAAATTTTCATTGATTGGAACGGAATTACACTTGATAATTTAATAAGATTCGATCGACGGTCGAACATTCTCTTCCTAAAGCACCCGATCTTATGATGTTAAGTACCTCCCCTTGCATGTTCAAATGATTGTTACTCATGTATTGCGAAATATATGAATTTTTATTCCAATTAATTTCTATCATCTCCATACGCAAAGGATATACTAAAATTAAGGCTAGGAACATGAAGCTTTCTAGAGGGCTTAAGAAAACCTGAAAAGTTTTCTGGACGCTGGAACCATCGCTTCAAGTCTGCAGGGTTTTCGGACTAGCACCTTTCCCGTTAGAATACCCTCGCGGCGCGGACAGCGACGACTCCAATGGGGATTCCAGATACAGCGTCGCTGTTAACTTCGTGATTACCTGCGCTCTATTTTGGGGCCTCAGATACTTTTTCGCAGCTAAACAAAAAATTGATATACAAAAGGCCACGTTTATATGCTGGACAACGGTGATGTATTCCATTTCAATATGCAACTCCTTTGTTTTAGTTAGACGTCGTTCGGTGGTTCACGGGTTGTTTGTATATTTGGTCAATTTTGACGATAGGCTTGCCAAGCTGAAGATCAGCATCAATTCATGTAGTAATCCGCAAGAACGTTAGATGGTAAATGTTCGCCTTATGTGTTGCTATACTGATACTAAGTCTTCCGTGCATGCCTTCGTTTCAGAGCAGCGTAAATATATTTATCAAGTATTTTGCTGTCTTTTACTTGACTGTCAGTCTGTTATTGATCCATGTGCAGCACTGGAATATCACGAGGCATCTGAAAGTGAGAATGCCTTGTTTGAACGAAGAAATCTTCGGAAAGCGTCAATTTGTACCTGGGCACGCTCACCGTTAAATGGATCCGAAATTGTTTCCCCAATACGATGTAAGCTGTGGAAGTCTCTCTATCTTGATCTATACAAGATCGGTCTCACCGTGAACAATATCTTCGCGAGCGTAATCTTGCTAAATGCTACGTTCACTCTCCTGGACGTAGTTGTGGTGCTTTTCTTCTTAGTGGTGTCCTTTTCAACGCGTGTTCAATACTGGCCGACACTCGCTGCAAAGATGTTCGCTGTAATTTGGGTCAGTACGGAATTGATTGGAGTGGGTCTCGTCTTGTGGTCATACCAATTATTATCTGATGAGGTGAATCACAAGTAGTGATTGTGTTTTAATTCTTCATAGAATAATGACGGTAGCGGTGATAATTTTTATGTTTCTTTAGCAAGTAAGAAATTAAACTTCAGCTAAATTAATAAAGATAAATAATTAGGGTGTTTTGATGTGCATAAAATTAGTTGGAGATAATTGTTTGCTTTGTATCGCTCATGAAAAGTAGCATTTGTTGTCTGTTTTATTGCATTTGTTTTATTATTAACACATCCTGTATTATTCTCTGGCTGCAGAACTGCAAGCAATTGAACAAGCCCATAAGATTTACAAGCTTTTTTGGAGTATTCATCGAATCAATAAATGACGTCTGAAAGTCTCCTGAGGTCACCTGGCAACAAAAATCTTTCTTCTCAACTTCCACCTGCGTACCCATTTCGGCCATTTCGGGTTTATGTCCTAGGGAGAGAAGTGCTTCTCCTACTTGCACTTCTTCATAGCTTTGAAGTTCATAGCTTGTGTCATCAGAATTATTCACCGAAGGGGATTCCTCTGCCTCCTCCAATGATTTGCAATTTGCTGGAGAGTTTGCAGGAATAGCCTAAATCAAATAAAGAAAACTTTAGTGAAACATTTCATGAGTTTTTAAATCAAGTGATAAAAGAATAAACATTTTCATGCCTACTGTATTCAGTACTTGCATATATGTAACATTCCTGATGTGTCTGTGAAATGGAATATATTCACTACCAGATACTGAAGGAACCTTTTTAATATCATAGATTTTTAATGAGATTTTAAAAACTAATTTAGTTCGCAATGGGGCGGTACTATTTTAGGGACTATCAGAGAACCTGCTTTTATAGACCAAACAGTCAATATGTGGTTCCTTAAAACCTTAAAACCAGTGAATGCAAGTATACATGCTATGCAACATAAACACTGCAAATCCATTAGACTTATTACTAGGTTCATTGTTGGCATACAATTTAGGCATAGAATGTATTTTTATGAAAGAGAGCACCACTTGAGAGGTTTTTCATTATAGGCCAAGTTAGCCAAAATACTTTTAGCATAACGTAAATGCACCTATAGCTGACAGGGCACCTATAGTTGACATCTTATTTTAGAATTTTTAAAATAAGGATATACACTGGCCAAGAGGGCACGTATTAAAATGGCTAATCTATCAAACCATGTTTTATACTGCGAACATGTCAATTCTGTCACAGAGATCATTTGTTTTGATAGTGCTGAGGAATGAATGTGTGTGGCATTGTTTCACAAGAATTTCAGACTCTGCTAATGAAATATTAGGCATAGTAATGTTAAAGGTTTTTCTTAAAATCCCTATTCTTCAGTTCTGTTAACAACTTATTTACATCAGTGTGACAGAGAATGCAAATGATTTTATTCTATTCTGCTGTTTATAGAAAAAAGAGCCTTCATTAGATTATAGTGGGGTTGTCAGGCATAGGTTCTTTTTCCATCGATGGTCAGTGACGGGGGTGTCATCTTTAGGTTCGAAAAAGGCTTTATAAAGGTTTTCTGTAGGAAAATCTTTCTTTGGCATATGCTGTTCCTATGACTGGGAATGGTCACCTTGTTGGGTCACTCCAAATCAAATCTGTAAAAAGAATTAATATTTTCAACCTGACCAACTTGCAAGTTCATGAAAAATCTCAAAGTTATTTGTATTGTAGTCATAGTTTACATATTGTATTTATGTGTCTAACAATCTACATAGGCCAGCCTATGCCAAAATGCAAAATTGAATGACTTTGTTTACAAAAACTTAAGTGACTTCCTCAATTGTAAAATCTGTAGTCCCTATCTTTGCTACTAGCAACTAATGCCTAATTTGCAAACTGGTAATTATAACCATCTCTAACACAGCAGTTGAAATGGAATCATGACTGGAAAATGGAATGCTGCACTCCATACAAAGGATTTGGACTTCATAAATATGAAAGAAATTAAGTAACTCAAGGATTGTGTTACTATGCATGGATTGTTACATTAATAACCGTATTCCTGCACATGCGAATTCTTTGGTCCCTCAGTTTTTTCTTCTTCTCCATTAATATTTTTTCAGTAGATGTAACAGGCAGATTCAGTGATGGCTCAGCAGTTTTCTTTAAAAAACGATGCTTAGTCGGTACATCTAAAATAGATCGCAATTCGGTTACTTAAAGCATTGTTATAAGGATAATTCTATATAAGCTCTCCACTCAGAACCACAACATGTGCTACTTACCAGGTAGCATGTAATCTTCTCTGGAAAAGTGTCAGAAACATACCAGCATTGTCTTCGTCACAGGTTTACCTATTTTTAAAGCATTCACCCACATCTTTTTTCTATCGCATTTTTCCTCGAGTCCCCATGTATTTGTTGCCGTGACCATTTGGCCAGGAGGAGGAAACTCGTGAAAACGAAGCTCAGGGTTGTCCTTGGCTTTGGCATCGCAATGTGGAACGCAACAGTTTCTTTTAGACTTATTCGTCCTCGGTGAAAATTCGGCACCGATGCCAGCCATGATTTCGAAAATGAATCAGAAGCGTCGAGCTGAAAACAGGATGTTTTAGCAATCACTGGAAATCGCGTGTGATCGCGATCGCGACAGGATTATTAAAAAATTGTATCCCAAAACCGAAATGAATGTGAAAAAGCTAATCTTACCAATGCTAAACGCTACCAATAAAACAACAGTAACAACCTAAATCTACCGATACTAAACTCGAGGAATGAAATGAATGCTAAAAACTGACAAAATATTACGAACGAACCACTAAAAAACTAGGAAATTACAATAATACTAATTTATTTTTGTTTTTAATATTTTTTATAGAACTAGAACTGAAAATAGGTAATCAAAAACACTAAATCAAGAAAAAGGAACTAACGAAACTAGTTAACTTAACAAGAAATGAAATTACTACTTCTAAGCGTGGAAAAGAAAAAATAACTATGCCTACCTATAATTTAGAACTTCGAAAAGCTAAAACTACTAACGAAATTTCAAAAACTAAAGAAAAACCCGCAAATATCTTAACGAAAATCGACCGATTGTAAAATATCCCCTGCTACCGCTTAACGCCAATGGCCAATGGATCTCTGTTTCCTATTTTTGCCGCTAGTTGGCGTCTTGCTTGTCTGGAGTCTCGGATTGAAATTTTAATAGGAATCGATCGTAAGTTCCACTTGAAGCAACACTATCCTTTCAGTTTAAGTCCTTCCACGCTACAAGTCGTCCAAGTGATACCTGCTCGTGAACCTTGAACTTTTAAAGACTGAAACTAGTTACTAGGAAGTCTGTACATGTAGGATAGACTGTAAATACAGCATAGAGTCATGAAGTGCACGAAAGAACCAAAGAAAACCTTCCAAGAAAAAACCATTCCACAAGTATCGAAAGTGTTTTGGACGTTAGAACCCTTGGTGAGAGTCTGCAGGGTTTTCGGGCTCGCACCCTTCCCTTTGAATCGTCTAGGTGGTAATGACGTTGATAAATCTAAAGTGGCGTCCAGATACAGTATCGTAGTTTACACGATGTTTACCTGTGCTATGTTGTGGGACGTGATATACACTGTCACAGCTATGGAAAATTTTGATTTAGTAAGTACCTTGATCGCATGTGGAACACCGATGGTATATTTTGTCACAATATGCAACTTCTTGGCGTTATTTATACGCCGGTCGGTGGTACACGGAGTGATGGTAGAATTGGAAAAGTTTGATGATAGGGTTGCTAGATTGAAGAAGTGCATCGACTCAAATGGATTTCGTAGGCGCGTATGTAGACAAATGGTCGCTTTCTGGCTTGTTTTACTAATATTCACTCTTTTGAATATACTTTCGTCTTTGGTGACGGGAAACGTACTCATCCAGACTTTTACTTCTGTTTACGTGATCGTCAGTCCGGCTTTGATCCAGCTTCAGCAATACAACATCTTGAGGCATCTGAAAATAAGGATGTACTGCTTGAATGAAGAAATACGTCGAAGTGCGTCAATTTGTACCTTCACACAAATTCCGTTAAAAGAATGCGAAATAATGTCCCCTAAACGATGTAAATTGTGGAAATCTTTATACATTGATCTCTACAAGATCAGCTTAGCCGTGAACAAAATCTTCGGAAGTATCATTTTTCTCAACACCATGTGCACTTTAGTGGACGCAGTGATGGTTCTTTTCTTTCTCTTAGCGGCATTTTTGACGGGTGTTCAATACATTCCTTCTCTTCCTACAAAGATGGCTATCATCTTTTGGCTTACATTGGAAATTGTTGGAGTGACTCTATCCATCCATTCCTGTCAAGTCGCGTCTGACGAGGTGAATTGCATAAATATAATTTAATAAAATGTTCGTGAAATTATACAATTTTAATATTTGTTGATACATATCTCTTATGAAAATATATTAGACGTTAGGTAGAAGGATCAAGATATCGAATATTCTATTGGTTGATTAGCATCTTATGCTGATAATGTTTTGAAGTACTAATTACTCTTTTGTTCGAAATTTCTTATTTGATAACGCAAGTCATTGTTCTATTTTTCATCGTAGTAATTATTAATTCATACGTTACGTGCAATGATGTTTAATTTAAATTCCGCTGGAATTAATGTGCAGTTGTGTGGATTAGAACCTGGTAAGAGGAACTGAATACCCTGAAAATTTTTAATCATTTTTGAAGGACAATATTATATATTGGTGATATTTACACAGCATTACAGACGTATTAGTTAGGAAACGAAAGAATTCTAGTTGTGGGTCATTTTTGACCAAAGCCGTCGTTCTAGGGCGGCGAAAATCTCCGTCGTTCTAGTGCTAAGGGGAAGGTCAACGATGTGGTTTAGTGTCAGTGTCCGTTTGATTTCAAATAGCGGCGGATATAAACATTAAATTACGCGTATTATCCCGAGTCCCGCTATTGATATGAATAAAATTGGGTATATCCACATAATACCTTGCAAATCATCAGAATGTTGGGTGGCAGGGGGTGCAGCAAACCAAAGCGAACCTAATAACTTCTCTCGCGGGTATCACTCTCCTGTTATGATCTTGTAAGGTTTTTGGGAAAACGGACCTTGATATCGCTAGGTCCTACAGTCCAATGACCAAGAATAAATAACACATTTCTCGTACCTGTTCTGTACTAATTCTTAGTATTTTGCCTAAAAATCCAAATTCTTGTTGACTGCGCCTTTGAGCCTTCAAATGTGCATATTCCCCGATAGATCACAACAAATGGTTACTCCTAAATATTTAATGTATTCCGCAAATTGGATATTCAATCTATCAATTTTAAGCTCCGAGTCTTATTCTTTTCTGTTACCTTTCAATAAACTGAAGAGGGAACATAAACCGTGATTAATTTCGATTTTTTATTCTTGACACCACGCTGAAACGGCGTTTAAATCTTCCTTGAGCGATTTTTGGTCATCTTTGACCTTTTCCTCCTTATATTAGACGGTGTCATCTACGAAAAGTCTGATTTTGCAGCGAACTACCCAGCAGATATCGTTTATGTGTATTAGGAATATTATTGGACCTATGGTACTTCCTCGTGGAACAACTGATGCGACATTAACCGGGCAGGAAGATTTCCCATCGATAACTACTTACTGTTCTCTATTGGAGATGAAATCTTTTATCAACTCACGATATTCGGGTTTATGCCGTTCTTTCCTAGTTCTCCTATTAATTTCTTATGGGGTACTTTATCGCACGCCTTTCTAAAGTCAGTTAAAACAACGTCAACCAGAGAGTTTTTTCTCCGCATTACAACATATCATTCACGAACAGGGCGAGCTGCGTTCGAAATTTTGAAAGCAATTTCCTGCTCCTACCTTAACACAACTATTTAGAGCATTTGCGAACATTAAAAATCCCACCAGGACGTACCCGGACAGGAAAAAACTCTGGCATTTCCGGAGAAATCAGGACGCCTGGTAATCCTATGTATAACCCCTGCAGAGTGATCTTGTAATATATCAAATAACGAAAACATATGTAAGATATTCTGAGGATATATGGAGCATATATAACAATAATTTAATTCAAATTCTTTTTGCTTGTGTTATGGCACCTAACGCGTAAGCGTTTACCCAACCCAGACACCTAATACATTTTTGGAAGAATTATGAAGGAAGGAGATTATCAAAGCAAGACCCATTCCAATCCTTCGTTAGACTTTAGAGTGCCGGCATTAGTGTTAATTGCGATTTATGCGATGTAAAACTATATAAAGTATATATTAATTTAAAATAACTAAAACGGGCAGAGAAAAACCAAAACCGCTTATGAATTATTCCTGAGAAACTTCCACAATCGTACCAAATTTGATTCTAATCAATAGCAGAACAAGAGAAAATACGCGTAGTTTAATGTTTTAATCGGCCGCTATTCTGATTCAGGCGGACAGACGGATACTAAAGCCTCGTGTTGATCTTCCCTTTAGTGCCCCCTACAATCGTGTCAAATTTGGACGGAATCGGTAGAGAAATGTGGAAGTGCATAAAGCAAAAGACGGACAATTGGCCGATATTTTGAATCAGGCGGACAGACGGACACTAATGCCCCGCGTAGACTATCCCCTTAATGCTCCTTAAAATCGTGCCAAATTTGGTCGGAATCGGTTGAGAAATGTGGGCGTGCGTAAGTTCAAACTCAGACAACTTGTATATTTCATACTTTGGCTACAAACTGCCAGGCATTCTATACAATGCCTAGGCATTCTATACATTGCCTAGGTACTGTATAGAATGCCTGGATTATACAGTTTACCTGTAATATCTATACTAAAATTCCTCATCCGTTCTCATCTCTGTCCCACTGATTTCCTGTAATCTACTCAATACCCACATCTCAAACGTTTTAATCTCTTAACAACTTCTTTTGTCATTCTACATATCTCGCACCTATGTAATGCTGCACTCCATATCAGAGGTTTCAATAAACGTTTTTAAATATCTTTATCCAAACTGCAGGTCAACAACTTCATCGAGTTATAAATGCCTTCTTCGCTCCTGCTATTCTTGTCCTGATCTCTTTCGTACTTTTTCCATCTTGTGACATACTATCTAAATAAGTAGAAAACTCAACCAGTTCCAGCCTTTAGTCATTCATGGTTACATTGACTGGGGAAAAGGCACCTTTGGAAGATCTCATGAATTTTGTTTTCCTCTTATTAACTTTCATTCCAGATACCTTTGCCTTTTCATTTAACGAATAGCTAACATCTGAAGGTCATTTTTAGAATGCTCTGTTGACTGCATAACCAGTCGATTTAATCAGACCCCCTACTACCTTTATTCCTCTTTCTAGATCTTCCCACAACAATTCTTCGGCTTATATGTTGTTTTGGGACTTTGTGACTTCAATCGACTCCAGCGCTTGTAGGCTTTTAAGTCTAAATCACAAAGCAAGGGTAGAGAGAAACCCAGTGCTTATATTAGCATACTCTTAACGAGAAGCACAAACGGGGCCAACGGATTTAAGTTTATTACGAAGGACGGAGCGCTGACTAACGTGTTCTCTTCTAAACACGCAAATAAGGGGCCGCTAAAACTCTGAAAAAACCCTAATTTCGCAGGATTCGTACCCGGTTTACGCCGGGTATGGTAAGCGTAGCAGGCCAACACCCTCGCCACTACGCTACGGCATCCCCGGGTTATATGTTAAACAATGCTGGTGAGAGTGGTAAGCCCGGCCTCACGCCTCTTCCTAGCGTTGCCTAATGTGATTCTCCCACTGCTACACTCGCTTAGTTCAGCTGCAGATTTCTGATTAAATGCATATCCCTCTATTCAACTCCTATATTCCTCCTATGTCCTCATCACCCCTATTGCATTCATAGTGCCACGAGCTTTCCAAAACCCGACTTATATAGTTACTAGCATATAGGCCCTTCAGTGCGACGGGAAGGAATACATTATTTAAATTAATATCTCGGTTATTATTCATATAAACAATTTATTCATACCTATCAAATATCAAAAATTTATTGAAATTCTAACTGCAAATAACTTCGAATTATATCATATCATATATTATATTATTTCGCGTTTATTCCACGCCTTAGAAACGGCGCTTCAGTCGAGCGTTACTAACGTAAGTGATATCGCGAATCCTGATTTGTTTGCCATTCAACCAAAAGATGCCGACTGAGTATTACACAATCACGCATATCCAAGAAAATTATAGAGGGGGGTTGATACTCCATTGCACGAAACGCGCTCATTGGTGATAAACTGTACAATTTCCGAACTTGTTATCAATTTGACGAAAGGCTCTAGTATAAAATATATTGCTATAATGATATAGTTTATATTTATGTAAGCAGTACAGCCAGACCTAGATAGTTATTTTGAATACTATAGGAATTAATTATTACTATGCGTGGCATTATATTATATAACGATTTACCATTATATAATTTTCACTGTGACAAACAAAAGTGTTATTATTAAAATTTATATAGTGCGAATGAAAAATAGCCACTTGTAGTGGGTTGATTTGATAAGGAAATTTCAAAGAAGCAAATTAACGGATATTATTTTCCCATACTGAAAAACGGGTGATAACACTCGTGTAAACTTATTTTCCTCTCACATAGCAGCAAAAGTGGATGTATAGTGAACATTACAAGATGAAGTGATGACTGCCGTTTTAGGTATTAGGAGGGAAAATTTTATTTGTGTTAGCCTAAAGTAAATTTGCGCAATACACATGAAGAGATATAAATTCGAATTGTACCTGTCGCTGCTGGGGAAGGATGATGGACGATTTTATATATGAATCTACATTTAAAGAAATAGCGTAGTTATACCCCTAACGTATGTGTGTGAAATAATTATTTACAGAATTTCGCTGATATATCAGCGCTGTTGGACGGCTATAAGACGAGTGGATGACAGCTTAGTGCATAATGACTGTTGGCAGCGACGGAATAAATCTGTATGCTCAGACGGCTGTAATGGATATATATATAATCGACTTTTGTGCATAACAAAATTGAAAAGATGAAAGTGTATGCGCGCTGTAGATAATACATTCCCTAAAAATTCGAGTAATTTATATAACTGTCAAAGGTGTTAATGTCAAAACTTCCTTGGAATTCAGGAGTTATTTTCAAAGAAAAATTCTTTGAAAGAAGGAGATAATTTGTGTAGTTCGAGAAAAACTTACATATTAAAGCAATTTGTTCACTCTTCAATCATGTTTCTCTTGAAGAAGCACGATCACTTCAATATAGGACTACTTAATAATGCTTCTGGTCAAGTGGATGAAGTGCCATAAACTCGTTCAAACAATTCCCTTATGCATTATGTCAAGTGAAGTGACTTGAATATTCCTTCCAGTATAACACAAAAAATTTACCTTCTTCCGTGTTATGAACATTTGTTGTCTCATTTTCATTAATCTCGATATTGTAAATATTTTGCGTGGACTTATTTGCAACACACTCATGCAAACCGACTGACATTCCGTTCAGAAGCATGTATCTCTTGAGGGATCCAAAGAATACTTTACCTGTAAGCTCGAATGTTTTCTGGACGTCAGCACCCTTCTTAAAGGTCTGCAGGTTCTTCTATCTAAAAACCACGTGACACTGGAAGAAATCATACCAAGAAATATGTAAAGTACAACGTCGTATTTTTCTTAATGCTTTTCTGCGCCATCTTGTGGGACACGGCATACAGTCTCTTAACCAACAATATAATTGAGCTAGAATCGGCAGTGAGTTTTTATTGGACAGTTGTTCTGGACTTTATCATAATGAACAACTGCGTAGTTTTATATATACGCCGATTCATGTTATACGGTGTCTTGGTCGATTTAGTGAAGTTAGACGGAAGACTTGCCTATTTGAAGATCTCTATCGACTCTCACAGTTTTCGCAAAGTCTTCATGAGATTAATATTTTCATTCTGGATTTCTTTACCGATGCTTACTCTTATTAGCATTTCCTTTTTATGTAATAAATTACACGAAATCACAAGGATAATCCTATCTATTTACAGTGTCTGTAATATGTTCTTAGCCCAGCGGCAGTACTACGTTATTTTGATGGATCTGAAGGTGAGAATATCCTGTTCAAATGAAGAAATACGCCGAACCACGTCGATAATATTCTCATCACGTATGACGTCGAATAGTCTCAGAACCGCTGTAGCCAAGCGATGTAAAGTGTGGATATCCCTACGTCTAGATCTCTACAAGCTCAGCGTGACTATGGACAAGCTGTATGGAAGTGTAATATTGTTCAACTTGACCTACACCTTGGTAGACTTACTGTTAGCACTTTTCCTCGGTCTATTGGGGTCTGCACATTTTCCAGACCTTCGTAGTAGGATCTCGCTGATGATATGGGCCCTCATCAAAGCGTTTGGCATGTTTCTCATCTTGATATTTTGCAAATCAGCATCTGATGAGGTGAATATCTAAATATTTGAAATGCTTCTATATTAATACAACTTTATTGATGAAGGTTATTAGGTAATTGCTTGTTAAATTGCGTTGTGGCTTTAGGATTAATATTTCTTATTATTTTAATTAGTCATATAATCCGTGGCTTACAGGTACGATTAGTACACTATTATGTTATGACTTGTATTGTTCATTTCCTCTTGCATATAACTAAGTTATCAATTCTATGTACGTATATTATCCTAGAGATAAGTAGTCCATATGACTATTCTATTGGTCAATGCTTTCGGACTCCGCGAGATCTAGTGTAACCAAACTTTCCGTCGGCTCCACAGTCATCCAGGGAAATGCCGAAAGCTTTATTTTCATCCAATTCCAACATCCCAAATTGGATTGAAGCTGCGTTACTTTTTTCCATCTCAATAGAATGAGTATGTGTACATCGTATTACTTGCATACATATTAATTCTATCTTTTGGTAGTTAACGAGACATTACTTTTCCTCTGAAACACCATGGTTGAAGTCCAGATGGTTTACGTTTACAGCATTTGCGAGTGAGAGTCTAGAGACCTCTAAACTCCGGTTTGCTCATGTAGGCAATATACGGAATGGCATGTTTGAGTTAGCATTTCTCTATTTGTTACATGTGTACTTTCTCCAAATGAGTTTTTCAATCGGTATTTCACAGATCACATAAGAGACAGACATACAACCTTCTTGGTGTATTAAATAATATGGTTAAAATTCCTTGGTTTATCATACATGAAGTATTGGATTTACCCGGGCTACGCCGGGTACAGTAAATCTACCAATAATTGCATGTTTTCCAAAGTACCTTATTTGCCGATTATCAGGCAATGAATTTTTCTAAAATGTTAGCCGAAAAAGTCATACTCGCCTTATAATCGCGAGGAACGTTATCTTTTATTCCACCTCTCCCTTTCACCCGGACTAAAATTCAATCCTCTGTTTCAAAAAGACGGCAGACGTCTTCGTGCCCTATTAGAATGCGCAAGAGCATCGCTAAATGTAACTCAACCTCTTATTTATCTATTTTATCTTGTATTCGCAATGCAACTACTTATACTAGCCATTCTAATCATGGTGGTAGATGAGGCAGAAAAGCAAATCTACAGTGGCTAGAAAATTCTGTTTAACTGAAAATGTGAGGCGTTGGCGGAACCGAAATAATTAACTCCTAAATTGACATTCCATAATAAAGGCATAAATATTATTATATATACAAGTGTGACATTTTGTTTTTCTTTTTCTTATTCATCCTGGAAATTAGTTGTAAATTATCAGGTATTTTGATATCAAAATTTAGTATCGACACTTCGATTTTTTTTGTCTCTCTTCTAAAATAGGGGCAACAAGCAATAACAATTTTTAAATAGGGATTGACTTATCGGACACCCTGTATATCGTCGGAAACACGGTAATAGGTAAAAAAAACCGCGTTGATGTACGTCAAACCGAATTTGAATGGTTACATGGGTGTTAACTGCATATTTGCTGATATATTAGCAGAGAGGGAAGTCTGGAGGACATTTTAATGTTCGGGGACGACTGCTCATAAATATTTTTGTGGGAAAATTTCTGCCTGTCGCTAACTCAAATCCATTTGCACACATGACTGGATATACGGTCGACTTTTTTCGATCGCCACATTTAATGGAGGAAATTTCATACGCGCTAAAAATTCGAGTTTTTTTCGTTCAAAGAAAAAGGATGTCAAAACTTCCTCGGACTTTCTCCTGGCGTTATTTTTTATATGACATTGATAATATTATTATTGAACTCCGATAAACCTGAAACCTTTTAAAGTTCCACAAAAAAATGAAAAAATAATATCATATAATCGCCGCTCGAATATGTTCCTCTTCAAGAAACACGATCTTTTCAATTTAAGAATAATTAATAATGCTTCCGGGCGAATTAAAGAAAGGTGTGAAGTATTTCCATCCAGTTTTCCTATACAGTGTGTTTAGTGAAGAGGCTGAAACATTGTCTGCACTTGAGTTCAACGAAATTTCTCCTGTTCTGTGTTATGAACTTTCAGCGCTTATTAACTTCGGACATTTAAAAAATATAGTTCATACAATCGCAACACGTCTATATGACTCAGAGTGACAGACATCCAGCGTAGAAGTATTCATATCTCAAGAGGAAATAAGTGCAACTCGCAAAAAATCGCCTTCCCTGATTATTCGAAAGTGTTCTGGACGTTGGCACCTTTGCGAAAAGTCTGCAGCTATTTCAGTCTCGCTCCTTTCCCGTTGGAAAGTCCACGTAACGTGGAAATGTACTGTTTCAATCATGCTTTTTGGTACAGCATCCTGGTTTACCTCATAATGACTTGTGCCTTCATATGGCATTCAAATACACAGTCACAGGAGAGATGAAACTTGATCTATAAATGGCCGTGACGATTTATGGGGCATTTGTGCCGTACGTCATCTCAATGATCAGCTGTTTAACTTTAATTATTCGCCAATCCATGGCATATAATATCTTGGTTGATTTGGTGAAGTTTGACTGGGGGCTTGCAAATCAGAATATCTGCATCGATTCTTATAGGCTTCATAAGATGGTCAGAATGGTAATGTTCGGTTTCTGGATTTCATTTTTACACTACTTCTTCTGGGATTAACTTTAGTGTCGATGGACGGATGCGGAATAGTTAAGGACTTCCATTTGCTTTGCTCTTCTTGCAATCTGTTCTTGCTCCAGCAGCAGCACTACAATATCTTGAGGCATCTGAAATTGAGACTCTACTGCTTTAATGAAGAAATACGTCGGAGAACGTTAAGTTTCTCGACGCGTATGACATCGAGGGGACTAAAAATGGCGTTGGCGAAGCGATGTAAGGTGTGAAAGTCCCTCCATCAAGATCTCTTCAAACTCATCAAGAAACTGTTCGGATGTTTAACATTGTTCAACGCGGCGTACATTTTGTTCGAAATTGTGGTAGTTCTTACCTCGTCTTGGTTTCCTTGATATCGGATACTGCCCACATGTCATACCTCCCTCAAAAGATTACTATCATAATGTGGGCCCTGTTCGATTCGGTTGGAATGTTCCTCATCTTGGTATCGTGCCAATTCGTAACTGATGAGGTGAATATCTAACTATTTTCAAAGTTTTTATATTATGACAACATTATTGATAAAGGCTAATAGTTCTTTCCTTGTTAAATTGAAAGAAACGCAGATGGAATGAGTTTTTATTATAATAATTTTTAGTATCGTAATTTCCATATAATTTGAGATGGTATGCAGTTCAGTAAAACCTTGGTTATACGACCGTTAACTAACCGGATTTCGGTTAATTTACAAATGAAGCAGTGCGGAATTGTCAATCAATAAACGCGTTACTCGCATTTGTTAGAATACTAATTTACTGTTGTGTATTAAACATTTACATATACCAGTAACATATTCTTCCTTCCACACTTATGAGAATCTCCAAACCAAATTATGAAAGCTGAAAATTATTCGTCGGGATTAAACTTTTTTTATAAATCATAAATACAGGTATACCACGCAATACAGTCGGGATACCTTGGTAGAAACGGAAGCGTATTGCATATAAATCATAAATGATAATGAAGGAAATGGTCCGATGGCCACCTTGCAATGACAAGATCCACAGAAAAATTAGGGTAAGTTGGTGAGAAGATTTTGGAGAAGAAATTTAGCACCGCACGCCATTGGCCGTCTCCTTCAGATTTAGGTATGGTGTGAATCCTATCCCTATCAAAGCTATTAGATACGACTAGTTCGTTATGCTCCGCATATCTGAATTCATGACTAACATAACCTAATGCTAGACATTTCTTAGCCCCCTGGCAAATGAGCTAGGATCATAATGTGAGTACGAAATTCTTTCTTATCATCAATGTTTTTTTACAGTTGAGATAAGCTGGATATGTAACTGTAATCCGCGTAATATGTTACTAAAACTTTCTGGGTAATGGGGTGAATTTCATCATCAGTTACTTAACGTATTATTTTTACGATTTGTAAACCTTTAAAAGCGACATAAACGTTAAGCTGTATAATTGTGGTCGTATATTCCGTTTCTGAAAAATATATTTGTCCCGAATAATTGAAAAAATATGTTTGAAAATAAGATAACTTGTGTCATAGAAGAAAGAGGCTAATCGAAAGCATTGTTTAAACTTTCGGTGACAACAATGCAGCATAACCTTTTCTCATAAAAACAAGCATGTTGTCCGTTTGAAAAAAGTCATCAAACTCGTCGTATGGCTAAGATTAAACAGAATTCTACAAAACCTTTTAAATAGTTGCGAAAATCAAATGCGCATCGCGGTTAAAGGAAAGCCGTTATTAGTGGTGAGTTCTAGAACTATACTATACTAGGTTTTCACTACCCTTCTATAGGTTTATATCTTTATCTACTCGGCGTTCATGTATGTATATATGTACGAATTTAAATTCATTGGAAATACGCCTCTGATAAAATTGAAATGCAGTTATGACAGGTTTTATCGGGCGGAACAGTCAATTGGCAGAAATGCTGTCGCAGTAAGTTAAAGATTCACACAATGAATTAGTTTTTATTGATGAAATTTTTTTGAGTTGATCTATGACACTGGGAGCTATTTCTGATGAAAAGGTACATTTTTAGTTTACACACCAAAGTAAAGCAGCCGTGTCATGAAAGTTGGCTAGTTTGTGCTTTTTTTCATAAATTTCGCATATAAACGATTTCTGATAAGTATGCTCCATAAGGACGCGTTCTTATGCATCTCACAGGTTATAGACGAGTAAAATTACTTACTTCCTTTCGGATGATAATTCAAGGAAGTTTTTTTCATCGATTGCAAATTGAAGTTATTTCATAGAAATCGCGCGTCTCTGTTATCGATAAAGCGGAAAACTTCCAATACGGGACAAGGAGTAAAATTTATTTATCCTGTTAAAAAAATAATACCTTTTGTAGTTCATAATGGTAGTCCTCGGACTAAGAATGCCTCGAGACTCGCTTGACTTAAGCAAAAATAAACAAAATGGAATTCCAATGCTCCGTCCAAACAATTTAATAATACTGCGAATCATATAGAAGAAGGCTGACATATGTGTTTTCGCCATAAGTCCGTCTTTAGAGCCGCAAAGTCGCTCGGAACTTCTTTAAACCCATCAGAGTCGAGTCACATTAAATTTTCCTCATATCTGTGTTCGTCGTTTTGTGGTTCAGAGCATGTAAGATACTACGCTACAAAACACGAATTCATTATTTCCTCTTCGTCAAATACTCCCTGACTGTACACTACACGGTACAGAAGAATGAATTACTGGAGACGACGTAAAAATTACTCGGAGAAAATCGCGAGTCGAAATTACTCGGAAGAGCGTAAAGAAGACTTGTTTTTAGCTTCCTTACCGTTGCTGAAGTTATACAGGATATTCGGACTAGCACCTTTCCCATTGGAGCGCAGTGATGACGGCGATAACTATGCCTCCAAAGTCGTTGTCAGGTACAGTATCGCGGTTTACTTGGTGGTTATTTCCGCTATGATATGGGACATGAGCGACATGATTCAAGACACTGAAAAAAGAGACCTACTAGTAGTCACTGAGAAAAATTGGACAATGACCGCGTACATCATCTTAATTAACAACTGCTTAACTCTGTTTCATCGCCGATCCAAAGTACACCGCTTGATGACAGATATTGTAAAATTTGACGAGAGGATCGCCGAACTCGGTATCCGAATCGACTGGAATAAGTATCGCAAGTGCGTCAGGATACAAATTTTTTGCTTCATGCTCGTCTCTGTGTTACATTGCTGTCTGACTTACACTTCCCACCCCATGCATGAGAAGAAGAACAGAATTCATCAGTTTATCGCTTTTTTTTACACGACCAGCGGTACAGTCTTGCACCCGTTGCAATACTACATTATCCTGCGGCAAATTAACTTGAGAATCGATTGTTTGAACGATGATATCCGTCGTAGCGTCTCGAGTGGATCATTCTGTGGTATGCCGCCGAGTGGAATTTCGTCGGCGAAACGATGTAAACTGTGGGCGTCTCTCAACGTAGACATATACAAGTTCAGCGTGGCAATGAACAAGATCTTCGGAAGTATAATCTTGTTCAACGAGGTGTTCGCTTTAGTCGACTCGGTTTTAGTGCTTTTCTTTTATGTCTGTACCATTATACTTGGTGCTGAAGGAATTGCCGACATTCCCGAAGTGGTCATTACCCTAATTTGGATAGCCATTCAAACTGTTGGTGTGGTATTCATCACGCAGTCGTGCCAGTCGGCATCTGATAAGGTGATTGCAATATGTTGAACATTTAGAAAGTTAATTTTACGTCAGTATCCTTGATCTAATTTAACAGTTATTGAAATGCAGTTGTCAAATTCTAAGATTCGATAAGATAATAATAGTTATTATAATTTTATTATGTATTTACATTTGGAAATGTGAAAACAGGTGAAAAAATCGAATATTTTCGTATGTAGGGACCAAACTAAGAAAATGTTTCCGCTCTGAAACGGAAGAATTTGTCTGCTACGGTAGGTACTTCAGTGGTAGAATATTTGCCGGGTAAGTGGGCGACCCGGGTTTGAATCCCGGTCAAAGCAGATTTTTTCACCAGTTTCCACATTCCCATTTTTACAGCTAATGTTTGTCGGATAAGGCTCTTCGGATGAATAATTCCTTTAATTCAGGATCTAGCTTGTAAAATAACATTAAGTGTATATTTTAATCGACGTAGATATTTTTGACATTATATACCATGGATGGTCAAACCTAGTGAACCTGAGAGCCGCACATGACAATCTTCACAAGTTCGGGAGCCGCTATCAGGCGAGTACTAGTTAACATGACGGTGATCAGATGCTGAACCTGCTAAGTACAGACAATTGAGAATAGTGAATAGGAATATATTATTTTCTTTTAGTATTATTCATCCCAAACAATAAGTTCCCTATATAATACAAAAAATCGCTGCAACATATATTGTACAAACTTTCTCATATATATGTATGCGTCTTTTAATTATCTTTAGAAAATTAAAATCGTATGAACCGGTTTTTAGAAAATCCAAGTTCTGTTCAAGTTGTCCAAGAATAAATAAGACGTATTCATTGTTTGAGACATATGAAGTATGTAGTATTATTACAGACGTATTGTCAATAAGGATACGGAATTTTATCAAAATCTTTCCAGGCATTTCTGAGAAAATCAAATTATTGTTCAAGTTTCCTATAATAGATTAACCTTATATTAATTTTTTGAGAAATGTAAACTATTTGGTATTATTGTAGAAGAAGGTATCTTCACGAAATTTGATCAAAATCGTAATGGCCGTTTTTGAGAAAATCAAATTGATGTTAAAAATAGAATAAACTTCCCTTAATTATTATTGAGCAATGTCAACCATTTCTTCCTAGCTTGTACTCTGTATGATGAA
This sequence comes from Uropetala carovei, assembly GCA_036926305.1. Taxonomy (NCBI): domain Eukaryota; kingdom Metazoa; phylum Arthropoda; class Insecta; order Odonata; family Petaluridae; genus Uropetala; species Uropetala carovei. Next base: position 1,337,505 of record JAXCHB010000003.1, read on the forward strand.
ATGCCTAAGTACGAGATTTCATTCATTTTCGCTCTACCGCTTAGGCGCTAGAGCCAATAACAGACAGACGGCAATGCGAAAACCACTTTAGGACTCAGTTACGCCAAAAACGCATATTTCCGTTAAAATCTCGAGGTCGAATTTTTTCGCGATTACAATACATTCTCACTATACTTCGTATATGAGAAAGTAAGAATGAAAATGACCCAAGAATAATATAATTATTGTAGTTATGTTTTATTAATTGTCGCTAGATATAGAGGCGCCGAGAATCTCCAATTCTAGGAATCTTGCTCGTAATTTTTGTACGTAGCACGAAGAAGCTCTGTCAGGTGTTGATCTGTAGGTATTGCACGATATTTTGACTTGACGAATTTCATAGTGGAATACAGAGATTTAAAGCAGTAAGTTGTACCGAAAACCGAAATTAGTCTACAACTAGCTTACTTGGGTTTCTACCACTGTCTTCCAGAATCTGCGGAAACATACCGAACAAGTACCACTACTTGTGGCTTCATTTGAATATCTGTGGATTCATCAAGAGCTAAGCTGAATGCTAGACAGTTCTTAAAATCATTCTGCATCTTTTCCATCAGCACTAATCTGAAAGATACGCCTCTCAATAATGTGGCATAAAATTGGAATTTGTGTTATTAGTCGCTGAAGTTTTGCCTTATTTGGATCTAAAATATAATAGACTTCAGCACTGTTCTTCTTAACGAATTCTCCATAGATTTAGACGTTTATAACGAGCAATATTCCAACAAATAACAAAATTAGCTTCGGTCGCTGTATTAGCTTATTTTCTAAATGGTGAAAGTATTGTCTGATAACTTCGTATTGCAGATTTTAACGAAATAAGCTTGTTTTTCCGTAATTCAGATTTAAGATGATATTGAGACGAAAAATGTTCATGATATTTTTCGTAGTGACGTTTTAAACTACCACGCGATGGAAAACGAAAGAAGAGCATCGGGATATGATGAAGTTGACACGGACCAAAAAGAAGCATTCTCACAAATGAGGGTTAGTCATCGTCTCAAGCTGAAAAAAGCATTCTCTCTACGGTAATTCGATCCATTCGTTGTTTACCCGTCCGTGTGATGCGAGGTACATATTTTCAAGCGTCAGCGTCTCCCAACCTATGGTCTGCGGACCACTTGCGGTCGAAGGTTTATAAAATGTATTTTTTTAGGCCATACCTCGTATTTAGTTGGTCTTTTTTATGGGAAAAGTTAAGCAAGTTTTACACTGTCACAGGTATTGGATATTGTTATTAATGGCGTTTGTAAGACTATTTCATATTTGAAAAATTTCTCCTGCGCAAATGTTGAAAATAATTCTTGGAATAAAACAAAAAATAATCAGGTGATCCTCAGATAAAAACGTGTATTATATATGAAAATAATCAAAGGAATTACGTAACCAAGTAACCCCTTTTGTTAAACGTAGTCACTGTAAGTATGTTAGTGTAAGAAATGAGGTGGTCGCTGATGTGGTCCGCCTAGTTGAAAAGGTTAGGAAACGCTGCTCTACGTCATTCCTTTCATATGGGAAGGTAGAATGGAACTTTTAATAAACATCAGCAGCGTACGCATCGCCAAGGGCGCCTTAATTTCGTGTACATTTAAATTTACGAACGTATGATCAAGACTATACAGATTCATAAAATTTATAGCTGATATTCTTCCGCGAGCCGCACATTAGTCTTAGAAGAGCCGGAGTTCGGCTACGTCTGTCATATAATTAAGAAATCCATTTTTAATTTTATGTAATTTTTATGTTAGGTTGTGCAAGGTCTACTTTCGATTCTGATTAATCGGTGGTGCATTCTCGACTTACACGTAAACGCCCAAACACACAACGAGCTCTGGGAAAATATATATAGTAAAATTACAGTCTCGTAAATTGACCCTAAAGGGTCTATTAGGGCATTTGAATTCCATAGTAAAGTCGCAACGATTGAACATAAGATTTCAGTTAAAACTCACAAAATCGATCGTTTCCGCTCGCCATTCTCCGTTTAGATAAGACGTAGAAGAAGTTTTGGTCAAACTTCAAAATTACCACGTGTTTATTTTTGCTATGCCTAGGGGAAATTATTAATACTCTAGCAAAATTGGCCGGAGTTGCTCGGGTTTATGTTTTAAATCGACATGACTATAAATTAAGACAGTTATTGTGAACTAAAAATCATTCTATGTTTTAAAAGTTTTATCTGGGAAATGTTTTTATATTGTAATTTATCATAATATAAGTTTTAGAAAATATTTTGAGGAATCTTAGTTAAAATGAAATTGAATACGGTTGATTCATTTGTCAATGCTCGATTGTAGATATTGTTCTTAGTTTTCCCTTCTGCTGCGAGTACATTTATTCGATTTATTCATCAATCAATGAGATACACATTACAGATGTCGCCAAGTAATATATATAAAAATTCCAAATGAATAATTATAAAAATAATACACACAAAAATATCAGAACATAGTACAAATATATGAAGATCACCCCCTCAAGGGTTTGTGAATAATGCGGAAAACAGTTTGTGCGGCGTCCTTCATTACCTATTTTCCGCTTCTGATTTGATTGGTCTTCCTCACACTAGACATGGGTTTCTATAAAAAATCCATTAAAATAGGTATAATTAAAATACAATCTGTATTAAATAAATAGATATAGGCAAAAAGCATAATATAATAAATGTACGTCCGTTCGTAGGACTCGATTGCCAAAATGCAGAACTACACCTGATAATTTTGTGGATAAAGCTCCCAAAGACGAAACACGGAAATGCGACGCACAATGTGAAATGCGACTATCAATGTGATAGATACGTACTGATGGATGAGCACCAGACGTTTAGCGTCGATCGAGCTAAGACATAATTGGGAAAATCCACCCAACCCTTCCGAGAACCTCCTAAAATTAGCGTCGGGATTTTCCTCTACCAATACCCTTCTTTTAGAATGCAATAAATGCAGGAGTTGGGAGTGTCTTTGAAATCCGGAGTAATAAACCATAGAATTTCGCAGGAAAACGAGTGCACTTTACAGCGGGGAGATGGGAGGGGAGAGACTGTCGCCCAACACTTGCTTAATCCCTTCCTCACTCATTGTCCAAATTTTGAGTCCGAAATTTGGATTTCCCCACGAAACTACCTCTTTCTCTTCTTTGTTCTCAACTTCGGGGCAGCGACCCAAAAATGATTCGAGTTCTGGTCGCATCACAGTATAAAGTAACTATAACTTCACGGGCCGCATCATAGTATGAAGTAAGTTATACTTCGCGGGCCGCCTCTTTGAGATGCCTTATTTAGATTAAAATGTTGATTATGTCTACAAAAACACGGTATAGGGTACTTCGGGGGTTGATGCCAAAATCGAAATAATTCTCTCTTGTTTTGACATATGGCAGAATGATTCAAAAGAACCCATAGTTTCTGTTGTGCTGCACATGGTCGTAGTAGTTTCGTGTCGCTGCGAATAAATGTTCTTTATTTACAGGCCTGTTGTTGCTGAGTAGGCCAATTTTTATCCTGAATATTTTTTGACGGTTTCACATTAAGTTTGGTATCACTAATTTTAGTGCTTAAGTAGCTCATGCATGCGTTTTACGAAGATAACTGGGGTATGTTGGACACGTGTCTTGCTCACAGAACCAGCTATATTGCTTTCTGACCTAGTTTCGATGTTTAACATCTTCCCCCATATGGTGGGGAAAGATGGCACGTCACGTGTTGTGACCACTTTTCCTCAAAAAACATGTTATTTTATTAAGGGACTGTTATGAAGTATACCGTACCTTAAACAAGCGGGAACAACGGAGTAGAAGAGCCACTTCATAATAATTCCCAGAACTCTCCTGGCCCTGAAGTCAACGCTACCACATACCATCAACCCGGAGAACAAAACAGAAACATTGAAAATCGAGAAAGTTCTTTTGGAGAAGTGTGTCCTGTTCCTGTCATTCCTGGTTGCAGTTGAAGAAAACGAACAAAACATCATGCACAAGAATTAACACACACGTGTAGAAAAACCTTAAAAGCTGAAAAAAGGTGGTACGAAAACAAACAAAGAATGTGGCTCGTGGAGAAAAGAAGGCCAAGCAAAGAAAAAGAAATGCTAAATTGGAGGAATCATCATCAAATGATGAATGTGAAGTTGAATATGATGGTAGTAGCGACCCAGATCACTTAGGAGACTCATGATTACTGTGCTACCTTTGTTGGTTATTATTACGACAAAATTGGACCCAACGTTGACTGGATATGCTGCAGTAAATGTAAGAAGTGGTTGCATGAAAATTGCACTAGGTCAGAAACCACATGCATGAAGTGTTTATAAAATGTCCATTCCAGTTATTGTATGGCATCTTACCCCAACACCTCGAAGAAAGATGCCAAATGTATTGCTAATGTTTTAATGGAAAAAAGGTTTTCTGATTTACTTTCACAGTTTTAGTACAGGTAATTTTATTTATTAAAAAATACTGTATGTGGCTAAAAAAATTGTGTTTCTATATCTTCAGGAGCAGACTAAAGGGTCAGTTAACACAAAAAGATAGGCATACATGGTGTGAATGAAAATTTCGCACAGTAGCGCAATAATGAGGACGGGGGTTCTTACACGCTATTCGAATTTGTCCCCTTCAAAGTAGTCCCCCTGAGGCTACACACACCGACTCCAGCGATTTTTCCACTTTTGGAAACATTTTTGGAAATTTTCTTTCTTTAGTGTTTGTAGGAAGTTTTTCGAATTTTCCTGAATGACTTTGATAGTATCAAATCGTTTTAATTTTAGCTGCAGTTTTAGTTTTGGGAAAAGGTAGAAGTCGCAGGGGGCTAAATCCGACGAATAGGGGGGTTGCAGGAGTACAGGAATTTGAAATTTCGCCAGAAACTCGGTTACAGAGAGCGCGCAGTGGGCTGGCGCATTGTCGTGATGAAGAATCCAACTGTTGTTACACAACAGTGCCTGCCGTTTCGTCCACACACTCTCCCGCAGTCATTCCAAAACACCTTGGTGGAATTCTTGATTGATCGTCTGGCCCCTTGCAGTGTATTCACGATGAACGATACTCGAGAAATAAAAAAAAACTAGCAACATTGTCTTCACATTCGAGCGACTTTGCCTTGCTTTTTTCGGTCGCGGCGAACCCTTGCTCTTCCACTGTAAAGACTGAGCTTTCGTTTCTGGGTCATAGCCGTAGACCCAGGATTCATCACCAGTAGTGATACGATCCATGAAATTTGGGTCATTTTCTGCACGTTCTAAAAGTTCTTCACACACTTCAAGGGGACGGTGTTTCTGGTCGTTGGTCAAAATTTTCGGGGTGAATTTTGCGAACACGCGTCGCATTTCCAATTCTTCGATTAAAATTGTTTGAACCGTGTAAAAGGTGAAATTTAGTTCACTAGCCATCTCCGTGATTGTCAATCGACGATCGCTGCACACGAGATTTCGAACCCGGACGACGTTGTCATCGGTTATGGAGTTCGATGGACGACCAGAACGAGGATCGTCTTCGATCGATTCTCAGTCATCTTTAAATTTGGCACACAACTTAAAAATTGCCCTCTCGCCAAGAGAATTGTCCTTGAAAGTCAATTTCAGCAGTTCAACTGTCTCCGTAGCTGATTTGCCTGTTTTGATGCAAGATTTGATGCAAACCCGTTCCAATTTTTCGTCCATTTTTCACGAGTTAAAATACGGTGGAGCGACCGAACACGTGCTCACTGAATCGGTTACTACTCGGCACTGAAACGACGGAGGAAGGAGCGACGAACGGCATTGTGTTCAGGACAAAACAAGCATTCCGTCCTCCCACCACCACCAATCTAACGTTACGCATTAACCAGCGGCGGCGCTACTGTACGAACTGTTCAATCACACTTCGTATTTCCCTGACCTACCCTATGTGTTCTGTTTCGAGTAATAAAGTCGTTATATCCTTGTAATGATATTATGTCTTTTATAGTTTACATGAATATTATTCAATATATAGAACCTTGTACAGGAGATTCAGCAATTCATATGTATGTATTGAAGGAATTCCTTGGAGGCACCACGAGGTCCTCGATCGAGAGAAAGCATTTCAACTCGAACTAGACATAACTCAACGGCCGCGGCAAGATCGTTGACAGATCTTTCGATCAAGTATTTCTTTTGGTTGTGTTTTGAAAATTTTGATCGGAGTTATAATATACAATTTCACGCAAAAATGCTCTCACCGTTTTTATGTCATTTATTTTTAAATGAAATAATATGTGCAATTCCGACAACTTTATTACTGAATTAATTTCTTTAAAACCAATGTGGTTGATACACCCTAACCGATGTCGTATTGTGAGATCCGTGTTTAGTAGATATTCATTGATATTGCAGCATAAAGATTGTTTGAGGATACAAAGAGAATCCTTTTTTCGATATTAATTTCTTGAGCAACTTTTTTTAATGTCTTCGTCTAAAGTGGATTCCGGCACTTAACGGCAATAATGAATATTAAATCGACTTTTGTCAATGTCAGCCTTGAAAGGATCAAGGTGTATGCGCGCCAAGATGAAATTCAATATACGCTTTAGAAAGTCATTTCCCTGCAAATAAAAGAATATTTTTATTCCTTAGGACCTATTCCAGCGTCATTCTATAACTTAAAGGGATATATTTGAGAAAAATTGGATAAACTAAAAAAATTAACAGAAGTAAGATTGAGGATATAATCCACGAAGACGCTGACATTTTTCAGTATGGCAAGAAACATATTTAAAATTTAATAGGAATCGATGGTAGGTTCCTCTTGAAGCAACACTATCCTTTCAGTTAAAGTCCCTACACTTTACAAGTCGTCCAAATGATACCTGCCGGTGAACCTTGAACTTTTAAAGACTGAAATTAGTTACTAGGAAGTCTGTACATGTAGGATAGACTGTAAATACAGCATAGAGTCATGAAGTGCACGAAAGAACCAAAGAAAACCTTCCAAGGAAAAACCATTCCACAAGTATCGAAAGTGTTTTGGACGTTACAACCCTTGCTGAGAGTCTGCAGGGTTTTCGGGCTCGCACCCTTCCCTTTGAATCGTCTAGGTGATAATGACGTTGATAAATCTAAAGTGGCGTCCAGATACAGCATCGTAGTTTACACGATGTTTACCTGTGCTATGTTGTGGGACGTGATATACACTGTCACAGATTTGGAAAATTTTGATTTAGGAAGTACCTTGATCGCATGCGGAGCACCGCTGGTATATTTCGTCACAATATGCAACTGCGTGACGTTATTTATACGCCGATCGGTGGTACACGGAGTGATGGTAGAATTGGAAAAGTTTGATGATAGGGTTACTAGATTGAAGAAGTGCATCGATTCAGATGGTTTTCGTAGGAGCGTAAGTAGACAGATTGTCGGTTTCTGGCTTGGTTTACTAATATTCACACCTTTGAGTATACTTTCGTCTTTGGTGATGGGAAACGTACTCATCCAGACTTTTACTTCTATTTACGTGATCGTCAGTCCGGCCTTGATCCAGCTTCTGCAATACAACATCTTGAGGCATCTGAAAATAAGGATGTACTGCTTGAATGAAGAAATACGTCGAAGCGCGTCAATTTGTACCTTCACACAAATTCCGTTAAAAGAATGCGAAATAGTGTCTCCAAAACGATGTAAATTGTGGAAGTCGCTAAACATTGATCTCTACAAGATCAGCTTAGCCGTGAACAAGATCTTCGGAAGTATCATTTTTCTCAACACCATGTGCACTTTAGTGGACGCAGTGATGGTCGAATGAAAATGAGAATATCCTGTTTAAATGAAGAAATACGCCGAAGCACTTCGATAATTTTCTCATCAGGTATGAGGTCGAAAGGTCTCAGAACCACTGTAGCCAAGCGATGTAAACTGTGGATGTCCTTACATCTAGATCTGTACAAGCTCAGCATGAATGTGAACAAGCTGTTCGGAAGTGTAATATTGTTTCACGTGGCGTACACTTTGATAGAGTTGGTTATAGTACTATTCCTCGTCCTATTCGAGTCTGCAGAATTTCCAGACCTTCGTAGTAAGATCTCGCTCGTAATATGGACCTTCATCGAAACGTCTGGCGTGTTTCTCATCGTGATATTGTGCCAATCAGCATCTGATGAGGTGAATATCTAAATATTTTAAATGCTTTAAGTTAATTCAACTTTATTGATTAATGTGATTATGTCATTGTTTGTTAAATTGAGTTGAGGTTGTAGGATAAATATTTCTTATCATTTAGAATGAGTCATATAATCGTTTGATATCAATTACCCGCAACGATTATTTTAAAACTTATATTTCCCTCTTACTCTTATATCAAAATTAAATTATTGCTTCTATATATATTACCCTAGACATAATTCGTACATATGACATTTCGTGATGGCCCTTATGTTGAAAATTATATCTTAGATTAAATAACCCGTTTAAAAATTTTGAAAATGTTTTAATAGGAGATGCTTAATCCATCTTTGAATATCTGAGGTTCCATCACTTCGTCAACGTTTTAGTTAAAACGAAGCTGCTAATTGCATAACTTTTCAATAAGGAAAAGGTTTTTTGACCTTCTGTGAAGAATATTTTACTTGGGTTGAAATATATCTTACAAATAATATGTACTTGCATACTGCAAGCATTTTATCTCACCTTAATTTAAAGAGTAAAGGACGAAAGTTATATTTAAACGCAAAAGCTTGCACCTCTGTTTTTTTCTTTGGACAGTATTTGGGTAAAAACATCCCCTAAAATTTATAATTATTAAAAATAAAGGCGGTATAACCTTTTCTGGGTCAGAGGAAATGCTGCCCAGCGGGGAGAGGGACCCTCCTAGCCGTGATGAAGGCTACCCTCTAGGGGAAGGATAAGCACTGATCAAAAAAACCCTGGTCCTCCAGGTTGGGGGTTGAGCAAAGAGCCTGCTCCCCTTTCTCGGAAAATTCTACTCGCTACGGTTCCCAATCACAATAAGAATAAACCGTTAGGCATATTAGACATCGACTTTGGCTACGTAAAAGGACTTTGACTTTCGGAACGTGGAATATACAAGGTTTGTCTGGAAAGATAGAAGAGGTGCTGAAAGAAATTAATAAAAGAAAATTAGATGTAGTTATTCTAATTGAGACTAAGCAGAAAGGGAAAGGTTGTGAAGACAAAGGGGATTACATTCATGTGTGGAGTGGTGTGGATAAAGCAGAGAGAGCCAGGGCAGGAGTGTCAATATTAATTGGAAAGAAATGGAAAACAGAAATAATTAATTGGGAAGAAGTGAATGAAAGAATCATTAAACTCGTACTGAGGATGTATGGAAGAGAAGTAATGATTATTGGCACATATGCACCAACAGAAAACTCGTCTCATGCTGTAAAAGATGAATACTTTGAGGACTCAAAAGTGGCAATGGAAGCATGCACACCTACACAGGAAATTTTAGTGCTAGGGGATCTGAATAGCAGAGTTGGAAGAAGGAGAGGGGACCCAGTAGTTGGACCGCATGGTGAAGAGGTAGAGAATGACAATGGTCGTAGGCTGATTAACTTGTGCCAAGTTCAGGAGTGTGTAGTAATGAACTCATTTTTTGAGCATAAAGATATCCACAAGTACACCTGGGTACAACACACTCTAGGTTTAAGATCTGTAATAGACTTAGTTATAGCCAAGAGAAGGAGGCAGTGCTTGATTCAAGACCTTAACATCATTAGGGGTGCAGAGTGTAGCACTGACCACTATTTGGTAATAGCCAAGGTGACTTTTCCAGATGAATCGAGAGGACAACAAGGAGAGGTAGTAGGGCACAAGGAGGTAGATAATTCCCGACACAGTCTGGCCCTCTTACAAGATTAGAGCATTCAGGGACTGTATCAGAGGCGCCTATTTCAGAAGATCGATGTACAAGAGGATTGGAATGCAATCCAGATATACGATCACCTGAAGGAATGTGTACACACAGCTGCTAGGGAGGCTCTTGGCCTGAAGAGAAAACATAACAGCCAGGCGGAATGGATGACAGGGGAAGCCGCAGAGGCAATTAAGGAGAAAAAGGAGGCATACAACAAGTGGCTCAGCTCTGGGAAACATGAAGATAGAATCGCTTATCAGACATGCAAGAGACATGTCAAACGGCTCACTAGAAGATGCAAGGAAAATGCGTGGGAGAAGGTGTGTTCTAGTATTGAACATACTACTGGGTATGGCAGGCAAGTACAGGCGTGGAGAACGATAAAAAATTCGAGCTCCCACAAAGGGCCCAGGACCAGTGAGCATCATATCTATGGAAACATGGAGGAAGTACTTCAAAAGCTTACTTACAGAGGATAGAGAGGAGTTCAAGGACAGATTCTCCTCTGATACACTGAGTCGATGTGAGATGGCGGAGCCAATTTTGGAGGAGGAAGTCCGAGCTGCCTTGAGAACAACTAAAAATGGGAAAGCAGCTGGCCCAGGTGGAGTACCTATGGAACTGTGGAAGTATGGTGGAACAGGGATTGTGAGGATTATCACCAGACTATTTAACCAGGTGTTGGAGGGAGATGAACTCCCGGAGGATTGGTTACTATCGTATATATCAGCTATACATAAGAAAGGAAGCAAGAAGCTTCCCACTAACTATAGAGGAATTAGTGTAATGGCTTCAATGAGTAGGTTGTTCTGTAGGATACTGAAAGAGAGGTTGGAAAGGTGTATCAAACCGTGGATATCCGAGGAGCAGGCAGGCTTCACTGTAGGCAAGTCTTGCCTTGATAATATTTTTAGCATACGGCAGGTTACTGAGAAGATGGTGGCAAAAGGTCAAGAAATTCATATGATTTTTGTGGATCTCAAGAAAGCATATGACTCTGTCCCAATATATCAGATGTGGGATGCCATGAGGAAGGTGCATGTGGATGAGCCAATAATAAATCTTATACAGAGAATGTATAAGGGAGGTCGAGCGGTAGTGAAACAAGGAAAGTGGATATCTCAGGAATTTTCAACATCAAAGGGTTTGAGGCCATGTCACCTACTTTATTCAAGGTATATTTGGAAGGGGTTCTAGAGAAGTGGAACTTGTCATGTGGTAAAATGGGTGTTCAGGTTGGGGATGATGTTATTCACTCTCTGATTTTTGCAGATGACCAGGTAATTATTGCACAGGACGAGGAATATATGTTCCGTAAGCTAATAGAGGCATATGAGAAGGGTGGTCTGAAGATAAATCTCTCAAAGACAGAGTACCTGGTGATTGGAGGGGAAAGTCAGGACATTGTCCTTACTGCAGGGACGGTAAAAGCGGTTGACCAGTTTAAGTACCTAGGATCCATTATTCACAAATCTGGGACTTGTGAGAAGGATGTGGAGAACAGGATAAATCAGGCTCAGATAGCAATCAAGATGTTGAATGGGGTGCTGTGGAGTCGGGAGATTAGTAAGAGAACAAAAAAGATTATTCTACGGGTCATTGTGGAAAGTATAATGACATATGGAGGAGAGGGATGGACTCTCACGGAGAGGTTAAAGAAACGCATTAATGCAGTAGAGATGGATGGCCTGAGGCGTAGCATGCGTGTATCCCGATTATAACGGGTAAGGAATGACGTGATTCGGCAAGAGATGGAAGCAGAAGAGACTATCCTCGACAGTTTGGAGTGCAGGTCACTTCAATGGTATGGACATTTGCGGAGATGGCGCAGGAGAGATGACCGAAGCGAGTATTCGACTGGTCACCCGCAGGACGCAGGAAGCGAGGACGCCCGCGCATCACCTGGCGAAGGCAGATGGAAGAAGCTATGAGAGCACGCAACCTGAGAGATGGCCAGTGGGAGGACCGACAACTGTGGCGATTGGGAGTACAAGGCAACAGCTAAGCAGTGGAGAAGCCTTTTAATAATAATAATAATAATAAAAATATATAGTTTTTCATAATTTTCAACGAAAACCGCACCTTTTTGATAAATTTCATCGATGTAGCATCTCTAGAAGTGCATTTATATACATTTAATTTTTTAACAGCCACAATAATAAACTTTTGCTTAATTCTTAATTCCATATCTTTCTCAAAAAATTCGGCTCCCTTCCTTGGCCGAATGTAGATAACATTAGTCAATTTGTTTAGGATTTATGAATTTTTAACGGTCGAATACATAAACATTTAAAAATTTCTATAATCCCGTTTTCGTTGTTTGGCAAATTGTACATTTAATAAGAATTACAACATTGTAGCGCATTTAGAAGTTCCTAAACCATGAAATGTTTATTTTAACGTTAATATTTTTTAACGATCAAGAAAATAAACTTAGTTATAATTTTAAATTTTTTCTGTCTGCGCTTCCTGGCTAAAGGATAGGCGTTATCAGTGGTGATTTCTAGAATTAAACTTATTTGGTTTTCACGACTATTCTATAGGTTTATATCTTTATATACTCCGCGTACATGCGAGTATGTACGAATTTAAATTCATTGGAATTACGCCTATGATCTTATTGAAATTAAATTATGACGGTTTTTATCGGGCGCAAATCAATTGGCAGAAATGCTATCGCAGAAAGTAGAAGATTAACACAATGACTTAATTTTTACCGGCTAAATTTTTTGTTGATGAATGACTGTGGGAGCTGTTCCTGATGAAGGGTTGCATTTTTACTTTACACATTAAAGTAAAGCAGCCGTATCATGAAACTTAGCTAGTTTGTGTTTTTTCATAAATTTCGCATATGAACTATTTCTGATATACTCGATAAGAACACGTTTCTTATGCGTCTCACATGTTATAGTCGCTTAAAAATACTTCCTTTCGGACGACTACTCAAGGAAGTTTTTTTATCGTCGAATACAAAATGAAAATATTCCATGGAATATACGCGTCTCTCTAATCGATCAAGAGGGCAAGTTCCAATACGCGACGAGGAGTGAAATTTTAGCCCACTAAGTTTATTTTTTATCGAGTTATTCAACTATTTCCTTAATTTGTTATTAAAATCCAAACATACATACCTTATAAAATATATTCATTAAACTCATATTCATAACATATTCCCGTTAAACTAATCTAAATCCAAAAGATATATGGTAGGATCTAAGAAACAGGGAGCAAAATGGGGGGGAGGGTCTGGTGTTGGCGATCGTCAGCGAGCAGTGGGCCTGCCCCTAGTATTTAAACTATTTTCTATATTTTCAGATATGTATAATCTTGTACGTGAGATCGAAAGGCAGCATTTCAAATCGAATTACGCATAACTCAACAGCCAGGGCAAATTCGATGGTAGACCTATCGTTCAAGTACTGTTTTTAAATTTTGATCTAAGGTAAAATAAAAATTTTAAGGAAAATGCTCTCACCGTTTTTATATTTCATTTATTTATAAGCGAAATAATATGTGCAATTCCGACGTCTTGATAACTAAATTGTTATTTTTTAAACAAAGTTGTTAATACGCCCTAACCCAATGGTCTCCAACCGGTGTGCCGCCGAACATTAGTGTGCTGCGAGGAAGGCTCTAGTGTGCCGCACAGTCTGAGGATATTTAATTTTCACAAAAGCTTTTGGATCAAAAAATTCGCATGCATTTTATCATCCAAGGATTTTATTGTAAAACAACGAGAGGGATTGATAGACCTTAGAAACGATCATACAACTTAAAATTAGTATTCTATCTTTAGATATATTTTGAATAAAAGCTAAGTATCTGAATATGCCATCGCTATGACTTTCCAAAATCAACAACATTTATTGCGGATTTAGTTGTTCTTCAACCCATAATAAAAATATTAAAATGGGCACGTTTAATGAATCTAGATGAAGAAGTTCTTGAAGCTCTTTCTATTAGTGAGCAAATATAAATCGTCTTTGTACTAAAAAGACAAGCCTAAATTTTCTGTGGAAAAACATAACATTTTTACACGTTGTGTTGTGTGTACTTAATTTACAATAAAATTTTACAGTTATTTGAATATTATGGGTTGATACTTTCGGGAGGCACTGCGTGGACGGCATTACTGCTCTCGACCTTTCGCCTTCGATGCCGAAGGCTTCTTCAGGAGTGATGTGCATGGTCAAATTCAAATTCTTTTATTTTCCTTTTGATATTTATATTTCAGTTCAGAAATTACACATCCATTGTTTACATGATTACATACATTTAGCTGTTTTTTACCCTTGGTATCTTACAGTTTATCTTTGTTTTTAGTATTACTTATTATTTTGTTTTCTTACGTTACAGGGAAAATTTTTAAAAACCCTGTCTTCCTGTTAAGTTATATAAGTTAGTTTATGCTATTCCAATTTACAATTATATACAAGTTTTATCCTATTTTTAATTTATCTTTTTTGGCTTTAGTTGTTCTTTTTGTCGATGTCTTCGGCATTTTGATGGTGTATTCTGCGGTCCTTCTCTGCTTCCGTCGTCGGTGGTGTCCTCGTTGCTCTTCGCGTGCAGTCCGCATTGCCCATCGTGTCCTGGTATACCAGGTATACCTATAGGTAGCGCCGGTGGTGCCTTCTCGAGGTCTCTTTGGTCGGCGTGTTCCTTCGGCGTCGGCTGTTGTGGTTCCTGTTTGTAAGTACTCTATTTTACTAGTTCTACAAGTTATATTTGGAAACTTTTTTTTATTTGACTATTAATTTACGAGATATGGCGAAAAGTTCATTTATGTCACCAGTAAAGTAGTACCGCTAATAGTCTTACGTAATACATTTATGTGATCTTCTTATTATGTTTCACTGGGTCTTTAATATAAGGTTTAATGAAAATTTGGTCGGTGGAAGCCGAAAACGTACATGCGGACGGCCCGAAGCTAATAGGCGCGCATGCTCGAAGGGAAACGCGCCAACAAATGGCCATAACCGAAATCATTCGATGGCATATCTATTTACCGAATTTTGATGACATATCAACCCAATAGGATATCTGTAAGAGTTTACGACAGCTTAGTTATAACTGTTGGCTGCCACAGAATAAAATATAATATGCGCCAATGACTGTAATGAAGGGATGCAGACACTTTACACTCCCGTGGGCCACATTTAGTGGTTTATACTTAACCGAGGGACGCACTTAATTAAAAGCGGAATAATGTAGATTAAACAAGGATTAAATTTTAGATAACAAGTTAAGACATTTTAGTTTATCAGTAATCAAACGCAAGGATATCACAAATGTACATTGGCGTGCGAGCTGAAAAAGGGGTGCAACTCATTTAAAAGAATCCGTAAAGGAAGAAAAACTTTTCATGAGTAAAAATTGGCTAAAAGCAGTATATTTGGTTAACTTTAGCATTTTCACCCTATTATAATTTTCACCTTATGATTTAGCAAAGTAACCTAGCCTAAACATCATTAATTATATAGATTAAGATACAAAATCTTTCGCAGTCCGCAAAATCGGCAACGGAGGGCCGCACTTTCTCCATATAATCGACTTCCTTCGATCAGCTAATTGAAAGGACGAACGTGTGTGAGCGCTGTAAATAATTCATTGCTTAAAAATTTACCTTATGTAACTGTCAAAAGTATTAATGCCAAAACTTCTTTAGAATTTATTCAGGAGTTATTTTCAGTGAAAAAGGGACGAATTTCATTATAAACATCTATAAAACTGGTAAAGCGATGGGATTATTTTCATCGATCTCCGACAAAACAGGAAATTTGTATTGTGTGACGAAAAAACATTAATACAATTTCAACGCTCGTCAATCATGTTCCTCTTGAAGAAACACGATCATTTCAATGTAAGACAACATAGTAATGCTTTTAGTCAAGAGGATGAAGGGTCATCAGCACGTTCAAACAGTTCTCGTATGCATCGTGTCAAGTGAAGTGACTTGAAAAATCCTTCCAGTATAAGTCAACGAAAATTACCGTATCGCATTATGAACTTTTAGTGTCTCATTTTTGATACTCCCGGAATTTCAAATATTTTGCGGGAACTCATTTGCAACACACTCAAGACAATCGACTTGCATTTAGTTCAGCAGCATGCATCCCTTGAGGGAACCAAAAAATACATTACCTAGCAGCTCGAAAGTTTTCCGGACGTTAGCACCCTTATTAAAGGTCTGCAGGTTCTTCGGACTCGCTCATTTCGCATTGGAAAGTCCGTATGACGCTGGAAACGGTTATACCAAGAAAACTATAAAATACAACGTCGTCCTTTTCATAGTACTTTTCTGTGCCATGTTGTGGGACATGACGTTCGATCTCTCATCCAAGAATATATTTGAGCTAAACGTGGCCGTGATTATTTATTGGGCAGTTGTTCTGGACTTTATCACAATGAACAACTGCTTAGTTTTATATATACGGCGATTCATGTTATACGGTGTCTTAGTCGATTTGGTGAAATTAGACGGAAGGCTTGCCTGTTTGAAGATCTCTATAGACTCTCACAGTTTTCGCAAAGTCGTCAGGAGATTAATATTTTCCTTCTGGATTACTTTGTCCATGCTTACTCTTATTAGAATTTCCTTTTCATTTAATAGTTTATACGGAACCATAAGGATAATCCTTTCTATTTACGGTGTCTGTAATATGTTCTTAGTCCAGCGGCAGTACTACGTTATCTTGAAGCATTTGAAAATGAGAATATCTTGTTTAAATGAAGAAATACGCCGAAGCACGTCGATAAAATACTCATCATGTGTGAGGTCGAAAGGTTTCAGATCCACTGCAGCCAAGCGATGTAAACTGTGGATGTCCTTACATCTAGATCTGTACAAGCTCAGCATGAATGTGAACAAGCTGTTCGGAAGTGTAATATTGTTCCACGTGGCGTACACTTTGATGGAGTTGGTTATAGTACCATTCCTCATCCTATTTGGGGCTGCAGAATTTCCAGACCTTCGTAATAAGCTCTCGCTCGTAATATGGGTCTTCATCGAAACGTCTGGTGTGTTTCTCATCGTGATATTGTGCCAATCAGCATCTGATGAGGTGAATATCTAAATATTTTAAATGCTTTA
Source organism: Uropetala carovei (assembly GCA_036926305.1). NCBI lineage: Eukaryota > Metazoa > Arthropoda > Insecta > Odonata > Petaluridae > Uropetala > Uropetala carovei. Next base: position 1,354,459 of record JAXCHB010000003.1, read on the forward strand.
AGTTAATTCAACTTTATTGATTAATGTTATTACATCATTGTTTGTTAAATTGAGTTGACGTTGTAGGATAAATATTTCTTATCATTTAGAAAGAATCATATAATCGTTTGATATCAACTACCCGCAACGATTATTTTAAGACTTATATTTCTCTATTACTCTCACATCAAAATTAAATTGTTGCTTCTGTATATATTACCCTAAAAATAATTCGTACATATGATATTTCGTGAATGCCCTTATGTTGAAAATTATTCTTAGATAAAATGACACGTTTAATAATTTTGAAAATGTTTTAATAGGAGATGCTTAATCCATCTTTTAATATCTGAGGTTCCATCACATCGTTAACGTTTTAGTTAAAATGAAACTACTAATTGCATAACTATTCAATAAAGAAAACGTTTTTGGACCTTATGTCAAGAGTATTTTACTTGGGTTGAAATATATCTTACAAGTAATATGTAATTCCATTCTGCAAGCATTTTATCTCACCTTAATTTAAAGAGTAGGGGACGAAAATTATATTTAAACGCAAAATCCTGCACCTCTGCACCGATTTAAGTTTTTTTTCTTTGTACAATATTGGGGTAAAAACAACACCTAAAACTTATAATTATTAAAAATATATAGTTTTTCATAATTTTTTCCGAAAACCTCACCTTTTTGATAAATTTCGTCGATGTAGCATCTCTAGAAGTGCATTTATATACATTTAATTTTTTAGCAGCCACAATAATAAACTTTTTCTCAGTTTTCAAAGTTAATAACGGATGGCACAGTATTCCATATCTTTCTTAAAAAAATCGGATCCCTACGTCGACTGAATATACATAAACATTAGTCAATTTGTCTTGCATTTACGAATTTTTAACGACCGAATAGATAAACATTTTCAATATCTTTAATCCCGTTTTCGTTATTTGGCAAATTCTGCAGTTAATAAAAATTTCAACATTGTAGCGCATTTAGAAGTTCCTAAACCATGAAATGTTTATTTTAATGATAATATTTTTTTACGAGCAAGAAAATAAACTTTGTTATAATTTTAAATTTTTTCTCTCGGCGCTTCATCTCTAAAGGATAGCCGTTATCAGTGGTGAATTCTAGAATTAAACTTATTTGGTTTTCACGACTATTCTATAGGTTTATATCTTTATATACTCCGCGTACATGCGAGTATGTACGAATTTAAATTCATTGGAATTACGCCTATGATCTTATTGAAATTCAATTATGACGGTTTTTATCGGGCGCAAATCAATTGTCAGAAATGCTATCGCAGAAAGTAGAAGATTAACACAATGACTTAATTTTTACCGGCGAAATTTTTTGTTGATGAATGACTGTGGGAGCTGTACCTGATGAAGGGTTGCATTTTTACTTTACACCTTAAAGTAAAGCAGCCGTATCATGAAACTTAGCTAGTTTGTGTTTTTTCATAAATTTCGCATATGAACGAATTCTGATATACTCGATATGAACGCGTTTCTTATGCGTCTCACATGTTATAGTCGCTTAAAAATACTTCCTTTCGGACGACTACTCAAGGAAGTTTTTTTATCGTCGAATACAAAATGAAATGATTCCATGGAATATACGCGTCTCTCTAATCGATCAAGAGGGCAAGTTCCAATACGCGACGAGGAGTGAAATTTTAGCCCACTAAGTTTATTTTTTATCGAGTTATTCAACTATTTCCTTAATTTGTTATTAAAATCCAAACATACATACCTTATAAAATATATTCATTAAACTCATATTGATAACATATTCCCATTAAACTAATCTAAATCCAACAGGTATATGGTAGGAACTAAGAAACAGAGAGCCAAGGGGGGTGGGGGGGTGTTGGCGATCGTCATCGAGCAGTGGCCCTGCCCCGAGTATTTAAACTATTTTCTATATTTACAGATATGTATAATCTTGTACGTGAGATCCGGTGAAACATACGTATTGAAAGCATCCCTTGGAGATGCCTACTATGTCGTCCTCGATCGAAAGGCAGCATTTCAAATCGAATTACGCATAACTCAACAGCCAGGGCAAATTCGATGGTAGACCTATCGTTCAAGTACTGTGTTTTTAAATTTTGATCTAAGGTAAAATAAAATTTTTAAGGAAAATTCTCTCACCGGTTTTATATTTCATTTATTTATAAGCGAAATAATATGTGCAATCCCGGCGTCTTGATAACTAAATTATTATTTTTTAAACAAAGTGGTTAATACGCCCTAACCCAGTGCTCTCCAACCGGTGTGCCGCCGAAGATTAGTGTGCTGCGAGGAAGGCACTAGTGTGCCGCACAGTCTGAGGATATTTAATTTTCACAAAAGCGTTTCGCATGCATTTTATCATCCAAGGAATTTATTCTAAAATTACGAGAGGGATTGATAGACCTTAGAAACGATCATACAACTTAAATTAGTATTCTGTCGTTAGATATATTTTGAATAAAAGCTACTTATCTGAATATACCATCGCTATGACGTTCCAAATTCAACAACATTTATTGCGGATTTAGTTGTTCTTCATCCCATATTAAAAATTTTAAAAGGGTACGTTTAATCAAGCTAGATGAAGAAGTTCTTGGAGCTCTTTCTATTAGTGAGCAAATATAAATCGTCTTTGTACTAAAATGACAAGCCTAAATTTTCTGTGGAAAAGCATAATATTTTTACACGTTGTGTTGTGTGTACTTAATTTACAATAAAATTTTACAGTTATTTGAATATTATGGGTTGATACTTTCGGGAGGCACTGCGTGGACGGCATTACTGCTCTCGACGTTTCGCCTTCGATGCGGATGGCTTCTTCAGGACTGAAGTGCAGGGTCAAATTCAAAGTCTTTTATTTTCCTTTTGATATTTACATTTCTTTTCAGAAATTACACATCCATTGTTTACATACATTTCGCTGTTTTTACCCTAGGTATCTTACAGTTTATCTATGTTTTATTATTACTTATTATTTCGTTTTCTTACGTTACAATTTATTTTTAGGGAAAGTTTTTTAAAACCCAGTCTTCCTGTTAATTTATATAAGTTAATTTATGCTGTTCTATTTACAATTATATACAAGTTTTATCCTATTTTTAATTTATCTTTTTTGGCTTTAGTTGTTCTTTTTGTCGATGTCTTCGGCATTTTGATGGTGTCTTCTGCGGTCCTTCTCTGCTTCCGTCGTCGGTGGTGTCCTCGTTGCTCTTCGCGTGCAGTCCGCATTGCCCATCGTGTCCTGGTATACCAGGTATACCTATAGGTAGCGCCGGTGGTGCCTTCTCGAGGTCTCTTTGGTCGTCGTGTTCCTTCGGCGTCGGCTGTTGTGGTTCCTGTTTGTAAGTACTCTATTTTACTAGTTCTACAAGTTATGTTTGGAAACTTTTTTTTATTTGACTATTAATTTACGAGATATGGCGAAAAGTTCATTTATGTCACCAGTAAAGTAGTACCCCTAATAGTCTTACGTAATACATTTATGTGATCTTCTTATTATGTTTGACTGGGTCTTTAATATAAGGTTTAATGGAAATTTGGTCGGTGGAATCCGAAAACGAACATGCGGACGGACGGACTGACGGATAGACGGTCTGACGGACAGCCCGAAGCTAATAGGCGCGCATGCTGGAAGCGAAACCGAAACTATAACCGAAATCATTCGATGGCATATGTATTTACCGAATACTGATGACATATCAGCCCAATAGGATATCTGTAAGAGTGTACGACAGCTTAGTTATAACTGTTGGCCGCCACAGAATAAAATATAATATTCGCCAATGACTGTAATGAAGGGATGCAGACAATTTTTATTCCCGTGGGCCGCATTTAGTGGTTTATGCTTACCGGGGGACGCACTTAATTAAAAGCTGAATAATGTAGATTGAACAAGGATAAAATTTTTGATAACAAGTTAAGACATTTTAGGTTATCAGTAATCAAATGCAAGGATATCACAAATGTACATTGGCGTGCGAGCTGAAAACAGGCGTACAGCTCACTGAAAAGAATCAGTAAAGGAGAAAAACATTTCAGGAGAAAAATTGGCTAAAAGCAGTATATTTGATTAACTTTAGCATTTTCACCCTATTATAATTTTCACCTTATGATTTAGCAAAGTAACCTGGCCTAAACATCATTAATTATAGAGATTATGATACAAAATCTTTCGCAGTCCGCAAAATCGTCAATGGAGGGCCGCACTTTCTCCAACCCTACCGTAATGGATATATAATCGACTTCCTTCGATCAGATAATTGAAAGGATGAACGTGTGTGAGCGCTGTAAATAATTCATTGCTTAAAAATTTACCTTATGTAACTGTCAAAAGTATTAATGCCAAAACGTCTTTAGAATTTATTCAGGAGTTATTTTCAGTGAAAAAGGGACGAATTTCATTATAAACATCTATAAAACTGGTAAAGCGATGGGATTATTTTCATCGATCTCCGACAAAACAGGAAATTTGTATTGTGTGACGAAAAAACATTAATACAATTTCAACGCTCGTCAATCATGTTCCTCTTGAAGAAACACGATCAATTCAATGTAAGACAACATAGTAATGCTTTTAGTCAAGAGGATGAAGGGTCATCAGCACGTTCAAACAGTTCTCGTATGCATCGTGTCAAGTGAAGTGACTTGAAAAATCCTTCCAGTATAAGTCAACGAAAATTACCGTATCGCATTATGAACTTTTAATGTCTCATTTTCGTTAGTGTCGGAATTTTAAATATTTTACGGGAACTCATTTGCAACACACACAAGCCAATCGACTTGCATTCAGTTCAGAAGCATGCATCCCTTGAGGGAACCAAAAAATACCTTTCCTAACAGCTCGAAAGTTTTCTGGACGTTAGCACCCTTATTAAAGGTTTGCAGGTTCTTTGGACTCGCTCATTTCGCATTGGAAAGTCCGTATGACGCTAGAAACGGTCATACCAAGAAATCTATAAAATACAACGTCGTATTTTTTATAGTACTTTTCTGTGACATGTTTTGGAACTTGACATACAATCTCTCATCCTACAATATATTTGAGCTAAAAGTGGCCGTGATTATTTATTGGGCAGTTGTTCTGGACTTTATAGTAATGAACAACTGCTTAGTTTTATATATACGCCGATGCATGTTATACGGTGTCTTAGTCGATTTGGTGAAGTTAGACGGAAGGCTTGCCTGTTTGAAGATCTCCATCGACTCTCACAGTTTTCGCAAAGTCGTCAGGAGAATAATATTTTCCTTCTGGATTACTTTGTCCATGCTTACTCTTTTTAGAATTTCCTTTTCCTTTAATAAATTATACGATACCATAAGAATAATCCTTTCTATTTACGGTGTCTGTAATATGTTCTTAGTCCAGCAGCAATACTACGTTATCTTGAAGCATTTGAAAATGATAATATCCTGTTTAAATGAAGAAATACGCCGAAGCACGTCGTTAATTTTCTCATCAGGTATGAGGTCGAAAGGTCTCAGAACCACTGTAGCCAAGCGATGTAAACTGTGGATGTCCTTACATCTAGATCTGTACAAGCTCAGCATGAATGTGAACAAGCTGTTCGGAAGTGTAATATTGTTTCACGTGGCGTACACTTTGATAGAGTTGGTTATAGTACCATTCCTCGTCCTATTCGGGTCTTCAGGATTTTCAGACCTTCGTAGAAAGATCTCGCTCCTAATACGGGTCTTCATCGAAACGTCTGGCGTGTTTCTCATCGTGATATTGTGCCAATCAGCATCTGATGAGGTGAATATCTAAATATTTAAATGCTTTAAGTTAATTCAACTTTATTGTTTAATGTTATTATGTCATTGTTTGTTAAATTTAGTTGATGTTGTAGGATAAATATTTCTTATCATTTAGAACGTATCATATAATCGTTTGATATCAACTACCCGCAACGATTACTTTCAGACTTATATTTCTCTATTACTCTTACATCAAAATTAAATTATTTCTTCTGTATATGTTACCCTAAACATAACTCGTACATATGACATTTCGTGAAGGCCCTTATGTTGAGAATTATATCCTAGATTGAATAACACGTTTAAAAATTTTCAAAATGTTTTAGTAGGAGATGGTTAATCCATCTTTTAATATCTGATGTTCCATCACATCGTCAACGTTTTAGTTAAAATGAACCTACTAATTGCATAACTATTCAATAAAGAAAACGTTTTTGGACCTTCTGTCAAGTTTATTTTACTTGGGTTGAGATATATCTTACAAGTAATATGTACTTACATTCTGCAAGCATTTTATCTCACCTTTATTTACGGAGTAAGGGACGAAAATTATATTTAAACGCAAAAGTTTGCACCTTTGCACCGATTTACGTGTTTTTCTCTTTGGACAATATTAGGGTAAAAACAACCCCTTAAATTTATAATTATTAGGAATATATAGTTATTCATAATTTTTTACGAATACCGAACATTTTTTGTTAAATTTTATTGATGTAGAATCTCTAGAGGTGCATTTATATACATTTAATTTTTTAACAGCCACTATCATAAACTTTTTCCCAATTTTCAAAGTTAATAACCGCTGGCACAGTATTCCATACCTTTCTCAAAAAATTCGCCTCCCTACCTCGACCGAATATACATAAACATTAGTCAATTTGTCTTGCATTTATGAATTTTTAACGGCCGAATAGATAAACATTTTCAATATCTTTAATCCCGTTTTCGTTATTTGGCAAATTCTGCAGTTAATAAAAATTACAACATTGTAGCGCATTTAGAAGTTCCTAAACCATGAAATGCTTATTTTATTGATAATATTTTTTTACGATCAAGAAAATAAACATTGTGATAATTTTAGATTTTTCCTGTCGGATTTGCCACTAGACATACCGACTTATTAAATTTTGAGTTTCTAGCTCATCTGGAAGTGCATCATAATTGATATATATATGTATATATATATTACTAATTTGTATATGATAGTAGTAGACAGTGCTTTCATTCTGCAGGCATTTTTGAAATGTGGATATTTTACAATTTCATATTCTCGCTGTCGGTTTTGTCCAAAAACTTATAACTGTGCCTAATTTCAAGCTCATCTGAAAGTGACTTATAATTTTCATCCTCGTAAGGGGCAATAATGGGGCGAGACAGCCCAAAAAATTTGGAATTTTTAGAATTTTGGAGTTATCCTCGGCTGTAATGTAAACCTATAACGTGCCAAATTACAAGACTCTAAGCCATCTGGAACGGTCTTATAATTTTTGTCCTCCTTTGGGACAATAATGGGGCAAAATAACCCATAAAATTTGGAATTTTCACAATTTCGGACTTTATCTACCGGTTGTAACAAAAAATCTATGGAATTGCCAAATTTCAAATCTCTAGCTGTCTAGCTATTTGCTTCCCCTCTCATGTAATCGGGTATGAGGCGGTTTTTTTCTCTGTTTTGGTTCTGGTCGTGATGAGCAGTGCTTTTTTTCTGTTTATTTTTATCTTCCATTTGGTTGCGTATGTGGATATGTGGTGTAGAGCTTGTTGGAGGTTTTCTTGTATTGCGTGTATTTGCCAGGATGACATGTGTATGGCTTTGTGGTCTGCGTAAAAGGCTATGTTTGTGTTGGGTGTTTTCGGAATGTCATTTATGTGTATGTTAAAGAGTGTTGGGCCCAAAATTGATCCTTGCAGAACCCCGGCATGTATGTTTCTTTTGTAAGATAGTGATTGTCCTATTTTCGTCTGGAATGTCCTGTCATTGAGGTAGTTTTTAATTAACTTTGTGAGTAACGGAGGGAAGTTTAGTATGTGTTGTTTATGTACTTGGCCAGACTTTATTTAATGCCTTTTCTATGTTGTTGAGATAATCCATGTAGGTTTTCCAATTTGCTTTGTGGTAATTATATGTTTTTGGTTTCTCTTCTTGGTTTGGCTGTTTTGTATGTATTGTGTAGGTGACTGGGTTGTGGTCTGAATTTAAGTGCGTATGTGCTATTGGTGTTGGGTGGTTGGGGATGTTATTTATGAGGGTATGTAATTTCCAGCGTTTTTATTTTGCTTTGTATGTCTATTAGTAGTTTTCCATTATTATTATTAGTACTGCAATTCCACGTTTTATTTTGTGGCCGGGGTTTGTGGAGTGTTCTGCTATGGCGGAGTTCTTCTACTGTCTGTTGTCTATGGCTATCTTCTGTTCCTTTAGTCGGCATGCGATGGATCGACCGCTTTGCCCTATGTAGCTTCTACCGCAACTGCAAGCGACTTCATAGACATCCTCGCTTAGTAGAGGGGAGACGCGGTCTTTGGCCGACGGCAAATCTTCTCTGATTTTTCGCACCGTGTTGTGGCGGACGATGATGTCGGATTTGCGGAGGGTCCTGTCTGTTCGTTCCGTGGTGCTGTTAATGTAAGGGAGCAGGGCAAAGGCTCTTGGTTTTGGGAGTACTATTATCAACGTTTAATCCGCGAAGCCATCGCAATCGCGAAACGCCCTGACAATTTCAACCGAGACGACGGCTACCAACTAAGCCACACGTGGAGACACTTCTTCGATCCGGGGGTGAAGGGCGCCAGACCAACGGACGATAGAGAAAGAAACGACCACTCTCTCAACGGCCCCAATGACAACAACGGCTAAAAAGAGAAAGGGAACTGTCAGACAGACGGCCATTGGCCGCGACTACTCCAACCATCAATATTGATAGGCGACTCTGGTATATATAAGACGACGCAGGACTACCCCTGCACTTCACTCCTGAAGAAGCCATCCGCATCGAAGGCGAAACGTCGAGAGCAGTAATGCCGTCCACGCAGTGCCTCCCGAAAGCATCAACCCACATCATCAAACGCTGCGAAAACCTCCAAACTAAGATATTTGAATATTACTTTACCAATCATAACAATCTAATATAACTGCGACTTTTATTTGTTTTGTGTTAGTTTTTTCTTTAAATATATCTATTTACGCAGAGAAATTAACTAGGGGTAGTTTGGTGTGCCGCGATATTCTTAAGCATGCATGAAGGTGTCCCGTGGAGCAAAAAAATTTGGGAAGCACTATCCTAACCGATACCGCATTATAACATTCGTGTTTACCAATTTTCATTGATATTGCAGCATTATGAGAGCGAAGAGATTCTGTTTGCCGAAATTCAATTTTTGGAAAAAAATTTAATGTCGTCAACTAAAGTTGATTTAGGAACTTAACGGTAATAAGTATTTAACACGACTTCTATCGATATCAGCATTGAAAGGATGAAGGATTTTGCGCGCAAAGAAAGATATTCAAAGTAGGCTGTATAAAGTGGTTCTCCTGCTAATAAAAGAATTTTTTAACATTGCACCTATTCCAGCGTCATTCTAAAGTATAAGCCCTATACTTTAGATATTATACTTTAAGGAGACAAGTTTAACTGCGATCGATTTGGTAATATAATCCATGCGCAATTTTAATAACAATTAAATTTTAGAAATACGGCTCATATGATTTTCATCAAATTTCGTACAGTTATTTAAGTTGAAGTTTTTAATGTATCCTCACAGTTAAAATTTAAAAAAGATAATGAACGACGCAACAATGTATGTTGTACGGATTTTTTTTCATCGTTTTCCTTCAGGCATTTCTTTAATCATACTCCCTCTCCTCAGTTAATATCAAATCCAGTTCGCCTTCCTCTTTCTGATAATCTGTATAATCGTTCGATCGTCTCCTGTTCTTCGTAGTACTTCCTAGCTGTCCAATTTATTTCATCATTTTTCTCCATGTCCAAATTTCGAAGTATTTTATATCTTTTTTCGTTAGCGTTACGTTCAAATTTTCCTCTGATTGATGTTCGCATGACCTTGTGTTTTTCTGTATTTTATTCCATACCGTAATTTCTAATTGTTATTAGTGGTCTATATATCAGTTTCTGGAGTTCCTTTTCCTTTCTTGCTAGAAGTACTTTTGCAATCCCCTGTGCCTTCTAAGCATTCTTGCATTATCCTCTCTCCATATATATTGAATAGAATCGGCGATAGACAGCAGCCCTGTCTTAGTCCTCAACCGATATGTACCTCGCTGGTGTCCGCATTCTCCAACCTGACCGTTTCAACTTGATTCACATATAGATTCCTGATCAGTCTCCTGTCTTTCCAGTCTACACCTATATCCTTTAATATCCTCATCAGCAGTACCCAATTTACTCTATCAAATTCCTTCTACCAGTCAATGAAACATATGCAGAAATCGTTGTTGTAATCTATTGCACTTTCGGATATGATTCTCACGGCCCCGATAGCATTTTTACTTCTAAGAAATCCTGAGTCCACTCTCCGGAGTCGTAAATCTTGTTATTTAATTTCACCAACTCTTTTAGACCTTCCGATCCCATGACTTTAACCATCTCTGCCTGAATTCCATCGCTACCTTTCCTTTCTTCAATTCCAGTATCGCCTTTTCTACTTTCTATTTCCGTAATACTTGGCCCCAGGTTGTCTTCTTCAATGTTATCCACTTCTTCCAGTTCAATTTGTGCCAATCCTGCCTGCTTGCTATATTGTTTTTAATGTGCTACGTACTGGGTTTCTGCAACTATTTTGTCATCCGTATTCGAATTCCACCAGCATTTTCCCTTCTTATCTTCCAATTGTAGTGACTTAGCGTACATAATATCGAACCGTCCTATCTTCTCCATCAGTTGTATTTCCTCACATTTTTCTTTTATTAAATTTTCTCCGATTTATTTGTTATCCTTCTCAAGTCATTGTTAATTCTTATATAGTCGGCTCTAACTTTTTCGCTGTTAATGCTTCTCTCATCCATTTTCTCCAACGTGGTTTTCTGGTTTTCTTCTCGTGCTTTCCAATCTCTTTATTCAATTTATCTTTAATACTGGCTTTAATTTGCTCCCATTCTGTATCCATAGTCTTCGGTTTGATTTCCAAATTCCTAAGGCGATCTTCCATCTTCGTGCTGAAAGCATTTTGTTTTTCTTTCAGTTTTTCTAGGTATCAATCCTGTATTTCTCTTCTCGTTTTCCTTATTCGTTTAATCTTTGTCGTTACATCGACTATTAGAAGGATGTGATCTGAATCAATTTCTGCTCCAGGTAATGTATTAGCATTTTTTATGCTTTTCCTGAATCTTTGTTTTTACTAGAAATTGATGTAATTGGCATCTCATTATACCTCCTGGGCTTTTCCATGTGTAGTTTTTGAACTATATATTCGTCACTTCTACGTCGTTATCAATGCAGAATTCTACCAGTTTTTCTCCACCTCGGTTTCTTTTCTCAAGTCCGTATTCGCCGGCAGCATTTTCTTCTCGTCCTTCTCCAACTACGCCGTTCCAATCTTCCACTATTATGCAGTTTACCTTTCCTCTTCCATCTTCTTCGTAAATGTCGTTAATTTTTTCATACATCTCGTCGCCCTATGATGTCAATCCTATATCTTCCCATTTCTTCTTTCAGGTTCTCTAGCTTTCCTGCATCCCTCATGGTTTTCTACATTCCAAGTACCACTGCATAGGTTACCTTCTACAAATTGGGGGACTATATTACCTCCGGAATGCTATGCAACCATAGAATCGCTACTAGGAAATTGTAGTGTGATAGTTTCCCTCTTGCTTTCCACATCGCTTACTGTAGCCGTTCAAATCGTCCTGATAACGCTTACGGCTTTATTAGGTATAGACCCAGTTTTTTACTCTATACCATACTGAGGTTACTGCTGCCTCTTGTCCCGCACTGATGATAGTTTTTTTTATTTTTGTTTTTTTCTTTTTGTGAAAAACCTCCTTTGGCGGAATTTTGTAACGGAGAGGCCGACACCACCAATATACGTATTATAAAAACATTATTGATAAGAGTTAATAGTTCTTTACTCGTTAAATTGAAAAAAACGGAGATGGAATTAGTTTTCAATGTAATAATTTTAAAGTCCTAATTGTACGTCAAATATGACAGGTATGCGTCAATTATGTTGAGTAAATGCTTTCAATTAACCGACTTTCGATTAATTTGCAAATGAAGCAGTGCGGAGTTATCACTCAACAACTGCGTTACTGACATTTGAATGACTAGTAACATACTATTGTGTATTAAACATTTAAGTATAGCAATAACATTTTTCCTTCTTCGCCTATGAGAATCTCCGAGCCAAATTATGAAATATCCGCGTAATTAATATATTTGGATGGGAAACGCCTTGTATTTCTTTTGGAAGAAATTTCAATAATAATAAATAAAAGCAATAATGGGTCGAACAATTGCAAATAAATATAAACTTATTTAAAAAGGGAAGTACTCACACAATGGTTTAGGGGAATTTACTCCTCGTCAGTGACCAAACACATACGCAATCTCACACATTATTTTTTTAGGGGGAAATACTCTATCGCCAGGTACCCTTTTTTGTTCACACACGCTCAAATGCACACAAGCCAAAAACCACACACGATTGCTTACTTAAAAAACATTACTTCACATTTCTGTGACTACAATACTGCTGTATTTTTTCTCACAAAACATAACATGTCGTTAGATTTAAAGAATTATATTACAACTATGATTAAGTCGTTGTACCAGAATTCTCTAAAACCTATAAAATACTTATGAAAACCTAATGCGCTTCCGGGATAAATGATAGCCGTTAGCATTGGTGAGCTCTACAACTAAACTAATTTGGTTTTCACGACCATTCTGAATGTTTATATTTTAACTGCTAGGCGTCCATGTATGTATGTACGAATTTCAGTTCATTGCCGATGGAAGATACGGGAAATACGCCTCTGATCAAATTCAAATACAGTTATGACAGATTAAATCGGGCGGAACAGTCAATTGGCAGAAATACTATCGCAGTAAGTTCAAGATTTATACAATGAATTAGTTTTTATCGACGAGATGTCTTCTTTGAGTTAATGAATGACTGTGGGAGCTACTCCTGATGAAGGGGTACATTTTTACTTTACACATTAAAGTAATGCAGCCGCATCATGAAACGTAGTTATTTTGTGTTTTTTTCATAAATTTCGCATATCAGCGATTTCTGATATACTCGATAAGAACACGTTCCTTATGCGTCTCACATGTTATAGTCGCTTAAAATTACTTCCTTTCGGACGATTATTCAAGGAAGTTTTTTTTCACCGAATTCAAAATGAAATGATTACATGGAATTTACGCGTCCCTCTTATCGATCAAGAGGGCAAATTCGAGTACGCGAAGTGGAGTAAAATGTTTCCATCCCGTTAAAAAAATAATACCTTTTTAGTTCAGAACGGTAGTCTTCGGACTAGAATGCATCAGGACTCGCTTGAATTAAGCAAAAATAAACAAATTGACATTTCAAAGGTTCGTTCAAATAATTTAATAATGGTACGTAACACATGCAAGAAGGCTGACATACGTGTTCATCGAGTTTCCGCCAAAACTCTTCCATTAGAGCGAGAAATTCGCAAAGAGCTTGTTTAAACCCATCAAAGGACGAGTAACACTAACAATTTCCTAGTAGCTGTGTTCGTCGTTTGGCGGATCAGAATCTGTAATATACAATGTTACAAAACAGGAATTCATTGTTGTCTCGTCCTCAAATACACTCTTACAATCCTCCAGAGTCTAGAACACGGTACGGAAAATCGAATTACTTGAGGCGACGTGATAATTACTCGGAGGAAATCGCACGTAGAAATCGCTGGAAAGTGCGTCAAGAAGACGTGTTCTTGGCTTCCGCCCCATTGCTAAAATTATACAGGATTTTCGGACTAGCACCTTTCCCATTGGTACCCAGGCAGGACAGTGAGAACGATGCTTCCAAACTCGTTCTTATATACAGCATCGCAGTTTACTTGGTGGTTATCTCGGCTATGGTATGGGACCTGAGCGACATGCATGCAGACGCTGAAAAAAGAGACCTAGTAGTATTCATAAAGATAAATTGGACAATGACGGCGTACATCATCTTAATTAACAACTGCTTAACTCTCTTTCATCGCCGATCCAAAGTACACCGATTGATGACAGGTCTTGTAAAATTTGACGAGAGGCTCGCCGAACTCGGTATCCGAATCGACTGGAATAAGGTTCGAAAGGGCGTCAGGATGCAAATATTCGGCATCATGGTCGTCACTGTGATGCTTTGCTCTCTGTCTTACACTTCGCACCCAATGCGTCAGAAGCGGAACGGGATTCATCAGTTTATCGCCCTTTTTTATACGACCAGCAGTACAGTCTTGCACCAGTTACAAAACTACAACGTCTTGCAACACATTAACTTGAGGATCGCTTGTTTGAACGATGACGTCCATCGGAGCTTCTCGAATGGATCATTTTCTGGTATGCCGCCGATTGGAATTTCTTCCTCGAAGCGATGTGAACTGTGGGCGTCCCTCAACCTAGACCTCTACAGGTTCAGCGTGTCAGTGAACAAAATCTTCGGTAGTGTAATGTTGTTCAACGAGGTGTTCGCTTTGGTCGACTCGGTTTTAGTGCTTTTCGTTTATGTCTGTGCCTTTATGCTTGGTTCTGAAGTGTTTACCGAGTTTCCAGAAGTTTTTATGCCCCTATTTTGGGTAGCCATTGAAAATGTCGGTGTGGTATACATCACGCAGTCGTGCCAATCGGCATCTGATAAGGTGAATGCTATATTTGGAACATTTCTGAAAGTTATTTTTACCTTAACATCCTTGATCCAATTCAACATTTAATGAAATTCAGTTGAACATGTTCTACTATTTGTTAAGATAATAATAGTCATCACAATTTTATTATGATATAGTCTGGAAAATGTGGAAACGTGAAAATATCGAATATTTTTTTAGGTTGGTACCAGGCTAAGAAAATATTTCCGTTCTGTAACAGGGTAATTTGTCTGCTATGGTAATTTTATCATGATCTGCCTTATAGAATAATATTAGGTGTATATTTTAATCGACATAATTTGTTTCACATTATATATTTCAGATATCATAACATTTAATTTCGTAATTTTTATCCGTGTTGGTGCGAGGTCTACTTTATATATACGGACCGTTTTCTCTTCATCCGGTGAGCATTCTTAACGTACACAAAAGCGCCCAAACACACCAAGAGATCTGGGAAAATATATATTGAAATTACAAGCCGATAGCTTCACCCTAATGTGGCGAAATGGGCATTGAATTCCATAGTAAAGTCCACAATATTAAATCAATATTTCAGTTAATACTGGAAAAACTTTTCTTTCCGCATTACTGTCGTGTTGTCGAATATATTTTCTCATCATTGTCCATTTACAAGGTTTATGTGGACAGATATTACGTAGGATAATTTATGGTGGAACTAAAACATTACTAGTTTATTTAGGCTATACCTATTGGAAATAATATTTACTCTAGAGACGCTGGCGTTTTAAATTTGAAATGTTGTCAGCATTTTTAATAATAAACACAGAGAAGCGTTAATGTTTATTGAATATTATTTTTCTTATTTCATATCTAAAATACTTAAGTACTTAGCGTAAATGCCCGTGAATATGATGGGAAAGAAAATTATATTGCCGTATCCCCCTTCCTTCCTATCTCCCCTCCCTCCTTCTTCCCTCCCCCCACCCTCTCCCCCCTCTACCCTCCCTCACTCTCTCTCTCGCTTTCTACCTCCCTCTCACTCGACACATCTACGTAAATGGTTCGTATTTTTATCGTATGACGTATGAGTATAGAGAGAATAATAGGAATCTTGAGTCTCCAGAATGATATTCGTTGTCCAAGGAAACTTATCGATAAAAGCGCGATATTTGGTCAATATCAGTCACATCTTCGTTAAATGTGTGTAATTTCGAATGGAAGGCGTAATTAAACAATAAGAATAAGAAACCTTGTACATTCTTCTTTCAAACAGTCTACGTATGGTGATTCTTATTCAATATTTCCTATTTTAATTTGCAAAATACTGAAAGCCTGCACTTCGCAATGTCGTATTTTACGGGTTTATTATGGGAAACAGAAATGTTCTCCTGTAGTCGAACCCGGGTTTTCTTTCGGGATTTTTTTTCGTAATTGCCTTTTAATGCATGATTCGTTCAAATTTCAAAGAAACAGGGCCGCACCTTGAGTGTTTCGCGCCCGGGTAGGGATCACGCGAACGAGTATTTAAAATACAGAAATAGTCGTAAATCTGCAAGAGAGGAAGCGCGTAAGGTATTTGACGCCTACCGGTCCACGACACTCTCGGATTCACTCAAAAACGACTCGAATGAATTTTGGTCGTACGTGCGACAAATTCGAGGTCAGTCCACAGTACCTCTTCTACGTTCAGACAACGGTGAAAGTGTACGCGATTAGTTTACTAAGGCTAGTATGTTAAATCGGTTCTTCGAAAATTGCTTCACAATCGATAGCGCTGATTTCATTGATTTCCCTACTCGGATACATTCAAATATGAGCGACATAGAAATATCCGAAAGCGTTATCGTTAAATTACTGAGTCAGGTCCATAAAAGAAAATCGCCAAGGCCTGAAGCCATACCTGCATTCATTATAAACTCGTTAGCAAACGAATTAGCTTCTTACCTTAAGATCGTAATGACAAAATCTTTAGATGAAGGATTAGTTCCTTTGATGTGGAAAACAGCCCACGTTACACCAATACATAAAACGGGAAGTAAATTAAAAGTGGAGAACTACCGCACTATATCGTTGACGTCAATCTTCTCTAAGATTTCTGCGCACATTATCGGTAGCTCAATAATGCGATTTCTCGAATGCAAAGAAGTACTTAATTGAAACCAACATGGTTTCCGTAGAGGCAGGTCATGCGAGACTGAGTTAGCTCTAATCACACATGATAATACAGTATGATGATGCAGTATTTTTAGGTTTTAGGAAAGCCTTCGACACCGTTTCTTACGTGAAAATAGTTCAAAAATTAACGGCTTATTCAATTAACGAGAAAATTGTAAATTGGTTCGCCTCGTTCCTTTCCGATAGAACCCAGAGAGTACTTCTCGAAGGAGTTGCATCAGACTTCGTCAAAGTGACTTCCGGCGTGCCTCAGAGAAGTGTAAACGGACCTATGTTATTCTTGATATTTATAAATGATTTAGCAGATAATATAAAGTGTAAAGTTAGACTCTTCGCGGATGACACACTTGTGTATGGAGAAATCAACACAATGCGCGACCTGGAGAATTTGCACAGGGACCTTCAGGCTATTACGAAGTGGTGTAAAGATTGGCAACTCGACCTGAATATAGAGAAATGCGCCGCAATGAATTTCACCCGCTCGATGAATTTCAACCGTTACCCGTACCACATATCTGAATTAAAGCTAAAATACGTCAATAGTTACAAATACCTAGGAGTAACTCTCAGTAGCAATTTGTCTAGTAGAGAGCATATCAAAACCGTTATAGCATCGGCAAAGAGAGTTCAAGGTCTTTTCTTTAGAGTCCTGCGGGGATGCCCCTCGAATGTGAAGGAAATCGCATACTTTTCTCTAATCCGACCCGTAGTGGAATACTGTAGCGCCGTCTGGGACCCTTTCGAGGAGTGCCTAACTAGGGAGCTCGAAATGGTTCAGCGTAGAGCGGCTAGATACGTAAAAGTAGAATATCGGTATAATGCGAGTGTATCAGACATATTGAGGGATCTGAAATGGCAGACGTTGAAGAGTAGAAGAATTGATTACAAAAGGAAACTATTTGAAAAATTCGAAAGCTCCGAATTCGTTGAAGACGTACGCGGCATAGTCGTCACCATCGGTGTTAGTGAACGTAATGTCAGATCAGTGTGCTGGAGAAAATATGTCGAAGCAGTCGCTAGAACGGAGAAATACTACAGATCCTTTTTCCCAGACGCGATAAGACAGTCCAACAGAGTTCACTTGGTGTTTTGACACCCCCTGCCAAACGCTTCTAGCGGCTTGCAGGGTATTGATGTAAATCTAAAAGATATATCTGTGCCCCCCCCCTACTAGCGAAATTTCGTGGTATGATCAAATACGACTTTTTTTCATAGATAGAGAGTGGATGTATCCCATAACGAATTGATTGAAAAAATTAGTCGCTTAATTATTAATATGAACATATCATTAATATATGTTTGAAGGAAAATTATAAAACTCGCCGCACATATGATTATAATTCAATACTCCGTCCCGTTACCTTGATGATCAATCAAAAATTTCTATATTTTTGTCCTTTAACAAGCCAAATTAGATTTGATATTTATTCTAACAATAAGAAAACAAAACTTCAATTATTTATGCATTCCTAGGTAAAAGTCCCGACTACGTATTTTCGTATTATGTCAATAATTCTCTCGTCATTTGGAGAAATTGTTAGGATATTTGAATTTGGTATGTACTATTTAGAAATGAATATGAACGTTAACGTAGGTGGGAGATTGTGAAGGAGTAAGGAAAGCTAGTCGGAAAAGCTATACCAATCCGATTGAAAACAAATTTGGGATTTCCAAGACTTGGTAAATGGGAGAAAAAGGGTAGGCACCT
This sequence comes from Uropetala carovei, assembly GCA_036926305.1. Classification (NCBI taxonomy): domain Eukaryota; kingdom Metazoa; phylum Arthropoda; class Insecta; order Odonata; family Petaluridae; genus Uropetala; species Uropetala carovei. Next base: position 1,372,898 of record JAXCHB010000003.1, read on the forward strand.
GGTATTCTTCTAGCGAAAGGATTTGTGGTAAAGGTCGATGGTACATACTTTACGAAAGGATTGCTGCGCTGCCTCAACTGGAGGTCCTCGCTAATGTCGGGATTGCAATTAGCAGAGTAGCGCCCCTCCCCCTCCCCTCTTGGCGAGTCCTACGGTATCGCAAGGAATCGGAAAAATTTTACCTGGAAGATTTCGTGTCATTTTAGTATCTCTAACTTTCCCTTTTCACTCGGACAGAGGAGGAAACTTTCCCAAGTCAATTCCAATAATATATAGATACAAATACCTTGATGGGAAGGCGCCCCGGGAAGTAGGCGCCCGGGATGCATTGCACCCACCGCACCCCGGGTAGGCGCGCCCCTGCTCGGAAATTATGTGAAGTCGCGTATAAAGAGTGGCGTCAAAAGTGTGTAGACAAGAAAACAAGAAAGAATTCTACACCTTTTATAATATAGATATCTCGCACTAAAATATTTGAAAAAATATTTTTGGTTTTAGGACAGTTTAGTAGAAAATTGAGTACAAAATCATTTGTGGAACAAAACAAACTCCAATATATGGATTGGAAAATAATTCATAGTGGATGTATTTGTTAGAATTCAGGGCGGCACTGAAACAATTGCAGATTGGTCGGAATAAAAGAAATTTTTCTGAAATCAGTTGATCTCTCAAGCCAAATCATCTGCTGCTGTGGAAAAATCAATTATCACACATAATGGCAATTAATTTAAATTAATAATGACTTTCTGGTAAATAGAGTTAAATTTTCCCGAAAAGCGAGGAATGTCATAACATCCACGGACTGTCTCCAGATGTCATTCCTCACGATATAAGGTGTTAATATTCCCAGATAAACTTGGAAATGTTAAAATTTTTAGTGGGGAAAAAACATATCAACATTATTCTGGAGCGTTTAACGCTTTGAATATTTCTATACTTTTGAAAAGTCATATTAAAAATTTTAATATTTCAGACATATCCTATTAACGAAAACAATAAGTTAATTTTATTAAGTTTAAATAATTTTTCTAATCTATTAGAAGATGCGTGATAGACTATTTAAACTCGCTTTCGTATGCACCCTACCGAATGGGGAGACATAAATTATATCCAATTTGCAAATTCACCAGATTCTTCTTCCTCAAATCCATTCGCTACAAGTCATAGACATAAATTCTACGTAAAACATTGCCTCACTCTCGAGGACTAAAGAACATTTCGGAGAAAATAGCACATCGGGATTATACCGAATCCTGCCTAATGGAAGTTATCTGGACCTAATTTTATCTATATGTACAGTTCACCCTGCAAGCCACCGCAATAGTGTGTGGCAGGGGGCCGACTTATTGAAAGTATCCAGGGTTTTCGGACTAGCAGCATTTCCATTAAAACGTATAGATGGACGGCTGCAATAACATTGTCTGGTGCAGCGTGACGGTTGACGTTGTGGTTACCTTTGCTATGTTGTGGAACGTGAGTTAAACTGTGAAAAATTTGAGAAAATTTGACCTAAAAATGATCGTGGTAATTTATTAGACAAAATGGTGTACAACGCCATAATGAACAACTGCTTGGCTTTATTTATCCGCCGATCCATGGCACACGGGGTTTTTGTCGAATATTCTATGTTTGACGTGAGGCTGAAGATGCATATCGACTCGCATAGTTTCCACAAAAACGTCAGAAGACAGTGCTGTTGATTCACCCTAGCACAGTGATGGCGAACCTGTGGCACGCGCGCCATAAGTGGCACGCATGACGATTTTGGTTGGCACGCCGACGAAAGGCGAAAACCAATCAAAGCTTTTATCCTACTAAACATTTGTTATTTATTCAACTATAGTAAACGTTATTTTTACGGTTACAATCTTATGTCTTTATCACGAATTTAATTCAGTCGGCACGCAAAAAAAATCAAGGTCTTTTCCCTACATTCTTCCTTCTATTACTTCTTTCAATAAACAATTTTAAAAGATTTTGATGTACTCATTTCTTGTCTGTTCTTTATTTTTTAAAATAAGTTCCTCTCATCCCCTACAAAATATGCTAAACTTCCTCAATCGTTCACATCTCTGTCCCACTGATTTTCTCCAATCTCCCCCATTCCCACTTCTAAGACGTCTTAATCTAATCTGTTGACATCTTCTTTCTCATTCTCCATATCTCGCACCGATATAATGCTACACACCATATATTTTCACTAACCTCTTTTAAATCTCTTTATTCAAGCTGCCGGTCAACGCTCTCCTCCTCTCGTAAATGCCTATTTTGCTCTTGCTATCCTTTTCCTGATCTCTTTCGTACATCTTCCGCCATTTGACCGAATACTACCTATATAAGTAAAACATTCTACCTGCTCCAGGCTTTCCCCATCCACTGTAACATTGACCTGGAAAATCTCATAACTTTCGTTTTCCTCCTATTAACTTTCATCCCGAATGGCTTTGCATTCCCTTTTATGCAACTAACTCGCATCTGAAAGTCCTTTTCAAAATTACTCACCAATACTTGGTTGACTGCATAGCACGCCGATTTAATGGGACTCCCTCATATCTTTATTCCTGTTTCTAGATCTTCCCTTTACATTTCTTCGACTTATATACGAGGTGTGATTGAAAACTTCGTACAGTAGCGCTGTCATGGGCGAAAGGGGTGGGTTAGAAGATAGGGGATGGGAGGACAGAAAGCGTGTTTCTTCCTGCACGCAGCACCCCATACCGCTTCCCCCTCTGTTTTTTCACTGTTGAGTAATAACCGATTGAGTGAGCACATGTTCTTTCGCTTCTCCGGATTTTTATACGGTGATCAAAGAGTTTGCATCGAATTTTGCTTCAAAAGTATATATTAAACAATGCTGGTGTGGGTGGAAAGCCCTGCCTCAAGCCTCTTCCTAGCGTTGCCTGATGTGATTCAGCCACTGCTGCACTCACGCAGTTCATGTGCAAATTTCTAATTAAACGCCCCTCTCTCCATTCAATCCCTATATTCCTCAACTCCACCATCAACTTAGGCCATATAGCTCTATAAAAGGCCTTGTCGAAATATGCAACTCACACGAATACCTTCTTGTTGTATTCAGTGTTTCCTTCTACCAATGTCCTCGTCACCCCTATTTCATCGAAACCCGAACTATATAGTTACAATTATAACTAATAATAACCCGTCATATGACGGATAACATTTAAAATTGTAACATACTGAAAACACTAAAATTAATTTTTAAAACTATATTCGAGAACGTCATAATAAATGACATTTGGTGTAAAAACAAGCGGTCATTTTGAAGCAACTGGCCTTGTAAGTTTGAATGTTGCAAAAATATTTTAATTTTTTCGGGCACTTTTGCTCTCGAAAGTGCCACATAGAGCTGACCGTGTGAAAAGACAGGCTCATGGAGATAAAGTCAAATGTTTGTCCCTGTGCCTTGTTGTTATATAATATTTATGTTAATATCGTAATAATATATGACACTTTGTGCACTTTACTTTCGTTAAATGCTTTAATTAGGTTATTCTAATTGATAACACTAAATACGCTTATTTTTGCTTGCTTCTTTCAAGAAAAATAAACTTTGGATGATTTTAGTGACTTGATTATTAATTAATAACAAAACAATACAGGTTTCATAGCAACTCATCCTAGATTAAGTGTTAAAATCACAAAAATTATCTATGTATTTTTACTTTCTCATATACGAAGTATATTGAGAAAGTAATATGATCGCGAAAAAATTCGACCTCTAGATTTTGACTGAAATACACGTTTTAGGTGTGGCTGGGTCCAAAAAAGTGGTTTTCGCAATGCCATCTGTCGGTCTGTTACTGGCTTTAGAGCAGGGATGCACAACTCGAGAGCGCGCGGAGCGCCCGAGCGCCCGCGGGCGCGCCCGAGGAAAAGGGCGCGCTCTGGTCTAATGAGACCTATGTGCGAGAGAGAAGCTTCCCCTCTCCCGCTACCACCACAATATATGCTCTGCCGTGCGCCCGCGGGCGCGCTTGGAGCGCGCGCGCTCTGGGAGCGCTGTTTGTGCATCCCTGCTTTAGAGCCTAAACGGTAAAGCGAAAATGAATGAAATCTCGTACTTAGACATTTTATTATACTGAAGAGAAAGTTTGAAGATATGGTTGATATTGCTCAGTGATTAAGGGAAGTTCATTCTACGCATTTTTAACAACAATTTGATTTTCTCAAAAACGGCTCTAACGATTTTGATCAAATTTTGTACACTTACTTGAGTTTACGTCTTCAATAATACCAAATAGCTCATATTTCCCAAAAATTGAAAATAAAGCTAGTTTATTCTAGGCAACTTTCTCTGGGATTATCATTTCATAAACCTTTGCTTGTAATACTTCCATTACGCAGCATGTAAAATCGATTTAGAACATTACATTTCGCGGAAAGAGTATAGAACAGAAAGTCCATATTTGTACTTATACAGAATTCGTGGAAAGGATGTGTTGGAGACCCATGCTGAAAGTCTTCAGGTTTTTTGGAATCGCTACTTTTCCTTTGGAATTTTATAAAAATCACCGATTGATGCACTTCAAAACATGCTATCAGGTACTCCGTTTCCAATTATTGGACAATTCTTGGATGAAGTCATAACATTATTAACTGCCGGATTCTGTTTTCCATCAATCCTGGGTGCACGTGGTTGATGGATTAAATTAAGTCAATTATTATTTAACATTTGTCTTAAAATGAAATGGCATGTACAATTCCGAATTTTTAAATACTAATTTCATTTACGATGATAAACCATTGTGGTTACTACATCATAATCGATGTCGACTTATTCCATTCCATAATGTGCGGCCGGATATGAGAAGTTCGTTGATATTTATTACTCGTGGAAAATTTATTAATGCCGCGGACTTAACTCGATTCAGGCACTTCATGGTAATGAATATTGATCGAGATATGTCTATATCAGCATTGGAAGTATAAAGGAATATGCGCGCCAAGATGATATTCAATGTAGGCTTTATAAAGTGGTTTTCCTGCAAATAAAAAAAGTTTTTTTTTTCGGACACATTCTGGCGTCATTCAAATGTATACGAAGACATTTCAAATTGAGTTTGATAAACTAATAGATATAACCGCAATACATTTGAGAATATCATCCACGGACTTGGAATTTTTTAGAAATGGCAAGAAACATATTGAAAATTTAATACGAATCGATCATAAGTTCCTCTTGATGCAACATTATCCTTTCATTTTAAGTTCCTCCACTTTACAAATCGTCCAAATAATACATGCTCATGCGCCTTGAATTTTTAATAACTTTTCTACTCAAATTCACTTCTAAAAAGTCTGTTCAGGTCGGATTGAATGGAAGTTAGCGTAGAGACATGAAGCTTTCGACAGAACGAATTGAAGAAAGTAATAAATTGAAAATTTATTACTAATAGATCGCAAGATCCACTTGAAGCAATAAACGGAAAAGTGTAATGCACTACACTTTACAAGTCGCCCAAACGATACCTGCTGTTGAACGCTGAACTGATACAGCCTATTATACGGAAATTCACTTCTAGCAAGTCCGTGCGGGTCGTATAAACTGGAACTCAATTTAGAAACATGAAACTAACAGCAGTACCTAACAATCGTTTGCATGAAAACACATTTCCACAATTGTCTAAATCGCACCTTATCCTTTTGAAACGTCCACGAAGCAACCGCGTTAATAACGTCAAAGCGGTGTCCAGATACAGCATCGCGGTTTACTCGATGTATACTTGTGCTATGTTGTTGGACGTGACATTCACCGTCACATATATGGAAAAAAATTAGCTTCTAAATGGCCCTGGTTGTAGTCGTAGCAATGTGCAACTGCATAGTTTTATATAGACGCCGGACTATGGTACACGGAGTATTGGCGGATTTGGAAAATTAAGACGACAGGGTTGGTAGATTGAGCATTTGCATCGACTCACATGATTTCTGCAAGAACGTCAGAATGCAAATGATCGCTTTCTGGTCTTGTTTATTTATATATACTCTTCTGAGTATACTTTCTTTTTTGGAGATGAGAAACGTAGTCATCAAGACATTTCCTAGTATTTATATGTTCGTCAGTCAGGTATTGATCCAGCTGCAGCACTACCGTATTCTTCGGCTTCTGAAAATGAGGATGCACTGCTTGAATGAAGAAATACGTCGTAGTGCGTCAATTTGTACATTCGCACGTATCCCATCACGTGGATACGAAACTACGTCTGCAGAACATTGCAATTTGTGGAAATCATTCTACATTGATCTTTACAAGATTAGCCTAACCTTGAACATTATCTTCGGATGTGTAATCCTTCTCAGCGTGACTCGCACTGTGTCAGACGTTGTGATGCTTTTCTTCTTAGTGGTGGTCTTTTCTGCGTGTTTACAATACCTTCCATCTCTCCCTGCTACGACCTAGATCATACTTAAGCTTATCATCGAGACTCTTGCAGTGGTTCACGTCGTGCAGTCATGTCAGTTCGTATCTGCCGCGGTGAATTGTATATTTTCTTGTCTTCATTACAACGACTCTGTTAATTACAGTTATTGATGCTTATTTCGTGTGAAATGTATTACTCGTTGGATAGGATGATAAAGATAAGGAATGTTCTATTGTTTGATATGCACCGTATTCATAGAATATTTTGAAATATAACAATTATCAGAGGAAATTTCAGGAAGAGGTGACGATAGATATTTAATATTTGAAACAGAAATTTGACTAAAGTGAATTGTGGCATATGAATGTAGTGGATATACGATCGATATTTGTCTATCAGCACATTAAATGGAAGAAAAGTTGAATGCGCACCGACAAAAATTCACTGCCTGAGTTTCAGTTTTTTCAGAAAGTGAAGAATGTCAATATTTCATCGCACGTTCCCCACGCAATTCTCCACGGCAACACCAAATATGGCCCAGTTAAAACCTAAGAAAACAATTTTTTAATCGCGATGACATCGATAATGTTATCATCGACCTCCGACAGCCATGGAATTTTTTAGCTACTCAAACAAATTAAATATTAATAAGATTTAGTCGTCGGGTTAAAATGCTTCTTCGGAAAGAAGGCGATATATATTAATTTAAAAGTAACTGATAGTGCGATAAGCGTTTTCTTCCATTTTACGTATGCACTGTAGGGGGAGGGTATAGTTGAAAAAATGTTATGAACTATTGGGGTTTACTAATTTTGTTCTTGGAAACTTAATCGCAGAACGTCTATTGAACTCGAAAAGACATAAATCCAGCGTAGTAGCACGCACCTCTCGAGGAGCCCCAAATCTAATTCGCCAGAAATCTCATTTTCTGACAATCCGTCAGTGTTCTGGACGTTAGTCCCTTTACTGAAGGTCTGCAGGATTTTCGGACTTGCTCCTTTCCCGTTGGAAATTCCATGCACCGCTACAAACGGTCTTTCAGGTACAGCGTCACTGTTTACTTGTTCAATATCTGTTCTATCTTGTGGTACGTGAGATGCACACACACAGGTATGAATTTAGTAGATCTAGAGATCGCCGTGTTGATTTATTGGATATTGCTTTAGTTATCCATTACATCGATCACCTGTTTAGTTATATTCATCCGCCGATCTACGGTGTACGCTGTCTTGGTCGATTTGAGCGTGTTTGACGTGAGATTTGTTAATATGAAGTGGTATATCGATCCATACAGTTTTCGCCAGCACATCAGAAGATTGATGTCCTGTTTCTGGTTCGGACTGTTGACTCTCAGTATTCTGGGCATTCCTTTCGTGTCGTAGAACGTATGCCAAATCGTTACGTATTTCCATCTTCTTTATTCGTCCTCCATTCTGTTCTTAGTGCAGCAGCAATATTATGGTATCTTGAGGCATCTGAAATTGAGAATGTCCTGCTTAAACGAAGAAATACGTCGGAAAACATCGGGAGGTTTCTCAGCCCGCATGACGTCGAAAAGGCTAGGAATCACTCTGGTCAAGAGATGTAAGGTGTGGATGTCCTTACATCTAGATCTCTACAAAATCAGCTTCACTGTCAACAAACTCTACGGAGTAGTAATCTTGCTCAATGTGACATATAGCTTTGTGGACATAGTAGTAGTGCTTTTCCTCGACGTGGTTTCTTTTATATCAGAAAATGCGCAGATGTCAAACCTCCATGGTAAGATCGCGATCATAATATGGGCCTTCTTTTATTCGTTTGGAGTTGTCCTGATCGTGATGTCATGCCAATCCACATCTGATGAGGTAAATATCGCACTATTTTAAATGATTGATGTTATAATAATATTATTGGTATATATAGAGTTTCATTTTTCTGCAGTTAAGAAGCGCCAATGGTTTGCAACATAAGCATTTGTTATGCATTGGAATCAGTGTCTAGTCATAAAGTGAGTTTGTACATACAGCTTAGTTTCGTAGAAGAAAATGTTCTTTTATGGTACAGTTCAAAATGTTTCGTGAGAGTATCGATAAAAATAGTGTTTCTTGCGAGTATTGACGCCAATGTGTGACTTCTTCTTATGAATATATTTGCTTGATTTTGTGTATCAATCTGAAATTCCATTACCTCGTACGGAATATGCATAAGGAAATTGTGCAACGTTTTTACCAGAAGAAAAGTATCCATCCGACAAATACAAATAATTCGCTGCATACATTTATCCTATTTAATACAAAAATAATAAAAAGGTATAACTAGGGTGTCCAGAGGCCGCGGGTGCAAAACCGGGTCATTTTCTATTTTGAGGATGAAAAATCCGGGACAAATGGGATACTTATCCGAGGGCCGGAATTATTTAGAATAATGTAAATTAAACAAGAATATCATTTTAGGGAACAAGTTAAGGCATATTTATGCGCGTTTTGCTTCCAGCGTGAGCGCCTATTATCGTCGATTTGTTCGTCTGTCCGTTTGTCTGTCCGTCCTTCCGCATGTTCGTTCTCGGCTTTTACCGAACGGATTTTCATGAAATTTGATATTAAGAACTTATAATCAAAGATAATAAGAAAATCGCAAAAATGAATCACGTACGCCAATCGGGTACCATTTTACTGGTGACAAAAAATGAGTTTTGGCATATCACCTAAAGTATTTGTCTTATAAAAATATCTTTCAAATAGAAATTGTAGAACTCATAAATATGAGTAGTTTCTTTTCTATGCATTTTTTTGGTAGGAGTAGCCGTTATCGAGGAAATCAAACAAGAATGTCTTAATTTGATTTGAACAAATTTTATTGCGTGGTTACTTCTTAATTGTTGCTAACATAAACAATCTTACAAACAAACGTTAATTTCCTTACGTGTGTATGAGTATTTTGTCGAACAAATATTAATACTATTTCAACGCTCGTCAATCATGTTCTTGAAGAAGCACGATCATTTCAATATTGGACTACTTAATTATGCTTCTGGTCAAGTGGATGAAGTGTCACCAGCATGTTCAAACAGTTCTCGTATACATCGTGTCAAGGGAATAAGACTTGAAATTTCCTTCCAGTATAAGTCTACGTCATTTCTCCTGTATCGTGTTTTGAACTTTTATTGTCTCATTTTAATAAATCTCGAAATTTTTTGCGCGAATTTATTTTCAATACATTCATGCAAATCGACTGAGATTCAGTTCAGAAGTATGCATCTCTTGAGTGAGCGAAAGAATACCTTACCTAGCAACTCGAAAGTTTTCTGGACTTTAGCACCCTTCTTAAGGGTCTGCAGGTTCTTCGGACTCGCTCATTTCCCTTTGGATGGTCCATGTGACGCTGTAAGCAATCATACCAATAAATATGTAATGTACAACGTGGTCTTTTTATTACTGCTTTTATGCGCCATGTTGTGGTACACGTCATAAAGTCTCTTAACCATGAATATATTTGAGCTAAAAGTAGCCATGGTTATTTGTTGGGCAGTGATTCAGGACTATCACAATATACCGCGTTGAAAATGTTCAGGATTTTCGACCTTGCTGTCCCGGTCTATTTGAAGGCTGCATCCGCTATGGTGGTAGATGTTAGGTACCTGTCCTCAGTTTGAATTGAGACGTACTTCAGGTGGACTTGTTCATTTTTAGGCTTGTTTCGCTTACAGCTTGAGCGCCTATTATCGTCGTTCGGTCCGTCCGTCCGTCCGCATGTTCGTTGTCGGCTTCTACTGAACGGATTTTCATGAAATTTGATATTAAGGACTTTCAATCAAATATAATAAGAAAATCGCAAAAAAGAATCACGTACGCCATCAGTGGTACCACTTTACTCGGGACGAAATATTAAATTTTCGTCATATCTCGTAAAGTATTCCTCAATTCAAAATATGTTTCAAATAAAAGTTGTAGAACTGGTAAAGTAGAGTATTTCCTTTCCTATACATTTTTAACGTAGTAGTAACCGTTATCGAGAAAATCAAACAAGAATGTCTTATATTGAGTTGAACTTTGAACATTTCTTGCATGGTTACTTCATTGTTCCTAACATAAACAATCTCCCGAACAAACGTTTAATTTCCTTGCTAGGAAGAAAATAGATTATTTATGATGAAGAAAAGATCTTTAAAACGCTATTTCCTTTACGTACAGGTATATAATTGCTTTCTAATACTCCATTGCACGAAACGCGCCCATGTGTGATACGTTGTACACTTCCGATGTTGTTTGGACAAGTTCCGCATTCCTTCTGGCCTTCATTAACTACTTGATTTTGTTTCTCCATCGATCCAAAGTGCACGAACTGATGATGGGTTTCATCGAATTTGAAGAGAGACTCGTCGAAATCGGAATCGATGCGCACGGTTTTCGTAAGCGCGTTGTAAGGCAAGCGATAGGTTTATGGATAACCATCTTGTTACTTGGTCTTCTGGGCAACCCTTTTTTTCGATTAACTCTAACTTAACCGCATTGAATAAGTGGCTTATAATGCTTAACACGACTGGAACTACAGCCTCGATCGAATATGTACACTACAACATTACGCAGCACTTGTACCTCAGGATGGCGTGTTTGAACGATGAAATACGTCGGAACTCGCGCTTCGCACGCATGCCAGTTAAATGGTTCAGAATCGCTCAGGTGAATCGATGTAAACTGTGGATGTCCCTCCATCTAGATCTCTACAAATTCGGCGTGTCTGTGAACAAAGTGTTTGGAAGAATAATCTTGATCAACGCGACCTGCTTTGTGGTGGACTCTGTAAACGTGCTGTTCTTGCTCCTGTTGGCTTTGCCGACGGGCGATGTCCCGTTTTCCGAATTTTCTAATGAAATGATGACTTTAATGTGGGTAATCTTCGAAATTTTAGGAGCGGCAACCATCGTGCAACTGTGCAAATCTGCACCTGATGAGGTGAACTGAGTTTTGAAAGTACTGTTAGATCTTTTTATGTAATGTTTAGTTGCTCTGTAAATATTTTAACTTCCATAGTAGTGATGTTTTTACATCAGGTTTGATTTTATTTGATAGCATTCTTTAGTTATATCCTGCTTATAATTTTTCCTATTAGAATTTCGTTAAAAACACGTAGGTACAGTATTTAATCGATTATGAGTGCAGTTTGAGTCAAAATACATAGCATTTCTACTTATCAAATTTTCTGAGAATTTTACCGTTGAATTCTCTTGGGCATATAATGTACTATTTACCATTCCCGGTAATAATGAAATTGAAAATGTCGGAATATCTTGCATTACATTAGTAATTTGTAAAATAAATTACATATAATTTCGGAGTATTTATCGATGAATAAACAGAAAAGGTTCTCCTTCAAGTGGTTATTATGACTTAAATTGAGAGAATAGGCATATTTCCATTTGGAATATATATTTGAATCGAATTCATTGGCACATGAAAAAAAACGAAATATCCAAGCTGAATAATTTAGATTTATTTATTTTCATTGGATAGCGTTAAACCTTTTTTACGGAATTTTGGAGAAAAAACTTTACCCATTACAGGAGCAATTTTCTGTTTTTTGGACTAATTTTTGAAATATGAATTTCAATTTCTGACATTAGAACTAAACTAACGGAAAACGTGTTCCCTGAGTATTGCAATAAGTTCAAATACATATATTTATCCGTACAGGCCTAACGACTACGCATATCATTGATGTACACGGGTAGGCAGAAGTAAAAGTGGAACTAATAAGATGCTCGGTAGTATTTCTTTAGTAAATCAACGTTAGGTGAAAATCGTTATAAATACTATATATCACCCTCAAAATCTGCACGGTATGGAGAATAATCAAACTTTCAACGAATACTTTCCTCACAAATAGGAAGGTCTTAGGTTGCTTTTTAATCCCAAATGTTTTATATTGATTGTACAAAAAGCAAAATAACTTTTTATGCTAATGCATTTCCATCTAGCGATGGGTCAGGAAGAACGGTACAGTTCTTTTCTAACTGTTCTGATACCTAAACTGTTCAATAAAATAACTGTTTTCATAGACTTCCTGTTCTCAAAGAACAGGTAACTCTACATGTTATACACAGTGAGAAAGATGGGAAATGACTACTTCCTTATCCGTAATTGGACTACGGGGACTGATTAAACTACGCGCATTTTCCCGAATCCTACTATTGATTTGAATCAAATTTGCTACGATTGTGGAGGACTCCCAGAAATAACTCTTACGTGGTTTTTTGTTTCTCTCTGCCCTTTTTTTCAAAACGGCAGCCGAATGAATTCTTAAATACCATGCATCATCTAGAATTCCAATCGGATTTGAACCAAATTTTCCCAGGCGACGCCGGGTGTTTCTGCTAGTCGGGAATAAATTGATGTCCCCAACACTTGATCTTCTCCATAAGTAATTTGTCAACTAAAGTCAAACAAATACGGCGATAGGAACAGTTCAACTTACACGCTTCAGCACTAGCGATTCAATTGTTGTCACTACTTCGCGTGCGAGCTTACCACTAACCGTTAATTTCGACGAAAATTGAATATCTCATGAAATATTTCTCATATGCAAATTAAGTTCAATCAAAAGTACAAAAGATAACATCTAAAATATATATATATATGTATACACACACCATAACTAAGACTGACAAATTGAGAGGGTTATTACTGGTTACTAGACGAGTATTTTAGCAGAAGAAATGCATATCCGGTTCCCCTTAGTTTCCGAGACAATGAGCATTAAAAGCACATGTGAACGCCTGTATGTAGGCAAACCTCCGTGCGTTCTATCACATGTTTATACTTAATGTCTTCGCTCTAATAAAAACCCCGCGATTTCTCAGGGAAGATTAAGGATGAAAATTAAATGGCACATGTAAACGCCTGTACGTAGGCAAATCTTTGTGCATGCAGGTATCTGAGTCGAATCGGGCACTGCTGATGACCTATTCTTATTTTCGGGCAGCGTGCCTTAGTTTAAACCGTGAACCTATCTTTGCCATTAGATTGACACCCCCTTATTGTTTTGATGTAGTGAGGAAAAGGAGGGGTGAACAGGCGAAGCGAGTGTATTTAAGCTCGCCACAATATACTAGCTAGGCATTTGTTTTTCGAATCATTTACCAATACTACTACGACTCACTACATTGTTGGTTTCCATGTTAACTGCGCTGTTCGTTATAACATGGAGCGATTTACATTGTCAGAGATGGCTGAGATCCATATGGTTTATGGCAAAGCGGATGCAAACGCCAGAAGGGCGCAGCGGATGTTTCAGGAACGCTTTCCTGAGAGACACCTATCACATCACACTACCTTTGCGTCCATTGATTGGCGGGTGCGGGAGACAGGTACGTTCAAATCACGAAAGCATTATTGTAGGCGCACGCGTTGAAGATGAGGTTTTGGTACGATTTGCAGACAACCCATCCGCGAGCACTTGCTCTGTAACCAATGCCATAGGTGCAAATCACACCAGTGATTGAGAAGTTGTACATGAGCAAAAACTTCACCCCTACCACCCTCAAAAGGTACAAGCTATACGACCAGCGGATTATCTGCCAAGAGTGGAATTCTCTCAGTTGTTTTTCCGGCGCTGAACAACCCCAGTTTTCCGGACAGCTCTGCTACACAGATAAGGCAACTTTCACCCGTGAAGGTATGTTCAACAGTCGCAGTATTCACATCTGGGACGAAGAAATTCCGCACGCAGTATTAATCCGCGTCTATCAGCAAAAATATTCCATCAACCTGTGGGCAGGAATAATCCACGATTATTTTATCGAACCGTACCTACAACCGGCACGGCTATCTGGAGCAGCTTACAGGATATTTCTGGAGGAGGTAATTCCTGAGCTGCTCGAGGATGTGCCTTTGGGAATCCGCAGGGAAATGTGGTTCCAACACGACGGGGCACCTGCTGATTTCGCTAATCCCGTCCAAGAGTACCTTACTCAGACATTTGGTGCCCGATGGATCGGTCGGGGAGGCCTGTTGGTTGGCCTCCTCGATCGTCGGACATGAATCCCCTGATTTTTTTTCTATGGGGGAAGTAAAGAGCATCGTTTACGAGATCCCTGTTGAATCCGAAGAAGACCTGGTAGCATGAATAATCGCAGCTTTCGGCGTCGTACGCAGTACGCTGGGTATCTTTGAGCGGGTGCGCCAGTCAATGGTACGCCGATGTCAGCTTTGCATCGCTGGTAATGGGCGACATTTCGAGCAACGGTTATGACATATGTAAATTTTCAATAAAACCTGTTAATGCTCAGTGCCATTTAATTTTCATCTTCCTTAATCTTCCCTGAGAAATCGCGGGGTTTTTATTAGAGCGAAGACATTAAGTAAGCATAAACTTGTGATAGAATGCACGGAGGCGTTCACTTGTGCTTTTAATGCTCATTATCTCGGAAACTAAGCGGAAACGGACATGCTTTCCTACTGCGAAAATATTCGTCTAGTAACCAGGAATTCACCATCTCAATATGTCTGTCTTATATATTTACCCTATATATATATATTTTTTTTTCCAGCTAGTAGACGACTTGTAAGGGAAAGAGAGCTATCAAGACATAAAGAAAACTGCGGAAAATAGGAGTATATGGAGAACCAAGTTTAACCTAGAATAATCACGGACCTCTCAACGGACAGACTACCTATGATGATGATGATATGTATATGTTAACAAAAATTCAGTTTTATGCGAAATATTTAAGAAAAACTAAAATTTTACAAGAGTAAACAGCTACTTTCGGTTTACCGATTGTTATTAGAATCTTTTAAAATCTTGATAATATATACAAAATCACAAATATCGAATTTCATGCTGATCTGATGAATATTTTTTTAGTTCGAGGGCACGCAGCATTTCTGTCACACATACACACAGACGTCATCGATAAAACGGTCAAAACATGTTCAGAGGACCTCAAAACCTGTATTTCCGCTGCAATATTAAACTCGATTCTTTTCATGAAAACAATACTTTCTATATATGACGTATATGGAGAAAGTAAAAAGGGATCAGCTTCATAACGCTAGTACAAGATCAAATTTTAACACCAAATATGTGACTCACCATTGACATCGGCTGGTCTAGTATTCGGAATCTAATCCGATTTTCTCAAATTTTGAAGATGTAGGATTTACTTCGTCATCAATCGATGAGCTTTATTCATAAAAGTATTATAAATATCACACATTTTAAAATCATTTCTGGGTCAGGTGAGTGATTTTCATTAAAAATCTACCTTGGGTTTTTTCTGTGCATTAAAGAAACGATATATAAATTAAGTCCTACAGAACAAAAGAATGTTCAATTATTGAAATATTCCTCCTCTCCAATGCAAAACAAAGAATTTTTGCTATTACTTTGGGCTGAGTAAGAGAGATGAACATCAACTTGTGTCAACAGCATGTAACAATAAAGAGTAACTCTTCCCTGTTTGAGGATGTTACAAATTGATAGTCATATCGATTTGAATACGTCACTTTTGGAAAAATCATCAAACACGCCTTTCTCCGAATTGTTTTGAGTTTTGACATATATATTTTAGGGTGAACCAAATACTGTCAGAGAAAGTATGGGCGTAAATTAAAGGCTCTCGTAAGAAATTAATTTATATCGAAGAAATGTCTTTTGCAAGTTGGTGACTGGAAAATCGAACTGCTGGTTCTTGAAGAGGATGGTACATGTATTATTTATACGCGACACTAAAAAGGACACGTTTTTATATTTTACTTGATATTCGAACGAACATTTTATGCCTTTCACTATATTAGCGTACCTCCGAGTTGTTACCTTTTTTGACGAGTAGGGGTCGCTTTTCATGCCGTTTTTCTTAGTAAAATAAGAAAATCTTTTAGACTTTTGTCGTCCTGCATACGCTCAAAACTGTCATTTTCCCATTCCCTACGACATGTGACGTATATGTATCCTGCTAAACAGCATATTAAATATCTGTTTGGAGCCTTCAACGTTATAACGTTTTTATTATCTGTTTTTAGGAATTTTAGTGAATTTAAAAACAAACTTTCTTATCTCTTCGGTAAAACTACCTGGCTATCGAGAAGGGACTAAATTCCAGCATCGAAAGATGTATTTCTTGAGAAGACGTAGTGATGTCCTGCAGGAAATGGTGCATCGGCATCAAAATAAAGAAGACGTGTTCTGGGCGTCGGCGCCTTTGCTAAAAGTATGCAGGGTTTTCGGGCTTGCACCATTCCCATTGGAACTTAGTAACAACGGCGAGGACAATACCTCCGTTCTCGCTGTCAGGTACAGCATTGTAGTCTACTTAGTGATTATCTCTGCCATGCTATGCGACACGTTCATCATAATTGAAGCCAGCGTAGAAATGACCCTACCAAAGTTCTTGGGGGCATATTGGATAATTACCGCGTACACCATCTCAATTAATAGCAGTTTAATGTTATTTCTCAGCCGATCCAAAGTGCATCGCATGTTGTCAGATATAGTCAAATTCGACGAGAGGCTCGCCAAACTCGATATCCGAATCGACCTGCATAGGTTTCGGAAGAATGTTGGAAGACGTATGTTCGGCTTCTGGTGCGCCGTAGTCTTCTTTTTTTATTTGCAACTCGCTTCCCAGTTGCCAAATTTGCATGCAAAAATTTTCCATCGTATGTTCACTGTCTTGTACACAGCCAGCAGTACAGTCTTGCATCAGCTGCAGCACTACAATGTCTTGCAGCATCTAAGTTTGAGGTTCGCTTGTTTGAACAAAGAAATTAGTCTGAGCGCTTCTAATAGAACCTTGCCAGGCATGCTGTCGAAAGGATCCGGAATTGCACCTATGAAGCGCTGTAAGTTGTGGGCTTCCCTTTACTTAGATCTCTACAAGGTCTGCGCCTCAGTGAACAAGAGCTACGGAAGTGTGATTTTGTTCAACGACGTAAACGCTTTGGTGGACATAGTGGTTGTGCTTTTCCTCTTCGTGTCTGACTCGATGCCGGGCCCAGGAATCCTTTCAAACGTCCCTGCGGTGATGTTGACCGCTTTTTGGATAATCATCGAAGCTTTCGGTGTGGTAATCATCGTGCTGACATGCCAGTCAGCATCTGATAAGGTGGATTAAATTTTTTAAAGGTTTTTCATTTTCTTTAATGTAAAAATTTATGATCCAAAATTACATAGCTGTTGAAGCACAGAAGAATACCTTCTAAAAACTAATCATATAATATTATTTTATATAGTACCTTCTCATGTGCAGATAATTTAACTAGCAAATGCTTCAAGCTATTAAGAAAATGTTTGCGGTTGTGCGAGTCGGATTTGAACTCTTATACAATATTGATCTTAGCTAGAAATCTACTTTATATATCCATACCGTTTCTGATATGAACGATTAACGTTCGTTTTTTCAGTTATTTAATGAATCCATGAAACGCGTTTTTAAAATTTTAATTAAAAGATTGGATTTGTAATTTTATATAATTCAGTAATTAAGCATAATGTCAGCGGTTCCCAACCTGAGAGTCACATAAGGTCTGCTGCTACTCATTCTGACAACACTGCTGAAAACCATCTTTTTGAATGGGTCGCAGCTCTCTTGTGGCGTTCTGAATTGTATCAAATCATTCTCCTTCAAAGTGAATTTTAGTTCAGGAAAGAGGAAAACGTTGCAGGTTATATTATTGAAACGTGCAAATGTAACAAATATTTGTATTATATGAAATTATTATTACATATTATATTTATTGTTAAATAGATAAGGATAAGAGGGTCACGATAAGTCCGGCACATTTAATAAGGGAGCCGCGGAAGCATAGAGAAGAGATTTTCAATATTTTTTTGCTGGGCGTTGTTAATGACCGACTGCCCCTTAAAGATCATTTTAATGTTCGCGTACCACTTTGTACATTAAAAACCGATAACGAAATGAATAACACTTGTTTAAGGATTGTTTAATCATGTCTATAAAGCTAAAATGGAAAGTTTTGGCGAAGTTTTCAGTTTTATAACGTTATCCTTAGTCGTAAAATCGTGACTTTTGGTTCAAAGTTGTGAATAAAAGACGAAGAAAGAAGAAATGTTTTAATATTTAACTCCTTCAAAACATGACGTGCCTCTAGGAGGTGCGCGTACCACCGGTTAAAAATCCCTGCATTAAAATATTACCAGTGCACGGGTTGTTCAGAATGTTCTAATTTAATTTACAGCAGATAGATATATCGTTTAAGTAAGATGTAATTGTAGAATACATTTAGATAGTTAAAATTGAAAATTTTGTTACATAATGTAGTTAATAATAATTAATAATCTTTGCCTTACATAGGCGATGCTAATCGAGTGTCGCGCTCTTCTTATGTTAGAAATGAAATCAATATATCTCCAATATGGTAACGGAAATTCAGCACCAATTGCGAAGATTATTTAAGGAACGTGTAGTTTATATATCGATGGATATAATACACATTAGTCATAAAATAAGTGTTGCTATAAAATTGTTGATAAAAGTTTACTTTTAAGGTAGATGGAGCATAAAAATGGTTTAATCTAACATTTTTAAATATTCATGACTCACATTTTAATCCTAACACGACAGATTTATAATGCGGTTTTATTTTTATACATGCCAGTTTATTAATCTATAGATAATGATGTTTTATTTTTATAAATATCAGTTTATGAGTTTATGGATATTTAATCATTTACATTCCCAGCATTTTTAGTATTTGTAAAATTTCTAAATATCAGCGATATATTCTTTTAGCTTAGGGGTGTCATACTGGCGGCCCGCGTGCCACATCCGGACCCCGGAATGATTTTATCCAGCCCGAGGTAAGGGCGATCTGGGCGGCCGCCCCGGAGCGCCAAAGCTAAAGCTTCTCTTGCCCGTTGGTCCGTTTATATTTATATAATACTTGTAAGCTGCCTAAACCATGAAACATGCTGCCCTGCATGCCTCTTTCTCCTTCTAAAGTTTTTACCACCATGTGCGAAAACGGATGGAGAAAATCGGGTAGATGAAAGCAGCCGAAAAATTTCCCCCGTACGAGGGTGTCCATTATAGTTCCATATTTCACTTGGAAATGGACCCAAACTTACTAAGGGGCGCATGGGAAATACACTAAAGATGAAAGTTAGGGGCGCATGCTTTCCGTCCTTTCTCCGATCTTCGCTCGAACAAAATTTCTCCTACCCCGCTCCCGCAATCCCAATCCGGTCAGTGGCTGTCAGCATATTTGGCCCGCCGCACCAAAGAAGTTGGACAGCCGTATTTCAGCTAATTCATATAAAATTATTTATATAAGACTTTGGAAGCATTAAATGTATATATAGTCTCGATTTGTGTAATATATTGGCATATTTACCTATGTCGATCGAAAATTTTCAAAACATAGTTGAATCCTTAATGTGTTTCCTTGGCGTTAGCCTGATTGATATGTTTTATGGACCCGTAATAGAGGTCGAAAAGTAGTAGTCGGGTTTACAAAATTATCGCTGATATATTAGCACAAAGGGAGGTCGTTAGGAAATTTCAGGTCGAGAAAATGAATGCCTGTCAATATTATGGAGAGAGAACCTTACTGACTTCCGCAGACATTCGACGTTTGACGATCACCGCATTAAATGGATGAAAATACGATTCTGAAAATTATTCATTGACTGAAAATTCGAGTTACTTTTGTAGGCAAAGAAAAGTAGAAGGGAGTGCACATCTCAGAAGTTGACACTGACCAAAATCGACCTTGATTGGACCTAAGCGGGCCACACTGAAAATTTTGTCCATAATGAAAACTAAACTACTCCATTGTACATTTATTAATTACCATAAGAAATTTTAGATGCAATTTTTGTGACAAAAAATGAAGTGGCAAATAAATATAATTTACTTACAAATTTTAATTTTGTTTTTGATTTCAAAGGAATTAACCAGCTGAGTTACTCCCAGCTTCAAACGCGCCAAACAAAAGGTGTCGGCGGGCCGCATGTTGTGCACTTCTAGTCTAGAGTCTAGACTCAGGAGTGTTAGTCATAAGCATGTTAAAGTTGCATAGAATCAATTCGATCAGATATACATTTGTTTGTTGATTTTGCATAAATGACGGCTATCTCTTTTCGGTGTTATTCTCGGTAAGGTAGGGAATATGTGATGTATATTTCAGGATCAAGCTTGAGGCACTTTTTCGTGGCGTGCCCGCTAAAACCCGGTCAAGTTCAGAATTCTCCTACTCCAACGCAAAATTTAAGCTTAATCCTGTTTACTCACGCATAAAAGTTACCTTTCCATACGTTCCATCATCTTATTTTACTACTATCTTCCTTTCTTGAGATAAAGTATGGGTGTTTTCCGCTATATCTCATTGTCAGTGAGGGCATGTATTGCCCATGCAAAAAGTCGAGATACCCGAGTTTGAGACGATATATCTCGATGAGAAATGGATCGATTTTGATGAAATAAAAGGCGAATTATAGAGAATTTACCTCTACGTTTAATGATAGGCATTTCGAATTTATAAGTTGTGTAGCAGTATTTTTATGGGGCTTCGTTTGAAAAAAAGCAAGGTTTTTGCAGCTGAAAAACCGATATCTCCACTTTGAACGCTTAATACTCGGACACTTTACATGGTATCAGCATGGACTTTTCCAGAATTTAAGCAAAACCTATTATAAATATGTGTTGTTAAGCATTATTTCGTAACTGCAAAATTAATATAAGATTTTGTCAAATGTTTGTAACTCTGCTATCTTCGTCATTTGTTGGTTGATTTTAAAAGTAAAAGTACCGTTGTCACCAGATAGAAGCCTGTATTACAAATACGTAAAACGGAATACACGTAAACTATTTTCCTATTTTACACCGATTTTTATTTAGTCTTCATTTCGCGTCCCCGATATATCTTCCCCTAGCGTTGAAAACAAGAGGGAAGGAAAGAAAAAGTTGCTAATGGGTGTCCGTTGTTGCCACGATATCTACGGTAATGAGTCATGTATTCCCACAGAGTCCCTTTCCAATGCATATTAAGGAATCATTACGAATATTTAAATGATCAAGCGTGTAATGTGTGTAGAAGTGGCAACCTCGCTCAATTCTGCGCCTCTCTGCCTCCCCGTTCTCAACGTTAGGGCAAGATATCTCGGGGACGCGAAATGAAGATAAAATAAAAATCGGTATAAAATAGGAAAATAGTTTACGTGTATTCCCTTTAACGTATCTGTAATACAGGCTTCTATCTGGTGACATCGGTACTTTTACTTTTGAAATTAACCCACAAATAACGAAGATAGCAGAGTTACAAACTTTTAACAAAATCGGATATTAATTTTGCAGTTACGAAATAATGCTTAAAGACACATATTTATAATAGGTTTTGCTTAAATTCTGGAAAAGCCCATGCTGAGGCAAAATTATCATTTCGTGTCGTAAATGAATATAGTCGTCCTTACTGCCATAAATTAAGTACATTTTGAATGTTTACAGAATTCACCGCTACATAGTGCTGGCGCTCTCTCTCCCTCCCTCTCTCCCCCCTCTCTCCCCCTCTCTCACTCTCCCCCTCCCTCTCTTTCTCTCTCACTCTCTCCCTCTCTCACTCTCCCCCCTCTCCCTCTCTCAAACTCCCCCCCCTCTCTCTCTCCCTCCCTCTCCCCCTCTCCCTCTCTCTTCCGCTCTCTCCCTCTCTTTCCCTCTCTCCCTCTTCCTGTCTCCCTCTCTCTTCCTCTATCTATCCCTCTATCCTTCTCTCTCCCTTTCTCCCGCTCTCTTCCTCTCTCTCTCCCTTTCTCTCTCCCTTTCTCTCTCCCCCTCTCTCCCTCCCCCTCTCTCCCTCCCCCTCTCTCCCTCCCCCTCTCTCCCTCTCTCTCCCAATCTCTCGATCTCTCCCTCCCTCTTCCTCTCCCTCTCTCACCCTCTCTCCCTTCCTCTTTCCCTCGTCCCTTCTCGCTTTCCCCTCTCTCCATCTCCATCTCTATTTATCTGTCTCGTTTATACCTCAGCCATTTTTAATCTCCGAGAATTATAGACCTTTTAATTAATTTTTTATTTAGTTATTCAACTAATTTTCTTAATTTGTTATAAAACAAAACATACATCCCTTATAAAATATATTCATTAAACTCATATTCAAAACATATTCCCGTTAAACTAATCTAAGTCCATTAGGTTCATGGTAGGAACGAAGAAACTGCGAGCAAAGCGGTGAGGGGTTTGGGGAGCGTCAGCGAGCAGGCGGCTTGCCCCCTAATATTTTACATATTTTCTATATTTTCCGATATTTATAATCTTGTACGTGAGATCCGGTGAAACATACGTATTGAAAGCATACCTTGGAGATGCCTTGGATGACGTTCTCGATCTAAAGGCGGCGTTTCAAATCGAATTACACATAACTCAACAGTCATGGCGAAGTTCAAGTATTGCGTTTTTGAATATGATCTACGTCAGTGATGGGCAAACGATTGGTTGCGCTCCCAGAGCGCTCATTGCTCTGACTTTGAGAGCGAAGAGCTACGGAGGGGGAAACTTTTAGAAAATTTTGACCTAAGAATTCTAGGTAGTTCATATGTGGAAAAGGCGGTGCATTTGACAGGTAGTTGTAAGGTGCGTTATCAGTCGCTAGCGCTTCCCTTGCATTCCTGTAGTAGTCGCAGCCTGCTTCAAGAGGAAATAGTATTGTGTATCGTGCGCTTCGGAACCAGAGAATAAGAGCTTTCCAAAGCTGACCTCTCGTGTACACTTGCTGCAGCAGCATGATTATGAGAAGTACGCTGCAATACTCAGCACACTTCGTAATGAATTTAACAAACGACACGACAGGACAGGAATGCATTAGAAACAGAAATGAAAATCTTCGCGACACCATTATCAAATTCCCTCGATGCAAATGATGTCCCAATCGCACTTCAGTGCGAGTTTCTTGATCTTCATTGTGATCGTGAAATGAAGGACAAATATGAAGGAAGAACGAGTTTATTTCAGTTCTACGAGAACTTTCCAAGGACACGTTTCCCGAACTGCACACGTTAGCGAGCAAAATAATATCTATGTTTGGCTCAACTTACATTTGCGAAAAGCATTTTTCTCTCATGAAACCAACGAAGTCCAATGTCAGGAATAGAGTCTCAGATGGAAATCTCACAGACATACTATGCATCAAAAGTGCGCGATCTATAGTCCCGCGAATAAATGTTTTGGTGCTACGTAGACATAATCAAAGTAATGCGAGCACAATGTAATTTTCATCAAAATAAAATTCCATTGTAAAATTTACTTAAGGACTACATGTAAGTTTGTTTCCACTCTCATGCAATTTAAACACCAGCCACCCTTAAGCCTGCCTTCTGCGTCACGTCCTCGCCCCTTTCCATATCGTCCCTCTCGTTCTCCCTCCATTAGCTCCCCCTCTCGCTCAACGTTGCTCCCCCTTACGGTCGTGCTCTGAGCGTGCTCTTAGAGCGCTCTCTTGCCCATCACTGATCTAAGAGCACACCAAATTTCTTATCTCTAACTGCTTCCAGGGCTGAGATATTGAAAGATTCTAAGAGCGTTATACACAGAAAGACGGTAAGACAGAACTGGAAAATTATAAGAGTATTTACCTTATATATATATTTAGCCTCATGTTCAAAATTCTTAGAGTACCTTCAGCTGCATGGGAAATGAAGCTGTTTGTCCATAACCCTTACATAAGTTTTTAGGGGCGTTTCGCTTCCAGCGTGAGTGCCTATTACCGTCGGTCTGTCCGTCTGGCCGTCCGTCTGTTCTTCCGTCCGTCCGCATGTTCGTTCTCGGCTTCTATAGAACGGATTTTCATGAAACTTTATATTAAGGACTTATAGTCACAGATAATAAGAAAATCTCAAAAATGGAAAAGGGCTACCAGTTTACTGGTGACAACAAATGAAAGTTTCGTCACATCTCGTAAAGTATTAGTTAATTAATAGTAATTTTGGCATTATATTGTAATTTTATATTACTGTTTCAATTAATTAATTTTATACAGTTTAATAAATAGTCTATTCATTTAATTATCAGAGTATTCTTAAGTAATGCTCGTATATACTTACAGAGAACTTTATGTTAGATGTCGTAGTTGAAATATTCCATGCACACGTAAATTAGGGAATTTCATTAATTCTGTTCATTCTTCTGTCAAAACCGCTTATTATCTAAGGAAAAGAAATGGAACCCCTAATTGCTCTGGGATAATGATTTCATAAACCATTTCTTGTAATACTTCCATTACGCAGCATGTAAAATCGACTTAGAACATTGCATTTCGCGGAAAGTGTATAGAGCAGAAAGTCCATATTTGTACTTATATAGAATTCGTGGAGAGGATGTGTTGGAGACCCATGCGAAAATCTTCAGGTTTTTTGGAATCGCTACTTTTCCTTTGGAATTTTATAAGAATCACCGATTGATGCACTTCAAAACATGCTATCAGGTACTCCGTTTCCAATTATTGGACAATTCTTGGATGAAGTCATAACCTCATTAACTGCCGGATTTTGTTTTCCATCAATCCTGAGTGCACGTGGTTGATGGATGAAATTAAGTCAATTATTAGTTAACATTTGTCTTAAAACGAAATGGCATGTACAATTCCGAATTTTAAATACTGAATTCATTTACGATGATAAACCATTGTGGTTACTACATCATAATCGATGTCGACTTATTCCAGTCGTGTATAATTATCATTCATATTGCAGGATTATGTTCGGCCGGATATGAGAAGATCGTTGATATTTATTACTCGTGGAAAATTTATTAATGCCGCGGACTTAACTCGTTTCAGGCACTTCATGGTAATGAATATCGAATCGACATATGTCTATATCAGCATTGAAAGTATAATGGAAAATGCGCGTCATGATGATATTCAGTGTAGGCTTTATAAAGTGGTTTTCGTGCAAATAAAGAAATGTTTTTTTTTCGGACACATTCTGGCGTCATTCTAAAGTATACGAAGACGTATTTCAAATTAAATTTGATAAACTAATAGATATAACCGAAATAAATTTGAGAATATCATCCACGGACTTGGAAGACGTTGAATTTTTCAGAAATGTCAAGAAACATATTGAAAATTTAATACGAATCGATCGAAAGTTATTATCCTTTCATTTGAAGTTCCTCCACTTTGCAAGTCGTTCAAATAATACCTGCTCATGCACCTTGAACTTTTAATGACTTTTCTACTCAAATTCACTTCTAAAAAGTCCGTTCAGGTCGGATTGAATGGAATTTAGCTTAGAGACATGAAGCTTTCCACAGAACAAATTGAAGAATGTAATAAATTGAAAATTTATTACTAATAGATCGCAAGATCCACTTCAAGCAACAAACTGAAAAGTGTAATGCACTACACTTTACAAGTCGCCCAAACGATACCTGCTCTTGAACGCTGAACTGATACAGCCTGTTATACGGAAATTCACTTCTAGCAAGTCAGTGCTTGTCGTATAAGCTGGAACTCAATTTAGAAACATTAATCAAACAGCAGTACCTAATAATCCTTTGCATGAAAACACATTTCCACAAATGTCTAAAGTTGTTTGGACGTTAGAACCATTGCTGAAAGTCTGCAGAGAGTTAGGGCTCGCACCTTTCCCTTTGACACGTTCACGAAGCAATCGCGTTAATAACGTCAAAGCGGTTTCCAGATACAGCACCGCCGTTTACTCTATGTATACTTGTGCTATGTTGTTGGACGTGACATTCACCGTCACATATATGGAGAAAATTAGTTTCCAAATGGCCCTGGTTGTATGCTGGACACCAGCGTTGTATTTCGTAGCAATGTGCAACTGCATAGTTTTATTTGGACGCCGGACTATAGTACACGGAGTGTTGGTGGATTTTGAATATTTTGACGACAGGGTTGCTGCACTGAAGATATACATCGACTCACATGATTTCTGCAAGAACATCAGAATGCAAATATCGCTTTTTGGTCTTGTTTATTTATATATACCCTTCTGAGTATACTTTCGTTTTTTGAGATGGGAAACGTAGTCATCAAGACATCTCCTAGTGTTTATGTGTTCGTCAGTCAGGTATTTATCCAGCTGCAGCACCACCGTATTCTTCGGCTTCTGAAAATGAGGATGCACTGCTTGAATGAAGAAATACGTCGTAGTGCGTCAATTTGTACATTCGCACGTATCCCATCACGTGGATTCGAAACTACGTCTGCAGAACATTGCAATTTATGGAAATCATTCTATATCGATCTTTACAAGATTAGCCTAACCGTGGACAACATCTTCGGATGTGTAATTCTTCTCAGCGTGACACGCAATGTGGCAGACGTTGTGATGCTTTTCTTCTTTGTGGTGGTCTTTTCTGCGGGTTTACAATACCTTCCATCTCTCCATGCCACGACCTCGATCATACTTAAGCTTACCTTCGAAACTCTTGCAGTGGCTCTCGTCGTGTAGTCATGTGATTTCGTATCTGTCGCGGTGAATTGTATATTTTCTTGTCTTCATTACAACGACTCTGTTAATGACAGTTATTGATGCTTATTTCGTACGAAATGTTTTACTCGTTGGATAGGATGATAAAGATAAGGATTGTTCTATTGTTTGATAAGCACCGTGTTCATAGATTATTTTGAAATATACCATTATCCTTTTAAACCCCTTTTTATTCTACTTTTCTCATATAATTATTAATAATAATTCAAATTGCTTCTTATAAATGATTATTTCATACGTTTTCCGTGCAGAACGTCATAAATTACATTAAATGCAATGTATGATCTAGAATTCCGATCGGATTTGAAACAAATTTTCCCGGGCAACGCCAGGAATTTCTGCTAGTCTAACATATAAAGGAGAATGTTTGTAAGTATGTTCGCTTTGAATGCTTTTAATACGAGATAGGGAGGGAGAGTGATGGATGGTAACGGAGGGGAGAGATGGAGAGAGGGAATTAGAGGGAAGGGCGGAGAGAGGGATGCAGAGGGTGGGAGAGAGGGAAGGGAGGGGAAGAAGGGAAGTAGAGGGTGGAAGGGAGGGGGAGGGTGTTTAGACGTTATTTTCGTAAGATTTTCTTCATCATCTAAATAGGAAAATGCGGAGCGGTTTTCTTCATTTTTGCTTTATTCGACGGGTATACTGTGTACTATCTTATTCTTGCGATGCTTACGTTACACGGTCGAAGTTTTAGATTCACTCAATCCGTTGACATTCAACGGGCACTCCTGCTAGTTGTTAATATAAATCTCAATACGTTTCAATTAAAACGAAAGTTTTAAACTCCCAGGTTAACTTGTCAAACAATCAATACAATTTCCGTGGCGAAAATCAAGAGGAAGGGGACTTTTTCAGTTCCTCTCAGAAAATGTGGGCGTAGTGGTATATCTGCATGCTATTTTTGCTCTGTTACTCTGACCGGTAATGAGTTCTGGACCTGCATTCCATTCCGTTACATCCGAAATTACCCCGATTAGCAGGTGTTTTCGTAGTTTGAGCATTTTTCCACGAGATATAGTTTTAATAAACAAGAACGCCGTAAGGGATTTGGATAGAGGACAAAAGGAAGAATGTCGGAGGGTAAAGATAACGGCAACAATTTAGAAGTTCATGAAAGTATTTACGTGAGATTTCGTCATCTGCCGCAGTGGAATATGAGGAAAACGAGAGCAACATTGAAGTCCATTCCGATACGCCTCGTTAGGTTAACATCTGACACAAGCGAAAGCATTTAACACAGGTAATACCGACCGGAAAAATCGATAAATGTCTTTCACTTTCACATATTCAACTCGTGCCACAACTCGGAGAAGTTCAGATATTCCCAAATTTTATAAATTATAACTTAATTCTGTTCAATAGCTATTCACCGTTTGTCACGATTTCTCCTAAGATATGCACATATGCCATGCGTTCGATGCATGTGTCAAGAATTATCTTTCATCGGAAGTGTTGCTAATTAATACCGAAATGATAGAAGAAACCATTTTACATTTGTATGATTTATAACGATTCGAGTGCACTTTACAAGTATGGGTTCATATCATCGTATATGCAAAGCAGCACTTCGTTATTAAAGGATTGGAAATTCTCCGGAAACTAGGTGGGGTTACAATGCAGTACATTGTAATGAAATTCGCAATTTCGCAACGTTAGCATCGTAAAAATATCGGCGTATTTTAATTTTCCGAACATAATTTCGCGACATATCGGCTTCGATTCAGATTCTATTTTCAACAAAAATAAACTTTCAGCAGTACACACAAAATCTCTAGTTCGTACCTCGATTCGAAAAAGTTTTTAAATGGAAATAAAAAAGATTCTCATATACGTTATTACCACTTCTGCCTATCGCCGATTTAATGAGCCTAGAAGATAGTTTATTTTTAAGTTATTGAGCTACGTCAGAAGGCTGGACATTAATTACTAGAAACATGGCTTACGTAGCGTCGTTTATGACACTAAGCTCTGAAACTGAACTAATTGTAATAATAACTGTTAGAGCCATTTTTTATAATTCGACAACAATAAACATGCACCTTTTATTGTTGTGTAATATCATTCATCTCATCAGAAGGCCATTCTGGAGAATATAATATAAAAATAAGAGATATCATTCCATTTTGTTTTGCCTTTTAAGCCAGTGGTTCTCAATCTTTTTTTTAACTGCGTCACCCTATGTCCAGTTCATTCATTTATGTGTCACCCCGTTCACAAATCCATTAGCTTCACGCCACCTTTAAAGATAAATTGGACTCTCCTTACCACATAAAGATAAAATGCTGGAATTTAAATTAGTACGATTGTTTATTCTCCTGGTTTTATTTTTGTTTATAATCCAGAATATTATACACTGTGAATTTATCATATATTCGCGTCACCCCTCAAAAGCCGTCGCGTCACCATGGGGTGTCATGTCACCCCTTTTGAAAATCACTGGCTTAAGCCTTAGAAACGCGCAATGACATGGACTCGGGGTCACCTAAAACGTGCATTTTCAAAATATTTTTTATCGAGCAAGAAGAAATGTCCATTCTGAATTTTATTTATCCTATTAAGAACAAAGCGTAATAATTGATTGGTTAAACTCTTGTTATTGTTGAATGTGCGTAGGTCCGAATAAAGCGATTCATGGGCCTCACGCGTTCAAGGCCACAGCATAATCATAAATTTCAAAAAGAATTTCAGAAAAATAAGCCTTGAACTTTTAATGCAATCTATAATTTTATCACAAAATAACAAATCATCAAATATAATAGAAATATTCGAGAACAAGCGCTTTAAAATACCTACCTCTGGCATTTCTAATAGCCACAATCTATCTATCTATCTATAGATATCTATAAAGTGTCTGTCTGTATGTTTGTGCGTTTGCGCATGTGTGTTTCTTAAAGCTTAGCAACTACGGCACGTAGAAACAATCGGAATAAAGTGTTAAGTTGTGTAGTCAGGAAAATCAGGAAATTCCGGAAAATCAGGAAATTCAGGAAATTCAGGAAATTCAGGAAATTCAGGAAAATCAGGAAATTCCGGAAAATCAGGAAATTCAGGAAAATCAGGAAATTCCGGAAAATCAGGATATTCAGGAAAATCAGAAAAAATTCAGGTAAATCAGGAAATTCAGGAAAATCAGGAAATTCAGGAAAATCAGGAAATTCAGGAAAATCAGGAAATTCAGGAAAATCAGGAGATTCAGGAAAATCAGGAAATACAGGAAAATCAGGAAAATCAGGAAATTCCGGAAAATCAGGAAATTCAGGAAAATCAGGTAAATCAGGAAATTCAGGAAAATCAGGAAATTCAGGAAAATCAGGAAATTCAGGAAAATCAGGAAATTCAGGTAAATCAGGAAATTCAGGAAAATCAGGAAAATCAGGAAATTCAGGAAATTCAGGAAAATCAGGAAATTCCGGAAAATCAGGAAAATCAGGAAAATCAGGAAATTCAGGAAAATCAGGAAATTCCGGAAAATCAGGATATTCAGGAAAATCAGAAAAAATTCAGGTAAATCAGGAAATTCAGGAAAATCAGGAAATTCAGGAAAATCAGGAAATTCAGGAAAATCAGGAAATTCAGGAAAATCAGGAGATTCAGGAAAATCAGGAAATACAGGAAAATCAGGAAAATCAGGAAATTCCGGAAAATCAGGAAATTCAGGAAAATCAGGTAAATCAGGAAATTCAGGAAAATCAGGAAATTCAGGAAAATCAGGAAATTCAGGAAAATCAGGAAATTCAGGTAAATCAGGAAATTCAGGAAAATCAGGAAAATCAGGAAATTCAGGAAATTCAGGAAAATCAGGAAATTCCGGAAAATCAGGAAAATCAGGAAATTCAGGAAAATCAGGAAATTCAGGTAAATCAGGAAATTCAGGAAAATCAGGAAATTCCGGAAAATCAGGAAATTCAGGAAATTCAGGAAAATCAGGAAATTCAGGAAAATCAGTAAATTCAGGAAAATCAGAAAAATCAGGAAATTCAGGAAAATCAGGAAATTCAGGAAAATCAGGTGAATCAGGAAATTCAGGAATATCAGGTAAATCAGGAAATTCAGGAAAATCAGGAAATTCAGGAAAATCAGGAATATCAGGAAATACAGGAAAATCAGGAAATTCAGGAAAATTATTTTCCTGTTTTTCCTGAATTTCCTGATTTTCCTGAATTTCCTGATTGTCCTGAATTTCCTGATTTTCCTGAATTTCCTGATTTTCCTGAATTTCCTGATTTACCTGAATTTCCTGATTTCCCGGAATTTCCTGATTTTCCTGATTTTCCTGTATTTCCTGATTTTCCTGAATTTCCTGAATTTCCTGAATTTCCTGATTTACCTGATATTCCTGAATTTCCTGATTCACCTGATTTTCCTGAATTTCCTGATTTTCCTGAATTTCCTGATTTTCCTGAATTTACTGATTTTCCTGAATTTCCTGATTTTCCTGCATTTCCTGATTTTCCTGAATTTCCTGATTTTCCTGAATTTCCTGATTTTCCGGAATTTCCTGATTTTCCTGAATTTCCTGATTTCCTGATTTTCCTGAATTTCCTGATTTTCCGGAATTTCCTGATTTTCCTGAATTTCCTGATTTTCCTGAATTTCCTGATTTTCCTGAATTTCCTGATTTTCCTGAATTTCCTGATTTTCCTGAATTTCCTGATTTTCCTGATTTTCCTGATTTTCCTGAATTTTCTGATTTTCCTGAATTTCCTGAATTTCCTGATTTTCCTGAATTTCCTGATTTTCCTGATTTTCCTGAATTTCCTGATTTTCCTGAATTTCCTGATTTTCCTGAATTTCCTGATTTACCTGATTTTCCTGAATTTCCTGATTTACCTGTATTTCCTGATTTTCCTGAATTTCCTGATTTTTCTGATTTTCCTGAATTTACTGATTTTCCTGAATTTCCTGATTTTCACGAATTTCCTGATTTTTCTGAATTTCCTGATTTCCCTGAATTTCCTGATTTTCCTGATTTACATGAATTTCCTGATTTTCTTAATTATCTACATCTTATACACAATGGGAAAGGTGGGAAAGGACTACTTCCTTATCTGTAATTGGACGGCGGGTAGTGATTAAACTACGCGTATTTTCCCAAGTAGATTTGAATCAAATTTGGTACGATTGTGGAGAGCTCCCCGAAATAATTCATACGTAGTTTTTGTTTCTCTCTGCCCGTTGTATTCAACACGGCGGCCGAGTGAATTCTTAAAATGTAGTTGTGTCGATTGGCATCTTTTAAAGGGAGATGGGTAACCTGTACATTTTATAATGTTTATTTTAAGGTCAATATTCTTTATCCAATTTTCAGTTTATTACACATGTAGAAGTTAAAAAAATTTTTTTTCTGTGATATCTTCCCTAACAATGGGGAGTTTATTTCAATTGACTACATTTCAGTTTTAATAATTATCCATTTGACTAAAGGATGTAGTGTAAGATACATATTATATTTCTATAATTAATAATATTTATTTATAATAACAATATATTTAATTTTAGTATATTATATATATATATGTAAGCAGTACAATATTACAAGAATAGTTAATTGTAATTGTAAATTCAATTGGAAAACCCTTTGTTCAGAGTAATGGCCAAGTAAAACGACCACATTTCTATAAATCTTTTATTTGGATTCTTTCACGATAACGATAACTTATCTGCATACTTACAAGGGAAGGCACCCAAGTGTAAGTGGCGGATCACGACCAAACTTCACAGGATGAAAGAGGACAAAAAAGAATTAGACATGTATTTTCGGAAAGGCGTCTAAAGAGCCCTCGTTTTGGAGATATTTGCATTGAAAATTGGAAAACAAGTGGCTTGTACTCTAATACTATGACGAGCGACACCCTGAAAACAGGTGGCGGTAGCCTAGTGATAATGTGTCGGCCTGGGGAAATTGGGTCGCGGTTTCGATCCTCGACATCGCCGAATTTTTTTTCTTCTCCAATCAATGTTTTACGACTTTAGTTTTATGTAACTTGTCCAAATTACATCATTAATAATTTTCTTTCTTTTTACAGGTCAGTATTTTCATTTTAAATCCATTCCAATGCACTTTTTACGACATACTCGGATTATATAGATACTTGATAAATATATACAACATTTTCTAAGCACACTCTCCTCGATATTTTCATTGTAGAGTTGCATAGTTTACGTGCCGAATAAGGATGCCACGTTCCGACGGTTTCTCGAGTCCTTTCGGCGCGTCCTAGCGGTGGGTCCTACCGGGTGGGGTCGCTTTTCACTCGCTCTCCTAGGGATGAATTAGGTAGCGGCCTCCGTCTCACACGGCGTCTGCATAGTCTGTCAGAGAACCCGCAAAAACCAATGTTCCCCACTTCACGGCGTGCAGCCGACAACAGGCGACCACATGTGACTAAAGGCAGATGCACAATTGCCTGGGAACGAGAACGGCAACGCGAGGAAATTAAATTAAATAAATTTTAAACGTATACATGCGCGCCGCCAATGTTTTCGTTGAAATCTATTATTTGCTATCGTTACTTTATTATCTTGTTATACTGTTATCATTGCCGTTCTTTATTAATTAACTGCGGATAATTAACCGCAGTAGCGATCGAATCCTCACACATTGTTTCTTTAGGCGAAATGACAATTTGAGGCGTAAACGTGAACGTGTCGCGTTCTATTCTGCACCGATAGGGTCGCTACCGTTACCGTTAGCGTTTCCTACCGTTCACTTTTCCCGTTCTTGTTCTCGTTCCCGGCCAATTGTAACTAATGAGGCAATGGCAATGGCGGTATAACCATTACATATGAATAAATTACGGTTTCCTAATCCATCCCTAGGAGAGCGAGCGAAAAGCGACCCCACCCGGTAGGACCCACCGCCAGGACGCACCGAAAGGACTCGAGAAACCGTCGGAACGTGGCATAAAGTGCTCCTTATTCGGCACGTAAACTATGCAACTCTACAGTGAAAATATCGAGGAGAGTGTGCTTAGAAAATGTTGTATATATTTGTCAAGTATCTATATAATCCGAGTATGTCGTAAAAAGTGCATTGGAATGGATTTAAAATTAAAATACTGACCTGTAAAAAGAAAGAAAATTATTAATGATGTAATTTGGACAAGTTACATAAAACTAAAGTCGTAAAACATTGATTGGAGAAGAAAAAAATTCGGCGATGTCGAGGATCGAACACGCAACACAATTTCCCCAGCCCGACACATTATCACTAGGCTACCGTCACTTGCTATCAGGGTGTTGCTCGTCATGGCATTAGTTAACAAGCCTCTTGTTTTTCAATTTTCAATTGCAAATATCTCCAAAACGCGGGCTCGTTAGACGCCTTTCCGAAAATACATGTCTGATTATTTTTCGTTTTCTTTCATCCTGTGAAGTTTGGTCGTGATCCGCCACTTACACTTGGGTGCTTTCCCTTGTTAGTATAAAAGTAGATATGTAACATTATCAATACAAAATACTACTATCTTATGCATTAATTAGATTATCCACGTGTACTCTCGTGATTTAAGAGGAAATTCGATAAAACTTGTGATGATATATCCCCAACGTATGTCGGATAGAAACATTCATGTGTACTGGTATTTTGCTGACAAAGCAGCACAAGAAAATTATCAGAGGAAGTTTCAGGAGGAGGTGACGATAGATATTTAATATTTTAAAGGGAAATTTGAATAAAGTGAATTGTGGCATATGAGTGTAATGGATATACGATCTATATTGGTCGATCAACACATTAAATGGAAGAAAAGTTGCAGGCGCGCCTACAATAATTCACTGCCTGAGTTTCAGTTTCGCAGAAAGTGAAGAATGTCAATATTTCATCGCACGTTCCCCACACTTAATTCTCCACGGCAACACCAAATATGGCCCATTTAAAACCTAAGAAAACAATTTTTTAATCGCGATGACATCGATAATGTTATCATCGACCTCCGACAGCCATGGAATTTTTTAGCTATTCAAACAAATTAAATATTAATAAGATTCAGTCGTCGGGTTAACATTCTTCTTCGGAAAGAAGACGATATATCAATTTAAAAGTAACTGATAAGCGTTTTCTTTCAGTTTACGTATGCACTGTGTAGGGAGAATATGGTTGAAAGTACTCCCCAGTGAATTCAAAGAAATTTTTTCTATTGCATGTTATGAACTTTTGGGGTTTACTAATTTTGTTCAGAGAAACTTAATCGCAGAACGTCTATTGAACTCGAAAAGACATAAATCCAGCGTAGAATAAATCCATCTCTCTAGACGCCCAAAAAATAACATGCCTGAAATGTCATTTTCTGAATATTCGAAAGTGTTCTGGACGTTAGCCCCTTTACTGAAGGTCTGCAGGTGTTTCGGACTTGCTCCTTTCCCGTTGGACTTTCCATGTGACGTGTACCGCTACAAATGGGCAGTCAGGTACAGCGTCACTGTTTACTTGTTCACTATCTGTTTTATCTTATGGTACGTGAGATGCACACTCACAAGTATGAACTTAATAGATCTTGAGATGGCAGTATTTATTTATTGGACATTGGTTCAGTTCTCCATTACATCGATCACCTGTTTAATTATATTCATCCGCCGATCTACGGTGTACGGTGTCTTGGTCGATTTGAGTGCGTTTGACGTGAGGTTTGTTAATATGAAGACGTGTGTCGATCCGTACAGTTTTCGCCAGCACATCAGAAGATTGATGTCCTGTTTCTGGATCGGTCTGTTGACTGTTAGTATTTTGGTCATGCCTTTTGTGACGTTGGACGGATGCGGTATCGTTACGTATTTCCATTTTCTTTATTCGTCCTCCATTCTGTTCTTAGTGCAGCAGCAATATTATGGTATCTTGAGGCATCTGAAATTGAGAATGTCCTGCTTAAACAAAGAAATACGTCGGAAAACATCGGGAAGTTTCTCAGCCCGCATGGTGTCGAAAAGACTAGGAATCACTGTGACCAAGATATGTAAGGTGTGGATGTCCCTACATCTAGATCTCTACAAAATCAGCATCACTGTCAACAAACTCTACGGAGTAGTAATCTTGCTCAATGTGACATATAGCTTTGTGGACATAGTAGTAGTGCTTTTCCTCGACGTGGTTTCCTTTCTATCAGACAATGCGCTGATGTCAAACCTCCATGGTAAGATCGCGATCATAATTTGGGCCTTCTTCTATTCGTTTGGAGTTGTCCTGATCGTGAAGACATGCCAATCCGCATCTGATGAGGTAAATATCGCACTATTAAAATTATTGATGTTATAATAATAATATTTGTAAATATAGAGTTTCATTTTTCTGCAATTAAGAAGTGCCAATGGTTTGCAGCATAAGCATTTGTTATGAATTGGAATCAGTGTCTAATCATAAAGTTAATTTGTACATACAGCTTACAATTAGTTTCGTAGAAGAAAATATTCTTTTATGGTACATTTCAAAATGTTTCGTATGAGTATCAATAAAAATAGTGTTTCTTGCGAGTATTGACGCCCATGTATGGTTGATTCTTATGAATATATTTGCTTTATTTAGAGTATCAATCTGAAATTCCATTACCTCGTACGGAATATGCATAAGGAAATTGTGCAACGTTTTTACCAGAAGAAAAGTATCCATCCGACAAATACAAATAATTCGCTGCATACATTTATCCTATTTAATACAAAAATAAGAAAAAGGTATAACTGATGGCAAATTCGTTTAAGATAAATCTCAGTACTATCTTATTTTTTATTAAGATTCATTCCCAATATGTGGTGGAGGGTGACACGTGTGTTTCCACAATTTTGGTGGACATAGATATAATCACAAGGGGATGGCTGGAGGAAATTTCAAAATCAAAAAGCCTTTTAATTATTTGAGGGACAAAAGTTTTATTAATAAAATGTATACAGTATGAATGAAAAATGACCTCCTGTAGACAGCCGATTTGATAAGAAATTTTTATATAATCAAAATAAATGGATTTTTTATACCCGTACTGAAAAATGGATGATAACACTCGTGTAAACTTCTTTCCCCCCAACATAGCAGTAAAAGGAGATTTATAGTGAACATTACGGGATGAGGTGACGACTGTTTTTTAATGTATTAGAAGGGTAAAATGTATTTGTGTAGGACTAAAGTCAATTTGTGTAATAGACTTAAGAGATATAAAATCGAATTTTATCGTTCGCCGCAGTTAAATGATGATGGCCGAAACTACAATAAAAGAAGTTGGTATTGAGTACAAATGAGCGTGTTTCTTGCATTGGCGTAATTGAAAGAAATGATATACGTGTTCGTGAAGAAAATTCCTTTTAAAGTTCTTTTCTTCGTAATAAATAAATCATTTCTTCCTAATTAAAAATATTTCATGCACATGTGCGGAAATTAAACGCATTTTATATTTGTCTATGTTAGCAACAATGATGAAGTAGCCATGCAAGAAATTTTCAAAGTCAGCTGGAACTAACAAGTGGACTACGCCACATTCGGATAGTCGACCTTGTTTTTTTGCGAGAATTTATTGTCACATGTATAATAGAAATTCTGCAAGTAATACGACCCGCATCTCAAGCGTTTTGTAGGAAAACGCTATTTGAAAGTCACAAGCAGAATTGTTCCTGCGAATTCCACGATCAAGCCTGGTAACCGAGGTGGTTAGATACAGAGGATCCTGCACCGGGATCCGGGGTTCGAATCTCCGTTGGTGACAATTTTTCTCCCAATTTTTTACATATTAGTTCTTACTATTATTATTTAATGTTAGTTACCCACGAAGTACATTATTTTAAAACTAATGTAATAGACGTTCAAATATGAACGGAAGAATTATAGATAGATAGGTTATTATTATTTTCATTTAAAATAATTAATAACACACTTTTGCATATGAAATATTTTGTCATATACAACATTTCTAGTTAATATTCCCTCTCACACCCTCTCTCCTCCTCCCTCTCCCCCCCCTCTACTTCCCCCTCTGCCACACCCTCTCGCTCCACTCTGTACCTCCCCTCTCCCTCTCTCTCGTATTAAAAGCATTCAAACACGGTTGTACCCATAAGGATTGAATTAACAATATGATATAGAGATCTAACAATGGAATTGGTAGGCATGGCAACATCCCGTTAAAATGGTAAGATTTCCTCAAACTGTGTGAATTAAACGTTTACATTGGGAAATTTGGAACAGAATAAGAAACTTTATAATGTTTTCTTAAATATTGTTCATATCCGAAGATTGTAGGCCAAATATTACTAATTTAATCTAAAAAAGAATTAAAACTTTCACGTCGTAAAGCCGATTATACGTGTTAACTTATTGGAAATGAAAATTATCCCTTGGCGTCGAACCCGGGTCTTTGATCTGGAGTTCGATACATTAAAACGTTTTGTTATTATAACATAATGCTATCCTGAAAATTTCATCAAATTCGGTTCAGTCGTGTGCAGGATATTAAGATTCAAAAGGCATTACATGACAAAGGGACAAAGTGACACTGTCTTTTATATTAATGTGATTATCTCCGGTGCAGGATCCCTGTATCTTACCACCTTGTTAACCATGCTTCGTCGTGAAATTGGCAGGAACAATTCTTAAAACTGTTTGTGATTTTGTAATAGCCTTTTTTCTCCAAAACGCTTGAGAGGCGGGTCGTATTACTTGTACAATTTCTATTGTACATCGAATACTAAAGTCTCACAAAGGAACAACATCGGTTATGCGAATGTCGTGTAGTCACCTTGTTAGATATTCTTGTTTGATTTTCTTGATAACGGTTACTCCTACGATAAAAATGCATAGGAAATAAATACTATGCTATACTTGTTCTACAAGTTTTATTTGAAAACTATTTTGATATGACCAATACTTTACGAGATATAACGGAAAGTTCATTTTTTTGTCAACAGTACGGTGGTACCACTGATTGGCTTTGGTGAGTTATTTATGTAATTTTCTTATTGTATTTTACCGAAGTCTGTCGTTGATATGCATTTTCAGAATTTTGCTTACGTATCAACGAAATATATCATATCTGTAAGATATTTCTAGACGAGTGGACGACAGATACGTAATAACTGTTGACTGCCCCAGGATAAAATCGAAAAGCGCCAATGACTGTAATGCGGGGATGCAAAAAACCTTTCACACACGCGGGCCGAATTTGATGGTTTACATATATGATACTTATCCGAGGGCCGGAATTATTTAGAATAATGTAAATTAAACAAGAATATCACTTTTGGGAACAAGTTAAGGCATTTTTATGCGCGTTTTGCTTCCAGCGTGAAGGCCTATTATCGTCGATTTGTTCGTCTGTCCGTCCGTCCGCATGTTCGTTCTCGGCTTTTACCGAAGGGATTTTCATGAAATTTGATATTCAGGACTTATAATCAAAGATAATAAGAAAATCGCGAAAATGAATCACGTGCGCCAATCAAGGGTACCACTTAACTGGTGGCAAAAAATGAGTTTCGTCATATCTCCTAAAGTATTTCTCTTATAAAAATATCTTTCAAATAGAAATTGTAGAACTCATAAATATGAGTAGTTTCTTTCCGATACATTTTTTTCCTAGGAGTAGCCGTTATCGAGGAAATCAAACAAGAATGCCTTAATTTGTGTTGAACAAATTTTATTGCATGGTTACTTCTTAATTGTTGTTAACATAAACGATCTTAGAAATAAACGTTGATTTCCTTACGTGTGTATGTAATATTATTAAATAGGAAGAAAATGGACTATTTATGACGAAGGAATACTTTTAAAACGCTTTAACTTATGTACCGTTATATAATTTCTAATCTAATCTAATATTCCATTGCACGAAACGCGCCCATATGTGATACGTAGTACACTTTCCTAACTTGTTAGTTATCAATAATCAAACGCAAAATTGTCACCCCTATACAATGTAGTGCGACTTTGAATAGGCGTACAGCTTTTGAAAGAAGTTGTAAAAGTAAATTTTTTCAGGAGTACATATTTGCTAAAAAAAGTATGTTTGGTTAACCTTAGCATTTTGCACTCTCTATAATTTTCACTTCATGAATTACCAAATTGTTCTAACTTAAACATCGTTAAATATTTACATCGTGATACAAAATCGCAGGCCGTAAAATCATCAATAGAGGGCCGCAAGTGGCTAGTGGGTCGCACTTTTTGCAACTCTGTTTTAATGGATACAAAACCGAGTTTTATCGATCACCAAATAGAAAGGACGAAAGTGTATGCGAGCTGTAAATAGCTTATTGCCTAAAAATTGGACTTTTGTAAGTGTAATTAATATTAATCTCCAACATTCTTTAGAATTTTTTCAGGATTTTTTTCAATGAAATAGGGACTCATTTTAATATAAAAGTTATTAAAATTAGTAAGGAGATGACATATTATCATCGATCACTGGCAAACAAAAAATATGAGTATATTTATCGAACAAATATTAATACTATTTCAACGCTCGTCAATCATGTTCTCCTTGAAGAAGCACGATCATTTCAATATTGGACTACTTAATTATGCTTCTGGTCAAGTGGATGAAGTGTCATAAGCATGTTCAGGTGGTTCTCGTATACATCGTGTCAAGGGAATAAGACTTGAAATTTCCTTCCAGTATAAGTCTACGTAATTTCTCCTGTATCGTGTTATGAAATTTTAGAGGCTCATCTTAATTAATCTCGAAATTTTTTGCGCGAACTTATTTTCAATACATTCATGCGAATCGACTGAGTTTCAGTTCAGACGTATGCATCTCTTGAGTGAACGAAAGAATACCTTCCCTAGCAGCTCGAAAGTTTTCTGGACGTTAGCACCCTTCTTAAGGGTCTGCAGGTTCTTCGGACTCGCTCATCTCCCTTTGGATGGTCCATGTGAAGCTGTAAGCAATCATACCAATAAATATGTAAAATACAACGTCGTCTTTTTATTAGTGCTTTTCTGCGCCATGTTGTGGTACACATCATACAGTCTCTTAAACATGAATATATTTGAGCTAAAAGTAGCCATGGTTATTTGTTGTGCAGTCGTTCAGGACTTTATCACAATGAACAACAGCTTAGTTTTATTTATACGCCGATTCATGGTATACGGTGTCTTGGTCGATTTGGTGAAGGTAGACGGAAGGCTTGCGTATTTGAAGATCTCTTATTAGCATTTCTTATTCATCGAATACATTACAGGAAATCACAAGGATAATCCTTTCTATTTACAATGACTGTAATCTGTTCTTAGTCCAGCAGCAGTTCTACGTTATCTTGAAGCATTTGAAATAGAGGATATCCTGTTTAAATGAAGGAATACGCCAAAGCCCGTCGATAATGTTCTCATCACGTATGACGTCGAAAGGTTTCAGAAACGCTGTGGCCAAGCGATGTAAAGTGTGGATGTCCCTACATCTAGATCTGTACAAGCTCAGCGTGACTGTGAACAAGCTGTACGGAAGTGTAATATTGTTCCACGTGGCGTACACTTTGATAGAGTTGGTTATAGTACTCTTTTTCGTCTTATTGGGGTCTGCACAATCACCAGACCTTCGTAGTAGGATCATGCTCCTGATATGGGTCCTCTTCAAAACGTATGGAGTTTTTCTCATCGTGATATTATGCCAATCTGCAACTGATGAGGTGAATATCTATTTTAAATGTTTTTAAGTTAATACAACGTTATGACGAAGGTTATTAGTTCATTATTTGTGAAATTGCGTTGAGGCTGTAGGATAAATATTTCTTATTATTTAAATGGAATCTTATAATCTTTGGTAAGCAATGCTTACAACAATTATTGGAACTTGTGGAATCGAATCACAATCAACTATCATACTCGCCATCCTGCAACATTGAATGTATTTCAGAATGGACAAGTTCCGCATAGCTTCTGGCCTTCATTAACTGCTTGATTTTGTTTCTCCATCGATCCAAAATGCACGAGCACGGGTTTCATCGAATTTGACGAGAGCCTCGTCGAAATCGGAATAGTTGCGCACGGTTTTCGCAAGCGCGTTGTAAGGCAAGCGATAGGTTTATGGCTAACCATCTTGTTAATTTGTCTTCTGGGCAACCCTTTTTTTCGATTAAGTATAACTGAACCGCATTAAATATGTGGCTTATAATACTTAACACTACTGGAACTACAGCCTCGATCGAATATTTACACTGCAACGTTACGCAGCACTTGTACCTCAGGATGGCGTGTTTGAACGATGAAATACGTCGGAACTCGCGCTTCGCACGCATGCCAGTTAAATGGTTCAGAATCGCTCAGGTGAATCGATGTAAACTGTGGATGACCCTCCATCTAGATATCTACGAATTCAGCGTGTCTGTGAACAAAGTGTTTGGAAGAATAATCTTGATCAACGCGACCTGCGTTGTGGTGGACTCTGTAAACGTGCTGTTCTTGCTCCTGTTGGCTTTGCCGACGGGCGATGTCCCGTTTTTCGAATTCTCTAACGGGATGATGATTTTGATTTGGGTAATCTTCGAAATTTTAGGAGCGGCAACCATCGTGCAACTGTGCAAATCTGCACCTGATGAGGTGAACTGAGTTTTGAAAGTATTGTTAGATCTTTTTATGTAATGTTTAGTTGCTCTCTAAATATTTTAACTTCCATAGTAGTGAAGTTTTTACATCAGGTTTGATTTTATTTGATAACATTCTTTAGTTATACACTGCTAGTTATTTCTCCTATTAGAATTTCGTTAAAAACACATAGGTAAACTATTTAATCGATTATGAGTGCAGTTTGAGTCAACATACCTAGCATTTCTACTTATAAAATTTTCTGAGAATTTTACCGTTGAATTCTCTTGGGCATATAATGTACTATTTACCATTCCCGGTAATAATGAAATTGAAAATGCCGGAATATCTTTTATTACATTAGTAATTTGTAAAATAAATTACATATAATTTCGGAGTATTTATCGATGAATAAACAGAAAAAGTTCTCCTTCAAGTGGTTATTATGACTTAAATTGAGAGAATAGGCATAATTCCATTTGGACTATATTTGAATCGAATTCATTGGCATGTGAAAAAAACGAAATATCCAAGCTGAATAATTTAGATTTA
Source organism: Uropetala carovei (assembly GCA_036926305.1). Lineage (NCBI taxonomy): Eukaryota > Metazoa > Arthropoda > Insecta > Odonata > Petaluridae > Uropetala > Uropetala carovei. Next base: position 1,415,765 of record JAXCHB010000003.1, read on the forward strand.
TTTGTTGTGATAGGATAGCGTTAAAACCTTTTTTTAGGGAATTTTGGAGAAAAAACTTTACCCTTTACAGGAGCAATTTTCTGTTTTTTGGACTAATTTTTGAAATATGATTCTCAATTTCTGCCATTAAAACTAAACTAACGGAAAACGTGTTCCCTGAGTATTGCAATAAGTTGAAATACGTATATTTATCCGAACAGGCCAGACGACTACGCATATCATAGATAATCAAGGTTAGGCAGACGTAAAAGTGGAACTAATAAGAAGCTAGGTAGTAATTCTTTAGTAAATCAACGTTAAGTGAAAATCGTTATAAATACAATATATCACCCTCAAAATCTGCACGGTATGGAGAATAATCAAACTTTCAACGAATACTTTCTTCACAAATAGGAAGGTCTTAGGTTGCTTTTTAATCCCAAATGTTTTATATTGATTGTACAAAAAGCAAAATAACTTTTTATGCTAATGCATTGCCATCTAGCGATGGGTCAGGAAGAACGGTACAGTTCTTTTCTAACTGTTCTGATGCCTAAACTGTTCAATAAAATAACTGTTTTCATAGACTTCCTGTTCTCATAGAACAGGTAACTCTACATCTTATACACAGTGAGAAAGATGGGAAATGACTACTTCCTTATCCGTAATTGGACTGCGGGGACTGATTAAACTACGCGTATCTTCCTGAGTCCTAATATTGATTTGAATAAAATTTGGTACGATTGTGGAGGACTCCCAGAAATAAGTCATACGTGGTTTTTGTTTCTCTCTGCCTTTTATTCAAAACGGCAGCCGATTGTATTCATAAATACCATGCATCATCTAGAATTCCAATCGGATTTGAACCAAATTTTCTTGGGCAACGCCGGGTGTTTCTGCTAGTCGGGAATAAATTGATGTCCCCAACACTTGATCTTCTCCATAAATAGTTTGTCAACTAAAATCAAATAAATACGGCGATAAGAACAGTTCAACTTACTTGCTTCAGCGCTAGCGATTCAATTGTTGTCAATACTACGCGTGCGAGCTTACCGCTAACCGTTAATTTCGACGAAAATTGAATATCTCTTGAATTATTTCTCATATGCAAATTCAGTTCAAACAAAAGTTGTAGAAAAGATAACATCTAAAATATATATATATCTATATATATATGTATACACACACCATAACTAAGACTGACAAATTGAGAGGGTAATTACTGGTTAGTAGACGAGTATTTTAGCAGAAGAAATGCATATCCGGTTCCGCTTAGTTTCCGAGATAATGATCATTTAAAGCACATGTAAACGCCTGTACATAGGCAAATCTTTGTGCATGCAGGTATCTGAGTCGAATCGGGCACTGCTGATGACCTATTCTTATTTTCGGGCAGCATGCCTTACAATTAGTTTAAACCGTGAACCTATCTTTGCCATTAGATTGATACCCCCTTATTGTTTTGGTGTAGTGAGGAAAAGGAGTGGTGAGCAAGCGAAGCGAGTGTATTTAAGCTCGGCCCAATTCACTAGCTAGGCAGTATTTCTCCGTAAGAGAGCTTTTTGTCTAGATTGTTGAGATCATTAATATAGCCATCTTGTGCTTCTTTTTGCTTGTCGATATCTGTGCAGTGTGCGGTCCTGCCTCTGTTTTGTTTGAGTGTTTGTGATAGGAATTACGGACCCCTTAAGGGCCATTCCTGTCCTCTCGCCTCCGACCTACGACGACGGGGTCTTTCCCGACCCTTCCCTCGTGTCTTCCCTCTAACTACCCCCGACCTCCGTGAGGATGCCCAAAAAGGGATCCTCCTCTAAGAAGGCGGCCGGCCAGGTCCGCAAACCCACCCAGCTCCCCTCCGAGGGATCCACCAGGCCGGAGACCGTCTCCGCAGTCGCCGTGGGCCACACCATCCGGTTTGGCCCCATCCACCTGCTGGCCGCTCCGCCCGCTTTCGCCTCCGCAGCCCCCTTGCCCGCTGCACCCGCCACGCCGGCTGCCTCTGCCGCTCCACGCGCCCCCTCCACCTCCACCGCCGCTGCACCCGTGGCGGTCCCGCCTTCAGCTGCCTCTCCTTCTGCCGCATCTGCCACTCCTGCTCCTGGCTCCGGTCCTGTGGGGCCGGCGGTAAGTTCTTCCGTGCCTCATGTTCCTTTGCAGGCTTTGATGGCACTGCAAACTTACGCGGCGCAACAATCAAGCCCGCTCATACTAGCGACTCCCAGTCACGCAAACGCGTCCCAGGAGATCGGCGACGGCTTCACTGTCGTCGATACCAAGGCAGGCAGCCTAAAGAGGATGATGACTTCCTCCACGGAGTCTCTCACTACCACCTCCAACCGTGTCACCCCTATCTCGGCCGGGGAGACAGTTCCGATGGACGTGGCCGCTCCGCCAAAGCCCGCGAAAATTCCGCCCCTCCTTCTGAGGGAAACCGAGAACTGGTAGGAGACGTACCGCAAGCTCGGCAGCGCGCTTGCGGTTCCCCCGGTGTGTAAAGCCCGCGGGATGAATACGATGGTCCTCCCAGTGTGCGAGCGCTGCGGTCTATCGGGCAGCCCGCGAGGTCCTTAAGACTCTGGGTTTACCCTTTTCCGGGTACCAGCTGTCGGAGGACCGCCTCCCCCAATAAACTGTCCGGGGACTTCACTCGAAGGCAGAGTCTCTAAAACAGGCATTGGAAAATGTCGGCTGGGAGGTTAGATCGGTTGCGCAGTTGACCACCACCAGGCCTACCCAGACCGACAGGGCTTTGGGGTTGAGAACTGTCCCCAAAAGACCGACACCCGTCTTCCACGTGATCCTCGAGAAATGCGAGGATCACGCAGCGTTTCTGAACATCTCTGTTCTCCTGCGATGCTCAGACGTCCAAATCGCCCCCTACCGCAAGCCTAAGAGCACAGTTCAGTGCCAGCGCTGCCAGGGCTTCGGCCACACCCGAAATTATTGCGAGGCCCTTCCTCGCTGCTTTAAGTGCCTCGTGCCGCACCTTACGCAAGACTGCCCGAAAAAAGATCGCGTTGCGCCTCACAGTGGGACAAATTACGGAAAAGCTGGTCATAAATGAAAAAATCAAAATGTCAGATATTTCCTGTTTATTACTCTAAATGTAGTCTAAAACGACCTACGCACAAAGTATCGGTAATAAAACACTCCTTTTGTGCAATCTCTTGACATTGTATCATTTCAAAATTGGTGGCCTACAGTAACGTTTTCTTGGCGTCTAGTAGCGTGTGAGTCACATCGTTGTGGTTTGCCTTCGTTAATTCCTTTTAACACTTATATTGTGACATAACTTTAATATGGATTCTGTTGCTGGGGGTATGTTAAAACTTCATTATACATTTTAAAACTTTAATCATTCATTTGTATTTTTTGGAATTACAAATTTCATTTGTATTTTTTAAAGGTTTTTTCTTTGACTAAGCATAAAATTTAAAATACGTATGTAAATATTTTGTTCATAAGGACTTTTAGTATAGTATTAAGATTTATTAAACAAACTTTTATACTGGGTAATAAAGCGTAGGCATTCTATTTTCTGAAAATGTAAAAACATTTTGCGCATATTTGCGCCAAAAAATTTTTTTCTTGTGTATATAAGTTTGTGCGACACTATAAATTTGAGCTGATATTTGTCATACAATATTAGTTGACAGTATGATAATTAACAAATTAAAACTATAAACTATATTCATTATAAATAAACTTCTATGTAATGCGGCGTACTGCAAACATGCTGAAATTAATACAATTCTACGGTAAAATCTTTATTTTCTATTATTAACAAATAATTTTTTACGGTACAAGAAAAGGCGCTAATATATTCCCGCTGCAACAATAACAATGCTTTTAACGCTTTAGAAATGTTCAAAATTCATTTTAGCAATGAGAAATTAATATGTTTTAAAATACTTTAGTACTGAGAAATTGTTCGTTTTTTTGAAGTTTTGCTTAATTTATCATACAAGCTGCCTATTAAAAAATGGCAGGCGCGAACTGACAATGAGATTGAAAAAAATCAGTGGCGGTAAACAAAGAAAGAATTCAAGTGGAATTAAAAAAAAACAATTGGCCCTTCTTGTTGATCGGCCAAAACCGGGCTATGGAAGTACTAATGATGGTAATACTGCCCGCACATTTTTTGCAAATCCCGAAATATCTTCATCGATTACAGGAGTTGATTTTCAAATAATCAAGAGATTTGGAACCATACCTCAGTCTTTGTCATCCATCCGGGTATGACATAAATATAACTGCTTTTAAAGACTATGCAGTATCAACAGCAAGACTATTCGTGGAAAAGTACTCTTGGTACAACATGCCGACTACTATACACAAAATTTTAATTCATAGCGCTCAGGTCATATCTGCGAGCATATTACCTATAGGGCAGTTATCGGAGGAGGCGCAAGAAGCCAGAAATAAGGACATTAAAATTTTACTTGAGGGATTTTCACGTAAGATGTCTAGAAGGAAGACAATAGAGGATCTCATCAAGAGACTTCTCATATCTTCTGATCCTCTCATTTCTAGCATGAAGAAATTACCTCAAAAGAAAAAAGCGCCTTTCCCTAAAGAAGTTTTGTTATTGTTGATGTCTCCCAAGATCGAATTATCTGAAACTGAAAAGGAGGAAACAGATTCGTATGATTCCGAAAACAGTGATAGCAATTAATTTTGTATATTATGTAAATAATTTTATCTTTGCAAAAACGATTTCAGTAATTAATTTCCTGCGTTTCTGAATACATTTTATCTTTGTGAACACGATGACAGTAATTAAGTTTGTACATTTTGTAAGTAACGATCTAGTTCTTTAAGAACAAAGTCCTCTTAATTAATACATTTTATCTTTGTGAACACGATGACAATAATTATGTTTGTACATTTTGTAAATAACGATCTAGTTCTATAAGATCAATGCCCTCTTAAGTAATTTTTTGTGGTTTGTAAACCTCACGATTTTTTAAAATGTTGCAAATACAATTTGAATATGCCAAGTAAATTAGATTACTTTTTTCACTATTAGCATAATTCACATTCGTAATTGTTATGCATTTTATTTTTTAATATATTTTAGATCATTACTGGTAAATAATAAGAAGCTAAAATATTGCTACATGTACCGACTGAATACAATTGCATTTTAGTTTTCAATTTCATATCAATGCGATTGGATAAATTTAAGTATATTGCGTTTCTTGAAATTTGACGTATGAAATGCGCTTCAAAGCGTTAAAATTTCGCCTAATTTTTTTATTTACATTATTTCCTCTCAATAGTGCCTCATTATTTGACTTTAGTTGAGAATATATACCTTCCCTATTTATGACCATCTTTTTGGTAATCCGTCCCACTGTGCGCCGGCGCAATGCGTGAATTGCAAGGCTTTTCACCCTGCCAACTATCGGGGATGCGTCACATACAAGGCCATCTCCGCAAACCGACGGAAGCGGACCAATGTAGCGTCGCGCGGATCAGCCCGCGCGACATTTGTCCCCCCCCCCCCCCTTCTTCAAACGCGTGGTTTCCAAACCACGCGACTCCCGCTCCAGGCGCAACTAGTGCATCTCCATACGTCTTTTCGGCTGCCTCCCATCCTTCTCTCCCCACCCCTCGGCCGGGTCCCCGGCCATTCCAATTCCCTTCCCCTGATCCCCGTTGCGCTGGAGCGCAACCCTCTCCTCGCCCGACCTCTTCTCCTTCGGCCTCAGTGCCTCCCTCCGCTCCCGCCCCTCCCTCCACCAAGAGCCCAGGTCTCGGCGCGTGGATGATGGGCCTCCTAGATAGCCACGCGAGTCTTCAAACGACGGCCGAGAAAAAGCTGTTTATTCTGATGGAGATAAGAGCAATCCTCTATAATGGCTATTAATCAAAATTTGAAAACTCTATCCTTGGTGTCTTGGATTGCCAATGGAATTCGCGCAAGGGCAACTACGATGTTGTCGCCCTTCAGGAGACGCATCTCTCCCACACACACAAGGTTTGGTTTCCAAACTACTCCGTTTATCGGCGAGATCACACTGGTCGTAATGGCGGTGTGATTATCGCAGTGAAATCTTCCATTTAACACTCCGTACTGAACTCGGATGCTCTTAGCACGCTGCAAAGCATTGGCGACCTGCACATATACTCTGTCAATCAACCTGCCTCCAAGAGGCTCCAGGTGGCTGATCTGGAGCGTCTTGTATCCGACAAGCCGGTAATATACGTGGGCGACTGGAATTCCAAACATCAGGACTTCGGATGTTGTCATCGGAATTCTAACGGAATCATTCTCCGTAATTTTGCGCACACGGCAATGGCCTCGGTAGAACCTCCCTTTGAGGCCACTCACTTGGGGTCCCGGGGACGTCTGAGCGATGACATTCTCGACTTCGCCCTGACGAAAAATTTTTACAACCTTACAACCTCACTACCCCACGAGTCATTAAGGCGCTTACCTCTGACCATTATCCTATAAGGATTGACATTGCGACGGATCACTCGCTCGCTCCGCTTCCCAAACCCATCATCCGAACGGATTGGAGACTGTTTACCTCATTGACTGAGGAGACGTTCGCCTCATTACCGTCCCTCACCGTACCCACGGAGAGGAGCGTCAATGCGCAGGTTAGCCGGATTACGGGTGCGATGAACAGTGCTTACCGCCTGGCATCGCTCCCGCGTCCTCGTGCGAAGCCTGTGATTCCTTCCCTACCCCAGCCTCTCATTGATCTCATTCGGGAGCGAAATCGCGTTAGGGGACGATGGCAGCGAAATCGCGACCCGTTGGACAAACGAGAATACAATTACCTCTCTCGCCAGGTGAAGAGAGGTATGACCGAGCACAGCGGTGAGGATTGGGGGAAGAAAATCTCCTCCCTCTCGCTGGAAGATAAGTCGACTTGGTTCATGGCCAAGCGACTGACGAGGAAGGCGCCGTTACCCACGCCCCTCAGGCATGACGATAAACTCCTCCATGACGCTGAAGCCAAGGCGGAGCTTTTTGCCGAGCAGCTGGCCAGCACCATGACGTTACGTATGGACTGGACCTATACTAAGACGGACGAGGAGGCGGATGAGAATTTAACCTCTCTCTACCTTTCTCCCCCACCACCCCCAGTCCTTGCAACGGACAAGGAACTAAGACTCCTCATCAAGGGCATTAATCCGCGGAAGGCCCCCGGTTTAGACGAGGTCGGGAACCGAATGATCATGGACCTTTCACCATCAGCTGTTTCTTGCATCACCCAGCTCTTCAATGCCTGCCTTTCCATCTCCCACTTCCCCTGGTCGTGGAAGAGAGGCCGCGTGGTCATGATTACTAAACCGGGGAAGGATCCCTCGCTCCCAACCAGCTATCGACCTGTAACCCTCTTCTCCAATCTTTCGAAGCTGTTCGAAAAGATTACCCTTACCCGTTTCCATCACCACATCCGCTCCCATGATCTCATTCGGGCGGACCAGATGGGATTTAGACAAAAGACCAAATTCTTCGTTTGGTGGAAAACATAACTGACGGCTACAATGCTCGGATGCGAACCAAGGTTCTCTTCCTTGACGTGGCGAAGGCCTTCGACCAGGTGTGGCATGAAGACCTGCTACTTAAACTTGCCGCAATGGATTTTCCATTGTATCTGCAAAAGCTAGTCTGGAGCTTCCTCTTTGGAAGATCCCTGCGAGTCGCGGTAGACGGCCGGCTTTCCCAAACCAGAAGGATTACTTGTGGTTACCCCCAGGGATCCACTTTGAGTCCTATCCTCTTCAACCTCTATTTCAATGATCTCCCATCATCTCCACATACTCAAGTCTACATGTTCGCGGACGACACTGCGATTTCATCCCAATCGCGGTTCGTCGACGTGTCGGTAAGACGTATACAAGATCACCTGAATCTTCTCCAAAAGTGGACGCTGGATTGGAAGATCGACATAAACGCCGACAAAAGCGTGCATGTCAACTTCACAAGACGGCCCAAATTTCAACCTTCTTTCCGCCTCCAACTGAGGGGCTCCATGATACCTTTGCTTTCCAGCCACAAATTCTTAGGGTTACACCTCGACAGTAAGCTCACATGGGGGTTGCACGTACAGCAGAAACTGCGTAAAGCATGCGGCGTGAGGAAATTTCTCGCGCCGCTGTTAAGCAAAAATTCAAAATTGAAATTGGGTGACAAAATCGGGCTATATACCTCTATCATTCGGCCAACCCTGCTGTACGGCTGTGAGTTGTTTGGCAACACGGCAAAGACGCACAGAAACAAACTAGGAACATTCCAAAATAAAACACTGCGCTTCATCACAAACCAGCCCCTACTCGTTCGGGCTTACGAAATTAGAAATGCACATCGGATCCCGGCCATACACGACTTCATTCGAAGAAGAGTCGCGAGCTTCGAGAAGTCCCTTGCAAATACTCCGCACACGATTAATCTTTGGAACTATGACGCGGAAAAGAAATGTACATTTAAACGACCTAAGGAAATACTCCTTATTTAACAATAATAGGGTTTTACTCTGTCTCGCTGTCCTTTTCCTCATACTAATCCGTTCACTTCCATCATGTGGTTCTTAAAAAATGTCATGGGAGCAAGTCTTCCCCCACCCCGCAGGAAGTCACTGCGGGGTGGATCCTGCTCACCTGAGTCCAACTAGGCCAGTTGTTCCGCCCATCCATTCGGGTGGAACGTTTATTTTTTTGAAAAGAGTTCCGGATACGCGGGGTAAAAACTGCCCGCGTGCTTATGCAGCCGAGCTGGCTATTATTTGCGTAACGTACCCCTGGCGGGGAAGCGACCCGCCAAGCATTCCTTCTCCGCTAGCCCTCTCGGCCAGCGGTCGTCACCGGGCAAAGCCGCCCGATATCTCCCCTACTATTCCGCCACCAGCGCAACAAGCTGGTGTTTACAAACACCGGGGCGCAAGCACCGCCCCGCTGCCTTCCCCTATTCCCCTCCCGGCGAAGTCAGCTCGGCGGGTTCCTATGCAAGGCCAGGTAGCCTGCTCCCCCTTCCCTTTCCTATCCCTCTTTCCTTGGTTTACCGTTTTGTGTTTTTGTTTACATCGTATCGCCCCCATGACAAACTCCGCTCGCGGAGTCTTTCGTCTGCTTGCTCCGCTCTCGACACCTTCTAGGTAACACGGTATCTAGACAATTAATTCGCATCCACACACAAAGTTTATAGTGCCATTAAAGTCGAAAGGGGCAGAGGAATCTCTCCCGGAACGACTTCCTAACTATCTGTGCGGCGACTTCCGCACAAGCCAGGAGACTCAACGGGCACTAGCTAGGCATTTGTTTTTTGAATCATTTACCCATACTACTACGACTCACTACATTGTTGGTTTCCATGTTAACTGCGCTGTTCGTTATAACATGGAGCGATTTACATGGTCAGAGATGGCTGAGATCCATATGGTTTATGGCAAAGCGGATGCAAACGCCAGAAGGGCTTTCCTGAGAGACACCTATCACATCACACTACCTTCGCATCCATTGATCGGCGTGTGCGAGAGTCAGGTACGTTCAAATCACGAAAGCATTATTGCGGGCGCACGCTTTGAAGATGAGGTTTTGGTACGATTTGCAGACAATCCATCAGCGAGCACTCGCTCTGTAGCCAATGCCATAGGTGCAAATCACACCAGCGTTTGAGAAGTTATGATCAAAAACTTAAACCCTACCACCCTCAAAAGGTACAAGCTATACGACCAGCGGATTATCTGGCAAGAGTGGAATTCTCTCAGTGGTTTTTGCGGCGCAGCGCTGAACAACCCGTTTCCCGCACAGGTCTGCTACACTGATGAGGCAACTTTCACTCGTGAAGGTATGTTCAACAGCCGCAGTATTCACATCTGGGACGAAGAAAATCCGCACGAAGTATTAATCCGCGTCTATCAGCAAATATTTGCCATCAAGGTGTGGGCAGGAATAATCCACGATTATTTTATCGAACCGTACCTACAACCGGCACGGATATCTGGAGCAGCTTACAGGATATTTCCATAGGAGGTAATATCTGAGCTGCTGGAGGATGTGCCTTTGGGAATCCGCAGGGAAATGTGGTTCCAACACGACGGGGCACCTGCTCATTTCGCTAATCCTGTCCAAGAGTACCTTACTCAGACATTTGGTGCCCGACGGATCGGTCGGGGAGGCCTGTTGGTTGGCCTCCTCGATCGTCGGACATGAACCCCTTTGATTTTTTTTCTATGGGGGAAGTAAGCAGCATTGTTTACGGGATCCCTGTTGAATCCGAAGAAGTCCTGGTAGCATGAATAATCGCAGCTTTCGACGATGTACGCAGTACGCTTGGTATCTTTGAGCGGGTGCGCCAGTCAATGGTACGCCGATGTCAGCTTTGCATCGCTGGTAATGGGCGACATTTCGAGCAACGGTTATGATTTATGTAAATTTTCAATAAAACCTGTTAATGCTCAGTGCCATTTAATTTTCATCCTTAATCTTCCCTGAGAAATCGCGGGGTTTTTATTAGAGCGAAGACATCAAGTATAAACATGTGATAGAACGCACGGAGGTTTGCCTACATACAGGCGTTCACATGTGCTTTTAATGCTCATTATCTCGGAAACTAAGCGGAACCGGACATGCTTTCCATCTGCTAAAATATTTGTCTAGTAACCAGGAATTCACCATCTCAATATGTCTGTCTTATATATTTACACTGTTTTATATATGTATGTATTTATATGTGTGTGTGTGCGTGCGTGCGTGTGTGTGTGTGTTAAAAAAAATTCAGTTTTAAGCGAAATATTTAAGAAAAAGAATGATTTTACAAGAGTAAACAGCTACTTTCGGTTGACCGATTGTTATCAAAATCTTTAAAATCTTAATAATATATACAAAATCACAAATTAAAGTAACGATATATGAATTAAGTCCTACAGTACAAAAGAATGTTCGATTATTGAAAAATTCCACTTCTCGAATGCAAAAAATGAATTTTTGCTATTACTTTCTGCTTAGTAAGAGAGGTCAACATCAATGTGTGTCAACAGCATGTAACCATAAAGAGTAACTCTTCCCTGTTTGAGGATGTTAGAAATTGATAGTCATATCGATTTGAATACGTCACTTTTGGGAAAATCATCAAACACGCCTTTCTCCGAATTGTTTTGAGTTTTGACATATATTTTAGATTGAACCATATACTGTCAGAGAAAAGATCGGCGTAAATAGTAGGCTCTCGCAAGAAATTAATTTATATCGAAGAAATGTCTTTTGCAAGTTGGTGACTGGAAAATCGAACTGCTGGTTCTTGAAGGGGATGGTACATGTATTATTTATACGCGACACTAAAAAGGAAACGTTTTTATATTCTAAATGATATTCGAATGAACATTTATCCCTTTCACCATATTAGCATACCTTCGAGTTGTTACCTTTTTTCACGATTAGGAATCGCTTTTCATGCCTTTTTTCTTTGTAAAATAAGAAAATTTTGTAGACTTCTGTCATCTTTCATACGTCCAAACTGTCATTTTCCCATTTCCGACGACATGTGACGTATATGTATTCTGCTAAAAAGCATATTAAATATTTGATTGGAGCCTTCAACGTTATAACGTTTTTATTATCTGTTTTTAGGAATTTTAGTGATTTTAAAAACAAACTTTCTTATCTCGTCGGTAAAACTATCTGGCTATCGAGAAGGGTCTAAATTTCTGCATCGAAAGATGTATTTCTTGAGAAGACGTAGGAATGTCCTGCAGGAAATGGTGCATCGGCATCATGATAAAGACGTGTTCTGGGCGTCGGCTCCTTTGCTAAAAGTATGCAGGATTTTCGGGCTAGCACCATTCCCATTGGACCTTAGTAACAACGACGAGGACAATACCTCCGTTCTCGCTGTCAGGTACAGCATTGTAGTCTACTTAGTGATTATCTCTGCCATGCTATGCGACACGTTCTTCATAATTGAAGACAGCGTAGAAATGAACCTAGCAAAATACTTGGGGGCATATTGGGTAATTACCGCGTACATCATCTCAATTAATAGCTGCTTAATGTTATTTCTCCGCCGATCCAAAGTGCATCGCATGTTGTCAGATATTGTCAAATTCGACGAGAGGCTCGCCAAACTTCATATCCGAATCGACCTGCATAGATATCGGAAGAATGTTGGAAGACGTATGTTCGGCTTCTGGTGCGCCGTAGTCTTTTTTTTTTATTTTCAACTCGCTTCCCAGTCGTCGTATTTGGATGCAAAAGGTTTCCATCGTTTTTTCGTTATCTGTTACACGACCAGCAGTATCACCTTGCATCAGCTGCAGCACTACAATGTGTTGCAGCACCTAAATTTGAGGTTCGCTTGTTTGAACAAAGAAATTAGTCTGAGCGCTTCTAATAGAACCTTGCCAGTCATGCCGTGGAGAGGATCCGTAATGGCACCTATGAAGCGCTGTAAGTTGTGGGCTTCCCTTTACTTAGATCTCTACAAGGTCTGCGCGTCAGTGAACAAGGACTACGGAAGTGTGATTTTGTTCAACTACGTAAACGCTTTGGTGGACATAGTGGTTATGCTTTTCCTCTACGTGTCTGGCTCGATACCGGGTCCAGGAATCCTTTCAAACGTCCCTGCGGTGATGTCGACCGCTTTTTGGATAATCATCGAAACTTTCAGTGTGGTAATCATCGTGCTGACATGCCAATCAGCATCTGATAAGGTGGATTAAATTTTTTTTTCATTTTTTTTAAAGTAAAAATTTCTCATCTAAATTTACATAGCTGTTGAAGCACAGAAGAATAACTTCTAAAAATTAATTATATAATATTATTTTATATAGTATCCTCTCATGTACAGATAATTTAACTAGGAAATGCTTCAAGCCAGTAAGAAAATGTCTACCGTTGTGCAAGTCGGATTTGAACTCTTATACAATATTGATCTTAGCTAGAAATCTACTTTACATATCCACACCGTTTCTGATATAAACGATTAACGTTCGTTTTTTCAGTTATTTATTGAATCCATGAAACGCGTTTGTTAAATTTTCATTAAAAATTGGATTTGTAATTTTATATAATTCAATAATTAAGCATAATTCCAGCGGGTCCCAACCTGCGAGTCACGTAAGGTCTGCTGCTACTACTTCTGACAACACTGCTGAAAACCATCGTTTTGAATTGGTCGCAGCTCTCTTGTGGTGTTCTGAATTGTGTCAAATCATTCTCCTTCAAAGTGAAGTTTAGTTCAGGAAAGAAGAAAACGTTGCAGGTTATATTATATATACTTACAATTAGATGTAACATTTAGATGAAACGTGCAAATGTAACAAATATTTGTATTATATGAAATTATTATTACATATTATATTTATTGTTAAATAAATAGGGATAAGAGGGTCAAGATAAGTCCGGCTCATTTAATAAGGGAGCCGCGGATGCATAGAGAAGAGATTTTCAATATTTTTTTGCTAAGCATTGTTAATGACCGAGGACCCCCTAAAGATCATTTTAATGTTCGCGTACCACTTTGTTCATTAAAAACCGATAACGAAATGAATAACACTTGTTTAAGGATTGTTTAATCATGTCTATAAAGCTAAAATGGAAATTTTGGCGAAGTTTTCAGTTTTATAACGTTATTCTTAGTCGTAAAATCGCGGTTTTTGGGTAAAAGTTGTGAATAAAAGACGAAGAAAGAAGAAAAGTTATAATATTTAACTCCTTCAAAACATGACGTGCCTCTAGGAGGTGCGCGTATCACCGGTTGAAAACCCTGCATTAAAATATTAGCAGTGCACGGGATGTTCAGAATGTTCTAATTTAATTTACAGCAGATAGATATATCGTTTAAGTAAGATGTAATTGTAGAATACATTTAGATAGTTAAAATTGAAAATTTTGTTACATAATGTAGTTAATAATAATTAATAATCTTTGCCTTACATAGGCGATGCTAATCGAGTGTCGCGCTCTTCTTATGTTAGAAATGAAATCAATATATCTCCAATATGATAACGGAAATTCAGCACCAATTGCGAAGATTATTTAAGGAACGTGTAGTTTATATCGATGAATATAATACACATAAGTCATAAAAGTAGTTTTTCTATCAAATTGTTGATAAAAGTTTACTTTTAAGGTAGACGGAGCATAAAAATGGTTTAATCTAACATTTTTAAATATTCATGACTCACATTTTAATTCTAACACGACAGATTTATAATGCGGTTTTATTTTTATAAATTCCAGTTTATTAATCTATAGATAATGATGTTTTATTTTTATAAATATCAGTTTATGAGTTTATAGATATTTAATCATTTACAGTCCCAGCAGTTTTAGTATTTGTAAAATTTCTAAATAACAACGATATATTCTTTTAGCATAGGGGTGTCATACTGGCGGCCCGCGGGCCACATCCGGACCCCAGAATGATTTTCTCCAGCCCGAGGTAAGGGCGATCTGGGCGGCCGCCACGAAGCGCCAAAGCTAAAGCTTCCCTTGCCCGTTGGTCCATTTATATTTATATAATACTGGTAAGCTGCCTAAACCATACCAGTCATGAAACATACTGCCCTGCATGCCTCTTTCTCCTTCTAATGATTTTACCACCATGTGCGAAAACGGTTGGAGAAAATCGGGTAGATGAAAGCAGCCGAAAAATTTCCCCCTGACATGGGTGTCCATTATAGTTCCGTATTTCTCTTGGAAATGGCCCGAAACTTACTAAGGGGCGCATGGGAAATACACTAAAGATGAAAGTTAGGGGCGCATGCTTTCCGTCCTTTCTCCGATCTTCGCTCGAACAAAATTTCTCCTACCCCGCTCCCGCAATCCCAATCCGGTCCGCCAGTCAGTGGCTGTCAGCATATTTGGCCCGCCGCACCGAAGAAGTTGGACCGCCCTATTCTAGCTAATTCATATAAAATTATTTATATATGACTTTGGAAGCATTCAATGTAGGTATACTCTCGATTTGTGTAATATATTGGCATATTTAGCGATATCGATCAAAAAATATTCACATAGTTGAATCTTGAATGTTTTTCCTTGGTGTTAGCCTGATTGATATGTTTTATGGACCCTTAATAGAGGTCGAAAAGTAGTAGTCGGGTATACATATATTAGCACAAGGGAGGTCTTTAGGAAATTTCTGGACGAGAAAATGAATGCCTATCAATATTATGGAGAGAAAAACTTACTGACTTCCGCAGACATTCGACGTTTGACGATTACCGCATTAAATGGATGCAAATGCGGTTCTGAAAATTATTCATTGACTGAAAATTCGAGTTAATTTTGTAGGCAAAGAAAAGAAGAAGGGAGTGCACACCTCAGAAGTTGACACTGGCCAAAGTCGACCTTGATTGGTCCTAAGCGGGCCACACTGAAACTTTTGTCCATAATAAAAACTAAACTACAGCATTGTACATTTATTGTACAGCATCGAGGTATACTTGGAAAATCGAATTACTTGAGGCGACGTGATAATTACTCGGAGGAAATCACACGTAGAAATCGCTGGAAAGTGCGTCAAGAAGACGTGTTCTTGGCTTCCGCCCCATTGCTAAAATTATACAGGATTTTCGGACTAGCACCTTTCGCATTGGTACGCAGGCAGGACAGTGAGAACGATGCTTCCAAACTCGTTCTTATATACAGCATCGCAGTTTTCTTGGTGGTTATCTCGGCTATGGTATGGGACCTGAGCGACATGCATGCAGACGCTGAAAAAAGAGACCTAGTAGTATTCATAAAGATAAATTGGACAATGACCGCGTACATCATCTTAATTAACAACTGCTTAACTCTATTTCATCGCCGATCCAAAGTACACCGCTTGATGACAGGTCTTGTAACATTTGACGAGAGGCTCGCCGAACTCGGAATCCGAATCGACTGGAATAATGTTCGCAAGGGCGTCAGGATGCAAATGTTCGGCATCATGGTCGTCACTTTGATGCTTTGCTCTCTGTCTTACACTTCGCACCCATTGCGTCAGATGCAGAGAGGAATTCATCAGTTTATCGCCCTTTTGTATACGACCAGCAGTATAGTCTTGCACCAGTTACAAAACTACAACGTCTTGCAACACATTAACTTGAGGATCGCTTGTTTGAACGATGATGTCCATCGGAGCTTCTCGAATGGATCATTTTCTGCTATGCCGCCGATTGGAGTTTCGACTTAATTTTTTTCACATTATATATTTCAGATATCATCACATTTAATTTTGTCATTTTTATCGTTGATGGTGCGAAGTCCACTTTTGATATACGGACTGTTTAACCGGTGGTGCATTATTAACGTGCACAAATACACCAAGAAAATATATAGTGAAACTACAAGCCCATAGCTTCACATTAATGCGGCGAAATGGGCATTGAATTCCATAGTAAATTCCACAATAACATAACATAAATTTTCAATTAAAGCCCACAAAATCTATACTTTCCGCATTGCTGTCGTGATGTCTAATAAAAAATTCTCGTTGTTGTCCATTTACAAGGTTTAAGTGGACAGATATTACGTAGGATAATTTTTGGTGGAACTACAACATTACTAGTATATTTAGGCTATACCTATTAGTTCCTTTGATGTGGAAAACAGCCCACGTTACACCAATAGATAAAACGGGAAGTAAATTAAAAGTGGAGAACTACCGCCCTATATCGTTGACGTCAATCCTCTGTAAGGTTTTTGAGCACATTATCGGTAGCTAAATAATGCGATTTTTCGAAAGCAAAGATGCGCTTAATAGAAAGTGGCATGGTTTCCGGACAAGAAGGTCATGCGAGAATCAGTTAGCTCTGCTCACACAAGATATTGTGAAAGCAGCGGATAAAGGAATACGAGTTGGTGCAGTATTTTTAGACTTTAGGAAAGCCTTCGACACCGTTTCTCAGGTGAAAATTGTCCAAAAATTAAGGGCTTTTTCAATTAACGAGAAAATTGTAAATTGGTTCGCCTCGTTCCTTTCCGATAGAACCCAGAGAGTACTTCTCGAAGGAGTTGCATCAGACTTCGTCAAAGTGACTTCCGGCGTGCCTCAGGGAAGTGTAAACGGACCTCGGTTATTCTTGATATATATAAATGATTTAGCGGATAATATAAAGTGTAAAGTTAGACTCTTCGCGGATTACACACTTGTGTATGGAGAAATCAACACAATACACCATCTGGGCAATTTGCAAAAGGACCTTCAGGCTATGACGGAATGGTGTAAAGATGGCAACTCGACCTGAATATAAAGAAATGCGCCGTTATGAACTTCACGCGCTCCATGAATTTCAGCCGTTACCCATACCAAAAATCTGAACTAAAGCTAAAATACGTCAATAGCTACAAATACCTAGGAGTAACTCTCAGTAGCAATTTTTCTAGTAGAGAGCATATCAAAACCGTTATAGCATCGGCAAACAGAATTCAAGGGCTTTGCTCTACAGTCCTGCGGTGTTGCCCCTCGAATGTGAAGGAAATCGCATACTTAATACGACCCGTGGTGGAATACTGTAGCGCCGTCTGGGACCCTTTCGAGAAGGGCCTAACTGGAGAGCCCGAAATGGTTCAGCGTAGAGCGGCTAGATTTGTAAAAGGAGTATATCGGTATGATGCGAGTGTATCAGAGATATCGAGAGATTTGATATGGCAGACGTTGAAGAGTAGAAGAATTGACTACAAAAGGACACTATTTGAAAAATTCGAAAGCTCCGAATTCGTTGAAGACGTACGCGACATAGTCGTCCCCGTCGGTGTTAGTGAACGTAATCTGAGATCAGAGTACAGGAGAAAATTTGTCAAAACAATCACCACAACAGAGAAATACCACAGATCCTTTTTCCCAGACGCGATTTTGATCAAATTTCGTACACTTACTTGAGTTTACGCCTTCAATAATACCAAATTGCTCATATTTCCCAAAAATTGAATATAAGGCTAGTTTACTCTAGGCAACTTTAACAATAATTTCATTTTCTAGTAGTTAATGTGGTCATCTAAGAGCACACCAGATTACATATCTCTAACTGCTTCCAGTGCTGAGATATTGATATATTCTAAGAGCGTTATACACAGAAAGACAGAAGGACAGAATTGGAAAGTTATAAGAGTAATTACCTTATATATATTTAGCCTCATGTTCAAAATTCTGAGAGTAACTTCAGCTGCATGGGAAATTATGCTGTTTGTTCCATAACCCTGACATTCGTTCTTAGGTGCGTTTCGCTTCCAGCGTGAGCGCCTATTATCGTCGGTCTGGCCGTCCGTCTGTTCGTCCGTCCCTCCGCTTGTTCGTTCTCAGCTTCTATCGAACGGATTTTCACGAAACTTTATATTAAGGACTTATAGTCACAGATAATAAGAAAATCTCAAAAATGAAAAAAGGGGTACCAGTTTACTGGTGACAACAAATGAAAATTTCGTCATATCTCGTAATGTATAAGTTAATTAATAGTTACTGTGGCATTATATTGTAATTATATATTACTGTTTCAATTAATTAATTTTATACGGTAAAATCAAGTCTATTCATTTAATTTTCAGAGTATTCATAAATAATGCTCGTATATACTTACAGAGAACTTTATGTTAGATGTCGTTGTTGAAATATTTCATGCACACGTAAATTAGGATATTTCATTAATTCTGTTCATTCTCCTGTCAAAACCGCTTATTGTCTAAGGAAAAGAATTCGAACCCCTAATTGCTCTGGGATAATGATTTCATAAACCTTCTCTTGTAATACTTCCATTACGCAGCATGTAAAATCGATTTAGATCATGGCATTTCGCGGAAAGAGTATAGAACAGAAAGTCCATATTTGTACTTATATAGAATTCGTGGAAAGGATGTGTTGGAGACCCGTGCTGAAAGTCTTCAGGTTTTTTGGAATCGCTACTTTTCCTTTGGAATTTTATAAGAATCACCGATTGTTGCACGTCAAAACATGCTATCAGGTACTCCGTTTCCAGTTATTGGATAACACTTGGATGTAGGCATAACTTCATTAACTGCCGGATTTTGTTTTCCATCAATCCTGGGTGCACGTGGTAGCTGGATTAAATTAAGTCAATTATTAGTTAACATTTGTCTTAAAACGAAATGGCATGTACAATTCCGAATTTTAAATACTGAATTCATTTACGATGATACACGTTGTGGTTACTACATCATAATCTATGTCGACTTATTCCATTTGTGTATAATTGTTATTCATATTGCAGCATAATGTGCGGCCGGATATGGGAGGTTCATTGATATTTATTACTCGTGGAAAATTTATTAATGCATCGGACTTAACTCGTTTCAGGCACTTCATGGTAATGAATATCGAATCGACATATATCTATATCAGCATTGAAAGTATAAAGGCAAATGCGCGTCATGATGATATTCAATGTAGGCTTTATAAAGTGGTTTTCCTGCAAATAAAAAAATGTTTTCATTCGGACACATTCTGGCGTCTTTCAAAAGTATACGAAGACATTTCAAATTAAATTTGATAAATTTATAGATATAACCGAAATAAATTTGAGAATATAATCCACGGACTTGGAAGACGTTGAATTTTTCAGAAATGGCAAGAAACATATTGAAAATTTAATACGAATCCATCGTATGTTCCTCTTGATGCAACATTATCCTTTCAAATTAAGTACCTCCACTTTACAAGTCGTTCAAATAATACCTGCTAATGCACCCCGAAGTTTTAATGACTTTTCTACTCAAATTCACTTCTAAAAAGTCCGTTCAGGTCGGATTGATGGAATTTAGCATAGAGACATGAAGCTTTCGACAGAACAAATTGAAGAAAGTAGTAAATGGAAAATTTATTACTAATAGATCGCAAGATCCACTTGAAGCAACAAACTGAAAAGTGTAATGCACTACACTTTACAAGTCGCCCAAACGATACCTGCTCTTGAACGCTGAACTGATACAGCCTGTTATACGGAAATTCACTTCTAGCAAGTCAGTGCTGGTCGTATAAGCTGGAACTCAATTTAGAAACATTAATCAAACAGCAGTACCTAATAATCGTTTGCATGAAAACACATTTCCACAATTGTCTAAAGTTTTTTGGAAGTTAGAACCATTGCTGAAAGTCTGCAGAGTGTTAGGGCTCGCACCTTTCCCTTTGAAACGTCCACGAAGCAATCGCGTTAATAACGTCAAAGCGGTGTCCAGATACAGCATCGCGGTTTACTCTATGTATACTTGTGCTATGTTGTTGGACGTGACATTCACCGTCACATATATGGAGGAAATTAGTTGTAAGCTGAACACCAGCGGTGTATTTCGTAGCAATGTGCAGCTGCATAGTCTTATTTAGACGCCGGACTATAGTACACGGAGTGTTGGTGGATTTGGAATATTTTGACGACAAGGTTGTTACATTGAAGATATGCATCGACTCACATGACTTCTGCAGGAACGTCAGAATGCAAATGATTGCTTTCTGGTCTTGTTTATTTATATATACTCTTCTGAGTATACTTTCGTTTTTGGAGATGGGAAACGCAGTCATCAAGACATTTCCTAGTATTCATATGTTCGTCAGTCAGGTATTGATCCAGCTGCAGCAGTACAGTATTCTTCGGCTTCTGAAAATGAGGATGCACTGTTTGAATGAAGAAATACGTCGTAGTGCGTCAATTTGTACATTCGCACGGATCCCATCACGTGGATACGAAACTACGTCTGCAGGACATTGCAATTTGTGGAAATCATTCTACATTGATCTTTACAAGATTAGCCTAACCGTGAACAATATCTTCGGATGTGTAATTCTTCTCAGCGTGACACGCAATGTGGCAGACGTTGTGATGCTTTTCTTCTTAGTGGTGGTCTTTTCTGCGGGTTTACAATACCTTCCATCTCTCCCTGCTACGACCTCGATCATACTTAAGCTTACCTTCGAAACTCTTGCAGTGGTTCACATCGTGCAGTCATGTTAGTTCGTATCTGCCGAGGTGAATTGTATATTTACTTGTCTTCAATACAACGACCATAGAATAATACCATTATCCATTTAAACCTCTTTTTATTCGACTTTTCTCGTATAATTATTAATAATAATTCAAATTCCTTCTTATAAATGATTATTTCATACGTTTTCCGTGCAGAACGTCATAAATTACATTAAAATCTGGTTGTGTCGATTTGCATCTTTTAAAGGGAGATGGGTAACCTGTACATTTTATACTGTTTATTTTTAGGTCAACATTCTTGATCCAATTTTCAGTTGATTACACATGTAGAAGTTAAAAAAAAATTTATTCTATGATATCTTTCCTATCAATGGGGAGTTTAATTTCAATTGACTACATTTCAATTTTAATAATTATCCATTTGACTAAAGGATGTAATGTAAGATATATATTATATTTCTATAATTAATAATATTCATTTATAATAACAATATATTTAATTTTATTATATATATATATAAATGTAAGCAGTACAATATTACAAGAAAAGCTAATTGTACTTGTAATTTCAATTGGAAAACCCATTGTTCAGAGTAATGGACAAGTAAAACCGCCATATTTCTATAAATATTTTATTACGATTTTTTCACGATAAGAATAACTTATCTACATACTTGGTATAAAAGTAGAAATGCAACATTATCAATACAAAATACTACTGTCTTATGCATTAATTAGATTATCAACCTGTACTCTGGTGATTTAAGAGGAAATTCGATAAAACTTGTGATGATATATCCCCAACATATGTCGGATAGAAACATTCATGTATACTGGTATTTTTCTGACAAAGCAGCACAAGAAAATTATCAGAGGAAATTTCAGGAAGAGGTGACGATAGATTTTTAATATTTTAAAAGGAAATTTGAATAAAGTGAATTGTTGCATATGAATGTTATGGATATACGATCGAATTTTGTCGATCCCCACATTAAATGGAAAAGACTTGTATGGGCGCCGACAATAATTCATTACCTGAGTTTCAGTTTCGCAGAAAGTGAAGCATGTCAATATTTCATCGCACGTTCCCCACACTTAATTCTCCAAATATGTCCCAGTAAAAACCTAAGAAAACAAATTTTTAATCGCGATGACATCAATAATGTTATCATCGACCTCCGACAGCCATGGAATTTTTTAGCTACTCAAACAAATTAAATATTAATAAGATTCAGTCGTCGGGTTAACATGCTTCTTCGGAAAGTAGACGATATATCAATTTAAAAGTAACTGATAGTGCCATAAGCGTTTTCTTCCAGTTTACGTATGCACTGTGTGGGGAGAATATAGTTGAAAGTACTCCCCAGTGAATTCAAAGAAATTTTTTCTATTATATGTTATGAACTTCTGCAGTTTACTAATTTAGTTCCCAAAAACTCAATAGCAGAACGTCTATTGAACTCGAAAAGACATAAATCTAGCGTAGAAGCATGCACCTCTCTAGACGCCCAAAAAATAATATTCCAGAAATGTCATTTTCTGAATATTCGTCAGTGTTCTGGACGTTAGCCCCTTTACTGAAGGTCTGCAGGTTTTTCGGACTTGCTCCTTTCCCGTTGGAAATTCCATGCGACGTGCACCGCTACAAACGGGTTGTGAGGTACAGCGTCACTGTTTACTTGTTCACTATCTGTTCTATCTTATGGTACGTGAGATGCACACTCTCAAGTATGAACTTAATAGATCTTGAGATGGTAGTATTTATTTATTGGACATTGGTTCAGTTCTCCATTACATCGATCACCTGTTTAATTATATTCATCCGCCGATCTACGGTGTACGGTGTCTTGGTCGATTTGAGTGCGTTTGACGTGAGGTTTGTTAATATGAAGAGGATTATCGATCCGTACATTTTTCGCCAGCACATCAGAAGATTGATGTCCTGTTTCTGGATCGGTCTGTTGACTCTTAGTATTCTGGGCGTTCCTTTCGTGTCATTGAACGTATGCCAAATCGTTACGTATTTCCATCTTCTTTATTCGTCCTCCATTCTGTTCTTAGTGCAGCAGCAACACTATGGTGTCTTGAGATATCTGAAATTGAGAATGTCCTGCTTAAACGAAGAAATTCGTCGGAAAACATCAGGAAGTTTCTCAGCCCGCATGACGTCGAAAAGGCTAGGAATCACTCTGGTCAAGAGATGTAAGGTGTGGATGTCCTTACATCTAGATCTCTACAAAATCAGCTTCACTGTCAACAAACTCTACGGAGTAGTAATCTTGCTCAATGTGGCATATAGCTTTGTGGACATAGTAGTAGTGCTTTTCCTCGACGTGGTTTCCTTTATATCAGAAAATGCGCAGCTGTCAAACCTCCATGGTAAGATCGCGATCATAATATGGGCCTTCTTCTATTCGTTTGGAGTTGTCCTGATCGTGAAGACATGCCAATCCGCATCTGATGAGGTAAATATCGCACTATTTTAAATTATTGATGTTATAATAATAATATTGGTAAATAAAGAGTTTCATTTTTCCGCAATTAAGAAGCGCCAATGGTTTGCAACATAAGCATTTGGTATGAATTGAAATCAGTGTCTAGTCATAGAGTGAATTTGTACATGCAGCTTACAAGGAACATTCACGAAGTGATACCCCCGATTTCATTCATAGTCTTTTAAATAAGAGTATATGGTGACTTAATATAATCTGTGAAGTTATACTTGCCCTCGTGACTTATGAGCCGAAATATGTGCATTCGTATTTTGGTGCATTTACGTTACCACCCGGGCCCCTTTGCGCTCCGTCGCGTTTGTAGCCACGTTACTGCAGCGTTTGTTATTAGATTAACAATTAAGAGAAGATAACAATGACGCTTTTCTTTCGTCTATTTTAAGGTTTAATTGGCCTTAAATGAATCAGAGGCAATAATGAGAGTCTCCTTGGAATACACTTTTATGTGAATTAAAATGCACTCAAAAGCAAAAAATATTTTTTTTTCTAGATAAATATTTTTCTTGAAAAATTTGTATGCTTCATAAAAGTGGATGGCTTTTTTATCAACCAGCTAATTTCTTCTATTATACCAGTATCATTTCCCGCAATAAGCATGAAGCATACACATTTTTCGGTAACAATATTTATCTAGAAAAAACCAAATTTCATTTCTGTAACTTATCGGGAAGTGCCCGAAATTAACTTTCGAAAATGGCACAATGCATTTTAAATGGGAAAAATGTTGGTGACAAATAAGATCCACGTGAAAATCAATCCAAGATAGAAAGATGCAATTGAAAATCAGTAAAAGTATAAAAATACTCAAAATTTCGAAAAAGAATGCGTATTTCTGAAAAATTCGACCGCCTAACGTGTAAGCATTGCAAGAATAATAAACTATAGAGCTTCATCCGACGAATAAAAGAAAAAAGAAGAAAATCGGTCAATATTTACCTATTTTAACGAATGAAGGAAAAACCTTGCACTCCGAAAAATCGAAAATTCCGTGTAAACTTATGGGAATACATAATTGTCTCCTGGATTCGAATCCGGGGACACTTTAGCAAACGAAAATATTTTTCCAGGGACCTCATAGCCAGTAGAAACGAAACGCCGTTTACCGCATATGTTTAGGACGAGCGGTTCTCGAGAAATAAGCTGATATAATTACGCAAGGCTTCATACGCACGCAGCTTCATTACGCGCATAATATATAGGATTTGTGCAGCCTATCATTCCTTCACCCGACAATGGCGTAGTACACGTATGCGCTGGTCGTGATTCAAAATAATAGCGGACACTGTCTTTTATATTAATGTGATTTTCTCCGGTGCAGGATCCCTGTATCTTACCACCTTGTTAACAAGGCTTCATCGTGAAATTGGCAGGAACAATTCTTAAAACTGTTTGTGATTTTGAAATAGCCTTTTTTCTCCAAAACGCTTAAGAGGCGGGTCGTATTACTTGCACAATTTCTATTGTACATCGGATACTAAAGTCTCACAAAAGAACAACATCGGTTATCCGAAAGTCGTGTAGTCACCTTGTTAGATATTCTTGTTTGATTTTCTTGATAACGGTTACTCCTACGATAAAAATGTATAGGAAATAAATACTATACTATACTAGTTGTACAAGTTTTATTTTAAAACTATTTTGATATGACCAATACTTTACCAGATATAACGGAAAGTTCATTTTTTTTGTCAACAGTACGGTGGTACCACTGATTTGCTTAGGTGAGTTATTTATGTAATTTTCCTATTGTATTTTACCGAAGTCTGTCGTTGATATGCGTTTTCAGAATTTTGCTTACGTATCAGCGCAATATCAAATCTGTAAGACATTTCAAGACGAGTGGACGACAGATAAGTAATAACTGTTGACTGCCACAGGATAAAATCGAATAGCGCCAATGACTGTAATGCGGGGATGCAAAAAACCTTTCACACACGCGGGCCGAATTTGATGGTTTACATATATGATACTTATCCGAGGGCCGGAATTATTTAGAATAATGTAAATTAAACAAGAATATCACTTTTGGGAACAAGTTAAGGCATTTTTATGCGCGTTTTGCTTCCAGCGTGAAGGCCTATTATCGTGGATTTGTTCGTCTGTCCATATGTTCGTTCTCGGCTTTTACTGAACGGAATTTCATGAAATTTGATATTAAGGACTTATAATCAAAGATAATAAGAAAATCGTAAAAATGAATCAAGTGCGCCAATCAGGGGTACCATTTTACTGGTGACAAAAAATGAGTTTCGTCATATCTCCTAAAATATTTGTCTTATAAAAATATCTTTCAAATAAAAATTGTAGAACTCATAAATATGAGTAGTTTCCTTTCTATACATTTTTTTTCGTAGGAGTAGCCGTTATCGAGGAAATCAGGCAAGAATATCTTAATTTGAGTTGAACAAATTTTATTGCATGGTTACTTCTTAATTGTTGCTAACATAAACTATCTATCAATCAAACGTTAATTTCCTTACGTGTATATGTAATACTATTAAATAGGAAGAAAATGGACTATTTATGACGAAGGAATAATTTTAATACGCTTTACCTTATGTACAGGTATATAATTTCTAATCTAATCTAATATTCCATTGCACGAAACGGGCCCATATGTGATACGTAGTACACTTTCCTAACTTGTTAGTTATCAATAATCAAACGCAAAATTATCACCAATATACAATGTAGTGCGACTTTGAATAGGCGTAGAACTTTTGAAAGAAGTTGTAAAAGTAAATTTTTTCAGGAGTACATATTTGCTAAAATAAGTATGTTTGGTTAACCTTAGCATTTTGCACTCTCTATAATTTTCACTTCATGAATTACCAATTTGATCTGACTTAAACATCGTTAAATATTTGCATCGTGATACAAAATCGCAGGCCGTAAAATCATCAATAGAGGGCCGCATGTGGCTAGTGGGTCGCACTTTTTGCACCCCTGTCTTAATGGATACAAAACCGAGTTTTATCGATCACCGAATGGAAAGGACGAAATGTGTGCTAGCTGTAAATAACTTATTGCCTAAAAATTGGACTTATGCAGCTATCATTAATATTAATCCCCAACTTCCTTTAGAAAATTTTCATGATTTTTTTCAATGAAATAGGGACTCACTTTAATATACAAATCATTAAAATTAGTAAGGAGATGACATATTATCATCGATCACTGGCAAAGAAAAAATATGAGTATTTTATCGAACAAATATTAATACTATTTCAACGCTCGTCAATCATGTTCTCCTTGAAGAAGCACGATCATTTCAATATTGGACTACTTAATTATGCTTCTGGTCAAGTGGATGAAGTGTCATAAGCATGCTCAAACAGTTCTCGTATTCATCGTGTCAAGGGATTAAGACTTGAAATTTCCTTCCAATATAAGTCTATGTAATTTCTCCTGTATCGTGTTATGAACTTTTAGAGGCTCATCTTAATTAATCTCGAAATTTTTTGCGGGAACTTATTGTCAATACATTCATGCAAATCGATTGAGATTCTGTTCAGAAGTATGCATCTCTTGAGTGAACGAAAGAATACCTTCCCTAGCAGCTCGAAAGTTTTCTGGACGTTAGCACCCTTCTTAAGGATCTGCAGGTTCTTCGGACTAGCTCATTTCCCTTTGGATGGTCCATGTGAAGCTGTAAGCAATTATACCAATAAATATGTAAAGTACAACGTCATCTTTTTATTAGTGCTTTTCTGCGTCATGTTGTGTTACACGACATACAGTCTCTTAACAATGAATATATTTGAGCTAAAAGTAGCCATGGTTATTTATTGGGCAGTGGTTCAGGACTTTATCACCATGAACAACAGCTTAGTTTTATTTATACGCCGATTCATGGTATACGGTGTCTTGGTCGATTTGGTGAAGGTAGACGGAAGGCTTGCGTATTTGAAGATCTCAATCGACTCGCACAGTTTTCGCAAAGTCGTCAGGAGATTAATATTTTCATTCTGGATTACTTTGTCGATGCTTATTCTTATTAGCATTTCTTATTCATCGAATACATTACACGAAATCACAAGGTTAATCCTTTCTATTTACAATGACTGTAATCTGTTCTTAGTCCAGCGGCAGTTCTACGTTATCTTGAAGCATTTGAAATTGAGAATATCTTGTTTAAATGAAGAAATACGCCGAAGCCCGTCGATAATGTCCTCATCACGTATGACGTCGAAAGGTGTCAGAACCGCTGTGGTCAAGCGATGTAAAGTGTGGATGTCCCTACATCTAGATCTGTACAAGCTCAGCGTGACTGTGAACAAGCTGTACGGAAGTGTAATATTGTTCCACGTGGCGTACACTTTGATAGAGTTGGTTATAGTACTCTTTTTCGTCTTATTGGGGTCTGCACAATTACCAGACCTTCGTAGTAGGATCGTGCTCCTGATATGGGTCCTCTTCAAAACGTATGGAGTTTTTCTCATCGTGATATTATGCCAATCCGCAACTGATGAGGTGAATATCTATTTTAAATGTTTTTATGTTAGTACAACTTTATTGATGAAGTTTATTAGTTAATTATTTGTGAAATTGCGTTGAGGTTGTAGGATAAATATTTCTTATTATGTAAATGGAATCTTATAATCGTTGGTTTGCAATGCCCACAACAATTATTGGAACTTGTGGAATCTAATTTTGGAATAGATGATTGTCATCAGCGTCTCGGCACTGCGATCGGGCACGCATTCGTTGGTGTTGCGTTGGATTAGGTTGGTAGTGGATTGGGACCTTTTGCAGTATTTGACCCCCCACGGACCTCTTGCACTACTTTTTCCCCAGGCTCTATTCTAGGTTTTTTCTTAATGAATGTTTTTACTTTCTCCATATACGTATTATAGAGAAGGTATTGTTTTCATGAAAAAATCATCTTCGAGAGTTCAACGGAAATACATGTTTTGAGGTCCCTAGAACAGGTTTAGACTATTTTCGCATTGATGTCTGTGTGTATCCATTCTTGCGTATTTGTGCTTGTGATTGTGGGCGTTCTAACTCGAAAAGTACCTGCCATGTCATTACTAAATTTCATATATAACACTTTGGTATTAGCTCGGAGAGCTAGTTAGTTTTTGGACAATATCGGTTAACCGGCAGTCGAGGTTTATTTGTAACCCGATTCGGTTTTGGCGAAATATCTCCGTCAAAACATCATCATTGTATATACAATTTGAAACAAAGATTATAGATAATGTAATTTCCTACAACCTTCATTTGACACAATATTCCATAGCTGTTATTGTTTAGGAATTATTTATAAATAATAGGTTTTTTCGGTTTCCGTCAAATATCTCATTAAAAACGTCGTTATTGGTAATCTTTGTGAGGTCCAAAGTTGCATAGAATAGTATTCCTTCCAACTTTTGTTTGATACAAATGTTTGTTGCCTCTTCCATTTCCGAGATATTTAACTTATTCGTAAAATTCCAGTTTCCAGCGAAACCACCTATTGGAGAAATTGGAAAGTATTATCTACCCAGTTATGGTGCTTAAAGAGGATGACTCTATTCTTATTTTACAGACAATAATAATTTCTCTCAAAAATTAACTTAGAAATATATATATTTTCGAAATAATTTATCTATTATAAATGTTTCGCGTCGTCAATGTTTACCCTTCACTACAACATGCAATTTCGTATGTTTTTTTTTGTTTACATAGAAACTGAATTCAAAGTGTCAATCGCTACTTTAAAATTACCTTGTGATACATTGAGCCGAGGAGATTTTTCGGTTGGTGTTGTTTTGTTCTTTCCACTTTGTTTTCAATAAAGACTATTGAAAATGTTTAGAAAATTTCCCCTAGTGTAATCGCTGATAAATATTTCTGAGTACGGTGATGTTAAGAGCAACCATATTCATTGCTCTGTATGCAGAAAGTCATGTGTTGGCCACATTAGATTTTTTTAAATAGTGCGCGAAATGAAATGGAATTCTTATACTAAATATACTATTTTTGCTGGATCTCACATTTGTTAATTACTTAGATTTAATGACTTTCACGCAAAACGAAAGCTTGCAAACCATGACGGATCTGCCTTTGGCGACATTTACCTACCTGATCACCGGCCATTGGTGAGGGATAGCCTCGTTCCAGAGAGGCGAAAAGCGGAATAGCGCCCGGAGACGACTACACCCGATATAAAAGGCATTATAATCTAAAAACAAAGCGAGCTGAAGGATCTCAAATATCCTCGGTTATTACATCAATAAAAACCGTTTTTCT
The DNA here is from genome assembly GCA_036926305.1 of Uropetala carovei. Lineage (NCBI taxonomy): Eukaryota > Metazoa > Arthropoda > Insecta > Odonata > Petaluridae > Uropetala > Uropetala carovei. Next base: position 1,445,373 of record JAXCHB010000003.1, read on the forward strand.
GACAATTCGGAAAGATCCCAGTTATTTTAGGACTTATATTTCTCTATTCCTCTTACATCAAAACTAAGTTATTGGTGATGAAGGTTTCTCGGGTTTCCCACCGGGTGCAGGCTTGGAGAATGTCCGACGTTTCGGTGTCTGTCGCAGTCGCCATCCTCAGGGAATTTCTGAGTGTAATTCCCTGAAGATGGCGACTGACAATGAGACAGACGCCGAAACTTCGGACATTCTCCAAGCCTGCATCCGGTGGGAAACCCGAGAAACCTTCATCACCAATATACGTAAGCCGGAAAATCCTGAATCCTTTTTCAAACTACGTTATTATTTCTATGTCTATTACCCTAGATATAATTCGTCCATATGATATACGAGACTTCCCTATATGTTGGAAATTATTTCTTAGATGAAACATCCCGTTATAAAATGTTTCTATATGTTTTCTTGAAGATAAAATAAGGAGCTTAATGCTTTCGGGTAATGAAGCTGATTTTAACATTTTCTGATATATTATACAACATCGTAATGATTTCTCTCTTATTTTTACGGGTTAGTCAACGATGAGTTTTCATCAAAGACCTTCCGTGGAGGTGCTTAATAGATGTCCATCATTTAATATCTCAAGTTCATTCACATCGTCAACTTTTTAGTTAAAAAGAAGCGTTTATTTGCTTAACTATTCACTAAAGAACAAGTTTTTGAACTTTCTGTCAAGAATATTTTGATTAAGTAGAAATATATCTTACATATGAGAAACATAGGTTCTTTGATTCTCTATTGGTATATTCTCTATGCATTCGGACTCCGCGAGATCTAGAGCAACTAAAATTTCCATCGGCTCCACTGTCATCCAGAGAAAGGTCGAAAGCTTTGTTTTCATCCAAATCCAACTTCCAAAATTAGATTTAAGGAGAGTTACTGTTTTCATCACAATACAATGGGAATGAGTGCACTGTATTATATGCATATATCCTAATTCTATCTTCCTGTAGTTAACGGGACATTATTTTCCTATGAAGCAACCTGATTGAGGTCCAGGTTGCATTATACTTTCATTAACGGAGTTTCCGACTGAAAGCCTTGGGACCTTCTCAATGCTTCTGTCAGCTCATGTTGGCAACATACGGAATGGCATGTTTCCGTCGATTTTACATCATAATTCTATCTTGTAGTAGTTAACGGTACATTGCTTTTCCTCTAAAGCAGTGATTCTCAACCGAAAATGGTCGCGGACCGGTGAATTTTATAAACATTCCACCAAGGACAGGTAAAATTTAGCAAACTACTTTTAATTATTACATTTTAAAAATTATTTTCTTCAATGAAATTTCATGACAACCTAGAAAACTTAAGAATTAAAGGCTTTAATTAAAATTAAATTTTGAAACAAAATCATAGGTATTTTAGGTAATTAGACGCGAGGTAAATCTTATATAGATGCGTTTTTAGTAAAGTTTAATTCGATGAAAATTATCGTCGTGTCAGCCTTATATGCGGTATTAACTGTACATAAATATTCCAACCTCAATATTATAAAATATGGTCAATAAAGAAAGAGAAGCTGCCGTATCTCTCTTAAAAGTTTTGGGTAAACAATATTGTTCTGTGAAACTGACCGTGCGACGACACTCCGAGTGTTTGGGGCTCCGGGCCCCAAGACGGCATTTTCCCGAAGGGGAGAAAAATGAGAGAAGTTTCATGGTGCTAAGGGGTGATAGAAAAGCAGTGGATAGAAACCCAAATCGAGATCTGAGAAAAAGAAATGGGAAATGGAGAAAACTCCACCCGTAGGTCCCAGTTGCCGGGCTGCCTTGCACCCGCATATTGCGATAGGAAAACCTTAAGTCCGATCCCAATACCGGGCCTCGGAAATACCATTTAACCATTCATAGTATGCACGGTTACTGCACTCTAAATATTTATCTGCAGCCACAATTTAACAGATTTTCGCCCTGTATCAAGCATAAAGCTGTTGTAGAGAGCACGGGACCTAAGATTAATAACGGTATAAAACAATTTAAAATTTTCCTAAACTTTTCACCAAAGCTTCACCGGCGGTTGAGAAACACTGCTCTAAAACACCATGATTGGATTCCAGATGCAGCGGATGTTGATCTTTCTCCTAATGAATTTTATAATCGGTACTTCGCAGATCATGTAAGGGACAGCCAGACCATCTTATTTATATACTTAATCATATGGTTAATGTTCCTCGGTGCCTCATACATGAAGTATTGGATTTATCCGGGAAACGACGGGTACTTCCGTTAATATAGCAATAATTGCATATTTTATAAGGCGATGTATTATTCTAAAAAGTTATCCGAAAAAGTCATACTTGCTTTATAATCGCGAGCAAAGTTATCTTTTATTCCACCTCTCTCTTTCACCAACATTAAAATTCTAACCTCTATGAAGTGCAAAGTATGTTAGACTCAGGCCTCACTGTAATGGTTAAACCATTTTCCTCCCTATGAAAATAAAGGCAAATTGTAAATAATAATCCCCTAATTAGAACTCGATAGTGAATAACAAACTTACCTCTATGAACCAAGATGTGCTCTGTATCCTTCAGTTACACAGGATAATAGCTGACCTGCAGACCGTACAGATGAAGTTGCTAAGACTACCCAAGGAATAACTTGGGAATCTCTTTTCTTGCTCAGACGTATAACAATCGCGCTAAAAGAAAACGATCCTACTTGGGCACCAAGTCGAAAGAGAGTGATCACGGTACTAGGTCGCATTACTGTATGGTAATGTAGGAGAGGGATAGAGGATGAAAAGGTCCTTAAAACTGATACGATTACCTTTGCTGCTCAAGCCATAAATTTCTACGAGGGAGTGGGTTTGATTGAGGTTTTGAGAGATATGAGTTTTGTTTAGTTGTATTCAGGGGAAAAATCGTTAGGGAAAGGGTGGAAAACCCCAAACTAAAGGATAGAGAAAGCTGGGCCGCCAAAGGAAACTTTTCCCACCCCTGAGGGGTGGGAAAACCAAGCTGAAAGATAGGTAAAGTGTAGGCCGTCAAAGGAAACTATTTCTCGTCTTTGTAGAACTAGTCGGGACTCTCTACCATGTTTTAGCCCTCATAGAACATATGGAATAATTGCGGTGAAGGAAGAAATTCTTGCGGTAAGTTTTTCCCCATTATCCGATGGGTCTCCAAGGATCCTTTCTCCATGAAACTTCGCTAACGGTAAAGATGTCGGGTATTTAGCCATGCGTTATCCTAACGCTCCATTGAATATGGTTACGAATTACCATTTCACCTTTCGGAGTATTGCACTCAAAATATTCATTTATCGCTACATGCTACAGCAAATTCGGCCGTGGTAGAGGTCTTCGGCAAGTTCTTAGGTATAATACACACTTTCTTGCATTACGGTGCTCGCGGGCACCATTTTCAGCCTCGTAAAAGAGCACCGTCAGACTGCCAAAGAGCACTAGGGTGCTCGCGAGCACGGGGTTGCGAAGCCCTAATCTAGGGCGAAGGAATGAACTTATTAATTACAACTGATCATAAAATTAATTGGTAAATGAAAAATTGATTATTTCTTTTATAGAAATCTTGATATGTCGTTTCGCAGTGCTTTTACATTATAGGAAGCCGTTAATATTTCTTTTTGGCACGCATTGTATATCCGATAAGAATGCCGCTGCACGAGTGATGCTTACCTTTCCTCGCTTGTTATACACTTTGGTGCGCAATATCTACATTCTGCATACATAGAGTTTTTTGTAAATCATAATTGTCTTTCGTTTCATTCAACATTATGAATAATAGTTTGTAATTATTAATTTTCAGTTTTAATAAATAACCATTGGACTAAAGGAACACAAGTAAGTTAAAATACGTAATTATCAATTTATCTATCTATAGATAACTATAAAGAAAAGTGTTTGTATTAATTTTCGCTTTATTCGACGGTTTAAACTGTGTACTATCTTACTCTTGCGACGGTTACATGTTACACGGTCGAAGTTTTAGATTCACTAAATCCGTTGAATTTCAGCGGGCCCTTCTGGTAGTTATAATATAATTTATATTTCCGTAAGCCATACAGTCCGTACGTTTATTTTAAATTCTTGCGTAACTTCTTAAGTGTAGCTCATTACTGCTAATATCATGTTTTAAATTAATCCTAGTGTCATTTTTATAGAAGGTATGTTATATGTGCACTTTAAACGAATTCATAGATATATAAAATTTGAAAATTCATTTCCGAAAGTAATTATGAATATTTATGAATTTTTTATAAATATTGTATGCTTTATAAAATTGATACCACAATCAACTATCATTCTCGCCTTCCTGCAACATAGAATGTATTTCAGAATATCTCCGAACTGGGAACCATGTTAGAGAAAAATTGCCAATTATCATTAAAACGCGTATCTGTGAATGTCAATTAACGTTTTTTTGACTTAGAAAAAAATAAAAAGGCGAAAAAGTTGACTATTGTAGGAAAACATGTAACTTCATTAGAATGACACTTGAAGTAAACATTTGAATAGTTTTCACTTTTACCTTCAGGTGCGGTAGGGTTTTCCCATTCGATGGATATGTTGATTAAAATTGAATACCTTTGCGAGAGCCATAAAACATTTTTTAATAGAAAAGGATCCGATGAGGATGCAACGCTTGTCGAAGGGCGTGCTCGATTGACAGTTGAAGTCCCATATTGACATGAATATTTCAAAAATGACAAATTTTAGGAAAAATGTCGTTTGAGTAACAATGAATAAATCGCTAATGTCACTGTTGGCTATGAGGGATGATTTACTTACAAATTAAATACCTAGACGATTTTATTTTTCATTCCTATTTGTATGAATGTCGGCTGTAATTAATTTGTGTTATTCTCAGCAAGAAAAGAATTGATGCAAATTTCAGTCTCAAATTATTGTCTTCTTTCGTGACGTGCGCACCTAAGTCATTCAGAAATATAAACCACTTAATTTTGTTATCCCCAAGAAAGAATTACGTAAACTCGATATAAGATTGATGGATTCCTGTCCACATTCTATTCTGAGTACAAAGAAATTTTCTATGCCCAACAAATTATACGAATTACATACGTTTACTAACAAACAATGTCGAGTTCCGAATAGGTACTTTTCTCTTTCTTTTAGATTGTCGTAATATAAATACAAAAATTTAACTCTTTTCGATCTTCTGTCAAGGCCTCTTATTATCGAAGGAAAATAACTACATTTATGCATTGGGGTTGTGAAAATTTTCCGGTTCCAAAGGAGGAGTGTTTTGTATGCGTATGTCATCAGTTCCTCAATTGCTAGAATCCCAAGCTTTGAGAATTCGAATCAGTTATTTTTCAGGTAATGTCATTTCACATACCTTTATTCGCAAAACTACGATAGAACAATACCATATCTCTAATTGGACGTGGATGCATGCTTCTCCGGCAATGAGTTAAGATCACAACGGCGAAAAGTCCATATTTGGACTTATCCTTAAGACACGGAGAGGAAGTGTTCTGGACGTCCGCACCCTTGTTGAAAATGTTCAGGATTTTCGGACTTTCTCCGTTTCCTACATTTCAATCGAGTTCATTGGCACGTGAAAAAAAACGAAATATCCAAGCTGAATAATTTAGATTTATTTATTTTCATTGGATAGCGTTAAACCTTTTTTACGGAATTTTGGAGAAAAAACTTTACCCATTACAGGAGCAATTTTCTGATTTTAGGACTAATTTTTGAAATATGAATTTCTATTTCTGACATTAGAACTAAACTAACGGAAAACGTGTTCTCTGAGTATTGCAATAAGTTGAAATACATATATTTATCCATACAGGCCTAACGACTACGCATATCATTGATAATCAAGGGTAGGCAGACGTAAAAGTGTAACTAATAAGAAGCTAGGTAGTATTTCTGTAGTAAATCAACGTTAAGTGAAAATCGTTATAAATACTATATATCACCCTCAAAATCTGCGCGGTATGGAGAATAATCCAACTTTCAACAAATACTTTCTTCAGAAATAGGAAGGTCGTAGGTTGCCTTTTAATCCCAAATGTTTTATATTGGTTGTAGAGAAAGCAAAATAACTTTTTATGCTAGTGCATTGCCATCTAGTGATGGGTCAGAAAGAACGGGACAGTTCTTTTCTAACTGTTCTGATGCCTAAACTATTCAATAAAATAACTGTTTTCATAGACTTCCTGTTCTCAAAGAACAGGTACCTCTACATGTTATAAACAGTGAGAAAGATGGGAAATGACTACTTCCTTATCCGTAATTGGACTGCGGGGACTGATTAAACTACGCGTATTTTCCCGAATCCTACTATTGAGTTGAATCAAATTTGGTACGATTGTGGAGGACTCCCAGAAATAAGTCATACGTGGTTTTTGTTTCTCTCTGTCTTTTATTCAAAAACGGTGGCCGAATGAATTCTTAAATACCATGTATCATCTATAATTCCTATCGGATTTGTACCAAATTTCCCCGGGCAACGCCGGGTGTTTCTGTTAGTGAGAAATAAATTGATGTCTCCAACACCTGACTATAAGTAAGTTGTCAACTAAAATCAAATAAATACGGCGACAGGAACAGTTCAACTTACACGCTTCAGCGCTAGCGATTCAATTGTTGTCACTACTACGCGCGCGAGATGCCCACTAACCGTTAATTTCGACGAAAAGTGAATATCTCTTGAAATATTTCTCATATGAAAATTCAGTCCAAACAAAAGTTGTACAAAATATAACATCTACATATATATATATATATGTTTCGTGGCAAATCCTAAAAATAAAAAAAAACACAGTATGTAAAAGTTAGTTTATTTATCTAGCTCCTTAAGTTTCCTGTTGGCTCCTAAGAATGTGGTTCCGTTGTCACTGTAGATGTGTGAGCACCTACATCTACGAGATATGAACCTCCTTAATGCAGCTAAAAAGGCTTGGCTGGTCATGTCGCTAACCACTTCTAAGTGTACGGCTCTAGTAGTCATACATACAAACACTGCCACATAACACTTAATCTTTGTTTTAGTTAGTCGGGAGCCTGACTTAATGTAAAACGGTCCAGCATAGTCGATTCCCGTATTACAAAATGGTCCGGTAGGCTCCACTCGGTAACTTGGTAGTTGTCCCATCAGCTGCTTCGATGTTTCTGCATTTAACTTATGAAAAATTAGGCACTGGTGAATGACCTGTTTTATGGTGTTCTTACCATTCACAATCCAGTAATGTTGTCGCAGGGATGCGTGCAACAACTGACATCCTGCATGTAACATGCGTTTGTGATCTTCACCGATGATCAGTTTGGTCAGATGATGCTTCGAAGGCAGTAATGCTGGGTGTTTCTGCTCGTAAGGATGTTGAGCCGCTTGTAGTCCTACTCTGAGAATTTTGTGTTCACATAGGAAGGGGTTCAAAGACTTTCACTTGCTTATACTGCTGATAGTATTCGTGTTTTGAAGATCATATATCTCCATCATGTACTCTGAGGTTTGAGCGATCTTGATACATACGCGTAGAGCATTTTGAAGTTCGAGCACTGTTAAAGGACAGACCTGTATTCCTAATCTTGGAGTTCTTGCATTAGATACAAACCGCAAGCTATGGGCGATTACTCTCTGTAGCCTTCTCAGGTTGGAGAATTTTCGTAGGATGTCGTCTTGACCGTTGAGGCCACGAAGCTTGTTTTAAATTTACTTTCTTATGGTAATTCCTCTACAATCAGTGGAGTGTGTATTGTTGGCCATGAAGATGGTGACTCGCCAAGTTGTGTCTGATCTAGTCGAAACGGCAGCCGTACTCTGAAGCGCCCTGAGGCATCCCTGACGGTAGTGTCAACGAAATGCTGCTCGCATTCTTTCTGTTCCTTTGACCGGGGAGGCTGGTTCAGCTCCTCGATTTCCCAGAAACGTTGTAGTTGTTGCTCTAGGCTGCTGTCATTTCTGCTTAATAGTGCCATCTGTGGCTGTGGATATGTATGTGCTGCGTCTAAATCCTTATAGCTCCCAGCCAAAATCCATCCAAGATCTGTATTTTGCAGCACAGGGTACGGCCCAGGTCTGACTTGTTTTCCTGGTCTGAGTAGATGAAGAAATACTTCTGCTCCTATCAGCAAATCTATGCTCCCCGGTTGATTGAAGTCAGGATCTGCTAACTGAAGGTCCTTAGGGAGATTCCATTCAGTCTTGTTGACATACGAAGATGGTATGTCTCCTGATATTTTCGGCAACACTAAACATTCTAGCGAAACACTGTATTGACAAACCCTTGAGTGAATCTGCCATGTGGCGCTATGCTTAACTTGTGGTTTGAGAGTACTTATGCCATGTATTGGCGTACAGTTACGCATTTTCTTCAAATGTAAACGTTGAACCAGTGACTCTGCTAAAAAATGAGATTGTGAACACGAATCTAACGGAGCTCTGCAGGTATGCAGTTTCCCATTGCTGTCGCATACATTTATCAAAGCAGTAGAAAGAACAACTCGCGACTGTGTCTTGTCCTTCAGTGAAGAGTATGACATAGAGTTACTAGGTGGATTTTCAGAAATGTCTCTTCAGGCTTCACTGCTGGTACCTACTTGCTGCTGAGAGCTGGAATTATGTTGCTGATGTGATGTCGTATTATTTCCATTATATCTATGCAGTAAAGAATGACAATTGCCTGACTTGCACTTGCTAACCTTGTGACTTGATTGAAGGCAGTTGTAACAAAGGTAGTTCCGTTTCACAGATTCATTCCGCTATTGAACACTGTTCTTAATGAATTCTGCGCATTGGTGAAGACGATGAGTCCGACTGAAAAACGGACATGGGCCGTTTGTCCTACATTAAGATTGTTCCGTAAACTTGCACTGCTTGTTGTTAGGTTCGCGCTGCTTGCTAACACTAACATTATCATTACGAGTTTGGTTTGACTTGACCAATTCTAATGCCTGGCATCTCTTCTCTAAAAATTTAAGTAGTTCAGCCATTCTAGCGAATAGTTGACTATCTGACTGTACCTCCCAATCCTTGCAAGTTTGTTCATCTAAATTTTCAAGAACCAATTGTGATAAAAGCACCTCGTACAACGATGTCTCTAGTTGCAATGCTTTCAGTGCATTATGATTGTTAACAAGCTGATTTAACAGATCTCTCAAGTCTGTTACTGAATTCTTACCGTTGGCAGGGAAAATAAATTCTTAACATGCGCAGTAGCAATGAGCTTGGGGTTGTCATAACGTCTACAAATAATTTCCCAAGCAACCTTAAAATTATCTGTTGAAATGGGCAAATTTTCAGTCAATTTGTGAACATCTCCGCTAAGTGATGATTGAAGACAATGATACAGCTGAATATCATCTACAGCATAATTTTCCATAACTACGCTATTAAATGTGTCAAAAAAATGCCTAAATTCGATCGCCTTTCCACTAAACGTTGGTAATATATGGTTTGGTAACTTCAGGCTCCTCGAATCCGAACCGCCACCGCTGCGTTTCGCAGGTGAAGCGTCGGTATGAATGGAGCGTGAGTCCATTCCTCCTTCCAAAATGGACGTCAGTTTTGCAAATACTGCGTAATACAAATTCTCAAAAATATCCCTATCTAATTCTTGATTCTCCTCATCAGTCAATTCCAGCTGTCGTTGAACGTCTTCGTATTCCTGTAGTATTATGGGCATTCTTTCTGATCTGATCCTTAATTATATAACATCTGACCCCTTTTCAAAGTTATCCACGTAAGTTTTCTTACGCGTAAGGCTAGCCATAATCAAGCCCCTGGTCTTAATTAAAACACACCTTTCTTTAGAATCCTTTTTTTAAATGTAATGCAAAATGAGTGGGAATGACAAAATAGTTACAAGAATTAAAGGATAATGGATAGAAAAATTGAAAGAAACCAGCCTATAGTAATACTAATCTGTTTGCACTGCGCCTAACACCAAAGAAATGAATAACTATTTACTGGTCGCTAGAACTAATCGCTGGATCTCTAATGGTCTATGGCAACACAAATAATACACAGTTAACAAATTGAGGGAATAGAAGCCCAACACTCGGAGCAGCGCAACACGCCACCGTCTCACGTGTCCTTTTACCAGCTACTCTCGCGTAGGTATCCTCCGATCTCACGCGACGCCTGGGACATGCGCAAACTAAAAAAGGGGAAGAACCACTTTCCGTACTTTGTAGCACAAAGTAACACAAAGTCTGAACAATATACTAGTGATAACAGGTAGAAAATACGGTATAGAAATTAATAATGAAAAATCCGAGGTTGTGCAAATATCAACTAAAGAAGAAGAAAATTTCAACATAAGTATTGGAGGAAAGCCATTAGAACAAGTTTCAGATTATAAATACCTTGGAAGCATCATAACGAGAGAAGCAAAATGTATGGATGATATCAGGACTAGAGAAAAAAAGCAAAAGCCGCTTTCAGAAAAAAGAAACTCCTACTAACGGGAATTATAAAGCAGGAAAACCGCAAGAGGTTGATAAAATGCTATGCATGGAGTATAGCTTTGTATGGGGCAGAAACATGGACGCTAAGGAAAAATGATATGAAATACTTGCAAAGCTTCGAAATGTGGACATGGAGAAGAATGCTGAAGATAAAATGGACAGATAGGGTAAAAATGAGGAAGTACTGCGAAGAATAAGAGAGAAGCGAGCGATTATACAGACTATCAGAAAGAGGAAGGCGAAGTGGATTGGGCATTACCTGAGGAGAGAGTGCATGGTTAAAGAAGTGCTAGAAGGAAAACTGGATGGAAAAAGAGAAAGAAGTAGGAAAAGGTTTCAGCTGGTAGACGAGTTGAAAGAGAAAGAGAGCCAACAAGACATGAAGCAAACTACGGAAAATAGGAGTATTTCGAGAAGCAAGTTTAACCACGAATAATCACGGTCCTGTCCACCAACAGACTAATTATATTGCATTGTACACACACACACATATATACACACACACACACATACATATACACACACACATACATATACATATATATATATATATACATATATATATATACGTTAACAAAAATTCAGTTTTAAGCGAAATATTTAAGACAAACTAAAATTTTACTAGAGTAAACAACTACTTTCGGTTGACCGGTTGTTATCATAATCTATTAAAATATTAATAATATATACAAAATCACAAATATCGAATTTATTGCTGATCTGGTGAATAGTTTTTTTAGTTAAGAGGGCACGCAAAATTTCTGTCACACATACGGACGCACACACAAGGACTTCATCGATAAAACGGTCAAAACGTGTTCAGGGGACCTCAAAACGTGTATTTCCGTTGTAATATTGAATTCGATATTTTTCATCAAAAACAATACTTTCTCTATATTACGTATATCGAGAAAGTAAAAAGGGATCAGCGTCATACAGCTAGTACAAGATCAAATTTTAACATCAAATATGTGATTCGCCATTGAGAACGACTGATCTAGTATTCGGAATGGAATCTGATTTTCTCGAATTTTGAGGATGTAGGATTTACTTCGTCGTCAATCAATGAGCTTTATTTATAAAAGTATAATAAATATCACACATTTTAATATCATTTGTGAGTCAGGTGAGTGATTTTCATTAAAAATCTACCTTGCATTTTTTCTGTGCATTAAAGTAACGATATATAAATTACGTCCTACAGTACAAAAGAATGTTCGATTATTGAAAAATTCCACTTCTCGAATGCAAAAAAATGAATTGTTGCTGTTACTTTGTGCTGAGTAAGAGAGATCAACATGAACGTGTGTCAACAGCACGTAACCGTAAAGAGAAACTGTGTAAGGATATTATAAATTGATAGTCATATCGATTTGAATAGGACACTTCTGGAAAAATTTTCAAACACGCCTTTTTCCGAATTCTTTTTTTTGACATTTATATTAGGTTGAACCATATACTGTCAGAGAAAGGATGGGCGTAAATTATATCGCTCTCGCAAGAAATTAATTTATATCGAAGAAATGTCTTTTGCAAGTTGGTGACTGGAAAATCGAACTGCTGGTTCTTGAAGAGGATGGTAGATTTATTATTTATACGCGACACTAAAAAGGACACGTTTTTATATATTACATGATATTCGAATGAACATTTTATGCCTTTCACTATATTAGCTTACCTTCGAGTTGTTACCTTTTTAGACGAGTAGGAATCGCTTTTAATGCCGTTTTTCTTAGTAAAAAAAAATAATTTTGTTGTCTTTTGTCGTCCTTCATACGCCCAAGCTGTCATTTTCCCATTTCCATTGACATGTGACGTATATGTATTCTGCTGAAAAGCATATTAAATATTTGTTTGGAGCATTCAACGTTATAACGTTTTTATTACGTGTGTTTCGGAATTTTAGTGATTTTAAAAACAAAACTCCTTATCTCGTCGGTAAAACTATCTGGCTATCGAGAAGGGTCTAAATTCCTGCATCGAAAGATGTATTTCTTGAGAAGACGTAGGAATGTCCTGCAGAAAATGGTGCATCGGCATCATGATAAAGAAGACGTGTTCTGGGCGTCGGCGCCTTTGCTAAAAGTATGCAGGATTTTCGGGCTAGCACCATTCCCATTGGACCTTAGTAACAACGACGAGGACAATACCTCCGTTCTCGCTGTCAGGTACAGCATTGTAGTCTACTTAGTGATTATCTCTGCCATGCTATGCGACACGTACATCTTAATGGAAGACAGCATAGAAATGACCCTAGGAAAATACTTGGGGTCATATTGGTCAATTACCGCGTACATCATCACAATTACCAGCTGCTTAATGTTATTTCTCCGCCGATCCAAAGTGCATCGCATGTTGTCTGATATTGTCACATTCGACGAGAGGCTCGCCATGCTCGATATCCGAATCGACTCGCATAGGTTACGTAAGAATGTCGTTAGACGTATGTTCGGATTCTGGTGCGCCGTAGTCTTCTTTTTTTATTTGCAACTCGCTTACCAGTCGTCATATTTGGATGCAAAAGGATTCTATCGTATTTTCTCTATCTTTTACACGGCCAGCAGTACAGTCTTGCATCAGCTGCAGCACTACAATGTCTTGCAGCATCTAAATTTGAGGTTCGCTTGTTTGAACAAAGAAATTAGTCTGAGCGCTTCTAATAGAACCTTCCCAGCCATGCTGTCGAGAGGATCCGGAATTGCACCTATGGAGCGCTGTAAGTTGTGGGCTTCCCTTTACTTAGAACTATACAAGGTCTGTGCGACCGTGAACAAAGTCTATGGAAGTGTGATTTTGTTCAACGAGGTGTACGCTTTGGTGGACGTAGTGGTTGTGCTTTTCTTCAACGTGTCTGCCTTGATGCCGAGTCCAGGAATCTTTTTAAACGTCGCTGAAAGGATGTTGGACGCATTTTGGATAATCATCGGAACTTTCGGAGTGGTATTCATCGTGCTGACTTGCCAATCAGCATCTGATAAGGTGGATTAAATTTTTTAAAAGTTTTTCATTTTTTTTAAAGTAAATATTTCTGATCTAAATTTACATTTGATTAGCTGTTGAAGCACAGAAGAATAACTTCTAAAAATTAATGAAGTAATATTGTTTTGTATAATATCGTCTCATGTACAGTTAATTTAAGGAGGAAACGCTTTAATCCATTAAGTAAATGTTTGCAGTTGTGTAATTCGGATATGAACCCTTATATAATTTTATAATCTTAGTGCGCTAGGATTCTACTTTTTATATCCATACCGTCTTCGATATAAACGATTAAGCGTTTTTTAAATTTTCATTATGTTTGTATTTTTAATTTTATATAATTCAATAATTAAGCATAATGCCAGCAGTTCCCAACCTGGGAGACACGTAAGATCTGATGCTACTTCTTCTGACAACACTGCTGAAAGCCATCCTTTCGAATGGCTCGCAGCTCTCTGGTGGTGTTCTGAATTGTGTCATTGATTACGTCAAATCATTCTCCGTCAAAGTGAATTTTAGTTGAGGAAAGAAGAAAACGTCGCAGGTTATACATATTATATATACTTAAAATTAGATGAAATATGTCGATGAAACGTTGTGCAAATATAACAAATATTTATATTATATGAAATTATTATTACATATTATATTTATTTGTAAAAGAAAAAGGGATAAGAGGGTAACGAGAAAGCCGGCTCATTTAATAATGGAGGCGCAGATGCATAGAAGAGATTTTCAATATTTTTTTTGCTGAGCATTGTTTATGACCGAGTACCCCTTAAAGATCTTTTTACTGTTCGCGTACCAATTTGTGAATCTTAAAATCATAACGGGTTTTTCCTGTTAACGGGAATACCTCCAAAACCCTTCGCAGGACCTGGTACGTACGTATTATCCCCATTCCATACTTACGTACAACATTAACAGAACCTGAATGGCCTGTTTCGACATTTACAAACCCAATCACCGGACAACGTGGAGGGTTTCTTTGGTTCTGGGCGAGGCGAAGGGCGCGGTAGCGCCCGGAGACGACTACCCATTACAACAAAGCGAGCGTCAATATATCCTTTCAATGTTATATCCTCTTGACTATTGTGCCGCAAATTGAGAGGATATATCGACGAGCCTTCGGCTCGCTTTCTTGTAATGGGTAGCCGTCTCCGGGCGCTACCGCGCCCTTCGCCACGCCCGGTCTTAACGCGACAGATTTGGAATGCTGTTTTTTTTATAAATATCAGTTTATGAGGCTATAGATATTTAATCATTTACATTCCTAGCATATTTAGTATTTGTAAAATTTCTAAAAAACAACGAAATATTCTTTTAGCTTAGTGCTGTCCAATTGGCGGCCCGCGGAATGATTTTATCCAGCCCGAGGTAAGGGCTATCTGGGCGGCCGCCTGGAGCGCCAAAGCTTACCCGTTGGTTCGTTTGTACTATAGAATACTGGTAAGCTGTCTAAACCAGCGTTTCTCAACCGGTAGGACCAGAGCCGGTTGGAGACATTTTTGCACCACAATCGGTTAGAATTTCTCGCACCTTCATGTTTATACTGTTAACAGACTCAGGCTTAACTTGATGGAATCTCTTCATATTGACGAAATAAAAAAGATTTATTTGGTAATTCGATAAAATTTAATTTAAAACATAAATACATAATTTTTTGTGGAATTACCAAGTAAATCTTTTTTATGTTGACCTTCTCCTTTGTGTCTGACAATAATTAATGTACTTCTTATATGCTTATAAACGTATAAATACATATATTTATTAGAAAAAGTGAGGTTCTTCTTTATATCATGGTGGGACCAGGGTTTCTTGAATAGGTGGTATTAGGTGGGACGCTAGAGGCAAAAGATTGAGAACCACTGTTCTAAATCGTACCAGTTATAAAACATGCTTTCCTACATGCCTCTTTCTCCTTCCAAAGTTTTTACCACCATGTGCGAAAACGGATGGGAAAAACCGGGAAGATGAAAGCAGCCGAAAGTTCCCCCCGGACAAGGGTGTCCGTTATGGTTCCATATTTCTCTTGCAAATGGCCCCAAATTTACTAAGGGGCGCATGGGAGATACACTAACGATGAAAGTTAGGGGCGCATGCTTTCCGTCCTTTCTCCTATCTTCGCTCGAACAAAATTTCTCCTACCCCGCTCCCACAATCCCAATCCGGTCCGCCAGTCAGTGGCTCTCAGCATATTAGGCCCGCCGCACCAAAGAAGTTGGACAGCCCGATTTTAGCTAATTCACATAAAATTATTTATATAAGACTTTGGAAGCATTCAATGTATGTATATTCGCGATTTGTGTAATATATTGGCATATTAACCGATATCGATCAAAAAGTATTCACATAGTTGAATCTTTAGTGTGTTTCCTTGGCGTTAACCTGATTGATATGTTTTATGGACTCTTAATAGAGGTCGAAAAGTAGTAGTCGGTTTACAAAATCATCGCTGATATATTCGCACAAAGGGAGGTCTTTAGGTAATTTCTGGAGGAGAAAATGAATGCCTATCAATATTATGGAGAGAAAAACTTACTTCCGCAGACATTCGACTTTTGACGATCACCGCATTATATGGATGAAAATGTGGTCCTGAAAATTATTCATTGACTGAAAATTCGAGTTACTTTTTTTTTCAAAGAAAAGAAGAAGGGGGTGCACAGCTCAGAAGTTGACACTGGCCAAAATCGACCTTGATTGGACCTAAGCGGGCCACACTGAAAATTTTGTCCATAATAAAAGCTTAAGTACACCATTGTACATTTATTAATTGCCATAATATATTTTACATGCAATTTTTGTGACAAAAAATGAAGTGGCAAATAAATATAATTTACTTACAAATTTTAATTTAATTTTTGATTTGAAACCAGCTGAGTTACTCCCAGCTTGAAACGTGCCAAACAAAAGGTGTCGGCGGGCCACATTTGGCCCGCGGGACGTATGTTGTCTAGTCTAGTCTAGACTCAGGAGTGTTAGTCATAAGCATGTTAAAATTGCATAGAATCAAGTCGGTCAGATATTCATTTGTTTGTTGGTTTTGCATAAATGACGGCTATCTCCTACATTAAGAAACGGAATATGTAATGTATATTTCAGGATCAAACTTGAGGCACTTTTTCGTGGCGTGCGCGCTAAAATCCGGTCAAGTTCAGAATTATTCTCCTCCAACGTAACATTTATGCCTAGCCCTACTTACTCACGCATAAAAGTTATCCTTCCCTACATTCCATCTTCTTATATTACAACTATCTCGCTTTCTTGAGATAATGTAGGGGTGTTTTCCGCTATATCTCTGTGAGGGCATCTACTGTTATTATGTTTACTAATAGAGTTAAACCTTCCTCACGGAAAATATCACAATTATATAGATTGGAGAATTCGACTGGCTCGATGCTTAATAGGTTAAAACTCCGGGTTCTATTTCCTGTTAAGTTCCATATTTTTCACCTTTTCCAAGTTCACATTTTTTTCGTCCTGTGAACTCACGCATAAAAGTTACATTTCTATATTTTCGATCTTTTTATTATAGTTGCTAGGTCTTCATCTCACCCTCTTCCTCAGAGCTTCCTTGCTAAATTATGGGCATTACTCTACTTTGGTGTAAAGGTGTAATGGTCATAATGTAAGTACAAGATCCTGTTTAAAAATCAATTTTGTGATTCACCATTGAGATCTCCTGTTTTTTTGATTGTAATTCGAATCAGGTTTTCCCAAATTTTCCGGTGGGTGGCCATTTTAAGGTCATATGCGGATCAGATGATGGATATTTTCATTTAAATGCTACCCTGCGCTTTTTGTGATCATTTGAGTATCCATACACAATTAAGCAATCGAATAGATAATTCAAGACTGCCTAAGGTTCCATTACCGGAGACAAAAATTTGGTTTTACTTTCTGCTGTGTAAGAGAGGAAATAGGCCGCCATATCAAATTTTTAAATTTTTGAAAAAAAAAATGTATGTTCCCTTCGCGAGCAATGACGAGTCTAGGGTAGTTACGAATTGATGGAAATATCGACTTGAATTCGTCAACTTTTGGAAGAATAGTCAAACACGACTTTTTCCGAACTCATTCCGTATTCTGAAAGATACGAGCTTATAAAATGCTTTATAAACATAGTGAAGTTTATTTTTGGCGCAAATTGAAAATTTTCGTAAAGACATCGGTCTTATTACAAGAACGAATTTTCCAATAAAAATCCTTATTATGTTACAAAGTGAAAATTTAATAATATTCGATCAATTGGATCCTTCATTATCAGAAGATGTAACAATCGAACGTAAGAAGTATGGTAGATGTGTTACTCCAGTTTTCGCTTCCATTCTGTCTTTAGTAACCGAATGTGGTGAGATACATAAAGAAGTCTCTCCAAGCTACGAGTCAGAATAGTCTATCATATCATGTGATTTGTGCTTCCGTTTTAAAAGATTTTCTACAAAATTAAACAAGCAGCACGACTATAAAGATAGGATAGATTTAAGTTAACTGTAGAACATGCATCTCTCGTGGGTGCCGAAGAATTCATTGACAGAAATCGTATTTCGTGACCGATCGAAAGTTTTCTGGACGTTAGAACCTTTTGTGAATGTCTGCAGACTTTCGGACTCGCTCCTTTCTCACTGGAACGTCAACGCGACACTGAAAGCAGCAACTTCAATCGGTTTGAAGGGTACAGCGTCGCTGTTTACTTGCTGATCACTTGCTCTCTCTTATGGGAGATGAGATACACGTACATGTTTCAGAAAATAATCGACCTAAAAAATTTTGTGACGTTATGTTGGGTGGCATCAGTGTACATCATCATAATGAACAACTGCTTGGTTATATTTATCCACCGATCAAAGGTACACGGAACGTTGGTAGATTTAGTCAAGCTTGACGAGCCACTCTGACGATCTGCATCGACACGCTCAGTTTACACAAGAGCGTTATAAGGCAAATTATAATTCTCTCGCTTGTTATAGTGACAGTTATCATATTCTACATCTCTTCCACGTCGTTAAACGCAAACACAATCAATAAGTGCTTCGTGATTCTTTACGCTCCTAGCAATACTGTCTTAGTTCGTTTGTATCAGTACAACATGTTGATGCATCTGAAAATGCGGATGTCCAGCTTGAATGAAGATATACGTCGGATCGCGTCAATCAGTGATTTGGCACGCTTGCCGTCGCAAGGATCCGAGATTGTGACAGCGGAACGATGTAAATTGTGGAAGTCCCTCTACCTGGATGTCTACAAGATCAGCCTTGCCGTAAATAAGATCTTCGAAAGCGTGATCTTGGTCAACGCGGCGTTCTCTGTGATCGACGTAGTAGTGGTACTTTTCTTTGTCGTGATAACTTTCATAATGGGAGAAGAGTTTTACAAGCCCGCTACCATTACTGTAAATCTGCTTTGGGCTGTCGTCCATACTTTTGGACTAGTTCTCATCTTGCAGTCTTGTCAATCGGTATCGGATAAGATGAATTGGATATCCTGAAAATTATCAACTATTCTTATTTTATCTGTATACTAAATCAAATTTTGTAGCTATTGAAATTCCTAAAAAAACTCCCTCTATGCAAGCATCCAAACTTTATACTTTCTCCATATATCGTACGTAGTATAGAGAAACTATTGTTTTCATAAAAAAATCGATTCCGAGATTTCAACGGAGATCACGTTTTGAGATCCCTAGAAAACGTTTTGACTATTTTATCGATGATGTCTGTGTGTACTTTATAATAATTTTGTGGCCGCTCTAACTCAAAGACTAATAATCAGATCAGCACAAAAATTCATATTTAAGTTAACAAATGAAGATTTGAAAAGTTTTTTAAAATTTCTTTACCGGAAGTAGATGTTTATTCGAGTCGTTTTCCCGTTTTTTTCAAATAGCTCCTTTAGAAATCAATTTACCTAAATATGTGCTATTACTGAAGTTGTAGGAAGTTTTTTTGAAACATTTTTTATATACTCGATAGTTTCAGTAAGATTTCGATTTTTCGTCTGAATTTACGTTGAGTACATCGCTATCTTGTTCGATTGCACGATTTCTAAACGGGAAAAAACGCCAACTACATTACAATCGTATGCATAACGAATAGGCCAGAGGCCCGTTCGGCCAACGAGAACTCTTCTTACGGCTCAAGAATCTATGATAACCAAACACTGGTATATGTAGATATTTTTTCAAAAATAAGAATACCACTAGTATGCTGAAGGTAATGTGTTTGCCAAATCTGATTATTCCAAGAAAAATGACGTGATTAGATATTTCAAAAGGGGGTGGGGGTTATGGTCTTCGAAATTGAGATTTTTTTCATGAATGGACTAATAAGTAACACTTGCGTGTTTTGTAATAGGCGCTGTCTGGCCATAGATGTGGATTCACCTGAACAAACCAAACCAAATAGGTATTAAGTCAAACTTGCAAAGGCATGTCTTCCTCTAAGCTTTAGGTGGAGAGGAAGCCATCATACAAATATTTTGAGATTTCGGAATAACTGAATTTTAAGCTAATGTTATTTTGATTATTGACTGATGACATTATGCAAAACGCGTACGTTAGGAACATGAGAACATTAAATACACGATTATCGTTTTAGTAACCATTTCATATACATACTTGCTTTAATTTTCTGATTACACGCTAAATATTTCTAATCAATAACATACATGTTCCCTGCTGTTAATCCAATATGTGAAAACATTCAGAATGAATTTTAAACACCCTATTCTCGTGTATAACGAGGTTTCCTGAGATATGCGATACGAGAAAGTAATACTTTATCTGATTGACTGAAATGTCTTAGTAATTTTTCACTGCTAGAAGTAAGGTCGTTCAAAGTGAAAACAAACTGTACAAATTACATATGTATTTTCTCTAAATCGAGAAATTTTAACTCTATCTGTTTTATCAGGGTTTAAGGCATGAAATCCTGACGAACCCGATTAAATCGAGAGGCTTGTCATGTCTGTCTATAGTTTCACATTTCAGCGTATATTAATTTGTGTCTTAGAGATATCAATGTTTCATTCTGCCTGCTGACTTCCTTCAACCAAAAAAACCAATCTTCGACTTTTTTCTTTCACAAGCTCTAGTAGTGCGTTTTTTCTCATTTTCCAAGACTAGCATTACCTCTAATTTTTAGGCACGAGTGAGTGCCTATTCTTTTCGCTCCAAGGTCATTCAAATCGACTTTTCGTAGATCGCTCATATCTCAGAGCTCGTTTATCGGATCAAAACGATATTCATGTCAATCGATAGCTAAAAGAATGTAGTTTCATTGGGTATAAATTTCAATATCAACAAAGTAATTTTTGATTGTGAAACAGCGAGTTGAAAAAAAAGTGCCATTTTGTAACGCTATGTTTTCGCGAGATTATTCGAGAACCACGAATCGCACACACACGGTATGCACACCGTTTGATAGCTCATGTCGGGGCACGTATGGTGATAACAATAGCGGACACAAAAAAATATTGGGTGTGTCCCAAAAAACCCCAAAAATATATCATATTCGGTGTACATGGTCGAGAGATATATCAATCGATCGGGCTCGGTGAGACGAATCAAAATGTATATAGGTGTTACATATGAAAAATGAATATTTTGGAAGTTATTCGATTTCGAAGAGTTTCAACACCTGCGCGCGTTGCTACGCGGCAGTACCAGTCGGTGCCAGGCACGGCCCTCCCTTCCCCCGCCTACACAGCAATCCCCGCCGTCATGACGGCGGCGGCGATGGTGGTACTGACGCGTCAGTACCATGCCAGCCACGCGTGCGAGAGGAATTCCTTCAGATAATCACAGTCGTGATCGCCGTGAAAACAAAATACAAAGACGTGAGCGAAATCGTGAGTTGACTCGTGCGGGAGTCCGCCGTCATCGCGCCAGACAGCAACAAAATGCATACGAAACAAAATGTTGAAATCGTTACAAAAGAAGTCTGTCACGGATACCAAGGGATTACCGCACTCGATCTACATCAAGATCAACACAGCGTACATGTTAACAATGAACATAGATCAACCCGACGGTTTGGTCAACGGAGCGGTGTGTATACTGAAACACGTTGAGAAGCGTGAAGACGGAACCATCAAACGTCTCTGGGTTCAATTCGATGATCCACGCATCGGACGATTGTTGCGTGTTAGGAGCGCCGGTTACATTCAACAGCACAACATCGATACGTCCGTGGTTCCCATATGTCCTCGCGGCCGATACCGCGTCGAGGGCAACGAGCAAGCGCATATAGCACGGCTTCAGTTTCCACTCATTAACGTGTCTGCTATCACGATCCACAAATGGCAGGGAGCATCGTTTGATCGAGTGTGCGTACAGTACGAAGATCTCATGACACGGCAGTTGGTTTACGTGGGGTTGTCAAGAGCCCGTACGCTCGACCGTCTCTATCTATTAGTCAACGATAGGGAACCAAAGAGATTCAAACACTCGACTGACATCGGAAAAGATTTGAGATACACACGGGAGAAAGAGAGCGGACTCAGCGCATCATCCGAGTTGTACGTCCATAGCATTCTCGGTGATCCGGTAGCAACGTACACGATCTTCGTACACAATATTCAGGGTCTCGACGCTCAGTTTGCCGATATCTCACAGGATCGTATCGCCCTATCGAGCGACGTGATCTTTCTGTCGGAGGTCAAAAGAAAATATGCAGTAACAGAATTGGAAATCCCGGGATACAGACTATTCACCCAAAACGAACATGCAACCGGAGGCGTAGCATCGTATATTAATAGAGAAACAACAACCGCTACGACAATCTTTTCCATTCTTCGCAACTTCGTCGATATATTTGTACCACCAGCCATCGACTATCACATACAGACGTATTTCCTCGCTCGACCTTCAGTGAAAGATAGTAAACGACGGCTAGCTGTTAACATTGCCAACTGCTATTTAAATTTTGTAGAAGGCGAAGGTTTAACAGACCGTGTGAACCATTTCAAAGAGTTCATAAATTCATTCGCCAACAGTGCTACGTTGAACAACAGCCCATTGGTTATAGCTGGTGACTTCAATATAAATTTCAGGACCGCCGCGTGGAGAGAAACTATCGCTTATGCAAAAGAGAAGATTGGATTAAAAATGTTTAACCAAGTAGAGTGTTCAACTACCTACGAGAGAATCATTGATGCTAGTTTGCCAAGGGACTACCTCTACTTAAATTCTCATTGTATCCTGCGTATTAGTTTCATCATTTGGCTCTGATAATATAAATTGCTGCCAGCGAACACTTCGAGATTAGTGATAGTTAGCAGTAAGCTGACAACATGTGTTTGCTTTGTTTAAAAATATGTATCGCAAAACTTTTGTTTTCTTCACTTGTATCTGACATCAGCCAACATTCCACGCTCCCCACACATTGGAAACGCACTCGTGCCCCGCGTAGTGTTGCAAACTTGCAACTCTCTCGTGAATTTTTTCCTTAATATTTCGATTAACATATTCATTCATTGGAGAAAAGCGTCTTGTTTTACATTACTTATGTTGATTTTCTATTATAGTTTCAAAAGTATATCAGCCATACTCAACAGGAATTTTTTCTTTTAAATTGTACCGTGCATTAATTAACACAAAAGGCGAAATTATTTAGAAATATTTCATGGCATCTAGAAAATACATCATTATTCCTTTATTAGTTAACATTTCTCGCTATTTAAGACTAGTATTATCGTAGTGCATTTCAGGATGTAACTTGAGGAACTTTTTCGTGGCTTGCGCGCTAAAACCCGGTCAACATAAGAATTTTTCTCCTTCTCCAACCGCTCAGTTATGGTTAGTCTTATTCACTCAAACCTCCATGGTAATATCGCGGTCGTAGTATGGCCCCTGTTCTATTCTGTTGGAGTGGTCCAGATAGTGATATCGTGCCAGTCCGCATTTTGAATTTGATCATCTTCTTCCTACACAGTGTATACTGTTCTCGTTAAAAGCAATATGCCTCGGAATTTTATCTGCAATTGTGATCTTTCGAATACCTTCTATACCACTATTTAGTAATACGTAGTTGCGTATTTTACGACTTCCGTACTTGATTAACACAATAATGCATTCAAGATGGAAAAAACTCCAAAGACTCCGAGAAATACTTACTTTATTAAGATTTCTTCATCCATATATGCGAGATAAATAGTCAGCATATTAGATGTGTTGCCAGAGAAATCTACACTAAAAAATTCTTGTCAAATTAAATCAGTAGAAATGTGAGATATGTTGCTTCTAACACACTTATTAATCGTTTCGTTAACTTAATATTAAAAAGATCCATTATTAATCGAATATAACATATGATAATATAATATGGTTTTCGAGAATTCAGCTTTAAAAAATATAGG
This sequence comes from Uropetala carovei, assembly GCA_036926305.1. Taxonomy (NCBI): domain Eukaryota; kingdom Metazoa; phylum Arthropoda; class Insecta; order Odonata; family Petaluridae; genus Uropetala; species Uropetala carovei. Next base: position 1,469,151 of record JAXCHB010000003.1, read on the forward strand.
AAAAAGTCATTTGAATTGCGATTTACATAGAGTCTAAAAGAGATTAAACAAAGAAAACATAATTAACGTTATTCTAAAAGAAACCATTTCTATTCGGTATAAAACAGTGCTAAAAAAGTGGCAACATTGGTCCTAACCCATGAGGACGTTAAATTTTTTAAGAATAATCTTTTACTTTTTATGAAATTGACCATTGATATAGTTTTACTTTCTCCATACGTAGTAATGGGAAAGTATTGTGATCACGAAAAAACCGACTTCGAGATTTCAACAGAAATACACGTTTTGAGGTCCCTAGAACACGTTTAGACTATTTTCGGAATGATGTCTGTGCGTGTGAGTTTGCGTGTGTATGTGATTGTGGGCGCTCTAACTCAAACAGTACTTGCCATATCGTTACCAAACTTCATATATAACACTTTAGCATGAGCACAAAGAACTGATTAGTTTTTGGACAATACCCGTTAACCGGAAGTCGAGGTTTATTTGAAACCCGATTCGGTTTTTGCGATATTTCTCCATTAAAACATCATTATTGTATATACAATTCTATACAAATATTATAGAGAATGTTATGTCCTACAACTTTTATTTCATTGTCTTTCATAATACATTTCTGTGATATTCGTATTCTCATTGACTATGTCCTATATAAAATTTCATGCAAATTTGGTAGGTGGAAACCGAGAGCGAACATGCGGACGGACGAACGGGTATACAGACGGTATGACGGACAGACCGAATCTAATAGGTGGTCATGCTGGAAGCGAAACGCCTGAAAATGGCGCTATCCGAAGTCATTCGGTGGCATATGTCTGTTCCGAATTTTGATCACATATCAACGGAATAGAATGTCTGTAAGACATTTCAAGTGGAGTGTACGGCAGCTTACAGTAATAGTTGTTGGCTGCGACAAAATAAAAAAATCTGATGTGGCCAACACATGACTTTCTCCTTTTTTGGGGTATAGATATTTAAATAATTATGAATAGCATTATGAGGAAAAATTATTATTTCGTATCGTAAAAGAATAGAGTCGTTCTTATTGCCGTAAATTATATTTTGAATATGTTTACAGAATTGACCGCTACATGGTGGTGGCGCTGTATACTGGAAATTACGAAAAAGTTGAATATCTCCGAAATGGGTGGTTCTACGAAAATGTGTTTCAAACAATATTTGAAAGAAATATTATTCTCTACAACTTTTATCCTCACGAAGATTACCAATAACGACGTTTATAAGGAGATATTTGACGGAAACAGAAAAATAACGATTATTTATAAATAATTCCTAAACAATAACTGCTATGGAAAATTGTTTCAAATTAAAGTTGTAGGAAATTGCATTCTCTATAAACTTTGTGTAGAATTGTATATAAAATAATGATGTTTTAACGGAGAAATATCGCAAAAACCGAATCGGGTTTCAAATAAATCTCGACTTCCGTTTAACCAGTATTGTCCAAAAAGTAATCAGTTCTTTGTGCTCATGCTAAAGTGTTATATATGAAGTTTGGTAACGATATGGCAAGTATTTTTTGAGTTAAAGCGCCCACAAAATCTGATGTGACCAACACGACTTTCTCCATATTTGCGGTATAGATATTTAAGTTATTATGAATAGCATTATGAGGCAAAATTATCATTTCGTATCGTAAAAGTATACAGTCGCCCTTACTGCCGTAAATTACGTATATTTTGAATATGTTTACAGAATTCACCGCTACATGGTGGTGGCGCTCTCTCTCCCCCTTTCCCCTCCCCCTCTCACACCCCCCTTCCTCTCTCCCCCCTCTGTCTCTCTCTCTCTCTCAAATTTATATCAATTTTGATGTCAATAATGTGACTTCAGCAGTAGAAAAGGTTAATATCGACATTCAAAATATAATAGACTACATCAGTAAGCATAATCTAAAATTAAACATCACGAAAACTCAATCAATTATCCTTGGTACCAAGAAATATTTAAATATACTTCAATCGAAACCTCCCCCACCGGTGGTTGTAAGTGGTGTCTCTGTTGCATCTTGTGACTCGGTACTTAATCTTGGTATAACTTTAGATCCCACTCTCAGCTGGAACTTATATGTTACTGGTATCATCAAAAGGGTATTTTCTACTGTAGCTCAGGTCAGAAGAAATATCTGTTTTTTACGGCCTAACGTTAGGAAAAGAATAGTTCAAGGTTGATTTTTCCACTCTTTGATTATGGTCCGGTGCTATTGACTGATCTCCCAGTCACAGCAAGTTTAAAATTGCAACGTGCTCAGAATGCTTGCATTAGATTTGTTACATGCGTGAGAAGAGATCAACATATTACACCTTGTTATCGGGAGTTGGGGTGGCTTAAAATAGAGGGGAGGAGAGCTATTAGCTATTGCAGTACTTATTTGGAAGGTGTTTAAATTTGAGGCCCGCTCCTATCTTAATAGTTCCTTTTTATTCAGGTCTTCTGTGAGTAGTAGGGTTAATAGATCAAGTGATTTAAATCTGCAGGTGCCAATACATAGAACTGTAAAAATAGCAGGTCCTTTTGTATTACAGCTTGTCATATCTGGAACACTTATCAGTTATATTATTATTTATCGTTGTATACTTTGAAGAAAACCTTACATGTACAATTGCTTAGAAAGTATGATTGAATGTACTTTCTTTTTGCAATGTGCCCTAAATACCTTAATTTTATGGTAAATGTTTTTACACTTTGGTTGTAGTAATATATACATGTTTGTAGCGTTGTACTTATTGTTTATCCTTAATTTTAATTTTTTTTTTCTTTCTTCTTTTTCTATTATGTACTTATCGTTCTTTTAATAATATTTGTTTATCTTATAGAGAGCGTATGTATGTTAGTGGTGCTTTATAGCACCTTGTATATAGTCCTAAATATACTAATTCTAAACTAATTCTAATTCTCCCCCCCCCTCTCTCTCACTCTCTCCCTCTCTGCCACTCTCCCTCTCTCTACCTCTCTCTACCTCTCTCTCCCTCCCTCTCCCTTACTCTTTCATCCCTCCCTTCCCCCTCTCTCCATCTCTCTATCTGTCTCGTGTATACCTCAGCCATTTTTAATTTCCAAGAATTTTAGACCTCTTTATTTATTTTCTATTTAGTTATTCAACTAATTTTCATAATTTGTTAAAAAACCGAATATACATCCCTTATAAAATATATTCATTAAACTCATATTCAAAACATATTTCCGTTAAACTATTCTAAATCCAGTAGGTATATGGTAGGAACGAGGAACGAAGAAACAGCGAGCAAAGGGGTGAGGGGGTTGGCGAGCGTAATCGAGCAGGCGGCTTGCCCCCTACTATTTTACATATTTTCTATATTTTCCGATATTTATAATCTTGTACGTGGGATCCGGTGAAACATACGTATTGAAATCATACCTTTGATATGCCTTGAATGACGTTCTCGATCGAAAGGCAGCGTTTCAAATCGAATTACACATAACTCAACAGCCACGGCAAAATCGATGGTAGACCTATCGTTCCAGTATTGCGTTTTTGAATATGATCTACGTTAAAATAAAAATTTTAAGGAAAATGTTCCCACCGTTTTTATATTTCATTTATATATGGCGAAATAATATGTGCAATTCCACAACTTGATCACTGAATTGATTTTTTTAAACAAAGTGGTTGATGCACCCTAACCGATGCCGTATTATGAGATACCTGTTTTCCAATTTTCATAGATATTGCAGCATTATGAGAGGGAAGAGATCTGTTTGCCGAAATTCATTTTTTGGAAAAATTTTTGATGTCGTTGACTAAAGTCGATTAAGGCACCTAACGGTAATAAATATTAAACAGACTTCTGTCGATATCAGCATTGGAAGGATGAAGGATTTTGCGCGCAAAGAAATATACTCAATGTAGGCTTTATAAAGTGGTTTTCCTGCAAATAAAAGGAATTTGTAACATTGTACCTATTCCGGCGTCATTCTCATGCATAAGGGCACAAGTTTAACTGAAATGAATTTGATAATATAATTTACGGATATGGACGACGCTGACAATTATAGGTTTGTCAAGAAACATTTTGAAATTTTGATAGGAATCGATCGTTCTCTTGAACCAACATTATCCTTTCAGTTAAAGTCACTCCACTTATCAAGTCGTCCAAGTGAGACCTGCTCTTAAACTTTAAATGCCTCTCTCGGCAAATTCGCTTTTAGAATGTCTGTACATGTCGGTTTTACTGAAATTCAGCATTGAGGAATGAATTTCTAGAGAGAACGAAAGAAGCCTTGCAATAAAAACTTTTCCAGAAATGTCGAAAGTGTTTTGGACGTTAGAACCCTTGCTGAGAGTCTGCAGGGTTTTCGGTCTCGCAACTTTCCCGTTGAAAGGTCCACGAGGCAGTCAAGTTGATAACTCCAAAGTGGCGTCAAGATACAGCATCGCGGTTTACTCGTTCTTTACCAGTGCTATGTTGTGGGACATGATATACACTGTCACAGCTATGGAAAGTTTTGATTTAGAAACTGTCTTTATCGTATGCGAAACACCAATGCTTTATTTTGTCGCAATGAATAACGCCTTGCTTTTATTTATACGTCGGATGGCGGTACACAGGATGTTGGTAGAATTAGAAAAGGTTGATGAAAGGGTTGCTAGATTGAAGAATTGCATCGACTCTCATGGTTTTCGCAGGAGCGTATGTAGACAAGCGACCGCTTTCTGGCTTCGGATAATAATATGTATCTTTTTTAATATATTTGACCCTTTAATATGCGGAAACTTACTCATCAAGACGCTCGCTAATATTTACGTGATCGCCAGTCTGGAATTGACCCAGCTTCAGCACTACTACATCTTGAGGCATCTGAAAATGAGGATGTACTTCTTGAATGAAGAAATACGTCGAAGTGCGTCAATTTGTACCTTCACACAAATTCCATTAAAAGAATACGAAATAATGTCTCCAAAACGGTGTGAATTATGGATGTCTCTATACATTGATCTCTACAAGATCAGTCTATCCGTGAATAAGATCTTCGGAAGTTGCATCTTGCTCAGCTTAATGGCTAGTTTAGTGGACGTTGTGATGATGCTTTTCGTCTTTTTTGTTGCATACGTGACGGGTGCCCATTACTTTCCAACTCTATTTTATAAGATGACGACCATAACTTGGATTATCTTAGAAACGCTGAGAGTGGTGCTCACCTTGCAGTCATGTCAAGTCACATCATACGAGGTAAAGTATGTATATATGAATTTATAAATTATTTGTAAAATAAATGCCTTTTTAGTGTTTGGTGATATACAGTTCTTAGGAAATTTATCAGGCGTTAGGCGGAATGATAAATATATAGAATATTCTATTGGTTGATAATGTTTATAAATACTAGTTACTCTTTTGCCCGATATTTACAATCTGATAACGCAAAACTTTGTTCACTTTTGCCTCTTAGAAATTATTAATTCATAGGTTTACGTGCAGGGCGTCCTAATTTAGATACAGCTGGAATTAATGTGCAGTTTTTCGGATAATGAGTAAAGAGAAAGTTGCCATAGTTGGTAAGAATTAATGATTTTTGTTCATTCAAAAGTTATATTTAGTAAGCGTTATTTTGGAGCTAAAAATTCGTTGCTCTTTCTTGCAAGTTGTCAAAATAAGTACAATATAAATGATTAATTCTGTTCAATCTCCTGATAAAACCTCTTATTGTCTAAGGAAAATAACTCCATTTATGCTTAGGTGAAATGACAATGTTTTTGCTCCAGAGGACCAGGGTAGTTCCTGTATTGCAAAGGCCTCGAACCTGTAATGGTCTTTCATTATCATTTCATACACCTTTGCTCGTAAAACATCCGTTACCCAACATTTAATAAATCGACTTAGGCCTTTTCACACAGGGCCACCTTGGTCATGCCAGCAAAATAGTCAAAGCCACCACAGACGCCACCAAATTCGACAGTTCCAAATTGGACGTTGAAGAGGCAGCTGCTGTGTGTTTTGAAAAAGCAGTGACGTCTAGATCTCTAGAGCCTAAACGGTAGAGCGAAAATGAATGACTTCTCGTATTTAAGCATTTTGTCATACATAATAGAAGCTTTGAAGAAATGGTTGGCATTGATCAATAATTAAGGGAATTTTATTCTACGCATTTTTAACAACAATTTCATTTTCTCAAAAACGGCTCCAACAATATTGATCAAATTTCGTACAGTTCTTGAGTTTACGTCTTCAATAATTCAACATAGTTCTTATCAAAAAAGTAATATTAGGCTAGGTAATTCTTGGGCAACTTATATAACAATTGGATTTTCTAAAAACGGCTAATACGATATTCATCAAATTTCGTATAGTTATTTAAGTTGATGTTTATAGTGTATGTACATAGTTAATATCTTTCAAATGCTGACTAAACGAAGCATTAGTAATGTGAAAATTTTTACAATGTATGTTATACCGATTTTTTCTCTTTTCCATCCAGTTTTCCTTCTACCATTTCTTTAATCATACCCCCCCTCCTCAGGTAATATCCAATCCAGTTCGCCTTCTTCTTTCTTTTTTTCTGTATTTACTTCCATGCCGTAATTTCTACCTGTTTTTACTGGTCTATTTATCACTTTCTGGGGTTCCTTTTCCTTTCTTGCTAGAAATACTTGGTCATCCGCGTATTTCACTGTTTTTAAATTTTGAAATCTCTCGTGCTTTATAACGCTTCTTGCATTAGCCACTCCTTATGTATTGAATAGGTTCGGCGATAGGCAACAGCCCTGTCTTACTCCTCCACCCATATTTACACCGCTGGTGTCCGCATTCTCCATCCTGACCTTAACAACTTGATTCACATATAGATTCCTGATCAGTCTCCTGTTTTTCCAGTCTACACCTATAGCCTTTAATATCCTCATCAGCAGTACCCAATTTACTCTATCAAATTCCTTCTGCCAGTCAATCAAACATACGCAGCTGTACTCTATTGCTCTTTTGGATATTATTCTCACGACATCGATGGCATTATTACTTCTAGGAAATCGCGAGTCCATTCTCCGGAGTCGTTAATCTTGTTAATTAATTTCTCCAACACTTTTAGTTCTTCTGATTTTAACCACCTCTGCCGGAATTCCATCGTTACCTGTAGCTTTTCCTTTCTTCAGTTCCAGTATCGCCTTTTCTATTTCGCTTTCCGTAATACTTGGTCACAAGTTGTCTTCTTCAATGCTATCCTCTTCTTCCATTTCCATTTGTGCCAACCCTGCCTGCATGCTTTATAGTTTCTTAATGTATTCTTCCCATAGCTGTGCTACGTACTTGGGTTCTGCAACTATTTTCGCATCGGTATTCGAATTCTACCAGGATTTTCCTCAGACTTCTCATCTTCTAATTGTAGTGACTTAGCGTACATCATATCGAACCGTCCTATCTTCTACATCAGTTCTATTTCCTCAAAATTTTCTTTTATCCAATTAAATAATCTGTTGCCATTCTCAAGTCATTGTTTTTGCTTCTATAGTCTGCTCTAACTCTTTCACTGTTAACGCTTTTCCATTTTATTCTTTCATCCATTTTCTCCGAACATTGTATTCTGGTTTTCTTCTCGTGCTTTCCAATCTCTTTATTCAAGATATCTTTAATACTGGCTTTAATTCCCTCCATTCTGTATCTTTAGTCTTCGGTTTGATTTCCAAATTTCAAAAAGCGATCTTCCAACTTTGTGCTGAATGCATCCTAGTTTTCTTTCAGTTTTTCTAGGTACCAATCCAGTATTTCTCTTCTCGTTTTCCTTATCTGTTTAATCTTTGTCGTTACATCGACTATTTGAAGGATGTGATCTGAATCAATGTCTGCTCCTGATAATGTCTTAACATTTTTTATGCTGTTCGTAAATCTTTGTTTTACTAGGATGTAATCTATTTGGCATCTCTTTCTATCACCTGGGCTTTTCCATATGTAGAGACTTCGTTTATGGTTTTTGAACAATATATTCTTCACTTCTAAGTCGTTATTAATGCAGTATTCTACCAGTTTTCCTCCACCTCGGTTTCTTTTCTCAAGTCCGTATTGACCGAGAGCATTTTCTTCTCGTCCTTCACCAACTATGCTATTCCAATCTCCCATTATTATGCCTTTACCTTTCCTCTTCCGTCTTCTTCGTAAATCTCGATAATTAGTTCATACATCTCCTCAATTTCTACCTCTTCATGAGCGGACGTTGTCATATATACCTGGATTATCAACATGTCTACTACATGACTACTTTTAGCGGTATTGTCATCAACCTATCGTTCGATGCTTTTATTTTTGTCACGCTCTTCATCATATCTTTCCTTGCTCCACTATTTCTTCCAGAGTATATATTATGAATTCTTCCGAGTGGAACTGTTCTTCTCCTTTCCTTCTAGCTTCGCTCAGCCTTATGATGTCAATCCTATTTCTTCTCATTTCTTCTTTCAGGTTCTCTTGCTTTCCTACCTACTCCATGGTTTTCAAATTCGAAGTTCCACTGCATAAGTTACCTTCGGCAAATTGGAGGACTATTTTACCTCCGGAATGATGTCCAACCATATAATCATTCTTGGAAATTATAATGTGGTAGTTTCCCTTTTTCTTTCCACATCGCGTAGTGTAGCCGTTCAAATCATCCCGATCAAGCCTACAGCTCTATTGGATATGGACCCAGTTTTGGGCTCCATACCATAATGACAATACTGCTGTCTACGGCCTGGCACTGGTGTTAGTTTTTCTTATTTTTTGTTTCTTATTTCTTTTTTGAAAAAACCTCCAATTGCGGAATTTTATAACGGGAAGCAGACACGCTAACCACTACACCACCAGTATATTATAACAACATTATTAATAACAGTTAATAGTTCTTTACTCGTTAAATTGAAAAAACGAAGATGGAATGAGTTTTTAGTGTAATAATTTTAAAAGAGTAACTGCCCGTCAAATATGACAGTTATGCGTCAAAAATGTTGAGTAAATTCTGTTAATCAACCGACATAAGGTTAATTTACATATTTAGGAATGCGAAGTTATCAATCAATAAATGCGTTACATTTTTTTTAATAGTAATTTACTGTTGTGTATTAAACATTTAAGAATAGCAATAACATTTTTCCTTCTTCACTAATTAGAATCTCCAAGCCATATTATGAAATATCCGCGTCATTGATGTATTTGAGTGGGAAACGCTATGTATTACTTTTAGAAGAAATTTTAATAATAATTATTGAAACCAATAATTAGTCGAACCCTCCTAATAAACATAAAATTATTTAAAAAGTAAAGTACTCACATACACAATGGTTTAGGGCTGGGTCGACAACAACTCGTGTAGTCCCCGAGATCGTTTTATGCGGCCCGCAAAGCCATGTTGAATAAGTGATCGGCATAATTTAACACAGTCAATTCCATATTTTTTCAGTAAAACTATACCCTCAAAACCTTTTCCGGTGGGCATTTAACGCTATTAGAATTTATTTTCACTAATATGAGACCGCAAAATCTCCATGTAACTTGCGATTTAAAAAGTCATACGGCCCGCCGAAGCTCTCGCGATTTCCAATACGGCCCTCCGAATCATTCACAACGACTAATGCGGCCCGCCATACAGAAAAGGTTTTCGACCCCTGGTTTAGGGGAATTCACTCCTCGTCAGGAACCAAACACATACTCCATCTCTCACATTTTAGAGGGAAATACTATAACGCCAGGTACCCTACTATTACTACATACTACTAGTACTACATACGAGTACTTCGTTTCTAAAAAAATTGTGGCGGCCAACACATGACCTTCTCCATATTTGGGGTATAAATATTTAAATTATTATGAATAACATTATGAGGCGAAATTCTAATTTCGTATCGTAAAAGAATACAGTCGTTCTTATTGCCGTAAATTACGTATATTTTGAATATGCTTACAGAATTCACCGCCACATGGTGTTGGCGCTGTATACTGGTACATATTAATATAAAGCGAAATATCTCCAAAATGGATGGTTCTACGAAAATTAGATTCAAACAAAACTTGGAAGAAATATTATGCTCTACAACTTAGGTCCTTACGAAGATTACCAATAACGATGTTTTTAAGGAGATATTTGACGGAAACTGAAAAACCGGTTATTTAAAAATAACTCCTAAACAATAACTCCTATAGAAAATTGTTTCAAATGAAAACTGTCGGAAATTACATTCTCTATAACCATTATATATAATTGTCTATACAATTATGTTTTAACAGAGAATTATATCGCAAAAACCGAATCGGGTTTCGAATAAACCTGGACTTCCGGTTAACCGTTATTGTCCAAAAACTAATCAATTCTCATGCTACAGTGTTCTATATGAGTTTGGTAACGATATGGCAATTACTTTTTGAGTTAGAGCTCCCACAATCACATACACACGCAAACTCACACGCACAGACATCCTTCCGAAAATAGTCTAAACGTGTTCTAGGGACCTCAAAACGTGTATTTCCATTGAAATCTCGAAGTCGATTTTTTTTCGTGATCACAATACTTTCCCATTACTTAGTATGGAGAAAGTAAAAACATTATTTTACATTAGAAGAAATACTATCGTAGTAAGTTAAAGATTTAAACATTGAATTAGTTTTATCGATGAAATGTCTTTTTTGAGTTGATGAATGACACTGGGAGCTGCTCCTGATGAACGGGTACAATTGTAGTTTACACATTAAAGTAAAGCAGTCGTATCATGAACAGTGGCTAATTTGTGTTTTTTTCGTAAATTTCGAATATCAGCGATTTCTGATATACTCGATAAGAACGTGTTCCTTATGCGTCTCACAGATTATAGTCGCTTAAAATTACTTCCTTTCGGATGGTTATTCAAGGAATTTTTTTCGTCGAATACAAATGAATTTATTTCTCTCTTATCGATCAAGAGGGAAAGTTCCAATACGCGACGAGAAGAAAAATTTTTCCATCCAGTTAAAAAAAGAATACCTTTTGTGGTTCATATTGGTAGTCTTCGGACTAGAATGCATCAGGACTCGCTTGAGTTAACAAAAAATAAACAAATTAAAATTTCAAAGGGCCGTGCAAACAATTTAACAAAGCTATGATACACATACAAGAAGGCTGACGTATATGTTTATCGAGTTTCCACCAAAACTCTTCCTTTAGAGCGAGAAAGTCGCGAGGAACTTGTTTAAACCCGTCAAAGGACGAGTCACATTAACAATTTCCTAGTAGCTGTGTTCGTCGTTTAGCGGATCAGAATCTGTAATATACAATGTTAGAAAACACGAATTCATTGTTGTCTCGTCATCAAATACTCTCTTACAATCCACCAGAGTCTAGAACACTGTACAGAAAAACGAATTACTCGAGGCGACGTGGAAATTACTCGGAGGAAATCACACTTCGAAATTACTGGAAAGTGCGTCAAGAAGATGTGTTCTTGGCTTCCGCCCCATTGCTGAAATTATACAGGATTTTCGGACTAGCACCTTTCCCATTGGTACGCAGACAGGACGGTGAGAACGGTGCCTCCAAACTGGTTATTATGTACAGCATCACGATTTATTTGGTGGTTATCTCGGCTATGATATGGGACCTGAGCGACATGAATGCAGACGCAGCAAAGAGGGACCTTGTAGTATTCATGAAGATAAATTGGACAATGACCGCGTACATCATCTTAATTAGCAACTGCTTAACTCTGTTTCATCGCCGATCCAAAGTACACCGCTTGATGACAGAATTAGTTAAATTTGACGAGAGGCTCGCCGAACTCGGTATCAGAATCGACTGGAATAAGATTCGCAAGGGTGTCAGGATACAAATGTTCGGCTTCATGCTCGTCATTGTGATGCTTTGCTGTCTGTCATACATTTCGCACCCCATGCATAAGAAACGGAACGGAATTCATCAGTTTATCGCCATTTTTTATACGACTAGCGGTACAGTCTTGCACCAGTTACAAAACTACAATGTCTTGCAACACATTAGCCTGAGGATCTCTTGTTTGAACGATGATGTCCATCGGAGCTACTCGAATGGATCATTTTCTGCTATGCCGCCGAGTGGAGTTTCTTTCGCGAAACGATGTGAACTATGGGCGTCCCTCAACCTAGACCTGTACAGGTTCAGCGTGGCAGTGAACAAAATCTTCGGAGGTGTACTGTTGTTCAACGAGGTGTTCGCTTTCGTCGATTGGGTTTTAGTGCTTTTCGATTATGTCTGCGCCTTTCTGCTTGGTTCTGATGGGTTTACCGACATTCCAGAAGTTGGTATGCCCCTATTTTGGGTAGCAGTCGAAAATGTCGGTGTGGTATTCATCACGCAGTCGTGCCAATCGGCATCTGATAAGGTGAATGCTATATTTGGAACATTTTCCATTTTAACATTTATTGAAATTCAGTTGAACAAGATCTACGATTTGATAAAATAATACTAGTTATTATAATTTTCTTATGATCTAGCTTGGGAAATTCGGAAACAGGTAAATAAATCGAATATTTTCTTAGGTTGGGATCAAACTAAGAAAATATTCCCGTTCTGAAACGGAGCTTACCTGCTACGGTAATTTTATCATCATCTATCTTATAAAATAATATTAGGTGTATATTTTAGTGGACATAATTTTTTTCGCATTACATATTTTAGATATCATCACATTTAATTTTGTCACTTTTATCCTTTTGGTGCGAGGTATACTTTTGATATACGGACCGTTTTCTCTTTAACCGGTGGTGCATACTTAACATACACGAAAACGCCCAAACACACCAAGAAATCTGTGAAAATACATAGTGAAATTACAAGCCCATAGCTGCTCACTATTGTGGCGAAAAGGGCATAGAATTCCATAGTAAAGTTCACAATAATAAAACATAACATTACTGTTAAAACTCACAAAATCTATACTTTCCGCATTACTGTCGTGATGTCGAATATAAATTCCCGTCTTTGTCCATTTACCAGGTTTAAGTGGACACATATTAGGTAGGATAATTTTTGGTGGAACTTCAATATTACTAGTATATCTAGGCTATACCTATTTTAAATAATATATATACTAGAGAAGCTTGCGATTTAAATATGAAATGTCAGCATTTTTAATAATAAACACACAGAAGTCATAAAGTTTATTAAATATTATTATTTTTATTTCATATCTAAAATATTTAAATACTTACCGTAAATGCCCGTGAATATGATGGGAAAGAAAATTAAAATGCTGTATCCCCCTCCCTTCCTTCCTGTCTCCCCTCCCTCCTTCGTCCCTCCCCCCCTCCCGGCCCCTCCCTCCCCCCTCGCGGCTCCTCCCTCCCCCTTCCCGGCTCCCTCCCTCTCCCCCTCTCTCGCTTCCTACCTCCCTCTCACTCGATACATCTACGTAAATGGTTCGTATTTTTCATCGTATGACGTATGTGTATTTAGACAATAATAGGAATCTTGTGTCTTAACAATGATATTCGTTGTCCAAGGAAACTTATCGATAAAAGCGTTATATTCGTAGAATATCTGTCACATATTCGTTAAATGTGTGTAATTTCGAATGGAAGGCGTAAATCAACGATAAGAATAAGAAATCTTGTACGTTCTTCTTTCAAACAGTCTACGTACGGTGAATGTAGGTTAATTTTTTTCTGACTTCAATTTGCCAAAGAGTGAAAGTCTGCACGTCGAAATATCGTATTTTAAGGGTTATGTTACGGGAAATAGAAATGTTCTCCTGGAGTCGAACTCGGGTCTTTTTTCATGATTTTTTTTTCATTGCTTTTTAATGCGTGATTCCTGAAAATTTCAAACTGGTACTTACTCGGAAATTATTTTAAATTGCGTCTAAAGAGTGGCGTCTATGGGTCTGTAGACAAGTAAGAATCCTACGCCTTTTATAATATAGATATCTCGCACTAAAATATTTGGGAAAACATTTATGGTTATAGGAAATTTTACTAAAAAATTGTGTACAAAAACCGATTGTGGAATTAACGAACTCCAGTATATGGATTGGAAGAATTCATGATGGATTTATTTGTCAGAATACAGTGCGACGCTGAAACAATTACAGATTGGTGGGAATAAAAACAAATTCTCTGAGATAATTTGATCTCTGAAGCCAAATCATATTATGCTGTGTACAAAAATCATTTGTCAGAATTCAGTGCGGCACTGAAACAATTACAGATTGGTGGGAATAAAAACAAATTCTCTGAGATAATTTGATCTCTGAAGCCAAATCATATTCTGATGTGTACAAAAATCATTTATGGCACATAATGGCAATTAATTTGAAATAATGTCTTTATGGTTAATCCAGTTTTATTTTCGCAAAAGGCGAGGAAAGTCATAACATCCACGGACGGTCTCCAGATGTCATTGCTCACTATATAATGTGTTAATATTCCCAGATAAACTTGGAAATGTTAGAATTTTTAGTGGGGATAAATCATATCAATATTATTATGGAGAATTTAACGCTTTGAATATTTCTATACTTTTGAAAGTCATAATTAAAATTTTAGTAGGTCAGACATATTCTATTAACGAAAACAATTAGTTTTACTCTATTAAGATTAAATAATTTTTCTAATCGGTTAGAAGATGCGTGATAGAGATTTCAACTCGCTTTCGTGCGCACCCTGCCAATTGGGGAGACATAAATAATATCCAATTTGCAAATTCAGCAGATTCTTCTTCCTCAAGGAACGTGCTCATAGTAACGATTTTTTAAATCAAATCCATTCGCTACAAGTCGGTTAGACTAAAGAACATTTCGAGAAAAATGTCACATCCGGATTGTACCGAATCCTGCCTAATGGACGTTATCTGGGCCTTATTGAAAGTATCCATGGTTTTCGGACTAGCAGCATTTCCATAAAAACGTATAGAAAACGTCGAGATGGACGGCTACAATAGCGTTTTCTGGAACAGCGTGACGGTTTACATTGTGGTTACCTTTGCTATGTTGTGGAACGTGAGTTAAGCTGTGAAAAATTTGAGAAAATTTGACCTAAAAATGAACTTGGTAATTTATTAGACAAAGATAGTGTACAACGCCGTAATGAATAACAGCTTGGCTGTATTTATCCGCCGATCCTTGGCACACCGCGTTTTTGTCGAATATTCTGTTTGACGAGAGGCTGAACATGCATATCGACTCGCATAGTTTCCACAAAAACGTCAGAAGACCAATCTACTCGGTATATCCATGTAATGTTATTGCGCCTTTATATGCATCCTATCTTTCTCAATATATAGAAACTTCTACGAGATATCCGGCGGTCGCGATATTTAAGAAATAAACAAAGATTTAAAATCATATGTCTTAAAATCATGAGTGCCTATAAGAATATTGAATATATTTATCATTACAATTAATTCCTTTTGGGTTTCTTCTAAAGTATCCAGTTTTCATGCAAACTCCGGTTCATGATTATATTAAATTAGGCAACCCGTAACAATGTACCCGGTTCATAAAGATCTAATAGTTGGCAACCCTAGTTAGAACCTTTGCAGAGAGTCTGCAGGGTTTTCGGTCTCGCACTTTTCCCTTTGAAACGTCCATGTTGATTACTCTAAAGTGGCGTCCAGATACAGCATCGCGGTTTACTCGTTGTTTACCTGTCCTATGTTGTGGGACGTGAAATACACACACAGCTTTGGAAAATTTGGATTTAGGAACTACCTTGTTCGCATGCGGGGCACAGGTGCTTTATTTCGTCGTAATTTCTAATTCCTAGCTTTTATTTATACGTCGGACGGTGGTACACAGGATGTTGGTAGAATTGGAAAAATTTTATGGTATTGTTGCCAAATTAAAGAATTGCATCGACTCAGATGGTTTTCGTAGGAGCGTAAATAGACAGTTGGTCGCTTTCTGGCTTGATTGAATGATATTCACTCTTTTGAGTACACTTTCATCTTTGTTGATGGGAAACGTACTTATCCAGACGTTGTTACTATTTACGTGATCGTCAGTGCGGCCTTGATCCAGCTGCAGTACTACAACATCTTGAGGCATCTGAAAATGAGGATGTATTTCTTGAATTTAGAAATGCGTGGAAGTGCGTCCATTTGTACCTTCACACAAATTCCGCTAAAGGACTGCGAAATAATATCTCCAAAACGATATTTAATGTCAGAATGTAAACGTGAATAATATCTCCAAAACGATGTATAATGTCAGCATGTAAATATTCACGTTCTGGTGTGGTTTATTTACATTTACCCTTCTGAGTATACTTTCGTTTTTGGAGATGGGAAACGTAGTGATCAAGACTTTTGCCAGTATTTACATGTTCATCAGTCAGGGATAGATCCAGCTGCAGCACTACAATACTCCTAGGCATCTGAAAATGAGGATATAATTCTTGAATGAAGAAATACGTGGAGGTTCGTCAATTTGTACATTCGCACGTATCCCGTCACGTGTATACGAAACTACGTCTGCAGAACATTGCAATTTGTGGAAATCATTCTACATTGATTTTCACAAGATTACCCTAACCGTGAACGATATCTTCGGAAATGTAATCTTTCTCAACATGTCGCGCACTGTGGCAGACGTAGTTGTAATGCTTTCCTTCTTTGTGGTTGCCTTTTCTGCGGGTTTACAATACCTTCCATCTCTCTTTGCTACGACCTCTATCATAGTTAAGCTTTACCTTCGAAACTCTAGAAGTGGTTCTCGTTGTGAAGTCATGTCAGTTCGTATCTGCTGAGGTGAATTGCATATTTAATTGTCTTCATCACAAAAATGACTCTGATAATTACAGTTATTGATGCTTATTTCGTATGAAATGTATTACTCGTTGGATAGGATGATAAAGAAAAGGAATATTCTATTGTTTGATATGCACCGTGTTCATACAATATTTAGAAATATACCATTATCCATTTAAACCTCTTTTTTTTTACTTTGCTCGTATAATTATTAATAGTATTTTAATTTTCTTCTTATAAATGATTAATTAATACGTTTTCCAATCGGTACGTCATAAATTACAGTAAAATGTAATTGTTTCGATTGGAATCTTGTAAAGGGAGATTTTATAATGTTTATTTTTAGATCAATATACTTGATGTAATTTTCAGTTGATTACACGTGTAGAAGTTAAAAAATTTCAATTCTATGATATGACACGATCTTTCCTATCAATGGGGATTTTAATTTCAATTTGCTACATTTCAATAATAATTTTCCATTTGACTAAAGGATGCAGTGTAAGATACATTATATTTCTATATGCAATGATATTTAATTGTAATAATAATATATTTAATTGTTATATATATATATATATATATAATATATATATATATATATATAATATATATATATATATATATATATATATATATATAACTGTGTGCGTGTGTGTGTGTGTAAGCAGTGCAGTCTTACCCGAAGAGTTAATTGTAATTTTAATTGGAAAACCCATTGTTTAGACTCATGGACATGTAAAACGGCCATATTTCTATAAATCTTTTATTGCGATTTTTTCACAATCACAATAACCTATCTACATACTTACATACTTAGTATAAAACATCTTATCTACATACTTACATACTTAGTATAAAAGTAGTAGTGCAACATTATCAAAACTATCTTATATATTAATTCGATTAGCAGCGTGTATTCTTGCGATATAAGAGGAGATTCGATAAAAGTTGTGGTGATATATTCCTAACATATGACGGATAAAAATATACGTGTATACTTTTTTTTTGCTGACGTTGCAGCACTACAAAATAAACAGAGGAAATTTCAGGAGGAGGTGACGATAGATGTTTAATATTTTAAAAGGAAATTTAACTAAAGGGAATTGTGGCATATGAATGTAATGGATATACTATCGAATTTTATCGATCGCCACATTAAATGGCAGGAAAGTTATATGCGCGCTTACAATAATTCATTGCCTGAGTTTCAATTTCGCACAAAGTGAAGAATGTGAATATTTCATCGGACGTTCCACAGACTTAATTCTCCACGGCAACACCAAATATGTCCCAGTAAAAATCGAGGAAAACTAATTTTTTTTATCGCGATGCCATCGGTAATGTTGTCATCAACCTCCGACAGCCATGGAATTTTCGTAGCTACGCAAACAAATTAAACATTAATAAGATTCAGTCCTCGGGTTAAGAGGTTTATTCGGAATGATGACGTTATATCAATTTAAAGCTAACTGATAATGCTATAGGCGTTTTCTTCCTGTTTACGTATGCACTGTGTAGGGAGAATATACTTGAAAATACTCCCCAGACGTCAATTCAAAGAAATATTTTCTATTCTATTTTATGAATTTTTGCAGTTTACGATTCTCGTTCACACAAACTCAATCGCAGTACGTCTATTGAACTCGAAAGGACATAATCCAGCGTAGAAGAATGCACCTCTTAAGGAGCACAAAAACTAACTCGCCAGACATCTCATTTTCTGACTATTCGTCAGTGTTCTGGACGTTAACCCCTCTACTGAATGTCTGCAGGTTTTTAGGCACGAGTGAGTGCCTATTCTTTTCGCTCCAAGGTCATTCAAATCGACTTTTCGTAGATCGCTCATATCTCAGAGCTCGTTTATCGGATCAAAACGATATTCATGTCAATCGATAGCTAAAAGAATGTAGTTTCATTGGGTATAAATTTCAATATCAACAAAGTAATTTTTGATTGTGAAACAGCGAGTTGAAAAAAAAGTGCCATTTTGTAACGCTATGTTTTCGCGAGATTATTCGAGAACCACGAATCGCACACACACGGTATGCACACCGTTTGATAGCTCATGTCGGGGCACGTATGGTGATAACAATAGCGGACACAAAAAAATATTGGGTGTGTCCCAAAAAACCCCAAAAATATATCATATTCGGTGTACATGGTCGAGAGATATATCAATCGATCGGGCTCGGTGAGACGAATCAAAATGTATATAGGTGTTACATATGAAAAATGAATATTTTGGAAGTTATTCGATTTCGAAGAGTTTCAACACCTGCGCGCGTTGCTACGCGGCAGTACCAGTCGGTGCCAGGCACGGCCCTCCCTTCCCCCGCCTACACAGCAATCCCCGCCGTCATGACGGCGGCGGCGATGGTGGTACTGACGCGTCAGTACCATGCCAGCCACGCGTGCGAGAGGAATTCCTTCAGATAATCACAGTCGTGATCGCCGTGAAAACAAAATACAAAGACGTGAGCGAAATCGTGAGTTGACTCGTGCGGGAGTCCGCCGTCATCGCGCCAGACAGCAACAAAATGCATACGAAACAAAATGTTGAAATCGTTACAAAAGAAGTCTGTCACGGATACCAAGGGATTACCGCACTCGATCTACATCAAGATCAACACAGCGTACATGTTAACAATGAACATAGATCAACCCGACGGTTTGGTCAACGGAGCGGTGTGTATACTGAAACACGTTGAGAAGCGTGAAGACGGAACCATCAAACGTCTCTGGGTTCAATTCGATGATCCACGCATCGGACGATTGTTGCGTGTTAGGAGCGCCGGTTACATTCAACAGCACAACATCGATACGTCCGTGGTTCCCATATGTCCTCGCGGCCGATACCGCGTCGAGGGCAACGAGCAAGCGCATATAGCACGGCGTCAGTTTCCACTGATCAACGCGTCTGCTATCACGATCCACAAATGGCAGGGAGCATCGTTTGATCGAGTGTGCGTACAGTACGAAGATCTCATGACACGGCAGTTGGTTTACGTGGGGTTGTCAAGAGCCCGTACGCTCGACCGTCTCTATCTATTAGTCAACGATAGGGAACCAAAGAGATTCAAACACTCGACTGACATCGGAAAAGATTTGAGATACACACGGGAGAAAGAGAGCGGACTCAGCGCACCATCCGAGTTGTACGTCCATAGCATTCTCGGTGATCCGGTACACGATCTTCGTACACAATATTCAGGGTCTCGACGCTCAGTTTGCCGATATCTCACAGGATCGTATCGCCCTATCGAGCGACGTGATCATTCTGTCGGAGGTCAAAAGAAAATATGCAGTAACAGAATTGGAAATCCCGGGATACAGACTATTCACCCAAAACGAACATGCAACCGGAGGCGTAGCATCGTATATTAATAGAGAAACAACAACCGCTACGACAATCTTTTCCATTCTTCGCAACACCGTCGATATATTTGTACCACCAGCCATCGACTATCACATACAGACGTATTTCCTCGCTCGACCATCAGTGAAAGATAGTAAACGACGGCTAGCTGTTAACATTGCCAACTGCTATTTAAATTTTGTAGAAGGCGAAGGTTTAACAGACCGTGTGAATCATTTCAAAGAGTTCATAAATTCATTCGCCAACAGTGCTACGTTGAACAACAGCCCATTGGTTATAGCTGGTGACTTCAATATAAATTTCAGGACCGCCGCGTGGAGAGAAACTATCGCTTATGCAAAAGAGAAGATTGGATTAAAAATGTTTAACCAAGTAGAGTGTTCAACTACCTACGAGAGAATCATTGATGCTAGTTTGCCAAGGGACTACCTCTACTTAAATTCTCATTGTATCCTGCGTATTAGTTTCATCATTTGGCTCTGATAATATAAATTGCTGCCAGCGAACACTTCGAGATTAGTGATAGTTAGCAGTAAGCTGACAACATGTGTTTGCTTTGTTTAAAAATATGTATCGCAAAACTTTTGTTTTCTTCACTTGTATCTGACATCAGCCAACATTCCACGCTCCCCACACATTGGAAACGCACTCGTGCCCCGCGTAGTGTTGCAAACTTGCAACTCTCTCGTGAATTTTTTGGACTTGCTCCTTTCCCGTTGGAAATTCCATGCGACGTGTACCGCTACAAACGGGCAGTCAGGTACAGCGTCACTGTTTACTTGTTCACTATCTGTCCTATCTTATGGTGCGTGAGATGCACTCTCACAAGTAAGAACTTAATAGATCTTGAGATGGCAATGATGATTTATTGGACTTTGGTTCAGTTCTCCATTACATCCATCAACTGTTTAGTTATATTCATCCGCCGATCTACGGTGTACGGTGTCTTGGTCGATTTGGGCACATTTGACAGGAGGTTTGTGAATATGAAGAGGAGTATCGATCCGTACAGTTTTCGACAGCACATCAGAAGATTGATGTGCTGTTTCTGGTTCGGTCTGTTGACTCTTAGTATTTTGACAATTCCTTTTGTGACGTTGGACGGATGCGCTATCGTTACGTATTTCCATCTTCTTTATTCGTCCTCCATTCTGTTCTTAGTGCAGCAGCAACACTATGGTATGTTGAGACATCTGAGATTGAGAATGTCCTGCTTAAACGAAGAAATACGTCGGAATACATCGGGAAGTTTCTCAACCCGCATGACATCGAAAGGGCTAGGAATCACGGTGATCAAGAGATGTGATGTGTGGATGTCCCTACATCTAGATCTCTACAAAATCAGCATCACTGTCAACAAACTCTACGGATTAGTAATCTTGCTCAATGGGGCATATAGCTTTGTGGCCATAGTAGTAGCGCTTTTCCTGGACGTGGTTTCCATTATATCAGAAAATTCTCAGATTTCAAACCTCCATGGTAAGATCGCGGTCGCAATATGGGCGTTCTTCTATTCGATTGGATTTGTCCTGATCGTGATGACATGCCAATCCGCATCTGATGAGGTAAATATCGCTCTAGTTTAAATGATTTATGTTATAATAATATTATTGGTAAATATAGAGATTCATTTTCTGAAATTAAGAAGGGCAAATGGTATGAAACATGAGCATTTGTTATGAATTTAAATCAGTATCTAAGCTAGTCGTAAAGTGAAGTTGTGCATACAACTTAGTTTCGTAGAAGAAAATGTTCTTTTATGGTACAATTCATAATGTTTCGTAAGAGTATCGATGGAAATTGTGTTTCTTGCGAGCATTAACGCCAATGTGTGGCTTTTTGTTATGAATATATTTGCTTGATTTGAAGTTCTTTTCTTCGTCATAAATAATTCACATCTTCCTATTTAAAAATATTGCATGCACGCGAGCGGAAATTAAACGCATTTTTATGAGATTGTTAGTGTTAGCAACAATGATGAAGTAACCGTGCAAGAAATGTTTTATGTGCAAATCGAACTAACAAGGGAAATACGCGACATTCGGATAGCCGATCTTGTTCTTTTGCGAGACTTTAGTGTCACATGCATAATAGAAATTGTGCAAGTAATTGCACGACCCGCCTCTGAAGCGTTTTATAGGAAAAGTCTATTTCAAAGTCACAAACAGAATTGTTCCTGCGAATTTCACGATCAAGCCTGGTAACCGAGGTGGTAGTAAGATACAGAGGATCCTGCACCGGGATCCGGGTTTCGAATCTCCGTTGGTGACAATTTTTCCCCCAATTTTCTACATATTAGTTTTTTCTATTATTATTTTAATGTTAATTGCCCGCAATGGATGTACGTTATTTTTAAATTTTCCTCTGTGCAGGACCCCTGTATCTTACCACCTCGGCTGCCAGGCTTGATCGTGAAATTCGCAGTAACAGTTATTAAACAAAAACTGGTCACTCTTTTCAAGACTGAGTTGGACTGGTCATGTTTTCCTCTAAACATTTCAAAATAACTGCCCCACTCCTCTGTAGTATACAGGTATACCTCGCTTAACGAAGCCTCTGGGATCAAAGCTCCTTAATAACGAAATTGGATACTCCGCAGTGAAATTTCAAAAAATTCGAAAATGTTGCTATTAGTAAAATCCATGGAACTTGGCTGAACTTTGTGGCAATTGATATTCATATTAAGGTAGAAAAATAACTAACATTTACTTAAATTCCACAAATTTTTTATTTCACGACAGGTTTCGCTAAATTAATAGGTATGATTTAACGAAACCGGTTAGTTGCGATTAGTTTTACCGTGTTATACGGCTCAGTTGGACGAGACAGGATTGATACATCTTTAAGAACCTAGAATGAGTTGGTTTATTTCTTTATCTCGAGAGCTTTGAGAATTCGAATCAGTTATTTATCAGGTAGTATCATTTCACATACCTTTTTTCGCAAAACTACAATAGAACTATACCATATCTCTAATTAGACGTGGAAGCATGCTTCTCCGGCAAAGTCTTAGGACCACAACGGCGAAAAGTCCATATTTTGACTTATCCAAAAGACACGGAGAGGACGTGTTCTGGACGTCCGCACCCTTATTGAAGATGTTCAGGATTTTCGGACTTGCTCCGTTTCCTACATTTGAATCGAATTCATTGTCACATGAAAAAAAAAGAAATATCCAAGCTGAATAACTTAGTTTTATTTACTTTCATTGGATAGCGTTAAAACTTTTTTTACGAAAATTTGTAGAAAAAACTTTATCCTTTACAGGAGCAATTTTCTGATTTTTGGACTAATTTTTTAAATATGAATTTCAATTTCTGCCATTAAAACTAAACTAACGGAAAACGTGTTCCCTGAGTATTGCAGTAAGTTCAGATACGTATATTTATCCGTACAGCCCTAACCTAAGAGAGGTCAACATCAACGTGTGTCAACAGCATGTAACCATAAACAGTAACTCTTCCCTGTTTGAGGATGTTACAAATTGATAGTCATATCGATTTGAATACGTCACTTTTGGAAAAATCATCAAACGCGCCTTTCTCGGAATTCTTTTGAGTTTTGACATATATTTTAGGGTGAACCAAATACTGTCAGAGTAAGGATGGGCGTAAATTAAAGGCTCTCGCAGGAAATTAATTTATATCGAAGAAATGTCTTTTGCAAGTTGGTGAATGGAAAATCGAACTGCTGGTTCTTGAAGAGGATGGTACATTTATTACTTATACGCGACATTAAAATGGACACGTTTTTATATTTTACATGATATTCGAACGAAGATATTATGCCTTTCACTACGTTTGCTTACCTTCGAGTTGTTACCTTTTTTGACGTTTTTTTGCCGTTATTATTAGTAAAATAAGAAAGTTTTATAGATTTTTGTCGTCCTTCATACGCCCAAAAATGTCACATTCCCATTCCCGACGACATGTGAGGTATACGTATTCTGTTAAAAAACATATTGAATATTTGTTTGGAGCCTTCAAGGTTTTTATTACCTGTGTTTCGGAATTTTAGTAATTTTAAAACAAACTTTCTTATCTCGTCGGTAGAACTATCTGGCTATCGAGAAGGATATGGATTTCTGCATCGAAAGATGTATTTCTTGAGCAGAGGTAGAGATGTCCAGCAGGAAATTGTGCATTGGCATCAAGATAAAGAAGACGTGTTATGGGCGTCGGCGCCTTTGCTAAAAGTATGCAGGATTTTCGGGTTAGCACCTTTCGCATTGGTCCTTGGAAACTACGGCTAAGACAATACCTCCGTTCTGGCTGTCAGGTACAGCATCGTAGTTTACTTAGTGATAATCTCTGCCATGCTGGGCGACACGTTCAACGTATTGAAAACAACTTAAAAAAGACCCTAGGAAAATACTTAGGAGCATATTGGCCAATTACCGCGCACGTCATCTCAATTAGCAGCTACATAATGTTATTTCTCCGCCGATCCAAAGTGCATCGCATGTTGTCAGATATTGTGAAATTCGACGAAAGGCTCGCCAAACTCGATATCCGAATCGACTCGCATAGGTTTCGTAAGAATGTCGGCTTCTGGTTCGGCGTAGTCTGTTTGTTTTATTTGCAACTCGCCTGCCAGTCGTCATATTTGGGTGAAAAGTTTTCCATCGTATGTTCACTGTCTTGTACACAGCCAGCAGTACAGTGTTACATCAGCTGCAGCACTACAATGTGTTGCAGCACCTAAATTTGAGATTCGCTTTTTTGAACCAAGAAATTTGTCTGAGCGCTTCGAATAGAACTTTGTCAGGCACGCTGTCTAGAGGATCCTGAATTGCACCTATTAAGCGCTGTAAGTTGTGGGCTTCCCTTTACTTAGACCTCTACAAGCTCTGCGCGACCGTGAACAAGGTCTATGGAAGTTTGATTTTGTTCAACGACGTATACGTTTGTGTGGACGTAGTGGTTTTGCTTTTCTTCTACCTCTATGCCTTGATGCCGAGTCCAGGAATCTTTTTAAACGTCGCTTCAATGACGTTGACCGCATATTGGATAATCATCGAAACTTTCGGAGTGGTAATCAGCATCTGATAAGGTGGATTCAATTTCTTTTTTAATTTTTCATTTTTTTTAAAGTAAATATTTCTGATCTAAATTTACATTTGAATCGCTGTTGAAGCAGAGAAGAATAACTTCTAAAAATTAATGAAGTAATATTATTTTGTATAATATCGTCTCATGTACAGTTAATTTAAGGAGGAAACGCTTTAATCCAGTAAGTAAATGTTTGCCGTTGTGTAATTCGGATATGAACCCTTATATAATTTTGATCTTAGTGCGCTAGAAATCTACTTTCTATATCCATACCGTTTTCGATATAAACGATTAAGTGTTTTTTAAATTTTGCTACTTCTGGCAACACTCCTGAAAGCCGTCCTTTCGAATGGCTCGCAGCTCTCTTGTGGTGTTCTGAATTGTGTCATTGATTACGTCAAATCATTCTCCGTCAAAGAGAATTTTAGTTCATGAAAGAAGAAAACGTCGCAGGATATATTATATATAATTACAATTAGATGGAACGTGTAGATGAAACGTGCTAATATAACAAATATTTATATAAATGAAATTATTATTGCATATTATATTTATTGTTAAATAAGAGGGTAACGATAAGGCCGGCTCATTTAATGAGGGAGCCGCGGATGCATAGAGAGTAGATTTTCAATATTTTTTTTGCTGAGCATTGTTAATGACCCCTTAAAGATCTTTTTAAAGTTCGCGTACCAATTTGTGCATTTTAAAATGATAACGGGTACTTTTCTGTTAACGGGAATACCTCCAAGACCCTTCGCAGGACCTGGTACTTAAGTATTATCACCATGCCATACTTACGTACAACATTAACAGAAACTGATTGATCTGTCTCGACATTTACAAACCCAATCACCGGACATCGTAGAGGGTTTCTTTGGTTCCGGGCGCGGTAGCGCCCGGAGACGACTATCCATTACAACAAAGCGAGCCGAAGGCTCGTCAACATATCCTTTCAATGTTATATCCTCTTGACTGTTGTGCCGCAAATTGATAGGATAAATCGACTAGCCTTCGGCTCGCTTTGTTGCAATGGGTAGTCGTCTCCGGGCGCTACCGCATCCTTCGCCTCGCTCGGTCTTACGCGATAGATTTGGAATGCTGTTTTATTTATAAATGCCAGTTTATTAGGCTATAGATATTGAATCATTTACATTCCTAGCATATTTATTATTTGTAAAATTTCTAAAAAACAACGAAATATTCTTTTAGCTTAGTGCTGTCCATTTGGCGGCGCGCGAGCCACATCCGGCCCGCGAAATGATTTTATCCAGCCCGAGGTAAGGGTGATCTGGAGCGCCAAAGCTTCGCTTACCCGTTGGTTCGTTTGTATCTATAGAATACTAGTAAGCTGTCTAATCCAGCGTTTCTCAACCGGTGGGACGCGTCCCACTGGTGGGACCAAAGCCGGTTGGAGACATTTTTGCACCGCAATCGGTTAGAATTTCTGGCACCTTCATGTTTATGTAGTTAACAGTCTCAGGCTTAACTTGATTTATTTGGTATTTCGATCAAAATTAATTTAAAACATAAATTCATAGTTTTTTGTGGAATTACCAAGTACATCTTTTTATTTTGACCTTCTCCTTTTTGTTTAACAATAATTATTATACTTCTTATATGCTTATAAACGCAGAAATACATATATTTATTAGGAAAAGTGAGGTTCTTTATATCATGTTTGCACCAGGGTTTCTTGAAAAGGTGGTAGGTGGGACGCTTGAGGCAAAAGATTGAGTACAACTGTTCTAAATCGTACCGGTTATAAAGCTTGCTTCCCTGCATGCCTCTTTCTCCTTCCAAAGGTTTTACTACCATGTGCGAAAACGGATGGGAAAAACCGGGAAGGTGAAAGCAGCCGAAAAATTTCCCCCGGACAAGGGTGTCCGTTATGGTTCCATATTTCTCTTGGAAATGACCCCAAACTTACTAAGGGGCGCATGGGCGACAAACTAACCACACACGTAGGGGCGCATGCTTTCCGTCCTTTCTCCGATCTTCGATCGAACAAAATTTCTCCTAGCCCCCTCCCACAACCGCAGTCCGGTCCGCCAGACAGTGGCTCTCATCATATTTGACCCGCCGCACCAAAGAAGTTGGACAGCCCTATTTTAGCTAAATCACATAAAATTATTTATATATGACTTTGGAAGCATTCAAAGTATGTATACTCTCGATTTATGTAATATATTGGCATATATACCGATATCGATCAAAAAATATTCACATAGTTGTATCTTTAGTGTGTTTCCTTGGCTTTAGCCTGATTGATATGTTTTATGGACCCTTAATAAGTCGAAAAGTAGTAGTCGTGTTTACAAAATTATCCCTGATATATTAGCACAAAGGGAGGTCTATAGGAAATTTCAAGACGAAAGAATGAATGCCTATCAATATTATGGAGAGAAAAACTTACTTCCGCAGACAATCGACTTTTGACGATCACCGCATTAAATGGATGAAATTGTGGTACTGAAAATTATTCATTGACTGAAAATTCGAATTATTTTTTTTGCAAAGATGAGAAGAAGGGGGTGCACAGCTCAGAAGTTGACACGGGACAAAATCGACATTGATTGGACGTAAGCGGGCCACACTTTGAAAATTCTGTCCATAATAAAAGCTTAAGTACACCATTGTACATTTATTAATTGACATAAATACTTTACATGCAATTTTTGTGACAAAAAATGAAGTGGCAAATAAATATAATTTACTTACAAATTTTATTGCATTTTTGTTAGAAAAGGTATTAACTAGCTGAGTTACTCCCAGCTTCAAACGGGCCAAACAAAGGTGTAGGCGGGCCACATTTGGTCCGTGGGACGTATGTTGTGCACCTCTAGTCTAGAGTCTACACTCAGGAGTGTTAGTCATAAGCATCTTAAAGTTGCATAGAATCAAGTCGGTCAGATATTCATTTGTTTGTTGGTTTTGCATAAATGACGGCTATCTCTTTTCGGTGTTATTCTCGGTAAGGGAGGGAATATGTAATGTATATTTCAGGATCAAACTTGAGGCAATTTTTAATGGCGTGGCGTGCAATTATCTCGCTTTCTTAAGATAAAGTAGGGGTGTTTTCCGCTATGTCTCAGTGAGGGCATCTAGTGTTATCATGTTTACAAATTGAGTTAGTCCTTCTTCAACGTATATATCACAATTATATATGTTTATTGGGGAATGCGACTGAGTCGAAAGCATAAGTGGTTAAAACTCCGGGTTGGATTTCTGATGAAGTTCAGTAGTTTTCACCTTCTCCAAGTTCACAATTTTGTTTCGTCCTGTGTACTCACGCATAAAATTTAAATTTTTATATATTCCATCTTCTTATTATAGTTACTAGTTCTTCATCTCGCCCTCTTCCTCAGAGCTTCCTTGCCAAATGATGGACATTACTTTGGTGCAAATGTACAAATGTAAGTACAATATCCTGTTCTAAAATCAACTCTGTGATTCACCATTGAGATTTCTTCGTTTTTTGTTTGGAATTCCAATCTGGTTTTTCCAAAATGTTAGGTTATGGCACCTTTGAAGGTCATATATGGATCAGATGATAGATATTTTCAGTTAAATGCTATCCTGTGCTTTTTGTGATTATTTGAATATCGATATAAAAATTAAGCAGTACAATAAATAATCAAGACTGCCTAAGGTTCCATTACTGGAGACACTTAAAGCAGCTACTTCAAACAGGCTGAACGGCACAGCGTCGCTGTTTACTTGGTGGTCACTGGCTATCTCTTATGGGACATGAGATACACGTACATGTTTCAGAAAATCGTCCACCTAAAATTTTTGAAACGTTATGTTAGGTGGCATTGGCTTACATCATCATAATCTACAACTGCCTGGTTATATTCATCCAACGATCCAAGGTACACGGAACGTTGGTAGATTTAGTCAAGAATGACGAGAGACTAGCCACTCCGAAGATCTGCATCGACACGCTCAGTTTCCGCAAGAACGTCATAAGGTAAATTATAATTCTCTCGCTTGTTATAGTGACAGTTATCTTATTCTACATCTCTTCCATGTCGTTGAACGCAAACACAACAATAAGTGCTTTGTGATTCTTAACTCTCCCAGTAATACTGTCTTAGTTCGTTTGTTTCAGTACAACATGTTGATGCATCTGAAAATGAGGATGTCCAGCTTGAATAAAGATATACGTCAGAGCGCGTCAATCAGTGCTTTTGCACGCATACTGTCGCAAGGATCCGAGATTGTGACCGCGGAACAATGTAAATTGTGGATGTCCCTCTACCTCGATCTCTACAAGATCAGCCTTGCCGTGAACAAGATCTTCGGAAGTGTGGTCTTGGTCAACGCGGCGTTCTCTTTCATCAACATTGTAGTGGTACTTTTCTTTGTCGTGATAACTTTCATAATGGGAGAAGAGTTTTACAACCCCGCTACCATTACTGTAAATCTGCTTTGGGCTGCCGTCCATACTTTTGGACTAGTTCTCATCGTGCAGTCGTGTCAATCGGTATCGGATAAGGTGAATTGAATATCCTGAAAATTTTCAACTATTCTTATTTTATCTGTATACTAGATCAAATTTTGTAGCTCTTGAAATTCCTAAAAAACATCTCCCTCTATGCAGGCATCCAAACTATACTTTCTCCATATATCGTACGTAGTATAGAGAAAGTATTGTTTTCATAAAAAAATCGATTTCGAGATTTCAACGTAAATCACGTTTTGAGGTCCCTAGAAAACGTTTTGACTATACCATCGATGATGTCTGTGTGTATGTTATAATAATTTAGTGGGGGCTCTAACTCAAAAACTAATAATCAGATCAGCACAAAAGTTCATATTTAAGTTATCAAATGAAAATTTGAAAAGAATTTTTTTAAATTTCTTAATAGATATTTAAATTATTATGAATAGCATTATGAGGCAAAATTATCATTTCGTATCGTAAAAGAATACAGTAGGCCTTATTGCCGTAAATTAGGTAATTTTGTATATGTTTACAGAATTCACCGCTACATGATGGCGGCGCTGTATACTGGAATTTAGGAAAAAGTTGAATATCTCCGAAATGGATAGTTCTACGAAAATTTGTTTCAAACAAAACTTGGAAGAAATATTATTCTCTACAACTTTGGTCCTCCCGAGGATTACCAATAACGACGTTTTTAAGGAGATATTTGACGGAAACCGAAAAAGCCGATTATTTATAAATAATACCTAAACAATAACTGATATGGAAAATTGTTTCAAATGAAAGTTGTAGGAAATTATATTCTCTATAAACTTTGTGTAGAATTGTATATAAAATAATGATGTTTTAACGGAGAAATATCGTAAAAACCGATTCGGGTTTCCGGTTAACCGTTATTGTTCAAAAACTAATCAGTTATTTGTGCTCATGCTAAAGTGTTATATATGATTTTGGCAACGATATGGCAGGTACTCTTTGAGTTAGGGCGTCTACAATCACGTACACACACACTAGCGCACAATATCTCATTGACATTATTGATATAGATATTTAAATTATTGTGAATAGCATTATGAGACAAAATTATCATTTCGTATCGTAAATGAATATAGTCGTCCTTACTGCCGTAAATTACGTACATTTTGAATGTTTACAGAACTCGCCGTTACATTGTGGTGGCGCTCTCCCCCTCCCCATCTCTCACTCCCCCCTCTCTTTCTCCCCGCTCTCACTCCTATTCTCTCACTCTCCCCCCCTCTCCCCCCTCTCTCTTCCTCTCTCACTCTGCCCCTCCCCCCCTCTCTCTCTCACTCTCTCCCTCCCTCTCTCACTATCCCTCTCTCTCCCGCTCTCTCCCTCTCTCACTCTCCCTCTCTCTCCTTCTCCCTCCCATTCTCTCCCTCTCTCTTCCTCTCTCTATAACCGTCTCTCTCCCTCTCTCTCTCCCTTTCTCCCGCTCTCTTCCTCTCTCTCCCACTCTCTCCCTTTCTCTCCCCTCTTTCCCTCTCTCTCCCTCTCTCTCCCTCTCTCTCCCCCTCTCTCGCTCTCTCCCTCTCTCTTCCTCTCTCCCTCCCTTCCCCCCGCCCTGTCTCCCTCTTTCCCCCTCCCTTCTCCCTCCCTCCCCCTGTCTCCATCTCTCTCTCTCCATCTCTCTCTCTCCATCTCTCTCTCTCTCTCTCCATCTCTCTCTCTCTCTCTCTCTCTCTCTCTCTCTCTCTCTCTCTCTCTCTCCATCTCTCTCTCTCTCCATCTCTCTCTTTCTCCATCTCTCTCTCTCTCCATCTCTCTCTCTCTCCATCTCTCTCTCTCTCCATCTCTCTCTCTCCATCTCTCTCTCTCCATCTCTACTATTTATATGTCTCGTTTATAGGTCAGCCATTTTTAATCTCCGAGAATTTTAGACCTCTTAATTCATTTTTTATTTAGATATTCTACTAATTTTCTTAATTTGTTATAAAAACCAAACATACATCCCTTTTAAAATATATTCATTAAACTCATATTCAAAATATATTTCCGTTAAACTAATCCAAATACACTAGGTACATGGATGGACGAAGAAACAGCGAGCAAAGGGGTGAGCGGGTTGGGGATCGTCAGAGAGCAGGCGGCTTGCCGCCTACTGTTTTACATATTTTCTATATTTTCCGATATTTATAATCTTGTACGTGAGATCCGGTGGAACGTACATATTGAAAACATACCTTGGAGATGCCTTGTATGGCGTCCTCGATCGAAAGGCAGCTTTTCAAATCGAATTACACATAACTCAACAGCCACGGCGAAATCGATGGTGGACATATCGTTCTAGTATTGCGTTTTGAATATGATCTACGCTAAAATGAAAATTTTAAGGAAAATGTTCCCACCGTTTTTATATTTCATTTATATATAGCGAAATAATATGTGCAATTCCACAACTTGATCAATGAACTGATCATTTTAAACAAAGGGGTTGATACCGATGCCGTATTATGAGATACCTGTTCTCCAATTTTCATTTATATTGCAGCATTATCTACATCTACATCTACATGATACCCTGCAAATCACCAGACTGGTGGGTGGCAGGGGGTGCAGCACACCAAGCCCTACCTAATAACGTCCCTCGTGGGAATCACTCTCCTGTTATGATCCCGTATGGTCCTTGGAAAAAACGAGCTCTGGTATCGCTCGGTCCTACAGTCGATCTCTCGTATTTTATTCTCGTGATCGTGCCTGCCCATGTACGTAGGTGCCTCTAATATTCCTGAGACCTCCTCTAAGAGAACTTCCGACCTAAATTTCTCCAGAAGCCTTAACCTAGCGCTAATTCTGCGATCCTCTAGCGATATCCAATTCAACTCCTTCAAGAGTGATGTGACGCTTAATTTTTGCTCATATTTTTGCTTAACGAATCTGGCTGCTCTGCGTTGGATTCTTTCTAACTCAAGTATCTGTCCCTTTTCGTACGGATCCCATATGCTGGAAGCGTATTCGACCTGAGATCTGACCAATGATAAATAACACGTTTCTCGTACCTGTTCTGTGCTACTTCTTACTATTCTGCCTACGAAGCCCAATTTCTTATTAGCTGCGCCTACGATCCTTCGAATATGCATATTCCACGATAGATCAGGACAAATGGTGACTCCTAAATATTTAACGTACTCTGCAGATTGGATATTCAATCTATCAATTCTGTACTCCGAGTCTAATTCATTGTTCTTACTCTTCCAGAAACTCAATAGGGAACATTTGCTCTGATTAACTTCGATTTTCCAATGTTGACACCATGCTGAAAGGGCGTTTAAATCTTCCTGAAGCGATTTTTGGTCATCCTGACTCGTTATCTCCTTATATAAAACGGTATCATCTGCGAAAAGTCTTATTTTGCAGCGAACTACCGAGCAGATATCGTTTATGTATATCAGGAATAGCAGTGGGCCAATAACACTTCCCTGTGGAACACCTGATGCGACTTTTACCGGGTATGAAGATTTCCCATCAATAACTACTATCTGTTTTCTGTTGGAGAGGAAGTCTTTTACCCAACTCACGATATTAGGGTTTATGCCGTGCTTTCCTAGTTTTCCTATTAATTTATTATGGGGTACTTTGTCAAACGCTTTTTTAAAATCAATAAAAATTGCATCAACCTGACTGTTTTTCTCTCCGCATTGCAACAAGTCGTTTACGAACAGGGCGAGTTGCGTTTCGCATGACCTACCTTTCCGAAACCCGTGTTGGTTTTTGCTTAGCGAAGAACGACCATCTAAATAACGCAGAACAGAGCTAACGATTATATGTTCTAGAATCTTACACGATAATGACGTCAAGGAAATCGGTCTATAATTTTCGGGGTTCTCTTTATCACCGCCTTTGTGGATGGGCGTTACGTATGCTAGCTTCCAGTCTTTTGGAACGGTACCATGTGCAACGGATTTTTCGAATATTATTTTCAAGTAAGGTGTGATTACCGAGGCTAGCTCTTTCAACACACGCGCGGGTATTCCCTCAGGCCCGAGAGACTTATTTTGCTTAATCGACTCTAGCTGGTGCGCGATACCTGTTTCGGAGAATATCAAATCTTCCATCGAATTTCCCTTATCATTCGAATCTGGTTCCTCAAACTCGTTGCTCACCGAAGTAAACGCTTTCTGAAAGTGTTCATTTAACAAGTTTGCTTTTTCCGCGCTATCGTGTACTACATCACCTGCCTCCGTCCTCAATGACGCTATGGTGGGACCTCTACCATGAACCTCCCTAACGTACGACCAAAATGCTTTCGGATTTTCTTTCAAATTATTATGCAAAACTTTCTTTTTGTAATCATTAAATGCTTCTCGCATTGTTACTCTAGCTCTTGAGCGCGCCTCTCTGTATTGATGCCGTATCATTGACCTCTGTTCCTCTGTGACTTTTGAAGAATTGGTATTTAAGCGAGCGTGAAGTTTTCTTTGCCGTCTAAGAGCGCATCTAACTTTCTGGTTGTACCATCTTGGTTCCGCACCATCACGTTTAACTTTATGTGGAATGAATTTATCCGTACCCTCTCGCATCATATCCCTGAACACGCACCATAATTCCTCTGTACTAGCGTCGATAGATGCCTCGCAGAAAAAAAAAATTATGAGAGCGAAGAGGATCTGTTTGCCGAAATTCATTTTTTGGAAAAATATTTAATGTCGCCGACTAAGTCGATTAAGGCACATAACGGTAATAAATATTAAACAGACTTCTGTCGATGTCAGCATTGGAAGGAGGAAGGATTTTGCGTACAAAGAAATATACTCAATGTAGGTTTTTTAGAGTGGTTTTCCTGCTAATAAAAAGAATTTGTAACATTGTACCTATTCCAGCGTCATTCTCATGTATAAGGGCACAAGTTTAACAGAAATGAATTTGATAATATAATCTACGGATATGGAAGACGTTGACAATTTAGGTTTGTCAGGAAAAATTTTGAAATTTTGATAGGAATCGATCGTTCTCTTGAACCAACATCCTTTCAGTTTAACTCACTCCACTTATCAAGTCGTCCAAGTGAGACCTGCTCTTAAACTTTTAAATTCCTTTCTAGTCAAATTCACATTTAGAATGTCTGTACATGTCGGGTTTACAGAAATTCAGCATAAAGGAATGAAGTTCTCGACAGAACCAAAGGAATCTTGCAAGAAAAACTTTTCCAGAAATGTCGAAAGTGTTTTGGACGTTAGAACCCTTGCTGAGAGTCTGTAGGGTTTTCGGTCTCGCACCTTTCCCGTTGAAATGTCCACGCGGCAGTCAAGTTGATAATTCCAAAGTTGCGTCAACATATAGCATCGCGGTTTACTGGTTCTTTACCAGTGCTATGTTGTGGGACGTGATGTACACTGTCACAACTATGGAAAGTTTTGATTTAGCAACTGTCTTTATCGTATGCGAAGCGCCAATGCTTTATTTTGTCGCATTGTGTAACTCCTTGCTTTTATTTATACGCCGGACGGTGCTACACAGGATGTTGGTAGAATTAGAAAAGTTTGATGAAAGGGTTGCTAGATTGAAGAATTGCATAGACTCTCATGGTTTTCGCAGGAGCGTAAGTAGACAAATGGTCGCTTTCTGGCTTCGGTTAACAATATGCGTCCTTTTTAGTATATTTGACCCTTTAGTGTGGGGAAACATACTCATCAAGATACTCGCTAATATTTACGTGATCGCCAATCTGGACTTGATCCACCTTCAGCATTACTACATCTTGAAGCATCTGAAAATGAGGATGTACTTCTTGAATGAAGAAATTCGTCGAAGTGCGTCCATTTATACCTTCACACAAATTCCATTAAAAGAAAACGAAATAGTGTCTCCAAAACGATGTAAATTGTGGGCGTCTCTATACAATGATCTCTACAAGATCACCCTAACCGTGAATAAGATCTTCGGAAGTTGCATCTTGCTCAGCTTAATGGTCACTTTAGTGGACGTTGTGATGATACTTTTCCTCATTTTTGTTTCATACGTGACGGGCGCCCATTACTTTCCAACTCTATTTTATAAGATGGCGAACATAACTTGGCTTATCTTAGGAACGCTGAGAGTGGCGCTCACCGTGCAGTCATGTCAAGTCACATCATACGAGGTAAATTATGTATATAAGAATTTATAAATTATTTGTCAAATAAATTCCTTTTTAATGTTTGCTGATATATAGTTCTTAGGAAATTTATCAGGCGTCTGACAGAATGATAAAGATATAGAATATTCTATTGTTTGATAATGTTTATATATACTAGTTACTATTTTGCTCGATATTTACAATCTGATAACGCAAAACTTTGTTCACTTTTGCCTCTTAGAAATTATTATTTCATACTTTTACGTGCAGAGCGTCCTAATTTAGATACAGCTGGAATTAATGTGCAGTTTTTCGGATAATGAGTAATGAGAAAGTTGCCATAGTTGGTAAGAATTGATGATTTTTGTTCATTCAAAAGTTATATTTAGTAAGCGTTATTTCGGAGCTAAAAATTCCTTGCTCTTTCTTGCAAGTTGTCAAAATAAGTACAATATAAATGATTCGATCTGTTCAATCTCCTGATAAAATCTCATATTGTCTAAGGAAAATAAATCCATTTATACTTAGGTGAAATGCCAATGTTTTTGCTCCAGAGGTCCAGGGTAATTGCAAAGGCCTCGAACCTGTATTGGTCTTTGATTATCATTTCATACAACTTTGCTCGTAAAACATCCGTTACCCAACATTTTATAAATCGACTTAGGCCTTTTCACACGGCCACCTTGGTCATGCCAGCAAAGTAGTCAAAGCCACCACAGACGCCACCAAATTCGACAGTTCCAAAATGGACGTTGAAGAGGCAGCTGCTGTGTGTCTTTAAAAAAACAGTGACATCTAGATCTCTAGACTAAACGGTAGAGCGAAAATGAATGACTTCTCGTATTTAAGCATTTTGTCATACATAATAGAAGCTTTGAAGAAATGGTTGGCATTGATCAATAATTAAGGGAACTTTATTCTACGAATTTTTAACAACAATTTCATTTTCTCGAAAACGGCTCCAACAATATTCATCAAATTTCGTACATTTCTTGAGTTTACGTCTTCAATAATTCAACATAGTTCTTACCAAAAAAGTAATATTAGGCTAGTTAATTCTTGGGCAACTTAAATAACAATTGGATTTTCTAAAAACGGCTAATACGATATTCATCAAATTTCGTATAGTTATTTAAGTTGATGTTTATAGTGTATGTACATAGTTAATATCTTTCAAATGCTAACTAAACGAAGCATTAGTAATGTGAAAATTTGTACAATGTATGTTGTACCGATTTCTTCTCTTTTCCATCCAGTTTTCCTTCTACCATTTCTTTAATCATACTCTCCCACAGGTAATATCCAATCCAGTTCGCCATCTTCTTTCCGATACACTGTATATTCGTTCGATCCTCTCCTATTCCTCGTAGTACCTCATCGGTTTTCTCCATAGCTGTCCTTTTTATTTCAGCGTCTTTCTCCATGTCCACATTTCGAAGCCTTCCAATAATTTTATATCATTTTTCCTTGGCGTTATGTGCAAATTTTCTTCTTTGTTTGATATTCACATCACGTTGGCTTTTTCTATATTTACTTCCATGCCGTAATTTGTACCTGTTTTTACTAGTCTATTTATCACTTTCTGGGGTTCCTTTTCCTTTCTTGCTAGAAATACTTGGTCATCCGCGTATTTCACTGTTTTTATATTTTGAAATCTTTCGTGCTCTCTAACGCTTCTTGCATTAGCCACTCCATATGTATTGAATAGGTTCGGCGATAGGCAACAGCCCTGTCTTACTCCTCCACCGATATTTACACCGCTGGTGTCCCCATTCTCCATCCTGACCTTAACAACTTGATTCACATATAGATTCCTGATCAGTCTCCTGTTTTTCCAGTCTACACCTATATCCTTTAATATCCTCATCAACAGTACCCAATTTACTCTCACAAATTCCTTCTACCAGTCAATGAAACATACGCAGCAATCTTGGCTGTACTCTATTGCTCTTTCGGATATGTTTCTCACGACATCGTTAGCATTATTACTTCTAGGAAATCCCGAGTCCATTCTCCGGAGTCGTAAATCTTGTTAATTAATTTCACCAACACTTTTAGTTCTTCTGATTTTAACCACCTCTGCCGGAATTCCATCGCTACCTGTAGCTTTTCCTTTCTTCAGTTCCATTATCGCCTTTTCTACTTCGCTTTCCGTAATACTTGGTCACAAGTTGTCTTCTCCAATGCTATCCTTTTCCTCCATTTCCATTTGTGCCAACCCTGCCTGCATGCTTTATAGTTTCTTAATGTGCTACGTACTTGGGTTCTGCAACTATTTTCGCATCGGTATTCGAATTCCACCAGGATTTTCCCTTAGACTTCTTATCTTCTAATTGTAGTGACTTAACGTACATCATAGCGAACCGTCCTATCTTCTACATCAGTTCTATTTCCTCAAAATTTTCTTTTATCCAATTAAATAATCTGTTGCCATTCTCAAGTCATTGTTTTTGCTTCTATAGTCTGCTCTAACTCTTTCACTGTTAACGCTTTTCCATTTTATTCTCTCATCCATTTTCTCCTAACGTTTTTTTGTGGTTTTCTTCTCGTGCTTTCCAATCTCTTTATTGAAGATATCCTTAATACTGGCTTTAATTCCCTCCATTCTGTATCTTTAGTCTTCGGTTTGATTTCCAAATTTCAAAAAGCGATCTTCCAACTTTGTGCTGAATGCATCTTAGTTTTCTTTCAGTTTTTCTAGGTACCAATCCCGTATTTCTCTTCTCGTTTTCCTTATTTGTTTACTCTTTGTCGTTACATCGACTATTTGAAGGATGTGATCTGAATCAATTTCTGCTCCAGGTAATGTCTTAGCATTCTTTATGTTGTTCCTGAATCTTTGTTTTGCTAGGATGTAATCTATTTGGCATCTCATTCTATCACCTGGGCTTTTCCATATGTAGAGACTTCGTTTATGGTTTTTGAACCATATATTCTTCACTTCTAAGTCGTTATTAATGCAGTATTCTACCAGTTTTCCTCCACCTCGGTTTCTTTTCTCAAGTCCGTATTGACCGAGAGAATTTTCTTCTCGTCCTTCACCAACTATGCTATTCCAATCTCGCATTATTATGCCTTTACCTTTCCTCTTCCGTCTTCTTCGTAAATCTCGTTAATTAGTTCATACATCTCCTCAATTTCTACTTCTTCATGAGCGGACGTTGGCATATATACCTGGATTATCAACATGTATACTATATGACTACTTTTAGCGGTATTGTCATCAACCTATCGTTCGATCGCTCTTCATCATATCTTTCCTTGCTCCACTATTTCTTCCAGAGTATATATCATGAATTCTTCCTAGTGGAACTGTTCTTCTCCTTTACTTCTAGCTTCGCTCAGCCTTATGATGTCAATCCTATTTCTTCTCATTTCTTCTTTCAGGTTCTCTTGCTTTCCTACCTACCCCATGGTTTTCAAATTCGAAGTTCCACTGCATAAGTTACCTTCGGCAAATTGGAGGACTATTTTACCTCCGGAATGATGTCCAACCATATAATCATTCTTGGAAATTGTAATGTGGTAGTTTCCCTCTTTCTTTCCACATCGCGTAGTGTAGCCGTTCTATACCATAATGACAGTACTGCTGTCTACGGCCTGGCACTGGTGATAGTTTTTCTTATTTTTTTTCTTATTTCTTTTTGGAAAAAACCTCCAGTTGCGGAATTTTATAACAGGAAGCAGACACGCTAACCACTACACCACCAGTATATTATAACAACATATTAATAACAGTTGATAGTTCTTTCCTCGTTAAATTGAAAAAAACGAAGATGGAATTAGTTTTTAATGTAATAATTTTAAAAGAGAAACTGCCCGTCAAATATGACAGTTATGCGTCAATTATGTTCAGTAAATTCTGTCAATCAACCGCATTTAGGTTAATTTACATATTTAGGAATGCGAACTTATCAATCAATAAATGCGTTACATTTGTTTGAATTGTAGTTTACTGTTGTGTATTAAACATTTAAGAATGGGAAACGTTATGTATTACTTTTAGAAGAAATTTTTATAGTAATTATTGAAACCAATAATTAGTCGAAACCCTCCTAAGAAACATAAAATTATTTAAAAAGTAAAGTACTCACATACACAATGGTTTAGGGCTGGGTCGACAACAACTCGTGTAGTCCCCGAGATCGTTTTATGCGGCCCGCAAAGCCATGTTGAATAAGTGATCGGCATAATTTAACACAGTCAATTCCATATTTTTTCAGTAAAACTATACCCTCAAAACCTTTTCCTATGGGCATTTAACGCTATTAGAATTTCTTTTCACTAATATGAGACCGCAAAATCTCCATGTAACTTCTGATTTAAAAAGTCATACAGCCCGCC
This sequence comes from Uropetala carovei, assembly GCA_036926305.1. Taxonomy (NCBI): domain Eukaryota; kingdom Metazoa; phylum Arthropoda; class Insecta; order Odonata; family Petaluridae; genus Uropetala; species Uropetala carovei. The sequence continues at coordinate 1,509,131 of JAXCHB010000003.1, forward strand.
GAAGCTCTCGCGATTTCCAATACGGCCCTCCAAAACATTCATAACAACTAATGCGGCCTGCCATATAGAAAAGGTTGTCGACCCCTGGTTTAGGGGAATTCACTACTCGTCAGGAACCAAACACATACTCCATCTCTCACATATTATACGGAAGAGGTACCCTACTATTACTACATCCTACTAGTACTACATACGAGAACTTCCTTTCTAAAAAAAATTGTGGCGGCCAACACATGACCTCCATATTTGGGGCATAAATATTTAAATTATTATGAATAACATTATGGGGCGAAATTATTATTTCATATCGTAAAAGAATACAGTCGTTCTTATTGTCGTAAATTACGTATATTTTGAATATGATTACAGAATTCACCGCCACATGGTGTTGGCGCTGTATACTGGTACATATTAATATAAAGCGAAATATCTCCAAAATGGATGGTTCCTCGAAAATTAGATTCAAACAAAACTTGGAAGAAATATTATGCTCTACAACTTAGGTCCTTACGAAGATTACCAATAACGATGTTTTTAAGGAGATATTTGACGGAAACCGAAAAACCGGTTATTTAAAAATAACTCCTAAACAATAACTCCATTAGAAAATTGTTTCAAATGAAAACTGTTGGAAATTACATTCTCTATAACCATTATATATAATTGTCTATACAATTATGTTTTAACAGAGAATTATATCGCAAAAACCGAATCGGGTTTCGAATAAACCTGGACTTCCGGTTAACCGTTATTGTCCAAAAACTAATCAGTTCCTTGCGCTCATGCTACAGTGTTCTGTATGAGTTTGGTAACGATATGGCAAGTACTTTTTGAGTTAGAGCTCCCACAATCACATACACACGCAAACTCACACGCACATACATCCTTCCGAAAATAGTCTAAACGTGTTCTAGGGACCTCAAAACGTGTATTTCCGTTGAAATCTCGAGGTCGATTTTTTTTCGTGATCACAATACTTTCCCATTACTTAGTATGGAGAAAGTAAAAATATTATTTTACATTAGAAGAAATACTATCGTAGTAAGTTAAAGTTTTAAACATTGAATTAGTTTTATCGATGAAATGTCTTTTTTGAGTTGATGAATGACACTGGGAGCTGCTCCTGATGAACGGGTACATTTGTAGTTTACACATTAAAGTAAAGCAGTCGTATCATGAACAGTGGATAATTTGTGTTTTTTTCATAAATTTCGAATGTCAGCGATTTCTGATATACTCGATAAGAACGTGTTCCTTATGCGTCTCACAGGTTATAGTCGCTTAAAATTACTTCCTTTCGGATGGTTATTCAAGGAATTTTTTTCGTCGAATACAAATGAATTTATTTCTCTCTTATCGATCAAGAGGGAAAGTTCCAATACGCGACGAGGACTAAAATTTATCCATCCAGTTAAAAAAAGAATACCTTTTGTGTTTCATATTGGTAGTCTTCGGACTAGAATGCATCAGGTCTCGCTTGAGTTAACAAAAAATAAACAAATTGAAATTTCAAAGGGCCGTGCAAACAATTTAACAAAGCTATGATACACATACAAGAAGGCTGACGTATATGTTTATCGAGTTTCCGCCAAAACTCTTCCTTTAGACCGAGAAAGTCGCGAGGAACTTGTTTAAACCCGTCAAAGGACGTGTCACATTAACAATTTCCTAGTAGCTGTGTTCGTCGTTTTGCGGATCAGAATCTGTAATATACTATGTTACAAAACACGAATTCATTGTTGTCTCGTCATCAAATACCCTCTTACAATCCACCAGAGTCTAGAACACTGTACAGAAGAACGATTTATTCGAGGCGACGTGGGAATTACTTGGAGGAAATGAGACGCCGATATTACTGGAAAGTGCGTCAAGAAGATGTGTTCTTGGCTTCCGCCCCATTGCTGAAATTATACAGGATTTTCGGACTAGCACCTTTCCCATTCGTACGCAGACAGGACGGTGAGAACGGTGCCTCCAAACTGGTTATTATGTACAGCATCACGATTTATTTGGTGGTTATCTCGGCTATGATATGGGACCTGAGCGACATGAATGCAGACGCAGCAAAGAGGGACCTTGTAGTATTCATGAAGATAAATTGGACAATGACCGCGTACATCATCTTAATTAACAACTGCTTAACTCTGTTTCATCGCCGATCCAAAGTTCACCGCTTGATGACCGGTCTTGTAAAATTTGACGAGAGGCTCGCCGAACTCGGTATCAGAATCGACTGGAATAAGATTCGCAAGGGTGTCAGGATACAAATGTTCGGCTTCATGCTCGTCATTGTGATGCTTTGCTGTCTGTCATACATTTCGCACCCCATGCATAAGAAACGGAACGGAATTCATCAGTTTATCGCCATTTTTTATACGACTAGCAGTACATTCTTGCACCAGTTACAAAACTACAATGTCTTGCAACACATTAGCCTGAGGATCTCTTGTTTGAACGATGATGTCCATCGGAGCTACTCGAATGGATCATTTTCTGCTATGCCGCCGAGTGGAATTTCTTTCGCGAAGCGATGTGAACTGTGGGCGTCCCTCAACCTAGACCTGTACAGGTTCAGCGTGGCAGTGAACTAAATCTTCGGAAGTGTACTGTTTTTCAACGAGGTGTTCGCTTTCGTCGACTCGGTTTTAGTGCTTTTCGGTTATGTCTGCGCCTTTCTGCTTGGTTCTGATGGGTTTACCGACATTCCAGAAGTTGGTATGCCCCTATTTTGGGTAGCAATCGAAAATGTCGGTGTGGTATTCATCACGCAGTCGTGCCAATCGGCATCTGATAAGGTGAATGCTATATTTGGAACATTTTCCATTTTAACATTTATTGAAATTCAGTTGAACAAGATCTACGATTTGATAAAATAATACTAGTTATTATAATTTTCTTATGATCTAGCTTGGGAAATTCGGAAACAGGTAAATAAATCGAATATTTTCTTAGGTTTGGATCAAACTAAGAAAATATTCCCGTTCTGTAACGGAGCTTGTCTGCTACGGTAATTTTATCATCATCTATCTTATAAAATAATATTAGGTGTATATTTTAGTGGACATAATTTTTTTCGCATTACATATTTTAGATATCATCACATTTAATTTTGTCACTTTTATCCTTTTGGTGCGAGGTATACTTTTGATATACGGACCGTTTTCTCTTTAACCGGTGGTGCATACTTAACGTACACGAAAACGACCAAACACACCAAATATCTGTGAAAATACATAGTGAAATTACAAGCCCATAGATGCTCACTAATGTGGCGAAAAGGGCATAGAATTCCATAGTAAAGTTCACAATAATAAAACATAACATTTCTGTTAAAAATCACAAAATCTATACTTTCCGCATTAATGTCGTGATGTCGAATATAAATTCTTGTTATTGTCCATTTACAAGGTTTAAGTGGACAGATATTACGTAGGATAATTTTTGGCGGAACTTCAACATTACTAGTTTATTTTTGCTATACCTTTTGTAAATAATATTTACTCTAGAGAAGCTTGCAATTTAAATTTGAAATATTGTCAGCATTTTTAATAATAAACACACAGAAGCCATAAAGTTTATTGAATATTATTATTTTTATTTCATATCTAAAATATTTAAGTACTTAGCGTAAATACCCGTGAAAGAAAATTAAAATGCTGTATCCCCCTCCCTTTCTTGCTATCTCCCCTCCCTCCTTCGTCACTCCCCCCTCACGACTTGTCCCTCCTCCTTCCCGCCCTCCTCCCTCCCCCTTCCCGCCCTCCTTCCTCTCCCCCTCCCTGTCCCCCTCTCTCGCTTCCTACCTCCCTCTCACTCGATACATCTACGTAAATGGTTCGTATTTTTCATCGTATGAAGTATGAGTATTGAGACAATAATAGGAATCTTGTGTCTTAACAATGATATTCGTTGTCCAAGGAAACTTTTCGATAAAAGCGTTATATTCGTTAAATGTGTGTAATTTCGAATGGAAGGCGTAAATTAACGATAATAATAAGAAACCTTGTACGTTCTTTTTTCAAACAGTCTACGTGCGGTGATTGTAGGTTAATTTTTTTCTAATTTTAATTTGCCAAAGAGTGAAAGTCTGCACGTCGAAATATCGTATTTTACGGGTTATCTTGTGGAATTAACGAACTCCAGTATATGGATTGGAAGAATTCATGATGGATTTATTTGTCAGAATACAGTGCGACCCTGAAACAATTACAGATTGGTGGGAATAAAAACAAATTCTCTGAGATAATTTGATCTCTGAAGCCAAATCATATTCTGCTGTGTACAAAAATCATTTGTCAGAATTCAGTGCGGCACTGAAACAATTACAGATTGGTGGGAATGAAAACAAATTCTCTGAGATAATTAGATCTCTGAAGCCAAATCATATTCTGATGTGTACAAAAATCATTTATGGCACATAATGGCAATTAATTTGAAATAACGTCTTTATGGTTAATCCAGTTTTATTTTAGCAAAAGGCGAGGAAAGTCATAATATCCACGGACTGACTCCAGATGTCATTGCTCACTATATAATGTGTTAATATTCCCAGATAAACTTGGAAATGTTAGAATTTTTAGTGGGGATAAATCATATCAATATTATTATGGAGAATTTAATGCTTTGAATATTTCTATACTTTTGAAAGTCATAATTAAAATTTTAGTAGGTCAGACATATTCTATTAACGAAAACAATAAGTTTTACTCTATTAAGATTAAATAATTTTTCTAATCGGTTAGAAGATGCGTGATAGAGATTTCAACTCGCTTTCGTGCGCACCCTGCCAATTGGGGAGACATAAATAATATCCAATTTGCAAATTCAGCAGATTCTTCTTCCACAAGGAACGTGCTCATAGTAACGATTTTTTAAATCAAATCCATTCGCTACAAGTCGGTTAGACTAAAGAACATTTCGAGAAAAATATCACATCCGGATTGTACCGAATCCTGCCTAATGGACGTTATCTGGGCCTTATTGAAAGTATCCATGGTTTTCGGACTAGCAGCATTTCCATAAAAACGTATAGAAAACGTCGAGACGGACGGCTACAATAGCGTTTTCTGGTGCAGCGTGACGGTTTACATTGTGGTTACCTTTGCTATGTTGTGGAACGTGAGTTAAGCTGTGAAAAATTTGAGAAAATTTGACCTAAAATTGAACTTGGTAATTTATTAGACAAAGATAGTGTACAACGCCGTAATTAATAACAGCTTGGCTGTATTTATCCGCCGATCCTTGGCACACCGCGTTTTTGTCGAATATTCTATGTTTGACGAGAGGCTGAAGATGCATATCGACTCGCATAGTTTCCACAAAAACGTCAGAAGACCAATCTACTCGGTATATCCATGTAATGTTATTGCGCCTTTATATGCATCCTATCTTTCTCAATATATAGAAACTTCTACGAGATATCCGTCGGTAGCGATATTTAAGAAATAAACAAAGATTTTAAATCATATGTCTTAAAATAATGTGTGCCTATAAGAATATTGAATATATATATCATTACAATTAATTCCTTTTGGGTTTCTTCTAAAGTATCCAGGTTTCATGCAAACTCCGGTTCATGAGTATATTAAATTAGGCAACCCGTAACAATGTACCCGGTTCATAAAGATCTAATAGTTGGCAACCCTAGTTAGAACCTTTGCAGAGAGTCTGCAGGGTTTTCGGTCTCGCACTTTTCCCTTTGAAACGTCCATGCTGAAATCATGTTGATTACTCTAAAGTGGCGTCCAGATACAGCATCGCGGTTTACTCGTTGTTTACCTGTCCTACGTTATGGGACGTGAAATACACACACAGCTTTGGAAAATTTGGATTTAGGAACTACCTTGTACGCATGCGGGGCACAGGTGCTTTATTTCGTCGCAATGTGTATTTCCTTGTTTTTATTTATACGTCGGACGGTGGTACACAGGATGTTGGTGGAATTGGAAAAATTTTATAGTAGTGTTGCCAAATTAAAGAATTGCATCGACTGAGATAGTTTTCTTAGGAGCGTAAATGGACAGTTGGTCGCTTTCTGGCTTGATAGAATGATATTCACTCTTTTGAGTACACTTTCATCTTTGGCGATGGGAAACGTACTTATCCAGACTTTGTTACTATTTACGTGATCGTCAGTGCGGCCTTGATTCAGCTGCAGTACTACAACATCTTGAGGCATCTGAAAATGAGGATGTATTTCTAGAATTTAGAAATACGTGGAAGTGCGTCCATTTGTACCTTCACACAAATTCCGCTAAAGGACTACGAAATAATGTATCCAAAACGATGTATAATGTCGGCATGTAAATATTCACGTACTGGTGTGGTTTATTTACATTTACCCTTCTGAGTATACATTGGTTTTTGGAGATGGGAAACGTAGTGATCAAGACATTTGCCAGTATTTACATATTCATCAGTCAGGTATAGATCCAGCTGCAGCACTACAATACTCCTAGGCATCTGAAAATGAGGATATAATTCTTGAATGAAGAAATACGTGGAGGTTCGTCAATTTGTACATTCGCACGTATCCCGTCACGTGTATACGAAACTACGTCTGCAGAACATTGCAATTTGTGGAAATCATTCTACATTGATCTTCACAAGATTAGCCTAACCGTGAACGATATCTTCGGAAATGTAATCTTTCTCAACATGTCGCGCACTGTGGCAGACGTAGTTGTAATGCTTTCCTTCTTTGTGGTTGCCTTTTCTGCGGGTTTACAATACCTTCCATCTCTCTCTGCTACGACCTCTATCATAGTTAAGCTTTACCTTCGAAACTCTAGAAGTGGTTCTCGTTGTGAAGTCATGTCAGTTCGTATCTGCTGAGGTGAATTGCATATTTAATTGTCTTCATCACAAAAATGACTCTGATAATTACAGTTATTGATGCTTATTTCTTATGAAATGTATTACTCGTTGGATAGGATGATAAAGAAAAGGAATATTCTATTGTTTGATATGCACCGTGTTCATACAATATTTAGAAATATACCATTATCCATTTAAACCTCTTTTTTTTGACTTTGCTCGTATAATTATTAATAGTATTTTAATTTTCTTCTTATAAATGATTAATTAATACGTTTTCCAATCGGTACGTCATAAATTACAGTAAAATGTAATTGTTTCGATTGGAATCTTGTAAAGGGAGATTTTATAATGTTTATTTTTAGATCAATATACTTGATGTAATTTTCAGTTGATTACACGTGTAGAAGTTAAAAAATTTCAATTCTATGATATGACACGATCTTTCCTATCAATGGGGATTTTAATTTCAATTTGCTACATTTCAATAATAATTTTCCATTTGACTCAAGGATGCAGTGTAAGATACATTATATTTCTATATGCAATGATATTTAATTGTAATAATAATATATTTAATTGTTTTATATATATATATATATATAATATATATATATATATATATATATATATATATATATAACTTTGTGCGTGTGTGTGTGTGTAAGCAGTGCAGTCTTACCCGAAGAGTTAATTGTAATTTTAATTGGAAAACCCATTGTTTAGACTCATGGACATGTAAAACGGCCATATTTCTATAAATCTTTTATTGCGATTTTTTCACAATCACAATAACTTATCTACATCTAAAAGTAGTAGTGCAACATTGTCAAAACTATCTTATATATTAATTCGATTAGCAGCGTGTATTCTTGCGATATAAGAGGAGATTCGATAAAAGTTGTGGTGATATATTCCTAACATATGACGGATAAAAATATACGTGTATACTTTTTTTTTGCTGACGTTGCAGCACTACAAAATAAACAGAGGAAATTTCAGGAGGAGGTGACGATAGATGTTTAATATTTTAAAAGGAAATTTAACTAAAGGGAATTGTGGCATATGAATGTAATGGATATACTATCGAATTTTATCGATCGCCACATTAAATGGCAGGAAAGTTATATGCGCGCTTACAATAATTCATTGCCTGAGTTTCAATTTCGCACAAAGTGAAGAATGTGAATATTTCATCGGACGTTCCACAGACTTAATTCTCCACGGCAACACCAAATATGTCCCAGTAAAAATCGAGGAATACTAATTTTTTTTATCGCGATGCCATCGGTAATGTTGTCATCAACCTCCGACAGCCATGGAATTTTCGTAGCTACCCAAACAAATTAAACATTAATAAGATTCAGTCCTCGGGTTAAGATTTTTATTCGGAAAGATGACGTTATATCAATTTAAAGCTAACTGATAATGCTATAAGCGTTTTCTTCCTATTTACGTATGCACTGTGTGGGGAGAATATACTTGAAAATACTCCCCAGACGTCAATTTCTATTCTATTTCATGAATTTTTGCAGTTTACGATTCTCGTTCACACAAACTCAATCGCAGGACGTCTATTGAACTCGAAAGGTCATAAATCCAGCGTAGTAGCATGCACCTCTTAAGGAGCACAACAACTAACTCGCCAGATATCTCATTTTCTGACTATTCGTCAGTGTTCTGGACATTAGCCCCTCTACTGAATATCTGCAGGTTTTTTGGACTTGCTCCTTTCCCGTTGGAAATTCCATGCGACGTGTACCGCTACAAACGGGCAGTCAGGTACAGCGTCACTGTTTACTTGTTCACTATCTGTCCTATCTTATGGTACGTGAGATGCACTCTCACAAGTAAGAACTTAATAGATCTTGAGATGGCAATGGTGATTTATTGGACTTTGGTTCAGTTCTCCATTACATCGATCAACTGTTTAGTTATATTCATCCGCCGATCTACGGTGTACGGTGTCTTGGTCGATTTGGGCACATTTGACAGGAGGTTAGTGAATATGAAGAGGAGTATCGATCCGTACAGTTTTCGACAGCACATCAGAAGATTGATGTGCTGTTTCTGGATCGGTCTGTTGACTCTTAGTATTCTGGGCATTCCTTTTGAGACGTTGGACGGATGCGCAATCGTTACGTATTTCCACCTTCTTTATTCGTCCTCCATTCTGTTCTTAGTGCAGCAGCAACACTATGGTATGTTGAGACATCTGAGATTGAGAATGTCCTGCTTAAACGAAGAAATACGTCGGAAAACATCGGGAAGTTTCTCAACCCACATTACGTCGAAAGGGCTAGGAATCACTGTGACCGAGAGATGTAATGTGTGGATGTCCCTAGAGCTAGATCTCTACAAAATCAGCATCACTGTCAACAAACTCTACGGAGTAGTAATCTTGCTCAATGCGGCATATAGTTTTGTGGACATAGTAGTAGCGCTTTTCCTCGACGTGGTTTCCTTTATATCAGAAAATGCGCAGATGTCAAACCTCCATGGTAAGATCGCGGTTGTAAAGTGGGCGTTCTTCTATTCGTTTGGAGTTGTCCTGATCGTGATGACATGCCAATCCGCATCTGATGAGGTAAATATCGCACTATTTTAAATGATTTATGTTATAATAATGTTATTGGTAAATATAGATTTTCATTTTTCTGCAATTAAGAAGCGCCAATTGTTTGCAAATTAAGCATTTGTTATGAATTGAAATCAGTATCTAATCTAGTCGTAAAGTGAAGTTGTGCATACAGCTTAGCTTCTTAGAAGAAAATGTTCTTTTATGGTACAATACAAAATGTTTCGTAAGAGTATCGATAGAAATGTTTTTTCTTGCGAGCATTGACGCCAATATGTGGCTTCTTCTTATGAATATATTTGCTTGATTTGATTATCTTCTCTTCGTCATAAATAATTCATTTCTTCCTATTTAAAAATATTGCATGCACAGGAGCGGAAATTAAACGCATTTTTATGAGATTGTTAGTGTTAGCAACAATGATGAAGTAACCGTGCAAGAAATGTTTTATGTGCAAATCGAACTAACAAGGGAAATACGCGACATTCGGATAGCCGATCTTGTTCTTTTGCGAGACTTTAGTGTCACATGCATAATAGAAATTGTGCAAGTAATTGCACGACCCGCCTCTCAAGCGTTTTATAGGAAAAGTCTATTTCAAAGTCACAAACAGAATTGTTCCTGCGAATTTCACGATCAAGCCTGGTAACCGAGGTGGTAGTAAGATACAGAGGATCCTGCACCGGGATCCGGGTTTCGAATCTCCGTTGGTGACAATTTTTCCCCCAATTGTCTACATATTAGTTTTTTCTATTATTATTTTAATGTTAATTTCCCGCAATGGATGTACGTTATTTTTCAATTTTCCTCTGTGCAGGACCCCTGTATCTTACCACCTCGGCTGCCAGGCTTGATCGTGAAATTCGCAGTAACAGTTATTAAACAAAAACTGGTCACTCTTTTCAAGACTGAGTTGGACTGGTCATGTTTTCCTCTAAACATTTCAAAATAACTGCCCCACTCCTCTGTAGTATACAGGTATACCTCGTTTAACGAAGCCCCTGGGGACGAAGCTCCTTAATAACGAAGTCGGAAACTCCGCAGTGAAATTTCAAAAAATTCGAAAATGTTGCTATTAGTAAAATCCATGGAACTTGGCTGAACTTTGTGGCAATTGATACTCATATTAAGGTAGAAAAATAACTTACAATTACTTAAATTCCACAAATTTTTTATTTCACGACAGGTTTCGCTAAATTAATAGCTATGATTTAACGAAACCGGTTAGTTGCGATTAGTGTTACCGTGTTATACGGCTCAGTTGGACGAGACAGGATTGATACATCTTTAAGAACCATTAGAATGAGTTGGTTTATTTCTTTATCTCGAGAGCTTTGAGAATTCGAATCAGTTATTTATCAGGTAGTATCATTTCACATACCTTTTTTCGCAAAACTACGATAGAACTATACCATATCTCTAAATAGACGTGGAAGCATGCTTCTCCGGCAAAGTCTTAGGACCACAACGGCGAAAAGTCCATATTTTGACTTATCCAAAAGACACGGAGAGGACGTGTTCTGGACGTCCGCACCCTTATTGAAGATGTTCAGGATTTTCGGACTTGCTCCGTTTCCTACATTTGAATCGAATTCATTGTCACATGAAAAAAAAAGAAATATCCAAGCTGAATAACTTAGTTTTATTTACTTTCATTGGATAGCGTTAAAACTTTTTTTACGAAAATTTGTAGAAAAAACTTTATCCTTTACAGGAGCAATTTTCTGATTTTTGGACTAATTTTTTAAATATGAATTTCAATTTCTGCCATTAAAACTAAACTAACGGAAAACGTGTTCCCTGAGTATTGCAGTAAGTTCAGATACGTATATTTATCCGTACAGCCCTAACCTAAGAGAGGTCAACATCAACGTGTGTCAACAGTATGTAACCATAAACAGTAACTCTTCCCTGTTTGAGGATGTTACAAATTGATAGTCATATCGATTTGAATACGTCACTTTTGGAAAAATCATCAAACGCGCCTTTCTCGGAATTCTTTTGAGTTTTGACATATATTTTAGGGTGAACCAAATACTGTCAGAGTAAGGATGGGCGTAAATTAAAGGCTCTCGCAGGAAATTAATTTATATCGAAGAAATGTTTTTTGCAAGTTGGTGAATGGAAAATCGAACTGCTGGTTCTTGAAGAGGATGGTACATTTATTACTTATACGCGACATTAAAATGGACACGTTTTTATATTTTACATGATATTCGAACGAAGATATTATGCCTTTCACTACGTTTGCTTACCTTCGAGTTGTTACCTTTTTTGACGTTTTTTTGCCGTTATTATTAGTAAAATAAGAAAGTTTTATAGATTTTTGTCGTCCTTCATACGCCCAAAAATGTCACATTCCCATTCCCGACGACATGTGAGGTATACGTATTCTGTTAAAAAACATATTGAATATTTGTTTGGAGCCTTCAAGGTTTTTATTACCTGTGTTTCGGAATTTTAGTAATTTTAAAACAAACTTTCTTATCTCGTCGGTGGAACTATCTGGCTATCGAGAAGGATATGGATTTCTGCATCGAAAGATGTATTTCTTGAGCAGAGGTAGAGATGTCCAGCAGGAAATTGTGCATTGGCATCAAGATGAAGAAGACGTGTTCTGGGCGTCGGCGCCTTTGCTAAAAGTATGCAGGATTTTCGGGTTAGCACCTTTCGCATTGGACCTTGGAAACTACGGCGAAGAGAATACCTCCGTTCTGGCTGTCAGGTACAGCATCGTAGTTTACTTAGTGATAATCTCTGCCATGCTGGGCGACACGTTCAACGTATTGAAAACAACTTAAAAAAGACCCTAGGAAAATACTTAGGAGCATATTGGCCAATTACCGCGCACGTCATCTCAATTATCAGTTACTTAATGTTATTTCTCCGCCGATCGAAAATGCATCGCATGTTGTCAGATATTGTGAAATTCGACGAAAGGCTCGCCAAACTCGATATCCGAATCGACTCGCATAGGTTTCGTAAGAATGTCGGCTTCTGGTTCGGCGTAGTCTGTTTGTTTTATTTGCAACTCGCCTGCCAGTCGTCATATTTGGGTGAAAAGTTTTCCATCGTATGTTCACTGTCTTGTACACAGCCAGCAGTACAGTGTTACATCAGCTGCAGCACTACAATGTGTTGCAGCACCTAAATTTGAGATTCGCTTTTTTGAACCAAGAAATTTGTCTGAGCGCTTCGAATAGAACTTTGTCAGGCACGCTGTCTAGAGGATCCTGAATTGCACCTATTATGCGCTGTAAGTTGTGGGTTTCCCTTTACTTAGACCTCTACAAGCTCTGCGCGACCGTGAACAAGGTCTATGGAAGTTTGATTTTGTTCAACGACGTATACGTTTGTGTGGACGTAGTGGTTTTGCTTTTCTTCTACCTCTCTGCCTTGATGCCGAGTCCAGGAATCTTTTTAAACGTCGCTTCAATGACGTTGACCGCATATTGGATAATCATCGAAACTTTCGGAGTGGTAATCATCGTGCTGACTTGCCAATCAGTATCTGATAAGGTGGATTCAATTTTTTTTTTAATTTTTCATTTTTTTTAAAGTAAATATTTCTGATCTAAATTTACATTTGATTAGCTGTTGAAGCAGAGAAGAATAACTTCTAAAAATTAATGAAGTAATATTATTTTGGATAATATCGTCTCATGTACAGTTAATTTAAGGAGGAAACGCTTTAATCCAGTAAGTAAATGTTTGCCGTTGTATAATTCGGATATGAACTCTTATATAATTTTGATCTTAGTGCGCTAGAAATCTACTCTCTATATCCATACCGTTTTCGATATAAACGATTAAGTGTTTTTTAAATTTTGCTACTTCTGGCAACACTCCTGAAAGCCGTCCTTTCGAATGGCTCGCAGCTCTCTTGTGGTGTTCTGAATTGTGGCATTGATTACGTCAAATCATTCTCCGTCAAAGAGAATTTTAGTTCATGAAAGAAGAAAACGTCGCAGGATATATTATATATAATTACAATTAGATGGAACGTGTAGATGAAACGTGCTAATATAACAAATATTTATATAAATGAAATTATTATTGCATATTATATTTATTGTTAAATAAGAGGGTAACGATAAGGCCGGCTCATTTAATGAGGGAGCCGCGGATGCATAGAGAGTAGATTTTCAATATTTTTTTCCTGAGCATTGTTAATGACCCCTTAAAGATCTTTTTGAAGTTCGCGTACCAATTTGTGCATTTTAAAATGATAACGGGTACTTTTCTGTTAACGGGAATACCTCCAAGACCCTTCGCAGGACCTGGTACTTAAGTATTATCACCATGCCATACTTACGTACAACATTAACAGAAACTGATTGATCTGTCTCGACATTTACAAACCCAATCACCGGACATCGTAGAGGGTTTCTTTGGTTCCGGGCGCGGTAGCGCCCGGAGACGACTATCCATTACAACAAAGCGAGCCGAAGGCTCGTCAACATATCCTTTCAATGTTATATCCTCTTGACTGTTGTGCCGCAAATTGATAGGATAAATCGACTAGCCTTCGGCTCGCTTTGTTGCAATGGGTAGTCGTCTCCGGGCGCTACCGCATCCTTCGCCTCGCCCGGTCTTACGCGATAGATTTGGAATGCTGTTTTATTTATAAATGCCAGTTTATTAGGCTATAGATATTGAATCATTTACATTCCTAGCATATTTATTATTTGTAAAATATCTAAAAAACAACGAAATATTCTTTTAGCTTAGTGCTGTCCATTTGGCGGCGCGCGAGCCACATCCGGCCCGCGAAATTATTTTATCTAGCCCGAGGTAAGGGCGATCTGGAGAGCCAAAGCTTCGCTTACCCGTTGGTTCGTTTGTATCTATAGAATACTAGTAAGCTGTCTAATCCAGCGTTTCTCAACCGATGGGACGCGTCCCACTGGTGGGACCAAAGCCGGTTGGAGACATTTTTGCACCGCAATCGGTTAGAATTTCTGGCACCTTCATGTTTATGTAGTTTACAGTCTCAGGCTTAACTTGATTTATTTGGTATTTCGATCAAAATTAATTTAAAACATAAATTCATAGTTTTTTGTGGAATTACCAAGTACATCTTTTTATTTTGACCTTCTCCTTTTTGTTTAACAATAATTATTATACTTCTTGTATGCTTATAAACGCAGAAATACATATATTTATTAGGAAAAGTGAGGTTCTTTATATCATGTTTGCACCAGGGTTTCTTGAAAAGGTGGTAGGTGGGACGCTTGAGGCAAAAGATTGAGTACAACTGTTCTAAATCGTACCGGTTATAAAACATGCTTCCCTGCATGCCTCTTTCTCCTTCCAAAGGTTTTACTACCATGTGCGAAAACGGATGGGAAAAACCGGGAAGGTGAAAGCAGCCGAGAAATTTCCCCCGGACAAGGGTGTCCGTTATGGTTCCATATTTCTCTTGGAAATGACCCCAAACTTACTAAGGGGCGCATGGGCGACAAACTAACCACACACGTAGGGGCGCATGCTTTCCGTCCTTTCTCCGATCTTCGATCGAACAGAATTTCTCCTACCCCCTGCCAGAACCGCAGTCCGGTCCGCCAGACAGTGGCTCTCATCATATTTGACCCGCCGCACCAAAGAAGTTGGACAGCCCGATTTTAGCTAAATCACATAAAATTATTTATATATGACTTTGGAAGCATTCAAAGTATGTATACTCTCGATTTATGTAATATATTGGCATATTTACCGATATCGATCAAAAAATATTCACATAATTGTATCTTTAGTGTGTTTCCTTGGCTTTAGCCTGATTGATATGTTTTATGGACCCTTAATAAGTCGAAAAGTAGTAGTCGTGTTTACAAAATTATCCCTGATATATTAGCACAAAGGGAGGTCTATAGGAAATTTCAAGACGAGAGAATGAATGCCTATCAATATTATGGAGAGAAAAACTTACTTCCGCAGACATTCGACTTTTGACGATCACCGCATTAAATGGATGAAAATGTGGTACTGAAAATTATTCATTGACTGAAAATTCGAATTATTTATTTTGCAAAGATGAGAAGAAGGGGGTGCACAGCTCAGAAGTTGACACGGGACAAAATCGACATTGATTGGTCGTAAGCGGGTCACACTTTGAAAATTCTGTCCATAATAAAAGCTTAAGTACACCATTGTACATTTATTAATTGACATAAATATTTTACATGCAATTTTTGTGACAAAAAATGAAATGGCAAATAAATATAATTTACTTACAAATTTTATTGCATTTTTGTTAGAAAAGGTATTAACTAGCTGAGTTACTCCCAGCTTCAAACGGGCCAAACAAAGGTGTAGGCGGGCCACATTTGGTCTGTGGGACGTATGTTGTGCACCTCTAGTCTAGAGTCTACACTCAGGAGTGTTAGTCATAAGCATCTTAAAGTTGCATAGAATCAAGTCGGTCAGATATTCATTTGTTTGTTGGTTTTGCATAAATGACGGCTATCTCTTTTCGGTGTTATTCTCGGTAAGGGAGGGAATATGTAATGTATATTTCAGGATCAAACTTGAGGCAATTTTTAATGGCGTGGCGTGCAATTATCTCGCTTTCTTAAGATAAAGTAGGGGTGTTTTCCGCTATGTCTCAGTGAGGGCATCTAGTGTTATCATGTTTACAGATTGAGTTAGTCCTTCTTCAACGTATATATCACAATTATATATGTGTATTTGAGAATGCGACTGAGTCGAAAGCATAAGTGGTTAAAACTCCGGGTTGGATTTCTGATGAAGTTCAGTAGTTTTCACCTTCTCCAAGTTCACAATTTTGTTTCGTCCTGTGTACTCACGCATAAAATTTACATTTGTATATATTCCATCTTCTTATTATAGTTACTAGTTCTTCATCTCGCCCTCTTCCTCAGAGCTTCCTTGCCAAATGATGGACATTACTTTGGTGCAAAAGTACAAATGTAAGTACAATATCCTGTTCTAAAATCAACTCTGTGATTCACCATTGAGATTTCTTCGTTTTTTGTTTGGAATTCCAATCTGGTTTTTCCAAAATGTTAGGTTATGGCACCTTTGAAGGTCATATATGGATCAGATGATAGATATTTTCAGTTAAATGCTATCCTGTGCTTTTTGTGATTATTTGAATATCGATATAAAAATTAAGCAGTACAATAAATAATCAAGACTGCCTAAGGTTCCATTACTGGAGACACTTAAAGCAGCAACTTCAAACAGGCTGAACGGTACAGCGTCGCTGTTTACTTGGTGGTCACTGGCTATCTCTTATGGGACATGAGATACATGTTTCAGAAAATCGTCCACCTAAAATTTTTGAAACGTTATGTTAGGTGGCAGTGGCTTACATCATCAAAATCTACAACTGCCTGGTTATATTCATCCAACGATCCAAGGTACACGGAACGTTGGTAGATTTAGTCAAGAATGACGAGAGACTAGCCACTCCGAAGATCTGCATCGACACGCTCAGTTTCCGCAAGAACGTCATAAGGTAAATTATAAATCTCTCGCTTGTTATAGTGACAGTTATCTTATTCTACATCTCTTCCATGTCGTTGAACGCAAACACAACAATAAGTGCTTTGTGATTCTTAACGCTCCCAGTAATACTGTCTTAGGTCGTTTGTTTCAGTACAACATGTATGCATCTGAAATTGAGGATGTCCAGCTTGAATAAAGATATACGTCAGAGCGCGTCAATCAGTGCTTTAGCACGCATACCGTCGCAAGGATCCGAGATTGTGACCGCGGAACAATGTAAATTGTGGATGTCCCTCTACCTCGATCTCTACAAGATCAGCCTTGCCGTGAGCAAGATCTTCGGAAGTGTGATCTTGGTCAACGCGGCGTTCTCTTTCATCAACATTGTAGTGGTACTTTTCTTTGTCGTGATAACTTTCATAATGGGAGAAGAGTTTTACAACCCCGCTACCATTACTGTAAATCTGCTTTGGGCTGCCGTCCATACTTTTGGACTAGTTCTCATCTTGCAGTCTTGTCAATCGATATCGGATAAGATGAATTGGATATCCTGAAAATTTTCAACTATTCTTATTTTATCTGTATACTAGATCAAATTTTGTAGCTCTTGAAATTCCTAAAAAACATCTCCCTCTATGCAGGCATCCAAACTATACTTTCTCCATATATCGTACGTAGTATAGAGAAAGTATTGTTTTCATAAAAAAATCGATTTCGAGATTTCAACGTAAATCACGTTTTGAGGTCCCTAGAAAACGTTTTGACTATATCATCGATGATGTCTGTATGTATGTTATAATAATTTAGTGGGGGCTCTAACTCAAAAACTAATAATTAGATCAGCACAAAAGTTCATATTTAAGTTATCAAATGAAGATTTGAAAAGAATTTTTTTAAATTTCTTAATAGATATTTAAATTATTATGAATAGCATTATGAGGCAAAATTATCATTTCGTATCGTAAAAGAATACAGTAGGCCTTATTGCCGTAAATTAGGTAATTTTGTATATGTTTACAGAATTCACCGCTACATGATGGCGGCGCTGTATACTGGAATTTAGGAAAAAGTTGAATATCTCCGAAATGGATAGTTCTACGAAAATTTGTTTCAAACAAAACTTGGAAGAAATATTATTCTCTACAACTTTGGTCCTCCCGAGGATTACCAATAACGACGTTTTAAAGGAGATATTTGACGGAAACCGAAAAAGCCGATTATTTATAAATAATACCTAAACAATAACTGATATGGAAAATTGTTTCAAATGAAAGTTGTAGGAAATTATATTCTCTATAAACTTTGTGCAGAATTGTATATAAAATAATGATGTTTTAACGGAGAAATATCGTAAAAACCGATTCGGGTATCGAATAAATCACGACTTCCGGTTAACCGTTGTTGTTCAAAAACTAATCAGTTATTTGTGCTCATGCTAAAGTGTTATATATGATTTTGGCAACGATATGGCAGGTACTCTTTGAGTTAGGGCGTCTACAATCACGTACACACACACTAGCGCACAATATCTCATTGACATTATTGATATAGATATTTAAATTATTGTGAATAGCATTATGAGACAAAATTATCATTTCGTAACGTAAATGAATATAGTCGTCCTTACTGCCGTAAATTACGTACATTTTGAATGTTTACAGAACTCGCCGTTACATTGTGGTGGCGCTCTCCCCCTCCCACTCTCTCACTCCCCCCCTCTCTCTCTCCCCGCTCTCACTCCTTTTCTCTCACTCTCCCCCCCTCTCCCCCTCTCTCACTCTTCCTCCTCCCCATCTCTCTCTCTCACCCTCTCCCCCCTCTCTATTCCTCTCTCACTCTGCCCCTCCCCCCCTCTCTCTCTCACTCTCTCCCTCCTTCTCTCACTATCCCTCTCCCGCTCTCTCCCTCTCTCACTCTCCCTTTCTCACTCTCCCTCTCTCTCCTTCTCCCTCCCATTCTCTCCCTCCCATTCTCTCCCTCTCTCTCCCTCTCTCTTCCTCTCTCTATCCGTCTCTCTCCCTCTCTCTCTCCCTTTCTCCCGCTCTCTTCCTCTCTCTCCCACTCTCTCCCTTTCTCTCCTCTCTCTCCCTCTCTCTCTCCCCCTCTCACCCCCTCTCTCCCCCTCTCTCCCCCTCTCTCGCTCTCTCCCTCTCTCTTCCTCTCTCCCTCCCTTCCCCCCGCCCTGTCTCCCTCTTTCCCCCTCCCTTCTCGCTCTCTCCCCCTGTCTCCATCTCTCTCTCTCTCTCCATCTCTCTCTCTCTCTCTCCATCTCTCTCTCTCTCTCTCCATCTCTCTCTCTCTCTCTCTCTCCATCTCTCTCTTTCTCCATCTCTCTCTCTCTCCATCTCTATTTATATGTCTCGTTTATAGGTCAGCCATTTTTAATCTCCGAGAATTTTAGACCTCTTAATTCATTTTTTATTTAGATATTCAACTAATTTTCTTAATTTGTTATAAAAACCAAACATACATCCCTTTTAAAATATATTCATTAAACTCATATTCAAAATATATTTCCGTTAAACTAATCCAAATACACTAGGTACATGGATGGACGAAGACACAGCGAGCAAAGGGGTGAGCGGGTTGGGGATCGTCAGAGAGCAGGCGGCTTGCCGCCTACTGTATTACATATTTTCTATATTTTCCGATATTTATAATCTTGTACGTGAGATCCGCTGGAACATACATATTGAAAACATGCCTTGTATGGCGTCCTCGATCGAAAGGCAGCTTTTCAAATCGAATTACACATAACTCAACAGCCACGGCGAAATCGATGGTGGACATATCGTTCTAGTATTGCGTTTTGAATATGATCTACGCTAAAATGAAAATTTTAAGGAAAATGTTCCCACCGTTTTTATATTTCATTTATATATAGCGAAATAATATGTGCAATTCCACAACTTGATCAATGAACTGATCATTTTAAACAAAGGGGTTGACACACCTTAACCGATGCCGTATTATGAGATACCTGTTCTCCAATTTTCATTTATATTGCAGCATTATGAGAGCGAAGAGGATCTGTTTGCCGAAATTCATTTTTTGGAAAATATTTAATGTCGCCGACTAAGTCGATTAAGGCACATAACGGTAATAAATATTAAACAGACTTCTGTCGATGTCAGCATTGGAAGGAGGAAGGATTTTGCGTACAAAGAAATATACTCAATGTAGGTTTTTTAGAGTGGTTTTCCTGCTAATAAAAAGAATTTGTAACATTGTACCTATGCCAGCGTCATTCACATGTATAAGGGCACAAGTTTAGCTGGAATGAATTTGATAATATAATCTACGGAAAGAAATATACTCAATGTAGGCTTTATAAAGTGGTTTTCCTGCTAATATAAGGAATTTGTAACATTGTACCTATTCCAGCGTCATTCTCATGTATAAGGCCACAAGTTTAACAGAAATGAATTTGATAATATAATCTACGGATATGGAAGACGTTGACAATTTAGGTTTGTCAGGAAACATTTTGAAATTTTGATAGGAATCGATCGTTCTCTTGAACCAACATTATCCTTTCAGTTTAACTCACTCCACTTATCAAGTCGTCCAAGTGAGACCTGCTCTTAAACTTTTAAATTCCTTTCTAGTCAAATTCACATTTAGAATGTCTGTACATGTCGTGTTTACAGAAATTCAGCATAAAGGAATGAAGTTCTCGACAGAACCAAAGGAATCTTGCAAGAAAAACTTTTCCAGAAATGTCGAAAGTGTTTTGGACGTTAGAACCCTTGCTGAGAGTCTGTAGGGTTTTCGGTCTCGCACCTTTCCCGTTGAAATGTCCACGCGGCAGTCAAGTTGATAATTCCAAAGTTGAGTCAACATATAGCATCGCGGTTTACTGGTTCTTTACCAGTGCTATGTTGTGGGATGTGATATACACTGTCACAACTATGGAAAGTTTTGATTTAGCAACTGTCTTTATCGTATGCGAAGCGCCAATGCTTTATTTTGTCGCATTGTGTAACTCCTTGCTTTTATTTATACGCCGGACGGTGCTACACAGGATGTTGGAAGAATTAGAAAAGTTTGATGAAAGGGTTACTAGATTGAAGAATTGCATCGACTCTCGTGGTTTTCGCAGGAGCGTAAGTAGACAAATGGTCGCTTTCTGGCTTCGGTTAACAATATGCGTCCTTTTTAGTATATTTGACCCTTTAGTGTGAGGAAACATACTCATCAAGATGCTCGCTAATATTTACGTGATCGCCAATCTGGACTTGATCCAGCTTCAGCACTACTACATCTTGAGGCATCTGAAAATGAGGATGTACTTCTTGAATGAAGAAATTCGTCGAAGTGCGTCCATTTATACCTTCACACAAATTCCATTAAAAGAATACGAAATAGTGTCTCCAAAACGATGTAAATTGTGGGCGTCTCTATACAATGATCTCTACAAGATCTCCCTAACCGTGAATAAGATCTTCGGAAGTTGCATCTTGCTCAGCTTAATGGTCACTTTAGTGGACGTTGTGATGATGCTTTTCCTCATTTTTGTTTCATACGTGACGGGCGCCCATTACTTTCCAACTCTATTTTATAAGATGGCGAACATAACTTGGCTTATCTTAGAAACGCTGAGAGTGGCGCTCACCGTGCAGTCATGTCAAGTCACATCATACGAGGTAAATTATGTATATAAGAATTTATAAATTATTTGTCAAATAAATTCCTTTTTAATGTTTGCTGATATATAGTTCTTAGGAAATTTATCAGGCGTCAGACAGAATGATAAAGATATAGAATATTCTATTGTTTGATAATGTTTATATATACTAGTTACTCTTCTGCTGATATTTACAATCTGATAATGCAAAACTTTGTTCACTTTTGCCTCTTAGAAATTATTAATTCATACGTTTACGTGCAGGGCGTCCTAATTTAGATACAGCTGGAATTAATGTGCAGTTTTTCGGATAATGAGTAAAGAGAAAGTTGCCATAGTTCCCTCAGGTAATATCCAACCCAGTTCGCCTTCTTCTTTCCGATACACTGTATAATCGTTCGATCCTCTCCTATTCCTCGTAGTACCTCATCGGTTTTCTCCATAGCTGTCCTTTTTATTTCAGCGTTTTTCTCCGTGTCCACATTTCGAAGCCTTCCAATAATTTTATATCATTTTTCCTTGGCGTTATGTGCAAATTTTCTTCTTTGTTTGATATTCACATCACGTTGGCTTTTTCTATATTTACTTCCATTCCATAATTTCTACCTGTTTTTACTGGTCTATTTATCACTTTCTGGGGTTCCTTTTCCTTTCTTGCTAGAAATACTTGGTCATCCGCGTATTTCACTGTTTTTATATTTTGAAATCTTTCGTGCTTTCTAACGCTTCTTGCATTAGCCACTCCATATGTATTGAATAGGTTCGGCGATAGGCAACAGCCCTGTCTTACGCCTCCACCGATATTTACACCGCTGGTGTCCGCATTCTCCATCCTGACCTTAACAACTTGATTAAGATATAGATTCCTGATCAGTCTTTTGGTTTTCCAGTCTACACCGATATCCTTTAATATCCTCATCAACAGTACCCAATTTACTCTAACAAATTCCTTCTACCAGTCAATGAAACATACGCAGCAATCTTGGCTGTACTCTATTGCTCTTTCGGATATGTTTCTCACGACATCGTTAGCATTATTACTTCTAGGAAATCCCGAGTCCATACTCCGGAGTCGTAAATCTTGTTAATTAATTTCACCAACACTTTTAGTTCTTCTGATTTTAACCACCTCTGCCGGAATTCCATCGCTACTTGTAGCTTTTCCTTTCTTCAGTTCCAGTATTGTCTTTTCTACTTAGCTTTCCGTAATACTTTGTCACAAGTTGTCTTCTTCAATGCTATCCTCTTCTTCCATTTCCATTTGTGCCAACCCTGCCTGCATGCTTTATAGTTTCTTAATGTGCTACGTACTTGGGTTCTGCAACTATTTTCGCATCGGTATTCGAATTCCACCAGGATTTTCCCTTAGACTTCTTATCTTCTAATTGTAGTGACTTAGCGTACATCATAGCGAACCGTCCTATCTTCTACATCAGTTCTATTTCCTCAAAATTTTCTTTTATCCAATTAAATAATCTGTTGCCATTCTCAAGTCATTGTTTTTGCTTCTATAGTCTGCTCTAACTCTTTCACTGTTAACGCTTTTCCATTTTATTCTCTCATCCATTTTCTCCTAACATTGTTTTGTGGTTTTCTTCTCGTGCTTTCCAATCTCTTTATTGAAGATATCCTTAATACTGGCTTTAATTCCCTCCATTCTGTGTCTTTAGTCTTCGGTTTGATTTCCAAATTTCAAAAAGCGATCTTCCAACTTTGTGCTGAATGCATCCTAGTTTTCTTTCAGTTTTTCTAGGTACCAATCCTGTATTTCTCTTCTCGTTTACCTTGTTTGTTTAATCTTTGTCGTTACATCGACTATTTGAAGAATGTGATCTGAATCAATTTCTGCTCCAGATAATGTCTAATGATTCTTTATGTTGTTCCTGAATCTTTGTTTTACTAGGATGTAATCTATTTGATATCTCATTCTATCACCTGGGCTTTTCCATATGTAGGGACTTCGTTTATGGTTTTTGAACCATATATTCTTCACTTCTAAGTTGTTATTAATGCAGTATTCTACCAGTTTTCCTCCACCTCGGTTTCTTCCGAGTGGAACTGTTCTTCTCCTTTCCTTCTAGCTTCGCTCAGCCTTATGATGTCAATCCTATTTCTTCTCATTTCTTCTTTCAGGTTCTCTTGCTTTCCTACCGACCCCATGGTTTTCAAATTCGATGTTCCACTGCATAAGTTACCTTCGGCAAATTGGAGGACTATTTTACCTCCGGAATGATGTCCAACCATATAATCATTCTTGGAAATTGTAATGTGGTAGTTTCCCTCTTTCTTTCCGCATCGCGTACTGTAGCCGTTCAAATCGTCCCGATCACGCCTACAGCTCTATAGGATATGGACCCAGTTTTGGGCTCTATACCATAATGACAATACTGCTGTCTACGGCCTGGCACTGGTGATAGTTTTTCTTATTTTTTTCTTATTTCTTTTTTGAAAAAACCTCCAATTGCGGAATTTTATAACGGGAAGCAGACACGCTAGCCACTACATCACCAATATATTATAGCAGCATTATTAATAGAGTTAATAGTTCTTTACTCGTTAAATTGAAAAAAGCGAAGATGGAATGAGTTTTTAGTGTAATAATTTTAAAAGCGTAAGTGCCCGTCAAATATTACAGTTATGCGTCAATTATGTTGAGTAAATTCTGTCAATTAGCCGACTTAAGGTTAATTTACATATTTAGGAATGCGAAGTTATCAATCAATAAATGCGTTACATTTGTTTGAATAGTAGTTTAATATTGTGTATTAAACATTTAAGAATAGCAGTAACATTTTTCCTTTTCACCAATTAGAATCTCCAAGCCATATTATGAAATATCCGCGTCATTGATGTATTTGAGTGGGAAACGCTATGTATTTCGTTTACAAGAAATTTTAATAATAATTATTGAAACAAATAATTAGTCGAAACCCTCCTAATAAACAAAATTATTTAAAAAGTAAAGTACTCACATACACAATGGTTTCGGGCTTGGTCGACAACCTACGGCCCGCTGGCCTCGTGCAGTCCCCGAGATCGTTTTATGCGGCCCGCAAAGCCATGTTGAATAAGTGATCGGTATAATTTAACACAGTCAATTCTGTATCTTTTCAGTAAAACTATACCCTCAAAACCTTTTCCGGTGGGCATTTAACGCTTTTAGAATTTATTTTCACTAATATGAGACCGCAAAATCTCCATATAACTTCTGATTTAAAAAGTCATACGGCCCGAAGCTCTCGCGATTTCCAATACGGCCCTCCGAAGCATTGACAACAACTACTGCGGCCCACCATATAGAAAAGGCTGTCGACCCCTGGTTTAGGGGAATTCACTCCACGTCAGGAACCAAACACATACTCCATCTCTCACATTTTAGAGGGAAATACTACCCTTTTTCGTTCACACACGCTCAAATGCTCACAATCCAAAAACTACATACGAGTACTTCCTTTCCAAAAAAAAATTTGTGGCGGCCAACACATGACTTTCTCCATATTGGGGTATAACTATTTAAATTATTATGAATAGCATTATTAGACAAAATTATTATTTCGTATCGTAAAAGAGTACAGTCGTCCTTATAACCGTAAAATACGTATATTTTGAAGATGTTTACAGAATTCACCGCTACATGGTGGTGGCGCTGTATACTAGAAAAAGCAAAATATCTCCGAAATGGATGGTTCTACGAAAATTTGTTTCAAGCAAAACTAGGAAGAAATATTATTCTCTACAACTTTGGTCCTCACGAAGATTACCAATAACGATGTTTTGAAGGAGATATTTGACGGAAACCGAAAAACTGGTTATTAATAAATAATTCCTAAACAATAACTGCTATGGAAAATTGTTTCAAATGAAAGTCGTAGGAAATTACATTTTCTATAATAATTATATATAATTGTCTATACAATAATGTTTTAACAGAGAAATATCGCAAAAACCGAATTGGGTTTCGAATAAACCTCGACTTCCGGTTAACCGTTATTGTCGAAAAACTATTCAGTTCTTTGCGCTCATACTAAAGTGTTATATATGAAGTTTGGTAACGATATGCCAAGTACTTTTTGAGTTAGAGCGCCCACAATCACATACGCACGCAAACTCACACGCACAGACATCATTCCGAAAATAGTCTAAACGTGTTCTAGGGACCTCAAAACGTGTATTTCCGTTGAATCTCGAAGTCGATTGTTTTTCAGGATCACAATAGTTTCCCATTACTTCGTATGGAGAAAGTAAAAACATTATTTGACATTTCCGTGGTTTCAATGCAGCTTTACTTTTTCTCAACAAATTAACATGTCGTTAACTTTAAAGAATTGTCTGATAGCAATGATTAAACCAATGTATCAAAATTCTCGAAAACGTATAAAATTGTTGTGAGAAGCAAATGCGCATCCTGGATAAATGATACCCGGTATCAGTGGTGAGTTCTGCAACTAAATTAATTTGGTTTTCACGACCATTCTATTCTCTTTATCTACTGGGCGTTCATGTGTGTATGCACAAGTTTAAATTCATTGCCGAGGGAAAACACAGGAAATACGCCTCTGATCATATTCGAATACGGGTATGTCAGGTTTAATCGGGCGGTACAGTCAATTGGAAGAAATACTATCTCAGTAAGTTAAAGATTTAAACATTGAATTAGTTTTATCGATGAAATGTCTTTTTTGAGTTGATGAATGATACTGGGAGCTGCTCCTGATGAACGGGTACATTTCTCGTTTACACATTAAAGTAAAGCAGTCGTATCATGAACAGTGGATAGTTTGTGTTTTTTTCATAAATTTCGAATGTCAGCGATTTCTGATATACTCGATAAGAACGTGTTCCTTATGCGTCTCACAGGTTATAGTGGCTTAAAATGACTTCCTTTCGGATGGTTATTCAAGGAATTTTTTTCATCGAATACAAATGAATTTATTTCTCTCTTATCGATCAAGAGGGAAAGTTCCAATACGCGACGAGGAATAAAATTTATCCATCCAGTTAAAAAAATAATACCTTTTGTAGTTCATAATGGTAGTCTTCGGACTAGAATGCATCAGGCCTCGCTTGAGTTAACAAAAAATAAACAAATTGAAATTTCAAAGGGCCGTGCAAACAATTTAACAAAGCTATGATACACATACAAGAAGGCTGACGTATATGTTTATCGAGTTTCCGCCAAAACTCTTCCTTTAGAGCGAGAAAGTCGCGAGGAATTTGTTTAAACCCGTCAAAGGACGAGTCACATTAACAATTTCCTAGTAGCTGTGTTCGTCGTTTTGCGGATCAGAATCTGTAATATACAATGTTACAAAACACGAATTCATTGTTGTCTCCTCATCAAATACTCTCTTACAATCCTCCAGAGTCTAGAACACTGTACAGAAGAACGAATTATTCGAGGCGACGTGGAAATTACTCGGAGGAAATGACACGCCGAAATTACTGGAAAGTGCGTCAAGAAGATGTGTTCTTGGCTTCCGCCCCATTGCTGAAATTATACAGGATTTTCGGACTAGCACCTTTCCCATTGGTACGCAGACAGGACGGTGAGAACGGTGCCTCCAAACTTGTTATTGTATACAGCATCACGGTTTATTTGGTGGTTATCTCGGCTATGATATGGGACCTGAGCGACATGAATGCAGACGCTGCAAAGAGGGACCTCGTAGTATTCATGAAGATAAATTGGACAATGACCGCGTACATCATCTTAATTAGCAACTGCTTAACACTGTTTCATCGCCGATGCAAAGTTCACCGCTTGATGACCGGTCTTGTAAAATTTGACGAGAGGCTCGCCGAACTCGGTATCAGAATCGACTGGAATAAGATTCGCAAGGGTGTCAGGATACAAATGTTCGGCTTCATGTTCGTCACTGTGATGCTTTGCTGTGTGTCATACATTTCGCACCCCATGCATAAGAAACGGAACGGAATTCATCAGTTTATCGCCATTTTTTATACGACCAGCAGTACAGTCTTGCACCAGTTACAAAACTACATTGTCTTGCAACACATTAGCTTGAGGATCGCTTGTTTGAACGATGATGTCCATCGGAGCTACTCGAATGGATCATTTTCTGCAAGGCCGCCGAGTGGAATTTCTTTCGCGAAACGATGTGAACTATGGGCGTCCCTCAACCTAGACCTCTACAGGTTCAGCGTGGCAGTGAACAAAATCTTCGGAAGTGTACTGTTGTTCAACGAGGTGTTCGCTTTCGTCGATTGGGTTTTAGTGCTTTTCGATTATGTCTGCGCCTTTCTGCTTGGTTCTGATGGGTTTACCGACATTCCAGAAGTTGGTATGCCCCTATTTTGGGTAGCCATCGAAAATGTCGGTGTGGTATTCATCACGCAGTCGTGCCAATCGGCATCTGATAAGGTGAATGCTATATTTGGAACATTTTCCAATTTAACATTTATTGAAATTCAATTGAAGAAGATCTACGATTTGATAAAATAATACTAGTTATTATAATTTTATTATGATCTAGCTTGGGAAATTCGGAAACAGGTAAATAAATCGAATATTTTCTTAGGTTGGGATCAAACTAAGAAAATATTCCCGTTCTGAAACGGAGCTTGTCTGCTACGGTAATTTTATCATCATCTATTTTATAAAATAATATTAGGTGTATATTTTAGTCGACATAATTTTTTTCGCATTACATATTTTAGATATGATCACATTTAATTTTGTCACTTTTATACTTGTTGGTGCGAGGTATACCGTTTTCTCTTTAACCGGTGGTGCATACTTAACGTACACGAAAACGCCCAAACACACCAAGAAATCTGTGAAAATACATAGTGAAATTACAAGCCCATAGCTGCTCACTAATGTGGCGAGAAGGGCATAGAATTCCATAGTAAAGTTCACAATAATAAAACATAACATTTCTGTTAAAACTCACAAAATCTATATTTTCCGCATTAATGTCGTGATGTCGAATATAAATTCCCGTCTTTGTCCATTTACCAGGTTTAAGTGGACACATATTACGTAGGATAATTTTTGGCGGAACTTCAACATTACTAGTTTATTTATGCTATACCTTTTGTAAATAATATTTACTCTAGAGAAGCTTGCAATTTAAATTTGAAATGTTGTCAGCATTTTTAATAAAAAACACACAGAAGCCATAAAGTTTATTGAATTTAGCAACTGTCTTATTCGTATGCGAAGCGCCAATGCTTTATTTTGTCGCATTGTGTAACTCCTTGCTTTTATTTATACGCCGGACGGTGCTACACAGGATGTTGGAAGAATTAGAAAAGTTTGATGAAAGGGTTACTAGATTGAAGAATTGCATCGACTCTCGTGGTTTTCGCAGGAGCGTAAGTAGACAAATGGTCGCTTTCTGGCTTCGGTTAACAATATGCGTCCTTTTTAGTATATTTGACCCTTTAGTGTGGGAAAACATACTCATCAAGATGCTCGCTAATATTTACGTGATCGCCAATCTGGACTTGATCCAGCTTCAGCACTACTACATCTTGAGGCATCTGAAAATGAGGATGTACTTCTTGAATGAAGAAATTCGTCGAAGTGCGTCCATTTATACCTTCACACAAATTCCATTAAAAGAATACGAAATAGTGTCTCCAAAACGATGTAAATTGTGGGCGTCTCTATACAATGATCTCTACAAGATCTCCCTAACCGTGAATAAGATCTTCGGAAGTTGCATCTTGCTCAGCTTAATGGTCACTTTAGTGGACGTTGTGATGATGCTTTTCCTCATTTTTGTTTCATACGTGACGGGCGCCCATTACTTTCCAACTCTATTTTATAAGATGGCGAACATAACTTGGCTTATCTTAGAAACGCTGAGAGTGGCGCTCACCGTGCAGTCATGTCAAGTCACATCATACGAGGTAAATTATGTATATAAGAATTTATAAATTATTTGTCAAATAAATTCCTTTTTAATGTTTGCTGATATATAGTTCTTAGGAAATTTATCAGGCGTCAGACAGAATGATAAAGATATAGAATATTCTATTGTTTGATAATGTTTATATATACTAGTTACTCTTCTGCTGATATTTACAATCTGATAATGCAAAACTTTGTTCACTTTTGCCTCTTAGAAATTATTAATTCATACGTTTACGTGCAGGGCGTCCTAATTTAGATACAGCTGGAATTAATGTGCAGTTTTTCGGATAATGAGTAAAGAGAAAGTTGCCATAGTTCCCTCAGGTAATATCCAACCCAGTTCGCCTTCTTCTTTCCGATACACTGTATAATCGTTCGATCCTCTCCTATTCCTCGTAGTACCTCATCGGTTTTCTCCATAGCTGTCCTTTTTATTTCAGCGTTTTTCTCCGTGTCCACATTTCGAAGCCTTCCAATAATTTTATATCATTTTTCCTTGGCGTTATGTGCAAATTTTCTTCTTTGTTTGATATTCACATCACGTTGGCTTTTTCTATATTTACTTCCATTCCATAATTTCTACCTGTTTTTACTGGTCTATTTATCACTTTCTGGGGTTCCTTTTCCTTTCTTGCTAGAAATACTTGGTCATCCGCGTATTTCACTGTTTTTATATTTTGAAATCTTTCGTGCTTTCTAACGCTTCTTGCATTAGCCACTCCATATGTATTGAATAGGTTCGGCGATAGGCAACAGCCCTGTCTTACGCCTCCACCGATATTTACACCGCTGGTGTCCGCATTCTCCATCCTGACCTTAACAACTTGATTAAGATATAGATTCCTGATCAGTCTTTTGGTTTTCCAGTCTACACCGATATCCTTTAATATCCTCATCAACAGTACCCAATTTACTCTAACAAATTCCTTCTACCAGTCAATGAAACATACGCAGCAATCTTGGCTGTACTCTATTGCTCTTTCGGATATGTTTCTCACGACATCGTTAGCATTATTACTTCTAGGAAATCCCGAGTCCATACTCCGGAGTCGTAAATCTTGTTAATTAATTTCACCAACACTTTTAGTTCTTCTGATTTTAACCACCTCTGCCGGAATTCCATCGCTACTTGTAGCTTTTCCTTTCTTCAGTTCCAGTATTGTCTTTTCTACTTAGCTTTCCGTAATACTTTGTCACAAGTTGTCTTCTTCAATGCTATCCTCTTCTTCCATTTCCATTTGTGCCAACCCTGCCTGCATGCTTTATAGTTTCTTAATGTGCTACGTACTTGGGTTCTGCAACTATTTTCGCATCGGTATTCGAATTCCACCAGGATTTTCCCTTAGACTTCTTATCTTCTAATTGTAGTGACTTAACGTACATCATAGCGAACCGTCCTATCTTCTACATCAGTTCTATTTCCTCAAAATTTTCTTTTATCCAATTAAATAATCTGTTGCCATTCTCAAGTCATTGTTTTTGCTTCTATAGTCTGCTCTAACTCTTTCACTGTTAACGCTTTTCCATTTTATTCTCTCATCCATTTTCTCCTAACATTGTTTTGTGGTTTTCTTCTCGTGCTTTCCAATCTCTTTATTGAAGATATCCTTAATACTGGCTTTAATTCCCTCCATTCTGTGTCTTTAGTCTTCGGTTTGATTTCCAAATTTCAAAAAGCGATCTTCCAACTTTGTGCTGAATGCATCCTAGTTTTCTTTCAGTTTTTCTAGGTACCAATCCTGTATTTCTCTTCTCGTTTACCTTGTTTGTTTAATCTTTGTCGTTACATCGACTATTTGAAGAATGTGATCTGAATCAATTTCTGCTCCAGATAATGTCTAATGATTCTTTATGTTGTTCCTGAATCTTTGTTTTACTAGGATGTAATCTATTTGATATCTCATTCTATCACCTGGGCTTTTCCATATGTAGGGACTTCGTTTATGGTTTTTGAACCATATATTCTTCACTTCTAAGTTGTTATTAATGCAGTATTCTACCAGTTTTCCTCCACCTCGGTTTCTTCCGAGTGGAACTGTTCTTCTCCTTTCCTTCTAGCTTCGCTCAGCCTTATGATGTCAATCCTATTTCTTCTCATTTCTTCTTTCAGGTTCTCTTGCTTTCCTACCGACCCTATGGTTTTCAAATTCGATGTTCCACTGCATAAGTTACCTTCGGCAAATTGGAGGACTATTTTACCTCCGGCGGTAGCGATATTTAAGAAATAAACAAAGATTTTAAATCATATGTCTTAAAATCATGAGTGCCTATAAGAATATTGAATATATTTATCATTACAATTAATTCCTTTTGGGTTTCTTCTAAAGTATCCAGTTTTCATGCAAACTCCGGTTCATGAATATATTAAATTAGGCAACCCGTAACAATGTACCCGGTTCATAAAGATCTAATAGTTGGCAACCCTAGTTAGAACCTTTGCAGTGAGTCTGCAGGGTTTTCGGTCTCGCACTTTTCCCTTTGAAACGTCCATGCTGAAATCATGTTGATTTCTCTTAAGTGGCGTCCAGATACAGCATCGCGGTTTACTCGTTGTTTACCTGTCCTATGTTGTGGGACGTGAAATACACACACAGCTTTGGAAAATTTGGATTTAGGAACTACCCTGTTCGTATGCGGGGCACAGGTTCTTTATTTCGTCGCAATTTGTAATTCCTAGCTTTTATTTATACGTCGGACGGTGGTACACAGGATGTTGGTAGAATTGGAAAAATTTTATGGTATTGTTGCCAAATTAAAGAATTGCATCGTCTCAGATGGTTTTCGTAGGAGCGTAAATAGACAGTCGGTCGCTTTCTGTCTTGGTTGAATGATATTCACTCTTTTGAGTACACTTTCATCTTTGTTGATGGGAAACGTACTTATCCAGACTTTGTTACTATTTACGTGTTCGTCAGTGCGGCCTTGATACAGCTGCAGTACTACAACATCTTGAGGCATCTGAAAATGAGGATGTATTTCTAGAATTTATAAATACGTGGAAGTGCGTCCATTTGTACCTTCACACAAATTCCGCTAAAGGACTGCGAAATAATGTCTCCAAAACGATATTTAATGTCAGAATGTAAATATTCACGTTCTGGTGTGGTTTATTTATATTTATCCTTCTGAGTATACTTTCGTTTTTGGAGATGGGAAACGTAGTGATCAAGACATTTCCTAGTATTTACATGTTCGTCAGTCAGGTATTGATCCAGCTGCAGCACTACAATACTCTTCGGCATCTGAAAATGAGGGTATAATGTTTGAATGAAGAAATACATGGAGGTGCGTCAATTTGTACATTCGCACGTATCCCGTCACGTGTATACGAAACTACGTCTGCAGAACATTGCAATTTGTGGAAATCATTCTACATTGATCTTCACAAGATTAGCCTAACCGTGAACGATCTCTTCGGAAATGTAATCTTTCTCAACGTGACGCGCACCGTGGCAGACGTAGTTGTAATGCTTTCCTTCTTTGTGGTTGCCTTTTCTGCGGGTTTACAATACCTTCCATCTCTCTCTGCTACGACCTCTATCATATTTAAGCTTTACCTTCGAAACTCTAGAAGTGGTTCTCGTTGTGAAGTCATGTCAGTTCATATCTGCCGAGGTGAATTGTAGATTTTCTTGTCTTCATCACAAAAATGACTCTGATAATTACAGTTATTGATGCTTATTTCGTATGAAATGTATTACTCGTTGGATAGGATGATAAAGATAAGGAATATTCCACTGTTTGATATGCACCGTGTTCATAGAATATTTAGAAATATACCATTATCCATTTAAACCTCTTTTTTTTGACTTTGCTCGTATAATTATTAATAGTATTTTAATTTTCTTCTTATAAATGATTAATTAATACGTTTTCCAATCGGTACGTCATAAATTACAGTAAAATGTAATTGTTTCGATTGGCATCTTGTAAAGGGAGATCGATAACCTGTACATTTTATAATGTTTAATTTTCAGTTGATTACACGTGTAGAAGTTGAAAATTTTCAATTATATGATATGACACGATTTTCTATTTTTCCTATCAATGGGGAATTTAATGTCAATTTGCTACATTTCAATTTTAATAATTTTCCATTTGACTAAAGATGCAGTGTATGATACATTATATTTCTATATTCAATAATATTTAATTATAATAATAATGTATTTCATTATTATATATACGTGCGTGTGCGTGTGGGTGTAAGCAGTGCAGTCTTACCCGAAGAGTTAATTGTAATTTTAATTGGAAAACCCATTGTTTAGACTCATGGACAAATAAAACGGCCATATTTCTATAAATCTTTTATTGCGATTTTTTCACAATCACAATAACTATCTACATGCTTAATATAAAAGTAGAAATGTAACATTATCAATACAAAATACTACTATCTTATGCATTAATTCGATTAGCACCGTGTACTCTGGTGATTTAAGAGGAAATTCGGTATAACTTGTGATGATATATTCCTAACATATGTCGGATAGAAACATTCATGTATACTGATTTTTTGCTGACATAGCAACACTAGAAAATTATCAGAAAAAATTTCAGGAGGAGGTGACGATAGATATTTAATATTTTAAAAGGAAATTTGACTAAAGTGAATTGTTGCATATGAATGTTATGGATATACGATCGAATTTTGTCGATCCCCACATTAAATGGAAGAAAACTCTTATGCGCGCTGACAATAATTCATTGCTTGCGTTTCAATTTCGCACAAAGGGAAGAATGTCAATATTTCATCGGACGTTCCCCACACTTAATTCTCCACGGCAACAACAAATATGTCCCAGTAAACATCGAGGAAAACAATTCTTTTTATGGCGATAACGTCGGTAATATTGTCATCGACCTCCGACAGCCATGGAATTTTCGTAGCTACGCAAACAAATTAAACATTAATAAGATTCAGTCCTCGGGTTAAGATGTTTATTCGGAAAGATGACGTTATATCAATTTAAAGCTAACTGATAATGCTATAAGCGTTTTCTTCCTGTTTACGTATGCACTGTGTGGGGAGAATATACTTGAAAATACTCCCCAGACGTCAATTTCTATTCTATTTTATGAATTTTTGCAGTTTACGATTCTCGTTCACACAAACTCAATCGCAGGACATCTATTGAACGCAAAAGGACATAAATCCAGCGTAGTAGCATGCACCTCTTAAGGAGCACAAAAACTACCTCGCCAGATATCTCATTTTCTGACTATTCGTCAGTGTTCTGGACATTAGCCCCTCTACTGAATGTCTGCAGGTTTTTTGGACTTGCTCCTTTCCCGTTGGAAATTCCATGCGACGTGTACCGCTACAAACGGGCAGTCAGGTACAGCGTCACTGTTTACTTGTTCACTATCTGTCCTATCTTATGGTACGTGAGATGCACTCTCACAAGTAAGAACTTAATAGATCTTGAGATGGCAATGATGATTTATTGGACTTTGGTTCAGTTCTCCATTACATCCATCAACTGTTTAGTTATATTCATCCGCCGATCTACGGTGTACGGTGTCTTGGTCGATTTGGGCACATTTGACGGGAGGTTTGTGAATATGAAGAGGAGTATCGATCCGTACAGTTTTCGACAGCACATCAGAAGATTGATGTGCTGTTTCTGGTTCGGTCTGTTGACTCTTAGTATTTTCACCATTCCTTTTGTGACGTTGGACGGATGCGCTATCGTTACGTATTTCCATCTTCTTTATTCGTCCTCCATTCTGTTCTTAGTGCAGCAGCAACACTATGGTATGTTGAGACATCTGAGATTGAGAATGTCCTGCTTAAACGAAGAAATACGTCGGAAAACATCGGGAAGTTTCTCAACCCGCATGACATCGAAAGGGCTAGGAATCACGGTGATCAAGAGATGTGATGTGTGGATGTCCCTACATCTAGATCTCTACAAAATCAGCATCACTGTCAACAAACTCTACGGATTAGTAATCTTGCTCAATGGGGCATATAGCTTTGTGGCCATAGTAGTAGCGCTTTTCCTGGACGTGGTTTCCATTATATCAGAAAATTCTCAGATGTCAAACCTCCATGGTAAGATCGCGGTCGCAATATGGGCGTTCTTCTATTCGATTGGATTTGTCCTGATCGTGATGACATGCCAATCCGCATCTGATGAGGTAAATATCGCTCTATTTTAAATGATTTATGTTATAATAATATTATTGGTAAATATAGAGATTCATTTTCTGAAATTAAGAAGGGCAAATGGTATGAAACATGAGCATTTGTTATGAATTTAAATCAGTATCTAAGCTAGTCGTAAAGTGAAGTTGTGCATACAACTTAGTTTCGTAGAAGAAAATGTTCTTTTATGGTACAATTCAAAATGTTTCGTAAGAGTATCGATGGAAATTGTGTTTCTTGCGAGCATTGACGCCAATGTGTGGCTTTTTGTTATGAATATATTTGCTTGATTTGAAGTTCTTTTCTTCGTCATAAATAATTCACATCTTCCTATTTAAAAATATTGCATGCACGCGAGAGGAAATTAAACGCATTTTTATGAGATTGTTAGTGTTAGCAACAATGATGAAGTAACCGTGCAAGAAATGTTTTATGTGCAAATCGAACTAACAAGTTGAATACACGACATTCGGATAGCCGATCTTGTTCTTTTGCGAGACTTTAGTATCACATGCATAATAGAAATTGTGCAAATAATAGCACGACCCACCTCTGAAGCGTTTTATAGGAAAAGGCTATTTCAAAGTCACAAACAGAATTTTTCCTGCGAATTTCACGATCAAGCCTGGTAACCGAGGTGGTAGTAAGATACAGAGGATCCTGCACCGGGATCCGGGGTTCGAATCTCCGTTGGTGACAATTTTTCCCCCAATTTTCTACATATTAGTTTTTACTATTATTATTTTAATGTTAATTGCCCACAATGGATGTACGTTATTTTTGAGTTTTCCTCTGTGCAGGACCCCTGTATCTTACCATCTCGGCTGCCAGGCTTGATCCTAAAATTCGCAGGAACAGTTCTTAAACAAAAAGTAGTCACTGTTTTCAAGACTGATGTTTTCCTCTAATCATTTCAAAATAACTGCCCCACTCCTATATGGTATACAGGTATACCTCGCTTAACGAAGCCTCTGGGATCAAAGCTCCTTAATAACGAAATTGGATACTCCGCAGTGAAATTTCAAAAAATTCCAAAATGTTGCTATTAGTTAAATCCATGGAACTTGGCTGAACTTGGTGGTACTTGATACTCATATTAAGGTAGAAAAATAACTTACAATAACTTAAATTCCACAAATTTTTTATTTCACGACAGGTTTCGCTAAATTAATAGCTGTGATTTAACGAAACCGGTCGTAAAATAAAAAATTTGTGGAATTTAACTAAGTTATTTTTCTTCGTTAAAATATTAGTTGCGATTAGTGTTACCGTGTTGGACGAGACAGGATTGCTACATCTTTAGGAACCATTAGAATGAGTTGGTTTGATTCTTTATCTCGAAGTGGCCAGTCCTGAGATCTTAAGAAATCTCCCTTTTTCGTATTGAAATGGGGCGAACGTTAATATAACATTTTTACTATTTTCTGATTGGGATAAATTCAATGTCTAACTTTGAACCAGCAACCACAAATGACACATCTTCTCAGGAGGATCTCTTGCCGTCTTGGCTACTAACCTCCTTGGAGGTACTTAATAGATGTTCATCTTTTAATATCTCAAGTTCTTTCACATCGTCAACGATTTAGTTTTTAAAAAAGATGCGTTTAATTGCATAACTATTCAATAAATAACAAGTTTTTGACTTTCTGTCAAGAATATTTTGATTAAGTAGAAATGTATCTTACATATGAGGAAGATAGGTTCTTTGTCTTTCTATTGGTACATTCTCTATGCATTCGGACTCCGCGATATCTAGAGCAACTAAAATTTCCATCGGCTCCACTGTCATCCAGGGAAAGGTCGAAAGCTTTGTTTTTATCCAATTCCAACATCCCAAATTGGATTTAAGGAGCGTTACTGTTTCCATCACGATATAATGGGAATGAGTGCACTGTATTACATGCGTATATCCTAATTCTATCTTCCTGTAGTTAACGGGACATTATTATCCTATGAAGCAACCTGATTGAGGTCCAGGTTGCATTATACTTTCATTAACGGAATTTTCTAGTGAAGGCCTTGGGACCTTCTCAATGCTTCTGTCAGCTCATATTGGCAACATACGGAATAGCATGTTTCCGTCGATTTTACATCATAATTCTATCTTCTAGTAGTTAACGGTACATTGCTTTTCCTCTAAAGCAGTGGTTCTCAACCGGTGTGCCGCGGCACATTAGTGTGCCGCGAGGAAGGGACTAGTCTGCCGCACACTGCGAAGACATTTAATTTTTAAAAGCATTTGAAACAAACAAATTCGCATAAATTTTATGACGCAATGAATGTATCATGGGACTACGAGAGGAAATTTCCGTCTAAGAGCGTAACTAACGTTGAATTATGTATATATTTAATGTACATTAAAGATATACAGTTATTGCTTTACCAATCATAACACACTAATATAACTGCGACTTTTACTTGTTACGCTAGTTTTTACCTTTAAAAATGTGTATTTACGCAGTGAAATTAATTTGGGGGTGGTTTGGTCTGCCGCGGTGTTCTTAATCATATATGAAGGTGTGCCGTGGAGCAAAAGAGGTTGAGAAGCACTGCTCTAAAGCACCATTGTCGGATTCCAGATGCAGCGGATGTTGATGTTTCTCCGAATGAATTTTATAATCGGTACTTCACAGATCATGTAAGAGACAGACAGACAATCTTATATATATACTTAATCATATGGTTAGTGTTTCTCATACATGAAGTATTGGATTTATCCGGGAAACGACGGGTACTTCCGTTAATCTAGCAATAATTGCATATTTTATAAGGCGATGTATTATTCTAAAAAGTTATCCGAAAAAGTCATACTTGCTTTATAATCGCGAGTAAAGTTAGCTTTTATTCCACCTCTCCCTTTCACCAGCACTGAAATTCTGTCCTCTATGACGTGAAAAGTATGTTAGACTCAGGCCTTACTGTAATGATTAAACCATTTTCCTCCCTATGAAAATAAACGCAGATTGTAAATAATAATCCCCTAATTAGAACTCGATAGTAAATAACAAACATACCTTTATGAACCAAGATGTGCTCTGTATCCTTCAGTTGCACAAGATAATAGCTGACCTGCTGACGGTACAGATGAAGTAGCTAAGACTGCCCAAGGAATAACTTGGGAATCTCTTTTCTTGCTCAGACGCATAGCAATCACGCTAAAAGAAAACGATCCTACTTGGGCACCAAGTCGAAAGAGGGTGTTCACGGAACTAGGTCGCATTACTGGATGGTAATGTAGGAGAGGCAGCTAGGAAGAAAAGGTCCTTAAAACTGATACGATTTCCTTTGCTGCTCAAGCCATAAAATTTCTCCGAGAGTGTGGGCGTGACTAAGGTTTTGAGATATATGCCTTTTATTTGGTTGTATGCAGGGGAAGAATCGTTAGGGAAAGGGGTGGAAAACCCCAAACTCAGTGGCGGATCCAAGGGGGAGCGATGGGGCGATCGCCCCCTCCCTGGATAACCCCATTGCACTCCACTGGGCGCTTTCTTAAATTCATTCCGCCCGAAAATCCTCAATTATACGCTGCAGATTAGGTCTGTATAGCAAAGGAACGGGTTCTGTTAGGGGTAAGGATTTTCAAAATATAGGGCAGTTGGCAGGGGCGGA
Source organism: Uropetala carovei (assembly GCA_036926305.1). NCBI lineage: Eukaryota > Metazoa > Arthropoda > Insecta > Odonata > Petaluridae > Uropetala > Uropetala carovei. The sequence continues at coordinate 1,548,264 of JAXCHB010000003.1, forward strand.
TACGATAGGTGGAGGGGCGATCGCCCCCCCCCCCCTCCCCCTTTGAGAAGTTTCTGGATCCGCCCCTGCCCAAACTAAAGGATAGAGAAAGCTGGGCTGCCAAAGGAACCTTTTCTCACCCCTGAGGGATGGGAATCCCAAACGGAATGATAGGTGAAGGGAAGGCTCTCAAAGGAAACTATTTCGCACCCCTGTAGAACTAGTGTGGAATCTCTACCAATTTGTAGCCCTCATAGAACATATGGAATAATTGGGTGAAGGAAGAAATTACTCGGATTTTATTCTTGCGGTCGGGTTCTCCCCTTCATCCGATGGGTCTCCGCGGATCCCTTCTCCAATAAACTTTGCTAAAGATAAAGATGTCGGGAATTTAGCCATCCGTTATCCTTATGCTTCATAGAATATGCTTTCGGAGTTACCATTTCACCTTTCGTAATTGCCCGTCAGATATGACAGGCATAGCCGACTCTAGGATCCGCGGGGCCCCGAGCGAGAGGGTTTACGCGGTTCCCCTACTTTTCACAGAAAAATCAAATTTCTCATTTACTTACAATTTTATTTTTGTTTTCAAGTTTACATTAGTATTATTCTGTATTATTATTAGTATTTCTCAGTATAATTATTAGTATTATTCAGAAATACATAAATTTTAAAAACCAGTCATTGTTAAGGGTTACACAAATTAACAAAATAATAACCAGCCCATTACAATTTAAAAGTTTACTTTTCTAACTTTAATATGTGTAAATCTGTCGATTATTGTTGATTTCTCAATCTTATCAACTTCCTCGTATTCAGTAGACAAAAGAGATAATCCAGTCAGTCTCTCTTGTGACATCGTCGATCGTAAGTAATTTTTTATTAATTTTAATTTTGAAAACGACCTTTCAGATGATGCAACTGTCACTGGCATTGTAACAATTATCCTACAAAGTATTTCTGTGTTTGGATATATTTCCTGCAATCTATTATTGTGTAAGAACTTCAAAATATCAATTACGCTATGATCTTCTGGCACAACCGTTGATAAATCCCAATTTTTAATTTGGCTTATGCTGTTCATGAAACCAAAGCTAGAAATGTACTCACTGTACTGATCAAAACGCCACGACAGAGAGGTTAGTGCCATGTTTACCACTTGCAGAAAGAAAACCGTTCTAAACCTCTCCTTCGAGTTTTCCTGTGCATCCTCCTCTCTTGTGCAATCAGAATGTCTCCCTTTTACATTTTTGGAAAACTCTATATCAATTGACATATCATTGGCGACTCTTTCGGCTACTGATACGGCTTGATTAAACCCTTCATTTCTGTATATATTAAATGATGACTTCAAACCAACCAGATGTTAAATTGCAATATCCAACGGAATTTGAGCAGATTGTAGAACCTTACTTACTTTATTTACAGTTAGTAATATGTCATACCAAACAATAACAGATAAGATAAATTCAAATCTGCTTAATTCATGGGAAAGGAGTGAATTTGCCTCGCTTTTTGTCTTCGGATCTTTACAAACTTCAGCTACCTCAATTAAAACATTTTTTATTTTTGGTAAGTGAAAGCGTACAGCTTTTATGCTTTCGAGTCGGGACTCCCACCTAGTGCTAGACAAAGGTTTTAGAGATATATCTGTATAATTCTTTAAGATACTCCATCTTGCCGTTGAAGCTGCGAATAAGGTATACAATCTTTGAATTATACCAACAAGTTAGGAAAGTGTACAACGTATCACAAATGGGCGAGTTTCGTGCAATGGAGTATTACAAAGAAATTATATACATGTACGTAAGGGAAATAGCGTTTTAAAATTCTTTTCTTCATAAATAATCCATTTTCTTCCTATTTAAAAATATTGCGTGCACACGTAAGGAAATTAAACGTTTGTTTGGGAGATTGTTTATGTTAGCAACAATGAAGATGTAACCATGCAAGAAATTTTCTAAGTTCAACTCGAAATAAGACATTCTTGTTCGATTTTCTAGATAACAGCTACTCAATCAAAAATTTCATAAAGCGCCTGCAAACAGTACGTATTTATTACGAGAGAATAGTCAGATTAATACAAGAGACGACGCATTGAAAATTCACTCCATCATTCATCACCAGTTGTGTGCACCCATTTTCGAAGACATGATTAAATATGCGTAGTTTGCGTCAAAATTACCGACGACAAGGAGTGTTTTTATGAACGTAAGTGAAGTTTGTTTCCACGCTAGCCTGCGTAAGAGGAAATGTGAATGCGAAAATGTTGCGTTTGTTGTGTGTTCCTGGTGCCAGAAGCATTTGTGCTTTGTTTGTTTTTATGACAATTTTCACCCCCCACTTTGCCGGCACGCATGACAGATTTTTTCAAAAGAAGAATCTGAATAATTAATTTATAAGGTATTGATGTATGATACAAAATAATGATGCAAATTATTTTGTAGCAATAAAAAGTGTAAGAGTTTATTTAAAAAGATTGCTGAATCGCAACTATAAGATAAAAAATATATTCTTATAATCGAGAAAAATAGTACATTTAAAATTTTTACAGTCGTAATAAATTAATAATGGGAATTGTACATTTTTTCAGGATTAAAAAAGATAAAAATCAAAAAAGAAAAATTCCACAACAGGGACTCGAACCCCGGACGTCTGGGTTACAATCCCACCGCCTTACCAACTCGTCAAAGCCACGACTTTCACGAGTCTTACCTCGCACGCGGAAATCTGCCGAAATTCAAACTGCGATATCTCGACAACCGAGGCCTATTCACACAAATGGCAAGTTACACGTTAAATCGGACCACATCAGCTATCACCATGTGAAATTTGAACAAAATCCGAGGGTACTAGCCTCCCTACTCTCCTTGTAAGTAAAAGAACTTCCATTATGCTCTATCAATGGAACAAACGGAGGATGGTACGCTTTCTTTAATTCCTGAATTGCAAGGAACCTGTAAAAGAATTTTTGGACTCGCTCCGTTTCAGTTGGAATTCAAACGAACCTCAAAGCATGCTCTCAGGTACGTCATCGCGGCCTTTTTGATGGATAAATCTGCTTTGATGGTGGACATGTTCTCAGATTCGATTGTAATCGAACTTACAGTGGCCGTGTTCATTTATTGGACAATTATCGGATACATCATCATCATTACCTGGTTGATTTTTCTTTCTTCGGTGATCCAATACTCTTAGGATAGGTGAGATCAGAGTCAGTTGCCTTCTCGGTAATATTGATAGGCAATCACCTCTTTATCATCAACTAGCAATGCAATGAGTTATTACAGTTACTCGATCTACATCTCTCCCTCGTCCTAATAACTGAACACTTTGACAGAATGTACGTCCAGGTGACGGATATTTCTGTACTTCGGTATAAAGGGATCGGGATAATACCTCTAGTACAACATCCAATTTTAACAACAACCATGATATTTACTATTGAGATCTACTGGTCTAGTATTCGGAATCGAATCTGATTTTCTCGAATTTTGAAGATGTAGGATTCACTTCATCATCAATAAATGAACTTTATTCATAAAAGTATAATAAATATCACACCTTTTAAAATCATTTGAGGGTCAGATGAGTGATTATCATTAAAAATCTACCTTGCGTTTTCTCTGGACATTAAAGCAACGATATATAAATTAGATCCACAGATGATATGTCCACAGTCTTTATGTCCACTGCCTTTATGTCCACTCTTTTATGTCCACAGCCTTTATGTCCACTGCCCTTATGTCCAGAGTCTTTACGTCCACCGTAATATATGTCCACAGTCTTTATGTCCACTGCCTTTATGTCCACTCGTATATGTCCACAGCCTTTTCGTCCACTGCCTTTATGTGCACTTTTGTTTATGTCCACAGCCTTTTTGTCCACTGCCTTTATGTCCACTATTATATATGTCCACAGCCTATTGGTCCACTGTTTTTAGTGTCCACTTTTGTATATGTCCACAGCCTTTTCGTCCACTGTGTTCTTTGTCCACTTTTGCATATGTCCACAGAGACTTTATTTCGAAGTATGAAAAATATGAAGGGCAAACCTGTAGATGGAGGAGAGTTAGAAGGAGAGGGAGGAATCCGTAGGAAACACTGCGGACATTGGTATCTATCGACTAGGAATTTTATAACAATTACGAATATGAAGCGAAAAATTGAAAATGGAGGGGGTGTAGTAGGAGGGGGAGGGAGAAGGAGGTGCGGAAGGAATCCGAAGGAAACACTGCGGACATTGTTATCGATCGACTGGGAATTTTATAACAATTAAGAATTTGAAGCTAAAAATTGAAAATTGTGGGGGTGTAGTAGGAGGGGGAGGGAAAAGAAGGTACTGAAGGAATCCGAAGGAAACACTGCGGACATTGGTGTCTATCGACCAGGAATTTTATAACAGTTACGAATATGAAGCTAAAAATTGAAAATGGAGGGGATGTAGTAGGAGAGGGAGGGAAAAGAAGGTGCTGAAGGAATCCGAAGGAAACACTGCGGACATTGGTGTCTATCGACCAGGAATTTTATAACAATTACGAATATGAAGCTAAAAAATGAAAGTGGAGGGGGTTTAGTAGGAGGGGGAGGGAAAAGGAGGTGCGGATGGAATCCGAAGGAAACCCCTGCTATAGGACAGTCAGGGAACATAATAGGAGAGTTTCAATCAGAACAGAGGAAAATTAGTGATACTTTGGTGCATCGCAACCCCACCCACATAGAAACTTGTATAGCATATATTGCCATGCATTTTTCGTTGCTTTTAAAATTACTTACAATTACGCGTAGTAATTCGCGACTTTGTACCAAACAGTGTCTAAAAGAATGAAAATTGATTTTCTTATACAGTGGAAACCACTTAATACGAAATCGCTTAAAACGAAATATCGGTTAACACGAAACGCGTGCTCGGTCCGTTCCAGCGCCTATACCTTTCAGTATGTATATATTCACTAACGCGAAACGGTTTACACGAAATACTGCTTAATACGAAAATATTTTTCGGTCCCACGAAAATAAATGCATGCAAAATTCTTCGGATTATGCGAAATGGCATTTGAGATAGGGTTTTCCTATGATTGCGGTAATATCTTCTGCTGTGTATTACATCCTATTATTGCTATGTATTATGTATTTGCCTACGAGCCTAATTCCATATTTGAAAAATGGAAATGTTACCATGAAAGCAGTGAACGTGAAATTCGGTTAACTCGAAATTCGGATAACACGAAATAATTATGTCGGTCCCTAGCAATTCGTGTTAACCGGTTTTCACTGTAATCGATTTTTACAAATTTGATACACAACTTTTTCTTAATCTTAATATCTTCGTAGGATTTACTTTTGAATGAAGAAACGGAATTCGTGGCTGAAATGGCAATGAATGTTTAAACTTCCTCTGCGATTCATTTAAGGTAATCTTTGTTTTATCTATATTCTCAGAACATTTTTCAACGCTTGTGAGGATTAGTTCATTTCATATTTGAACTAATTCGCGCATCGCTGAATATGCAGATAGTAACTCGATTATTTTAATATATTTCATAAAATTACCTTTCAGGTGTTAGAAATATTCCGTATGTGTACTGACTTTCGAAATATTCGTTCGAGTAACGCCGTATCGAGAACGAAATTAAAAATTTTTCGTTCTCGCAGGAACGGCAAAAGGAGCTATCTGGATTTCCCCAGCAGTCAAAGACCTTAGATTTCAAATTCCTCCGTACCCCTCGCACTTGTGTCGTGCTGTGACGCCGTCCCACCCAAAACTCAGGTACAAGAGGAAAGGTTCACCTCCCCCACTACGACCCACTATTCATTGGGACATCTGGTCTTGCATGCCGTCCATTTACACCCTTTGTCTTTTGAGCGAAATGGCCAGAAGAAGCTTTCATAAATGTTGCCGCTGGTCGTGGAGCCGTTTCATCTTCCTATCTATACCAACCGAAGTGCACGCCATTGTGTGTAACCTCGGGAAAGAGTATTTTTGCGATTCCGCCAAAAGGGTTTTTCCCAAATACGAAGTATATGAAAGGAATAGCCTTTCACTAGAGGGCTATGTTCCTCTAACATCCACCCCTTCTTCAGATTATTGGTAAGAATATTGTCACTCTTGCTTTAGCAGTTGTATGAGAAACATTCTGATTCGGTAATTTTGGACGCTTACGAATACCTCACATTTACGCAAAATTTCATCGATATAGCAACTCTAGTAGTGCATTTATATGAATTTCATTGTTTAAAATTTCTGAATTTTTAACAGCCCCAATATAAAACTTTCATGTAATTTTCAATGGAACATTATTTCCTAACTTTGTTGACATTTTCAGTTTCCTAGATCTTCATAATGTACATAAATATTAGTCAATTTGTTTAACATTTAGGAATTTATTACGGCCGAACGAACAAAAATTTTCAAATTTCTATAATCCCGTTTTCATTATTTGGCAAATTCTACCATTAGAAAAAATTTCAGTTTCATAGCACATTTAGAAGTACCTAAACCATGAAATGTTTGTAAAATTATTTATAATTTTCAACGGCCAAGAAAATAAACATTGTTGCAATTTTTCCTATCATTATTTTTTTCGATTCACCTATGTATTAAATTTCAGCTCTCCAACTATTGTAGTTTGGGCCAGACATTAGTATCCTCCTATATCCTATCATTCTATATCGACTCTTCTTACAGAGGATATACGATATAGGATACAAGTAAATATGTGCTTGCATTCTGCAAGCATTTTCTACCGCCCTAAAGTAAAAATAAAAGCTGAAAAATAATTTTCAATGCTTAAAGTTGCATCTCCGCTCCGAATTACTTGTTTTTCTGTTTTGAAAATATTGGGGTAAAAACAACCCCTAAAAATTATAATTATAAAATATTTATAGGTTTTGATCATTTGTTATGAATACCTCACATTTATACGAAATTTCATCAATGTAGCACCTCTAGAAGTGCATTTATATGAATTTCATTGTTTAAATTTTATTAATTTTTAACAGCCACAGCAACAAATATTTCTAAAATTTTCAATGTTATTTACCACCGGGACATTATTTCCTACCTCTGTTAAAAATTTCAGCTTCCTGGATCTACGGAAAGTACATAAACATTAGTCAGTTTGTTAAACATTTGAGAATTTATTACGGCCGAAAGAATAAAAAATTTCAAATTTCTATATTCCCGTTTTCATTATTTGGCGAATTCTACAATTAGAAAAAATTTCAGCTCGATAGCGCATTTGGAAATACCTAAACCACGAAATGTTAGTAAATTGTTTATAATTTTTAGCGGCCAAAATAATGCACATTGTTACAATTTTGCAATTATTCCTCCGATTATTTTTCTTTGTTCACCTCGGTATTAAATTGCAGCTCTCCAACTGTAGTAGTTTGGGCCAGACATTAGTATCCTCCTATATCCTATATCGTATATCCTCCTCTGTAAGAAGAGTGCTTATAGAATGATAGGATATATATAGGAGGATACTAATGTCTGGCCCAAACTACAACAGATGGAGAGCTGGAATTTAATACATAGGTGAACCGAGAAAAATAATTGGAGGAATAATTGGAAAATTACGACAATGTGCATTATTTTGGCCGCTAAAAATTATAAACAATTTTACTAACATTTCATGGTTTAGGTATTTCTAAATGCGCTATCAAGCTGAAATTTTTTCTACCTGTAGAATTCGCCAAATAATGAAAACGGGAATATAGAAATTTGAAAATTTTTATTCGTTCGGCCTTAATAAATTCTCAAATGTTTAACAAATTGACTAATGTTTATGTGCTTTCTGTTGATCCAGGAAGCTGAAAATTATAACAGGGTTAGGAAATATTGTCCCGGTGGTAAATAACATTGAAAATTTTAGAAATATTAATTGGTGTGGCTGTTAAAAATTAATAAAATTTAAACAATGAAATTCATATAAATGCTGTTCTAGAGGTGCTACTTTGATGAAATTTCGAATAAATGTGAGGTATTCGTAACAATTGATAAAAACTATAAACGTAATTCGGAGCCGAGATGCGAACTTATGCATTGAAAATTATTTTTGGCTTTTATTTTTACTTTAAGGTTAGAGAAAATGCTTGCAGAATGCAAGCACACATTTACTTGTATCGTATATCCTCCTCTGTAAGAAGAGTGCTTATAGAATGATGTGGCATCCCCCACTTGTAAATTTACGAATGAGTTCCTATGGGGATGTTAAGACATTTATTTCCATTTATGCCAAGTGTATTTGTTTGTTAAATAACTTCCCATGGAGAAATTAAAATTATGAAAAAGTTGAATCTCCTGAAAATTCCAATTTATGGAAAATACTTCAAACAGTGTTTCACGGGAATAACATGCTTTATTACCTCTCTGGAATTCAAAATTAAACATAATAAAGATTTTCATATAAACTGCTTGGAAAGAAAAAAGATCCGAAAGTAAATTTACACATCCCATTGCAGGTATTTCAAGAAATCTAGGGAGTATTTGCGACTTCAATCAAATCAATGAATATAGATTATTGAGGATTTCGGATGAATGATGTTAAATATAGAAGGTCAAAGATCTGCCTCTCTCATACGGCGACAAATACCCACACAAAAGAATAATTCCGAAAAATTGGTTAATTATATTTAGTGAAGTATAAAGGATTCCTTTCATTAATTCAAATTGCTTTGTTCATAAAAAAATACCAATGGTAGAATATATTTGTAGAATGAAAAATCGATTCTCCTTCAATATCCGTTTAAAGAAAAATACTCGAAACGAAAGATGCAGGAATAACATCCTCTATGACATGTATGTCCAACTGCTGGACAGTGCGTAAGAATCATTCTTTGGAAGCGTGAGTGCCACCCTTCTACGGCGTTGTTGGTCCGCTGTTGTCTGTTTACAGTTTGCTCATATACCTACACTCCATAATTCCAGACCAAACCTAGGAGGAATGGCTCCTCTCATCCCCCTGCCTTCCCTTCCTCGTATATAAGTTATTTCCACATACGTTGCTAGATACCCTAGTGTAGGGTCGAGGATTGCAAGCAAGTGGTCAAAAATATCAAGCACGTCCTCAACAGGGATAAACGGTAATGCCATCAGCTTCCGTATACCATTCCTAATAACGTTGTTATTATTGAATTGAGCTTTTAGACCTAATGCCATTACATGTTCCATATGGATTGACTAAAATGGAAGAGGCATTCCTTAATGGTAGAATTGGGGAATGTTTTCCGCACTGCATTTATAGCACTTAATTCAAGATCAAGCATGAGCAGTTCTGGATTAAAATTATAATTTAAAAAGTCACAGTGTTGTTTGAGTTGTTAAAATATTGATGCATAAGAACCTTCGTTTTTCTTTTCGTTAAGCAATATACAAATGGAAATACACGCCCCTGCACCAAATCATGTATAGTATATAGCTGGAAAAATAACTTAGGCGTTGTTTTGAAAGAGCCATCCACATAGATCTGCGTGCTCCTGCACAACTGCTTGGGACCCCACGCAACTGAAGTTTTGGAGCCCTTATTTATATAACGAGAAAAGGTTTTTAAAAAATTCAAAAATAAAATCATTTTGTTTAATAAAATAGTGAAATACTAACCAAAGAATTGGATCCCTAAAATACAGAAGCTGCTTCTGCTATGCCCAGCTATGAGAACGTACCTTCAATGCTGCGTAGAGCTGCTGCTTAATCTTGTCCTTGTCTTCCAGATTCATTATCAGAATTGATCATCCTGGATGAATATATTATAAAATTCCTAGTCGATAGACACCAATGTCCGCAGTGTTTCCTTCGGATTTCTTCCACACCCACTATTCCCTTCCTTTTGTATTAGCCCCCCCCCCCTAATTTTTAATTTTTCGCTTCCTATTTGTAATTGTTATAAAATTCCTAGTCGATCGACACCAATGTCCGCAGTGTTTCCTACGGATTCTTCTCATACGCTGTTTTCCCTCCCCCTCTTACTACACCCCTCCATTTTCAACTTTCCGCTTCTATTCGTAATTGTTATAAAATTCCTAGTCGATCGATGCCAATGTCCGCACTGTTTCCTCCGGATTCCATCCGCACCTCCTTTTCCCTCCCCCTCCTACTACACCCCCTCAATTTTCAATTTCTCTCTTCATATTCGTAATTGTTATAAAATTCCTAGTCGATCGATACCAATGTCCGCTGTTTCCTTCGGATTCCTTCCGCACCTCCTTTTCCCTCCCCCTTCTACCACACCCCCTCCATTTTCAATTTTTCGCTTCATATTCGTAACTGTTATAAAATTCCTAGTCGATCGATACCAATTTCCGCAGTGTTTCCTTTGGATTCGTTCCGCACCTCCTTTTCCCTCCCCCTCCTACTACACCCCCTCCATTTTCAATTTTTCGATTAATATTCGTAATTCTTATAACATTCCTAATCGATCGATACCAATGTCAGCAGTGTTTCCTTTGGATTCCTTCCGCACCTCCTTTTCCCTCCCCCTCCTACTACACCCCCTCCATTTTCAATTTTTCGCTTCATATTCGTAATTGTTATAAAATTCCTAGTCGATCGATACCAATGTCCGCAGTGTTTCCTTCGGATTCCTTCCGCACCTCCTTTTCCCTCCCCCTCCTACTACACCCCCTCCATTTTCAATTTTTCGCTTCATATTCGTAATTGTTATAAAACTCCTAGTCGATAGATACCAATGTCCGCAGTGTTTCCTCCGGATTCCTCCCTCTCCTTCAAACTCTCCTCCATCTTCAGGTTTGCCCTTCATATTTTTCATACTTCGAAATAAAGTCTCTGTGGACATATGCAAAAGTGGACAAAGAACACAGTGGACGAAAAGGCTGTGGACATATACAAAAGTGGACACTAAAAACAGTGGACCAATAGGCTGTGGACATATATAATAGTGGACAAAAAGGCTGTGGACATAAGCAAAAGTGCACATAAAGGCAGTGGACGAAGAGGCTGTGGACATATACGAGTGGACATAAAGGCAGTGGACATAAAGACTGTGGACATATATTAAGGTGGAAGTAAAGACTCTGGAGATAAGGGCAGTGGACATAAAGGCTGTGGACATAAAAGAGTGGACATAAAGGCAGTGGACATAGAGACTGTGGACATATCATCTGGGAACCATAAATTAAGTTCTACAGTACAGAAGAGTATTAAATTATTGAAAAATCCCACTTCTCGAATACAAAGAAATGAATTTTTGCTATAACTTTCTGCTTAGTAAGAAAGGTCAACATCAACGTGTGTCAACAGCATGTAACCATAAAGAGAAACTCTTCCCTGTTTAAGGATGTTATAAATCGATAGTCATATCGGTTTGAAAACGTCACTTTTGGAAAAATCATCAAACACCTCTTTCTTCGAATTCTTTTGAGTTTTGACATATATTTTAGGTTGAACCAAATACTGTCAGAGAAAGGATCGGCGTAAATTAAAGGCTCTCGTAAGAAATAAATTTATATCGAAGAAATGTCTTTTGCAAGTTGATGAATAGAAAATCGAATTGCTGGTTCTTGAAGAGGATGATACATTTTTTATTTGTACGCGACACTAAAAAGGACTCGTTTTTATATTTTACATGATATTCGAACGAAGATTTAATGTCTTTCATTATGTTAGCGTACCTTCGAATTGTTACCTTTTTTGACGAGTTGGAGTCGCTTTTCATGCCGTTTTTGCCAAGAATCGACTTAGGTTCTTCTTAGAAATATAATAAAATTTTGTAGATATTTGTCGTCCTTCATACGCCAAAAAATGTCAATTTCCCATCCCCGGTGACATGTGACGTGTATGTATTCCGTTAAAAAGCATATTAAATATTTGTTTGGAATCTTGAACGTTATAACGTTTTTATTATCTGTTTTTAGGAATTTTAGTGATTTTAAAAATAAACTTTCTTATGTCGTCGGTAAAATTCTCTGGCTCTCGAGAATGATCTGCATTTCTGCATCGAAAGATGTATTTCTTGAGTAGACGTAGGGATGTCCTGCAGGAAATGGTGCATCGGCATCACGATAAAGAAGACGTGTTCTGGATGTCGGCGCCTTTGCTAAAAGTATGCAGGATTTTCGGGTTAGCACCTTTCGCATTGGACCTTAGAAACAACGACGAGGACAATACCTCCGTTCTCGCTGTCAGGTACAGCATCGTAGTTTACTTAGTGATTACGTCTGCCATGCTATACGACATATTCAACATATTTGAAAACAGCGAAGACATGACCTTAGCAAAATACATGGCGGAATTTTGGCTAAGTACCTCGTACATCATATCAATTAGCAGCTGCTTAATGTTATTTCTCCGCCGATCCAAAGTGCATCGCATATTGTCAGATATTGTCAAATTCGACGAGAGGCTCGCCAAACTCGATATCCGAATCGACTCGCGTAGGTTTCGTAAGAATGTCGGAAGACGTATGTTCGGCTTCTGGATCGCCATAGTCTGTTTTATTTATTTGCAGTCGTCGTATTTGGATGCAAAACAATTCCGTCGTTTTTTCCTTAATTTTTGCACGGCCAGCAGTATCATCTTGCATCAGCTGCAGTACTACAATGTCTTGCAGCACCTAAATTTGAGGTTCGCTTGTTTGAACAAAGGAATTTGTCTGGGCGCTTCTAATAGAACCTTGCCAGGCATGCTGTCGAGAGGATCCGGAATTGCACCTATGAAGCGCTGTAAGTTGTGGGCTTCCCTTTACTTAGACCTCTACAAGGTCTGCGCGGCAGTGAACAAGGGCTACGGAAGTGTGATTTTGTTGAACGACGTAAACGCTTTGGTGGACGTAGTGGTTACGCTTTACTTCTTCCTGTCTACCTTGTTGCTGGGTCCTGGATTCTTTTTAAACGACGCTGGAATGATGTTGAACGCATATTGGATAATCATCGAAACTTACGGAGTGGTCATCATCGTGCTGACGTGCCAATCAGCATCTGTTAAGGTAGATTAAATTTTTTGAAGGTTTTTCATTTTCTTTAAAGCAAACATTTCTGATCTAAATTTACATAGCTGTTGAAGCACAGAAGAATGTCTTCTAAAAATTAATTATATAATATTATTTTGTATAGTATCTTCTCATTTACAGATAATTTAACTAGGAAATGCTTCAAGCCATTAAGAAAATGTTTGCCGTTGTGTATTTCGGATATGAACTCTTATATAATATTGATCTTAGTGCGCTAGAAATCTACTTTATATATCCACACCGTTTTCGATATAAACGATTAACGTTCGTTTTTTCAGTTATTTCATGAATCCGTGAAACGCGTTTTTTAATTTTTCATTAAAAGATTGGATTTGTAGTTTTATATAATTCAATAATTGAGCATAATTCCAGCGGTTCCCAACCTGGGAGTCACGTAAGGTCTGCTGCTACTACTTCTGACAACACTGCTGAAAACCTTCTTTTCGAATGGCTCGCAGATCTCTTTTGGCGTTCTGAATTGTGTCATTTATTACGTGAGATCATTCTCCTTCAAAGTGAACTTTAGTTCAGAAAAGAAGAAAACTTCGCAAAGTAGTATTATTATTTCTTAGATGAAACATTTGGATGAAGCGTTGTTCAAATATAACAAATATTTATATTATATGAAATTATTATTACATATTATATTTATTGTTAAATAGGTACGGATAAGAGGGTAACGATAAGGCCGGCTCATTTAATAAGGGAGCCGCGGATGCATAGAGAAGAGATTTACAATAATTTTTTGCTGAGCATTGTTAATGACCGAATACCTCTTAAAGATCTTTTCAGTGTTCGCGTACCACTTTGTGCATTTTAAAATGATAACGAAACGAATAACACTTGTTTAAAGATAGTTAAATCATGTCTATAAAGCTAAAATGGAACGTTTTGGCGCATTTTTCAGTTTTATAGCGTTATTCTTATTGTAAAACCGCGACTTTTGCTTCAAAAGCTGTGAATAATAGACGAAGTAAGAACAAAAGTTATAATATTTAACCCCTTCAAAACTATTGCCCTGCCTCTAGGGATCTAGTGGGTGCGCGTACCAGTGGTTAAAAATCCTTGCATTAAGCGATTACCAGTGCACCGGATGTTCAGTATGTTCTAATTTTATTTACAGCAGATAGATATATCGTTAGAAGTAAGATGTAATTCTAGAATACATTTAGATATTTAAAATTTTGTTTCATAATGTTGTTGATAATAAGTAATAATCTTTGCTTTACATAGGCGATGTTAATCGAATGTCACGCTCATCTTATGGTAGAAATGAAATCAATTTATCTCCAATATGATAACGGAAATTCAGCACCAATTTCGAAGAATATTTAAGAAACGATATCGATGATTACTTATCTCATAAAATAAGTGTTGCTCTAAAATTGTTGATAAATGTTTACTTTTAAGGTAGATGGAGCATAAAAATAGTTTAATCTACCATTTTTAAATATTCATTACTCACATTTTAGTCCTAACGCGACAGATTTAGAATGCTGTTTTATTTTTATGAATATCAATTTATGGGGCTATAGATATTTAATCATTTACGTTCCTAGCATTTTTAGTATCTGTAAAATTTCTAAAAAACAACGAAATATTCTTTTAGCTTAGTGGTGTCCAACTGGCGGCCCGCGGGCCACATCCGGCCCGCGGAATGATTTTATCCAGCCCGAGGTAAGGGCGATCTGGGCGGCCGCCTGGAACGCCAAAGCTTCGCTTACCCGTTGGTTCGTTTGTATCTATAGAATACTGGTAAGCTGTCTAATCCAGCGTTTCTCAACCGGTGGGACGCGTCCCACTGGTGGGACCAAAGCCGGTTGGAGACAGTTTTGCACCCCAATCGGTTAGAATTTCTGGCACCTTCATGTTTATGTAGTTAACAGTCTCAGGCTTAACTTGATTTATTTGGTAATTCGATAAAAATTAATTTTAAAACATAAATACGTAATTTTTTGTGGAATTACTAAGTAAATCTTTTTTATTTTGACCTTCTCCTTTGTGTTTATCAATAATTATTGTACTTCTTATATGCTTATAAACGCAGAAATACATAATTTTATTAGGAAAAGTGAGGTTCTTTATATTATGGTTGGACCAGGGTTTCTTGAAAAGGTGGTAGGTGGGGCGCAAGAGGCAAAAGATTGAGAACCACTGGTCTAAACCGTACCAGTCATAAAACATGCTTTCCTGCATGCCTTTTTCTCCTTCCAATGTTTTTACCGCCATGTGCGAAAACGGATGGGTAAAACCGGGTAGATGAAAGCAGCCGAAAAATTTCCTCGGGACAAGGGTGTACGTTGTTTCCATATTCCACATGGAAATGGATCCAAACTTACTAAGGGGCGCATGGGCGATACACTAACGATACACGTAGGGGCGCCTGCTTTCCGTCCTTTCTCCGATCCTCGCTCGAACAAAATTCTCCTACCCCCTCCCACAATCGCAGTCCGGTCCGCCAGTCAGTAGCTGTCAGCATATTTGGCCCGCCGCACCAAAGAATTTAGACAACCCCATTTTAGCTAATTCATATAAAATTATTTATATAAGACTTTGGAAGCATTCAAAGTATGTATACTCGCGATTTCTGTAATATATTGGCATATTTACCGATATCGATCGAAAAATATTCACATAGTTGAATCTTTAGTGAGTTTTCCAGATATTAGCGTGATTGATATGTTTTACGGACCCTTAATAGAGGTTGAAAAGTACAGGTCGAGTTTCCAATATTATCGCTGATATATTAGCACAAAAGGGGGTCTTTAGGAAATTTTAGGATGAGAGAATGAAAGCCTATCAATATTTTTGAGAGAAAAACTTACTGAATTCCGCAGACATTCGACTTTTGGCGATCACCACGTTCAATGGATGAAAATGCGTTCTGAAAATTATTCATCGGCTGAAAATTTGTTACTTTTTCACGCGAAGAAAAGAATGTCAAAAGGTTTTCGAACATTCTCCAGGAGCAATTTTCCATGAAAAAGGTAATATATTTCTCAATGAAAAAAATTTAAAAATTTGTATAGCTATAAAATTGATAATGTTGACTTCGAATTCCGACAACACAGATTATTTTTATAGTTAGGTGAAAAATGAAACATCAATACGGTTTGATCGCCGGTCAAACTAGTTCCTATTAAAGAAACATGATAAATCCAATTTCGGATAAACAAATTCTGAATCTGGTGACGTGGATGAAGGATCATTATTGTTTTCAACCAGTTTTCATATGCATTGTTGTATGTGAAGTGTCTTTAAAATTCTGTCCACTTCTCATGTCAACGAAATTTCTTCTATTCCGTATTGTGAACTTTTTGTGTCTCATTCTCGTTAATCTCGAACTTTTAAAGACTTTTACGCAAATACACTGGAAACGCGCGCGTGCAAACCAGATAGACTGAAATTCAATTTAGAAGCATGGATCTCTCGAGGGGACCGAAGAAAGCATAACCAGATATCGAATTTCCTGACCGCTCGAAAGTTTTCTGGAGGTTAGCACCCTTGCTAAAGTTTGCTGGCTCTTCGGACTCGCTCCTTTTCCATTAGAAAGTATACGTGACGCTAAAAACAATCAGTCAAAACACACTGTATACAGAGTATAGCGTCACGTTTCTGTAGGTGGTTACCTGCGCTGAGTTATGGGAAGCGATATACGCTGTTGCAAATAATTATAAATTTGATCTAAGAAGCGTGGTGGTTGCTTATTGGACAATGGCGGTGGACTTTTTTACATTGGGCAAATGCTTAACTTTAATGATCCGTCGATCCATGGTATATGGCGTATTAGTAGATTTGGTCAAGTTTGACAGAAGACTTGACATTCTAAAGATATACATCGACTCGAGTCGTTTTCGCAACATCGTCATAAGCTTAATGTTCCCATTCTGCATTGTATTGTTGATCCTATGTTTTCCTATCATACTTTCTTTACCGATGAACGGAAGCGGCGTCATTATTATATTCAATAGTGTTTACAACTCCAGCAATCAGTTCTTAGTGTAGCTGCAGTACTACAATATCTTGAGGCATCTGAAATTGAGAATGTCCTGCATGAATGAAGAAATACGTCAGAGGTCGTCTATAACTGACTCAACACGTATGCCTTCGAAGGGGCTCGGAATGGCGCTGGAGATGCGATGTAAACTGTGGATGTCCCTCCATCTAGATCTCTACAAACTCAGTGAAACTGTTAACAGATTTTTCGGATGTGTGATATTGTTCTTGCTAGTTGCCGTTCTTTTCCTTCAAGTGGTGTTATTAATATCGAATTATGCACATTTGTTCGACTTCAAGATGATAATATGGACTCTTTTAAAACGTTTGGAGTGTTTCTCATCGTGATATTATGGCAATCCACATCTTATGAGGTGAATACACTATTTTTACTTCCTCATATACGAAGTTATCGCGAAAAAATTCGACCTCGACATTTTGATGGAAATATACGTTTTAGGTGTACCTGATATCGAAAGAGTGGTTTTCGCAATGCCGTCTTTCTGTATGTCTATTACTGCCATAGAGTCTAAACAGTAAAGAGAAAATGAATGAAATCTCGTACTTAGCATTTCATCATACAGAGTAGAAGCAGTGAAGACATGGCTGACATTGCTCAATAATTAACAGTAGTTTATTCTACATATTTTTAAAAACAATTTGATTTTCTCAAAAACGACTCAAACGATTTTGATCACATTTCGTACCGTTACTTCAGTAATTATTCAGTCTGCAATAATACTACATATTTCTCAAAACATGAATATAAGGAAGGTTTACTCTTGATCAACTTTAACAACAACTGAATTTTCTAAAAACGGCCTATACGACTTTCATCAAATTTCGTATAGGTATTTATGTTGAGTTTATAACGATTCTGCATATTACATATTTTTCAAAAGATAACTAAACGACACATTACTATATATGAAAGTTTGTACACTGTATGTTACACCGATGATGGGAGGGGGGGTTTGCCGTAGCACCTACGTACATGGGCAGGCACGATCACAAGAATAAAATACGAGAGATCGACTGTATGACCGAGCGATATCAGAGCTCGTTTTTCCCAAGGACCATGCGGGATCATAACAGGAGAGTAATTTTTGGTGTGCTGCACCCCCTGCCACCCACCAGTCTGGTGATTTGCAGGGTATCATGTACGTGTACTGAAGCCAAAAATTTGCTATTACTTTCTGCTGTGTAAGAGAGGAAATAGCCTGCTATATCACATTTAAGAAATGTTTGTGGAAACAACATGTCAGTTCTCTGCGCGAACAATGACGAGTCTAGGGATGTTACGAGTTGATGGAAATATCGATTAGAATTCGTCAACTTTTGGAAGAATCGTCAAACACGACTTTTTCCGAAGTCATTGTTTATTCTGAAAGATACGAGCTTATAAAATGCTTTATAAACATAGTGAAGTTTATTTTTCGCGCAAATTGAAATTTTTCATAAAGCCATCGGACTTATTATAAGAACGAATTTTACAATAAAAATCTTTATTATGATACTAAATGAAAATTTAATAATATTGGATCAATTGGATCCTTCATTTTCAGACGATTTAACAATGCTTTCGATCAAACATAAGAAGTTTGGTGGGCGTGTTCCTCCGTTATTTCTTCCCATTCTCTCTTTAGAGACCGAAAGTCTTGAGATATTATACAGAAGTCTCTCCAAGTTACGAGCCATAATAGCCTACCATATCATGTGATTTGTGCTTCCGTTTTAAAAGATTTTCTGCATAATTAAAGATCGGATAGATTTAACTTAACAGTAGAACATGTATCTCTCGTGGATGTCGAAAGATGCATTGACAGAAATCGCATTTCGTGACCGTTCAAACGTTTTCTGGACATTAGAACCTTTTCTGAATGTCTGTAGAGTTTTCGGGCTCGCACCTTTCTCACTGGAATGTAAACGCGACACTGAAAGCAGCAACTTCAAACGGGTTGAAGGGTACAGCGTCGCTGTTTACTTGGTGGTCACTTGCTCTCTATTATGTAGCATGAGATACACATACATGTGTCATGAAATGATTAGCCTCAAAATTTCCGTGGCGTTATATTGGGTGGCATTGGTGTACATCATCATAATCTACAACTGCTTGGTTATATTTATCCGCCGATCCAAGGTACACGTAACGTTGGTAGATTTAGTCAAGCTTGACGAGAGGCTTGCCACTCTGAAGATCTGCATCGACGCGCTCAGTTTCCGCAAGAACGTCATAAGGCAAATTATAATTCTCTCGTTTGTTATAGTGACAGTTATCTTATTCTACATCTCTTACACGTCGTTAAACGCAAACACAATCAATAAGTGCTTCGTGATTCTTTACGCTCTAAGCAATATTGTCTTAGTTCGTTTGTATCAGTACAACATGTTGATGCATCTGAAAATTAGGATGTCCAGCTTGAATGAAGATATACGTCGGAGCGCGTCAATCAGTGACTTGGCACACATGCCGTCCGAAGGATCCAAAATTGTGACAGCGGAACGGTGTAAATTGTGGAAGTCCCTCTACCTCGATCTCTATAAGATCAGCCTTGCCGTGAACAAGATCTTCGGAAGTGTGATCTTGGTCAACGCGGCTTTCTCTTTGATCAACGTTGTAGTGGTACTTTTCTTTGTCGTGTTAACTTTGATAATAGAAGAAGGGTTTTACAACGCCTCTTCCATTGCTTTAGATGTGCTCTGGGCTGTCATCCATACTTTTGGACTGGTTCTCATCGTGCAGTCGTGTCAATCGATATCGGATAAGGTGAATTGGATATCCTGCAAATTTATTATTGTATCTGTATACTAGATCAAATTTTGTAGCTGTTGAAATTGTGAAAAAAACTCCCTCTATGCAGGCATGCAAACTTTTTACTTTCTCCATAGACGTCGTACCTATAGAGAAAGTTTTGTTTCATGTAAAAAAAATTGATTCCGAGATTTCAACGGAAATACACGTTTTGAGTTCCCTAGAGCTCAACCGGAAGTGGATTTTTATTCTACATAGTCGTTTTTTTGTTTTTTTTTCAGAGAGCTCCTTTAGAAATCAATTTACCTAAATATGTGCTATTACAGAAGTTGTAGGAAATGGAATGTTCTACAAGTTTTGTTTTAAACATTTTTTATATACTCGATAGTTTCAGTAAGATTTCGATTTTTCGTCTTAATTTACGTTGACTACATCGCTATCTTGTTCGATTGCACGATTTCGAAACGGAGAAAAACGCCTATTACATTACAATCGTATGCATAACGAATAGGCCAGAGAGCCGTTTGGCCAACGAGAACTCTTCTTACGGCCCACGAATCTATGATAACCAAGTACTGGGATATGTAGATATTAAAAAAATAAGAATACCACAAGTATGATGAAGGTAATGTGTTTGCCAAATCTGATTATTCCAAGAAAAATGACGTGATTAGATATTTCAAAAGAGGGTGGGGGGTTATGGTCTTCGAAATTGAGATTTTTTTCATAAATGGATTAATTAGTAACACTTACGTGTATTGTAATAGGCGCTCTCTGGTCATATATGTAGATTCACCTGAACAAACCAAACCAAATAGATATTATGTTCAACTTGCAAAGACATATCTTCCTCTAAGCTTTAGCTTTAGGAAGCCATCATGCAAATGTTTTGAGATTTCGGAATAACTGAATTTTAAGCTAATTTTATTTTGATTATTGACTGATGACATTCTACAAAACGAGTACGTTAGGGACATGAGCAGATTAAAAACACGTTGATTATCGTTTTAGTGACCATTTTGTATACATACTTACTTTAATTATCTGATTACACGCTAAATATTTCTAATCAATAGCACACATGTGCCCCTGCTGTTAATCCAATATGTGAAAACATTCAGAATGAATTTTAAACACCCTATTCTCGTATTTAACGAGGTTTCTCGAGATATTCGATACGAGAACGTAATAACTTATCTGACTGGCAAAAATGTCGACCTAATTTTTCACTGCTAGAAGTACGGTCGTTCAAAGTGAAAAACAAACTGTACAAATTACATATGTATTTTCTCTAAATCGAGAAATTTTATCACGATCTCTGCAATCGGGTTTAAGGTATGAAATCTTGACGAACCCGATCATTTCGGGAGGCTTGTCATGTTTGTCTATAGTTTTATAAGATAAGATTTATTGTTTTAATATGACAGTCTCCATAAATTAATTTAGGTAGTCCATGCTTGATTCGATTCAAAAATTTTTTTGTGTTATAATTCACATTTCATCGTATATTAATATGCCGTAATTTGTGTCTTAGAGATATCGATGTTTCATTCTGCCTGCAGACTTCCTTCAACCGAATCAACCGATCTTCGACTTTTTTCTTTCACAAGCTCTAGGAGTGCGTTTTTTCTCATTTTCCAAGACTAGCATCACCTCTGTAATTTGTTCCTTAATATTTCAATTAGTATATTTATTCAGTGGAGAAAAGCGTCTTGTTTTACATTACTTATGTTGATTTTCTATTATAGTTTCACAATTATATCTGCCTTACACAACATGAATTTGATTCCTTTAAATTGTTTCGTGCATAAATTAATACAAAACGCAAAATTATTTAGAAAGATTTCATGACAGCTAGAAAATACATTATTATTCCTTTATTAGGTAACAATGCTCGCGATATAAGATTAGTATTATCGTAATACGGTAGATCTACCGTTAGGGTAGATATTACGTTAGATATATTTGCAAATATGTTTATTGATTATTTAAAATGAAAAAATATTACGGAATGAGGTTCATAATAATAAATAACCTTCAAGTTACATAGTCGATGCATCATTTCAGTATCACGCTTGCATACAATGAAGTACTGCAGGCATAACTCTGTGAAATTTCTCCATGCAAAATGAAGTGAAAGTTCTATATATAGTCGAAAGTTCATAAAAATATCCACTGAACCTACAATTACCATTAATATAACAACGTAAGCATAAATATCGACGCGAATGATACGTCCTAGCCACTTGAGGGTTAGGGTTGCATAGTGTAATTCTCACGATTAGGTTAGTTAAAAAATCGGTACAACATACATTGTACAAACTTTCTCATATATGGGTACTAATGCGTCGTTTAGTTATCTTTAGAAAATGAAAATCGTATAAGCCTGTTCTTAGAAAATCCAATTTTTGTTAAAGTTGCCCAAGAATAAACTAGCCTTATATTCATTCATTGAGAAAAATGAACTACAGAGTATTATTGAAGACGTAAACTCAAAGAACTGTACGAAATTTGATCAAAATCGTTATAGCCGTTTTTGAGAAAATCGAATTATTGTTATAGTTGTCTAGAATAAAGTAGCCTTATGTTCATTTTTTTGAGAAATATGAACTATACAGTATTATTGAAGACGTAAACTCCAGTAACTGTACGAAATTTGATCAAAACCGTTAGAGCCGTTTTTCTGAAAATCGGAATGTTGTTAAAAATGCGTTGAATAAACTACTCTTAATTATTTAGCTATGTCAACCATTTCTACGTATACTCTGCTCAGTTTGATAAAATGCCAAAGGACGAGATATCATTCATTTTCGCTCTACCGTCTAGGCTCCAGAGCCAGTAACAGACAGACAGACGGCATTGCGAAAACCACTTTTTCGGATTCAGCGACACCTAAAACGTGTATTTCCGTAAAAATCTCGAGGTCGAATTTTTTCGTAATAACAATACTTTCTCGATACTTCGTATGAGAAAGTAAAAATAGTAAATATACGTCTGTTAAATCTTTTGTTGGCCTACCTTCATGGGAACGCTTTTCAGTTTGCATACCACTGTCCTAACCCATGCTGTCCTTAAATTTTTTTAGTAATCTTTTATTTTGCGTGAAAATTGAACATTGATATATTTTTACTAGTATTTTTATATTTCCTTTTGCCCTTCGTCCAATTTCAGATAATGAAATTGTGATGACAGAACTTGAAATCGCTTTTGAGTGTAATTCGACGCGAATGAAAGGATATGTCTTCCGATCGCATTATTTAAAATTCCTCATTCCACATCAAAGATGTAAGCGAATTTTTGCTCTGCGTGAATGTGGTTTAAAAAATATTTTACTCGCATTACTAAGGAGAATAAACTCCAAAGCCGTATACACTAGTGATGTACCGGGTACCCGGCAATATTTTCAGTACCCGGAAATTACCCGGACCCGGTGCCGGGTACTCGGTCCCTCATGAGCAAAACAGGATAACAATAAAAACAAATGAAATGGAACTTAATATTTTACTTTTACTATTTAGCCTGCAAGAAACATTCAAATACTCAATATATTAATTTTAATAAACTTTTAAAAACAAATTACACTAACAAAAGTTAAACTGAACCATGAAATAACATTTTGCATAATATGCATAATTATACTTGACGACTGGATAACAGTACCAGCTTGAAAATTTTTATAAACTTTATAAAATCTTCTTAAGTAAAGAATAAAATAAAAGTGCAGTCATAATTTTAATAATTAAATTTCAACAATGGGGGATTATGATGAATAAACAATGGTTTTTCCGCATTTCGCGGAAGGAGTTTATTCCTCCTCTCTTCCTATATGATTCCCGCCTCGCTTTGGGGGAACCCCTTGAGGACCACTAAACTAGCGTAAACAGTGGATAGGCCATCTGTTCTGTCAAAGGGTTCAAGGCACTTAGTATTGTATTATTAGAGTGAATTCGAGACAGGCGTCAAATTTGTGAAAAATTGGAAAAAGCACAAAAAAAATCCATAGCGCTACCCGGCCGGGTACCCGGATACCAAGCCTAGTAATTTTTCTTTGCTTCCCCTGTTACCCGGTACCCGGTATTATTTTGTACCCGGTACACCACTAGTATACACCTCCGTATGGAAGAGAGACAATAGACAACGTGGGATGTCATTCGTTTAGGAAGACGTAATCGATTTCCTGGGACACAGACGAGTTAATTAAATTTCCTCTAAACGCACTAATTGTCACAGAGATATCACCGTAAGGATGAATGAATCTTGTAGCTGTGGTTATTGTTGTGGACAATGATTCTTTCTAGTGAAGCAGTTAAAATAGTCCGCGAGAGAAAGATACTTATGTTAATTTTTAGCGATGTTTTCACAAATCGCTTATGTATTCACATTGTCAATCTGTCTGTCCGACTATGCAGGCGATATATCTGGAACGGTTCAACCTAGAGAAAACAAATTTGCAGGATAAGTTATTAAATATGAGATCTACATGGAGAAATTAGTCAAGATTGCAAATTTCAGGAGATAATTTTACTCCAATATTGCCTCATATGAAACGCGCGTAAATCGGTGATGAGTTTTGTAGATTTGATTTTTTAAATTAATTCGCATAAATATTCGAACTCGTGACTTGACTATCGGAGAGTTTAGAAATTTTAGTTTCTTATTTATGAAGACGGACTTCAAATATCTGTAGATTTATTGTAAATTTATAGTTTTTATCGGAAAAAGGGGGAACTTTTCCTTGTGCCAAAAATCGTCTACCATGGCAACGAGCTCAATTCTTTAATATTAGTAGGGTTTTCATGGGAATCAGAGGACTAAATTATAATTCCATTCACATTAAACCACGACTTTAGAGTTAGCGTACATTTTTATTTTTCGTTGGAGTAAAGTGATAGGTTTCTAGGTTTCAACAAAAGAAAACTGAACTATAATACCATCACAAAGATCCCAGTCCTTTTATTTGTACGGTGTACCTTCAAAATAGTCGGAAATGCCTGCAGTAAGGGGAATATTCAATACCAGACCAAGTATTTTCAGGGGATATCTCAAGAACCATATCCTTTGTACAATTGCACTTGGTACATACATTTTGCACTTTTTGATTTAGCAAAGTAACCTAACCTAAACATTATTAAATATTGACATTATGATACAAAATCTTCCACAGGCCGCAAAATCATCGACGGCGGGCCGCATTTTGTGCACCCCTAACGTAATGGACATACATATAATCGACTTTCTTCGATCACCAAATTGAAAAGACGAAAGTGTATGCGCGCTGTAAATAATTCATTGCGTAAAATTTCGGCTTATGTAAATGTCAAATGTATTAATGCAAAACTTCTTTAGAATTTATTCAGGAATTGTTTTCAATGAAATAGGGACGCATTTTATCATAAAAATGTTTAAAGTAGCAATGCGATGAGATATTATTATCGATTTCCGGCCAAGCGGAAAATTTGTGTAGTTTGACGAAAAAAACATTAATACAATTTCAACGCTCGTCAATCGTGTTTCTCTTGAAGAAACACTATCATTTCAATGTAAGACAATAATGCTTCTGCTCAAGTGTATGAAGACTCATAGGCATGTTCAAACATTTCTCGTATTCGTCGTGTCAAGAGAATAGACTTGAAAATTGCTTCCAGTATCGTGTTATGAAATTGTAATATTTCATTTTCGTTAGACTCGAAATTTTAAATATTTTGCGTGAACTCGTTTGAAACACTCATGCAAATCGACTGAGATTCCGTTCAGAAGCATGCATCCCTTGAGGGGACCAAAGAATACTTTTCCTAGCAGCTCGGAAGTTTCCCCGTCGTTAGAACCCTTCTTAAGGGTCTGTAGGTTCTTCGGACTCGCTCATTTCCCTTTGGATAGTCCATATGTCGCTGGAAAGGATCATACCAAGAAAACTGTAAATCGGCTTTTTCACAGTAACTTTCTGCGCCTTGTTGTGGGACAGGACATAGAGTCTGTTAACCAAGAATATATATGGGCTAAATGTGGTTTTCGCAAAGTCGTCACGGGATTAATATTTTCATTCTGGATTACTTTGTCGATGCTTACTCTTATTACATTTTCTTTTTACTTTCTCCATACGTAGTATAGGGAAAGTATTGTGATCACGAAAAAAATCGACTGCGAGATTTCAACGGAACGTTTTGAGGTCCATAGAACACGTTTAGACTATTTTCGGAATGATGTATGTGTGTGTGGATGGATGGGTCTGTATGTGATTGTATCCCCAAGCATTTCTTCGGACTTTTTCTCTAGTCTTTTATTAAGAATCCTCGTGATGATCTTCGAAGTGTGTGACTGTAGGCTTATCGTTCTGTAGTCTTTACACTGCATAGCCTTTGGCTTCTTCTTTAGAGGGAACATTGTTACATCTAATAAATCCTGAGGTCACACTCCCGAATCGTAAACCTTGTTAATTAGTTTCGTAATCACTTTTAGTCCTTCCGATCCCATGACTTTAAGTACCTCCGGGGGTATTCCATCGCTGCCTATATCTTTTCCTTTCTACAGTTGTCTGCTTCAATGTAATCCCCTTCTTCCAGTTCCATTTCTACGGATCCTGCCTGTTTTTGTATAGTTCCATAATGTATTCTTCAGAAATACATAAAAAATTTTAAGAACAAGTAATTGTTAAGGGTTACACAAATTAACAAAATAATAACCAGCCCACTACAATTTTATAAGTTTACTTTTCTAGCTTAAATACATGCAAATCTGTCGATTATTGTTCATTTCTCAATCTTATCAACTTCCTCGTGTTCAATTGACTAAAGACATAATCCAGTCAGTGTTATCTCAATAATTCTTTTCAAAACATTACAGCGTTTTTCATTTTGTATAAATCTTGGTTTATGCTATCAATAAAAGTCCCTTTCTGTTGTCTCGCGCATATTACTGACGTTCTTGGAAGCTTCTCATATGTGATGAGGATTTAACATGCTCAATTAGCTTATTTCCTACATTCTTCCATTGACTAAACCCCTCAGTCACCAATGCCGGCTTGGACTCTGATTATGGAAACAAAAGACGGCATCCTTTTTTTTTTCAGAATAAACCAACCACGTCCTTCTCACCTTCTCCCCGTTTTTCAAAATCCTATAAAAATGGTAGTCAGAAAAGCATCTGTGCTCTGAGTTGCATGGATAATTCCTCATATTTTCTTCAGTGTACTTCGGACGCATTTCTACTAAAAGATCCCTATGAGAGGGAGTAATAAATGTAGGCCATGTACCGGGGTCTGACGTAAAATTAAAATTTGCGGAGCTTACATCAAGGTGACTGTGACTAATATTTATGGAAACGTTACTCACATCACGGGAAGAAAAGGATGGCGTACTCGGTGATGGAGTCACAACGAAATTAACGTGTTTGGAAATTTGCTGTTCACTGTCACTATTTGTTGACACCTCGATTCCCACGTCTGAAGAAATCAATGCTTTACTTTCAATTTTACCCGATATGATGTTACTTAGCTCTGGAAAGGTCTTGATGAACTTTTTTAATGTTCCGTTTTGTTTCTTCAATTGTTCTTGTACTTCTTTCACCCTTTTTACTTTCTTCATAAGTAGTAATGGAAAAGTGAAGTGATCACGAAAGAAATCGACTTCGAGATTTCAACGGAAATACACGTTTTTAGTTCCCTAGAACACGTTTAGACTATTTTCGGAATGATGTCTGTGCGTGTGCGTTTGCGTGTATATGTGATTGTGGGCGGTCAAACTCAAAAAGTACTTACCATATCGTTACGAAACTTCATATATAACACTTTAGCGTGAGCACAAGAAACTGATTAGTTTTTGGACAATATCGGTTCACCGGAGGTCGCGATTTATTCGAAACCCGATTCGGTTTTTCTGCTAAAACATCAATATTTCGTATACAATTCTATACAAAGTTATAGAGAATGTAATTTCCTACAACGTCTATTTGAAACAATTTTCCATAGCAGTTATTGTTTACGAATTATTTGTAAAAAATAATCGGTTTGTACTTTCTCCACACGTCGTATAGGGAAAGTATTGTGTTCACGAAAAATATCGATTTCGAGATTTCAACGGAAGTACAGGTTTTCAGGTCCCTAGAACACGTCACCAAACTTCATATATAACACAAAGAATTGATTAGTTTTTGGACAATAACGGGTAACCGGAAGTCGAGGTTTATTCGTAAACCGATTCGGTTTATGCGATATTTCTCCTTTAAAACATCAATATTGTATATACAATTCTATATATAGGCTATAGAGAATGGGTCTAGGACATCTCGACGCGGCCATCTCGCCGCGGCCACCTCGCCGCGGCCGTCTCGCCGCGAAGACCTTTCGCCGCAGCCGTCTCGCCGCGAGACATTTCGCCGCAGCCGTCTCGCCGCGGGGACTTTTTGCGCTGGATGTTTTTAAGTGCATTCCAGAGTTGAATTTTTAGAGAAGATAGATAAAAGTTTACTTCCGAATTGTAATTTTTACCTATGGTATTATCTGCAATACAAATGATATACAAAGCATATAAAATGTATAGTGTGTAATAGTTTAATGTTTTTACTTTTCTAGAAGCGAGTCCAAGTTGAAAAACATCAGTATGTATTGATAAACTGAGAGAAAGTCTTTGAATTTTAGTAAGTCGAGTGTTTAAGGGAATTTTTATGGTAAACGTTTGTGAGTTAAACTAGAAACGAAACACTAAAATTCAGAATAACCAATTAAATATTCCGAAATTCTTTTTTATTAGGTTATCTTGACTGTAAAATTAAATTCTTTAAGTCAACTCGCATGAATGATCATCATGAGTTACATTCATTTTTGAAATGCATATAATTATAAAATGTGCTTTTACGCAAATTATTATCTCCTCTTTTGATCTAGAAAACTTTATTAAAGCGTCTATTCAGTACATTTTATTCGTATTCTGAAGAAATTATTTTCTGTATCATTTGAGTTTATAATGGAACTAGGGGTATAATCCAAATTAGACTTCCTATATTGTGTATGTGCTTGATATCAGCAGTCATAGGAATAGTTGACTGGCGGCCATTAATGTAGAGAAGTTGTCTTAAACTTTTGAAAATTATTGCATGAGTTTGCCTATCAAAAAGCACAAAAACAAGGTTTTTGTATAATTACCATTTGAATAAATTTTTCTTTCTGAGAGGATACCCTATTTTTTAAAATCGACTTATTGAGATGCACTAATGGCTTCAAAAAATTCTCTCGATGAGATTCATACATAATTTGCCGTGGTTATAGCTCGATCGTTTTACAATAGCAGGCGACGACGCAGGAGTTAGTGGAGGAGAAACGTAAATGAGTGGAGAACAGTAAGCCAGAAAAAATACAGAAAATGAGTACATTCAAAGAGAATGTGTAATGAACGGAATTGAAGAAATACTTGTTAATATAAATTCGGAGAATGAAAGTGATAGCACTGAAGCAAGTGACTAATAAATATCAAAATAATTATTAACTATTATATTTTGCATGTATAAAATGATAAATAAACGTTTCCTTAAAAATATATTTCAGTAGTTGTTATACTTTGTATCAAAGAAGCTTCCTCCTCTATTGACCACCTGCACGAGGAACTGAACTAGAAAATAAAACTACTCCCACTAGGCATTCATAAGATTCACGGAATTCTCAAATGAGTAAATTTCCCCATGGAATTTCTGGAAGTCGTTAGATATTATCTTAATGTCAAATTTGTGGAACGAACCAAGGGACTTGAGGATTAGTGAATTTGGGTGGGGTTTGGACCCCATGGCGACAGGGTATGGGAGCGTGAGGGTGTCGATGACCATGGAAGGTAGGACAATTCGGCCTTTCGCTAAACAATCGAGCTATAGCCTAAGATCGACCATGATTATGGCAGTCTTATCTTTGCTACCGTATGGTAAACATCCGTCCTCCGAGTTCCCATTCACGGTGTGATATCGTCTGTGGATCCTTGCTAACTTGCTCAGTGAACATTTTTATTCACTTTACCATAACATTCCGAAAGTTTTTCTAACTTTTACTAATCCCTTAAAATGGAAATTATTCTGTCTATCCGTGGAAAGGAGAAACTATTAGTGGAAGGTTTTGTGTATGTGTTTGTGCGGTTAAGTAGCGATGAGCGTGAGAAATTTTGGCGTTGTGAAGAACGTGGAATGTGCAAAGCTAGAATACCCACTTGTATTCCAAAGTGAATCACATATTAACGAAGCGGCAACTTCGTATTTTAAGAAAATCAAATTATTGTTAAAGTTGTCTAGAATAAATATGAACTATGTAGTATTATTGAAGACGCAAACTCAAGTAACTGTACGAAATTTGATCAAAATCGTTAGAGCCGTTTTTGAGAAAATCAAATTGTTCTTAAAAACGCGTAGAATAAACTTCCCTTAATTACTGATCAATGTCAACCATTTCATCATAGTCTCTGCTCAGTATGATAAAATGCTTAAGTACGTGATTCCATTCATTTTCGCTTTACCGTTTAGATTTACATCAATACCCTGCAAGCCGCTAGAAGCGTTTGGCAGGGGGTGTCACAACACCAAGTGAACTCTAACTAATTCCTCTCTTGGACTGTCTCATCGCGTCTGGGAAAAAGGATCTGTAGTATTTCTCTGTTCTAGCGATTGTTTCGACACATTTTCTCCTGTACTCTGATCTAACATTACGTTCACTAACACCGATGGGGACGACTATGCCGCGTACGTCTTCAACGAATTCGGAGCTTTCGAATTTTTCAAAAAGTTTCCTTTTGTAATCAATTCTTCTACTCTTCAACGTCTGCCGTTTAGGCTCCAGAGCCAGTAACAGACAGATAGACAGACAGACGGCATTGCGAAAACCACTTGTTCGGATTCAGCAACACCTAAAACGTGTATTTCCGTAAAAATATCGAGGTCGATTTTTTTCGCGATAACAATACTTTCTCAATATACTTCGTATATGAGAAAGTACGATGCAAGCATGAAAACAATTCATAGTTTTTATCACTTCAAAACTCCATATTTGGGCACTCGTATTTGAAAACTCAACGCTTCTTTTTGGTTTGTCGAAATCTTCTTTTCGCTTTATCTCAATTTACTCAATTTAATAGTGTATAGTTACATGTTAGACGAATCGCACCCAAAGCATTTTTATCAAATTAGCGATGGATAAGCGATTAAGGTTCTTCGCGATCGTCAGAGTTTTGTTGCTACGGTAGATCGATATGTTAATAGCATAGGATAATCAGCACGTTTAATATTAATATTATGTTAAACACTTATTATTACTAAAAGGACGAAAATCAGACAAAGACGTGAAGACAGAAAGAAAACTGAACATTGTTCGCATAGGCCGTGAGATTTTCATATATACCTACTTAAAAATACACGTATAATGTAAAATAAAACTAATATGGAATATTCAACGTGATTTTCCGTTAATTTTTAATCAATCACGGCGAGAGAAGTCCTCGCGGCGAGATGGCCGCGGCGAAATGTACCTTCGCGGCGAGATGGCTGCGGCGAGATGGCTGCGGCGAGGTGGCTGCGGCTAAAAGTCCCATTCCCATAGAGAATGTAATTTCGTACAACTTTCATTTGAAACAATTTTCCATCGCAGTCATTGTTTTGGAATTATTTATAAATAATCCGGGTTTTACGGTTTCCGTCAAATATCTCCTTAAAAACGTCCTTATTGGTAATCTTCGTAAGGACCAAAGTTGTAGAGAATAACATTTTTTCCAAGTTTTTTTTTAAAGCAAATTTTCGTAGAACCATCCATTTCGAAGATATTTTGCTTTTTCTTAAGTTTACAGTATACAGCCTCACCACCATGTAGAGGTGAATTCTGTAAACATTCAAGATATGCGTAATTTACGGCAATAAGGACGACTGTATTCCTTTAATAATTTTGCCTTATAATACTATTCATAGTAGTTTAAATATGTATACCCCAAGTATGGAGAAAGCCATGTGTTGGCCATATCAGATTTTTATTTAATAATATGATATTTGTGAAAGTTCAATTAGTTATAAAATATGAACTATTTAAAACTATCGC
Source organism: Uropetala carovei (assembly GCA_036926305.1). Classification (NCBI taxonomy): domain Eukaryota; kingdom Metazoa; phylum Arthropoda; class Insecta; order Odonata; family Petaluridae; genus Uropetala; species Uropetala carovei. The sequence goes on from JAXCHB010000003.1 coordinate 1,580,007, forward strand.
TGACACTAAGTTGGTCCAAAATTAACATTCTTTTGAATTTTCATATAACAGCATAAAAATTCAACATTTATTATCTAAGAATTTTCAATGCATTATCTTATTTCCGTAACACCGGGATGAGTCCCGTACACGTCTTGAATGTTATTTCCTTATTGTGAGCAAGGATATTTAAAAATATCCTTTCATGGTAAACTATCGTTTGAATAGATTTATCCACTTGGTATTTTTGCTGCCGCGCCCTCGAACTTCAAATCATGCATCCTGACCTATATTTGTATAGCTCACAAGTGCTTCTACTCCCTCAATACTTTACTCCAATAGAGTGCACATAATTAATAACAAAAACAACACGTTATAGAATACTATATATATATATATATATATGTATATATATATATATATAAATACTTAAGGAAAAAGAAAGGTAATAATAAGGGTAGCAACAAGGTGTTGGAGGAAGCCCAGTGGACACTTACCTAGAATGAAGAGCCACTGGGGGTGCTGAGGACACACGAAAAACACAAAAGAACAAAAACTACACAAAAATGGAGCTTTCGGGCTGATGCCCTTCTTCAGCGACGGAGAAACGATTTAATCCTCACAGAATTGTATGCATTCATATATGAAAATGATTGCCGTTTAGTGCGAGGGTTTCCGAGAACCCGTTGTAGTGCTGAAATTGATGCGCCATAACTTTTTTGTGCTCTCAGTTGTTTTACTTTGATGGGTATATTGATTAGAATTGACCACCAAGTAGACAGTTATTAACATACCTTCATACAAAAAAACCTGAAATGAAATGTTTACTGAATAGCGTGATCGATTCACAGCGAAAGGGTCGAGATGACCAAAAATTGTCTCACGGCATTAAATTTTTCATAAAACATTGTCGCTTCAGAGTCTATGAGTTAATCGCGGAGGTGGTGATAAGATATCATTGTCGACTACGATGAACTTTTGCTCAAAAAATTAACAATATTAGTCGGTCAGATATTCACTAGTTTGTTGGTTTTGCATAAAACACGGCTTTCTATTTTATGCGTTATTCTCTACAAGAAAAGGAATATGTAAATTTCAGGGTCGAACTGTGGTATTTTTCGTTAGGTGAGCGCCTAAAATCATTCCTATACAAATCGATTTCATTTCTTTCTTCGAAATTGAAGTAGGATAACAAAATGACGTTCCAGCCTCATTCTTTTCTACGTAGGCATTTCCTACATCCAATCTAAACATTTATATTTACAATGCGGCGACGTTGCGAAAGTAATTTTCGAGCTCAGAGTACTTGTCATCAAATCAAATGTTAAACGTCTTATGGTCTAAGTAAAAGAACTTCCATGATGCTCTATGAATGGAACAAACGGAGGATGGTACGCTTTCACTGATTCCTGAGTTGCAAGGATCGTAAAATTTTGAGAATTGGAACCTGTTAAGAATTTTTGGACTCGCTCCGTTTCCGTTGGAATTCAAACGAACCTCAAAGCATGCTCTCAGGTACATCATCGCGGTCTCTTTGGTGGATAAATCTGCTTTGATGGTGGACATGATCTCAGATTCGATTGTAATCGAACTTACAGAGGCCGTGTTCATTCATTAGACAGTTATCGGATCCATCATCATCATTACCTGGCTGATTTTTCTTTCTTCGGTGATCCAATACTCTTTGGATAGGTGAGATCAGATTAGTTTCCTTCTCAGTAATATTGATAGGCAATCACCTCTTTATCATCAACTAGCAATGCAATAAGTTATTACAGTTACTCGGTGTACATCTCTCCCTCTTCCTAATAACTGAAGACTTTGCCAAGATGTACGTCCAAGTGACGGATATTTCTCTACGTCGGAAAAAATGGATCATGCCGCTAGTACAATATCCAATTTTAACATCATCTATGTGATTCACCATTGAGATTTACTGGTCTAGTATTCGGAATCGAATCTAATTTTCTCGAATATTGCGGATGTAGGATTTACTTCGTCTTCAATCAATGAACTTTATTCATAAAATATAATAAATATCACATCTTTTAAAATAATTTGAGGGTCAGATGAGTGATTTTCATTAAAAATCTACCTGCGTTTTCTCTGGACATTAATGTAACGATATATAAATTAAGTCCTACAGTACAGAAGAGTATTAAATTATTGAAAAATCCCACTTCTCGAATACAGAGAAATTAATTTTTGCTATTACTTTCTGCTTAGTAACAAAGGTCAACATTAACGTGTGTCAACAGCATGTAACCGTAAAGAGAAACTCTTTCCTATTTAAGGATGTTATAAATCGATAGTCATATCGGTTTGAAAACGTCACTTTTGGAAAAATCATCAAACACCCCTTTCTCCGAATTCTTTTGAGTGTTGACATATATTTTAGGTTGAACCAAATACTGTCAGAGAAAGGATCGGCGTAAATTAAAGGCTCTCGTAAGAAATTAATTTATATCGAAGAAATGTCTTTTGCAAGTTGATGAATAGAAAATCGAACAGCTGGTTCTTGAAGAGGATGATACATTTTTTATTTATACGCGACACTAAAAAGGACACGTTTTTTATTTTACATGATATTCGAACGAAGATTTAATGTCTTTCATAATATTAGTGTACCTTCGAATTGTTACCTTTTTTGACGAGTTGGAGTCGCTTTTCATGCCGTTTATGCCAAGAATCGACTTAGGTTCTTCTTAGAAATATAATAAAATTTTGTAGATATTTGTCGTCCTTCATACGCCAAAAAATGTCAATTTCCCATTCCCGGCGATATGTGACGTATATGTATTCTGTTAAAAAGCATATTAAATATTTGTTTGGAGTCTTGAACGTTATAACGTTTTTATTATCTGTTTTTAGGAATTTTAGTGATTTTAAAAATAAACTTTCTTATGTCGTCGGTAAAATTCTCTGGCTCTCGAGAATGATCTGCATTTCTGCATCGAAAATGTATTTCTTGAGTAGACGTAGGGATGTCCTGCAGGAAATGGTGCATCGGCATCAAGATAAAGAAGACGTGTTCTGGGCGTCGGCGCCTTTGCTAAAAGTATGCAGGATTTTCGGGTTAGCACCTTTCGCATTGGAACTTAGAAACGACGACGAGGACAATACCTCCGTTCTCGCTGTCAGGTACAGCATCGTAGTTTACTTAGTGATTACCTCTGCCATGCTATACGACACGTTCAACTTAATTGAAAACAGTGTAGAAATGACCCTAGGAAAATACTTGGGGGCATATTGGCTAATTACCTCGTACATCATCTCAATTAATAGCTGCTTAATGTTATTTCTCCGCCGATCCAAAGTGCATCGCATGTTGTCAGATATTGTCAAATTCGACGAGAAGCTCGCCAAACTCGATATCCGAATCGACTCGCATAGGTTTCGGAAGAATGTCGGAAGACGTATGTTCGTCTTCTGGTTCGGCGTAGTCTGTTTTATTTATTTGCAACTCGCCTGCCAGTCGTCGTATTTGGATGCAAAAGGATTCCATCGTATTTTCACTATCTTTTACGCTGCCAGCAGTATCATCTTGCCTCAGCTGCAGCACTACAATGTCTTGCAGCACCTAAATTTGAGGTTCGCTTGTTTGAACAAAGAAATTTGTCTGGGCGCTTCTAATAGAACCTTGCCAGGCATGCTGTCGAGAGGATCCGGAATTGCACCTATGAAGCGCTGTAAGTTGTGGGCTTCCCTTTACTTAGACCTCTACAAGCTCTGCGCGACAGTGAACAAGGGCTACGGAAGTGTGATTTTGTTGAACGACGTAAACGCTTTGGTGGACCTAGTGGTTGTGCTTTTCTTCTACGTGTCTGCCTCGATGCCAGGTTCAGCAATCTTTTTAAACGTCGCTACAATCATGTTGAACGCATTTTGGATAATCATCGATACTTTAGGAGTGGTAATCAACGTGCTGACTTGCCAATCAGCATCTGATAAGGTGGATTAAATTTCTTAACTGTTTTTCATTTTCTTTAAAGTAAATATTTCTGATCTAAATTCACATAGCCGTTGAAGCACAGAAGAATAACTTCTAAAAATTAATGATATAGTACTATTTTGTATAATATCTTCTTATGTACAGGTAATTTTAGTAGAAAACGCTTTAATTCATCAAGAAAATGTTTGCCGTTGTGTATTTCGGATATGAACTCGTATAATTTCTAGCGCACTAAGATCAAAATTATATTATAATTTTGATCTTAGTGCGCTAGAAATCCACTTTCTATATCTAGACCGTTTTCGATATAAACGATTAACGTTCGTTTTTTCAGTTATTTCATGAATCCGTGAAACGCGTTTTTTAATTTTTCATTAAAAGAATGGATTTGTAATTTTATATAATTCAATAATTAAGCATAATGCCAGCGGTTTCCAGCCTGGGAGTCATGTAAGGTCTGCTGCTATTACTTCCGACAACACTGCTGAAAGCCGTCTTTTCGAATGGCTGGCAGCTCTCTTGTGGTGTGCTGAATTGTGTCGTTGATTCTCCGTCAAAGTGATTTTTAGTTCACGAAAGAAGAAAACTTCGCAGGTTATATTATGTATACTTAGATGAAACATTAAATGAAACGTTGTTCAAATATAACAATTATTTATATTATATGAAATTATTATTACATATTATATTTATAGTTAAATTGATAGGGATAAAAGGGAGACATTTTTGCACCCCAATCAGTTAGAATTTCTGGCACCTTCATGTTTATATACTTAGCAGTCTCAGGCTTAACTTGGTTTATTTGGTAATTCGATAAAGATTGATTTTAAAACATAAATACGTAATTTTTTGTGGAATTACCAAGTAAATAGTTTTTATTTTGACCTTATCCTTTGTGTTTAACCATAATTAATGTACTTCTTATATGCTTATAAACGTATAAATACATATATTTATTAGAGAAAGTGAGGTTCTTTATATCATGGTGGTACCAGGGTTTCTTGAAAAGGTGATAGGTGGGACGCTAGAGGCAAAAGATTGAGAACCACTGGTCTAAACCAGGGTTGTTAAACGAAACCGAACCTAAAGAATAGTTTCGGTTCGGAACGAAACTATATATTTTCTCTTGCCATTTAGTTTCGGTTCGTAACGAAACTGTATGTTCCGTGATGGGTTGAGTTTCGTTTCGCAATGGAATTGTTTAGTCGGAACGAAATATTTCGTTCCGGAGTGTTTCCTTTTCCTGAATGGGTTCGGGAGATACGTTCAGTAGTTTCGTTCCAAGCAAACTGTACCATTATTCTGGTCGTGGGGCGGAGAAGAGAGCGAGGTACTCGAATAGAGTAGAAGCCCGCATATCATACGTGGCACCTTAGGGGCTTAATTAGGCTTAATTTTATTCTTCTAATGTAAGCCGTTTTAACACATTCAATATCTTCTTGGTTTTTTAGATCCATCCCCAATGGCCAATCGAAATTTCACTATTTTTTAAAATATCCTTTTTCCGGAAAAATTCCCACTAAATACAAACTAACCGATGAGCAAACTGAGAAAAACTAAACTGAGGAGCCAATGTGCGAAGCCGTCGCTTAACGGTACGGTTATTACGGAGCGGGAGATGCGTCGATGACGGTCGTCTGCGTGCGGTAGCAACCGTCGACTGCGGCATTGAATGTGTTAATAATATGGCCATTTTTCCGCGAACACCAATTTTCCGTCAGCGAGAAAAACAACTCCGTACGAGGTCGGCGTTCACTACTCACTGCGCACTCTACATCTTCCCGGTGGTGATATTAGGAACTAAGATCCCCCTCCTTTCCCCGACCGCCCCTCTCGCATTCCCCCCTCGGCCTCTCCTCTCGCCATTAGACGCGAGTAAAAACCGTTGAAAACTGGCTGGAACCAAAGCTGGATCGGTATAGAAGGAGCCGGAACGAAACTATTTCATGTGCGAACCCGATCCGGAACGGTTCAGTATCGTTCCATCGACATTTCGTTCCGAAATGTCATTCCATGACTTTGGTTCCTTTTTAGGTTTGCTTCCTGTGAACCGTTCCTTGAACCGAAACATATCTGGAACCGTTCCTTTTCAGTGTGTTCGGTTTCGTTTAACAACCCTGGTCTAAACCGTACCAGTCTTCTTGCAAAGTTTTTAACACCATGTGCGAAAACGGATGGGTAAAACCGGGAAGATGAAAGCAACCGAAAAATTTCCCCCGGACAAGGGTGTCCGTTCATCATCATAGGTAGTCTGTCCATTGAAGGGTCCGTGATTATTATAGGTTAAACTTGGTTCTCCATATACTCCTATTTTTCGCAGTTTTCTTCATGACTTGATAGCTCTCTTTCCCTTTCAAGTCGTCTACTAGCTGAAACCTTTTCCTACTTCTTTCTCTTTTTCCTCCAGTTTTCCTTCTAGCACTTCTTTAATCATGCACTCTCTCCTCAGGTAATGCCCAATGCAGTTCGCCTTCCCATTTCTGATAGTCTGTATAATCGTTCGCTTCTCTCCTATTCTTCCTAGTACTTCCTCATTTTTCACCCTATCTGTCCATTTTATCATCAGCATTCTTCTCCATGTCCACATTTCGAAGCTTTCCAACTATTTTATATCATTTTTCCTTAGCGTCCATGTTTCTGCTAATGACTTTCCTCCAATACTTATGTTCTTTTTTGCTTGATATTCGCATAACCTTCGATTTTTCTGTATTAATTTCCATACCGTATTTTCTACCTGTTATCACTAGTCCATTTATCATTTTCTGGAGTCCCTTTTCCTTTCTTGCTAGAAGTACTTGATCATCCGCGTATTTCACTGTTCTTATAATCCTTCCACCGATTTTGAAATCTGCCGTGCCTTCTAACGCTTCCTGCATTAGTCTCTCTCCATATATATTGAATAGAATCGGCGATAGACAGCAACCCTGTCTTACTCCTCTACCGATATGTACTCCGCTGGTGTCCGTATTCTGCATCCTGACCTTTACAACTTGTTTCAGATATAGATTCCTTATCAGTCTCCTGTCTTTCCAGTCTACACCTATATCCTTTAATATCCTCATCAGCAGTACCCAATTTACTCTATCAAAGGCCTTCTGCCAGTCGACGAAACATACGCAGCAATCTTGACTGTACTCTATTGCCCTTTCTGATATGATTCTCACTACACCGATAACATCTCTGGTTCCTCGTCCTTTTCTGAAGCCGAATTGATCTTCCCCTAGCATTTCTTCGGCCTTTTTCTCTAGTCTTTTATTAAGAATCCTCGTGATGATCTTCGAAGTGTTTGACAGTAGGGATATCGTTCTGTAGTCCTTAGACTGCATAGCCTTTGGCTTCTTCTTTAGAGGGATCATTGTTTCACCTAATAAATCCTGAGGTCACACTCCCGAGTCGTAAATCTTGTCAATTAGTTTCGTAATCATTTTTAGTCCTTCCGATCCCATGACTTTAAGTACCTCTACCGGTATTCCATCGCTGCCTGTAGCTTTTCCTTTCTTTAGTTCCGTTATGGTTCCATATTTCTCATGGAAATGGCCCCAAACTTACTAAGGGGCGCAGGGGCGATACACCAACCATGATTATTAGGGGCGAATGCTTTCCGTCCTTTCTCCGATCTTCGCTCGAACAAATTTCTCCTAGCCCCCTTGCACAACCGCAGTCCGGTCCGCCAGTCAGTGGCTCTCAGCATATTTGGCCCGCCGCACCAAAGAAGTTAGACAGCCCTATTTTAGCTAATTCACATAAAATTATTTATAAAGACTTTGGAAGCATTCAAAGTATGTATACTCGCGATTTGTGTAATATATTGGCATATTTACCAATATCGTTCGAGAAATATTCACATAGTTGAATCTTTAGTGAGTTTTCTAGTTATTAGCGTGATTGATATGTTTTACGGACCCTTAATAGAGGTTGAAAAGTACAGGTCGAGTTTCCAATATTATCGCTGATATATTAGCGCAAAAGGGGGTCTTTAGGAAATTTTATGATGAGGGAATTAAAGCCTATCAATATTTTGGAGAGAAAAGCTTACTGAATTCCGCAGACATTCGACTTTTGACGATCACCACATTCAATGGATGAAAATGCGTTCTGAAAATTATTCATTGGCTGAAAATTCGAGTTACTTTTTCACGCAAAGGAAAGAATGTGAAAAGGTTCTCGAACTTTCTCCAGGAGCAATTTTCCATGAAAAAGAGAATATATTTCTCAATAAAAAAAATCGGTACAACATACCTTATACAAACTTTCTTATATACGTACTAATGCGTCGTTTAGTTATCTTTAGAAAATGAAAATCGTATGAGCCTGTTTTTAGAAAATCCAATTTTTGTTAAAATTGCCCAAGAATAAACTAGCCTCATATTCATTCATTGAGAAAAATGAACTATACAGTATTATTCAAGACGTAAACTCAAGTAACTATACGAAATTTGATCAAAATCGTTATAGCAGTTTCTGAGGAAATGGAGTTATTGTTAAAGTTGCCTAGATTAACTAGCCTTATATTCATATTTTGAGAAATATGATCTATACGGTATTATTGAGGATGTAATCTTAAGTAACTGTACGAAATTTGATCAAAATCGTTATAGCCGTTACTGAGAAAATCGAATTATTGTTAAAGTTGCCTAGAATAAAGTTGCCTTATATTCACTTTTTGAGAAATATGAACTATACAGTATTATTGAAGACGTAAACTCAAGTGACTGCGGAATTTGATCAAAATCGTTGGAGCCGTTTGCGAGAAAATCTGATTGTTGTTAAAAATGCGTAGAATAAACTACTCTTAATTATTGATCAATGTCAACCATTTCTATGTATACTCTGCTCAGTATGATAAAATGCCTAAGTACGAGATTTCATTCATTGTCGTTCGACCGTCTGGGCTCCAGCTCCAGTAACAGACAGACAGACAGCATTGCGAAAACCACTTTTTCGAATTCAGCGACATCTAAAACGTGTATTTCCGTAAAAATCTCGAGGTCGAATTTTTTCGTCAAAACAATACTTTCTCGATACTTCGTATGAGAAAGTAAAAATTAAAAATTTGTATAGCTATAAAATTGATACTGTTGACTTCGAATTCCGACACACGGAATATTTTTATAGTTAGGTGAAAAATGAAACATTAATACGGTTTGATCGCCGGTCAAACATGTTCCTATTAAAGAAACATGATAAATCCAATTTCGGATAAACAAATTCTGACCTGGTGACGTGGATGAAGGATCATTAGTGTTTTCAACCAGTTTTTGTATGCATGATTGTATGTGAAGTGTTTTTAAAATTCTCTCCACATCTCAAGTCAACGAAATTTCTTCTATTCCGTATTGTGGACTTTTTTGTCTCATTCTCTGTAATCTCGAACTTTGAAAGACCTTTATGCAAATACACTGGAAACGAGCGTGCATACCAGAAAGACTGAAATTCAATTTAGAAGCATGGATCTCTCGAGGGGATCGAAGAAATCATAACCAGATATCGAATTTCCTGACCGCTCGAAAGTTTTCTGGACATTAGCACCCTTGCTAAAAGTCTGCCCAGATATGAGAAGTTCGCTGATATATATTATTCAGGGAAATTTATTAATGCCGCGGACTTCAGGGTAATGAATATTGTATCGACATATGTCTATATCAGCATTGAAAGTATAAAGGTGTATGCGCGTCAAGATGATATACAATGTAGGCTTTCCATCGGACCCATTCTAGCGTAATTCTAAAGTAGTATGCGTAGACGTATTTCAAATTAAATTTGATAAACTAATAGACTTGAGTGCAATAAATTTAAGAATATCGTCCACGGACTTGGAAAACGTTGAAATTTTTCGATATATCAAGAAATATTGAAAATTTAATACGAATCGATCGTAAGTTCCTCTTGAAGCAATATTATCGTTTCATTTTAAGTCCCTCCACTTTACAAGTCTTCCAAGTAATACCTGCTCATTCACCTTAAATTTATAAAGTCTTTTCTACTCAAATTCACTTCTAGAAAGGATGTACAGGTCGGATAGGATGGAATTTAGAATAGAGAATTGAAGCTCTCGTCGGAACCATTTGAAGAATGTAGTAAGTTGAAAATGTATTACTAATCGATCGCAAGATCCACTTCAAACAACACTATCCTTTCAGTTTAATGCACTACACTTTAGAAGTCGCCCAAACGGTACCTGCTCATGAACGATGAACTGATAAAGCCTTTAAAATGTAGTTTTGTCGATTGGCATCTTGTAAAGGGTGATGGGTAACCTGTACATTTTATGTTTATTTTAAGGTCAATATTCTTGATCCACTTTTCAGTTGATTACATGTGTAGAAGTTAAAAAAAATTCAATTCTATGATATGACAATGTTTTCTATCTTTCCTATCAAAGGGGAACTTCATTTCAATTTACTACATTTCAATTATAATACTAATTATCCATTTGACTATAGAATGTAGTGTAAGATATATATTATATTGCTGTACTGTAATGTTGAATAATAATAATAATATATTTAGTTATTATATATATATACATATATATACGTAGTACAATCTTACCGGACGAGTTAATTGTAATTTTAATTGGAAAACCCATTGTTCAGAGTAACGGCACGTAAAACGGCTATATTTCTATAAATCTTTTATTGCGATTTTTTCAAAATCATAATAACTTGTCTACATGCTTAGCATAAAAGTAGAAATGCAACAGTATCAACAAAAAATACTACTATCTTATATATTAAGGGTCTGCAGGTTCTTCGGACTCGCTCATTTCCCTTTGGATAGTCCATGTGTCGCTGGAAACGATCATACCCAGAAATCTGTAAATCGTCTTTTTCACAGTACTTTCCTGCGCCTTGTTGTGGGACAGGACATACAATCTCTTAACCAAGAATATATAAATGTGGTTTTCGCAAAGTCTTAAGGGGATTAATATTTCATTCTGGATTACCTTGTCGATGCTTACTATTTTCACATTTTCTTTTTACTTTCTTCATAAGTAGTATAGGGAAAGTATTGTGATCACGAAAAAAATCGACTTCGAGATTTCAACGGAAATACACGTGTAGATCCAGGTGAAGATCGTAGGTGAAGATCATAGTTCACAGGATCATTTCTTCAGGAGAGCAACGTACTGCGGAAGCTTCCACGGTATCCAGGTCGAGGATGGGAAAGCAAAGAGTGACGGGAGTAAGGTGACATTAGTGTTGTATAAGTCCATTTATGCATTTGGCCTTCAGCTTAAGGATATTTTGGAGCCTCACTCCAGTGTCTAGATAACCCACTATCTGTAAGTTGCGAAAACCTCCGGGGAAGTAGCGTAAAATCCTTATAGTAGAGGTGATCGGAATAAATAAAACGAGCAATAGAACTTCACTCGCCCGTACTGCATGAATGTCGGACTACGTCATTACCAGCATCTCCCGTCACTCCTGCGCCAAAAACCATTCCGCGGACTCTGACTAAACTCGCGAAATGATTAGGAAGAGCTACGTCCTGCCCTCAGTGGCCCTCGTTAGAACTTCGACCTTGACCAGGTCAACAGCGCGAAAAACGACCCGACACACCGCCCCCACCACGATGTCACCGTTAGAAGAGGAGGTGGTCGGCATCTTGAATGAAGGAACTCCGGAAGATCTCACCCGTGTAATTGACAATCCCACGCCAACACAGGAGAGGCCTTATGCGCTATACTCGATTTCTACTACATCACCGGAGGAAGAGCTGATTCCGCCATCCCTCCTCCCAGAGTCTTGAGAACCACAAGGCACGGAGGGAATAAAACCAATCGCAGGGACGAATGAGGACCTAAGAACGCCGTCCTCTCGGGAGACAGTATGGATTCTCCAGCGGCGTCGGCGCTTGAAAGTGACACGGGAGATGACAGCTCGACGACCTTCGGGGAAAGATTATCCCCTGGATCATCCGCAAGAAGAGCTGCGGAAATGATCTCTCTAGCCTCCGCGGCCATGGCAGCCACAGCACCTATACCTGGCGCGATAGGAACACCGACATTATGCCGCGAAATCAGCAAAGCAGTCGAAGCCGCGGTGGCAGCACTCCACCGCTTAGAAAAGGCGGCAAAGAGTGATGGAAGGAAACTGCGAGCAGAGGCGAAGAAAGGAGTAGAGCTATAGTCGGTTCACTACCTAAAGTCGCTTGGCCTTGAAGACGCCAGTTAGCATCAGCTAATAGGAGACGGTTTGTTTGGGAAGGTAGTGTGGAGGAACCCAGTCTCACTCCTGCTCTCGAAGTGTTGCCTGCGTTGCCATTTCTACCGCCGTCCAAAGCCCGGATCAAAAAGGATGGGATGTATTTTATTCGGAAATTGCGTCGTATATCAGCTGAAGGCGAAAATCCGCAAGAGCTGGCAACGCGCACCGGTATCTGCTCTCCCGCAGGAAAGTTGTGAGGGGCGATGGAAGGGGAAACGTTCGTGATTGGCTACTTGCTCTATGAAGGCCAAGAGACTTTAGGTAGTGAACAGACTATAGCACAGCGCCAGGCAACGAAATACTTCGGGTGCGACACTCAAGGATGGATGAACGGGCGACCTGAGACCCGCGATGCCTGCAACGAGCCCGAACAGGTGCGATGGCCGTTAATGAGAGACGCAAGCACCTTGACAGACAACATTGAGGAACGAGAAGACATCCAGGGAGGATGGCTTGTGAGCTTGGAATTAGTCAACGACGAAGAAAACCGTGCGTTCGTGTGCCTCGTCGAGGAAATTATTACGGCGGCGCAAACCGCAGGCGACCACCACGCATGTCTCCTCCAAAACGAACGCCCTGCTGTGGGAAGGACCCCAATAGGACCTGCCACCCAGGAGGAGGCGGCGAAGAGAGCAAGCCGACTTCGATTTCTATACAAAATAAATAAGGCGGCAGCGTTTAAGGAAGTAACAGCAGACGGAGGAACCACTGGCTACTGTGAGGCGTCGACAGAAGAAATCATGCACATATGCAGGGAGAGGAAGAGATTAAGGAATGGATGGACCCACCGTCGATAATCCCGGACTTCAGGTGCCTATACACGGCCGATGAAGAAAGAAACCTGCTCCGTCCGTTCACCCCGATGGAAATGTGGTCCCGCGTAAAGAAAGCGAAGAAAACTGCACCCGGGCTTGTCGGCGTATTATACGGAACTTGGAAAAAGGTCAATCCCGGAGTAAAAGCACAACCGTTGTCCTTGTCAATATTTGAGGACCCCCCCCCCTCCCCCCACACCCGAATCCCGTGTGCGCTACTGCCTGCAATCCATTACTTTGTTATCAACGTTTATACATTCTGTGTACACCTTTGCTTTGTCTTAAATAAGCCAATGTCTTTTTAAACTATATAATCGTTTAATACTTGTGTGTTGTGGTTAATGTCACTTCCTCAATTTCATGCTTATTTACATTCTTGGAACTTTTCATAAAAATCTGCTCGACCAACACATGATCCTTTTTTATACAGAGCAATGAATATGATCACTCTCGACGTCAGCGATCTCAGAAACAATTATGAGCGATTACACTCGAGAATAATTTTAAAATATTTTCAATAGACCTAAAAAAAAAACAAGTAAAGAGAATTGTTAACTGCTTCTATAGATAACAAAATATCTATGAGTAATTACCATCATCCTTGTAGGCGTACGCACCGCTATCAACAATTAGAAAGTATTATCATAGCAGCGGAAACAATGGTATCACTTAGCGACGTATTTAACGTAAATTTAGAAGAAAAAACAAAATATCTCTTAAACTATCGGCCTTATGAAAAAATTCTCCAAATAAAACTTCTATAGACTTTTATTCTCTACAACTTTTATGATTATAACTTTTTATGAAAATTGAGTTTTAAAGCAGATATTTGGAAAAAACGACTAAAAACCAAAATATCAATTAAACTATCCGTTTGACGAAAACATTTTTCAAACAAAACTTCTAGCAAATTTTATTCTCTACAATTTTTATAACAACAACCATTTATCGAAATTGAGTTTAAAGGAAACATTAAAAAAACTGAAAAACGACAGGAGTAAACATCCACATCCAGTTGACCTATAATGTCCAAAATCTAATCAACTCTTTTCACTATTATGAAAGTATTATAGGTTCTTTTAATTAATCAGACCCCATCGTGGGCCGGGGCCCAGACCGTGTGCAATCCGTGGGGCCCATAACCGCTTAATCCGGCCCTGAATCTTGATAGCTCCCTTTCAAGTCGTCTACCAGCTGAAACCTTTTCCTACCTCTTTCTTTTTTTCCATCCAGTTTCTCTTCTAGCACTTGTTTAATCATGCTCTCTCTCCTCAGGTAATGCTCAATCTAGTTCGCCTTCCTCTTTCTGTTAGTCTGTATAATCGTTCGCTTCTATCCTATTCTTCGTAGTAATTCCTCGTTTTTCACCCTATCTGTCCATTTTATCTTCAGCATTCTTCTCCATGTCCACATTTCGAAGATTTCTAAGTATTTAATATAATTTTTCTTTATCGTCCATGATTCTGCCACATACAAAGCTATACTCCATACATAGCATTTTATCAACTTTTTTGCGGATTTCCTACTTTATATTTACCGTTAGTAGGAGTTTCTTTCTTCTGAAAGCGGCTTTTGCTTTCGTTATTCTAGTCCTGAATTCATCGGTACATTTTGATTCTCTCGTTATGATGCTTCCAAGGTATTTATAGTCTGAAACTTGTTCTACTGGCTTTTCTCCAATACTTATGTTCAAATTTTCTTCTTCTTTACTTGATATTTGCATGACCTGGGATTTTTCTGTATTAATTTCCATACCGTATTTTCTACCTTTATCACTAGTCTATTTATCATTTTCTGGAGTTCCTTTTCCTTTCTTGCTAGAAGTACTTGATCATCCGCGTATTTCACTGTTCTTATAATCCTTCCTCCGATTTTGAAATCTGCCGTGCCTTCTAACGCTTCCTGCATTAGTCTCTCTCCATATATATTGAATAGAATCGGCGATAGACAACAGCCCTGTCTTACTCCTCTACCGATATGTACTCCGCTGGTGTCCGCATTCTCCAACCTGACCTTTACAACTTGATTCACATATAGATTCCTGATCAGTCACCTGTCTTTCCAGTCTACACATATATCCTTTAATATCCTCATCAGCAATACCCAATTTACTCTATCAAAGGCCTTCTGCCAGTCGACGAAACATACGCAGCAATCTTGACTGTACTCTATTGCCCTTTCTGATATGATTCTCACTACACCGATAGCATCTCTTGTTCCTCGTCCATTTCTGAAACCGAATTACTCTTCCACAAGCTTTTCTTCGGCCTTTTTCTCTAGACTTTTATTACGAATCTTCGTGATGATCTTCGAAGTGTGTGACTGTAGGCTTATCGTTCCGTAGTCCTTAGACTGCATAGCCTTTGGCTTCTTCTTTAGAGGGATCATTGTTACATCTAATAAATCCTGAGGTCACACTCCCGAGTCGTAAACCTTGTTAATTAGTTTCGTAATCACTTTTAGTCCTTCCGATCCCATGACTTTAAGTACCTCCGGCGGTATTCCATCGCTGCCTGTAGCTTTTCCTTTCTACAGTTTTCTGCTTCAATGTAATCCTCTTCTTCCAATTCCATTTGTATCGATCCTGCCTGCTTTTTGTATAGTTCCTTAATGAATTCTTCCCATACCTGTGCTACATCCTTTGTTTCTGCGGCTATTTTTCCATCTGTATTAATAATTCCTTTACCACGAATCCCATTAGGCTTCTTGTCTTCTAACTCCAGTGCCCTAGCATGCATCCTATCGTACCGTCCTAACTACTCCATCGGTTGTATTTCCTCACATTTTTCTTTTATCCAAATTTCCCTAGCTTTATCTGTTATCCTTCTCAACTCATTGTTTATGCGTATATAATTGGCTCTACCTTCTTCACTGTTATTATTTTTTTATTTTCTTCTCTCGTCCATTGTCTCCAGCATTTCCTTAGTGATCTATGGTTTTCTGGTTTTCTTCTCTTATTTCCCAATCTCTTTATTCAAAGTATCTTTGATGCTGGCTTTTATTTCGTCCCATTCTGTATCCACGGTCTTCGGTTTGTTTTCCATATTTCTAAGGCGATCTTCCAACTTCGTGCTGAATGCATCTTTCTTTTATTTCAGGTTTTCTAGGTCCCAAGTCTGGCTATCTCTTCGCGTTTTCCTTACTTGTTTAAGCTTTGTAGTTACATCGGATGTGATCTGAATCAATGTCTGCTCCTGGTAATGTCTTAGCATTTTTTATGCTGTTCGTAAATCTTTGTTTTACTAGGATGTAATCTATTTGGCATCTCATTCTATCACCTGGGCTTTTCCATGTATATAGCCTCCGTTTATGGTTTTTGAACCATGTATTATTAGTGACATCCGCGTCGTTATTAATGCAGAATTCTACCAGTTTTTCTCTACCTCGTTTTCTTTTCTCAAGTCCGTATTGACCGACAGCATTTTCTTCTCCTCCTTCTCCAACTACACTGCTCCAATCTTCCATTATTATGCAGCTTAAATTTCCTCTTCCGTCTTCTTCGTAAATGTCGCTAGTTTGTTCATACATCATCTCGATTTATTCTTCTTCATGAGCGGATGTTGGCATATATACCTTGATTATCAACATGTCCACTGGGACCGCTTTTAGCGTTATCGCCATCAACCTATCGTTCTTTGCTATTACAGTGGAATCTCGATAGTTCGAGGTGAACGGGACCGGGTTTGCCTCGAATTACCGAAAAGCTCGGACTACACGGATTACGACAATTTAGAACATATGATTACGTATATATTGTATTAATACAATACTATGTATATACATTGCATTATAATATAATTGTATAAAATATGACAACAGTAAAATGATAATACCCTAGCAGTAAAGTCACTATCACCATCTTGAAGTTATTTCTGGAAATTAAGTGCTTTTTCGTGGAGCATTGGTCCTGTGATCGGGCATCCTTTCAATCTCTGCTCTGAAAACCACAGGAACACAGCTTCACTTTTTTTTCGTATTCACCTTTCTTCATGGTTTTTAGGGAAATCGAGGCAGTTATCGTCTCGGACTAAACGGGACTCGAACTATCGAGACTCTACTGTTTTTTGTCACGCTCTTCATCATATCTTTCCTTGGCCCACTATTTCCTCCAGAGCTTCGCTCAGCCCTATGATGTCAATCCTATTTCTTCTCATTTCTTCTTTCAGGTTGTCTGGCATTCCTGCCTTCCTCGTGGTTTTTACATTCCAAGTACCACTGCATAAGTTACCTTCGACAAATTGGGGGACGATTTTACGTACCTTCGGAATGCAGTCCGACCATATAATCATTACTAAGATATTGTAATGTGTTAGTTTCCCTCTTGATTTCCACATCGCATACTGTAACCGTTCAAATCGTCCCGATAACGCCTACAGCTCTATTGCATACAGATCCAGTTTTCGACTCAATACAATGCTGACAATACTGCTGCCTACTGCCCGGCACTGATGATAGTTTTTCTGATTTTTGCTTTTTTTTTTCTTTTTCGAAAAATCCTCCTATTGCGGAATTTTGTAACGGGAAGCCGACCACCAGTATATTATAACAGCATCATTGATAAAAGTTAATAGTTCTTTACTCGCTAAATTGAAAAAACGAAGATGGAATGAATTTTTTGTGAAATAATTTCAAAAGCATAATTGCCCGTCAAAGATGACAGGCAGAGGATGCGCGGGGTCCCGAGCGAGAGGGTTTCCGCGGGGTCCCTACTTTTTACAGATAAATCAAATTTGTCATTTACTTACAATTTTATTTTTGCTTTCAAGTTTACGTTAGTATTATTCTCTATTATTATTAGTATTTTTCAGTATAATTATTAGTATTATTCAGAAATACATAAATTTTAAAAACCAGTCATTGTTAAAGGTTACACAAATTAACAAAATAATAACCAGCCCACTACAATTTTTACTTTTCTAGCTTAAATATGTGCAAATCTGTCTATTATTGTTGATTTCTCAATCTTATCAACTTCCTCGTGTTCAATGGACAAAAGAGATAATCCAGTCACTCTCTCTTGCTGTATCGTCGATCGTAAGTAATTTTTTATTAATTTTAATTTTGAAAACCACCTTCAGCTGATGAAACTGTCACTGGCATTGTAAGTATTATCCTACAAAGTATTTCTATGTTTGGATATATTTCCTGCAATCTATTATTGTGTAAGAACTTCAAAATATCAATTACGCTATGATCTTTGGGCACAACCGTTGATTACATTCTTAACTCTTCACTAAGTTCAGTTCCATCTATGTCGCTCTCTGACCTTCCTTCATCCTTCAAAACTTTCTCTATATCGCAGCAGACTCCCTGTAAATTAGATAAATCCAAATTTTTAATTTGGCTTATGCTGTTCATGAAACCAAATCTTGAAATATACTCACTGTACTTATCAAATCGCCACGATAGAGAGGTTAGTGCCATGTTTATCACTCGCAGAAAGAAATCCGTTCTAAACCTCTTCTTCGAGTTTTCCTGTGCATCATCCTCTCTTGCGCAATCAGAATGTCTCCTTTTTACATTTTTAGAAAACTCTATATCAATTTACATATCTTTGGCGACTCTTTCGTCTACTGGTACGGCTTGATTAAACCCTTCATTTCTGTATATATTTAATGATGACTTCAAAGCATCCAGATGTTAAATTGCGATATCCAACCTAATTTGAGCAGATTGTCGAACCTTACTTACTTTATTTCCAGTAATATGTCATACCAAACAATAACAAATAAGATAAATTGAAATCGGTTTAATTCATGGGAAAGGAGTGAATTTGCCTCGCATTTTGTCTTCGAATCTTTACAAACTCAAGTAAAGCATTTTTTATTTTTGGTAAATGAAAGCTTACAGCTTTTATGCTTTCGCAGTCGGGACTCACACCTAGTGCTAGACAAAGGTTTTAGAGATATATCTGTATTATCCTTTAAGATACTCCATCTGCCGGTGAAGCTGCGAATACAGTCTACAATCTTTCAATTATACCAAAAAACGGCACAGCTCGTGGACAGGAATGAGGCATATCACTAAGAACCAAATTTAAGTTGTGTACTCCGCATGCCATGAAAAAAGCTGCAGAAATTATAATTAAAATTCGTGCTTGAACTCCTTGTCCATGACATTTCATATTCGCTCCGTTATCATACCCTTGCCGTCTGCAATATTTAAATGAAATTCCCATATCATCTAACTCTTTCAGTAGAGCTTGGCTAAGTCCTTTCCCTGTAGTATCTGTGACTTCAAGAAAGTTTATGAAGTGTTCAACTACTTCTACATTTCTGTTTTCAATATGAACTATTCTTAGACATTTGCTCTTTGTGGCTCACATCTGGAGTACAATCCAAAATAATATAATAGTACTTAGCATTTAAAAC
The DNA here is from genome assembly GCA_036926305.1 of Uropetala carovei. Classification (NCBI taxonomy): domain Eukaryota; kingdom Metazoa; phylum Arthropoda; class Insecta; order Odonata; family Petaluridae; genus Uropetala; species Uropetala carovei. The sequence continues at coordinate 1,599,334 of JAXCHB010000003.1, forward strand.
TTTTTGAATGATTGAATTTCAGAAGCCAAAATTTATATTAATGGTGATCCTTAATTTCACTTTGCTGGTATCGTCGTAAATGATCTTGGATGGTCGGATCAAATTTAGCTAACAGCTTTATCTGACCTAAGAAATACCCATTATTTGGAGAGTATAACGAACTACCACTACCGCGAAAAGGCAAGTTATAGCGAGCTAGATAAAGTGTTATCTCAATAATTCTTCTCAAAACATTACACCGTTTTTCTTTTTATATAAATCTTGGTTTATGCTATCAATAATAGTCCCTTTCTGTTGTCTCGCGCATATTCCTGACATTCTTGGAAGCTTCTCATATGTGATGAGGATATATCATGCTCACATAGCTTCCATTGACTAAACCCCTTAGATGCCAATGCCGACTCTGATAATGGAAACAGTTTACAGCAGAAACAAAAGACGGCATCTTTTTTTTTTCAGAATAAACCAACTACGTCCTTCTCCCCTTCTCCCCATTTTTCAAAATCCTATAACAATGGTAGACAGAAAAGCATCTGTGCTCTGAGTTGCGTGGATAATTCCTCATATTTTCTTCTGTGTACTTCGGACCTATTTCTACTAAAAAATCTCTATGAGAAGGAGTAATAAATGTAGGCCATGTACCGGGGTCTGACGTAAAATTAAAAATTTCACACCTTACAGTAAGGTGACTGTGACTAATATTTATGGAAACGTTATTCACATCACGGGAAGAAAAGGATGGCGTACTCGGTGATGGAGTCACAACGAAATTAACCTGTTTGGCAATTTGCTGTTCACTGTCACTATTTGTTGACACCTAGATTCCCACGTCTGAAGAAATCAATGCTTTACTTTCATTTTTACCCGATATGATGTCACTTAGCCTCTGGAAAGGTCTTGATGAACTTTTTTAATGTTCCGTTTTGTTTCTTCAATTGTTCTTGTACTTCTTTCACCCTTTTTACTTTCTTCATACGTAGTAATGGGAAAGTATTGTGATCACGAAAAAAATCGACTTCGAGATTTCAACGGACATACACTTTTTGAGGTCCCTAGAACACGTTTAGAATATTTTCGGAATGATGTCTGTGCGTGTGCGTTTGCATGTGTATGTGATTGTGGACCCTCTAACTAAAAAATCTGATGTGGCCAACACATGACTTTCTCCGTATTCTCCATATATTTAAATTATTATGAATAGCATTATAAGGCAAAATTATTATTTCGTATCGTAAAAGAATACCATCGTCCTTGTTGCCGTAAATTACGTATATTTTGAATGTTTACAGAATTCTCCGCTACATGGTGTTGGCGCTGTTTACTGGTATTAAGATAAAGCGAAATATATCCGAAATGGATGGTTCTACGAAAATTAGTTTCAAACAAAACTTGGAAGAAATATTATTCTCTACAACTTTGGTCCTTACTAAGATTACCAATAATGATGTTTTTAAGGAGATATTTAACGGAAACCGAAAAACCGGTTATTTATAAATAACTCCTAAACAATAACTCCTATAGAAAATTGTTTCAAATAAAAACTGTAGGAAATTACATTCTCTATAACTTTTGTATAGAATTGTATATACAATAATGATGTTCTAACGAAGAAATATAGCAAAAACCGAATCGGATTTCGAATAAACCTCGACTTCCGGTTAACCGTTATTGTCCAAAAACTAATCAGTTCTTTGTACTCATGCTAAAGTGTTATATATGAAGTTTGGTAACGATATGGCACGTACTTTTTGAGTTAGAGCGCCTACAATAACATACACACACAGACGCAGACATAATTCCGAAAATAGTCTAAACGTGGTCTAGGGACCTCAAAACATGTATTTCCGTTGAAACCTCGAAGTCGATTTTTTTCATGAATACAATACTTTCCCATTACTACGTATGGAGAAAGTAAAAAAGTACTTGCCATATCGTTACCAAACTTCATATATAACACTTTAGCGTGAGCACAAGAAACTGATTAGTTTTTGCACAATAACGACTCACCGGAAGTCGTGATTTATTCGAAACCCGATTCGGTTTTTCATATACAATTCTATACAAAGTTTATAGAAAATGTAATTTCCTACAAGGTCTATTTGAAACAATTTTCCAAAGCAGTTATTGTATACGAATTATTTATAAAAAATAATCGGTTTTTACTTTCTCCATACGTAGTATGGTGAAGGTATTGTTCACGAAAAAAATCGATTTCGAGATTTCAACCGAAGTACAGGTTTTGAGGTCCCTAGAACATGTTTAGACTATTTTCGGAATGATGTCTGTGTGTGCGTGCGTGCGTGTGTTTATGTGATTGTGGGCGCTCTAACTCAAAAAGTACGTACCATATCGTCACCAAACTTCATATGTAACACTTTAACATGAGCACAAAGAATTGATTAGTTTTTGGACAATAACGGGTAACCGGAAGTCGACGTTTATTCGAAACCGATTCGGTTTATGCGATATTTCTACTTTAAAACATCAATATTGTACATACAATTCTATACAAAGGCTATAGAGAATGTAATTTACTATAACTTTCATTTGAAACAATTTTCCATAGCAGTCATTGTTTTGGAATTATTTATAAATAATCCGTGTTTTCGGTTTACGTCAAATATCTCCTTAAAAACGTCCTTATTGGTAATCTTCGTAAGGACCATAGTTGTAGAGAATAATAACTCAGTCCAACAAATGAAAAGTTTTTTTTTGTTTCCTTTGCTAAAATATGTGTTTCTTATAGACATTTTTGTGCTGAATACTAATCTGTTTTTAAAAGTTTTGTATCACGTATACTTTTTGAGAAATGAACATAGTTGTGTTTACGATAAGAAAAGTGAAATATGCCTTCTCTTACCTAAAATATTTTGGCTGATCACTTCGTCTTGTAGGATGACTGTGGAATTTCTCGGATAAGACACCAACAATAATCAGCTAAAATGGAAGAACTCCACTTTCCTTTATATTATTGTTCCATGGTGGAAATATCTTGGTAGAACCTTTCTCCACGTTCATCACTGACCTCGCCCAAATTGGCAGGAAAAAATGCAGATGGGAATCCAGAAAATATAATTTAAGGTACATATTACAACCTAAATTATGATATGCCTGTAGCATTACTGCCACAATATTTTCGTAATTTGAAGACTTCACTTTTCCCAAAAAAATTTCTGTAACCTGCTTAAATCCAGTCCAGGCAGCACGTTTCTTCTGGTTTAAAGATTCCTCAAATTTTGTGTCTGAAAGTAGTTGCCTAATTTGAGGGCCAATAAAAATGCCTTCTTTCAGTTTGGACTCGCTAATCTTTGGAAATTTACTATAGAGGTACGGAAAACCTGGACCATCACGATTCATTGCCTTCACGAAGTTTTTCATAAGTCCAAGCTTTATGTGTAATGGTGGCAAGTATACTTTTTGTGGGTTCACCAATGGTTTATTTTTAATATTTTTTTCTCCTGGCGTTAGTCATTCACGTAATGATCCTTTTTCGCTCTACTATCCCATTCACAGAGAAAACAACAGTATTTTGTATATCCACTTTGTAATCCAAGAAGAATTCCTATTACCTTAAGGTCACCACATATATTCCATTTATACTTATCATAATTAATTTTTTCTAAGAGGTACTTCATATCTTTATAAGTTTCTTTCATATTGACTGAATGTGCAAGTGGGATGGATGGCTTAGTGTTACCATTGTGAAGAAGTCCAGCTTTCAAACTTATTTTTGATGAATCAATGAGAAGTCGCCATTCTTCTGGTTTATGGTCTTGTCCCAGGCATTTCATTAATCCATTTACATCGTTACAGAAAGTTAGTTCGCCGCATTCTGAGAAAACGTTAATTTGGTCTTTTTGGCGGTTCCGAAAAGCAGTTACTTTGGTTTCCTTTTCAAGAAGATTCCATCCTTGAAGGCGAGAGGCTAAAAGCTCTGCCTGAATTTTTGATAGATTGAGATATATGACAAGATCGTTTAACTCTGATTGAGTAACTAAATGGGGGCTTTTTGAATCATCAGCTTCAAAATCTGTATCATAACTATTTTTTTCTACAAACATCGGCTCTTCATCTCTGCTCTCCAAATCTGAATTTGTTGGTGGTCTTGGCACTCTTAAGTCAACAGAATGTGGAACTGGTCGAATAGCTGATGCGAGATTAGGCACAATTTCACCATCATCACGGAGTAAATACAACTACTCTCATTTCTCTAAATCTATACGTGATACAAAAATTTTTAAAGTAGATTCGGATTCAGCATAAAAAAGCTCAGAATCACCTAAGATTTTTAAGGGAACAAAAATTGTGTTTAACAGTGTTATTTTTACGCGTATGACATAGAAATATTTTTCGATTAAGAAAGCGAAGAAACAGTCGCGAACGCGACATCGCTCTTTTAATCAAAGTAAGATATATCGGTGTAAGATTATGATTCTACTAAAGAGATTTACCTTATTTTATTCTACGTTATAATATTGAAATATTTTCGATGTTAGAATATTAACCTTTATTATATTTTATAGAATTGTCGTTATCGAACTCAATGATGCAGTTTATATAATTATCCTGGCAATAAATATCGTCTATACCTATTACATTTCTTTGAGGAATAAAAATCTACTTTTGTTTTCAATGTGCAAAAATAATTTTAATACTTAAAAGAATATTTGATGAAGAATAATTCACTGGACAACAGAAAAACACTTATTTTTGATTATTTGTTGAAAAGTTATTGCATTTGATGCGGCACAATGCGTGAGCTGAGAAGACTACGGATAGATTGCGTCGCAGCCTAGCGGTGGTTATAGCGGCGACGAATCTAACCGTGGACTCTTCGAGCCATGCGCATCTCGGTGCTTCAAATGCTAATAACTTTTTAACAAATAATCGTAATTCAGTTCTTGAAAAAATACTTTAAAGTAGGGAAAGTAAGCTTCAAATTTACGCTTACCAAAATGTTTTACGATTTATTTTCGGAGAGTTATGTCATTTTCAATTTTTAAAATTTCCGTTTTTCCCCGTTTTTTCACAAAAATGTCAGAGTTTTGTGCTTGTGGCTTCTACAGTAATTTATTTTGGAACTGATGCATTTTTCAAATACATAGTAGCAACCTTTTGGAGTAATAAGTCGCAAATCAGATTGCGTTATCATTTTTTGTTGCCATATGAGAATTTTCGAGAAAAAATTGACTGAAAAAATAGATTTTTGCAATTTTTAAAAAAATGGAGGGTGATGGAAAAAAACGGATTGCGGATTTGTTTTCCGCGTGCCGAAATCATAAAGAATCACCCTTCAAAGTTCAGGAAACAAAAATGCTGTCGAACAGTGTAATTATTCCAGGTTTTGTTTGTAACAAATTTTCGTAGAACCATCCATTTCGGTGATATTAAACTTTTTCTTAATTTCGAGTATACAGCGCCAGCACCGTCTAACGGTGAATTCTGTCAACATTCAAAATATACGTAATTTACGGGAATAAGGACGACTGTATTCTTTTACCATACGAAATGATAACTTTGCCTCATAATGCTATTGATAATAATTTAAATATCTATACCCCAAATATGGAGAAAGTCATGTGTTGGCCACATCAGATTTTTTTGATTTCCTTCAAATATCTCCTTAAAAACGTTGTAATTGGTAATCTTCGTGAGGATCAAAGTTGTAGAGAATAATATTTTTTCCAAGTATTGTTTGAAGCAAATTTTCGTTGAACCATCCATTTCGGAGATATTTTGCTTTTTCTTAAGTTTACATTATACAGCGCCACCACCATGTGGAGGTGAATTCTGTAAACATTCAAGATATACCTACGTAATTTACGGCAATAAGGACGACTGTATTCTTTTAATAATTTTGCCTTACAATACTATTCATAATAATTTAAATACCTATACTCCAAGTATGGAGAAAGCCATGTGTTGGCCATATCAGATTTTTATTTAATAATATGATATTTGTGAAAGTTCAATTAGTTACAAAATATGAACTATTTCAAACTATCCCTGATACTATGTTGGTCCAAAATTAACATTCTTTTGAATTTTCATATAACAGCATAAAAATTCAACATTTGATATCTAAGGAATTTTCAATGCATTATCTTATTTTCTTAACACCGGGATGAGTCCCGTACACGTCTTGAATGTTATTTCCTTGTGAGTCAGGGTGTTTTAAAATTATTGCTGAGGTGGCTGTGACACTACCTTACTAAAAAGATCCTTTCATGTTAAACTATCGTTTTAATAGGTTTATCCACTTGGTATTTTTGCTGCCGCGTCCTCGAACTTCAAATCTTGCGTTCTGACCTATATTTGTATAGCACACAAGTGCTTCTAATCCGTCAATACTTTACTCAAATAGAGTGCACATATTTAATAACAAACAACACGTTATAGAATATTATATATATATAAATGAATTTCAGCGACGGGGATTTAATCCTCACAGAATTGTATGCATTCATACAGGAAAATGATTGCCGTTTAGCCAGCATTCCATTAGTGCGAGGGTTTCCAAGTCCCCGTTGTCGTGCTGAAATTGATGCGCCATAAATTTATTGTGCTCTCTGTTGTTTTACTTTGATGGGTTTATTGATTAGAATTGACCAACAAGTAGACAGTTATGAACATACCTTCATACAAAAGAACCTGAAATTTTTCATAAAACATTGTCGCTTCAGATTCGATGAATTAATCGCGGAGATGGTGATAAGATATCATTGTCGACTACGATGAACTTTTGCTCAAAATATTAACAATATTAGTCGGTCAGATATTCACTAGTTTGTTGGTTTTGCATAAATCACGGCTTTCTATTTTATGCGTTATTCTCTACAAGAAAAGGAATATGTAAATTTCAGGATCGAACTGGTATTTTTCGTTAGGTGAGCGCCTAAAATCATTCCTATACAAATCGATTTCATTTCTTTCTTCGAAATTGGAGTAGGATAACAAAATTACGTTCCAGCCTCATTCTTTTCTACGTAGACATTTCCTACATCCGATCTAAACATTTATATTTACAAAGCGGCGACATTGCGAAAATAATTTTCGAGCTCAGAATACTTGTCATCAAATAACTGCAAAATGATAATTAATTCTATTCGATCAAATGTCAAACGTCTTATGGTCTAAGTAAAATAACTTCCATTATGCTCTATGAATGGAACAAATGGAGTATGGTACGCTTTCAGTGATTCCTGAGTTGCAAGGATCCTAAAATTTTGAGAATTGGAACCTGTTAAGAATTTTTGGTCACGCTCCGTTTCCGTTGGAATTCTAACGAATCTCAAAACATGCTTTCAGGTACATCATCGCGGTCTCTTTGGTGGATAAATCTGCTTTGATGGTGGACATGATCTCAGATTCGATTGTAATCGAACTTACAGTGGCCGTGTTCATTTATTGTACAATCATCATTACCTGGCTGATTTTTCTTTCTTCGGTGATCCAATACTCTTTGGATAGGATAGATCAGAGTTAGTTTCCTTCTCGGTAATATTGATAGTCAAACACCTCTTTATCATCAACTAGCAATGCAATGAGTTATTACAGATACTCGGTCTACATCTTTCCCCCTTCCTAATAACTGAACACTTTTCCAGAATGTACGTCCAAGTGACGGATATTTCTCTACTTCGGAAAAAAGGGATTGGGATCATACCGCCAGTACAAGATCCAATTTTAACATCAACTATGTAATTCAACATTGAGATCGACTGGTCTACTTTTGGAATCGAATCTGATTTTCTCAAATTTTGAGGATGTAGGATTTACTTCGTCATCAATGAATGAACTTTATTCATAAAAGTATAATAAATATCACACCTTTTAAAATAATTTGAGGGTCAGATGAGTGATTTTCATTAAAAATCTACCTTGCGTTTTTGCTGGACATTAAAGTAACGATATATAAATTAAGTCCTACAGTACAGAAGAATGTTCAATTGTTGAAGAATTCCACTTCTCGAATGCAAAGAAATGAATTTTTGCTATTACTTTCTGCTTAGTAAGAGAGGTCAACATCAACGTGTGTCAACAGTATGTAACCATAAAGAGAAACTCTGTTTAAGGATTTTATAAAGTGATAGTCATATCGGTTTGAATACGTCACTTTTGGAAAAATCATCAAACACCCCTTTCTCCGAATTCTTTTGAGTTTTGAGAAATACTGTCAGAGAAAGGATGGGCCTATATTAAAGGCTCTCGCAATAAATTAATTTATATCGAAGAAATGTCTGGTGGAAGTTGATGAATATAATAGAACTACTGGTTCCTGAAGAGGATGGTAAATTTATTACTTATACGAGGCGCTTAAAAGGACACGTTTTTATATTTACATGATATTCGAACGAAGATTTAATGCCTTTCGTTATATTAGCGTACCTTCGAATTGTTACCTTTTTTGACGAGTTGGAGTCGCTTTTCATGCCGTTTTTGCCAAGAATCTACATAGGTTTTTCTTAGTTAAATAAGCAAATTTTGTAGATATTTGTCGTCCTTCATACGCCCAAAAATGTCACTTTCCCATTCCCGACGACATGTGACGTATATGTATTCTGTTAAAAAGCATATTGAATATTTGTTTGGAGCCTTCAACGTTATAACGTTTTTATTATATGTCTTAGGAATTTTAGTGAATTTAAAAACAAACTTTCTTATCTCGTCGGTAAAAATATCTGGCTGCCGAGAAGGATATGGATTCTGCATCGAAAGATGTATTTTTTGAGCAGACATAGGAATGTCCAGCAGGAAATGGTGCATCGGCATCAAGATAAAGAAGACGTGTTCTGGGCGTCGGCGCCTTTACTAAAAGTATGCAGGATTTTCGGGTTAGCACCTTTCGCATTGGACCTTAGAAACGACGGCGAGGACAATACCTCCGTTCTCGCTGTCAGGTATAGCATCGTAGTTTACTTAGTGATTACCTCCGCAATGCTATACGACACGTTCAACTTAATTGAAAACAGTGTAGAAATGACCCTAGGAAAATACTTGGGGGCATATTGGCTAATTACCTCGTACATCATCCCAATTAATAGCTGCTTAATGTTATTTCTCCGCCGATCCAAAGTGCATCGCATGTTGTCAGATATTGTCAAATTCGACGAGAGGCTCGCCAAACTCGATATCCGAATCGACTCGCATAGGTTTCGGAAGAATGTCGGAAGACGTATGTTCGTCTTCTGGTTCGGCGTAGTCTGTTATATTTATTTGCAACTCGCCTGCCAGTCGTCGTATTTGGATGCAAAAGGATTCCGTCGTATTTTCACTATCTTTTACGCGGCCAGCAGTATCATCTTGCATCATCTGCAGCACTACAATGTCTTGCAGCACCTAAATTTGAGGTTCGCTTGTTTGAACAACGAAATTGGTCTGAGCGCTTCTAATAGAACCTTGTCAGGCATGCTGTCTAGAGGATCCGGAATTGCACCTATGAAGCGCTGTAAGTTGTGGACTTCCCTTCACTTAGACCTCTACAAGCTCTGCGCGGCAGTGAACAAGGGCTACGGAAGTGTGATTTTGTTGAACGACGTAAACGCTTTGGTGAACTTAGTGATTGCGCTTTACTTCTTCGTGACTGACTTGATGCTGGGTCCAGGACTCCTGGGTTCAGCAATCTTTTTAAACGTTGCTACAATGATGTTGAACGTATGTTGGATAATCATCAATACTTTCCGAGTGGTAATCATCGTGCTGACTTGCCAATCAGCATCTGATAAGGTGGATTAAATTTCTTAACTGTTTTACATTTTCTTTAAAGTAAATATTTCTGATCTAAATTTACATAGCCGTTGAAGCACAGAAGAATAACTTCTAAAAATTAATGATATAATATTATTTTGTGTAATATCTTCTCATGTACAAATAATTTAACTAGGTGCAGCGATTTTCCCCGCACCTCCGCACTTAACGAAGCACTTCGGTGTCTTTCGTAATCGGTGAATAAAACGCCAAAAGCTCCACGCCAATGGCGTGTCCCACACCATCGCGCTTTATATAGGGCGAATATTACCCCTATTTCCCATTTTGTTTAGTCGGAACGAAATATTTCGTTGCGGAATATTTCCTTTTCTTGAATGGGTTCGGGTTCAAGTTGAGAGTTATTGGGAGATACGTTCAGTAGTTTCGTTCCAAGCAAACTGTACCATTATTCTGGTCGTGGGGCGGAGAAGAGACCGAGGTACTCGCATAGAGTAGAAGCCCCCATATCATATTATTATTCTTCTAATGTAAGCCGTTTTAACACATTCAATATCTTCTTGGTTTTTTAGATCCATCCCCAATGGCTAACCGAAATTTCACTATTTTTTTAAATATCCTTTTTCCGGAAAAATTCGCAGTAAATACAAGTTAACCGATGAGCAAACTGACAAAAACTAAACTGAGGAGCCAATGTGCCAAGCCGTCGCGTAACGGTACGGTTATTACGGAGCGGAAGATGCGTCGACTACGCGTCGACGCCGGCCGTCTGCGCGCGGTAGCAACCGTCCACGGCGGCATTGAAAGTGTTAATGATAGGGCGATTTTTCCGCGAACAACCATTTTCCGTCAGCGAAAAAAACAACTCCGTACGAGGTCGGCGTTCACTACTCACTGCGCATTCTACATCTTCCCGGTGGTGATATTAGGAACTAAGATCCCCCTCCTATCCCCGACCTTCCCTCTCGCATTCCCCCCTCGTCCTCTCCTCTCGCCGTTAGACGCGAGTAAAAACCATTGAAAACTGACTGGAACCAAAGCTGGATCGGTATAGAAGGAGCCGGAACGAAACTATTTCATGTGCGAACCCGATCCGGAACGGTTCAGTATCGTTCCATCGACATTTCGTTCCGAAATTTAGTTCCACATTCGCTCCGGTTCCACTTTCCCAGTTCTACTATTGATTTGAATCAAATTTGGTACGATTGTGGAGGGCTCCCAGAAATAATTCAAACGTGGTTTTTGTTTCTCTCTGCCCATTGTATTCAACACGGCGGCCGAGTGAATTCTTAAATACCATTTATCATCTAGAATTCCGATCGGATTTGAAACAAATTTCCCCGGGCAACGCCGGGATTTCTGCTAGTTATATATACAATTTTATACAAAGGTTATTCATTCCTTCATGGTTTTCAGTCCTAAGATTGGTTTGACATGACTAGGGAATAACACATATTATATGGTGGTTTCCCGTTGCCTTCCACATCAGACACACACACATGATTGATGAAAATATGAATTATGAGTACGAACACAAACATCCATGCCCTTGGCGGGATTAGAACCCGCGACCTCAATGATGGTAGGCCAGCGCGCTTGACAAAGGTTATAGAGAATGTAATTTCCTACAACTTTCAGTTGAAACAATTTTCCATAGCAGGTAATGTTTAGGAATTCTTTATAAATAATCGGTTTTTTCGGTTTCCGTCAAATATCTCCTTAAAAACGTCGTTATTGGTATTCTCTGTGAAGACCAAATTTGTGGAGAATAATATTTCGTCCGAGTTTTGTTTGAAGGAAATTTTCGTAGAACCTTCCATTTAGTAGATAATTAACTTTTTTCGTAAATTTGCACTATACAGTGCCACCATGTAGCGGTGAATTCCGTAACCACATTCAAAATATAATTCAGGGCAATAAGGACGACTGTATTCTTTTACGATAGGAAATAATAATTTTGTCTTATAATGCTATTCATATTAATTTAAATATCTATACCCCAAATATGGAGAAAATCATGTGTTGGCCACATCAGATTATCCTATATTAGATTACACGAAATCACAAGGATAATCCTTTCTGTTTAAAGTGTCTGCGAATGTAGCTTTGTATGTAATGTCAGAATTACAATAAAACAAATTCCGATTTAAATGGGTAGGGCGCGCCACCATTCTCGTGGATGAATAGGAAGGAGCGACCTGAAAAGTTTGCTCACCGCTGTCTTGACGGAACCAAATAATACCTTACCTAGCGGCTCGAAAGTTTTCTTGACATTAGCACCCTTCTTAAGGGTCTGCAGGTTCTTCGGACTCGCTCATTTCCCTTTGGATAGTCCATGTGACGCTGTAAGCAATCATACCAATAAATATGTAAAGTACAACGTCGACTTTTTATTAGTGCTTTTCTGCGCCATGTTGTGGTACACGACATACAGTCTCTTAACAGTGAATATATTTGAGCTAAAAGTAGCCATGGTTATTTATTGGGCAGTGGTTCAGGACTTTATCACAATGAACAACTGCTTAGTTTTATTTATACGCCAATTTATGGTATACGGTGTCTTGGTCGATTTGGTGAAGTTAGACGGAAGGCTTGCGTATTTAAAGATTTAAGTCGATTCGCACAGTTTTCGCAAAGTCGTCAGGAGATTAATATTTGAATTCTGTATTTCTTTCTCGATGCTAAGTCTTCATTATATGTATTATTTATCGAATAAATTAGAGGAAATCACAAGGATAATCATTTCTATTCACAATGTCTGTAATCTGTTCTTAGTCCAGCAGCAGTTCTACGTTATCTTGAAGCAATTGAAATTGAGAATATCCTGCTTAAATGAAGACATACGCCGATGCCCGTCGATAATTTTCTCCTCGTGTATGACGTCGAAAGGTTTCAGAACCGCTGTGGCCAAGCGATGTAAAGTGTGGATGTCCCTACATCTAGATCTGTACAAGCTCGGCGTGACTGTGAACAAGCTGTACGGAAGTGTAATATTTTTCCACGTGGCGTACACTTTGATAGAGTTGGTTATAGTACTCTTTTTCGTCTTATTGGGGTCTGCACAATTACCAGAACTTCGTAGTAGGATCATGCTCCTGATATGGGTCCTCTTCAAAACGTATGGAGTTTTGCTCATCCTGATATTCTGCCTATCAGCATATGATTTGGTGAATATCTAAATATTTGGAATGATTTAATGTTAATACGACTTTATTGATGAAGTTTATTAGGTCATTCTTTGCTAAATTGAGTTGAGGTGGTAGGATAAATATTTCTTATCATTTAGAATAAATCACATGATCGTTTGATAAGAATTACCCGCAACGATTATTTTTCTATTCCTCTAACATCAAAACTAAACTATTGTTTCTATATATATTACCCTATATAAAATACGTCCATATGAATTTTCTGATGTTGGAAATGTTGGAAATAATAATATTTTGTTTGGGTAGAAATATATCTTATCATCATCATAGGTAGTCTGTCCGTGACTACTCATGGTTAAACTTGGTTCTCCATATGCTCCTATTTTCCGCAGTTTTCTTCGTGTCTTGATAGCTCTCTTTCAAGTAGTCTAGCAGCTGAAACCTTTTCCTACCGCTTTCTCTTTTTCCATCCAGTTTCACTTCTAGCACTTCTTTAATCATGCTCTCTCTCCTCAGGTAATGCCCAATCCAGTTCGCGGTCCTCATTCTGATAGTCTGTATAATCGTTCGCTTCTATCCTATTCTTCGTAGTAATTCCTCGTTTTTCACCCTATCTGTCCATTTTATCTTCAGCATTCTTCTCCATGTCCACATTTCGAAGATTTCTAAGTATTTAATATAATTTTTCTTTATCGTCCATGATTCTGCCACATACAAAGCTATAGTCCATACATAGCATTTTATCAATTTTTGCGGATTTCCTACTTTATATTTACCGTTAGTAGGAGTTTCTTTCTTCTGAAAGCGACTTTTGCTTTCGTTATTCTAGTCCTGAATTCATCGGTACATTTTGATTCTCTCGTTATGATGCTTCCAAGGTATTTATAGTCTGAAACTTGTTCTACTGGCTTTTCTCCAATACTTATGTTCAAATTTTCTTCTTCTTAACTTGATATTTGCATGGCCCGGGATTTTTCTGTATTAATTTCCATACCGTATTTTCTACCTTTATCACTAGTCTATTTATCATTTTCTGGAGTTCCTTTCCTTTCTTGCTAGAAGTACTTGATCATCCGCGTATTTCATGTTCTTATAATCCTTCCTCCGATTTTGAAATCTCCCGTGCCTTCTAACGCTTCCTGCATTAGTCTCTCTCCAAATATATTGAATAGAATCGGCGATAGACAACAACCCTGTCTTACTCCTCTACCGATATGTACTCCGCTGGTGTCCGCATTCTCCAACCTGACCTTTACAACTTGATTCACATATAGATTCCTGATCAGTCTCCTGTCTTTCCGGTCTACACCTATATCCTTTAATATCCTCATCAGCAGTACCCAATTTACTCTATCAAAAGCCTTCTGCCAGTCGACAAAACATACGCAGCAGTCCTGGCTGCACTCTATTGCCCTTTCTGATATGATTCTCACTACACCGATAGCATCTCTTGTTCCTCGTCCATTTCTGAAACCGAATTCCTCTTCCACAAGCATTTCTTCGGCCTTTTTCTCTAGTCTTTTATTAAGAATCCTCGTGATGATCTTCGAAGTGTGTGACTGTAGGCTTATCGTTCCGTAGTCCTTAGACTGCATAGCCTTTGGCTTCTTCTTTAGAGGGATCATTGTTACATCTAATAAATCCTGAGGTCACACTCCCGAGTCGTAAACCTTGTTAATTAGTTTCGTAATCACTTTTAGTCCTTCCGATCTCATGGCTTTAAGTACCTCCGGCGGTATTCCATCGCTGCCTGTAGCTTTTCCTTTCTTTAGTTCCTGTATCGCCTTTTCTACTTCGCTTTTCATAATACTTGGTCCCAAGTTGTCTTTTGCAATGCATTTCTCTTCTTCCAGTTCCATTTGTACCGATCCTGCGTGCTTTTTGTATAGTTCCTTAATGAATTCTTCCCATACCTGTGCTACATCCTTTGGTTCTGCGGCTATTTTTCCATCTGTATTAATAATTCCTTTACCACGAATCCAATTAGGCTTCTTATCTTCTAACTCCAGTGCCCTAGCATGCATCCTATCGTACCGTCCTAACTACTCCATCTGTTGTATTTCCTCACATTTTTCTTTTATCCAAATTTCCCTAGCTTTATCTGTTATCCTTCTCAACTCATTGTTTATTTGTCTATAATTGGCTCTACCTTCTTCACTGTTATTATTTTTTTATTTTCTTCTCTCGTCCATTGTCTCCAGCATTTCCATAGTGATCTTTGGTTTTCTGGTTTTCTTCTCTTATTTCCCAATCTCTTTATTCAAAGTATCTTTGATGCTGGCTTTTATTTCGTCCCATTCTGTATCCACGGTCTTCGGTTTGTTTTCCATATTTCTAAGGCGATCTTCCAACTTCGTGCTGAATGCATCTTTCTTTTATTTCAGGTTTTCTAGGTCCCAAGTCTGGCTATCTCTTCGCGTTTTCCTTACTTGTTTAAGCTTTGTAGTTACATCGGATGTGATCTGAATCAATGTCTGCTCCTGGTAATGTCTTAGCATTTTTTATGCTGTTACTGGATCTTTGTTTTATTAGGATGTAATCAGTTGTCATCGCATTCTATCTTCTGGGCTTTTCCATGTGTACAGCCTCCGTATATGGTTTTTCGCATATCCCTTCTGAATTCTACTACCGGGATAAAGTGTCGCTATGCGCGTTCTGCACTATTTTTCGGTGGACAATCCTGTTAGGGAAAGGGTGAATGACTCTGCAGGGGTTCCTAGTGGGAGCCTCGAAGCTCGGGCGGCACTTCTTACTTTGTAAGTGGCATTGACGTTGTTGAAGGCAAGATAAAAATTTTATTGTGGCGAAGCATGTCTTCCCTTTCTCGAAGGGAATTAGGATATGGAAAAGCAGACAAGATCTCCGAAAGAATGCCTGGGAAACGGCGTTGTCGGGGTATATGTCGATCTCTGACAGATGTTTTCAAAGGGCGAATTTTGCGAAATGACGCCCTCAGGGGACATAGCTTTCTCCTAATTCTTGGACGAAGCGGTCGCATTGCCGACGCGTCTATCCCCAAGTTCATGCATTGTATCGACTTTTTGCGTGGTTCCCCCAAGAGGAGATGTTTCTTGAGATTCTCCAGAGAATTCATTGAGAAGCAATATTACCGAATTATTTTTTTAAAATAATCTTCTTGATAATCGAGAATATGAAATAAATTTTAACGAGAATTTTCGAGGCAGAATTTATCGAGCATAATCACTACTAGAGTTCTTCGTAAGCCCGAGGTGACTTCATACCCATCCACCCCCTTCAGACGGGCCTGATGACAGGTATGCGTCAATTATGTTGAGTAAATTCTGCCAATTAACCGACTTTCGGTTAATTTACCTATGAAGCAGTGCGAAGTTATCAATCAATAAATGCGTTACATTTGTTTGAATAGTAGTTTACTATTGTCTATTAAACATTTAAGAATAGCAATAACATTTTTCCTTCTTCACCTATGAGAATCTCCGAGCCAAATTATGAAATATCCGCGTCTTTAATGTATTTGAGTGGTAAACGCTGTGTATTTCCTTTAGAAAATTTTTAATATTAATTAATGAAACCAATAATGAGTCGAAACCCTCCTAATAAACATAAAATTATTTAAAAAGTAATGTACTCACATACACAATGGTTTTATGGGAATTCACTCCTCGTCAGGAACCAAACACATAATCTCAGACATTATGGTTTTAGGGGGAAATACTCTAACGCCAGGTACCCTTTTTAATTCACACACAATCAAATGCACACAAGCCAAAACCCATACACGAGTACTTCCTTTCAAAAAAAACATTATTTTACATTTCTGTGGCTACACTGCAGCAATACTTTTTCTCAAAAAAGTTAACATGCAAGAATTGTCTTATAAGCAACGATTAAAGCGATGTATCAGAATTCTCGAAAACGTATAAAATTGTTGTGAAAATCAAATGCGCATCCTGGATATATGATAGTCGTTATCAGTGGTGAGTTCTACAACTAAACTAACTTGCTTTACAGGACTATTCTATACGTTGATATCTTTATCTTCCCGGCGTTCATGTGTGTATGTACGAATTTATATTCATTGCCGATGGAAAACACAGGAAATACGCCTCTGATCATTTTCAAATACAGTTATGACAGGTTTAATCGGGCGAAACAGTCAATTGGCAGAAATACTAACGCAGTAGGTTGAAGATTTACACAATGAAATAGTTTTATTGATGAAATGTCGTTTTTGAGTTGATGAATGACATTGGGAGCGGCTTCTAATGAGGGGGAACATTTTTAATTGACACATTAAAGTAAAGCAGCCGTAGGGTACATAGGGGCAATTTGGGCTATGGGGCAATTTGGGTCAAAATAATATTCATCCCTACTACTCCTTTGCATAGCGAATCACGTTGAAAAAATTTCGTGATCATGAGGAGGAAACTAGTTTTTGTATATACATATATTGCAAAAATAAAACTTCTACACAAACTGGGAAGCATGTGGTGTCACTTTTCTTTGAGCTGGTAGCGATGAAGTGAATCTTGGTACTTGAGTTACCAAACTCAGGGCTATTGGAGTCAGTACGAGAATAGTTGTTGCGTAGCACACAACCGTGCAGGAGTTCACTCAGTTGGGAATTTGGGATGCAGTTGTTGAGATTCATATTTGATGCAGCCCCATCAGCCCTCCTGAAAGTCCCTAATACAAAGCTCCAAAAATATGTCGAAGCAGCTAGGCGCAAAATGGTCTCAGAAAATGGGATCGATGACATGACGACGGACGGAGTACCTGGATATCCCACGATTCTGAGTCAGGAGAAGGAAAGGGAACTGTGCCTCAGATAAAAGGACATGGCAGGTCGTGGTTTCGGTTGCACCGCAGTTCAGGTATGTAGAGCAGCGTTTATTTATGCACAACGAAGGGGAATCGAATCTCCATGGCAAAAAGTAAATATGGTAGAAGTTCATTGGTTTACAGCCTTTTTGAAGAGGAATACGGACATTTCATTGAGGAAACCGGAAGGCTTGTCAAAAGCTCGAGCAGAAGTTTTGAATTTCTATTACTTCCTGAGAGATATTTATGGTAGGAATAATCTCCACCAAAGTCCTGAAAAATATTCAGTATAGATGAGTCCGTGCCTCCGATGAACAGCGATTTAGTAAAAATTGTTGCAGAAAAGGGATAAAAGGAAGTATTAAAACTTAATAGCGTGAATCGTGGAGAAAATGTTACTGCTGTCAGTTGCTGCAGTGCTAGCGGAGAGTATATCCCACCATTTACCATTTTTAAGGGAATGCGCTTCAAAGAAGCATTCTCCCAAGACTTACCTCCTGGATCTGCTGACCGTATGAGCGAGTAAGCCTACGTAATTGAAACGCTGTTTGTGGAATTGCTCCAGCATTTTCAGAAGTATCGTGCATCAGGGAAGTGTCTCTTAGTATTAGGCGGACACACTTCACACTGCTCGTTGGAAGCCTTAGAATACTGTCGAAACAACGACATTGAAATGCTTTGTCTTCCACCTCACACTACACGTGCCTTGCAACCTCTAGACAGGACAGTGTTCAAGTCATTGAATTCGTATTACCATGATGAGATGACAAACTACATGAAAAAAATCCGCAAGGAGCCATTACAAAATTGAATTTTGGCCGGTTCTTCGCCAGAGCGTGGGCGAGAGCCGCCACTGTGGGATATGCTGTGAAAGTAGTTAGCTGCACGGGTATTTATCCTTATAATGCCGCTGTCATACCTGATGAAATGTTTCTTCCATCCGGATACTTTCAGCGGGAAAATTTACAATCATCTGTTGTGAGTGAGCAAACTGAACTTCCATCATCTTCAGCAGCACTCCGCAATTTGGACCGGCTATCTGAAAATGAGACTGCTGTAACATCACCGATAGCGACTAATGAAAACAGAAAACTTGATTTCAAAGAAATTTTAACAACATCACAAAAGAAGAACATCAGAAAAATAAGAAAGACGAACGTGCCTCACCACTTGACATCGGACATAAACTTTGAAACTACTTGCAGTAAAGTTGATAAACAGCAAACAAGAAAGTGAGGTTACTGGAAAAAAAGACATTTACAAACAAAAACAGCATCTTCCATTGAAGAAGATAGTGGTGACAGCGATCTGAGTCGTTTAGAAGACAGTGATGACGAGAAAAATATCCCACGCGGTCTCTGCAAATTGAGATATAGCGACGAAAAATCCGTTGGGAAAGGGGACTGGCTATGGTGTAAATTATTTGGCATTAGTATCATGAAATTTGCGTCGGTGCTGCAGGAAAGTAACTATTTTTTGTGGGAAATGTCTATAACAGTTTACATTTGCATTTAACTGAGTTATTGCGAATTTAGGTTGAAAATTGAGGGTGAAAATGTAGTGAACCAAATAACCCCAATGTTGACCCAAATTTCCCCCATTTTTTTGAAAGTCTATTTATACACGGACAGTGAATTTACGGTTTTTCATATAGATTATTATTTCAGAATGAATAAATCACACTGTGTTTTAAATTAGAAGAGTAGTTAAAGTGATCGTATGTATAAAAATTTGAATAACTTCATTTGTTGAAATATCATTCAAGTTTAAATATGAAATGACCCGTATAGCCCCTAGATACTCTATCATGAAACGTGGCTAGTTTGTGTTTCTTTCATAAATTTCGCATATAAGCGATTTGTGATATACTCGATAAGAACGTGTTCCTTATGCGTCTCATAGGCTATAGTCGCTTAAAATTACTTCCTTTCGGATGATTATTCAATGAAGTTTTTTTCATCGAATACAAATTGAAATTATTTCTCTCTTATCGATCAAGAGGGCAAATTCCAATACGCGACAAGGAGTAAAATTTATCCAACCTGGTAAAAAAATAATACCTTTTGTAGTGGAACGCATCAGGACTCGCTTGAGTTATGCAAAAAGGAACAAATTGAAATTTCAAAGGGCCGTGCAAACAATTTATCAATACTCCGATACACATAAAAGAAGGCTGACATAGGTGTTTATCAGGTTTCCGCCAAAACTCTTCCTTTAGAGCGAGATAGTCGCGAGGAACATGTTTAAATCCGTCAAAGGACGAGTCACATTAACAATTTCCTAGTAGCTGTTTTCGTCTTTTGGCGGTTCAGAATCACGAATTCCTTGTTGTCTCCTCAACAAATACTCCCTTACAATCCACCAGTCTAGAACACGATACAGAAGAACGAATTACTCGAGGCGACGTGGAAATTACTCGGAGGAAATGACAGGCCGAAATTACTGGAAAGTGCGTCAAGAAGATGTGTTCTTGGCTTCAACCCCATTGCTGAAATTATACAGGATTTTCGGACTAGCACCTTTCCCATTGGTACGCAGACAGGACGGTGAAAACGATGCCTCCAAACTCGTTATTATATACAGCATCGCTGTTTATTTGGTGGTTATCTCGGCTATGATATTGGATCTGAGCTACATGAATGCAGACGCTGAAGAAAGAGAGCTAGTAGTATTCATGAAGATAAATTGGACAATGACTGCATACATCATCTTAATTAACAACTGCTTAACTCTGTTTCATCGCCGATCCAAAGTACACCGCTTGATGACAGATTTAGTTAAATTTGACGAGAGGCTCGCGGAACTCGGTATCCGAATCGACTGGAGTAAGATTCGCAAGGGCGTTAGGATACAAATGTTCGGCTTCATGCTCGTCACTGTGATGCTATGCTGTCTAACTTACACTTCACACCCTACGCATCAGAAACGGAACGGAATTCATCAGTTTATCGCCTTTGTTTATACGACCAGCAGTACAGTCTTGCACCAGTTACAAAACTACAATATCTTGCAACACATTAACCTGAGGATCGCTTGTTTGAACGATGCTGTCCATCGGAGCTACTCGAATGGATCATTTTCTGCAATGCCGCCTAGTGGAATTTCTTTCGCGAAGCGATGTGAAATGTGGGCGTCCCTCAACCTAGACCTCTACAGGTTCAGCGTGTCAGTGAACAAAATCTTCGGAAGTGTACTGTTGTTCAACGAGGTGTTCGATTTCGTCGACTCGGTTGTAGTGCTTTTCGATTTTGTCTGTGCCTTTATGATTGGATCTTATGGGTTTACCGACATTCCAGAAGTTGTTGTGCCCCTTTTTTGGGTAGTCATCGAAAATGCCGGTGTGGTATTCATCACGCAGTCGTGCCAATCGGCATCTGATAAGGTGAATGCTATATTTGGAAGATTTTCGAAAGTTATTTTTACGCTAACATCCTTGATCCAATTTAACATCTATATATATAAATGGCTTAAGTATGGTTCCGAGAAAGAGATATTAGGTACATGTGTCGGTTTAAGATATGAAAGTTTAAGTACTTCAAGATATGCTAGAAACTTGTAATTTGAGGAGATGGTCAGTCATGGTTTACAACGAACAGGAAAAATCGAAAATCTGAACATTTTCGATTTGAGGGGGTGTTTTTGACCTCAAACTGCCATTTCATTACCTCATAAGGAAGGCATTGAAATCGATGCAAGCAATTTTTTTAAATTCATTTTAAAATTACTTAAAATTATTATACTAGCTCCAAACTTGAAGTATTAAATGGTAAAAAGAGTGAAAGTTATTATTTGTCAGAAGAGAACACGAATTCATGCCGAATTAGGTTAAATGTTTGATTTTAACTGCATAAAAACGAGAAATTTTAAAATTTATAACACTGGGAAAAAGTATCTTCCATGGAAACACTACAATGCTTTATATGGGATTCCTGCCTTTTAATAGTATGAACATTTATATAGCTGACGAGCGTACAAATAACGTGCTTTATAAGCCGTTTAAATGAAGAGGGGATAAGGGGAAATGGAGAGGGGGGAGAGAGGGAGGGTAAGAGCAGAGAGGGAAGGGAGAGAACGGAAAAGAAGTGAAGAGGAGATTGGGGAAATAATAATAATGTTGAATAATAATAATAATATATTTCATTATATATATATATAAATGCTTAAGGAAGAGAAAGGTAATAATAAAGGTGGCAACAAGGTGTTGAAGGAAGCCCAGTGGACACTTGCCTAGATTGAAGAGCCGCTGGGGGTGCTGAGGACACACGAAAAACACTAAAAAACAAAAACTACACAAATAGAGCTTTCGGGCTGACGCCCTTCTTCAGCGACGGAGAAACATACTCAGTATATGTCTCTCCGTCGCTGAAGAAGGGCGTCAGCCCAAAAGCTCTATTTTTGTCTTTTTTGTTTTTTTTGTTTTTTTTGTTTTTTTCGTGTGTCCTCAGTACCCCCAGCGGCTCTTCAATTTAGGTAAGTGTCCACTGGGCTTCCTCCAACACCTTGTTGCCACCTTTATATATATATATATATATATCAACTGCCTCAGTTCACTGCCTCAAAGTCGGCGGAAGGGTGTAAACGGAGGCTAAAGGGCGAAGAACAGTGGTGTCCTCGGACACCGGTAGGTTCAACCATGCTGTGAAGTCTTTCTGCAATATCTCCGGCCAAAGTGAAAGAGGTACTCACCAACCCGCTCTGGGCCAGCGTGGTGTTTTAAGGCCCACAATCCCCCCATGACATGTACACCCATAAAAAACGGCCCTCATTCTCCGGAGGCTGGATTGCCTCTGACCGTGGCAGTGGTCAGGAACAAGGCAGGAAGGCAGAGGGTGCTAAGAATCCCCGGAGGTTAAACGCCCACTGCCACTCTTTCTCATCCTTACCCAATTCCTTTAACCTCAACCTAACTACCTTTAACTGCCGGACTTTGTCCAGTGAAGATAAACTTCAAGAGCTCCAAGAACAACTGGAGAAGATCAAGTGGGACATTTTAGGACTTAGTGAGGTGAGAAGAAAAGGTGAAGGCCTATTGGAGTTGAAGAGTGGAGATATTTTTTATTACAGGGGACTGACACAGGAAGAACAGGAGGTGTTGGATTCATCATCAACAAAAAATTGAAGAATAATATCGTGGAAATGGAAAGTTCATCCGAGCGGGCAGCTAGACTAGTGCTTCAAATAAATAAAAGATATCAACTTCAAATAGTCCAAGTTTATGCGCCAACGTCATCATACTCGGATGAGGAAGTGGAAGATTTTTACCAAGAAGTTGGAGAACTGCACGACAAAGGAAGCTGCCATCTAAAAGTGGTCATGGGTGATTTCAATGCCAAGGTAGGAGAACAAAAGGAAGACGACAGCGCAGTTGGAAAATGGGGCTATGGAGACAGAAATGAACGAGGGGACCGCCTTGTAGACTTTGCTGAATGTACTAGTCTATATATAATGAACACTTTCTTCAAAAAGAATCCCAATAGAAAATGGACCTGGAAAGGACCCAATGGTACCAAAAACGAAATTGACTACATACTAGTAAATAAGAAGCAATTGGCTGAAGACTGTTCCGTCCTCAACCAGTTTAAAACTGGAAGCGACCATCGCTTGGTAAGATGCAGAATAAAATTTAACTCAAAGTTAGAAAGACAGAAGCTTATAAAGAAGAAGCCTAAGTCTATTATCAACACGCAGGTGCTAAAAGAACGAAAAGAAGAATTTCAGCTCCAACTGAAAAATCGATTCAGTGCACTGGAAGACCAAGAAGTTGAATCCCAATTTATAGAGATACTCAAGGAAACTGCTGAAGAAATAGGCGGAACAGTTAAAACAAAGCCAGAGAAAAAGTTGACTGAAAAAACAAGACTGCTGATGGAAAAAAGAAGGAAAATGTTCATTTCTAATGATCCTAAAGAAATGATCCATTTTGCAGAACTAAACAAAACTATAAGGAAGTGCATCAAGGAAGATGTGAAAAAATATAATTATGAACTAATCGAGAAAACCATAGAAAACAATAGAAGTTACAAGAAAATGAAGCAACATCTCTCGATCGGAAAGAGACAGCTGGTGGCCTTGATGCTAGAAGACGGCTCCATAACCCATAGTAGGAAACTGATCCTGAAACGGGTACAAGAATTTTACACCAAGCTGTATGAGGATCCTCTAGGAAATGATGAAGTAAATGATGATGCAAACATGCCCACCGAAGAGGTCCCAGGTATCCTTCCGGAAGAGGTGAGACACGCAATCAGAAGTATGAAGAATGGAAAAGCATCTGGAATGGATGGTATCAGAGCGGAAGTATTCAAAGCAATGGGGAATCATACGGAAACAATTCTCGCTAAGATTTTTAATTCCTGTCTGAGGAAGAAAAAGATACCAGAAACATGGAACCACGCATGTATTATCCTTCTGCACAAGAAAGGTTCCAAAGAAGACTTGAATAACTGCAGACCGATCAGCCTACTCCCAACAGTCTACAAAATATTCACCAAAATACTCACTATGCGCCTTCAAAACCATCTTGATGCTGCCCAACCCAGAGAGCAAGCTGGATTTCGCAGTGGGTATAGCACGATGGACCACATCCAAGTCGTGAGAGAGGTAATCAGTCGGACCAACGAGTATGAATTACCTCTATGTATGTGCTTTATCGACTACGAGAAAGCATTTGACTCTGTCCGAACTTCGTCGGTGTTACGTGCACTAAAGAAACAAGGAGTAGAAGAAACGTACATAACCTTGATCAAGAATATCTACGAAAATGCGACAACATCTGTCCAGCTGCATGAAGAGACGAGTGCCTTTAAGGCCGAAAAGGGAGTGAGACAAGGAGATACTATGTCCCCTAAGTTATTTACAGCAGCTCTAGAGGAAGTATTCAAAAGGCTAGACTGGGAGGAAAAAGGCATAAAGGTAAATGGAGAATATCTGAGTCACCTGCGCTTTGCAGATGATATCATACTGTTCGCAGGAAGCCCAGAAGAGCTCCTTAGAAGAACTGAAGAGCTTGAGCAAGCAAGCCGAGAAGCTGGACTTAAGATGAATCTTAATAAAACAAAGGTTATGTACAACTCCTTCACAAATTCTGAGAAGATACATATCAACGGAGCAGAACTTGGAGAAGTAACCAGCTACGTTTACTTAGGTCAACTCATCACTACTGATGGTTCGCTTCTTGGAGAAATCAACCGGAGAGTGAAGATGGCATGGAGTGCTTTTGGCAAGAATGCGAACATCTTTAAATCAAATATTCCAGTCTTCCTAAAAAGGAGACTGTATGACCAATGTGTTCTGCCTGTTCTGACATATGGTTGTGAAACATGGACCATGAATGCCAGAATGATACAGCGCCTGCAAACAACACAGAGGGGCATGGATAGATGCATGTTAGGGATCACCCGAAGAGACCGCAAGAGGAACGACTGGGTAAGAAAGAAGACGGGAGTCTGTGACGTGATTAGAAGAGTGAAGGCGTTAAAATGGCAGTGGGCGGGCCACATTGCTAGAAGAAATGACCAGCGTTGGACGTCTAGTGTCATCGAATGGATCCCAAGAAACATCAAGAGACCAAAAAGAAGACCAAAAGACAGGTGGGACAGAGAGCTTGTTAAGTTCTTGGGGCAAACTTGGAGGAGGGAGGCAGTTGACAGGGAAAACTGGAAGAGTCTGGGGGAGGCCTTCGTCCGTCAGTGGACTGAAAAAGGCTGATGATGATGATGATATATATATATATATGTATGTATGTATGTATGTATGTATGTGTGTGTGTGTGTATATATATATATATATATATATATATATATATATATATAAGCAGTACAGTCGTACCCGATGAGTTAATTGTAATTTTAATTGGAAAACCCATTATTCAGAGTAACGGACAAGTAAAACGGCCATTTTTCTATAAATCTTTTATTGCGATTTTTTCACAATCACAATAACTTATCTACATACTTAGTATAAAAGTAGAAATGCGACATTATCAATAAAAAATACTACTATCTTATATAGTAATTCGATTAGCAACGTGTACTCTGGTGATTAAGGAGGAAATTCGATAAAACTTGTGATAATATATTCCTGATATATGTCGGGTAGAAACATTCATATATTCTGATTTTTTGCTGACATAGCAGCACAACAAAATAATCAGAGGAAATTTCAGGAGGAGGTGACGATAGATGTTGAATATTTTAAAAGGAAATTTGACTAAAGTGAATTGTGGCATATGAATGTAATGGAAATACGGTCGAATTTTGTCGATCGTCACATTAAATGGAAGAAAAGTTATATGCGCGCCTACAATAATTCATTGTCTGAGTTTTAATTTCGCACAAAGTGAAGAATGTGAATATTTCATCGGACGTTCCACAGACTTAATTCTCCATGGCAACACGAAATATCTCCCAGTAAAAATCGAGGAAAACCAATTTTTTTATCGCTATGCAATCGGTAATGTTGTCATCGACCTCCGACAGACATGGAATTTTCGTAGATACCCAAACGAATTAAACATTAATAAGTTTCAGTCGTCGGGTTAACATGTTCCTTCGGAAAGAGGACCATATATAAATTTAAAGCTAACTGATAATGCGATAAGCGTTTTCTTCTAGTGTACGTATGCACTGTGTGGGGAGAATATACTTGTAAATACTCCCCAGACTTAAATGCGACGTAGTTTTTTCTATTCTATTTTATGAACTTTTGCAGTTTACTAATTTAGTTCAGAGAAACTCAATCGCAGAACGTCTATTGAACTCGAAAAGACAAAAATCTAGCGTAGAAGCATGCACCTCTCTAGAAGCCCAAAAAATAACACGCCGGAAATGTCATTTTCTGAATATTCGAAAGTGTTCTGGATGTTAGCGCCTTTACTGAAGGTCTGCAGATTTTTCGGACTTGCTCCTTTCCCGTTGGAAAGTCCATGCGACGTGTACCGCTACAAACGGGCTGTCAGGTACAGCGTCTCTGTTTACTTGTTCATTATCTGTTCTATCTTATGGTACGTGAGATGCACGCTCACAGGTAAGAACTTAATAGATCTTCAGATGGCAGTGTTGATTTACTGGACATTGGTTCAGTTCTCCATTACATTGATCACCTACGGTGTACGCTGTCTTGGTCGATTTGAGCGCATTTGACGGGAGGTTTGTTAATATGACGATCCGTACAGTTTTCGCCAGCACATCAGAAGATTGATCTCCTGTTTCTGGATCGGTCTGTTGACTCTTAGTATTCTGGGCATTCCGTTTGTGACGTTGGACGGATGCGGTATCGTTACGTATTTCCATCTTCTTTATTCGTCCTCCATTCTGTTCTTAGTGCAGCAGCAACACTATGATATCTTGAGACATCTGAAATTGAGAATGTCCTGCTTAAAGGAAGAAATACGTCGGAAAACATCGGGAAGTTTCTCAACCCGCATGACATCGAAAGTGCTAGCAATCACTTTGACCAAGAGATGCAATGTGTGGATGTCCCTACATCTAGCTCTCTACAAAATCAGCATCATTGTCAACAAACTCTACGGAGTAGTAATCTTGCTCAATGCGGCATATAGTTTTGTGGACATAGTAGTAATGCTTTTCCTCGGCGTGGTTTCCTTTATATCAGAAAATTCTCAGATGTCAAACCTCCATGGTAAGACCGCGGCCGCAATATGGGCGTTCTTCTATTCGTTTGGAGTTGTCCTGATCGTGATGACATGCCAATCCGCATCTGTTGAGGTAAATATCGCACTATTTTTAATGATTTATGTCATAATTATATTACTGGTAAATGTAGAGTTTCATTTTTCTACAATTAAGGATCGCAAATTGTTTGCAACATAAGCATTTGTTATGAATTGAAATCATTATCTAATCTAGTCATAAAGTGAATTTGTATATATAGCTTAGTTTAGTAGAAGAAAATTTTCTTTTATGGTACAATTCAAAATGTTTCGTATGAATATCGATAAAAATAGAGTTTCTTGCGAGTAATGACGCCAATGTGTGTCTTCTTCTTAGAAATATAAATTTCCTTGATTTAAGAGTATCAATCTGAAATTCCAGTACCTCGTACGGAATATTCATAAAGATGTTGTGCAACGTTGTTACCAGCAGGAAAGTATCCATCCGACAAATACAAATAATTCGCTGCATACATTTATCCTGTTTAATACAATAAAAAGAAATGGGTATAACTGATGGCAAATTCGTTAAAGATAAAATTCAGTACTATCTCATTTTTTATTAAGATACATTTCCAATATGTGTTGGAGGGTGACACGTGTGTTTCCATAATTTTGGTGGGCATGTAATCACAAGGGGATGTCTGGAGGAAATTTCAAAATGAAAAAACCTTTTAACATTTTTGGGGGCAAAAGTTTTATTAATAAAATGTATACAGTATGAATGAAAAATAGCCACCGTAGTCGGCCGATTTGATAAGAAATTTTTATACACCAAGGCCCCGATTTGCGTTGGGGTCACGTTCCTGGAAAACACGACACAAAGCGAAACGACGCAAATCGGAATGCAATTTGCTATACATACAAAATTAGTCGTTTAAATTAGCAAGATTGGTTCTAGCCCTCCAAATATCCGTATTTAAAATTCTAAAATTACATTTAAATATGCACATACTATCATATAAATTAGATGCATTGTAGGAATAGCAACACGATATTAAGTTAAACTAATATGTATGTAATTTATTCAATTTAAAAAGGAGAAAATGTAAAACTGTCATAATACACAATTTAAGAATTATCGAAATGTTTCTTATTCTGACGATGACAAGTTAAACTAATACGTAATTTATTCAAAGTAAAAGGACAAAAATGAAACTCATAATTCATACGGGAAAAATTAACGAAATTTTTCTTATTCTGACGATCACAGCAACTCATGTTCTGACTCAACCCCATGCTCGGACCTTACACAAACAAACCTATCCAGGATTTGTTGCAAAACTTTTTTTCTTATCTCGTTATAGATTATTTATAGCAATTTATTCCATCTGTTACTTTCCTCACCACTTTTGAGCTTCTTTCCTCGTCAGGGTCATCTTCAGGGAGGATCTCCATTGCTTCTTCTATCAACTGAAAGGCTTGTAAAGTCTTTTTGTAGTCAGAGTGAGTTTCTCATAGACTTGTTTTCGCAGGGTTGCCATCTTAAAAGCTTTCTGCAAATCTAGATCTATCAATTCCTCGTTACTCAGCTCATTATCCACAGAGGCAAGTACTAACTCGCTGATATCGGTCTGTTCCATTTCCTCAAAACACACTTCTGTAGTTATGTTAGAAATCTCTCGGCACAGTGCAGGCAGGCCATCAATTGCTGGTGAAGTCTCGCTGTGATTGCTTTCTGGCCATATTGCGCGCCAAACTCCATTCATACAAGAAAATTTAACTCCCTCCCACGAATCGGAGATGTTGCCGAAGGCCTTCATTATGTTATAGCTCTTCCAAAACTCTTTCATGGTTGGTTTTTCTTTTCCATCAGTAGCACTTAGGAGCTGCTTCAAGGTACGCCTAAGGTAGTAGCTTTTAAAGTTTGATATAACTCCTTGATCCATTGGCTGAATCAATGATGTGGTGTTTGGCGGCATGAACACCAATTTCACATTCTTTGACGATGCAAACAGCGAAACTACTCAAGTCCAGTAGACGCAAATCGGGGCTTTAGGGTATAAGCAAAATAAATGGATTTTACATACCCGTCCTGAAGTTTTAAAGTTCTTTTCTTCGTCATAAATAATTCATTTCTTCCTATTTAAAAATATTGCATGCACGCGAGCGGAAATTAAACGCATTTTTATGAGATTCTTTATGTTAGTAACAGGGATGAACTAACCATGTAAGAAATGTTTAAAGTGCAACTCAAACTAACAAGGGGACTTCGCGACATTCGGTAGCAGATTTTGTTCCTCTTTTGCGAGCCTTTAGTGCTCGATGTATAATAGAAATTGTGCAAGTAATAGGACCCTCCTCTCAACTGTTTTGGAGAAAAAAGACTATTTCAAAGTCACAAACAGAATTGTTCCTGCGAATTTCACGATCAAGCCTGGTAACCGAGGTGGTAGTAAGATACAGAGGATCCTGAACCGGGATCCGGGGTTCGAATCTCCGTTGGTGACAATTTTTCCCCCAATTTTCTACATATTAGTTGTTACTATTATTATTTTAATGTTAATTACGCACAAAGTACATTATTTTGAAACTACTGTAATGCCCGTTGAAATATCGACGGAAGAATTATAGATAGATAGATAGATAATTATTATTTTTATTTAAAATAATATCACACTTTTACATATGAAGTATTTTGTCATATAGAACATTTCTAGTAAATATTCTGTTTTTCACGGGCTATCTTTAGTTAAACTTAAAATAGTTGCCTCTCTTTCCCTCCCTCTCCCCCTCCCTCCCTCTCACAACCTCTCTCTCGTATTAAGAGCATTCAAAGCACGTTTATACCCATAAGGATTGAATAAACAACATGATATAGAGGTCTAACAATGGAATTGATAGGCAAGGCAACATCCCTTTAAAAAGGCAAGATTTCCTCAAACTGTGTGAATGAAACGCTTACATAGAGAAATTTCGAACTGTAGGCGGAAAAAGATGAACAGAATAAGAAACTTTATAACGTTTTTTTAAAAATGGTTCATATCCAAAGATTGTAGGCCACATCTTTCTAATTTTAATCTAAAAAGAAATAAAGTAGCCGATTTTACGTGTTAACTTATTGGAAATGAAAATTATGCCCTGGATTCGAACCCGAATCTTTGATCTCGAGTTCGATTTAAAACTTTTTGTTATTATATCATAATGCTATCCTGAAAATTTCATCAAATTCGGTTCAGTCGTTTTCGACATATTAAGCTTCAAAAAGCATTACATGACAAAGGGACAAAGTGGCACTGTCTTTTATAGTAATGTGATTTTCCCCGGTGCAGGATCCCTGCATCTTACCACCTCGGTTACCAGGCTTGATCGGGAAATACGCAGGAACAATTCTTAAACTGTTTGTGATTTTGAAATCGCCTTTTCTCTCCAAAACGTTTGCACAATTTCTATTATACATCGAATACTAAAGTCTCGCAATAGAACAAGATCGGCTATCCGAATGTCGCGTAGTCCCCTTGTTTGACATTCTTGTTTGATTTTCTTGATAACGCCTATCCTACGATAAAAATGTATAGGAAATAAATACTATACTATACTAGTTCTACAAGTTTTATTTGAAGACTATTTTGATATGACCAATACTTTACGAGATATAACGGAAAGTTCATTTTTTGTCAACATACGGTGGTACCACTGATTGGCTTACGTGAGTTATTTATGTAATTTTCGTATTGTATTTTACCGAAGTCTGTCGTTGATATGCATTTTCAGAATTTTGCTTACATATTAGCGCAATAGCAAATCTGTAAGACATTTCAAGACGAGTGGACGACAGCTTATGTTAGTAATAAATTATTACTAATAACTGTTGGCTGCCACAGTAGGTATAAAATCGATAAGCGCCACTGACTGTAATGCAGGGATGCAAAAACTTTTCACATTCGCCGGCCGATTTGATGGTTTATACTTATCCGAGGGCCGCAATTAATTAGAAATAATGTAAATTAAACAAGAATAACATTTTAGATAACCAGTTAGGCATTTTTAGGGGCGTTTCGCTTCCAGCGTGAGCGCCTGTTATCGTCCGTCTGTCCGTCCGTCCGTCTGTTCGTCCGTCCGTCCGTCCGTCCGCGTGTTCATTCTCGGCTTCTAGCAAACGGATTTTCATGGAATTTGATATTAAGGACTTATAATCAAAGATAATAAGTAAATCGCAAAAAGGAATCACGTACGCCAGTCAGGGGTAACACTTTACTAGTGACAAAAAATTAGTTTCGTCATATCTCGTAAAGTAGTAGTCATATCAAAATATCTTTCACATAAAAGTTGTAGAACAAGTAAAGAAGAGTATTTGGTTCTTTTCCTTTATATCCCCCGTCTAATTGTTTACTGGTTATATTTTTAATTTGCATAGTTACCAAGGATATTGGATAAAGAGATTAGTGATAAACAATCAAATTATGATTTTAACATTCTAAATTATACTATTCATTTAAATTAAAAACAAAGCGAGCCGAAGGCTCGACATTATCCTCTCCATTTGCGGCGCAACATTCAAGCGCGATATAATTATGATTATAACATTCTGAATTATACAATTTATTTCTTCATTTTTACCATGTTTTGGTGGAGAGAACAAGTATGGGTTGGTTTCCACCAAGATATCTGTTGTCTACAGAGGAATTATACCTTGGCTGTTGCGCCGTAAATGGAGAGGTTATTGGCGAGCCTTCGGCTAGCTTTGTTTTTAATTTAGTTGTTGTCTCCGGGCGCTACCTGGCCCTTCGCCTCGCTGGGACCAAACTATCCCTCCCCGTTGTCCGATGATCGGGTTTGAAATGTCATGCATGGTTACTTCTTCATTGTTGCTAACGTAAGCATCTCACAAACAAATGTTTAATTTCCTTACGTGTGAATGCTATACTATAAAATAGGAATAAAATGAATTATTTATGACAAAGAAAAGAACTTTAAAATGCTATTTCCCTTACGTACAGGTATATCATTTTTTTCTAATACTCCATTGCACGAACGGCGCCCATTTGTGATACGTTGTGTACTTTCCTAACTTGTTAGTTATCAATAATCAAACGCAAAATTATCACCAATATACAATGTAGTGCGACTTTGAAAAGGTGTACAACTCTTTTGAAAGAAGTTGTAAAGGAGTAAATTTTTTCAGGAGTACA
Organism: Uropetala carovei; assembly: GCA_036926305.1. Classification (NCBI taxonomy): domain Eukaryota; kingdom Metazoa; phylum Arthropoda; class Insecta; order Odonata; family Petaluridae; genus Uropetala; species Uropetala carovei. The sequence continues at coordinate 1,631,793 of JAXCHB010000003.1, forward strand.
AATTTGCTAAAACAAGTATGTTTGGTTAACATTACCATTTGAGCTCTCTATAATTTTCACTTTATGAATAACCAAGTTGATCTAACCTAAACATCGTTAACTATTGACATTATGATAGAAAATCGCAGGCCGTAAAATCATCAACGGAAGGGCGCATGTGGCCCGTGAGCCGGACATTGTGCACCCTGTCTTAATGGATATACAACCGACTTTTATCGATCACCAAATTGAAAGGGCGAAAGTGTATGCGCGCTGTAAATAATTCATTGCCTAAAAATTAGTCTTACTTATGTAACTGTCATTAATATTATTGCCCAAACTTCTTTATAATTTATGCAGGAGTTGTTTTCAATGAAAGAGGGAATCATTTTAATATACAAATCATTAAAATTAATAAGGAGATGACATATTTTCATCGATCACCGGCAAAGCATAAAATTTATGTATTTTGTCGAAAAAATATTAATACAATTTCAACGCTCGTCAATCATGTTCCTTTTGAGGAAGCACGACCATTTCAATATAGGACTACTTAATTATGCTTCTGGTCAAGTGGATGAAGTGTCATAAGCACGTTCAAACAGTTCTCGTATTCATCGTGTCAAGGGAATAGACTCGAAAATTCCTTCCAGTATAAGTCTACGTAATTTCTCCTATATCGTGTGATGAACTTTTAGTGTCTCGAAATTTCAAATATTTTGTCCGAACTTATTTGCAACACATTCATGCAAATCGACTGAGATTCAGTTCAGAAGTATGCATCTGTTGAGGGAACCAAATAATACCTTACCTAGCGGCTCGAAAGTTTTCTGGACGTTAGCACCCTTCTTAAGGGTCTGCAGGTTCTTCGGACTCGCTCATTTCCCTTTGGATAGTCCATGTGACGCTGGAAGAAATCATACCAATAAATATGTAAAGTACAACGTCGTCTTTTTATTAGTGCTTTTCTGCGCCATGTTGTGGTCCACGACATACTGTCTCTTAACCATGAATATATTTAAGCTGAAAGTAGCCATGGCTATTTATTGGGCAGTGGTTCAGGACTTTATCACAATGAACAACTGCTTAGTTTTATTTATACGCCAATTTATGGTATACGGTGTCTTGGTCGATTTGGTGAAGTTAGACGGAAGGCTTGCGTATTTGAAGATCTCAATCGACTCGCACAGTTTTCGCAAAGTCGTCAGGAGATTACTATTTGCATTCTGGATTTCTTTCTCGATGCTAATTCTTCATTCCATGTATTATTTATCGAATAAATTAGAGGAAATCACAAGGATAATCATTTCTATTCACAGTGTCTGTAATCTATTCTTAGTCCAGCTGCAGTTCTACCTTATCTTGAAGCATTTGAAATTGAGAATATCCTGTTTAAATGAAGACATACGCCGAAGCCCGTCGATAATTTTCTCCTCGTGTATGACGTCGAAAGGTTTCAGAACCGCTGTGGCCAAGCGATGTAAAGTGTGGATGTCCCTACATCTAGATCTGTACAAGCTCAGCGTGACTGTGAACAAGCTGTATGGAAGTGTAATATTGTTCAACGTGGCGTACACTTTGATAGACTTGGTTATAGTACTCTTCTTCATCTTATTTGGGTCTGCACAATTACCAGACCTTGGTAATAAGATCATGCTCTTGATATGGGTCCTCTTCGAAACATTTGGAGTGTTTCTCATCATTACATTATGCCAATCTGCAACTGATGAGGTGAATATCTAACTATTTTAAATGTTTCTATGTTAATACAACCTTACTGATGAAGGTTATTAGTTCATTATTTGTGAAATTGCGTTGAGGTTGTAGGATAAATATTTCTTATTATTTAAATTGAATCGTGTAAACAATTACCCATAACAATTATCGGAACTTGTGGGATGGAATTCTGGAATAGATGAACGTTATCAGCGTCTCGGGAACCCATTCATTCTTCTGGTTTGGATTAGGTTGGTGTTTGGTAGTGTTGGGTTGGTAGTGGATTGGGACCTTTTGCAGTATTTGCCCCCCCACGGACCTTTTGCAGTACTTTTCCCCCAGACTATATTCTAGCTTTTATCTTAGTGAATGTTTTTTTTAAATAGTGCGCCATATGAATTGGTATTCTTATACTAAATATACTATTTTTGCTGGATCTCATATTAGTTAATTACTTAGATTTAAAAACTTTCACGCAAAACGGAAGCTTGCAAACCATGACGGACCTGCCTGTGGCGACATTTACCGACATTATCACACTCCAATTGGTGAGGGATAACTTCGTTCCAGAGAGGCGAAAGGCGGAATGGCGCCCGGAGATGACTACACCCGATATAAAAGACATTATAACCTAAAAATAAAGCGAGCCGAAGGATCTCCAATATCCTCGGTTACTAGGTCAATAAAAACAGTTTTTTTCACAAACTCAAAGATCCCAATTTTTTTTATAACTTATATCTCTCTATTCCTCTTACATCAAAACTAAGTTATTGGTGATGAAGGTTTCTCGTGTTTCCCAACGGGTGACGGCTTGTCAGTCGCCATATTCAGGGAATTTCTGAGTGTAATTCCCCGAAGATGGCGTCTGAGTCAGACGCCTAAACGTCGGAAATTCTCCAAGTCTGCACCCGGTGAGAAACCCGAGAAACCTTTATCACCAACATTCGCCGGGAAAGTCTGAAATCCTTTTTCAAACTACGTTATTATTTATACGTCTATTACCCTAGATATAATTTGTCCACATGATTTTCGTGACTGCCCTGTATGTTAGAAATTATTTCTTAGATGAAACATCCCGTTATAAAATGTTTCTATATGTTTTCCTGAAGATAAAATAAGGAGCTTAATGCTTTCTGATAATGATGCTGATTTTAACATTTTCTGATATATTGTACAACATTATATGATTTCCTCATATTTTTACGGATTAGTCAAATATGAGGTTTCGTAAAAGACCTTTCTTGGAAGTGCTTAATAGATGTCATCTTTTAATATCTCAAGTACTTTCACATCGTCAACGTTTTAGTTAAAAAAAAGATGCATTTAATTGCATAACTATTCAATAAAGAACAAGTTTTTGAACTTTCTGTCAAGAATATTTTGATTAAGTAGAAATATATCTTACATATGAGGAAGATAGGTTTTTTGTCTTTCTATTGGTATATTCTCTATGCATTCGGACTCCGCGAGATCTCGTGCAACTAAAATTTCCATCGGCTCCACTGTCATCCAGGGAAAGGTCGAAAGCTTTGTTTTCATCCAATTCCAACTTCCCAAATTGGATTTAAAGAGCGATACTGTTTCCATCACAATATAATGGGAATGAGTGCACTGTATTACATGCGTATATCCTAATTCTATCTTCCTGTAGTTAACGGGACATTATTTTCCTATGAGCCAACGAGATTGAGGTCCAGGTTGCATTATACTTTCATTAACGGAGTTTCCGACTGAAAGACTTGGGTCCTTCTCAATGCTCCTGTCAGCTCATATAGACAATATACGGAATGGCATCTTTGAGTGGGCATTTTATCCGTCGATTTTACATCCTAATTCTGTCTTATAGTAGTTAACGGTACATTGCTTTCCTCTAAAGCACCATGGTTGGATTCCAGATACAGCGGATGTTGATCTTTATTCTAATGAATTTTATAATCGGTACTTCACAGATCATGTAAGAGACAGGCAGACAATCTTATTTATATACTTAATCATATGGTTAATGTTCCTCCGTTTCTCACACATGAAGTATTGAATTTATCCGGGAAACGACGGGTACTTCCGTTAATCTAGCAGTATTTGCAAATTTTTAAGGCGACGTATTAGTCTAAAAATTTATCCAAAAAAGTCATACTTGCTTTATAATCGCGAGCAAAGGTATCTTTTATTCCACCTCTCCCTTTCCCAGCACTAAAATTCTATCCTATATGATGTGCAAAATATGTTAGACTCAGACCTCACTGTAATGATTGAACCATTTTCCTCCCTATGAAAATAAACGCAGATTGTAAATTATAATACCCTAATTGGAACTCGATATTGAGTAACAAACATACCTCTACGAACACTATGTGCGCTGTATCCTTCAGTTGCACACGATAATAGCTGATCTGCTGACGGTACAGATGAAGTAGCTAAGACTGCCCAAGGAATAACTTGGGAATCTCTTTTCTTGCTCAGACGCATAGCAATCACGTTAAAAGAAAACAATCCTACTTGGGCACCAAGTCGAAAGAGAGTGATCACGGAACTAGGTCGCATTACTGGATGGTAATGTAGGAGAGGGAGTTAGGAAGAAAAGGTCCTTAAAACTGATACGATTTCCTTCGCTGCTCAAGCCATAAAATTTCTCCGAGAGTGTGGGCGTGACTAAGGTTTTGAGATATATGCGTTTTATTTGGTTGTATGCAGGGGAAGAATCGTTAGGGAAAGGGTGGGAAACCCCAAACTCAGTGGCGGATCCAAGGGGGAGCGATGGGGCGATCACCCCCTCCCTGGATAACCCCATTGCACTCCACTGGGCGCTTTCTTAAATTCATTCCGCTCGAAAATCCTCAATTATACGCTGCAGATTAGGTCTGTATAGCAAAGGAAAGGGTTCTGTTAGGGGTAAGGATTTTCAAAATATAGGGCAGTTGGCAGGGGCGGATACGATAGGTTGAGGGGCGGTCGCCCCCCCCCCCCTCCCCCTTTGAGAAGTTTCTGGATCCGCCCCTGCCCAAACTAAAGGAGGATAGAGAAAGCTGGGCTGTCGAAGGAACCTTTTCTCACCCCTGAGGGATGGGAATCCCAAACGGAATGATAGGTGAAGGGAAGGCTCTCAAAGGAAACTATTTCCCACCCCTGTAGAACTACTGTGGGATCTCTACCAATTTGTAGCCCTCATAGAACATATGGAATAATTTCGGTGAAGGAAGAAATTACTCGGATTGTATTCTTGATGTCGGGTTCTCCCCTTCTTCCGATGGGTCTCCGCGGATCCCTTCTCCAATAAACTTTGCTAAAGATAAAGATGTCGGGAATTTAGCCATCCGTTATCCTTATGCTTCATAGAATATGCTTTCGGAGTTACCATTTCACCTTTCGTAATTGCCCGTCAAATATGACAGGCATAGCCGACTCTAGGATCCGCGGGGCCCCGAGCGAGAGGGTTTCCGCGGTTCCCCTACTTTTCACAGAAAAATCAAATTTCTCATTTAATTAAAAATTTAATTTTGTTTTGAAGTTTACATTAGTATTATTCTGTATTATTATTAGTATTTCTCAGTATAATTATTAGTATTATTCAGAAATACATAAATTTTTAAAACCAGTCATTGTTAAGGGTTACACAAATTAACAAAATAATAACCAGCCCACTACAATTTTTACTTTTCTAGCTTAAATATGTGCAAATCTGTCTATTATTGTTGATTTCTCAATCTTATCAACTTCCTCGTGTTCAATGGACAAAAGAGATAATCCAGTCACTCTCTCTTGCGGTACCGTCGATCGTAAGTAATTTTTCATTAATTTTAATTTTGAAAACGACCTTCAGCTGATGAAACTGTCACTGACATTGTAAGTATTATCCTACAAAGTATTTCTATGTTTGGATATATTTCCTGCAATCTATTATTGTGTAAGAACTTCAAAATATCAATTACGCTATGATCTTCGGGCACAACCGTTGATAAAATTCTTAACTCTTCACTAAGTTCAGTTCCATCTATGTCGCTCTCTGACCTTCCTTCATCCTTCAAAACTTTCCCTATATCGCAGCAAACTCTCTGTAAATTAGATAAATCCCAATTTTTAATTTGGCTTATGCTGTTCATGAAACCAAAGCTAGAAATGTACGCACTGTACTGATCAAAACGCCACGACAGAGAGGTTAGTGCCATGTTTATCACTCGCGGAAAGAAAACCGTTCTAAACCTCTCCTTCGAGTTTTCCTGTGCATCCTCCTCTCTTGTGCAATCAGAATGTCTCCCTTTTACATTTTTAGAAAACTCTATATCAATTGACATATCATTGGCGACTCTTTCGGTTACTGATACGGCTTGATTAAACCCTTCATTTCTGTATATAATAAATGATGACTTCAAAGCATCCAGATGTTAAACTGCAGTATCCAACGGAATTTGAGCAGATTGTAGAACCTTACTTACCTTATTTACAGTTAGTAATATGTCATACCAAACAATAACAGATAAGATAAATTCAAATCTGCTTAATTCATGGGAAAGGAGTGAATTTGCCTCGCTTTTTGTCTTCGGATCTTTACAAACTTCAGCTACCTCAATTAAAACATTTTTTATTTTTGGTAAATGAAAGCGTACAGCTTTTATGCTTTCGAGTCGGGACTCCCACCTAGTGCTAGACAAAGGTTTTAGAGATATATCTGTATAATTGTTTAAGATACTCCATCTTGCCGTTAAAGCTGCGAATAAGGTATACAATCTTTGAATTATACCAACAAGTTAGGAAAGTGTACAACGTATCACAAATGGGCGAGTTTCGTGCAATGGAGTATTACAAAGAAATTATATACATGTACGTAAGGGAAATAGCGTTTTAAAGTTCTTTTCTTCATCATAAATAATCCATTTTCTTCCTATTTAAAAATATTGCGTGCACACGTAAGGAAATTAAACGTTTGTTTGGGAGATTGTTTATGTTAGCAACAATGAAGAAGTAACCATGCAAGAAATGTTCTAAGTTCAACTCCATTTAAGACATTCTTGTTCGATTTTCTAGATAACAGCTACTCCTACAATAAAAATGTTTAGAAAAAGAAATACTCTAATTTATTAGTTCTACAACTTTTATTTGAAAAATATTTTGATATGAGCAATACTTTACGAGATATGATGGAAAGTTGATTTTTTGTCACCAGTAAAGTGGTACCCCTCATTGGCGTACGTGATTCATTTTTGAGATTTTCTTATTATATTTGATTGAAAGTCCTTAATATCAAATTTCATGAAAATCTGTTCCGTAGAATCCGAGAACGAACATGCGGACGGACGGACAGACGGACGGACCGACCGACGATAATAGGCGCTCACGCTGTAAGCGAAACGCGCCTAAAAAACGACACCGCTCGTGGACAGGAATGAGGCATATCACTAAGACCCAAATTTAAGTTGTGCGCTCCGCATGGCATGAAAAAAGATGTAGAATTTAAACTCAAAATTCGTGCTTGAACTCCTTGTCCATGACCTTTCATATTCGCTCCGTTATCATACCCTTGCCCTCTGCAATATTTAAATTAAATTCTCATATCATCTAACTCTTTCAGTAGAGCTTGGCTAAGTCCTTTTCCTATAGTATCTGTGACTTCAAGAAAGTTTATGAAGTGATCAACTACTTCTACATTTCTGTTTTCAATATGAACTATTCTTAGAATTACTGACATTTGCTCTTTGTGGGTCACATCTGGAGTACAATCCAGAATAATAGAATAGTACTTGGCATTTAAAACTTTTTGAATGATTGAATTTCAGAAGCCAAAATTTATATTAATGGTCCCATATAGTGATCCTTAATTTCACTTTGCTGGTATTGTCGTAAATGATCTTGGATGGTCGGATCAAATTTAGCTAACAGCTGTATCTGACCTAAGAAATGCCCATTATTTGGAGAGTAATAACGAACTACTACTACCGCGAAAATGCAAGTTATACCGAGCTACATAAAGTGTTATCTCAATAATTCTTTCCAAAACATTACGCCAACGTTGTTTTTCTTTTTGGTATAAATCTTGGTTTATGCTATCAGTAAAAGTCCCTTTCTGTTTCCTCTGCGCATATTCCTGACATTCTTGACAGCTTCTCATATGTGATAAAGATTTATCATGCTCACATAGCTTATTTCCTACATTCTTCCATTGACTAAACCCCTCAGACGCCAATGCCGACTTTGACTCTGATGATGGAAACAGTTTACAGCAGAAACAAAAGACGACATATTTTTCTTCAGAATAAACCAACCACGTCCTTCTCACATTCTCCCCATTTTTCAAAATCCTATAAAAATGGTAGTCAGAAAAGTATCTGTGCTCTGAGTTGCGTGGATAATTCCTCATATTTTCTTCAGTGTACTTCGGGCCCATTTCTACTAAAAGATCCCTATGAGAAGGAGTAATAAATGTAGGCCATGTACCGGGGTCTGACGTAAAATTAAAAATGCCAGAGCTTACAGCAAGGTGACTGTGACTAATATTTATGGAAACGTTATTCACATCACGGGAAGAAAAGGATGCCGTACTCGGTGATGGAGTCACAACGAAATTAACATGTTTGGTAAATTGCTGTTCACTGTCACTATTTGTTGACACCTCGATTCCCACGTCTGAAGAAATCAATGCTTTACTTTCACTTTTACCCGATATCATGTCACATAGCTCTGGAAAGGTCTTGATGAATGTTCCGTTTTGTTTCTTTAATTGTTCTTGTACTTCTTTTAGCCTTTTTACTTTCTTCATACGTAGTAATGGGAAAGTATTGTGATCACGAAAATAATCGACTTCGAGATTTCAACGGAAATACACGTTCTGAGTACCCTAGAACACGTTTAGACTATTTTCGGAACGATGTCTGTGGGTTTGTGTGTGTGTGCGCGCGCGTGTGCATTGTATGTGATTGTGGGCTCTCTAACTCAAAACGTACGTGCCATATCGTCACCAAACTTAATATATAACACTTTAGCATGAGCAGAAGATGCTGATTAGTTTTTGGACAATAACGGTTAACCGGAAGTCAAGGTTTTTCGAAACCCGATACGGTTTTTGCGATATTTTTCCGTTAAAACTTAATTATCGTATATACAATTCTATACAAAGTTTATAGTGAATGTAATTTCCTACAACTTCTATTTGGAACAATTTTCCATAACAGTTATTGTTTACGAATTATTTATAAAAAATAATCGGTTTTTTGGTTTCCTTCAAATATCTCCTTAAAAACGTAGTAATTCGTCATCTTCGTGAGGACCAAAGTTGTAGAGAATAATATTTCTTCCAAGTATTGTTTGAAGCAAATTTTCGTTGAACCATCCATTTCGGAGATATTTTGCTTTTGCTTAAGTTTACAGTATACAGCGCCACCACCATGTAGCGGTGAATTCTGTAAACATTCGAAATATACTTAATTTACGGCAATAAGGACGACTGTATTCTTTTTCGGTACGAAATAATAATTTTGCCTTATAATGGTATTCATAATAATTTAAATACCTATACCCCAAATATGGTGAAGGTCATGTGTTGGGCACATCAGATTTTTATTTAATAATATGATATATTTGGAAGTTCAATTAGTTATAAAATATGAACTAATTGAAACTCGCTGACACTAAGTTGGTGCAAAATTAACATTCTTTTGACTTTTCATATAACAGCATAAAAATTCAACATTTACTGTCCTAGCAATTTTCAATGCATTATCTTGTTTCCGTAACACCGGGATGAGTCCCGTACGCGTCTTGAATGTTATTTGCTTATTGTGAGCCAGGGTGTTTTAAAATTGTTGCTGAGGTAGCTGTCACTATCTTACTAAAAAGATCCATTCATGTTAAACTATCGTTTTGAAGGTTTATCCACTTGGTATTTTTGCTGCCGCGTCCTCGAACTTCAAATCTTACGTTCTGACCTATATTTGTATAACTCACAAGTGCTTCTACTCCCTCAATACTTTACTGCAATTGAGTGCACATATTTAATAACAAACAACACGTTATAGAATATTATATATATAAATGAAGTTCAGAGACAGGAATTTAATCCTCACAATATTGTATGCATTCATATAGAAAAAGGTTGCCGTTTATCCAGCATTCCATTAGTGCGAGGGTTTCCAAGAACCCGTTGTCGCGCTGAAATTGATGCGCCATAACTTTATTGTGCCTCAGTTGTTTTACTTTGATGGGTATATTGATTAGAATTGAACATCAAGTATACAGTTATGAAACATACCTTCATACAAAAGAACCTGAAATGAAATGCTTGCTGAATAGCGTGATCGATTCACAGCGAAAGGGTCAAGATGACCAAAAAATTGTCTCACGGCATTAAATTTTTCATAAAACATTGTCGCTTCAGAGTCTATGAGTTAATCGCGGAGATGGCGATAAGTTATCATTGTCGACTATGATGAACTTTTGCTCAAAAAATTAACAATATTAGTCGGTCAGATATTCACTATTTTGTTGGTTTTGCATAAATCACGGCTTTCTATTTCTGCGTTATTCTCGACAAGAAAAGGAATATGTAAATTTCAGGATCGAACTGTGGTATTTTTCGCGAAGTGAGCGCCTAAAATCATTCATATACAAATCGATTTCATTTCTTTCTTCGAAATTGGAGTAGGATAACAAAATGACGTTCCAGCCTCATTGTTTTCTACGTAGACATTTCCTACATCCGATCTAAACATTTATATTTACAAAGCGGCGACGTTGTGAAAGTAATTTTCGAGCTCAGAATACTCGTCGTCAAATAAATTCAAAATGAAATTTAATTCTATTCGAACAAATGTCAAACGATATATCTATATCTATAGTTCACCCTGCAAGCCACCGCAATGGTGTGTGGCAGGGGGTGCAATAGCACCAAGGTAAAGCGCATAATAATGTATAATATCACTCTACGTCGGCTGATTTCTTTTCGTAACTTCTGTTCTGCTCAGCTATCGTTCTAGGGAAAAACGAGCCTTTATACCTCTCAGTCCTACAGGCTATCTCTCGCATTTTACGAGGATGGTCCGTTCTACCAATATAAGTTGGCGCTCTTATTATTTCTTCGACATCGCTGTAGAATATATGCGTTCTAAATCTTTCGAGAAGTTTTAACCTACAGCGTGATCGGCGCTCAGCTAGTTATTCCCATCCTAAGTCCTGTATCAAGGCTGTAACACTATTGTTTCTATCGTAACAATTTTTGACGAATCTAGCGGCTTTTCGCTGCACTCTTTCTAACTCTGAGATTGATCCTTTCACGTACGGATCCCATATGCTCGACGCGTACTCTAATAGCGGTCTTACTAACAAGAAGTAACATGTCTCTTTGACTTTTTCATCACTTTTACCTACTATGCGTTTGATGAATCCTAGTTTCTGTTTAGCCTTCCCGCATATATTTCGTATGTGCATATCCCACGAGAGGTTGCTTGTTAAAGTAACGCCTAAGTATTTGACGGAATCGGCTAGTTTTAGCTGGACGCCTTCAACAGTGTAATTCGTCGTGTCAATGTTTTTGTTTCCCCAGAATCTCATAAAGGAACACTTACCTAAGTTCAATTGTAACTGCCACTCCTTACACCACTCGAGAATTGCATTTAAGTCGTCAGAAAGTAATAATTGATCATTAGGACTGTTAATCTCTCTGTAAACTACTGTATCATCCGCGAATAACTTGATTTTACTTTTAATAACCTTATCTAAGTCGTTTATGTATAAAAGGAATAGTAGGGGGCCGATTACACTTCCCTGTGGAACGCCTGAGGCTACGCTGACTGAATCTGATTTAAATCCATCTATAACTACTATTTGTTCACGCTCATTAAGAAGGTCCCTGATCCACTCGATTATCTTTCGATTTATTCCACAGTCATTTAATTTCTTCACTAACTTACTGTGCGGGACTTTATCGAAAGCCTTCTTGAAGTCGAGGAAAACCGCATCTAACTGAGTCTTACGGTCTCCTGATCTTAGTATATCGTGAACGAACAGAGCAAGCTGTGTTTCACAAGATCTCGTCTTCCTGAAGCCATGCTGATATTTACTTAGCAAGTTCTGACTATCTAAGAAGTCCATCACGGAGCTAACGATAATGTGCTCGAGAACCTTGCAAGATAGGGAGGTAAGCGAAATTGGCCTGTAATTTTCTCTGTCGTCTTTTTTCCCACCTTTGTGTAACGGCGTTATAAAGGCTAATTTCCATTCCTTAGGTACAACGCCATGACTAAGTCACTTATTGAAAACTATTTCGAGATAAGGTGCTATTTCCAGTGCTAACTCTTTGAATACTCTAGCTGGTATCTCTTCTGGACCGGGAGATTTATTTGACTTGATATTTTTAAGCCGTTGAGCTATCCGTTTCGCTAATATGACTATATCGTTCATTTTTTCCTTGCCTGGTTCGGGCGCCACGACCTTCGCTCTCACGTCTTCGGTAGTAAATACGCTCTGAAAAAATAAGTTTAACAAATTTCCTTTATCTGTGCTATCGCTAACTACCTCTCCTTGGTCGTTTATTAACGGGGCTACGGTTGGGCGTCGACCTTGAACTTCTCTAACATATGACCAAAAGCATTTGGGATTTTCACTTAGATGTTCACTAAGAGTCTTTTTCTTGAAGTCTGTTAGTGCTTTGCGCATAACCTTTTTGGTCTTAGTCCGACAATCTCTGTACTTAAGTGAAATTGAAATTACTTCCTCCGGTGACTTACAGTTATTGATGCGTTTAAATTTCGAGTGAAGCTTTCTTTGGTGTCTGAGGGCACATCTAACCTGCCGATTATACCACCTTGGTTCCCCATTATCGCTAAAGTCTTATGGTCTAACAAGGAGAGTAGGGAGGCTAGTACCCTCGGATTTTGTTCAAATTTCACATGGTGATAGCTGATGTGTTCCGATTTAACGTGTAACTTGCCGTTTGTGTGAATAGGCCTTGGTTGTAGAGATATCAGTTTGAATTTCGGCCGATTTCCGCGTGCGAGTTAAGACTCGTGAAAGTCGTTGCTAGGAGTAGCAGGCCGTAGCTGAGTTGGTAAGGCGGTGGGATAGTATCCATAGACGTCAGGGGTTCGAGTCCCGTTAGTGGAATTTTTCTTTTTTGATTTTTATCTTTTTTAATGCTGAAAGAATGTACAATTCCCATTATTAATTTATTACGACTGTAAAAATTTTAAATGTACTATTTTTCTCGATTATAAGAATATATTTTTTATCTTATAGTTGCGATTCAGCAATCTTTTTAAATAAATTCTTACACTTTTTATTGCTACAATATAATTTGCATCATTATTTTGTATTATACATCAATACCTTATAAATTAATTATTCAGATTCTTCTTTTGAAAAAATCTGTCATGCGTGCCGGCAAAGTGGGGGATGAAAATTGTCATAAAAACAAACAAAGCACAAATGCTTCTGGCACCAGGAACACACAACAAACGCAACGTTTTCGCATTCACATTTCCTCTTACACAGGCTATCGTGGAAAGAAACTTCATTTACGTTCATAAAAACACTCCTTGTCGTCGTTAATTTTGACGCAAACCACGCATATTTAATCATGTCTTCGAAAATGGGTGCACGCAACTGGTGATGAATGATGGAGTGAATTTTCAATGCGTTGTCTCTTGTATTAATCTGACTATTCTCTCGCAATAAATAGGTACTGTTTTCCAGGCGCTTTATGACATTTTTGATTTGCCTGTAAAAATAGACGTCCCGCGGTTGGCAGAAAGGCATACAACCCAGCGGAATTATCTCTACTGGATCTTCAATTCTCGAAGTACTTGGATCGACTTCCAAAACTACAGGAAAAATTTTTCCCAGCGTGTGCGTCCTGCTTTCTGCAGAGATGCAGTTAAACTGATCTAGAACCTCAGTTTAGAATGCAAAGAAAGTCTGCTAGTGGCAATGAGACCTCTTTCTTGACAATGACCTCTTCCTTGACAATGTTTTAAAGCCATATGTCAAAAAGGAAAATTTTCTTTTGATTCTTGGGGAGGGCAAACTGATTATTCCGTCTTCGATGCAAAATTCATCGATGACGATAATGTCCCAACTTGCCAGGTAAAGATAATTGTACGCCTTTCTGCCAACCGCGCGACGTCTATTTTTACAGGCAAATCAAAAATTTCATAAAGCGCCTGGAAAACAGTACGTATTTATTGCGAGAGAATAGTCAGATTAATACAAGAGACAACGCATTGAAAATTCACTCCATCATTCATCATCAGTTGTGTGCACCCATTTTCGAAGACATGATTAAATATGCGTGGTATAAAGGGATCGGGATCATACCTCTAGTACAACATCCAATTTTAACATCAACTAAGTTATTTACCATTGAGATCTAGTGGTCTAATATTCGGAATCGAATCTGATTTTCTCGAATTTTGAAGATGTAGGATTCACTTCATCATCAATAAATGAACTTTATTCATAAAAGTATAATAAATATCACACCTTTTAAAATAATTTGAGGGTCAGATGAGTGATTATCATTAAAAATCTACCTTGCGTTTTCTCTGGACATTAAAGTAACGATATATAAAATTAAGTCCTACAGTACAGAAGAGTATTAAATTATTGAAAAATCCCACTTCTCGAATACAAAGAAATGAATTTTTCTATAACTTTCCGCTTAGTAAGAAAGATCAACATCAACGTGTGTCAACAGCATCTAACCATAAAGAGAAACTCTTCCCTGTTTAAGGATGTTATAAATCGATAGTCATATCGGTATGAATACGTCACTTTTGGAAAAATCATCAAACACCCCTTTCTCCGAATTCTTTTGAGTTTTGACATATATTTTAGGTTGAACCAAATACTGTCAGAGAAAGGATCGGCGTAAATTAAAGGCTCTCGTAAGAAATTAATTTATATCGAAGAAATGTCTTTTGCAAGTTGATGAATAGAAAATCGAACTGCTGGTTCTTGAAGAGGATGGTACATTTTTTATTTATACGCGTCACTAAAAAGGACACGTTTTTATATTTTACATGATATTCGAACGAAGATTTAATGTCTTTCATTATATTAGCGTACCTTCGAATTGTTACATTTTTTACGAGTTGGAGTCGCTTTTCATGCCGTTTTTGCCAAGAATCGCCTTAGGTTCTTCTTAGAAATATAATAAAATTTTGTAGATATTTGTCGTCCTTCATACGCCAAAAAATGTCAATTTCCCATTCCAGGCGATATGTGACATATATGTATTCTGTTAAAAAGCATATTAAATATTTGTTTGGAGTCTTGAACGTTAAAACGTTTTTATTATCTGTTTTTAGGAATTTTAGTGATTTTAAAAACAAACTTTCTTATGTCGTCGGTAAAATTCTCTGGCTCTCGAGAATGATCTGCATTTCTGCATCGAAAGATGTATTTCTTGAGTAGGCGTAAAGATGTCCTGCAGGAAATGGTGCATCGGCGTCAAGATCAAGAAGACGTGTTCTGGGCGTCGGCGCCTTTGCTAAAAGTATGCAGGATTTTCGGGTTAGCACCTTTCGCATTGGACCTTAGAAACAACGACGAGGACAATACCTCCGTTCTCGCTGTCAGATACAGCATCGCAGTTTACTTAGTGATTACCTCTGCCATGCTATACGACATATTCAATATAATTGAAAACAGCAAAGACATGACCTTAGCAAAATACATGGGGCAATTTTGGCTAAGTATCTCGTACATCATATTAATTAGCCGCTCCTTAATGTTATTTCTCCGCCGATCCAAAGTACATCGCATGTTGTCAGATATTGTCAAATTCGACGAGAGGTTCGCCAAACTCGATATCCGAATCGACTCGCATAGGTTTCGTAAGAATGTCGGAAGACGTATGTTCGGCTTCTGGATCGCCATAGTTTGTTTTATATATTTGCAGCTCGATTACCAGTCGTCGTATTTGGATGCAAAAGGATTCCGTCGTTTTTTCATTGATTTTTACACGGCCAGCAGTATCATCTTGCATCAGCTGCAGTACTACAATGTCTTGCAGCACCTAAATTTGAGGTTAGCTTGTTTGAATAAAGAAATTTGTCGGAGCGCTTCTAATGGAACCTTGCCAGGCATGCTGTCGAGAGGATCCGGAATTGGACCTATGAAGCGCTGTAAGTTATGGGCTTCCCTTTACTTAGACCTCTACAAGGTCTGCGCGGCAGTGAACAAGGGCTACGGAAGTGTGATTTTGTTGAACGACGTAAACGCTTTGGTGGACGTAGTGGTTACGCTTTATTTCTTCCTGTCTACCTTGCTGCTGGGTCCTGGATTCTTTTTCAACGTCGCTGGAATGGCGTTGACCGCATATTGGATAATCATCGAAACTTACGGAGTGGTCATCATCGTGCTGACGTGCCAATCAGCATCTGATAAGGTAGATTAAATTTTTTGAAGGTTTTTCATTTTCTTTAAAGCAAGCATTTCTGATCTAAATTTGCATAGCTGTTGAAGCACAGGAAAATGTCTTCTAAAAATTAATTATATAATATTATTTTGTATAGTATCTTCTCATTTACAGATAATTTAACTAGGAAATGCTTCAAGCCATTAAGAAAATGTTTGCCGTTGTGTATTTCGGATATGAACTCTTATATAATATTGATCTTAGTGCGCTAGAAATCTACTTTATATATCCACACCGTCTTCGATATAAACGATTAACGTTCGTTTTTTCAGTTATTTCATGAATCCGTGAAACGCGTTTTTTAATTTTTCATTAAAAGATTGGGTTTGTAATTTCATATAATTCAATAATTAAGCATAATTCCAGCGGTTCCCAACCTGGGAGTCACGTAAAGTCTGCTGCTACTACTTCTGACAACACTGCTGAAAACCATCTTTTCGAATGGCTCGAAGATCTATTGGCTTTCTGAATTGTGTCATTTATTACGTCAAATCATTCTCCCCTCAAATTGAACTTTAGTTCAGAAATGAAGAAAACTTCGCAAAGTAGTATTATTATTTCTTAGATGAAACATTTGGATGAAGCGTTCTGCAAATATAACAAATATTTATATTATATGAAATTATTATTACATATTATATTCATTGTTAAATAGGTACGGATAAGAGGGTAACGATAAGGCCGGCTCATTTAATAAGGGTGCCGCGGATGCATAGAGAAGAGATTTTCAATAATTTTTTGCTGAGCATTGTTAATGACCGAATACCTCTTAAAGATCTTTTCAATGTTCGCGTACCACTTTGTGCATTTTAAAATGATAACGAAATGAATAACACTTGTTTAAAGATAGTTAAATCATGTCTATAAAGCTAAAATGGAACGTTTTGGCGTATTTTTCATTTTTATAGCGTTATTCTTAGTGTAAAACCGCGACTTTTGCTTCAAAAGCTGTGAATAATAGACGAAGTCAGAACAAAAGTTATAATATTTAACCCCTTCAAAACTATTGCCCTGCCTCTAGGGGTCTAGTGGGTGCGCGTACCAGTGGTTAAAAATCCTTGCATTAAGCGATTACCAGTGCACCGGATGTTCAATATGTTCTAATTTTATTTACAGCAGATAGATATATCGTTAGATTAAAATTTTGTTTCATAATGTAGTTGATAATAAGTAATAATCTTTGCTTTACATAGGCGATGTTAATCGAATGTCACGCTCATCTTATGGTAGAAATGAAATCAATTTATGTTTCCATATTCCACTTGGAAATGGCTACAAACATACTAAGGGGCGCATGGGCGATACACTAACGATACACGTAGGGGCGCATGCTTTCCGTCCTTTCTCCGTTCCTCGCTCGAACAAAATTTCTCCTAGCCCCCTCCCACAATCGCAGTCCGGTCCGCCATTCAGTAGCTCTCAGCATATTAGGCCCGCCGCACCAAAGAATTTAGACAACCCCATTTTAGCTAATTCATATAAAATTATTTATATAAGACTTTGGAAGCATTCAAAGTATGTATACTCGCGATTTCTGTAATATATTGGCATATTTACCGATATCGATCAAAAAATATTCACATAGTTGAACTTTAGTGTGTTTCCTTGGCGTTAACCTGATTGATATGTTTTATGGACTCTTAGTAGAGGTCGAAAAGTAGTAGTCGGTTTACAAAATCATCGCTGATATATTAGCACAAAGGGAGGTCTATAGGAAATTTCAGGACGAGAGAATGAAAGCCTATCAATATTTTTGAGAGAAAAACTTACTGAATTCCGCAGACATTCGACTTTTGACGATCACCACGTTCAATGGATGAAAATGCGTTCTGATAATTATTCATTGGCTGAAAATTTGTGTTACTTTTTCACGCGAAGAAAAGAATGTCAAAAGGTTTTCGAACTTTCTCCAGGAGCAATTTTCCATGAAAAAGGTAATATATTTCTCAATAAAAAAAATTTAAAAATTTGTATAGCTATAAAATTGATAATGTTGACTTCGAATTCCGACAACACAGAATATTTTTATAGTTAGGTGAGAAATGAAACATTAATACGGTTTGATCGCCGGTCAAACAAGTTCCTATTAAAGAAACATGATAAATCCAATTTCGGATAAACAAATTCTGAATCTGGTGACGTGGATGAAGGATCATTAGTGTTTTCAACCAGTTTTCATATGCATTGTTGTATGTGAAGTGTCTTTAAAATTCTCTTCGCTTCTCAAGTCAACGAAATTTCTTCTATTCCGTATTGTGAACTTTTTTGTCTCATTCTCGTTAATCTCGAACTTTTAAAGACTTTTACGCAAATACACTGGAAACGCGCGTGCAAACCAGATAGACTGAAATTCAATTTAGAAGCATGAATCTCTCGAGGGGACCGAAGAAAGCGTAACCAGATATCGAATTTCCTGACCGCTCGAAAGTTTTCTGGAGGTTAGCACCCTTGCTAAAGTTTGCTGGCTCTTCGGACTCGCTCCTTTTCCATTAGAAAGTATACGTGACGCTAAATACAATCAATCAAAACACACTGTATACAAAGTATAGCGTCACGTTTCTGTAGGTGGTTATCTGCGCTGAGTTATGGGAAGCGGTATACGCTGTTGCAAATAATTATAAATTTGATCTAAGAAGCATGGTGGTTGCTTATTGGACAATGGCGGTGGACTTTTTTACATTGGGCAAATGCTTAACTTTAATGATCCGTCGATCCATGGTATATGGCGTATTAGTAGATTTGGTCAAGTTTGACAGAAGACTTGACATTCTAAAGATATACATCGACTCGATTCGTTTTCGCAACATCGTCATAAGCTTAATGTTCGCATTCTGAATTGTATTGTTGATCCTATGTTTTCCTATCATACTTTCTTTACCGATGAACGGAAGCGGCGTCATTATTATATTCAATAGTGTTTACAACTCCAGCAATCAGTTCTTAGTGCAGCTGCAGTACTACAATATCTTGAGGCATCTGAAATTGAGAATGTCCTGCATGAATGAAGAAATACGTCAGAGGTCGTCTATAACTGACTCAACACGTATGCCTTCGAAGGGCGCTGGAGATGCTATGTAAACTGTGGATGTCCCTCCATCTAGATCTCTACAAACTCAGCGTAACTGTTAACAGGCTTTTCGGAAGTGTGATATTGTTCTTGCTAGTTGCAGTTCTTTCCCTTCTAGTGGTGTTATTAATATCGAATTATGCACATTTGTTCGACTTCAAGATGATAATATGGACTCTTTTAAAACGTTTGGAGTGTTTCTCATCCTGATATTATGGCAATCCACATCTTATGAGGTGAATACACTATTTTTACTTCCTCATATACGAAGTTATCGCGAAAAAATTTGACCTCGACATTTTGATGGAAATATACGTTTTAGGTGTACCTGATATCGAAAAAGTGGTTTTCGCAATGCCGTCTTTCTGTATGGCTATTACTGCCATAGAGTCTAAACAGTAAAGAGAAAATGAATGAAATCTCGTACTTAGCATTTCATCATACAGAGTAGAAGCAGTGAAGACATGGCTGACATTGCTCAATAATTAACAGTAGTTTATTCTACATATTTTTAAAAACAATTTGATTTTCTCAAAAACGGCTCTAACGATTTTCATCAAATTTCGTACGGTTACTTGAGTTTACGTGTTTAATAATACCAGTAGTTCATACATCTCAAAAATGAATATAATGCTAGTTTATTCAAGGCAACTTTAACAATAATTTGATTTTTTCAAAAACGACTGAAACGATGTTGATCACATTTCGTACTGTTACTTCAGTAATTATTCAGTCTGCAATAATACTACATATTTCATATTTCTCAAAAAATTAATATAAGGAAGGTTTACTCTTGATCAACTTTAACAACAGTTGGATTTTCTAAAAACGGCACATACGACTTTCGTCAAATTTCGTATAGTTATTTATGTTGATGTTTATAACTATTCTAAATAGTTCATGTTTTTCAAAAGGTAACTAAATGACGCATTACTATATATGAAAGTTTGAACACCGTATGTTACACCGATCATAGGGGGGGAGGTGACGTGGCGTACTGGCGAGGGCGAGAGCTTTACGATACTTGAAGTCCCGAGTTCGTATCTTTACGGTAAATAATTTTAAAATGCAAATCTAAAAACCTCTACACCGATTTACGAGTTTTCTTAAGGGGCAAAAAAGTGGCAAAACGGTGCCAAAATAGCCTCTCAAAATAGGAATTTCGACAGTTTTGGATTTTTCCCTTCGGTTGTGACGAAAAACCTATAATCGTGCCAAATTGAAGGTTTCTAGCTCATCTGTAAGTGCCTCGTAATTTATATCCTCTTCCGAAATCCTATATCAGAAGCATCGGTATATTATTAATATAAAAGTGAAATTTAGATGTTGTTTATTCTCTACACAAATCCACACCTTTAAAGATATCGTCACGAAACTGCATAGGTATATAATTTAACCCATCGGGAAACGTAGGTTATATGGATATTAAAACTTTGGGGAGGGAGGCATGCAATTATTATGTTCTCATAACTTTACACGTAATTTTTGATTTTTCAGTGTTCAATATTTTATTCCTTCATTCATGTAAATTAGTAAATACGGATCGCTTTTCTTCCATTTTGCTTTATTCGACGGCTACAACTATGTACTATCATATTCTTCCGATGTTTACATGTTACACGTTAGTTGTTTCAGAAATACGCATTTTTTTCCACATTTTGTGGATGTTTCATGTTCTTTCCAAGGCGACCATCATCGTTACCTTCGATTCAATTAGCGTCAATGAAGCCCTCAAATGCACGAAACTTTTGTAAAGTAACGAAATTATCGTTCTAGTAAAACAAATCATGGACAACTATACTACGTTGCCTTTTCACTGGTTTCTTGCTTGCAAGGCATAAAAGTAAACATTTCAGAAAAGCATAATTACGTAAGATATGAAGCTGGATTTGTCGAGAATGATAGGAGTTAAAATTATCTTAATGTTTGAATGAAATATATTCGGAATCGGATTGTTTACAAATAAATTTGGTTAATTGTTAAGAAAGGTTAAGTGAAAAAGGTGATTTTCAGTTTTTCGATTACCAAAACGTTTTTGTATATCCCGCATGCGCCCTAGAATTGGCAGCAAAAGTATATTCATAAAACACGTTGAAATTCAACGGACACTTACGCTTTTTATTGATAATTACCGATAGTTTCTTTAGGAAAATGAGGTACGGTCTTTTATTGCTCGTAGGAAGAGATTGAAGAGTATTTGTAAATGTTATATATGTACATGACTAGTGGAAGAGGAGGGGTTAATAAGTAGATTGAGGGCAACTAGGTGTTGAAGGAACCCAGTGTGCACTTAACAGGAGAGCCGCTGGGATGTCGGAGAGACTCATTTGTAGACGTAGAATATGGAGCTTTCGGGATGATCCCTTGGTCATCACAAGAGAGAGACAAAACGTCTCCTATATCCTATGTCAGAAGCGACCATATGTTATACACATATATATATTAATCCGTATGCAGACAGCTTAGAAACATCCGAAAATGAAACGGATTATCATATCCATTCAAATTCGCAAGACCGCCTTTACGCATCTTCTGGTTGATTTTTTTTTCTTGCATAACATCTGTTCTCTTTTCTTTTTTTACCCTTCTCTTATTTCTTTATCACATTACATTACAAGCAGAGAACGGAAAGCTTAGTACAGTACAAGATCTATTATAATGGTTCGCAGTATCTGTTTGTGTGTTTGTCAATGACGCTCTCCTATATAGGAAGGATTTGGAGGGACAATTAGTGAAATTACGTGCGAATGGTCTGTAATCTTATGACGATTTTTCTGTGATACTCTGGAAATTATCTCTTGCTCCATTTAGACAGGTGATCGTCTATCATAACTTCAAGGGTTCGATTCAAGGAGCGTTAATTTTGCCCTTTGATTGATGCGGCATTAATCTATAGTAGGGGATGCACAGCTCAGAAGTTGAGAGGGAGAAAAATCGACCTCGATTGGACCTAAACGGGCCACAGTTTGAAAATTTTGTCCATATTATAAACTTAACTACACTATTGACGATTTATTAATTACCATTACAAATTTTACATGCAATTTTTGTGACAAAAAATTGAAGTGGCAAATAAATGTAATTTACTTACAAGTTTTAATTGTATTTTTGATATAAAAGGATTTAACCAGCTGAAGTATTGGAGGCAGGGACATTGCTTTCTCCTAATTCTTGGACGAAGCGGTCGCATTGCCGACTCCTCTATCCCCAAGTTCATGCATTGTATCGACTTTTTACGTGGTTTCCCCAAGAGGAGATGTTTCTTGAGATTCTCCAGAGAATTCATTGAGAAACAAAATTTCCGAATTATTTTTTTAAAATGGTCTTCTTGATAATCGAGAATATGAAATAAATTTTAACGAGAATTTTCGAGGCAGAATTTATCGAGCATAATCTCTACTAGAGTTCTTCGTAAGCGCAGGGCCCGAGGTGACTTCCTACCCAGCCACCCCCTTCAGACGGGCCTCATGACAGGTATGCGTCAATTATGTTGAGTAAATTCTGTCAATTAACCGACTTTCGGTTAATTTACCTATGAAGCAGTGCGAAGTTATCAATCAATAAATGCGTTACATTTGTCTGAATAGTAGTTTACTATTGTGTATTAAACATTTAAGAATAGCAATAACATTTCTCCTTCTTCACCTATGAGAATCTCCGAGCCAAATTATGAAATATCCGCGTCTTTAATGTATTTGAGTGGTAAACGCTGTGTATTTCCTTTAGAAAATTTTTTAATATTAGTTAATGAAACCAATACTGAGTCGAAACCATCCTAATAAATATAAAATTATTTAAAAAGTAATGTACTCACATACACAATGGTTTTATGGGAATTCACTCCTCGTCAGGAACCAAACACATAATCTCAGACATTATGGTTTTAGAGGGAAATACTCTAACGCCAGGTACCCTTTTTAATTCACACACAATCAAATGCACACAAGCCAAAACCCATACACGAGTACTTCCTTTCAAAAAAACATTATTTTACATTTCTGTGGCTACAATGCAGAAATACTTTTTCTCAAAAAAATTAACATGCAAGAATTGTCTTATAAGCAACGATTAAACCGATGTATCAGAATTCTCGAAAACGTATAAAATTGTTGTGAAAACCAAATGCGCATCCTGGATATATGATAGTCGTTATCAGTGGTGAGTTCTACAACTAAACTAACTTGCTTTTCAGGACTATTCTATACGTTGATATCTTTATCTTCCCGGCGTTCATGTGTGTATGTACGAATTTATATTCATTGCCGATGGAAAACACAGGAAATACGCCTCTGATCATTTTCAAATACAGTTATGACAGGTTTAATCGGGCGAAACAGTCAATTGGCAGAAATACTAACGCAGTAGGTTGAAGATTTACACAATGAAATAGTTTTATTGATGAAATGTCGTTTTTGAGTTGATGAATGACATTGGGAGCGGCTCCTGATGAGGGGGAACATTTTTAATTGACACATTAAAGTAAAGCAGCTTTAGGGTACATAGGGGCAATTTGGGCTATGGGGCAATTTGGGTCAAAATAATATTCATCCCTACTACTCCTTTGCATAGCGAATCACGTTGAAAAAATTTCGTGATTATGAGGAGGAAACTAGTTTTTGTATATACATATATTGCAAAAATAAAACTTCTACACAAACTGGGAAGCATGTGGTGTCACTTTTCTTTGAGCTGGTAGCGATGAAGTGAATCTTGGTACTTGAGTCACCAAACTCAGGGCTATTGGAGTCAGTACGAGAATAGTTGTTGCGTAGCACACAACCGTGCAGGAGTTCACTCAGTTGGGAATTTGGGATGCAGTTGTTGAGATTCATATTTGATGCAGCCCCAGCAGCCCTCCTGAAAGTCCCTAATACAACGCTCCAAAAATATGTCGAGGCAGCTAGGCGCAAAATGGTCTCAGAAAATGGGATCGATGACATGACGACGGACGGAGTACCTGGATATCCCACGATTCTGAGTCAGGAGAAGGAAAGGGAACTGTGCCACAGATAAAAGGACATGGCAGGTCTGAGAGGTTATAGTGGCTTAAAATTACTTCCTTTCGGATGATTATTCAATGAAGTTTTTCTCATCGAATACAAATTGAAATTATTTCTCTCTTATCGATCAAGAGGGCAAGTTCCAATACGCGACGAAGAGTATAATTTATCCATCAAGTTAAAAAAATAATACCTTTTATAGTGGAATGCATCAGGACTCGCTTGAGTTAACAAAAAATAAACAAATTGAAATTTCTAAGGGGCGTGCAAACAATTTATCATGACTCCGATACACATAAAAGAAGGCTGTCATACGTGTTTATCGAGTTTCCGCCAAAACTCTTCCTTTAGACCGAGAAAGTCGCGAGGAACTTGTTTAAGTCCGTCAGAGGGCGAGTCATATTAACAATTTCCTAGTAGCTGTGTTCGTCGTTTGGCGTTTCAGAATCACGAATTCATTGTTGTTCCCTCATCAAATACTCTCCTACAATCCACCAGAGTCTAGAACACGGTATAGAAGAACGAATTACTCGAGGCGACGTGAAAATTACTCGGAGGAAATGACACGCCAAAATTACTGGAAAGTGCGTCAAGAAGATGTGTTCTTGGCTTCCGCCCCATTGCTGAAATTATACAGGATTTTCGGACTAGCACCTTTCCCATTGGTACACAGACAGGACGGTGAGAACGATGCCTCTAAACTCGTTATTATATACAGCATCGCGGTTTATTTGGTGGTTATCTCGGCAATGATATGGGACCTGAGCGAGATGAATGCAGACGCTGAAAAAATAGGCCTAGTATTATTCATGAAGATAAATTGGACAATGACTGCGTACATCATCTTAATTAACAACTGCTTAACTCTGTTTCATCGCCGATCCGAAGTACACCGCTTGATGACAGGTCTTGTAAAATTTGACGAGAGGCTCGCCGAACTCGGTATCCGAATCGACTGGAATAAGGTTCGCAAGGGCGTCATGTTACAAATGTTCGGCTTCCTGCTCGTCACTGTGATGCTATGCTGTCTAACTTACACTTCACACCCTATGCATCAGAAACGGAACGGAATTCATCGGTTTATCGCCTTTGTTTATACGACCAGCAGTACAGCCTTGCACCAGTTACAAAACTACAATGTCTTGCAACACATTAACTTGAGGATCGCCTGTTTGAACGATGATGTCCATCGGAGCTACTCGAATGGATCATTTTCTGCTATGCCGCCGATTGGAATTTCTTCCGCGAAGCGATGTGAACTGTGGGCGTCCCTCAACCTAGACATCTACAGGTTCAGCGTGGCAGTGAACAAAATCTTCGGAAGTGTACTGTTGTTCAACGAGGTGTTCGATTTCATCGACTCGGTTGTAGTGCTTTTCGATTTTGTCTGTGCCTTTATGATTGGTTCTTATGGGTTTACCGACATTCCAGAAGTTGTTATGCCCCTATTTTGGGTAGTCATCGAAAATGCCGGTGTGGTATTCATCACGCAGTCGTGCCAATCGGCATCTGATAAGGTGAATGCTATATTTGGAAGATTTTCGAAAGTTATTTTTACGCTAACATCCTTGATCCAATTTAACATCTATATATATAAATGGCTTAAGTATGGTTCCGAGAAAGAGATATTAGGTACATGTGTTGGTTTAAGATATGAAAGTTTAAGTACTTCAAGATATGCTAGAAACTTGTAATTTGAGGAGATGGTCAGTCATGGTTTACAACGAACAGGAAAAATCGAAAATCTGAACATTTTCGATTTGAGGGGGTGTTTTTGACCTCAAACTGCCATTTCATTACCTCATAAGAAAGGCATTGAAATCGATGCAAGCAATTTTTTTAAATTCATTTTAAAATTACTTAAAATTATTATACAAGCTCCAAACTTGAAGTATTAAATGGAAAAAAGAGTGAAAGTTATTATTTTTCAGAAGAGAACACGAATTCATGCCGAATTAGCTTAAAGGTTTGATTTTAACTGCATAAAAACGAGAAATTTTAAAATTTATAACACTGGGAAAAAGTATCTTCCATGGAAACACTAAAATGCTTTATATGGGATTCCTGCCTTTTAATAGTATGAACATTTATATAGCTGACGAGCGTACAAATAACGTGCTTTATAAGCCGTTTAAATGAAGAGGGGATAAGGGGAAATGGAGAGGGGGGAGAGAGGGAGGGTAAGAGGAGAGAGGGGAGGGAAAGAACGGAAAAGAGGTGAAGGGGAGATTGGGGAAAGAAGAGGTGTGGGAAGCAGGAGAGAGTGTGAGAAGGAGGGGAAAGAGAGGGAGGAGGGAAAAAAGGGAGTAGGTTTTTGCAGGAATGTAGTAATAGAGAGGGTAATGAAAAAAGGAGACAGGAGGGAAAGGAGAGAGGTGGAAAGAGAGAGGGGAAAGGGGAGAGACAAATAGGGGGAGAGGTATCAATAATGCAAGAATATAGTAATATACTTCATTAATGGAATAATTTTCTATGGGGATGTCATTTGCACCATTACTTGATTCACATCGTTATTAATAAATTAATTGAAATAAAGCAGTGTAAACATTACGTGGGTACAACTCCAGCCGGAATGCCACTTCATGAACTGAAGCTTAAATTAGGAGCGTTAACATGCTCCTTAGAAATCTAACGCCATTGAGATGACTATGTAATGATACAAGACTTACTGATACTCGAATACAAACACACATAATCAATGCAAAAGTGATCAGTGCAGCAAACTCAGACACGGTACTTATTCCAAGATAGATCCATCAGATACAAATTTACCAGACAGTTTCAACGAAAACAGTTCCTCTTACGATTGGCTTTTTCGACGGCAGTCGATCAGTCACAAGGCCTAACATTTGATAAAATGCCTTTACCTACCTACGCTTGTTTTTAGTCATGGACAATTATATATTGCTCTATCATGAGTCAGATCGTTTGATTCCCTTACTGTAGTGTCAGGAAAGAACCCAGAAATTGACAATTGTGTCTTTGGAGAAATCTTTGATTAAAAAATATCTCCATATCTGGCACCAATATAATGCTACACACCATATATTTTCACTAACCTCTTTTAAATCTCTTTATTCAAGCTGCCGATCAACGCTCTCCTCCTCTCGTAAATGCTTATTTTGCTCTTGCTATCATTTTCCTGATCTCTTTCGTAAATCATCCGCCATTTGACCGAATACTACCTATATAACTAAAACATTCTACCTGCTCCGGGCTTTCCCCATCCACTGTAACATTTACCTGGGCATCTCCACTCCTGGAAAATCTCATACCTTTCGTTTTCCTCTTATTAACTTTCATCCCGAATGCTTTTGCATTCTCTTTTATGCAACCAACTCGCATCTGAAAGTCCTTTTCAGAATTACTCACCAATACTTGGTTGACTGCATAGCAATCCGATTTAATCACGGCTCTAATTATTTCGTACAGCTACTTAAGTTTACGTTTTCAATAATACCTAATAGTTCATATTTCTCAAAAAATGAATTTAAGGCTAGTTTATTATAGGCAACTTTAACAATAATTTGATTTTCTTATAAACGGCTACAGCGATTTTGATAAAATTTCATATCGTTACTTGATTATACGCCTGCATTAATACTGCGAAAAAATACTCAAAAAAATTTTATAAGGCAAGTTTATCCTTGGACAACTTTAAAAATTGGATTTCCGAAAAAACGGCTTATAAATTTTCATAAAATTTTGTATAGATATTTAAGTTGATGTTTATAACGATTCCACATAGTTCATATTTTGCTAAAGATAACTAAACGACGCATTAGTATATGAGAAAGTTTGTACTATGTAGAAGAGATATTATTATACTATAATGATATAATTTATATCTATTTAGGTAGAACAGCCAGAATTCTGGCAATGTTCTGTCAAAACCGCTTATTGTCTAAGGAAATGAAAATAATTCATACTTCATTAATTCCTCTAATGGAAAGAATTCGAACATGTAATTGCTCTGGGATTATCATTTCATAAACCTTTGCTTGTAATATGTACTTCCATTACGCAGCATGTAAGAGATCGGCTTAGC